>CP125975.1:518033185-519283185 GCA_030063025.1 Avena longiglumis
AACACTAGAATAAACACCGGATGCACTATTTAATACAACGGCAGAAGATCGGCATGATGCATGCATGATGTATGACATGGCAAAGGTGCGATGCAATTAGGTCATATTAAGAGGAACCGGGGTCCCGACATTTAATTAAATGGTTCAAGTTATTTAGAAACCCCGCAATTTAAATGTTGTATTAGCATGGCAAAAGATAGCACCGGGTTCGCTACACAAATTTAAATGAGGCCAATATAAGGCTAGATTTGCCCGCATATGGGCCCCATATTTAATTATGAGGTGAATCGGCGTAAGACCCCCAAACCACATGAATGTATGCATGCAAGACAATTATTATTCGACAAGTTGTATTATGTTATAAAATAGGGTTTCGGGAAGGGGTTCACACTTTAGGGGTCTCGACGGACTCGGGGTTCCGGGGTTCGGTTGGGTCCAGGTTCGGCTGTCTCGGTCTCGAACGTTCTCGAACAGGGCAGATCTTGGCGCTCCGTGTCGGAGGCCCTCGGATTCGGGGCGATCGGTCTCGCTCGGTCGGTGCCGATCTTATCGCCGAAGGTCTTGTCGGGTTCCACGGGTCGATCTTGCCGCTAGGGTCTTGACGGGTTCGCGCACCGATCGGCCTCGGGTCATCGAATCCCAGAAGGAGATCTCCGTGTCCTTGTAGTAGAACTTGGGGTCTTCGGATCCGTGAACAGTCTTGGAGATGACCCTGAATGTCCCCGGTCGATCTTGCAGGGCAAGCAGGTCTTGGCGATGGCCTGGTTGGCGAGAAGATCTTGGCAACGACACGGACAGGAAAACAGATGACACAACATCTCCACTTCATCTGGAAAGGAGCCTCTTCAGCGGATGGTCTCTAACCATGCACAGACGCACAGGACGTATGATCTGTAGACACACGCACAGACGAGCGACGGAACTCAGATAACCTTGGCACAACGAGCACCTACACGAGATGGGACCAGGGGCCCTCCCGGTTATGCCCCCAGCTGAGGAACCATGGCCGAAGCTCGGGGCGCTGTGACGCGTTGAGGCGCGCGAGGATGTGGTGGCGGACGTGGCGGCGGCCGACGGAGGAAGGTGGACGACTGCCCGCTTGACGCGTGGAAGAGGATGGTGGTGCGGGTCATCCCGGGCAGAAGCCGGGCCAAGGTGGCCCATGGCGGCGGGCCCGCAGAGAGTCAAAGGAGGCCAGGGCCGCAGGGTGGTCGCGACGAGGTGAGGTGGCGACTGAGAGGCGGGCTCGACGGAGGTGGTCCGAAGGAGGACGGCGGGCCATGGGCGAGCGGGCGCTACGGGCGAGGCGCCCGGCGGGCAGAGGGACAGATGGTGGAGACGGTGGAACTCACGGGCCGGAGGGCTCGCCCGAGGCAGGAGGGAGGCCACAGACGGGCCGACACGGGTGGCGAGCGCGCGCGGCCGAGGGCGACGGGCTGGGACGGAGGAGGCGGCTGGCGAGGGTGCTGGCGGCGAGCGCGAGGAGAGGGAGGCGGTCCGGCTGGAGGCGGTCACGTGGAGTGGAAGAAGCTAAGGCGAGGAGGCGGGCGCGCGGCCAAGGAGGGAGAGGAGGATGGAGCGCGACGAGCGGAGCTGAGGGCGCGAGGCCAAAGCGAGGCGACTCACCAGTGAGGGAGGAGGTTGGGGCCCGGGCGGGCGGGTGAGCGCGAAGGCGAGAGAGAAGAGAGAGGAAGGAGACGGAGGTGGGTCCTGTGGCTGGGACGGGCAGAGCGTGGAGGGGCCTGCCTCGGCCAGCGGGTGGACCGGGAGGCTGAACTGGCTGGTGGAGGTCAAGGTGGACCAGGGAGAAAGGGGGCCACGGGTGGGGAGAGGAGGCGGTGCATGCGTGTGTGCTGTGGGGCTTGTGCAGGCGTGGGAAAAGGAGAGGAGAGAGGTGAGGCCACGTGGCTGGGATTGGGGAAGAGGAGAGAGTGAGGTGGCGATAGCGATTGGCAAAGTGAGGTGGCGGTGGTTGAGGGTATAATATCCGTAGTCAGAGGATTTTCGTGGACCGATTTGGAATCGGGGTGGTCGTCGTCGATTCGCCTGCTCGACCGCCTCACTAAAAATAATTATAATTTTTATTTATTTCAAACAAGGCTTTTGCAAACCGATATCGGGCAAAACAAAATATTCTGGCGACCCGGATTTGGCGTTTGAATGAGAGACGGGGCGTTTTAGAAAACAAAACGGGCTTTGCGAAAATAGTTTTAGACAAACAACATATGATGATGACGATGCAATGCACAAATTCAACGCGATTTTCTAGTAGTGGTTTTGCGGGATGCCACACCTAGGCCTCCATGGTCAAGGGGATTGCTGCATGGTCATATCCGGTGATACGGAGCTGTTAGCCGGTGTCAAATAGCCTTACCGATTCTCGAACCGGTATCGTACAAGAGGAGAGAGGGGCTCCAGGAGGCGGCGACAAAAACCCATCTAGGGTTCCTTTTCTCCGTCGGCGACGCCACCAGTCCATCCTGTCTCCGGCGGCCTTAGGGCCTTGGAGATGTGTCAGACCAAGTCTCCTCGCCAGTGTGAGGTTTCAGTGTTTTCTTTACATTCGTTTTAGTGTCTTCTTCACGATGTTGAGGCGGCTACGTTCCAAGGTCAAAATAAAGTCCTCCCCGCCCTATCCTCACTCTTGTGGTGCATATAGCATCGGCAGAGGGCGTGTGGAGTCATGTGTCTGACGAATCTCTTGAAATCTGGTCGTTTTTCTCTTTCGTTGGTGTGTTATGAGGTCAGTCACTTCCGATCTATGTTGGTCATATTTGGCGATGGTTCCTGCTCTGGTGAGCTGGTCCTTTGGGGCCTTAGCATGACGATTTCCCGTCTGTCTATTACAATAAACTCTACTACGACAAGCTTTGTTCGGCTCGATGATGGAAGGGCGATGACGGCAGCGCGCCTTCGGCTCGTGCTTGTAGTCGTCGCTAGGTGGTCTAACGACCTATTTGTAATTTTTATTACTTTTGAAACTCTTTATACTGTTGTCGATAATTATTAATAGATCGATGGAATCCCACCCTCCAAATCCGGTGGTACGAGCATGCAACAATCTCCTCGACTTTTGAGAGTATTTATAAGAATGCAAGTGTATAACCTTTAGGGTACCTCTACTCTCTTTATTATAATACTACTCCCGACCCATATTAGTTGATTTGGATTTATTTAGATACTCAAGTTTTATTGCTAGATACACCCGTATCTAGAAAAAAATTAAGTCAACTAATATGAGTCAGAGAAAGTACTAAATTTTCATAGATCATAAGTTTTTCAGAAAACTAGCTTATTTGTTTGAACTAGATTAAAATAGGATGTACCTTCCAAACTTGTGTTTGGTTCTCTAGGAGAGTGAGACAAAAATATGCGGGCAAGAGTTATGTTAGATATGGCCAAGAAATGTACCGCAAGGGGCAGAGACGAAAAAAGAAAAGAAATGTAGTACTGCGAAGGGACACAGGCACAGCACGGCGGATATGCTCGAACCCTGGAACCAAAGTAGAAAAGCCGCGCCCCACGCCCCCACGACACCCCACTCCAAGGTCCAAGCTGCACAAGCGCACGGCCACGCCACGCCTCGCCCCCCCGCCTCAGCCCGAGAGAGAGAGACCAACACCGACCCGCACGGCAGGCACATCCCCTCACACCCCAACCCCCCCGCCTCCTTCCATTCCCCTCCCCCACGCCGGCCACTTCCCATCGCTGCGCCCCCGCTCCCCCAACCCCGCCGCCTCTGCCCCGCCCGCCCAGCGGCCGGACCGATCCGTCGCCTGCCTAGGGTTTTACCCCGCCCGCCTCCCGCGCCCCCACCGATTCGGCTCGATTCGCGCTGCTCCGGCCCGCCGCCGCCGGCTGCTGCTGCTGCTGCTGCTTCTGCGCGTCCTGCGGCCAGCCCCCCTCGTGTTTGGAGCTAGGGTATCTGCTCGCCGCATTGGTTGGCGCACGCATCGCGATGGTGCCCAACGGGCTCCTGCCCAATGCATCGGCGGGGGTGACCAGGCGCCTCGACCCCGAGCGGTGGGCCATCGCCGAGTCCAGGACCGCCGAGCTGATCGCGCACATCCAGCCCAACGCCTACTCCGAGGGCCGGAGGGGTGCTGTCTACAACTACGTGCAGCGCCTCATCATGAACTGCCTCTCCTGCCAGGTATATACTGACACTTTCCGAAGGGATCGATTGCTCCAATGCTCTGAGAAGTAACATAGATTAGTGGCTCGCAGTGTCTCCCACTCTCTTCCGGAGTGCGTCCGCATACATGGAGTTAGTCAAGTTGTTTATGCTAGGTTTGCTCCTGCCATTGCTGTATGGGACTATTGGTAGCTAAATAAAGGTCGTGTGGTTATGCGATTGACACAGTCAAATGGACCATAACTATAATTATCATCTCTCCAAAAGTTGTCTGCCTGAGCAGCAAAGCTCATTATACTAATTTACTCACACCCCAGAGGCTGTGTGCCTGAGCAGCAAAGCAGACCATTATTCACACAGAAAATGGTGTATTATCTTATCGCTACTCAATAACATTTACGTGTACTTATTTGGTTTACTCTTACCTAACCTGTTTGCAAGCTTTGAGTTCTTATACAATTTATATTGGGAGAAGAGTACGACCTTACGAACTTTGTAGCACACCATTTCTGTGTGCGATATAGCATACTAGTACATACCATGTTAATGAAGGCTCATGGAACTACACCATTGACCTTTAGTATAAGGCGATGGTACAATACACAAAACAGGCATCTCTTACTCGAGAAGATATTTAGTAATCCTGTTCTGTAGTACTAATTCAGTTTCCACGGGGTGCCCTACTTACTGGCATTACCTGATGGTACAAGCATTTGTACTAGGTACATTGGGAGATGTCAGTGTTAAGGTAGTTTCTTGTTTCTTAGAAATTGGAAATAAAGTGGTTCAGTTGTTTGCTTTCCTTAAACAATTTTTATTTGTGCTAACATCTTGCCATTTTCCTGGTCCTACCTTTTTTGTGTGTGTCCCAAACATATCGTTTCTGCTGATTATATGTGCTTGAAATTGAATTGATCTCTTCCCCTTCAGGTTTTCACTTTTGGATCAGTCCCTCTGAAGACTTACTTACCGGATGGTGACATTGATGTCACTGCTTTCAGTAATAGTGATGAATTGAAGGATACCTGGGCAAATCTTGTTCGGGATGCTTTGGAGCATGAAGAGAAAAATGAAAATGCTGAATTCTGTGTGAAAGAAGTTCAGTATATTCAGGCGGAGGTAGTCTCTCTCTGACAAGTTAGATATGATATTATGCCATAGTTAATTCTTTCTGTACATACAGGGCTCTCTTTTTAGTAACTATATACCTGCGGCAGTGTTGAATTAACAAGTTTGCCTGCACACATTTATGTGTTATAAAATTACTATTGGGACTCCATCGCTGTATTTTGATTTGTTCCACATGGGTCCGAGTATAACTGAATACAGACAACTCATCTAAAGTGGTAGTTCAGTTTATTCATGCATGCGTTCTCCCTTTCATTTAACTGAAATCCTGGGGATTCACACATCTGTGGAAATTCTGATCGCGTTAGAATATTCTGGCACCCTCAGTCCCTTTGCGAGATATGTGATGCGGAGTTAGGCTAATCACTGCAGTAAGATATGCTAACCTATTATACCTCAGTGCAGACATTTAGGTGGATTGCTAATGGAAAAAATACTTCTAACTAACTTCTAGTTCTCAGAATAGTGAATATGCATTCTTCTATTTATGTTATTTTGTTTTATAAATTCCGCCTTATTACATATATCATGCTATCTTTTGTCTTCATCCATATTGTACCATTCTCATATATTTCGTGAATCATGCACAGGTAAAGCTTATCAAGTGTCTTGTGGACAACATTGTTGTTGATATCTCATTTAATCAAGTTGGTGGATTGTGTACGCTTTGTTTCCTTGAACAGGTGTGTTCTCTTGTTCAGATCAACTGAATGTGTATACTATATGCAAATGACCTGCTGGAATCATTTCTTTCTGTATATCAGTAGTTAATACTATCAAATGTACATTGTTGACTTTGTGGGTATGCTTATCACACATAGGTTCCAGGATCAAAGCTATTTGACTTTTCTGCCTAATACTTGCTTGTAATGAATCTACATTTTATTAGGTTGACAACTTGATTAATCAAAACCATTTATTCAAGAGGAGTATCATACTGGTAAAGGCATGGTGTTTCTATGAGAGTCGTATTCTTGGAGCCCACCATGGTCTTATTTCTACTTACGCATTGGAGACCCTGGTTCTGTACATTTTTCATGTGTTCAACAACTGTTTTACTGGGCCACTCGAGGTAACTTTCCTCTCTTGCATTTTACTACCCTGGTATGAAAACGGTGCTCATTTGTTACTTCTTCATTTGCAGGTATTATACCGTTTCTTAGAATTCTTTAGCAACTTTGACTGGGAGAAATTTTGTCTGAGTTTGTGGGGCCCAGTTCCTATAAGTTCACTTCCAGATATGACTGGTAATCTGATATATCTTTCTTAAATTTACTAGTGCTTCATGGTTAATGGAGC
Organism: Avena longiglumis; assembly: GCA_030063025.1. Classification (NCBI taxonomy): domain Eukaryota; kingdom Viridiplantae; phylum Streptophyta; class Magnoliopsida; order Poales; family Poaceae; genus Avena; species Avena longiglumis. The sequence goes on from CP125975.1 coordinate 518,039,748, forward strand.
ATACTTTTTAATAATGTATTGCTATTTCATGCAGCGGACCCCCCGCGGTTGGACACTGATGATTTGTTGCTGAGCAAGTCCTTCCTGGATAGATGCAATCATCTGTATGGAGTTATGCCTCGCCCCCAGGAAAACCAGGGTCAACCATTTGTTGCAAAGCACTTCAATGTTATTGATCCATTACGAATAAACAATAACCTTGGAAGAAGTGTTAGTAAAGGTAACTATCAACCTACCTAAAAGAGTCTAATTGAAGCAGACGAATCTAGCAGAGTTCATCCCCGCTGGTTTTGTGCATTTCTATAGTCATACGATGGACACTATACTTGTGTTTGGATTAAAGATACTTTGTAATTCTACATAACCATATTGTTACATGCTAATCAATTTATCATATTAAACATCAGAAAAATAATATGCTCCTGAGAAATTTGGATATGTTCAGATTCTAACTACTGAGATTTTCTAATAATAAGTTGAATTATCTGGTAAAAATTATGCATAACTGTTATGTACAAATAATGTGTCCTAACTTTTCAACTGGTGGAAGCTCGCCATTGTGCTGATGTATGTAGAGAAGTATCAGCAAGTACAACTTAGTGCTTACCAAAAGAATTACCCATCTGTGCACATGCTCCAAATGGTTCTTGCTGTCATGGTTTTAAAGGCGTCTTGTAGGCGTCGCCTAGGCGACGCTTAGGCGTCTGAGCGCTGAAAGATGGCAGGGCGTCGATGTCGCCTTCGATTCTTGACGAAAGCGTCCAGAAATCGTCTCAAGGCGTCCAAGTCGTCGCCTATTCAGGTAAAGGCGACGCTGTGGTCGCTTTGGGACGCCATTGCCAGGTCGAGGAAGGTCAGGCGGGGAAATAGAGCTGGCGGCGGGAAAAGAGAAATTGGGGGCGATTGAGAATTGGGGGCAATTGAGAGGGAAAAGAGAGGAGAGAGGGAGGGGAACTTACCGTGACCTAAATCAGGTCGATTGAGAGAGAGAGGAGCTTCCTCTCCTCTGGCGGCCAGCTCCTGCTCCACCCAGATCTCCTCCTCTGCCGGAATACTCCCTCCTCCGCCAGCCTCCTCCTCTCTGGCCAACCTACCAGGCATCTCCACCCCCTGGCGCAGCCCTTCCCCAGCAGGGTATCAAGGTTTAGGGCTACTGAATTTGTTCTGCCTTATTTGCTCAAACCTGACAAAGGCGTCGCCTTGCAACACGCCTTGGGCGCCTAAGCGTTGAGGCGCCCAGCGCCTGGGCGCCTTTAAAACCATGCTTGCTGTAGCTATAATTGTTAGGTTTCCCCATTTGTCCAAGCCTGGTATAGCTGTGTCAGATATCTGATTCTTAAACAAAGTCCATCCTTTTCAGCTATGTTGCGTGGATATAGCAATAACCTACCGTTACCATCGCCTTGTTCACACGGGATACATGCAGTACATGTATCTTCAAGTTTTTATTAAAAAGAAAAGGGTTACGGATATTGGCCCAAGCCGAGTTGATGACCTATACCGGAAGAGGGAAGCTGCCACACTTGTCTGCTTGACCCCTCGATCCTTCCACCACGCGGCCCTCCTCAAGGCTGGCAGCTGCATCCTCTAGGATCTATAGGAGAGTTGACACGTTATGACTAAGGGGGAGCTGGGATAGTGAGCCTCTGATCAGCTAGGCTGAGATGATGACTTGAGGAAGCTTGTTAAGCAAGAATGAAAGAGAGAGGTCCATACGGGTTTGTGCGGTCATGTGGGTGGCGGCTGCTGGAGACGTGGGGTTATGGTGTTTCGCGGCTGCCGTAACTGCACTGCCCTTGCTGTGGTGGGCTGAGTCGGCTCTATGGGTGAGCCAGCCCTTTAATCCTTTTTATCCATTATCACTGTTTTGCTGTCTTATTGATCTTCTACGTGTGTTCTGTGTCTAGCATTTCATGTATGTCACTTTATATTTATATTTTGATTTTGGCGTTCCCCGTATATGTATCCCCATTCTGTGCAATAAACTTCTGCGTAAGTCACATCATGTGGATATAAAAAACTTAATGGGATAACCAAGCTAGTTTGACTCCAAGTAGCCAAACCTTGTAGCCTAATAACCCAAGTAAATTAGCATTTTGATGCACCAAGCATCCCTTAGATACTGCTGGAAAACAATTTCTTATCCAGCTGGTAAAAGACCTGAACATGCCTTTAACTGCCACTCTGTGCACATTATCCTATCGGTCTTTGAAGGCAGATGTTAATAATTGCGATTCTGTATTGTATTGGTTACATTTTTTGGTTATTTTGAATTGCATTTACCACCTCTTCATACTACTGTTAGTAGTGGGCTTAAGTAAGCTACTCTTGATGTAGACCTATAATAAAGCATGTGTTGACGGCATACAATGTACTTGTTTAATTAAGATATGGTAACCATCTTATTTTGATTGCTTAGCAATTCAAAACCATAATATGCATTGCTTGTATGTACACACAACCTTGTCGTTGGTCATTTTGCTGCTGAGATTGATTGTTCTCTTATATACAGTGAATTTATTATATTTGGCTGTGTTGATATAGAAGTTGAGTTCTTTAAGATAAATAAAAGTACATCAATTTGTGAACTGTTGATAACCTGTTACTTTTTCAGGCAATTACTTTAGAATACGCAGTGCCTTTTCTTTTGGGGCAAAAAGGCTGGCAAAGTTACTTGAATGTCCAAACGGAGATCTAGTCGCTGAAGTAAACCAGTTCTTTACAAATACATTGACAAGACATGGGAGTGGCCTTCGTCCTGACGCGCCTACCCCAAATCTGTCTCCTGAACATGCTCTGAAGGTTGTCCCTGCTGAAGGGTCAAACAGCCATGAAAGTGTGACAGTGCCCAAGAATAAGACTGAAAAAACTAAACTTCGAGCTAATCAGGACAGTCTCACTGAAGGTTCTCACAGTTATCCTGGACCTATCTCTCAACCACCTCAGAGAAGTGATCTACATTCTCGAAATTTGCCAAGGACAGCTAATCCTTCAGCTTCTCATGCACAACACCAAAAAGTTTATGCGACAAAACCCAACACCAAGGTCTCTGAGCAGCTTGAAAGAAACAGGTCTGGTGGATCAATGCCCAGTGAAAGGGATGGAAAAATGCCAAATGCTCTCTTTATCAATGGTCGGAATGGCCAAAACATGTCCCCGTTTGCAAGAACCCAGTCTAGTCCTGAACTGACAGACCCTTCTGTTGAAGGATTTTCTCGTGGAAGGCGGACTAGAGTGGTTGAAATGGAGAAATCTGTCAACAGTGATTACAATAGCAGAAGGAATAACTTGGTTCCAGAAGTGCCTAGCAACCACAGCACTAAGTCTTCACAGGATGAGTCGATGTCTTCCATGAACAGTTCATCTCATCCTAGTGCAAAAGCAGCTTCAGACTCGAATAGTGTTTCGAGCAGCTATCATGAAGATAATGGTTTCATGACCAACGAAGAACTTCCTTCTGTCTCTGAGGCGTCGGAGATGCAGCATGAGGAACAAGTTCTAGTTAATCTAATGGCATCAGCAAAGTTGCATGGCTTCAACGGACAGGTTCAATTGCCAATGCAATTACCATCTCATATGTTAATGCCTCCAACACCTTTTCCTCAAAAAACTTTTGCTGGGATTCCACCAACTAGCTTAATTGGTAATCAGTGGTTGCACAACATGCAATTTCTCCAAGGATTTGTTCCACCACCTATGACCCATTATACTTACAACCCTAATTTTGCACCAAACACTGATGATGGTAATGAGAGCGAAAAAAGTACCACATCAGATTCAAATCATGATTCTGGCAACAATAGGTATGAGCATGGTTTTCGGTCGTCAAGAAATATAAACCATGAAGGAAGGGATCCACATGTGCATCATTTTGATGGCAAGAACCGTTCCTCTTCACCTAATGGTGTATCTGGTGTCCCCTTGGAAAGGCAGATGGAATATACTGTTGAGGATAGTGGAGTAGTAGAAGAAAACTATACCAACTTGTTTCAAAAGCAAACAAGCAGAGAAGTTGGTAGAAATGTCCCCATGAGTAGTGGAAATTTGAGAACGACTTCACAACCCAGTTCTTCTAAAAGCAAAGCACTGTCAGAGAGTTCCTGGGATGGAGTAGCTGTAAAGACAACACGAGCTCCGAGGGACAAATGGGAAAAAAAGCCTACCTTTCCAGCGCCTACCACGACTACACTTAGCATAAGTAAGACTGGTTGGCAGACAGGAAATACCACCGAGCATGTGCCAACAGAAGTTGATGAAGGAGCCAGGAATGGGGCTGTAGTACCAATCATTAGACATGAAGCTTCTGACATAGTAATAGGGTCTGTCTCATCAGAGCCATCAAGAACTAGTCAAGTACGGAATGAATTTAACACATCATGGATGCATAATCCAATGTTTGCACCTTTTCTTATAGGTTCCCCTCAGCAGAGGCAAGCTGATAACTCTGGACTGACTTTTGTCCCAACAGGTCCACCAGTTCCTTTTCTTGTGCTTCCATATGTTCCTGGCAGTAGAGATGGATCTGTTCCGCAGTTTGAGGGAAATGAAGGAATTGATCAGTTTCCTGTCAATGTTGCTATTCACAATTTTAGTTCACTCAACGATGTTCACCAGCCTGATAACAATGCTACCCCAGCGGCATCATCCAGTACTGTAGCTAATCCATCTTATGAGCACAAGCCAGACATTTTGAACAGTGATATTGATGGCCATTGGCAGAATTTACAATATGGACGGTTTTGTCAAGATGCACGCCCCCTGGGTCCTGTATTATACCCTTTTGCAGTGCCTCCAGGGTACATGCAGGGGCATGTTCCATGGGATGGGCCTGGAAGACCACCTTCACCAAATGTCAGCTGGGCACCGATGGTGGGTCCTGGCCAGCGAGCATTTCCTGTGATGCCTCTACAGTCTTCTTCAGAAAGAATTTCTGGTATTCCTCCACACTATGGGGAGCATGCACCCAGATACCGTGGTGGAACAGGAACCTACTTGCCAAATCCTGTAAGCCCCTAATAAATTGTTCATTTGTCTTACCTTATTGCGCAGATAACATATTCACTGTTGGTATATTGAAAAATAATAAAGAAGTATGAGCAGTTTACATGCAATATTCAATTGAAGATATGCTTCAGCTTGTCATGAATAGAGTTTGGGCCCCAGAAACAGGCAGAGTGTACCATTACCAAGTGGCTGGTTCCAGGATTCTTGTAGTAACCGGTAAAACCTAGTCAAGAAGTATTAAAAGTAATAGTAACAGGAACCATTTCCTTGGAAGTTTTCCTAGCAATCGATCAACTCAAATACTGTCATTGATCTGCTTCTGCTGTACTGAGCAATCTTTCTTTGTACTTGATGTGGTCTTAATCACTCCGAATTATAAAATGATGGGGAATTTAGTCATCACTTGTCGCTAAGTGAAAGTAGGAATAATTTCAGTATTCTGATCTGTAGTACACCATGGTGTTAGTCTTATGGTGAGGATGGAACTTCAGCTAACCGGACTGTGATTGGTCATCAATTGCTGCATGGGAAACTCAAGAGCTTGTTTTGTAGCTGAATTTAAGATATTTCGTGTCATGGGTGGTTTTATACCCCTCCACCGCTTGTGCCTCGAGCGCAACATAGTTTATCAGGCTATGCTTTATGAACATGATAGTTGCTTTATGAACATGATAGTATCTTAACTGGGAAATACTAAGCTGTCATTCTGTTCATTGCATTTTCTCAGAAGGTTCCATATAGGGACCGAGAGCGACACCCGAGTTCAAGATACCACAGAGGAGGTTATAATAGTGATAAGGGTGACAATAGTGATAAAGAAGGAAGTTGGGCAAACTCAAGACAAAGAAGTACAGGCCGCAACTACGGACGTAGCCAACCAGAGAGATACGGCCTGAGGTCTGATAGACAGACCACAGATGAAGGTCAGTTTGACAGGCAGCGGAGATCCCACAGAAATGACTCACACAGGCATGAGGCAGGTGCTCAATATCTTGTACAGGGACAATCTCTTGGATCCACAAACTCCACTCGCAAACCAGGGAACATTGCACATGAGGTTTACCCATCACCATATACAGCTCCAAATGGTGCTGGTGCTTCAGATTCACAGTATTTAATGGTTTACCCATACGAACCAGGTCTAAATCATGGTTCTTCCTCTGAACAGCTTGAATTTGGCTCACTGGGTCCAATACCTATGACAGATGATGGTGATCTACCATACCCCACTCGCCAAGTAATGGCTAATGGCTTTTATGGGCAAAGACATCATCCATTTAGGGTTGGTTCCTCTCATTCATCTCCTGATCAACCGTCCTCACCTCAACCTCGAAGGTAGTACTCATTGCTTGTCTCATTTGTTGTATATTATTTCTGTTTTGCCATTTAAGAACAAGCAGTTACTGTTGAGCAAACCAAATCATTGATGTGTAAATGAACTTAAATTTTATTTGCAAAAAGTAACTAGTTGTTTCTTATGCATCATCAGAGTTGTGCACAATCTCAGTTGCTACTTTCATGCCAGTTCAAATTGACAAAAACACCGAATGGATAATAATCTCTTTAGGATGCAGTAGTGTTTTGGCTAACTTAACTCTCAGTCTTTAGTTTATTGTCTAGTTCATGCTCACCTTTGCCACACCAATTTTAGTATTGTTGCGTACTTCAATAGTATATAAACGTGCCTACATTTTCAGTACCTTTTATATCCCAGAATATGCTAAATATCAGTTACTTGCATGTCTAGCAATCTTCTTCCCAGTACTACCCTATATCGCCCTTAAGGACATGTCCTACCTAGCTGACACTTTCCCGATGCCTTCATTCTTCTGACGTGATTGGAGCTGTGGCAAGCTTTTACTTCAGCACATCAGTAACTCCATCCATCAAAACATGGAACAAAAGAATGAAGTGAATTTTTTGTTGACAAGCCATTCCTTTGTTGTTACTATCAAAAGAGAACATAATCGATTTCAGTTCTGTGCTTTGTAGAAGTATAGGTATACTCTTATAATTATTCTGCATGTTGGTTACTTGGATCTATACTTGAAACCTTGTGTCTTTGAGTGAGTCACGTTACATAATTATTTCATGAATTACGATGTTTGCTTCTGTTGAATGCTTTCTTGATTGTTACCGTTGTCAGTATTTAGCAGCATTTGTTGTTGTCACCAAGCTGAAGCTTATCTTTTCTCTTCCCTTTTAAGGTAGCTCGAAGGATACGGTAGCTTGGCTCTGACATGCACAACCATCAGTTATACTTAGCGCTGGTGCCCGTCCAACATGAGCGCATATTGTTGGACCATCTGGTGCCCAGCGAGTGCGCACGGGGCTTTTAGCCAGTAAGCAGCTGGTGTGCGGATACGTCACCAATATTTACTTCCGTCCAAAGACACAACAGTCACCAGCAGGTTATTTTACTGGTATAAGCAGCTGGTGTTTGAATGCTCTGAGATGCCTCCGCAATATATACTTCCATCAGAAGACGACGCATCATGCATTGTGATATGGTATGCCGCCGATTATCATGTTGCTTTCTAAAACAAAAAAGCAGCAGCTGTCTTCTGAATAAACCACGGAACCGGGAAGACCAGAATATATCCATGAAGAATTGACCCTATGATCATGATCATCAAGGGGTTAAGTGAGAATGCCAGCCCCTCGTATTGCCATCTCCACATCGAAGACAAGCCTGGGAAAAACTCTGTCGGATTCTAATAGTATATTATTGCCTGTACCTATCGAGCTGAAAGCTAATAGTTGTGAACTCATGTCAATGGGGGCACAAGAGCAAGATGATGTAATCATGTTTCCACACATGGGAAACTTTTCACATTAGATGTATTAGGTTTTAAGGATGTTGCGGTTATGTTTCTAGCTTCGAGGAAAATATAATTATCTGGAAAATACTCTTCCTGGCTAATGAAAAGATTGATCAGTAGCTTTTGATCAACGCCCGTCTCCTCCGATGTGCTTCTGTGATTGGTTTATTCATGTGCAGTTCAATTCAGAGATGCTATCGATTGCGTGCTCCCGATGATTCATTTTGATTTCGACATCCGTCGGTATCCAAAAGGTCTTCACGAATGGAACCGGAATGGAACCGACCGGTTCTGTGTATGTAAACAGTGCTGTTTCAAGGACAATATCAAATACTCCCTCCGTCCAAGAATAGATGTCTTAGGTTTTTCAAATTTTAGATGAATCACTATACTAAATAGTGTCTAGATTCATTTAAATTTTGACAAATTTGAGACATCTATTTTGGGACGGAGGGAGTATCAAATTTCACATGGAGTACTAAGGAAAATTGGCTGCCAATATCGTACTGTATGATAAATAGGGCACTTTCTACTCCCAGTAATCTCCTGAAACCATTTGAAATCCTGTACTATCCATCCATCCATCCAGTCTCTAGTAACTAGGCTAGCCTTAGCATGAGCAAAATGGCATTCTGGTGCCGCCACCTCATCCTGGTGCCGCCGGCAAGAAGCTACGCAGTGACGGGGAACTCCTTTGCTATTTCTGCGGGAAGCTATGATGAAGCGTCAGTCAGGTCATTCCCCAACTTTCTTCCTGAGCTCGGAGATGAAGTCGTCCCTCTCCTGGTCCGTCATCCCCACCGTGGAGCAGTCCCCGACGCCCCACTCCGCGCCCCGCAGGCAGTACTTGTCCTGGATCGCCCTCTCGTTCCTGAAAACAGTTTACGCCCAAGAGAGCTTTATTCCAGCAGATCGAGCTAGTAGACCAGTTTGCTCAAATTCAAGCAAAGCATATGGGAGGGGAGCAGCACTGCAACATGACCTACTTCTGCTTGTTCTGCTTGGACTTCTCCAGCAGCTCCTTGAGCACCTTGGAGGACTTGAACCTCGAGTCGTTCTCCGCGTACTTCCTCTGGTTCTCCGCTTCAGAATTTTCCAGTAGGGGTACAAATATCATCAGAGGAAAATAAAAAGCAATGGTTTTGGTGAGCGAATTTTCAGAGCGAGCTGAACTGACCATTCCATTTGTCCAAGAACTCGAGCCGGGGCAGCTCGGGGGCTGGGACGGACTCCAGCCCGGTCGACCCTGACAGGATGCCCGCGTTCACTGCAAGTTTCCAGGCGAAGTTTCAATGGCGCGAAGCGTTAGGCATTTGCACTCTGCGTACGTACCTGGGCTGGACCAGAGGACGAGAGAGAGTGAGACGGCGGCGGGGACGGCCAGCAGGGACGCCCGGCCGGCCTTCTCCGGCGCGCTGAGGCGGGCCCTCGGCGGAGGCGGTGCGGCGGTGGCCGGTAGCGCGCCGCAGAGGACGCGGAGGCCGAGCATGGTGGTGGCTCTGCGTGGCGTTCAGGTCAGTGGTCTCTTGCTCGTGCAGGTGGCAGGCAGCGCGAGGGACGGATGGATGGATGAGCTATGCTGGCTGGCATTGTCGAATGAAGGTTGCGGTCGGGAAGGATGGGCGCCACTGTCGACATGTTCTCTCCTCAGCCACTGACGACGGGATGATCCGGGGAGATCACTTTTTTCTTTTCTTTCGGGCAAGTAATACTCTTTTTTTCTTGAGATGGCAAGCAAATCTGGCCAACGGGCCTGTCCGGCACGGCTCAGGCCCGGCACGTGCCAAACGGGCCGGCACACGGCACTGCCCGTCGTGGCCTGCCAAGCCACGTGCCGTGTCGGGCCTTGCTACTTGCTCCGCCTAGCGACCCGAGCCCGACACCTAGGCTAAACGGGCCGGCCCGCGGCACGTCGAGCACGCTGGGCCACGGTCTTTTTCTGCAGGCCCGTCGAAATTTGCTCTTAAAAACGTCCTAACCTGAACCATAGCAGCTAGATTTCATTGGTTCCATGGTAGAGTGTGGCGTGGGAGACTGGGAGGTCTGTGGTTCGACCCTCGCGGCACCTATTTTTGCATGTTTATTCAAAATATTGCGTGGCTGCTGCTAAACGGGACGTGTCGGGCCGGCCCGCGTGTCCGGGGACGCGGCACGGACACGGCACCCGCGTGCCACGTGGTCGTGCCCGCCCGCTGTCTTGGGCGTGCCGGCCGCCGCCCGGTGCACGGCCCGATGGCCAGGTTTGATGGCAAGCAATACTCGTCTACTCCGCTTCCTGTCTAAAAGCATGACTAACTGTATCCGTAAATACAGGTTGCGGTAAACCTATTTTAAAGGTCAGCAAACGTATAACGTAAACACAAATTGTAAACAATTTAATGGTTTATTTGCAGGCTCTAATCGGTGCTGTTTGAGGGTGCTGATCCGTAAAACAGGGTTTTACCCACTTTTCACATGTAAATGGAAATATAAACATCAACACATATAAAACATCAAACGATCCGCAATAATAGTTTTCAGCAACACACAATTTATCATCCTAGTTATTACAACAATAGTTTGAATCAAATTACAATAATTGTTTCAATCAAATAAATAAACAAATGTTCCATCAAGGATGCGTGGCCTCGACGAAGTAATCCTCCATCAAGGTTGCGTGGCCGAGGAAGCGGTTGCGCTGGATGTAGGTGTGGCCCATCACCGAGCCGTGCCTCCGATCCGGTAGCTTGGTGTGGCATCCCGCAAAACCACTACTAGAAAATCGCGTTGAATTTGTGCATTGCATCGTCATCATCATGTGTTGTTTGTCTACAACTATTTTCGCAAAGCCCGTTTTGTTTTCTAAAACGCCCCATCTTTATTCAAACACCAAAACCGGGTCTCCGGATTATTTTGTTTGTCTACTAACGGTTTGCAAACGGTGCATTTAAAATGAATAAATATTAAATTATTTTTAGTGGGGGCAGTCGAACGGGCCGACCCGACCCGAACGACCACCCCTAGAACCTAAAACGATCGACCTAACCAGTCCCACCTAAATCCTAAAGCTACCCACCTATCTACCCACACACCCCCTCCACCTCACCCCAACCACTCCCCTCGTGACACCTCACCTCTCTCCCTCTCCCCCTCCAATCAGAAGCCTCCACCTCATCCTCACCTCCTCCCTACACACACAACACACACACACATACCCTGCCTAGCAACCCGCACGCAACAGCACACACACACCACCCCGTCCCCGCGCCCTGGCCCACCCCGGTCCCACGCCCGCTCTCCCTCTCCACACACGCGGCCACGCACACACCCCCTTCCCCCACACCCGCTGCCAGCTGGTCCCACCCGATCCCTGGGCCCCACTGCCCTCAGACGCCCACGCGCCCACGCCCTCCTCACCTGCTCGTTCTTCCCGGCCAGCTCTCACTCTCACCCAGACCGCCCACCTCCTCCTATCCGCCTGCCGTGCTCCTCTCTCTCTCTCTCCTTCCCCACCGCCGTCCTCCTCTCCGCTGCTGCAGCCGCCTTCGGGCCTCTCTCGCTCCTCCGGCGACCTCCGCCTCGCCACCCTTCACTCGCCACTGCCCGCCTGGGCCTCCAAGCTCCGCCCTCCATGCCCCTCCTCTCCCAGCTCGGAAGGCCGCCTCCTCCTCCCATGGTGCTCACGCCTCGACGCCGCCTCGGCCGGCCTGGCCTGCTCACCGCCTTCCTCACGAGCCCGCGACCCCGCCGCTTGCCGCCTTTCCGCCGCTGCGCCCTAGCTCGCTCCCTCAGCGGCCTTTGCCTCCGCCGGGCTGGCCGCCCCGCTGGCCGCTGCCGCCCCGCCACCACGGCCTCCTCCGACGCCTCGACCTCTGCCCTGCCCTCCGCCATGGGCCCTCGTCTGCAAGCCCCTCGCCGCAAGCTCCACCTCGCCCTGGCCTTTCTTCGCGCGCGGGTCCCGCCTTGCCTCCCTCGAGCAAGCATCCGGGCCCTCTCGCCGAACCTCCTCCTCCGGCCAGACTCGCCTGCCAGACCGGCCGGCCTCGACCGCTGCGTTCCGCCTCCCGGCGAGCCCATGAGCCGCCCACCGCCGCTCCGCCTCTGCTTCGATTCGTTGCCCCTAGCGGCGTTGGCCCCGCCACAAGTCCTGCCTGCATACGTGTTTTTGCGGTCCGATGAGGTGAGGTGGATGAGTTGTTCCACATTGCGGTGATACGATGCCTCGTCAAGATCTTCTGAAGACATGTATGTAATCCAGGAACGCCAATGACCATCGGCGCCAAGCCCAAGTTCGACACCGGCAAACCCGGAAATCGCTAGAAGAATCATCGATCAGATCTTCTACAAGGACGCCAAGCCCGTCAAGATCCCGAACGCGGAGGTCATCTACACGGAACGCCTAGATCTTCTCGGGACATCGAGTTCGCCATCACGGATGACAAGCACGCCTTCAAGGAACCGCAGACACGGAAACCGCAAGACCTTCTGCCCGGATACTGCAAGTAACCCCCTCGAGGACGCCGAGATCCACAATCAGACACAAGGACACCGAGACTCCGGTGCGACAAGCACTTCACCCCGGACGCCAAGTCCGACCCGACCTGCGGACCCGGCAAGATCCCCGCAACGACAAGAACGGCACCGACCAAAAACGAACCCGATGCGCCCCGACACCAAACCAAGTCCTTCTTCCCGGAACGCCAGATCTACTCCGTTGTCCGAGACCGATCCCGGAGTCCGAACCTCGTTCACGAACCCTAACCAAGATCGTCGAGCCCTAATGTGAAACCCCTTCCGAAAACCCTATTTTATAACCTAATACAAATTGTCGCATAATAATTGTCTTGCATGCATACATTCATGTGGTTTGGGGGCCTTATGCCGATTCACCTAATAATTAAATATGGGGCCCATATGCGGGCAAATCTAGCCTTATATTGGCCTCATTTAAATTTGTGCATCAACCCGATACTATCTTTTGCCATGTTAAAACAATGCTTAAATTGCGGGGATCTAAATAACTTGCACCATCTAATTAATTGTCGGACCCGGTTCCACTTAATATGACCTAATCGCATCGCATCTTTGCCATGCCATGCATCATACATGCATCATGCCGATCTTCCGCGTTGTATTAAATATTGCATCCGGTGTTTTTCTAGTGGTTTGCTTCTTCATGGATAAGGCCGTTGAGTTGATGCGATGTCGACCCGATCTTGGTTGAACCTTCGACAATGTTTTCGTGAGCATCTCCCCTTTCTACCTATCTTACTTTTATAGCATTTATTCCTCCTGTTGATCTAGTGCTATCTCGTGTTGCGATGCTCTAGTTTTCGTACCGTGATATCCCTTGCAGCCCTATATTGCCTTGGACACACCCTATTACACGTTGTTTGGTAGATAGTTGGACTGCGCTGCCTTAGTCGCTTGCTCAAGTGTTGTTGCGTGTCGTCAATGCCACGTTGTTGGAGCCTTGCCGCATGTTGATGTTGGAGATGATCATAGTTTTACTTATCGCTCACTTTAATTCTGTTTAACAACTAAAATTGAAGTAAGCGAGGCATCGGTGGGTGATAGATAATATTTGGTTTCGAACGCCCACTTGTGTCCCGTAGGACCCAGTACTTGATACATGTTCCTTGATTTATCGCGCTATCCACATCCGGAGGTATATGGGACCCCCGAGCGAGCTTGATTCGTCTTATTTCTTGGGGCCACAAACTAGTTTGAGGTTTTATTTACGATCCTGCACTTATGCCATGCTACTTATGTATTTATGATTGTGCGAGAGCACCTGCATCTGTTAGGATCGGGACACGTTGCTGTATCGACAAGCCCAGTCACACTTTCGGGTTCCCGATCGTTACCGCCCACCCAAACCTTGAGTCCGTCTCGAGTCATCTAGCTTCGCTATGGTCTACTCAATGGGGTGGCCCCAAATATTTTTGAATCGTGATTGCTTAGTCGTGAAAGCCTCGTTGGGTTTTGATTTGGTTTTTCCGAGGTTGATCGAGCGTGTGTTGCTATTGGTGCACCCCGGCCGGGTAAAACTTTCTGAAAGCCGTGTCCGCGGTTATGGACGACTTGGAGCACAGTATCTCGACCATAGACAAGCATAACTAAAGTTTATTGCTGTAAATTTGACTTTATAATGACTAGTAATCAGCTTCACTATAATGGAATGACTAAATAAAACTGCCAACAATTGCTTGTTTGGGTCGTCGCCAGCGACCATTGTACCTGCCTAGTAAGTATTGCAACTACAACGGAATGGCTGAATAAAAGTACCAACAACTACTGGGTTTTGGGTTATCTCATGCTAATTGTATCTGACTAGAAAGTGCTGCCACTATAACGGAATGATTAACTAAAACGGCCCACTGCTTACTTTATCAGGATGATTATCTAAACCTGACTAGTAATTGCTGCCACGATAACTGAATAAGTAAAACTGCCAACTGTGTGAGTTCCTCGGTTGACTTCCTCCTTTGGTCTCGAGGGGGAAACGCCAGGATGGGTTTGTTTGATGGTAGTATCAGGTTATCTCCGAATAGGCCATTCTTACCCCTCTCTGATAACCGCCAGTTGTATCGAGTCTCTATAGGTTGTTCAGTGCATGCTGCCGCTGCCGCTTCAGTCCACCATACCTATGTAGGCGAGGACCGCCGAATTCTAGCCTCGCCGTAATCGGCCTCGATCGACGCCTCTTTTTCCTTTGCCCTTTGTCGGCACCCCTTTTGTTTAAGCAGGTTTTGAGATCGACGCCGTTAGCAGGGTTACCCTTCCGGCTTGGCCTGGGCAGGGTTATGGACGCCATTGGTTATTCTTCAGGGCTCTTAGCCCCGTTTGCATCTTGTCCGTAGTCGGACGCTGTATCGTTTTACAGGTGTTTTGGATCTTTGTATCGTATATCTGTATTCTTGACTCTTTGAGTCGCTGCTGTATATATCTGATCTGTGGGTCCCATCGAGGACTTTTGTGTAATGTTATTACGCTTTTCCACCGCGAAAGTGCTGGTGGGCACCTTTGAATCGCTTTCTATGCGGGTTTGGCGGGTTTCGCTAAAACTTGCATGGGTCCGATTCGAGGGTGTTCTGAGTGGTATCGAGCCCAGCTATGATATACCACAAGTCCAGCCTGTAGGATAACCTAACTAACGGCCGCAGTAGAGTGTCAAAACTATTTTTAAAAATCGGTTGGATAGTTCTGATTAGGTCTGATTTTACTCCTTACCCCTCTGCTATTCTCCTCTTACCTCTACGTGTTTTGAATCCGCTCTCCTCTTCCTCTTCGAGTCCGTGAATTCTCGTGGTTGGGTTTTACATCGTGCCTTTAGGGTTTCGCTTCCTTCCTGGATAACGGTGTTCTACCATCCGGTGTTCAAGCTGCCTGATGAATCCGTCTACGGTGTTACCATTCTTTGTTCCTTGTTTGTGCCTTCCGGTGTTTCCCGACGCGACGACATCCTCTACGCCAGATCCGATGCAGAGTCTGCCTCACTCCGTTGTTCCGAACCTCGCTTGTCGAGATCTTCAGTCTGATTCCGAGAATGGTTGCACGATTTTCCACTGATTGTGCGGAGTAATAGTTTGGGTGCGTGATGGATTGGCCCCCATGCCGACTACCCCTTCTATTCGCTTTTGTACATTGAAGTGGATGAGAATGCATCGGTTCCCTCTTCCCATTGAAGTTAGAGGTGGCTTTATTCGGTGATACCTCTACCTTCGACCTTTTGTTCCCGGAGTGTTCCCTCGACGATCACGGGCAAATACCTCTTGTTAGTGGTGTCGCGAGGATCTACACGAAGCGAGAGGATGCAGATCCCCGACCTTCCTTCCGGTACCATGAGGCGGATCTCGAGGGCGAGATCCATTGTTAGTGGTGTCGAATTGTGGCATCCCGCAAAACCACTACTAGAAAATCGCGTTGAATTTGTGCATTGCATCGTCATCATCATGTGTTGTTTGTCTACAACTATTTTCGCAAAGCCCGTTTTGTTTTCTAAAACGCCCCATCTTTATTGAAACACCAAAACCGGGTCTCCGGATTATTTTGTTTGTCTACTAACAGTTTGCAAACGGTGCATTTAAAATGAATAAATATTAAATTATTTTTAGTGGGGGCAGTCGAACGGGCCGACCCGACCCGAACGACCACCCCTAGAACCTAAAACGGTCGACCTAACCAGTCCCACCTAAATCCTAAAGCTACACACCCCCTCCACCTCACCCCAACCACTCCCCTCGTGACACCTCACCTCTCTCCCTCCCCCCCTCCAATCAGAAGCCTCCACCTCATCCTCACCTCCTCCCTACACACACAACACACACATACCCTGCCTAGCAACCCGCACGCAACAGCACACACACACCACCCCGTCCCCCCGCCTGCCCACCCGGTCCCACGCCTCTCCCTCTCCCACACACCCCCTTCCCCCACACCCGCTGCCAGCTGGTCCCACCCGATCCCTGGGCCCCACCTGTCCCCGCACGGCCCACGCGCCCACGCTCCTCTCCCTCACCCGCGTTCTTCCCCGGCCCCGCAGCGCTCTCACTCTCAGCCCCGCAGACCCCGCGTCCACTCCCTCCTATCCGCCCGACGCCGCCGGCGTGCTCCCTCTTCTCCTCTCCTTCCCCCACCTCGCCGTCCTCCCTCCTCTCCCACAAGGCTTCTCTTCCGGCCGTCTGCCTCCGGCCCTCCGCTGACCTCCGCCACCACCTTCACCCGCCACCGTCGCGCCTGGGCGCCCCAAGCCCCGTCCTCCGCTGCCCCCTCATCTCCCAGCTCCGCGGCGTCGCCTCCTCCTCCCATGGTGCTCCCGCCTCGACGAAACTCCGTCCAGCCGCGCCCGTTGGCCCGTTCACCGCCTTCCCTCCCGAGCGCGACCCCGCCTCGGCCGCTCCTCTCCGCCCCTAGCTTCGCCTCGCTGCTCCGTCGGCGGCCGCGGCCTCCAGCCGCCTGTCTCGTCGCCGACCGTCGTCGCTCGGCCCCGCCACCACGGCCTCCTCCGGCGCCTCGACCTCTGCCCTGCCCTCCGCCATGGGCCCTCGTCTGCAAGCCCCTCGCCGCAAGCTCCACCTCGCCCTGGCCTTTCTTCGCGCGCGGGTCCCGCCTTGCCTCTGTCCCTGAGCAAGCATCCGGGCCCCCTCTGCCGCTGAACCTCCTCCTCCGGCGCTGTACCTCTGCCCCGGGCCCAGGACCGCGTCGGCCTCGACCCCTGCCTCGCGTGTTCCGCTCCTCCCGGCGAGCCCCGCGAGCCGACCCTGCCACCGTCGCTCTGCCCTCTGCTTCGATTCGTTGCCCCTAGCGGCGTTGGCCCCGCCACAAGTCCTGCCTGCATACGTGTTTTTGCGGTCCGATGAGGTGAGGTGGATGAGTTGTTCCACATTGCGGTGATACGATGCCTCGTCAAGATCTTCCGAAGACATGTATGTAATCCAGGAACGCCAATGACCATCGGCGCCAAGCCCAAGTTCGACACCGGCAAACCCGGAAATCGCTAGAAGAATCATCGATCAGATCTTCTACAAGGACGCCAAGCCCGTCAAGATCCCGAACGCCGAGGTCATCTACACGGAACGCCTAGATCTTCTCGGGACATCGAGTTCGCCATCACGGATGACAAGCACGCCTTCAAGGAACCGCAGACACGGAAACCACAAGACCTTCTGCCCGGATACTGCAAGTAACCCCCTCGAGGACGCCGAGATCCACAATCGGACCCAAGGACACCGAGACTCCGGTGCGACAAGCACTTCACCCCGGACGCCAAGTCCGACCCTCGGACCGGCAAGATCCCTTAGCGACAAGAACGGCACCGACCAAAAACGAACCCGATGCGCCCCGACACCAAACCAAGTCCTTCTTCCCGGAACGCCAGATCTACTCCGTTGTCCGAGCCCGATCCCGGAGTCCGAACCTCGTTTCCGTCGAACCCTAACCAAGATCGTCGAGCCCTAATGTGTGAAACCCCTTCCCGAAAACCCTATTTTATAACCTAATACAAATTGTCGCATAATAATTGTCTTGCATGCATACATTCATGTGGTTTTGGGGCCTTATGCCGATTCACCTAATAATTAAATATGGGGCCCATATGCGGGCAAATCTAGCCTTATATTGGCCTCATTTAAATTTGTGCATCAACCCGATACTATCTTTTGCCATGTTAAAACAACATTTAAATTGCGGGGGATCTAAATAACTTGCACCATCTAATTAATTTTCGGGACCCCGGTTCCACTTAATATGACCTAATCGCATCGCATCTTTGCCATGCCATGCATCATACATGCATCATGCCGATCTTCTGCCGTTGTATTAAATATTGCATCCGGTGTTTTTTCTAGTGGTTTGCTTCTTCGCGGATAAGGCCGTTGAGTTGATGCGAGTGTCGACCCGATCTTCGGTTGAACCTTCGACAATGTTTTCAGGCGAGCATCTCCCCCTTTCTACCTATCTTACTTTTATAGCATTTATTCCCTCCTGTTGATCTAGTGCTATCTGTGTTGCGATGCTCTAGTTTTCGTACCCGTGATATCCCTTGCAGCCCTATATTGCCTTGGACACACCCTATTACCTGTTGTTTGGTAGATAGTTGGACCTGCGCGTCTTAGTCGCTTGCTCAAGTGTTGTTGCGTGTCGTCAATGCCACAGTTGTTGGAGCCTTGCCGCATGTTGATGTTGGAGATGATCATAGTTTTACTTATCGTTCACTTTAATTCCTGTTTAACAACTAAAATTGAAGTAAGCAGAGGCATCGGTGGGTGATAGATAATATTTGGTTTCGAGCCCACTTGTGTCCCGTGGGACCCCGAGTACTTGATAACTGTTCCTTGATTTATCGCTATCCACATCCGGAGGTATATGGGACCCCGAGCGAGCTTGATTCAGTCTTATTTCTTGGGGCCACAAACTAGTTTGAGGTTTTATTTACGATCCTGTACTTATGCCATGCTACTTATGTATTTACGATTGTGCGAGGAGCACACTGTACTGTTTAGGATCGGGACACGTTTTCGCGGTATCGACAAGCCCAGTCACACTTTCGGGTTCCCAGTCGTTTACCGCCGTCCACCCAAACCTTGAGTCCGTCTCGGAGTCATCTAGCTTCGTTGCGGGTCTACTCAATGGGGTGGCCCCCTGAAATATTTTTGAATCCTGTGATTGCTTAGTCGTGAAAGCCTCGTTGGGTTTTGATTTGGTTTTTCCGAGGTTGATCGAGCGTGTGTTGCTATTGGTGCACCCCGGCCGGGTAAAACTTTCTGAAAGCCGTGTCCGCGGTTATGGACGACTTGGAGCACAGTATCTCGACCATAGACAAGCATAAATAAAGTTTATTGCTGTAAATTTGACTTTATAATGACTAGTAATCAGCTTCACTATAATGGAATGACTAAATAAAACTGCCAACAATTGCTTGTTTGGGTCGTCGCCAGTGACCATTGTACCTGCCTAGTAAGTATTGCAACTACAACGGAATGGCTGAATAAAAGTACCAACAACTGCTGGGTTTTGGGTTATCTCATGCTAATTGTATCTGACTAGAAAGTGCTGCCACTATAACGGAATGATTAACTAAAACGGCCCACTGCTTACTTTATCAGGATGATTATCTAAACCTGACTAGTAATTGCTGCAACGATAACTGAATAAGTAAAACTGCCAACTGTGTGAGTTCCTCGGTTGACTTCCTCCTTTGGTCTCGAGGGGGAAACGCCAGGATGGGTTTGTTTGATGGTAGTATCAGGTTATCTCCGAATAGGCCATTCTTACCCCTCTCTGATAACCGCCAGTTGTATCGAGTCTCTATAGGTTGTTCGATTGCATCTTCGCCGCTTGATCCACCATACCTAGGCGAGGACCGCGAATTCTAGCCTCGTGTCTTGGCCTCAAGATCGACGCTCCTCTTTTTCCTTTGCCCTTTGTCGGCACCCCTTTTGTTTAAGCAGGTTTTGAGATCGACGTCGTTAGCAGGGTTACCCTTCCGGCTTGGCCTGGGCAGGGTTATGGACGCCATTGGTTATTCTTCAGGGCTCTTAGCCCCGTTTGCATCTTGTCCGTAGTCGGACGCTGTATCGTTTTACAGGTGTTTTGGATCTTTGTATCGTATATCTGTATTCTTGACTCTTTGAGTCGCTGCTGTATATATCTGATCTGTGGGTCCCATCGAGGACTTTTGTGTAATGTTATTACTTCGTTTTCCACCCGGACGAAAGTGCCTGGTGGGCACCTTTGAATCGTTTCTATGCGGGTTTGGCGGGTTTCGCTAAAACTTGCATGGGTCCGATTCTGAGGGTGTTACACTTGGCCCGGTCCACGTGCTCCTTGACGGCGAGAAGGAGAATGGCCGTCTCGCAGTCATCGTCGTCGTGGAGCAGATCCTTGATGTCGAAATCGTCCGACGACGACCAATCGAGCAAATAATCTTGGTGCTCGACCGAGCTCATCCTCGAATGGTCGAGAGACGGCATCCACACGTGGTTACGGGCCGTGAAAGGAGAAAGGACGGTCGGGAAGGAGGCCAGACCTTCGGGATCAGTTGCGCGTGGGCGGGGGAGGCTGTATCAGGCGGCTGGCGGTGGAAATGGTGGCGGCGGTGTGGAAGGGGCGGCGCGCATGGAAGGGGTGAGTGGCGTCGTGAAACTTCAGCGCGCTGATACGTCCAAAACGTATCTACTTTTTCGAACACTTTGCTATTGTTTTTCCTCTGAACTTGTGTGATTTGGATACAACTAACACGGACTGACGCTGTTTTCAGCAGAATTACCTTGGTGTCTTGTTTTTTGCAGAAAATGAACTATCAGAAAAAATTCCGGAAAATATGCCAAAAACTATTTCTCACCAGAAGATCCACAGAGCCATAAGGGGAGACAGAGAGGAGGCCTGGGGGCCCAGACCCACCCCAGGCGGGCCCACCTGACCCCGCGCCTGGGGGAGGTTTGGCCGCCCCAGGCAACTACTCGGCCTCCCTCCGCGCCTATAAGTTGCCTTCTGACCTAAAAATAGAGGGGGTTCGATAGTTTTTCAGAAAGAGTTCTGCTCTGCCGCCGCCACCAGAAACCAAGATTCGGATCCAGAAACTCCGTTCTGGCAACCTGCCGGGACGGGGAATTTGGAGAGGATCATCGTCATCGTCATCACCAACGCATCTCCATCAACCACCGATGTTTCCCTCATCCATGAGTGAGTAATCCCCCACTGTAGGCTTGGGGATGGTAGGGATTGGATGAGTTCTATCATGTAATCGAATAAGATCTGTTAGGGGCATAATGCCTAGTATCTCTATTAGTGCTATTTGACTTTGTTGCAACTTGTTGTGCTTAATGCTTGTCCCTAGGGCCCGAGTGCCATGATCTTAGATCTGAACTTATTATTGAATCATTATGATAATATTGTTTGTGATCTTATCTGCAAGTTGTGTACATATATTATTGTCCGGATCCAAAGGCCCAAAGGTGACAATAATTGGGACAATCAGAGGGGATGGTTGTGGTGTGAGGATCACGTGTGTTCACGGAGTGTTAATGTTTTGCTTCGGTGCTCTATTAAAAGGAGCACCTTAATTGCCAGTACTTCCCTAGAGGCCCCGCTGCCATGTGCTGGCTGGACAGAAGATGTTGTGCATGTTCGCATTACGAGCACGTATGACTATATTTGGATCACATGCCTAGGATTGTTTAGTACTTGGATGCTTGTTATTATTTATCTGTAATGCCCTAGTCTTTGAAGTTACATGTTTAGACTCGTCCATGCAACGCCCGTCCATCCATCCCTATGCCTACCACACTCGAATCCCACTGTTTACGTTACTGTTACTATTGCTACTGTTCACTGTTGTTGTTACTGCTGCTGTTACTTTTCTGTTGCTACTACCAAACTATTGCTACTGATAAACTTCAGTGAGCAAGAACTATTTCTAGGTGCAGCTGAACTGACAACTCAGTTATTAAGGCTTGCAAGTATTCTTTGGCTCCCCTTGTGTCGAATCAATAAATTGAGTAATACTACCCGCGAAGACTGTTGCGATCCCCTCCAGTTGTGGGTCATCACGCGCCTTAGGGTTCTTCCGAGTGCGGCGCGGCATCTCGGTCGGCTTCCCAACCCGTGAATGTACATGCGGCGGGCGGTTTTCAGGCTGGCCCTTAAATTTTTTTTTACGGGTCGCTCTGTTTGAGGATGCTGATCGCCGTCGTTTTCTCGCCGAAACCCGTATACTGGTAGTTATTATATGGGGTTGCCCCTTTTACGAGTGTTGTTAGTCATGCTCTAACGAGTGCTCGTCGCTGCCACCGCAATCCAGCCATAGGTTTTAGCTGATTACTTTTTTGTAGGGGAACTGATTGTTGGAGATATGCCCAAGAGGCAATATCAAAGTGGTTATTATCATATCATCGTACTTATGATAAATGTTTACATACCATGCTATAATTGTATTAACTGGAAACATTAATACTTGTGTGGTTTGTAAACATAAAAGAGTCCCTAGTAAAGCCTCTTGTTAAACTAGCTTCTTGGTTAATATATGATTATGTTTTCCTAATCATGAACATTGAGATATTATTAACAATAAGGTCATATCATTAGGAGAATGATGTGATGGACATACTTCTATAGTTAAGCGTAGCATAAGATCAAGTCATTCAAATAGTTCACTTGCTATAAGCTTTCTGATACATAGTAACCTAATTCCTTCGACCATGAGATCATGCTAATCACCATCACCGGAAGGATGCTTTGATGACATTAAACACCACACCGTAATTGGGTGGCTATAAAGGTGGCATTGAGTGTTTGGAAAGTATGTGTTGAGGCATATGGATCAGGAGTGGGATTTGTCCATCCATATGATAGATAGATATATTTTGGGCCCTCTCAGTGGAATGTCATCCAATTAGCTTGCAAGCATGTGACTGGATCACAAGGGATCACATATCACAGGAACGAGAAAAGAATACTTATCGGTAACGAGGTTGAACTAGGTATGCAGAGATACCGACGATCAAACCTCGGATAAGTAATATATCGCGAGACAAAGGGAAATTGGTTTCGTATGTAAATGGTCCATTCGATCACAAAGTAATCGTAGAAATATATGGGAGCCATATGAATTTTGAGATTCCTCTATTGATTATTGATCGGAAAAGAGTCTCGATCATGTCTGCATAATTCACGAACCGTAGGGAGACACACTTAAGGATTTGATGTTGTTTAAGTAGATATGGAATGTGATTAAAGAGACCGAATGTTGTTAGGAGTCTCGGATGGGATCCGGGATATCACGAGGAGGTCCGGAATGGTCCGGAGAATAAGATTCATATAAGGAAAGTCCAATTTCGGAGTTCGGGAATGATTTCGATGTTTTCACCGAAATGTTCTAGAAGGGTCTAGAAGGTTCACCGATCCGAAAGGGAAGGGTACATGGATGTGTCATGACAAAGTGTAATGGTTGCATCATGCCCTAGGTCACTTGTCTGGACACTTGGAAGATAGAAATCAAACTCTAATTTGAAAGTCAAAAAGGCAGTTTGAAAAAGTCAAATTCGAACATGGTTTTCGAGTTAGGGAGGGTTTCTGAGTTAGGGAGGGTTTCCACCTGGGTTGGGAACACCCTTGGACGCCCCCACCTATATAAGGAGGGGTGGGGGCGCACCCCAAGGTATCCCCTTGCCCTAGGCGCCCAAGACCCAATCCCTAGGCCGCCGCTGCCCCCCAAGCCGTCAGCGCCCTAGATCCCCTCTAAATCGCCGCTACCGTCTAGCCTAAACCCTAGACGCCGGCTGACCTCTTCCCTCGGCATCTAAAACCTAGATAGCTGAGGCCCTCTTCTACTCCACCATACTCGCTCCGGCTTAGGAGAAGCCCTGCGGGATCTCCCCTCTACTTCCGACACCACGTCGTCGTGCTGCCGAAATCGCGAGGAGAGAGCTACAACATCCGCTGCCTGCTGGAATAAGGGAGAGGAAGGTCTTCATCGAGTACCATATGTGTGACCGACTACGAGAGCGCTGCCGGAAGGATCGCCTACGCGATCTTGAGATCGGCAAGTGAACAACTACATCACCCACGAGAATCTGCTCTCGTTAACTACTTTGGATCTTCGAGGGTTAGTACTCTATCGACTCGCTGCTACAATCTAGTAGATAGATCTTGGCTTGTGTGTGTTCATGCAATAGATTTTTTTTTGTTTTCCATGCTATGAACCCCTACACTAATTTTATTAGCTTGTGTGTGATTTAAGACGGAAGTAATCATCTACTCCTGCATGTGTGATTGATAACGCCACGATACTTCGACTCCGATACTAACTAAAATTTAACAAAAGTTAGACTAACCATTAAAATACAAACATTATCTACCTAGTTTAGCTAACAAGGACACAAAATTAACGAGCTATTTTATCATTACTACTATTAATTTCTACTTATACTAATAATTATACGTATACTAACAATAGCATGCCACCTAAAATTTCTACACAAATTTGTACACCTAAAGTAATCTACAAAATAACTAAAATTTTAAAATTATCTAAAAAATCATCTAAATAACTAAAACCTAAAGTCATCTACACTAACATACTAAAATCATATAAAATCATTTACACTAACATCCTAAAATCATCTACAATATTACTCCTAAAATCATCTAAAAATAACTAAAACAAATAAAGAGAAGGGGATTCGAGACTTACCCGAGACGTGGAGGATGTGACGGATCGACAAGGCGGCGGACGACGAGGACAAGGCAGTGGATCGGGGCAATAGAGTGGAAGGTGCGGCGGCGAGAGGAGGAGGGTGCGGCAACAGGCGACAAGAAGGGGGGAGCAATGGCCGGTAGTGGTGAATGTGGGGAGTGGAGTGCAGGGCACAGTTGAGTAGGGTGGGTTGCATGCAACGAGGAGTGGGTTACGGACGCCTGGGCCGCGTGTCTGACACATGGGGCCGCATGTCTGGTAGTTTTTTAGGAAATAAATAAATGTTTTAAAAGTAAAAACAATGTTGTGTAAAAAAATACCCATGCCACGAATTAATGACGTGTTCATTGACACGCCACTGGTATAGAAACTTAATGGTGTTCCGAAAAAAAGACTACGCCACTAACATTTTCTCCTCTCAAAATGTGGGTACCATATATAGGTGTCGTGTCCAAATAAAGGACACACCACTGATACCTACTTAGTGGTGGTGTACGAGGTGCTTCCACGTCAATGCTAAAATTAGTGGTGTGCATTATTTTGGCACACCACTAGTACAGTGTCACCTATAAGCAAATCTGCACTAGTGATATGACATGATAGATGCATGTTGTAACCCTCTTTGCAAGATGCCACTCCCACTTAATCTCAAGATTTTTGTATGATAGCTGCTTCGGGATCACCTACCCTCAGGGGTGGAGGTGTCCAAGCGACATGGATCGGGTAATGGTCGTTGTCCTCTTGTGGGACCCCAGAAACATGTACACACATCATGTTCTTCTGTCCGGCTATCTAGTTTGTTTGGAGCTTTACTCGAGAGGCTCTAGGGCTTGCCTGGTAGGCTCATAACCTCGATGAGTTCTTGAAAACCGAGACAAATTGTACTGATAGGAGGCGTCACCTTTTTTAGTTAGTGTTTACTGTGTTGACCTGGATCCCATGGAACATCCATAATAATATGGTTATCCAAAAAGTGTTTCCTCTGCGTGTGTTTGACTTCATCTTCAAATTTCTTGCTTTCTTCAACAATGATGTTAGGACCCCTTTGTTGACTAGTGGAGGCTGCTTGGTTTAGTCCCACCTCGTCTACGGGAGGAGGCCACACCCAGCTTATAAGGGAAAGATTCCTTCCTACCTTTAGTTCGGGATTTTGGGATGGAGTGGGCTCTCTTCTTATTATTGGGTTGTGAGCGTATGAACGTCTAGAACATAGACTAAGTGCTGGGCTGGCCAAGTGGACGCTAACATCTGGTATCAGAGCCAGCATCGTCATGCCTTCCTGAGGGGCTTCTCAGGGGGATGGGATGTTAGGACCCCTCTGTTGACTAGTGGAGGCTGCTTGGTTTAGTCCCACTTCGTCTACGGGAGGAGGCCACACTCAGCTTATAAGGGAAGATTCATTCCTCCCTTCATTCCGGGCTTTTGGGATGGAGTGGGATCTCTTCTTCTTATTGGGTTGTGAGCGCATGAACGTCCAGAACATAGGCTGAGTGCTGAGCTAGCCAAGTGGGCGCTAACAAGTGACACCCGCTCACTAGGCAGCGGGACAAGAACCAGTTGAACGACATGATTACGCTTCATCGTCGTTCCTTTGAGAGTCCCTAGAGTGGCCTTGTATTGTGACTTTTTCTCTTTTCTCTGTTTGAGCATTACTGCGTTGTTGGCCACCGGATCTCTTTTATTTTATTTTTGGTTCAGAAATTGTACTGTACTTAGATGATTGTGTTTTATTTATAAAACCGGACGAAAGACTGTTTCGAGGATAGATATATGTTGTGTCCATGGCAGTAAAGTTTGTTCGATTCATTTCATGTTTTCTAGGACGATGCTTTGGACTTGGGAGTATAGGGGACACTCTGTACATGCTCTCTATTGCCGGCTGATTTGTGTATGTCTGCAAGTTTTCTGAAAAGGAAACTACGCCGTGTTAAGTGTAAAGAACCAGCTGGCCCCTTCTTTCTGCAAAAACGACCTAGCGCTCCCAGGGGCGACTAGGGTTTGCCGTCCTCCGCCGCCGGAATCTATCCCGGCAAGGAGTCCTTCTCCTTGTAGTTTCAGTTTCCCTCTCTCACCAGAGGTGCGGTGGGTTTTGGCTGGCTCCTCGTTTCACAATTCCTTCCCCTGGATCAAAACTAGGGTACGTGTGAAGGTTTTTGGCAGAAGCGATCTACATGACTTCGTCTCCATCAAGTTCGTCTAATCGGGCTGGTGGATCTGGCAGTAAGGAGACCGAACGGATAGATGATATGCTGAAGCGTCTTGGCATTGAAGAGGATGAATTCGATGACCTAGTTTTCGAAGAAGCAGAAGATGCTCCGTTGGAAGGTATGAAGTGGATGGCACTTGTAAGAGTTCATACTTCGAATTTTTTTAGTCCCCAAACCTTTGAACAGCATATGCGGGTTGCTTGGAGCCCGGCGAGAGAAGTAAAGTTCCAACACCTAGAGGGAAATTTATTCACGGTTCAGTGTTTCTGCTTGGGAGATTGGTTGAAGGTGGAAAAGGGAGGTCCGTGGTTGTTCCGACAATCTGTGGTATGTATTGAACCATATGATGGATTAACTGACCCTGATACAATAGATCTTAACTTCTTCACGACCTGGATTCAAATTCATAAGGTTCCGGTTGGGTATAGGAATAAATCCTTGATTACAAATCTAATAGAGAAGAAAGCTGGGAAAGTGATTGAGGTTGAGCTTGATGTTCAAGGAGCCGGAAATTTTGTCAGAGCTCGGGTAAGGATGGATGTGAGGAAGACTCTGGCTCGGTTTGTGTCTATGTCAAGAGGTGGTCAGCGGGAGATCTTTCAAATTAAATATGAGAAGTTGCCACGGTTCTGTAGTGCATGTGGGTTCATTGGGCACTCATATCTTGAGTGTGGCTCAGGCGAGCATGTGGAGGAATCTTTGAAGTGGGGCGATTGGCTTAAAGCCGAATGGGAGACTTGGCATGGCCGGGGTATTGGTGGCACCCGTGGCAGAGGTGGTGCTGGTCGCGGACGGGATGGCCGTGGTGGTCGATTTAACGGTGGCCGTGGAGGTCGCTTCAATTATGGTCGGGGAAGGGGCCATGATGGTCATGGAGAACGTGTTGGTATTGAACCAACCGGATGTGATGGAAATATAGTGAGCTGGAGAGGTAATGCAGTCGCTCAGGTTGGTGTTAATGCTAGTATTGAAGAGGATCTGGAGGACACTGCCACGAGTCCAGAGAAAATAAAAGATGCAACTATGTCAGAGCGTGAGAATATAGACTCTGGGATTAAGAGAACTTTAATTGACGATCTGAATGCATCTGTATCACATATGGAGGAGGATAAGGTAGGGGCTGCCTTGGCTGCTATTAATGGCTCTCTTATTCCTGATGCTAGTATGGTTGATGCGGTGGTAAGTGGAAGTAACAAACGCCCAAATAAGGACTGAGCTAACTCCTCTTCACTAGGATCGGCGGGTTCCCTTGAGGAGCCTGTCCGGTCGCAATGAAGATCCTTTCTATGAACTGTCAGGGTTTGGGTAACGCCCCGACAGTTCGAGCGCTTTCGGATGTGCGAAGGCAATGTGACCCCGAGGTGATTTTCTTGTCAGAGACACACCTCGATGATTTTCCAATGAGTGTTTGAGAAGGACATTGAAGATGGATTTCAAAATTGTTAATCCTAGTAGTACAAGAAGTGGTGGTGTTATTCTTTTTGGAAGAGGAGGTTGCGGTTCAACAGATCTTTTCTCATCCTAAATATATAGATGTGAGAATTGTGGAAGGGGCCAACAAAGTTTGGAGGTTAACGGGAATCTATGGAGAGCCTAGATGGCGAGATAAATACAAGACGTGGGACAAGTTACGAGAGCTGAAAAGCCAACATGATTTGCCGTGGGTGGTTTTAGGAGACTTTAATGAAATATTGTATTCACATGAGAAGGATGGAGGTAATCCGAGGCCCCCGAGTTTTATGCAAGCCTTCCGAGATGCATTAGACGACTGCGAGCTGGAGGATCTTGGGTTCTCGGGTTACTCCTTTACTTGGAAGCGTGGTCGTTTGAGAGAGAGGCTTGACAGAGCTGTTGCAAACAATGCATGGTCGTTGATGCAGGCTGATGCGACCCAGGTGAATTCTGGTCAGTGTCGTTTCGAGGCCAGGTGGTTGCAGGAGAAAAATTTCAGAGATGTTGTCAGTCAGGCATGGGAAGCTGCCGCTACAGCGTCACCTGATGGGAGTATTCTTGAAAAACTTGGGCATCTTCACAGATCACTGCACGTATGGGACAAAACAGTACTAAAAAAGCCAAAAAATAGATTACGTGCAGCTCAACGGGAATTTGAGAAAGCTGTCTCGGGTGCAATCTCTGATGAAAGCGAAGAAAAGGCAAAGGAGATGGCTGAGTTGATCGACATGCTTCTTGAACAGGAGGAGGTCCAATGGCTTCAAAGAGCGCGAGCAAATTGGTTACGATAGGGGGATCGTAATACATCCTTTTTCACAACTTTGCTACGCTCGTCGAAAAAAAATTATATAAAAAAATTGAAAAATAATATGGATGAGTGGGTGGAAGGTACGGAGATGCTAAAACCTTTAGTTTTTCAATATTTTGCTAACCTCTTTTCTTCTGAGGTGCATGAGACAGATCCGGCTTTTCTAGAGAAAATCTTGCCAAAAGTTACTCAGGAGATGAATGATAAATTGATAGCTCCTTATACTGCTGATGATGTCAAAAAAGCAGTTTATAGTATTGGTGATTTTAAGGCCCCAGGTCCGGATGGACTCCATGCGGTATTTTATAAGCAATTTTGGGATATATGTGGGGTCGAGATCACGCATGATGTTTTGCAGGCCATTAACACGTGTACTACCCCTGAGGGGTGGAATGATACCACAGTGGTACTAATTCCAAAAGTCAATGATCCAGAGTCCATAACTCAATTCCGCCCAATAAGCTTGTGTAATGTTATTTATAAGATAATTTCAAAGATGTTGGCTCTGAGATTGAAAGATGTGTTGCCTGAGGTGATTTCTCCAATGCAAAGTGCTTTTGTCCCTGGACGCCTCATTACGGACAATGTACTTGTTGCATATGAGAGTGTACATGCTATTAAAAATAAAAGGAAATGTGTAATGGGATCTTGTGCTGTCAAGTTGGACATGCACAAGGCATACGATCGAGTCGAGTGGGTCTTTCTAGAAAACATGATGGAAAGATTGGGGTTTCATGAGCAATGGATTTCTTTGATTATGTCATGTGTTACCTCTGTGAGATATCAAGTAAGATTCAACTCGGAGGAGACTGATGTGTTTACTCCTACTAGAGGTCTTCGACAGGGGGATCCACTATCCCCATATTTGTTCCTTTTGTGTGCTGAAGGGTTATCGAGTCTATTGTTGTATGAAGAAGAAGTTGGTGGCATCGATGGGATACGGGTGTGCAAAAATGCACCGTCAGTTTCACACCTTTTATTTGCTGATGATTCCCTGATTCTCATGAAGGCGGATATGACTAATGCAACTTCCTTGCAACATGTTCTTGAATCCTACTGTGAAAACTCGGGACAATTGGTGAGTGTGGCTAAATCTAGCATTTTCTTCTCTCCTAATACTCATGCAATTTTGAGAGCAGAAATATGTGAGATGCTTCATATTGATACAGAGGCCCTGTCAGATAAATATCTTGGACTCCCAGCCCTGGTGGGGGCTGACCGTAGTGATTGTTTTGAGCATTTTATTGAGAGGATCATCCAGCGGATTTGTGGATGGAAGGAAAAGCACCTATCCATTGGAGGGAAAGAAATTCTTCTCAAAGCGGTTGCCCAGGCTATATCTGTTTATGCTATGTCTGTGTTCCTTATTCCTAAAGCGATTTGCAAAAAGATGATGGATGTGATAGCTCAATTCTGGTGGGGTGACGATGAGAACTCTAAGTAGATGCATTGGCTGGCTTGGTGGAAATTATGCTATCCTAAGAAGGAAGGAGGGATGGGATTTAGAGACTTCCATTCTTTCAATTTAGCCATGTTGGCTAAACAAGTTTGGCGGTTAATTATTGAACCTGATTCTCTTTGTGCAAGAGTTCTGCGTGCCAAGTATTTCCCTGATGGCGATATCCTAAAGGCTGGTCCTAAGGCAGGTTCGTCTTTTACTTGGCAAAGTATACTTGCTGGATTAACCACGTTCAAAAGAGGATACATATGGAGGGTTGGGAATGGAGAAAATATTAGTATCTGGACCGACCCATGGATACCATCAAGCCCAACTAGGAAGCTTATTTCACAAAGAGGAGGTACAGTATATACAAAAGTAAATGAACTGATCGACCCTGCCACTGGTC
The DNA here is from genome assembly GCA_030063025.1 of Avena longiglumis. Classification (NCBI taxonomy): domain Eukaryota; kingdom Viridiplantae; phylum Streptophyta; class Magnoliopsida; order Poales; family Poaceae; genus Avena; species Avena longiglumis. The sequence goes on from CP125975.1 coordinate 518,070,563, forward strand.
AATGGGATGAACAATTGCTGGATGCACTGTTTAATCAGGTGGACGTAAGCCGTATACTGCAGATTCCTCTTAATCTTCAAGGTTTTTCGGATTTTATTGCTTGGAATTTTACTAAACATGGTGCGTACACGGTCCGGTCAGGATATCATTGTCAATGGCGCCATCAATTTGGCCCTAATGCAAGTCAACTTTCTTTACCTGGTAGATCGGCATCTAATCCAGTATGGAGTATGCTATGGAAGTTGAATATTCCCAGTAAGGTAAAGATTTTTATTTGGAGAGCGTTGCATGGCATTATACCTCTGAAAAGTATTCTGGTTAATCGTCATATTGGTAATAGTGGTCAGTGCCCAATATGCCAGATACATGTGGAGGATATTTTTCACCTTCTGTTTCAGTGTGAGTGTGCACGAGTTATGTGGATGGAGTTAGGTTTAAATGAGATAATTTCAGAAGCGATGGTTGTCAATCGAGCTGGTTCTGCTGTGCTTGAACATTTGATGATGTTACCAAACAATTCATTCCCGCGGATGGAGACAGTGAAGCTTAAAGAAACGGTTGCTGTGACATGTTGGTACTTATGGTGGATACGTCGTACCCACAACGAAAGTGTGCCGCCAATATACAAGTGTAAACTCTCAATCTTGGCTATTACTGCAAATGCCGGTAAAATAAATAAGGCTCGGATGGTGGGTAGCTCAGCGAAGTGGACGAGACCTGAACCTAGAGTCCTAAAACTAAATGTGGATGCGTCATTTTATGCTGACTTGTGTGCAGGTTCAGTAGGGGCAGTAATTCGAGACTATGAAGGAAGTTTTGTTGCTGCAAAGAGCGTTCTATTACCGCATGTCCACTCCGCGGCGATGGCTGAGGCGCAAGCGATGAGAGTAGGCCTGTCCTTGGCGTCTAGCCTAGGTTGCAACAGAATCATCGCGGAGTCTGACTCTATCGAGACGATTGAAGCATGTTCTGGGGAATCAAGATGGTGGTCTGAGGGCGCTGCAATTTTCGCAGATTGTGTGGATTTAGCGTCTTCTATTGGTAATGTGGTTTTTAAATTTTGCCCGAGGGAAGCAAACCAGGTAGCTCACGAGATTGCTAGATTTAGCTTTTTGAATAATATTGCTTGTAATTGGGTCGATGAACCCCCTAGCTTTATTCTTGACAAGTTCATAAATGATGTAACTATTGTTGATGATTAATAAAGCCTCGCAGCAGGACGGAGTCCGGCTGCTTCCCTCAAAAAGGAAACTACGCCGTGTTGAGAATCCAATCCAACCGACGCGGCCGACGTTGTTTCGTACACCTAAAGTAATCTGCAAAATAACTAAAATTCTAAAATGATCTAAAATAATCATCTAAATAACTAAAACCTAAAGTCATCTACACTAACATACTAAAATCATATAAAATCATATACACTAACATACTAAAATCATATAGAATATTACTCCTAAAATCATCTAAAATAACTAAAACAAATAAAGAGAAGGGGATTCGAGACTTACCCGACGGAGGAGGCGGACGGCAGACGATGGGGACGAGGCGGTGGATCGGGGTTGTGGAGTAGAGGGTGCGGCGGCAAGAGGAGAAGGAAGCGGCAACATGCGACAAGAAGGGGTGAGCAGTGGCCGACAACGGTGAATCTAGGGAGTGGAGTGTAGGGCGCAGTTGAGTGGGGTGGGTTGCGGGCGGCAAGGAGTGGGTTACGGGCGCCAGGGCGTGTGGGGCCGTGTGACTGACACGTGGGGCTTGTCTGTCAGTTTTTGTAGGAAATAAATAAATATTCAAAAATAAAAATAGTGTTGTGTAAAAAAAATACCCCACTAATACTTACTTAGTGGTGGCGTACAAGGTGTTGCCATGTCAGTAAAATTAGTGGTGTGCATTATTTTGGCACACCACTAGTTCAGTGCCACCTATAAACATATATGCACTAGTGATATGTGGCATCCCGCAAAACCACTACTAGAAAATCGCGTTGAATTTGTGCATTGCATCGTCATCATCATGCATTGTTTGCATAAAACTATTTTCGCAAAGCCGTTTTGTTTTCTAAACGCCCCACCTTTGTTCTAATGCAAACCCCGGGTCTCCGGATTATTTTTGTTTTGTCGCTATCGGGTTACAAACGGTCCGATTAAATTAAATAAAATTTTAAGTTACTTTAGCGGGGCAGTCGAACGGGCCGATTGACCCGAACGACCGCCCCAGAAATTTAATCGTTCCAATCAGACCTGCCCTCTAAATCCTAAACTCACCCAACTCTCTACCCACCCCCAGCTTCCACCTCACCCCCTCCAATCGTTGGCCGCCACCTCACCCCTCATCCCTCCACCCTCCACTCCTAATCTGACACATCACCCCCCAGCCACCCCACACTCTCTCCACTTCCCACATGCAGACACACCTTGCACGTACGCATGGCGTCCCACCTCGGGCGCTGGGTCCCACCCCACTACCCTGGACCGCCCCGACCCACTTCCCAAAGACACCCGTCCCGTGCCCTTCCTCCCAGGCTCTCACAGCCCTCCGTCGACCCCGCCAGCTGCCCTCCCCGCCTAGCACGCTCGCTCGCCCTGCGTCGCCGCCTCCCCCACAGCGCTCCCGCGCGCGAGCCCGGCTCGCCGCCCTCCCTCTAACCGCGGCTCCGCCACCACGCATCACCCGCCCCGTTCCTCTGGCCGCGCTCCCGAGCGGCAGCGTGCTGCCGCGCCTCGCCTCCGCCCTCGCCACGCCTCAACCTCGCTCGCGCCCCGCACCGGCCCTTGGCGCCTCCCAACAGCAGCCTGCCGTCGCACTTCCCCCGCTGAGCCGCCTCCCTCATCCCGCTTCCGGCCGCCGCCAGCGCGCCGGCCGCGCCCGCGTCGCCAGAGGGCCCGACTCAGACCCGTGTTGGTCTCGCCGGAGCCGCCCCGTGCGCCTTCCCTCCGACCGCTCGATGCGCCCTCGCCCGCTGCCTGCAGCGCCCGCCAGCGACGCCATGGCGACCACATGCCGCGCCGAGGCCCATCTCCCCGAGCGGCCTCATCTGGGGCATCTCCGGTCGCCGAGCCTCACACGCGTCGTTCGACCCCAAACCCCGTGGGCCCGAGCCGCCAAGTTCTGCCTTCGGAGCCCGAAACCGAACCCCTCGCCAAGATCTTCCGAGGCCTAGACCTCGACAACATGACCGGCAGTGAGCAGCACAAGAAGGACCATCGACGAGATATACCCGATCTTCACGGAGCCTAGACGCCGAGACCCCTGGACCCGACGATCATCTACATAAAACGCCGAAGCCGATCCAAGTCTTCCGAGGACCTCGCCAAGTTCTACTGAAGAGTTGTGCACCAAGCCCCGCCAAAGGCGCATGTGCCTATTCAAGATCGTCAACAGGGACCCCGAAGGTCGGACCCAGACATATCAAGTTCTTCGACCCGGAGGACGCAGACGCGACCAGTTCTTCCTCTCGGAACGCCATGACCGCCGACAACATGACCCGAAGAACCCCGGACACGGATGCCAAGATCATCGGCATGAGATCGAGACCCCGAACCCCGGAAACCCCAAGATCGTCGAGACCCCTCATAGTGTGAACCTCTTATCCGAGAACCCTATTTTTATAATATAATAACAACCTGTCGCATATTTAATTGTCATCTCGCATGCATCTCATTGGTCTGGGGGCCTTAAGCCGATTCACCTAATAATTAAATATGGGGCCCATATGCGGGCAAATCTAGCCTTATATTGGCCTCATTTAAATTGGTGTAGCGAACCGGTGCTATCTTTTGCCATGTTAAAACAACACTTAAACTGCGGGGGTTCTAAATAACTTGAACCACTTGAATAAGTGTCGGGACCCCGGTTCCGCTTAATATGACCTAATTGCATCGCCTCTTTGCCATGCCATCCATCATGCATGCATCATGCCGATCTTCTGCCGTTGTATTAAATATTGCATCCGGTGTTATTCTAGTGTTTTGCTTCTTCGCGGATAAGGCCGTTGAGTTGATGTGAGCGTCGCCCCGATCTTCGGTTGAACCTTCGACAATGTTTTCAGGCGAGCATCTCCCTCTTTCTACCTATCTTACTTTTATAGTCTTTATTCCCTCCTGTTGATCTATTGCTATCTGTGTTGCGATGCTTTAGTTTCCGTACCTGTGAGATACCGTGCAGCCCTATATTGCCTTGGACACACCCTATTACCTGTTGTTTGGTAGATAGTTGGACTTGCGCGTCGTAGTTGCTTGCTCAAGTGCTGATGTGTGTCGTCATATGCCACGATTCGATGTATTGCCGCATGTTGATGATGGAGATGATTCTAGTTTTACTTATCGTCACTTTAATTTCTTAACAACTAAAATTGAAATAAGCGAGAGGCATCGGTGGGTGATAGAAAATATTTGGTTTCGACGCCCACTTGTGTCCCGTAAGACCCCGAGTACTTGATACCTGTTCCTTGATTTATCGCGCTATCCACATCCGGGAGGTATATGGGACCCCCAGGCGAGCTTGATTCATTCTTATTTCTTGGGGCCACAAACTAGTTTGAGGTGTTTTACTATCTGTACTTATGCCATGCTACTTTCTGTATTTAAATTGTGCGAGGAGCACACTTTGTCTGCTTAGGTAAGCGTAATGTTTTCGTGGTCGACAGCCCCGATTGGGGACCTCTTGCCGTTCTGACCATTGTCGCAAACCTTGGGTCCGTCTCAAGCTTGCTTACTGCCGTTGGGTGTACTTCAAGGGTGGCCCCTGAAATATTTCTGAATCCTGTGATTGTTCAGTGAAAGCCTCGTTGGGTTTTGATTTGGTTTTCCGAGGTTGATCGAGCGTGTGTTGCTATTGGTGCACCCGGCCGGGTAAAACTTTCAAAGCCGTGTCCGGATATGGACGACTTGGAGCAGATATCTCGATCATAGACAAGCATAACTAAAGTTTCTTTGCTATAAATTTGACTTAAAATGACTAGTAATCAGCTTCACTATAATGGAATGGCTAATTAATACGCCCACAATGCTTGTTTGGTTGTCGCTTGCGACAATTGTATTCGACTAGTAAATCTTGCAACTACTAACGAAATGGCTGAATAAAAGTACCAACAACTTTGGGTTTCGGAATTACATCATGCTATCTCAGATCCGATTAGTAATTGCTGCAACTACAACGGAATGATTAACTAAAAGGGCCCACTCTTACTTTATCGTGACAATTATCTATACCGACTAGTAATTGCTGCAACGATAACCAAATAAGTAAAGCGCCAACTGTGAGTTCCTCGGTTGACTTCTCGTTTGGTCTCGAGGGGAAACACCAGGATGGGTTTGTTTGGTGTTAGCTTCAGTTGGATCCGGTTAGGTCGCTCTTACCCTCTCGATAACCGCCATTGAATCGAGTCTCTATAGGTTGTTTAGCGCATCTTTGCCGCCGCCCATCCACCATACCTATGTAGGCGAGGACCGCGAATTCTAGCCTCGCCGTGTACTGGCCTCAGTACTGACGCTCCTTCTTTTTCCTTTGCCCTGTGTCGGCACCCCTTTTTTGTAAGCAGTTTTTGAGATGGACGGCGTTAGCGGGGTTACCCTTCCGGCTTGGCCTGGGCAGGGTTATGGGCGCCATTGGTTATTCTTGGGGCTCTTAGCCCCATTTGCATCTTGTCCGTAGTCGGACGCCTACCGCTTTCAAGGTGATTTGGATCTTTGTATATTATACTGTATTCTTGACTCTTTGAGTTATATATATATATCTCATGGGTCCCATCGAGGACTGTTTTGTAATGTTATTACTTCGTTTTCCACCCGCACGAAAGTGCCTGGTGGGCACCTTTGAATCGTTTCTATGCGGGTTTGGCGAATTTTGCTCAAACTTGCATCGGTCCGATTCTGAGGGTGTTACAGAGTGGTATCAGAGCTCAGCAGTTGCAATACCCCACAAGTCTAGCCTGTAGGATAACCTAGCTAACGGCCGAAGTAGAGTGTCAAAACTATTTTTGCAAAAACGGTTGGATAGTTCTGATTAGGTCTGATTTTTACTCCTTACCCCTCTGCTATTCTCCTCTTATCTCGACGTGTTTTGAATCCGCTCTCTTATCTTTTCTTCGAGTCCAGGAATTCTGGTGGTTGGGTTTCCGTCGTACCTTCAGGGTTTCGCTTTCTCCCTTTTGTAACGGAGTGCTACGTTCATCAATCTGCAGCTGGACTGTTGTGCCTTTCATCCGATCTTTTGTTCTTGAGATCTTTATCCATCTGTGTTCCTTGCTGGATATCAGTGTCGTTGAAAAACATATGAGAAGGACGAGCTTTGGTGAAGTTGGAGTCGACCTCGAGCATGTGTTGTTCATGCCAATGGAACCATCGCGGAACCTAATCAGTGTGTCTTTCATACGATTTCTGCTGGCAACATTCCTTTGTTCCGGATAACATCTAAGAAGATCTTCAGTCTAATTCCGAGAGTTGGATGCTTAATCCGCTTATTCGTGTGCAGAGTAATGGTTTGAGTGTGGGATGGAGTAGCTACCCTACCACTGCTCTTATCATTCGCTCTTGTACGTCGGATCAGTGGATCCAGCAGTTTTACTCTATCCATGGAAGTTAGAGGTGGCCTTACCTTCAACCTCGTCCTTTGTTTCCCCGGAGTGTTCTCTCGACGATCAGGAGCAACGACCCTTTGTTGGTGGTGTCGCCGTTTTCAAAATGAAGTAGGAACCATCGTTGGTGGTGTCGCGAGGATCTACACGAAGCGAGAAGACGCAGATCGCCGACCTTCTTTCCGGTACCATGAGGCGGATCTCGAGGGCGAGATCCATTGTTAGTGGTGTCGAATTGTGGCATCCCGCAAAACCACTACTAGAAAATCGCGTTGAATTTGTGCATTGCATCGTCATCATCATGCATTGTTTGCATAAAACTATTTTCGCAAAGCCGTTTTGTTTTCTAAACGCCCCACCTTTGTTCTAATGCAAACCCCGGGTCTCCGGATTATTTTTGTTTTGTCGCTATCGGGTTACAAACGGTCCGATTAAATTAAATAAAATTTTAAGTTATTTTAGCGGGGCAGTCGAACGGGCCGATTGACCCGAACGACCGCCCCAGAAATTTAATCGGTCCAATCAGACCTGCCCTCTAAATCCTAAACTCACCCAACTCTCTACCCACCCCCAGCTTCCACCTCACCCCCTCCAATCGTTGGCCGCCACCTCACCCCTCATCCCTCCACCCTCCACTCCTAATCTGACACATCACCCCCACTCTCTCCACTCACATGCAGACACACCTGTGCCTTACGTGCCCTTGCGTCCCCATCCCCTGGCGCCTGGGTCCCACCCCACTACCCTGGACCGCCCCGACCCACTTCCCAGCACACCGCCCCGTCCCCGTGCCCTTCCTCCCCAGGCTCTCCCACAGCCCTCCGTCAGCCGCCGCCGCTGCCCCGCCCTAGCCTCGCTCGCCCTCTGCTCGCCGCCTCCGACCCCAGCGCTCCCGCGCCAGAGGCAGGCGAGCTCCGCGCCCTCCTCTCTAACCGCGCTCCCGCCGCATCACCCGCCCCGTTCCTCTCGCCGCCCGCCGCTGGCCAGTAGCGTCTTGGCTCTGCCTCCACCTCGCCGCCGGCCACGCCTCAACCTCCCTCGCCGCGCAAGACCCCGGCCAGCGCCTCAGCCATGCCGTCAGCGTCCTTCCCCCACCGCTGAGCCGCCTCCCTCATCGCTTCCGGGCCGCCGTCTTCGGCCCGCTGGCCAGCGCCCGCGTCACCGAGGGCCCGACCGACCCGTGTTGGTCTCGCCGAGCCGCCCGTCGCCTCCCTCCGACCGCCTCCCGCCGCCCCTCGCTGGCCCGCCACTGCGGCGCCCGCCAGCGCGGTGCGACCCTGCATGCCGCCGCCGAGGCCCATCTCCCCCGAGCGGCCTCATCTGGGGCATCTCCGGTCGCCGAGCCCCTGCAACCGCGTCGTTCGACCCCAAACTCCGTGGGCCCGAGCCGCCAAGTTCTGCCTTCGGAGCCCGGAACCGAACCCCTCGCCAAGATCTTCCGAGGCCTAGACCTCGACAACATGACCGACAGTGAGCAGCACAAGAAGGACCATCGACGAGATATACCCGATCTTCACGGAGCCTAGACGCCGAGACCCCTGGACCCGACGATCATCTACATAAAACGCCGAAGCCGATCCAAGTCTTCCGAGGACCTCGCCAAGTTCTACTGAAGAGTTGTGCACCAAGCCCCGCCAAAGGCGCATGTGCCTATTCAAGATCGTCAACAGGGACCCCGAAGGTCGGACCCAGACATATCAAGTTCTTCGACCCGGAGGACGCAGACGCGACCAGTTCTTCCTCTCGGAACGCCATGACCGCCGACAACATGACCCGAAGAACCCCGGACACGGATGCCAAGATCATCGGCATGAGATCGAGACCCCGAACCCCGGAAACCCCAAGATCGTCGAGACCCCTCATAGTGTGAACCTCTTATCCGAGAACCCTATTTTTATAATATAATAACAACCTGTCGCATATTTAATTGTCATCTCGCATGCATCTCATTGGTCTGGGGGCCTTAAGCCGATTCACCTAATAATTAAATATGGGGCCCATATGCGGGCAAATCTAGCCTTATATTGGCCTCATTTAAATTGGTGTAGCGAACCGGTGCTATCTTTTGCCATGTTAAAACAACACTTAAATCAAGGGGTTCTAAATAACTTGAACCACATGAATAAGCGTCGGGCCTCCGTTTCCTCTTAACATGACCTCGTCGCATCGCCTCTTCGCCATGCCATCCATCATGCATGCATCATGCCGATCTTCTGCCGTTGTATTAAATATTGCATCCGGTGTTATTCTAGTGTTTTGCTTCTTCGGATAAGGCCGTTGAGTTGATGTGAGCGTCGCCCGATCTTGGTTGAACCTTCGACAATGTTTTCAAAGAGCATCTCCTCTTTCTACCTATCTTACTTTTATAGTCTTTATTCCCTCCTGTTGATCTATTGCTATCTCGTGTTGCGATGCTTTAGTTTCCGTGAGATACCGTGCAGCCCTATATTGCCTTGGACACACCCTATTACATTGTTTGGTAGATAGTTGGACTTCTTGCGTCGTAGTTGCTTGCTCAAGTCGATGTGTGTCGTCATATGCCGATTCTTGATGTATTGCCGCATGTTGATGATGGAGATGATTCTAGTTTTACTTATCGTCACTTTAATTTCTGTTAACAACTAAAATTGAAATAAGCGAGGCATCGGTGGGTGATAGAAAATATTTGGTTTCCGACGCCCACTTGTGTCCGTAAGACCCGAGTACTTGATACATGTTCCTTGATTTATCGCGCTATCCACATCCGGAGGTATATGGGACCCTGAGCGAGCTTGATTCATTCTTATTTCTTGGGGCCACAAACTAGTTTGAGGTGTTTTTACTATCCTGTACTTATGCCATGCTACTTTCGTATTTAAATTGTGCGAGGAGCACACCTCATCGTTAGGTAAGCGTAATGTTTTCACGGTATCGACGGTCCCGATTGGGGACCTTTGTCGTTCTGACCATTGTCGCAAACCTTGGGTCCGTCAAGCTTGCTTACTTCGCTTGGTGTACTTCAAGGGTGGCCTGAAATATTCTAATCCTGTGATTGTTCACGTGAAAGCCTCGTTGGGTTTTGATTTGGTTTTTCCGAGGTTGATCGAGCGTGTGTTGCTATTGGTGCACCCGGCGGGTAAAACTTTCTGGCCGTGTCCATGGATATGGACGACTTGGAGCAGATATCTCGATCATAGACAAGCATAACTAAAGTTTATCGCTATAAATTTGACTTAAAATGACTAGTAATCAGCTTCACTATAATGGAATGGCTAATTAATACGCCCACAAATGCTTGTTTGGTTGTCGCTTGCGACAATTGTATTCCGACTAGTAAGTACCGCAACTACAACGAAATGGCTGAATAAAAGTACCAACAACTTTGGGTTTCGGAATTACATCATGCTATCAGTCGATTAGTAATTGCTTTGCAACTACAACGGAATGATTAACTAAAAGGGCCTTGCTTACTTTATCGGGACAATTATCTATACCTGACTAGTAATTGCTGCAACGATAACCAAATAAGTAAAACTGCCAACTGTGTGAGTTCCTCGGTTGACTTCCTCGTTTGGACTCGAGGGGAAAACGCCAGGATGGGTTTGTTTGGTGGTAGCTTCTGGTTGGATCCGGTTAGGTCGCTCTTACCCTCTCGATAACCGCCATTGAATCGAGTCTCTATAGGTTGTTTAGCGCATCTTTGCCCGCTCGATCCACCATACCTATGTAGGCGAGGACCGCCGATTCTAGCCTCGCCGTGTCTTGGCCTCGATCGACGCTCCTTCTTTTCCTTTGCCCTTTGTCGGCACCCCTTTGTTTAAGCAGGTTTTGAGATCGGCCGTTAGCGTGGTTACCCTTCCGCTTGGCACTGGCAGGTTATGGACGCCATTGGTTATTCTTGTGGCTCTTAGCCCCATTTGCATCTTGTCCGTAGTCGGACGCTCTACCGCTTTCAAGGTGATTTGGATCTTTGTATATTATACCGTATTCTTGACTCTTTGAGTCATTTATATATATCTGCTCATGGGTCCCATCGAGGACTGTTGTGTAATGTTATTACTTCGTTTTCCACCCGCACGAAAGTGCCTGGTGGGCACCTTTGAATCGTTTCTATGCGGGTCTGGCGAATTTTGCTCAAACTTGCATCGGTCCGATTCTGAGGGTGTTACATGATATGACATGATAGATGCATGTTGTAACCCTCTTTGGAAGATGCCGCTCCCACTTAATCTCAAGATTTTTGTATGGCTGCTGCTTCGGGATCACCTACCCTCAGGAGTGGAGGTGTCCAAGCGACATGGATCGGATAATGGTCGTTGTCCTCTTTGTGGGACCCAAAAACAGGTACACACATCATGTTCTTCTGTCCGGCTATCCAGTTTGTTTGGAGCTTTACTCAAGAGGCTCTAGGGCTTGCCTGGCAGGCTCATAACCTCGGTGAGTTCTTGAAAACTGAGACAAACTATACCGATAGGAGGCATCATCTTTTTTAGTTAGTGTTTACTGCGTTGACTTTGATCCCATGGAACATCCTAAGATGGTTATCCAAAAAGTGTTCCATTTGTGTGCGTTTGACTCCATCTTCAAATTTCTTGCTTTCTTCAACATTGTCACTCGCTTTCTAGGCAGCGGGACAAGGAGCAGTTGGACGGCATGATTTAAGCTCTTCTGGTCATGACACGCTAGTACGCTTCACCGTCGGTCCTTTGAGAGTTCTTAGAGGGGCCTTGTATTGTGCCTTTTTGTCTTTTCTCTGTTTGGGCATTACCGTGTTGTTGGCCAGCGGATCTCTTTTATTTTATTTTTGGTTCAGAGATTGTATTGTATTTGAATGATTGTGTTTTATTTATAAAACCAAACGAAAGGCTGTTTCGAGGATAGATGTATGCTATGTCCATAGCAGTAAAGTTTGTCGATTCATTTCATGTTTTCTAGGAGAGTAAAATACATGGTTAGTACTCGAACTTGTCGGCGAAGTTCACATTCATCACTGTACTCAGAGAATACACAATTACGATCACTAAAGACGATCGGCGTGGTCAGCTACGGTCACCAGCTCCAAAAACACGTCGTATTTGTCGACGTGGTACCCAGGGGACCCACTTATCAGGACAGTTGTTGATAATTTGAAGAGGGGCCATCTGCAGGAGGGGGTTATATGCAAAACCGTATGTCGTCTAGAATGCTTCCTCCCGCCGAGCCTCCAATGATTCCTCCGACGCTGTACAGCAGTAGCCGCCTTCCACACCAAATGTCCCCCACCGGTGGGCATTTCGATGAGGATGGGCGTTCGCCACCTCCACGCATCCAGCATCGGTGCTGCCGATTGACACGATGGCCCTGTTGGTGATCCAATTGATCCCAACGATCAGTCCAGCTGAACAGATATAGCTGCGTGCTTGAGAGCTAGCTGTACGTGCGCGTAAGTCTCAGCTGAGTAATAGCTTTGCTAGTTGACCTATGTATGCGTGTCGACGAGCGGACCCAAGCCAAAATGAGTCTGTGCTTGGGTCAACTGGAAGTGGAGCAGGCTGAAGTCGAGGATGCGGTGAGGCGTAACGCCCTGGCCCATCATTGCCTCGCGCTCGGACGCCAGCACTGCCACGTCCGCTTATGCTCACGCTGGCGTACCCGACGAGGACGATGAGCTCCTCCATGCCTGCGCTGCTCAGGTACCTCAGCGACGCGACGTCAACGCTATGCGCGCCATGCAGGGTCGCGTGAGCACCGATGGCTTCATCGCTGTGCGCGACAGCTGACATCCGCATTAGCATCGAGGCCATGGACCGCGCCAAACGTCGGGCAGCGGAGGTTTTCTGAAGGCCGCGGCGAGGAGATCATGGGCGCCGCCGTCGCGGAGAACGGCAAAGAGCGGCGTGCCCATTTGAACAATATTTATGACTATTACGACGCCGCACAAATGGTGGGGGCGGGCTCTACTGCTAGCCAGACCCAACCGATGACCCCCGCCACCGCAGCAATTTCCTGGGGATCCCCTCGAAGAGGTCCCCTTCCCCGGCGTCCGACTGGAGATGGGAGATAGAGGATTTTGGGTGGGCACGAGACTGACGGCGACGCCCAACGGGGAGGTGGAAGGTCGCGTCGGCGAGGAAGATTTGGCTGGAGCCAGGCGCGGAGAGTGGCGGCGTATCTTCTTCGCCGAAGGAGACAACCTTTTATCTTTGTAAAGTTTGTAGTTTAGCCCTTTTTGTTTTTATCATTGTAAAATAATCCCTGTGTAGGTAGAGGAGCAGACATATGGGTTCCACAACTTGCCACGTCAATGAATACAATGCTGTACGGGCAACCAGTGACCGTAACTACACCGCGGATCGTCTTTAGTGACCGTAATTGCGTATTCTTTGAGTACAGTGATGAATGTGAACCATGCCGTCAAGTTCGAGTACTAACCATGTATTTTACTCTTTCTAGGACGATGCTTTGGACTTGGGAGTATAGGGGACACTCAGTACATGCTCTCTATTGCCGGCTGATTTGTGTAGGTGTGCAAGTGCAAGTTTTCTCAAAAGGAAACTACGCCGTGCTGTGAATCCAATCCAACCGACGCGTCCGACGCTGTTTCGTTGACGGCAGCAGCTGGAATTTCGCATTTAAAGCAGGGAGAGGTGGCTCACCACGAATTCCCCGTGACCGCCGTGTAACGTGTTCGACAACAGTTGATCCGACCCGTCTCTTTACTCTGCTCAGCTTCCCCTCCCCTCCTCCCCAGATCCCCACCAAAATGGCCTCCTACGACGGCGAGGACGACCCCGGCCGCCGGCGCCGCCCGCCGCAGCAGCAGCACCGCCCCTCCGGCGGGGGCAGCGGCGACCTGGCGGCCAGCGCCAAACTGGTGGCGGAGGCGGCCAAGGCGGCGCTGCAGGACCACAACCTGGGGAAGGTCGACAAGGGCCGCACCGCCGAGGCCGCCGCCGACCTTCTCCACGCGGCCTCCCTCTACGGCAAGCTCGAGGGCAAGCCCGTGGGTGGGTACTTCGAGAAGGCCGAGGACTACCTCCACAAGTACGGGAGCAAGGAGGGGGGCGGCAAGCATCAGCCGGCTGGCCACGGGGGTTCTGGTGGTGCGAGCCATGGTGGCGGGGGAAGGTACGAGGACGAGGATGGCTACAAGAAGAAGCCCAGCGGTGGTGGCGGTGGGAGGTATGAAGAGGACGATGAGTACAGGAAGAAGCCTGCCAGTGGTGGGGGAAGGTATGAAGAGGATGAGGAGTACAGGAAGAAGCCTGCTAGTAGTGGGGGAAGGTATGAGCAAGAAGATGACTACAAGAGGCCTCCTGCTGGTGGTGGCTATGGTGGGGGAAGGTACGAAGACGATGATGAGTACAAGAAGAAGCCTAGTGCTGGTGGATATGGCAGTGGAGGAAGGTATGAAGATGAGTACAACAAGAAGCCAACCGGTGGCCACGGTGGAGGGAGATATGAGGAAGATGATGAGTACAAGAAGAAGCCTACTGGTGGAAGGTATGAGGAAGATGAAGACTACAAGAAGAAGCCTAGTGGAGGAAGGTATGAAGAAGATGACTACAAGAAGAAGCCTAGTGGTGGAAGCCATGGAGGGAAGTCTGAGTCGGAGGGCGGTGGCATTGGAGACTACCTGAAACTCGCGCAGGGTTTCATGAACAAACAGGATGGCGGGGGTGGGCACAAGAAGACTAGTGGCCATGGGAAGGAGGAAAACTATGAAGAGGACAGCAAGAAGAAACATGGGGGCGGGAAAGACGAGTCCGAGGGTGGTGGCATGGGAGACTACCTGAAACTCGCGCAGGGTTTCATGAACAAGCAGGATGGTGAGGGGGGAAGCGGCGGCGGAATGGGGGACTACTTGAAGCTCGCGGAGGGGTTCATGAAGAAGCGTTGATCTAGAACTGATCCTTGCTATGCCGTGATCCACGAAGTACCTTGTGTTTGGTAATTCGGTTAGTCCCTGGTCTTGTTTAACATGTGTATGCTGTGATGTTTGCCGCGATTTCCGCCCTAATATGTGACCAAAAACTGCTACTTGTGAGTTCAGAAGAATAAAGATTGGATGTATAAGCTTGTGTTGTTCATGTTCTGTAATATAGTTCTGACTTGAAGTATTAATTTAAGCTTGTCTTAGTATCTTATTACACACTGAGCCCTGACATATCACACTGAACTGTTACTTGAGCTAGGTCTGAAACAAAGAAGCTGGATGGCCGTGAAAAATGCGTGTGTCATATTATGGTTTGCTGTATATATCCAACTAAAGATGCACTATTTGTTTATTTCAGTAAGTGGGTTTTCACTTGGCATTACAAAATCGTCTCTGTAATGGATAGGGTTGACCAGGTGTTTTTATCTGCATTTCCTGTTATGCTCATTGGCTTTTTATCTTGTATACTGGATAAACTGCTGACTCTTTTCATGGTAGTTTTGGGGCCATCTTTGTCAACTGATGGTCGTTTTGGGTCATCTTTGTCAAATGATGGGTAGTTTCCAGCATCCGTGTATATATAATTTAACGGAATGGCCAAGTTTGTGACATTTGTGTCTAACTTAAAGTAATAATAATGCTGTAAGTAACAACATACCAAAGAACGCCGTACGTCACAGCTGGTGTGTCATGTTATCAGCTTGGACTAGCATTATTCTCCAATTCCATGGCAGGCAGGAAAAGCACAACGCGACAGTTAACCTTTGTGAGCACGAGCATACTTTTATTTCTCCCATTATGGTCGACCATTTTGCAATGCTGATCCCGTCCCCTTCTTTATATGATCCAGCTTGGGGAACTTCCAGACTTTTTTTTTTGAAATGGGCGCATTTATTAACCAAATATTTGATTCTTACACCCGGCCTCTGCATAACTAAGATGCACACAGCCACACGAATGACAGACTAAGACAATAATGAAAAAAGCATTACAAAAAGGCACTAAATTAAAGTCTGGAAACTAAGATAGCTCAATCCTCAGATCATCCATGTATGTGAGAAAATATTCTTCCGTGTCCTCCAATCACGTACATCCGTCCGAATACGTCCCAAACTCCATGCGTTGGAGAATATTCCATGATCGAAGGATAGTCGTGGCTCGATAAATAACTGCAGAGGGAAGACACAATGTTATTAAAAATCTTGTCATTTCTATAAAGCCATAGCGACCATATAATGGCAAGCGCTCCCCTAAACAAGGTTCGTACTTATCAACAATTCCATGTAACAAATTACCAAAACATTGGTTACCGAGCGTGGGGAGATAAGCGGAAGATATTTGGATGAATGACCATATAGACAGAGCAAATTTGCAGTGAAAGAATAAGTGTCGAATTGTCTCATCTTGATGATAAAAAACACATTGTGTACTTCCATGCCAATTCCTCTTTACAAGATTATCCTTTGTCAGAATTACCCCTTTTCGTAGATACCATGCAAATATCTTCGTCTTAAGGGGTATTTTCATTTTCCAAATTTTACTATTATCATCGACTAGGAAATCAGGTTGGACCAAAGCTTTATATAATGAGCCAACAGAAAATTTACCACTTTCCAGTAATTTCTATTTGAACACATCAACACCGTCCGACAATTCTATCCTGGATAACCGTAATAGGAGATTGTTCCAAGATAATAGTCTAGGACCGATGAGACTTCTTCTGAAAGACACATTAGGAGGATAGTCCTCCATCACTGTGGAGATTGTATCCCCTTTATGTCTAACAATTGAATATAGAGCTGGGTACTGTTCGCGAAGAGTAGATTGGCCTAGCCATTTATCTTTCCAAAACCTAATTTGTGATCCATCCTTAATCTCAAAAGCACCAAAACGAAAGAAATGTTTCTTGGTGGCCATAAGACCTGCCCAAAAATGTGAATCTCCAGGTTTCCATACCACTTGAGACACAGCTTTGGAGCCCACATATTTCCTCCATAACATGGTTTGCCAAACACCTTCCTCAGTAAGTAGTTTAAAAAGCCATTTGCCCAGAAGCGCGGTGTTTTTGACTTGCAAATCGTGTATGCCTAGTCCACCAAACTCCTTCGGCCGGCAAACCACATTCCATCGGGCCAGACGATATTTCTTTTTCTCACTATCCCCTTGCCAAAAGAATCTTGAATGGAAATAATCCACTTTGTTCAAAACCCCTTTTGGCATTTGGAAAAACGAGATCATATACAATACCATATTAGTAAGAACTGAATTTAGAAGTACCGGTCTTCCCCCAAGAGATAACAATTTTCCTTTCCAACTATTAAGACGTTTTTGTATCCTTTCCTCAACAAGCTTCCATTCAGCAATTGTGAGACGCCGATAATGAATCGGTATTCCCAAATAATTGATTGGAAACTGGCCAAGACCACAGCCAAAAAGTTCAGCATATATGTGGGCCTCGTTTTGGGCCTCGCCAAAACAATACAAATCGCTTTTATGGAAATTTATTTTAAGCCCAGATAAGAGCTCGAATGCTGATAATATTAATTTCAGATTCTTAGCTTTCTCCAGATCATGTTCCATAAAAAGAATTGTATCGTCAGCGTATTGAAGAATAGAAAGTCCACCATCAACGAGATGTGGAACTACACCTTCAATTTGGCCGTCAGCCTTTGCTCTCTCAATAAGGATAGCCAACATATCAGCCACTATGTTAAATAGTAAAGGCGATAGTGGATCCCCTTGTCTCGATCCTTTCTTGGTCCGAAAGTATTTGCCGATATCATCACTTACTTTAATGGCAACACTACCCCCCAGACACAAAAGATGAATCAAACGCCACTCCTCGGAAAAACCTTTCATACGGAGTGTTCTTTGGAGGAAAGACCAGTTAAATTTGTCATAAGTATTCTCAAAGTCAATCTTGAACAGTACACCATTTAATTTTTTTGAGTGTAGTTCATGAATTGTTTCATGCAGAATCACAACCCCATCTAGGATATTTCTTCCTTGCATGAACGCTTGATTTGAGGCAGACTAACAACATTGTCGAATCGAATTTAGTCTAATTGTAGCAACTTTAGTGAAAATTTTAAAGCTAACATTAAGCAAGCATATTTGGGCATCGTTGTATCCGTTACGCATTATTAACCTTAGGCGGTAAAATTATGTTACCAAAGTTGATTCTAAAGAGATCCAATTGTCTAACTCAGTAAAACCCAAACAAATTCATCAGTCCTCCTTGATAACGTTCAGAATTTTGGTAAAATTCATGGGAATCCATCGGGACACAGTGCTTTGTTATGTTCCATTTGGAAAACCGCTTTCTTGACCTCTTCCTCGGAATATGAGGCGGATAGAAAACTATTTTCTTCATCAAAACCTAGGAATATCGGACGTTTGGGACTCATCTAGAGAGAAAGAATTCTCCTTGTTGCCCCAAACAAGGATTTATAATACGTAGTAATATATGACTTGATGTTCTTGACCCTCACTCATACCTTCTCACGAATCAAAGAGTGAATAAGTTTCTTCTTATGCACGCCATTGGCAAATGCATGGAAGTATCTAGTATTCGCATCTCCTTCCGAATGAATTTAGCTTTAGGCGTTGGTACCATTTGAGTTCCTCTTCGCGAAGAAGTCGGGCTATCTCGCATTCGATTGGCTTTTAAGCTCAATTTCTTGTGCGATTAATGGCCTTACCTCCATGAAGCCTCTAAGTCATCTATTATAAGTGTTAGGCGTAATTTTTCTTTTTTAGGATACCCTGTATGCCTGGCCCAACCCGAAGGAACTTGCGTAAAATCGCATTTTGTTATTCCATCGTAGGATAGGCATTTGGCCATGTACCGGTTTCTCCCAATTAGCCTTAACCATCTCATAAAACCATCACACGAATCATCCAACCGAGTTCAAATTTAAACTCATTCATAGACTTCCGTGGCGGTAGTCCAAACGAAAGAAGTAAAGGGCATGATCCGATAAAGCCTCAATACTCTAGAGCGAGCAGTTACCATAGGGAATTTTGTTTCCAATCGGTATCCATAAGCACTCTATCTAGTTTTTCGTATGTTGGCTCCGGAAGACTATTAGCCCATGTGAATTTCCTTCCTAACATTGTAACCTCTCTCAAATCCAGATGTCAATGACATTGAGCAGAAAAGGCCAATGTTCATTGAACCGACCCGACTTTTCTCATGAGGAAATCGAGCAAATTAAAATCCCTCCTATAAGAATAGGATAAGGATTGTCCTTTGACAAATTCACAAGCTCACGTAAAAGTCAGCCTTATAAACATCCTGGCGGCCTCGTGTCTGATGACTAAAGACCATGTGAAGTTGTCACCTTGTTACGGATATGGATTTTATAAAAATCTCCCACGAACTAGCTAAAACTTCCATAGTCTCATCTCGCCGCCTAACAGATCCCCGGATCGACCACGCGGACGTGATATCCACGTAAAGTCCACTCCACGAAAGGCGATTGAGTAGAGTTTGCGAAAAATCCGTCTACCGTCTCGAAATACCCGAAAATCCAAATTATAATCCCTCACGCAGTCAGCAAAGAATAAATGTTTAGCCAAGTCCCGAAGACCTCTGCTGTTTGAAAACATTCCATTCATTGAGAAACTATAGGAGATTTGGATACATGGGATCTCTTACGCAGCCGCTGGCTCTTCGATTTTCGACCAGAAGCTTTCAGCTCATACATAGAAGCAAGCCCAGTCTCATCAAAGTCCACTTCCGACACTTCACCGACTAAGTGAGAGAGGTTGACCATCTCTTGTGGCATGCAACTCCTCCTCCTCCTCGTTGGTAAAGCATCGAAAAGCCTTGACCTTAGGAGTAACTGTTAGGCGTCAACCTCCATATGTCTCAAAACATTAGAAGAAAAAGATACATCTTATGTACAGAGCTACCCAAACTAATGCCAACGTTGGCTAGTTTAGAAGAAATAACGAGTAGAAAATGACAAAAAGACTTGAATTACTCTTTATACTGGCGAATCCAAGTTCCTCTCCGCCTTCGCCGCATGGCCTTGAGCATGGAGTCCTCATCACCGGACGCCCAGGCATCGACTCCATGACGCATGCTCACTTTGAATGTAGTACCACTCCCACACAGCGAGCGTCCCCGAGACCGAGGCACCCAGACCCCTCCCGGGTCGGTCGTCCCCATCGACTACCGAGGTCACCTGCCCCACCAACGGCGGAGACATCCAGGGTCCAACCCCAACCAGGTCGGACCAAGCGAAGCCATACCAAGGCGGTGACAAGCGTCGCGTCGGTGACCCTCCTGGGCCAGCTTCCGCAAACACACCGAAGGAACAACCTCCTCAAGTACAGGAGTGGAAACAGGAATAGATCTGCCCAAAATATGCGTTCTGGACCTCGCAGGTGCTGAGCAAGCTCGCAAGACCGGGATGGAAGCAGAACGAAGAGCCTCCTGTAACTGAGCCGGTGAAACGCGAGGTGCTGAAGTAGAACCCTTCCCACGAAGAGGGGAATCCAAAGGAAGAGCATCTAGTAGTTGTCGTCCCCGCGGAGTCACCGGATTAGCATTAAAGGGGGTGACAGCAAATGCCCTCTGCACCCCCTGACTGGAAGATGCAGGCCCTGAAGTACCCTGCACATCGGAGGAAGATCCAGTACCTCCGCCCCCTCCCTGAGTGGCAGCAGAAGCCTCTGAAGTATCCATAGCATCCTCAAACTGCTTCCCATTGGCATCATCATCCGCATCATCATCTCCTTTTCTCCACAAGAAAGGAACAAACTCTGGTTCCGGAATATAACCCTCAGGTTCAATCCGAAAACGAAACTCAAAAACCTTGTGTTTAACCACAGCATCTGACACAATAAAGTGTCCAAGGGCGTCCTTCTCCTTGAGAAAGATCTTCGTGTCAAACATCTCCACGAGTATACGGACTACCCCCCGCTTCCGCAGACTGAATAAATCAACATCAAGAGTGTTCCCCATGAGTCCTCCAACTGCCCACAAGCCCTAAAAGGATCGCAGAATATGGGGTACCCCCTCCACATGTAACCAAACCTGCTGCATCTCAAGCTTATGTGGCACCTCCTCCATCCTGTATACCGAGAAGGTCAGCTGGGCGGTACTAAGTGGAAGCCATCGTGATTCCATCGACCCTGTCCAAATCCTCAAACGTCGGGAAGCTCACTAAGAAGGCATAATCACCATGAGGCACCGCCTCCCACTTCCACTGAACATGCACCTGACATCGCCTAGCGATCTGCCTCTGAACAACCTCTGCTGAAACCATCGGTCCAGAAACACGTACCAGAGCAATCGGAGTCTGACTGCGCTCAAGATGATCCCGAGTCACTGCATCCGGAATCTGGGTGAACAACGTCTGGTCACTGCCAATACCCGCCATATACGGAGTCAAGCGCGGCTGCTTCAGCACCGGGCACCTCAATGTGGGATGTGCAACGGAATCACAAATATAGCAATAATGAATGACCTTGCAATCCTTGGTTGCATGAGTATTAACCGCACACTTCCAACAACGAACAAATTTTTTATTCTTCTTACCGACATCAGCCACTGTCGTACCCTCAGAAATTGGTGCAGTGACAACCGGTGGCTGACTCAGCTGATGCTCCTGCGGATTGATCTGCTGCGGAAAAGGAGGTACAAAACACCCAGGCACCTGCATCTGTGGAACCCCATACTGCTGGAAACCCTGTTGCTGAAGATGAAACTGCTGATCCGACTGTGCATTCAAAACATGTTGTTGAATCCCACTAGCTTGTGGCTGTGATCGCTTTTATTCTTCTTTCTCTTAGAACGAGAAGCCGCAACGCTCCCTGAGAAAATTGTTGCGGGGGTTGCACGGAACCACCGCTGATTACCATTGTGGCCCCATGGATCGGAGGCGGGCGTAGTCCCTCGAAAAGCGGTGACGGTGACCGACAAACGGGGTCGACGACCCACGATAAGGACGCCAAAGGCTGATGCGGGATAGCTTGAATCGCATTGAAATAAGCCATCGCTGAGGCCGAACTCCGGAGGGAACTGCGGATGACCGAGTTAGGCTGGATGCGTCCGAAGAAGCTTGCATATTTCCGTGTCCGGCCGGCATCTTTGCATCGGAGTAGCCGATACTGGTCGTCGTGAGGCTTCAGCGGCAGCAGTAGCTGCCCCACGACCGCACAGAGCGGCGTGATTCGCGAGCGAGGGTGGCCCCAGGGTTTGCCCCATTGCCTCTACCCGCCATCGCTGAGTGGAGAGCACCGAGGCAAACGACCTCGGAGATGTTCTGGGCGTGGCGGGGCCGAGTCGGCCGGAGTGGGTTTGGTCGATGAAGACGGCGACCTGGCGGAAGATCTGGGTGTCGGGGGCGACTTGGCAGAAGAGCTGGGCGTCGGGGAAGCTAACAGAGAGTTTTCTGGCGTCGTGGGAGAAGCCTGGTACCGATACCAGGACCGAAACCGGTTCCCAATCCGCGTCCAGGAAAAAAACTGTTACGTCCCGATCAAGTCCGGGCCCACCCCACTGGCCACGTCCAACCTCCCGCGATCAAAGGGCGCCCGCTTGGAATCCGGATCGACCGCCGAGTCCCGCCGCCCCCGAGCGAACGCCTCCGCCGCGAGCTGAGCAAAAATCGGAGGAGCAGAACGTCGACGAGGAGGCAAAGGACCTCGCCAGGGCTTGATCTTACCCCTGGACGATCTCATTCCCGACGAAGAAACAAGCCCTCCGTGACTTCCAGGCGAGGACGACCTGCGCCGCAGAATAGCGCACTCCGGCGATGGAACGTCGCACGCCGGCGACGACGATCTTCTCTCCCAGAACCGAGACGCTGGGGTAGGGAATCCAATCTCCTCCCAGAATTCCTGCTTGAGTTGATCATCGGTCTTCCGCCGTCGCCGCGACACCGTCTTCCATCCGAGCTTCCCAGATTCATCTTCTAGCGCCTCCAGGGCCTCACGTATTGTCCCTGCCGGTTGAACGGACTCATCCGCGTCGGAATCAGACCCGAGGCAGAGAAACCTCGACCTAGACACTCCTGGCGAGGTCGACGGCGACGAAAGGCCGCCAGGTGCCAGGGTGAGACGTCGCCGAGAGCCTCTCATCCAGGGAGTCTGTTATCGGAACTCCCAGACTTGAAACACCCATATTCTTCAGACATATTCGACAGTCCCATAGAACTGGAGCAATGGAACCCAAATTCTTCAGTGCATCCTCGATAACCAAGGCAACAAGAGCAGTCGTCGCTACAGCCTTGCTTGCAGAAGCTGCTATGTTGGTATTACAGCAGGATATATATAAATAAGGGCCAGCCAGTACATGGAGAACGCTGTAGCCTACCAGTTTGAATGAATCTCATTGGTGTAGGGTGTCACGTGGGATCCCACCAAAGTTCCACCTTTAGTTTATTTGTTAAAAACTAGTTTAAATTTCGAGCAAAAATTTACACTAGATTTTAGCAAATGAACTGAAAGTGGGATTTTGGTGTGATCCCATTTTACACCCTACATTGGTGGCTTCTGTGATGAACTCTGATTGTGAGTGTGGAAGACATTATTTGCATGAATCAACAAAACCACCGAAAAAAATCCTTGTAGCATGTCCCTAGGCAGTGGCAGGGCAGTCCTCCTTCCCGTCACTGGTTCATGCCTCACCAAAAAAAAACAGAAAACAAAACTAAAAGCGGGAAATAGCTTTTTTTTGCGGGGGAAAACCGGAAAATAGCTGACCTCCTCGCGCGGCAGTCGGCACGAACGACGCAGTCAAACCGCACCTACGCCTGCTCCCTCCCCCACATCTCCATGCCGCGCAGCGCCGCCACCTCGCCGCCGCATCGCAACCCGCAGCTCCGACGCTCGTCTTCCCCGCCGCGCGCCCGCCTCACTCCCCAGTCCCCCGGCGCCGCCTCCCCTTCCATGGCAACCGCCGCAGCCCCGTCGTGTCAACCGATGGCAACTGCCGGCCAGCTCCGTGCGTGGCAACCGCCGATCGTGGAGCTCCCGATGGTTAATTACCACCTCGTCCAGTCAAAAAAAATGCCCCGGGCGCTCAAGGCAAAAATCCTCCCTCGCTCTCCTCCCGCCTCCCGCCCGTCCCCTCTCTCGAATCCGGCGGTTCTTTCATCCACACGACATGTTCACAAGTCAGAAGCGCCGGTGCAAGGTGAGCGGCATTTCAACTCTTACTCTCTGATGAAACTGGATACTCTGCAGTTCTCCTTCCTTCCTTCGACTGTGCTACTGTTGCTGCGGCTGCTGCTTTGCCGGTAATTCTGACATTATTATGGACTAATAATGTTGTTCACATTTCTTTCGGATTCCTGTACTGCAGTTGGGCGTCTCCATTGGAATTGCTAAGTAAGTTCCCCTTGGTGTGGAACAAAAAGGCGTACTGCCTACATAACTGTTCTAATTGACTCTGTTGGGGGAAGGAGCAAAAAACTCAATCGACTCACCCTGAGAGTTCTTCTCTTCTTTGCAACTTCGTAAGTCATGTTTGCAATGGAATGATATCAAGTCTCGGTGCATCTTTTGGCAACGATTGTTCGTGAACTACCAATCCATGATCCTCGAACTATGATGCATGGAAAAATACTTTTAATGGAGCAGAGCAGAGTAGGCTCTTGCCCGTAATGAAGTCACTATATTTATAGCATAAGAATATTATTATCCAGCGATACATGTTATCTTCACTGTTCCGAAAGAAAAATACACCAGTTGCTTGACATATAGCCACTTGTATCGTATTTTCAGAATTCCGAGAATAAGTCTGTACGGAGGGGAAATCACATCAAGCACCAAGAAAAAGATTCTCGATTCCACACTATTCAATTGCCTATTGTAGGTAATGTTTGTATTTCTGAATCAGCAATCCGTATTTTTTAGTGTTAATCTTGCTCCTGTTTTTTTTAGTAGTCGGTATTAAGATATATTGTGTTGAAATGATCTTATCCTGACACAGTCTCTATGCATCATGGTTGTCGTCGTCGCGCTCTACGTTGCATCCCTCGTGGCCGTGGCTGAGAACGTGACACTCCTGCCGACGTCGTCCTACCACGGGGGCATGACCACCTACAACGCCAAGAACTATGGCGCTAAAGGCAACGGTGCCAACGACGATACCAAGGTACGCATTTCAATTCGATTCTGGCTTGGATGGTGGCGTTTCTTTGGTTATTGCGCTCATTCATATGTCAATGTCGTGATCGCGATGTCTCGATGGTGGCTTATGCACGTCCGTGTTGCTGGCGCAGGCCCTGATGGCGGCGTGGAAGGTGGCGTGCGGGGCCTCTGGCATGGTGACGCTCATGATCCCGCCAGGGACATACTACATCGGGCCGACACAGTTCCACGGCCCCTGCAAGGCCTCTGCCCTCACCTTCTTGCTCCAGGTAAGCAGTTGTGGAGTGACAGGGTCATCAGATTAACTAAGTTTGTGCTGCAGTTATAATACTGCAACGCAGGCACGACAGAAGACATAAAGAAGAAGGAAAAAAGGAGATCGACTCACTTTGCTTGGTGGATTATATGCTTGCGCAGGGGACACTCAAAGCGGCGACGGATCTGAAGCGTTTTGGCAACGACTGGATCGAGTTCGGCTGGGTGAAAGACCTCACTGTCGTCGGCCAGAATGGCATCATCGACGGCCAGGGCGCCGCCTCCTGGCCCTTCAACAAATGCCCCATCCAAAAGGACTGCAAGGTCCTCCCCACCGTGAGTCCAGTTTCATTACAAGTACGCGCGCCTATATCGAATTCAATTAAATATGCACCAATCGAAATGGGCTGCAGAGCGTTCTGTTCGTGAACAACGAGAACACGGTGGTGCGCGACATCATGTCTGTGAACAGCAAGTTCTTCCACATCGCGCTACTGCAGAGCAACAACACGAAGATGACCAACCTCCGGATCAGCGCGCCAGAAGATAGTCCAAACACGGACGGCATCCACATCGAGCGCAGCACCGGCGTGGTGATCGCCGACACCCGCATCGGCACGGGCGACGACTGCATCTCCATCGGCCAGGGGAGCGACAACATCGACATCGCCCGCGTCCACTGCGGTCCAGGCCACGGCATGAGCATCGGCAGCCTCGGACGCTACGTGGGCGAGGGCGACGTCACCCGCGTCCACGTCAGGGACATGACCTTCGAGGGCACGATGAATGGTGTCCGGATCAAGACCTGGGAGAACTCCCCCACCAAGAGCCTCGCGGCCCACATGGTGTTCGAGAACATGGTGATGAAGGACGTGCAGAACCCCATCATCATCGACCAGAGGTACTGCCCTTACTACGACTGCGAGCACAGGTACGTCTCAGGGGTGACCATCAGGGACATCACATTCAAGAACATCAAGGGCACGTCGTCGCTACCCGTGGCTGTGCGGCTCCGGTGCGGCGTCCCGTGCCAGGGCGTGGTGTTGCAGGACGTCGACCTCAGGTACAAGGGACAGGGCGCCGCCTCCTCCAAGTGCGAGAACGCCATGGCCAAGTACGTAGGCTTCCAGTACCCAGAGCCATGCGCGTAGCCTGTTCTGGTGGATGCACGGGTGCTGGTGTGAGTTGATTCTTGTTTCTATTACGTAGTTTAAATTAATCTTGCCTAGACGATTTTAGTGTTTCTTGTTACATGGAATTTTTTTGTTCGTGTAACGGAACGGGGTTGGTTGGCCAAGAACTGGCAAAGTGGTGCTGGTCAAAGAGGAATTCAATCGGGATTGTAAATTTGTTGATAAGTAAATTTGTCATTCGCCACTTATACTTCCAGTTCAGATATGTAGTTTCTTGTGAAATAGTGTGTGATCTTTCAGCATTGCTGTGACTGGCTGTGTCGGCCAGGACCATGTTACAGGAAACCTGGTGATTCATCTATATGGATCTGTGATTTAGTACATTGGCAATTTGCAATGATGCTTTCCTTCACATTGTTTTCAATAATCCTGTCTGCAGGCGAGCTGTCTGGTACTAGAAAGTAAGCTGCGTATATCTATGCTATATAATCATGCTTTATTTCTGTGTTATTACCCATGTTCAGTCATGTGTTTTATGGCATCACAATATCATCATAATATTATGTTGTGCCATGATATAGCAAATGTGCTAATCGTGTTAGAACTTTCAACGTGGTGCTGGTCAAGAGGAATTGAATCAGGATTGTGGAATTGTTCATAAGTAAATTTTTCATACTTCCAGTTCAGATATATAGTTTCTTGTAAAATAGTGTGTGATTTTCCATCATTTCTGTGACTGGCTGTGTCGGCCTGGGCCATGTTACAGGAAACCTGCCAATTCATTTATGTGGTCTGTGATCCAATACATTGGCAATTTGCAATGATGCTTGCGGTCATTGTTTTCATACTTTATTTCTGTGTTATTACTCCTGCTCAGTCATGTGTTTTTTGGCATCACAATATCATCATGATATTATGCTAATCTGCCATGATATAACAAATATGCTAATCTGCCATGATAGAAATTAAATGAAGATACCTGACATTGCTCTTTCTCCAAAGTTTATAATTCCATTTGAACGAGTATTGAGTATGGTTTTCTTCCCAAAAGTGGGCGTGATTCAGTTCAACCTCACCCATATAGTGCCCTAGTTTCGTTGATTGTCTTCAAAGTGGCCATTTGTCTGAAAGCTTTCTGAAACAATTATTCCGGCAGATCTGCAATTCATCTCAGCCAGCAGACACCACATCAGAGCGTTACCATACAGCATTGGAGCACATGCCCCCAAGACACAGGCAATGCAAGGCCACAACACATGCTAAATGTTCAATCTGCCTAGAGGGACACCATACATGTGAAAGACTGATCAGAGAACATGCATTGTTCAAACTCCCCATTGTTCTCTGAACGTACAGATACGCCGAACCTCAGCACACCAATTCACCACCATTTAAGTCCTACGGAATCACACAACACATGGTACTCTAAAGAATGGCAAGAATGACGGATATTATGGCTAAGACAGGGGTCATCGGACCGAGTTCAGAACTCCTGGACCGAGACGGCTTCATGGGGCATCTCGTAAGCATCCTTCTGCCTCAGCTTCTTCACGCCGGCGATGAAGCACACCTTGTCGGACCTGAAGCTCTCCAGGTTTATGGTGGTCACCTTCACCCACACCACCACCTTGGTCTTCATGCCTTCGATCGCCGAAAGCTTGCCTCGGGACAGAGTCGCCTTGACACGGGTGGCGTACCGTATCGTGGAGGAGTCCTTGAAGCTCACCTCGCAGGGCTTGGCCAGGTGCACCACCAGCCTGGAGCTTGTCTGGTCGTACTCGTAGCAGATGATGTTCCGAGGGAAGAGGCCTGGAGGGAGGTTGTAGTCGCGCAGCAGATCAGATAGTGACTTGTTTGGTTTGCCTGAATAAGAAAAAGATAGGGTCAGTCTCTTGCAAGTCAATATATAGAGTAGATGTTTATGTAGTACTAATTATTCCTTTGTTTCTAGCTAGCATCTGCATTTTCTTTGCATAGACTAAAAAGGTTCATGTGAGCCATGGCATGAGATACCACTAACGTAGTAATAATACACAAAAGAGAATTCAGGAGCAGCAGTTTTGAGCACTTCAGATAAGTTCAAAGTTATGGAGGATTTTGTGTGTACGTGTAAAGGACATATATAATACAAGAATGGAACATAATCTAGTAATTTATATCTTATCATAAAATTGCAATCTAACAGGTCACGAAAATTGGAAATTCATATGAAGATTATCTGGAAGGATTTTGCTCCAAACAGAATCAGAAGAAAGATGGCACGGAGCAATGAATACCTACTTGTTAAAAAAAATTGAAAGATACAATTGAAGATGGCCCGTGAGTGGCATAAAACTAGCCAGTGGATCTGCTTTGAGCGCACACTCAAAACATTCACATTTTATCTACAGAACTACTTCTTTTAGTTGCAGTGTTTTCACGAGAGCAGTCAGATTGCTGAACCAAGTGAACTAATAGCTATTTTGCAACTTTCTGTAGGAGTACAAATTAGGTGGAAAGTTTGGAATAGACTATGTACTGCAGTCTACCAAAACAGCTGGTTGGTGATTGCTAATCCCAGACATGCTGAAGTTACCCTACTACTTAAGACAAAACTGAAGTTAGTCTGTAACTGTAAGTGCCATAAAACTTGCCAATGGATCTGCTTTGCGAACATGATCAATCAGAACATTCACATTTTATCTGACAGACCACATTCGTATGTGGAATGTTTTCATGCAATCAGTCAGATTGCTGAAGCGAGTATACACTAATAGTTGTTCGCAACTGTCTGTAGGAGTACAGATTAGGAGCTGCTTAGAAGAAAGTATGGAATAGATTATGCACTACATACTACCAACTCAGCTGGTTGGTGCTTGCTAATCCCAGACATGCTGAAGACAGCCTTGCTAATACCGCCAAAGACTTAAAGTACAAACTACAAAGGCAAATGTTGCAAGTAAAACAAGATGTTAGGTGAGCAAGTGCCCTGCACTATCCTGTCTTAGAGCAAGTACAATAAGGCCTAGTCAGCAAAATGTTTGAATGGGAAATTCATATACTTTCAGAAAAATGAAAAAAAAAATGTTTAAATGGGAAATTCCTATACAAAATTCTCTTGAATAATGAACAATCGCAATAGAATCGGAAAAAAGATGGCACGAAGCAATGTAAACCTACTCAGCAAAAAAGAACTAAAGATACATATGAAGGTCGTATGTAAGTGGCATATAAACCTTTCCAATGGATCTGCTATGCGAGGAAGCTCACTCAGAACATTCACATTTTATTTATGGAACTAATGTGCAATGTGTTCATGAGAGCAGTCAGAATGCTGAACCGAGTGTACCAATGGTTGTTCGCAACTTCCTGTAGGAGTACAGATTAGGTGTTGTGTAGAAGAAAATACGGAATGGATTATGCACTGGAGTCTACCAACTCAGCTGGTTAGTGTTTTCTTCTAATCCCAGACATGCTGAAGACAGCCTTGCTAATACCGCCAAAGACTTGAAGAGTACAAAGGCAAAGATTGCAAGTAAAACAAGATGTTAGGTGAGCAAGTCCCCTGCACTATCCTCTCATAGCAACTCTTGCATAATGGCGTCAACCAAAGCAGGACCCAGTGCAGTGCCAGCCGCAGGACAATGACACCATGCAAGAAAGGCCATTTCAGTTTGGCCCCCATGTGCATCAGCGTCACCGTACTTAGCAGACCAACTGGAGTACTACTTGATTAGAAGTACAGGAAGCCAGATCCAAAGCAGCTTAGTGCAAGAAAAGCAGTAATCATCGTATTAGAAGAAAACCCTCCTTGCATTGCTTTGGTTTTACGCATCAGCAAGAAAAAGCAGCATTTTGTAACTAGTAACAGCAATGGACGACTGTACTGATGATGTTGCCAAGGCGACATGACATGTAGCTTCAGACTAACTGACTTTTTTCTGAGCCACAAAGAACA
Organism: Avena longiglumis; assembly: GCA_030063025.1. Taxonomy (NCBI): domain Eukaryota; kingdom Viridiplantae; phylum Streptophyta; class Magnoliopsida; order Poales; family Poaceae; genus Avena; species Avena longiglumis. Next base: position 518,100,463 of record CP125975.1, read on the forward strand.
GATGGGAAGGAAAATGGTGAAAGAGGGACATCAATACCTTTGAGCTTCTCGAAGACCCACTTGGCCTTCTCCTCCACGGTGCTTGAGATACGCTGCAGATCAGAACAGTTTGGGTCATCGTTGAGATTTGTGAATGCTAAACTGAACCAATTATTTAGAACTGTAATAATGGAGAATGATTAAATTGGCAGTGCACTCAAATGGACTGAGTGGGTTCAAGTAATGTAGAATTGTAATCGAATCAAATAGTGCTAATGATTTTCGTATGTACTCCACTCGAAAAGGGATGCATATCAGAGACGGGACTTTTGCTGCTGTTGGTGGAAAAAAAAAAGGAACGAATCTAATCTCAGGCTAAAAGGGCGAAGAATATAAGAGAAAGATCTGCAAACGAATGCTTCAAGAACTCGAAATCGAGTCAGTCCGTAGCAGTGACAACATGTGGACAAGTAAACAATCGCAATGTCGCATACAGATTTTTTACTTCTAAACTGCAACAACCTCAGAAAAAGATAAGGACGAAAAAACTGGAGGCAAATATTTTTCTTAACAGAAAAACGGAAAATCTCCTAGAAACAAGCGAACGAACCAGGAATTCAGGAACGACATTTGAACTAGTCGGAAAGATTCATCAAGAACGAGGAGAAACCATGACGAACAACCTACCTCCGAATCGCCCAAGAACAGGAAAAGGCAAGAAAGAAAAGAAAAAGAAATGGCACCAAAAGGGTCAGGAAGCAGCACTGACCGAGATGTCGCCGCCGATGGCGGAGAGCTCCTGCTTGGCCTTCCGGGGGATGGTGAAGCTGCTGAGCTTGGTGAGGGCCTTCTCCATCCTTCCTTCCTTCCTTCCTTGGCGTGGGATGAGGTGGAGCGGAGCGGAGCGGAGCTGTGTGAACGCGGAGACGAACTGTGGTGGAGCGCGTGCTGCAGAACGGGCGACAGAGAAAGAACAAAGGTTCCAAGCCGCGGCACGCTCCCCCGCGTGGAGATGGAGCCGAAATAAATAAGCAGCGGAGATGGAGCTGAGATTGGTTGTGAAGCTGCGGCGCCGGATCCTTTGCGACCGTGCGGTCTGGTTCTGTGTTTGGTGCGGTCGATTCCTTCTTTTTAGTTTTTCTTGTGGGCACGGCGCCACCGGATAGTGGAAGACGTTGGAAAGGATATGGCTGCCAAGGATTTGATCGTGTCAGTTGGCCATTCCAAAATTCCAAGGAATTATTCAAACGTCACCTGAAACAGAACAGATTGAGGCTCTCGACGTCCCTCCCTAGGCGACTTGGGGGCGAACCCCATATCGCGCCGCCAGCAGCCTCGACACCGATCTCCCCTGCTGGCCTGAGCTGCAGCGGTGGCGATCCCGCTGCCGGAGGTAGTGGGGCGGAGAGGAGCTGCTTGTAGGCAGAGGTCGCGTATTCAGGGCGAGGGCGGCCAACCATGTGGAATCGATGCGACGGTCTGAGGTCCTCGTCGGTGAGCATCATGGTCGACTAGGCGGGGTAGATCGGTGGCCGCTTGGCTAGCCATGGAGGATGGAGGGACGGCTGACATGGGCGCCCATCTGGGGTTGGCGCGCGGAGGAGTGACAATGTGTGTCGTGACGGTATTACGTGCGTCGCGGAGGAGGGTGAGGTGGCGGCGAGCGGTACTATGTGCGGACTGGAGGTCAAGCACGAAGGCGGTGGCGCGGGCCTGATCCAGGCCTAGAGGGCTATGACCGTTGTGCGCATTGGGGCAGCTCTAGCACCGATTTCGGTGTGGAGAGCTCCATAGCACAATGGTGTTCTGAAGGGCGGCATTGCATGGTTCTGGAAGCTGCGAGAGTTGGATGTGGAATGGAAGGAGGTGCACCCGCTTGTCATGGCATTGGTGCATTGGCATGCCCACGATCTCAGTGGAAGGGGCTCGACTCGGGCCGCCGAAGGATAGCAGACGCTGCACGCATCTTGCTTGTTCGGCCTGCAGAAGCGTGAGATGAATGGCACCGAGGGTGATGCGTTGCATTCTCTCGCCACCTGCGGAGAAGAGGAAGTAAGCTGCGAGTGGGCTAGCTCGCCTAGTTGTTCAACACCTGTAGGTGACATGGTTATACCCTACGGGTACACGATATTAGTATACCTTGTCCAGCCCAAGGAAGGCCCACAAGAACATATGCGGCCTGCGGAGACTTTCGGGTAGCCCAAGCCCATGACGCCTTCGGATCATTGGAGAGCAAGACTAGAGTAGATAGAATTTCAAAAGGGCAAACCCTAACCTGTAACCGACTCGACCTATGCCCAGGACCTGCCTATCTATATAATTGTTAGGAGGGCACGACGAGGAGGGCACCTCAACTCACCACATACACACTGCACGCCAGATTGCATCTGTGCACCCCTATACTTTTCGGTTCCACCGTAATCAAGAGCAGACAAGCAGGAATAGGGTTTTTCCTCCAGGGGTTTGAACCTGGGTAAATTCGTGTCCCCGTGTTGCTTGTTTGCTAACCATTACGCGATCTCCAGCATCCCCATCTTCTCCAAAACCCAAGTCCATAACAATGGGCATTGACGAGATCGAACCTCGTCAATTGACGCAGTTTGTGGGAACTGGGGGCGCTGATTGTGCGATCGTGACGGTCCCATCCAAAGCGATCTACAACTCCTCGGCCACGGAGAGCCATCTCCTCTTCGGTGCTTTCGACTTCACCGCCCACTCGCCAGCCACCATGAGGGATTTCGAGCCCGTAGGCGACGGACTCGAAATTCTGTTCGGGAGCTTCTGCTTCTAGGTCGGGCAAACCGGCACTCTCCGCCTCCTAGAGCGGGTGTCACTACCATCCATTAGGCCCGCTTCGTGGGCTCCGCACCCCAGCATGTTACGCACGTCGGCTCTGAAAGACGAGTCATACGACAGCAGCAGCTACAACTCAGATCTGTGCGGCCCTCCATCAGACGAAGGAACCTATGGTTCTGGATCCGAAAGCTGTGGCAGCAGCGATCCAATCCGCGAGCGCTATCAGTGCGCTGTGGTCATCGAAAGCGAGGTGGAACAACCACCAGGTTCGGGTGCCCACGTACCGCCACCCAATCCACCGCCCAACCCGCAGGCTGGGAACAGAGGAAACGGGGGACAGCTAGGGACAGCCGCCCTGTTGGAATTATGCCCTAGAGGCAATAATAAAGATGTTATTATTATAATTCTTGTTCATGATAAAGTTTATATTCCATGCTAGAATTGTATTAAGCGGAAACATTAATACTTGTGTGGTTTGTGAACAACCTTTGTGTCCCTAAATGCCTCTATGGACTAGCTCATTGATCAATGATGGTTAAGGTTTCCTAACCATAGACATGAGTTGTCAATTGATAATGAGATCATATCATTGGGAGAATGATATGGTGGATAGACCCAAACAAAGCAGAGCAATTAGATCGTGTCATCGTGTTCGTCTTTGCGAAGCTTTTCCTATGTCAAATATTGTATTCCTTAGACCATGAGATAATGCAACTCACGGTACCGAAGAAAGCTTTGAGGTCATCAAACGTCATCCTATGAGAGGGTGATCATAAAGGTGTCTCTCGGTGATCGGAAAGTATCTGTTGGGTTGTATGTATCGAGATGGAATTTGTCCCTCCCAAGTCGGAGAGATATACTTGGGCCCACTCGTGTCGATATCAACACCGCTTGCAAGCATGTGGTTAAGGAGTTAATCACAAAGTGATATCGGATTACGGACGAGTAAAGTACTTCGTGAACGAGATTGAACTAGGTATGGCCAGTGCAACGATCGAATCTCGGGCAAGTAAAATATCGCGAGACGAAGGAATATATATATGGGATTGATTGAATCACGGCATCGTGGTTCATCCGATATGATCATCGATGAATGTGTGGGAGTCAATATGGGTGCCCGCACCCGTTGATTATTGATAGAAGATCATGTATGCATATTCTCGAACCCGCAGGTCACACATAACGTATCTCGGCTAGGATAGATTGGATAATTGGTTTATGAATTTTTGTTGAGTCTCGGATGGGATCCGGATATCACGAGAGGTTCGGAATGGTCCGGAGAATAAGATTCATATAAGGCGAGGCAGTTTTGGAGTTCGAATTGTTCCGGGTTAATCGGTATTGTATCTAAGCTTCTAGAACCTTCCGGAAGGGACCAACGTGGCCCCACCTTCCGGGAGGGGCATGGGCCTATGAGGGAGTGTCACGGCATTGGGCCGAGGCACAAGGCCCCATAGGGCCCAGCCGATCTAGATAAGTTTAAACTCGTTTAAACTAGAGATAGATTTCTAGATAAGGGAGAGTTTAAATCGTTTAAACTAGAGATAAGATTTCTAGATAAGGGAAAGTTTAAATTGTTTAAACGGAGATAGGCTTGGAGGAGGGGCAAGGCTGGCGCCCCCTCTATATATAGAGGGGTGTGCGCCTCCTCCCTACAACACACACCTCCTCCAAGCCCTAGTAGCCTGCGCCTTCCTCTCCCTCCCATTTGTTTGTAGGCGAAGCCTGCAGTGAAATTCTCCACCATATACACCACGCCGTCGTGTTGTAGATCCAATCTATCTCTCCACCATACTCGCTGGTCCGAGGAAGGAGGAGGCGTCGAGGTGTTGCACGTGTGCATCTCACGGAGGCACCGCCACTTGTGGTGCTAGATCGGATCGGATCGCGAGGAGGAGAAGCGAGTACGACTACATCACCCACGCGTTAAACGAGCGTTCACTGCGAATCTTCAAGGGTATGAAGATCTAATCCAATCTCTCTCGTTGATTGCATCTCCTAGATTAGATCTTGGCTTTCCCTCTGTTCGCATCCGTAGAAAATTTTGATTTACTATGCCGCGAAACCCTTGATGGTATCGAGCTAGATCTATGCGTAGATGTGTTTGACGAGTAGAACGCAACATGGTTGTTGCGGGCGTTGATGTTTTATGTTGCAAGCCTCTTGTTTGTGTTCTTCTTATGACGCGGGATAGTGAGATTGAAGCGGTCCAGGCCAACCTTACGCGACGTCATTCGCGAGACCGGCTCCGCACTTGACGTGTGGCTTGTACCACACATGCGGCTGGTGGATGTCAGTTTCTCTCACTATAGTTGTCATGGGATTAACACCGGAGTTTGGCAACCATAATATCACCGTTGTGGCTTTCCGTAGTAAGAATCGTTCTTGGCATCTACTCCCATAAGCCACGTAAAACATGCAACAACAAAGTAGAGGTGTCTAACTTGTTTTTGCAGGGAGTGTTTTCTGTGATATGGTATGGCCCAAGATGTGATGTGTATATTGTATGCGATGATCATGTTTTGTAATGTTTCACGACTTGCATGTCGATGAGTACAACCGCCGGAGGAGCCATATGGTTGTCTTTATAATTGTGTATGACCTGAGTCAACTTCTTATACGCCATGTAATAGCTTTACTTTATCGCTAAGTAGTTAGCAATAGTTGTAGTTGCTATTCGTGGTGGAGGCAATCATGGTGGAGTGATGGAGATCATGCCGAACGCACAAGATGGAGATCATTGCGTGAAGATTGGCTATACCATGTCACATAAAGTTATATGCATGTGATGTTTATCCTTTATGTATCTTATTATGCTTAGATCATGACGGTAGCATTATAAGATGATTCCTCACTTAAAGATCAAGATAAAACTGTTCTCCCCAAGTATGCACCGTTGAAAGTTAAATCGTGTCCAAGCATCACGTGATGATCGGGTGCTATAGACTCTACGCTCACATACAATAGGTGCAAGCCAGTTTTGCACACGCGGAAATACTTGGGTCTAACTTGACGAGCCTAGCATGTACAGACATGGCCTCGGAACACAAGAACCGAAAGGTTAAGCATGAGTCATATGAATGATATGATCGACACTTCGTTGTCCACCATTGAAACCACATCTCTTCTCGTGATGATCGGATTAGGTGTGGTGAATTTGGATCATGTTCACTAAACAACTTGAGGGATGTTGAATTTAGTGGGAGTTCATCTAGTAATTTGATTAAGTTGAACTATTTATCATGAACATAGTCTAAATTGTACTTGCAAATATTGTAGATCCAATGGCCAAGTCCAACTTCAACTTCAACGTTTTTTGCTGAGAAAGAAAATCTTAGAAACAATGGGTCTAACTTCACCAACTGGTTCCGCAATCTAAGAATCATTACATGCGGACAAAAGGACTATGTCCTTGAGAAAGCGTTAGGTAACCCCCCTGCTGCAACTGCGCCGGCTGATGGGAAAGTTGTCTATCAGTCGCGCAAAGATGATTATGGTGTGATTAAGAGCACCATGTTGTTTGCTATGGAACCGGAGCTTCAAAATCGTTTTGAAACCTATCCCGGGCCCTTTGAGATTCTCGAGGAGCTGAAAACCATGTTTCAGACTCAAGCCGTTCGAGAGATATGAGATCTCCGAGAAGTTCTTTAAGCAAGATGGAGGAAGGAGTTCCGTTAGTGAGCACACCATAAAGATGTGGGCTACACTCAACGCCTTGAGCAAGCTGGAATGCACGATTCGGAGGAGCTCAAGATTGACAGGTTCTGCAATCACTCCTCCCGGCTACAAAAGTTTTGTAGTGACTCATAATCAGATTGGTTCCGATACGATCACCGAGCTCTTCGCAAAGTCAAGGCTGCGGAAGTGGACATCAAGAAGGATAATCATGTGTTGATGGTCAACAAGCCCTCCTTTAAGAAAGGTAAGGAGCAAAGAAGCCCTTCAAGAAGGGCGGCAACGCATTGCCCTGGCGAGAAGAAGCTCAGTCTGGTCCTAAGCGGACCTTTGAGTGCTTCTATTGCAAGGACAGGGTCCTTTGGAAGCATCGTCCGAAATACTTAGCGGACAAGAAGGTGGCACCATCAAAGGTATATTTGATATACATGTTATTGATGTTTTCCTTACTAGCCCTCGTTGTAGTGCACAGGTATTTGATACGGTTCGTTGCTAATATTTGTAACTCGAAAGCAGCTATGAAATAGGCGGCTTGCGAGGATGAGGTGACGATCTGCGTTGGCAGCGAATCAAGAGTTGATGTGATGGCCGTCGACGCTCTCCTTAGTTTTACCTTGGGATTAGTTTTAAACCTTAATAAGTGTTATTATGTGCCGTTGAGCATGAACATTATTTCCGGATCGTGTTTATTGCAAGACGGTTATTCATTTAAATCGGAGAATAATGGTTGTTCTATTTATATGAGTAACATCTTTTATGGTCATGCACCTCTTATAAATGGTTTATTTCTTCTAAATCTCGAAAGGGATGAAACACACATCCATAACATTGAGGCTAAGAGATGCAAAGTAGATAGTGATAATACTACTTATTTGTGGCACTTTCGTCTAGGTCATATTGGTGTAAAGCGCATGAAGAAACTCCATTCTGATGGACTTTTGGAGTCTCTTGATTTTGAATCATTTGACACATGCGAACCATGCCTCATGGGCAAGATGATCAAAACCCCGTTCTCCGGTATGATGGAGCGAGCAACGGACTTGTTGGAAATCATACATACCGATGTATGCGGACCGATGAGTGTTTCGACGCGCGGTGGATATCGCTATTTTCTCACTTTTACCGATGACTTGAGTAGATATGGGTATATCTATTTAATGAAACATAAATTTGAAACGTTTGAAAAGTTCAAAGAATTTCAGAATGAAGTGGAGAACCATCGTAAAGATTAAGTTTCTACGATCCGATCGTGGAGGTGAATATTTGAGTTATGATTTTCTCACGCATCTTAAAGCAAGTGGAATCGTTTCACAACTCACGCCACGGAACACCACAATATAATGGTGTGTCTCGAGCAGGAATCGAACCTTATTAGATATGGTACGATCAATGATGTCTCTTGATTTGTCGTTATCATTTTGGGGTTATGCATTAGAAACCGCTGCATTCACTTTAAATAGGGCTCCATCTAAATCCGTTCAGGCGACACCGTATGAACTATGGTTTGGTGCTAAACCTAAGTTGTCGTTTCTTAAAGTTTGGGGATACGAAGCTTACGTCAAGAAGTTGATGCCGGACAAGCTCGAACCCAAAGCGGAGAAATACGTCTTCATAGGATACCCTAAGGAAACTATTGGGTATACCTTCTATCACAGGCGAAGGCAAAGTGTTTTGTCGAAGAACGGTTCCTTTCTTGAGAAGGAGTTTCTCTCGAAAGAAGTGAGTGGGAGGAAAGTAGAGCTAGACGAGGTTATTGAACCTTCTCTTGAATTGGAGAGTAGCGCACACGAAATTGTTCGATTGCTGCACCAACAATAGAGGAAGCTAATGACAAGGATCATGAAGCTTGGACGATCTCGTCTTGAGCGTCGCAGTCGACAAGGTCGTGCCCCTCCGAGTGGTACGACAACCCTGTCTTGACTGTCTTGTTAGTAGAAGACAGTGAACCTACGAACTATGAGGAAGCGATGATGAGCCCAGACTCTAAGAAATGGCTGGAAGCCATGAAATCCGAATTGGGATCCATGAGCGAAAACCAAGTATGGACTTTGGTGGATCCTCCTAGCGACCGAAAGGCCGTTGAGTGCAAATGGATATTCAAGAAGAAAACGGACGCAGATGGTAATGTTACCGTCTATAAAGCACGGCTTGTCGCAAAAGGTTTTCGACAAGTTCAAGGTGTTGACTACGATGAGACTTTCTCTCCCGTAGCGATGTTTAAGTCCATTCGGATTTTATTGGCAATTGCTGCGTTTCATGATTATGAAATATGGCAGATGGATGTCAAGACTGCTTTCCTCAATGGGAACATTGATGAAGAGTTGTATATGATGCAACCCGAAGGTTTTGTCGATCCTAAGGATGCTAGTAAAGTATGCAAACTTGACGTTCCATTTATGGGAAGCAAGCATCTCGGAGTTGGAACCTTCGTTTTGATCAAGTGATCAAGAGCTTTGGATTTGTTCCAAATTGCTACGAAGCTTGCATCTACAAGAAAGTGAGTGGGAGCTCGGTGGCGTTTACATTGTATGTGGATGACATATTGATTATCGGAAATGACATCAACATGCTTAACGATGTGAAGAGTTATTTGAACAAGTGTTTTCAATGAAAGACCTAGGTGAAGCCTTACATATTGGGCATCAAAATCTATAGAGATAGACAAAGACGCTGATAGCTTTAAGCGGTACATACCTAGACAAAGTTACGAAAAGGTTCGGAATGTATAAGGCAAAGAAAGGTTCGGTGCCTATGTTGTCGGGTAAGATATTGAGCAAGGCTCGGTGTCCATTCTACGGTAAATGATAGGAAGCTATGAGCAAAGTGCCTTATGCCTCGGCCATAGGTTCCATCATGTATGCCATGTTGTGTACTAGACCGGATGTGTCCAATGCTCTTAGTTTGACGAGCGATATCAAAGTGATCCGAGTGGAACCTTTGGACAACCATGAAGAACATCCTAAAGTACCTAAATAGAACTAAAGAAATGTTCTTAGTCTATGGGGTGATGAACGACTTGTCGTAAAGGTTACGTCGATGCTAGTTTGAAACCGACAAGGATGATTCCAAATCTCGCACGTGATACGTGTATATTTTGAATGGAGGAGTGAGTGGAGAAGCGCAAGCAAAGCATGATCGCGGGATCTACATGAGAAGCGGAATACATGGCTGCTTGAGCGTCAAGTGAAGGAGTTTGGATCAGAAACTTCATCACTGAGCTTGGCGTGGTTCCAAGTGCATTGGACCCACTAGAGATATTGTGTGACAACACTGGCACCATAGCACTCGCTAAGGAACCAAGATATCATCCAAAGACCAAGCATATCAACCGCAAGTTTCATATAATCCGAGATTATATAGCAGATGGAGATCTAACGATTAACAAAGTACATACGGATCTGAATGTCGCAGATCCATTGACTAAACCTCTTCCACGTGTAAAACATGATCAACACCTCAGTGCCATGGGTGTGAGATTGTTGCCAAATGTAAACTAGATTATTGACTCTAGTGCAAGTGGGAGACTGTTGGAATTATGCCCTAGAGGCAATAATAAAGATGTTATTATTATAATTCTTGTTCATGATAAAGTTTATATTCCATGCTAGAATTGTATTAAGCGGAAACATTAATACTTGTGTGGTTTGTGAACAACACCGTGTCCCTAGTACGCCTCTATGGACTAGCTCATTGATCAATGATGGTTAAGGTTTCCTAACCATAGACATGAGTTGTCAATTGATAATGAGATCATATCATTGGGAGAATGATATGGTGGATAGACCCAAACAAAGCAGAGCAATTAGATCGTGTCATCGTGTTCGTCTTTGCGAAGCTTTTCCTATGTCAAATATTGTATTCCTTAGACCATGAGATAATGCCACTCCTGTACGGAAGAAAGCTTTGAGGTCATCAAACGTCATCCTATGAGAGGGTGATCATAAAGGTGTCTCTCGGTGATCGGAAAGTATCTCATTGGGTTGTATGTATCGAGATGGAATTTGTCCCTCCCAAGTCGAGAGATATACTTGGGCCCACTCGTAATCGATATCAACACCGCTTGCAAGCATGTGGTTAAGGAGTTAATCACAAAGTGATATCGGATTACTGAACGAGTAAAGTACTTCTGTGAGCGAGATTGAACTAGGTATGGCATGCAAGCGATCGAATCTCGGGCAAGTAAAATATCGTGAGACGAAGGGAATATATATATGGGATTGATTGAATCCTGGCATCGTGGTTCATCCGATATGATCATCGATGAATGTGTGGGAGTCAATATGGGTGCCTAGACCCCGCTGTTGATTATTGATAGAAGATCATGTCTGCATATTCTCGAACCGCAGGTCACACACTTAACGATCTCGGCTAGGATAGATTGGATAATTGGTTTATGAATTTTTGTTCGAGTCTCGGATGGGATCCGGATATCACGAGAGGTTCCGGAATGGTCGGAGAATAAGATTCATATAAGGCGATGCAGTTTTGGAGTTCGAATTATTCCGGGTTAATCGGTATTGTACGGAAGCTTCTAGAACCTTCCGGAAGGGACCAACGTGGCCCCACCTTCCGGGAGGGGCATGGGCCTATGAGGGAGTGTCCTGGCGCATTGGGCCGGGGCACAAGGCCCCATAGGGCCCAAATGATCTAGATAAGTTTAAACTCGTTTAAACTAGAGATAGGATTTCTAGATAAGGGAGAGTTTAAATCGTTTAAACTAGAGATAAGATTTCTAGATAAGGAAATTTTAAATTGTTTAAACTGGAGATAGGCTTGGAGGAGGGGCAAGGCTGCCCCCCCCTCTATATAGAGGGTGGTGCGCCCTCTCCTACAACACACACCTCCCTCCAAGCCCTAGTAGCCTGCCGCCTTCCTCTCTCCCTCCCATTGTTTGTGGCGAAGCCTGCAGCAGAAATTCTCCACCATATACACCACGCCGTGTTGTAGATCCAATCTATCTCTCCACCATACTCGCTGGTCCGAGGAAGGAGGAGACGTCGAGTCTTTGCGTGTGCATCTCACGGAGGCACCGCCACTTGTGGTGCTAGATCGGATCGGATCGCGAGGAGGAAGCGATGCGACTACATCACCCACGTTAAACGAGCGTTCATTGCGAATCTTCAAGGGTATGAAGATCTGATCCAATCTCTCTCGTTGATTGCATCTCCTAGATTAGATCTTGGCTTTCCCTCTGTTCGCATCCGTAGAAAATTTTGATTTACTATGCCGCGAAACCCTTCACGCCCCTCCAGCCGAACGAAGGCGACGCTAACGCCTACCAGAAGATCAACCTCAATGAGGACGGATGGCGCCAGGCACACGAAGACGTGGCAGGTAATAGGATCTTACCTGTGAACGCTTCACGGGATCTGCTGATGGCATACCACCTACTCCTCATCGACGAGCATAATCTACAGGTGAAGATGCAGGAGGACCTCGACAAATGCAAACAGGCGGCCTCGAAGTCCAGCGCGCGGTGAGCTGTGCTCTCCGCCGCTGGCGGCTCCAGCTCGCATGACAACCAAGCCAACAAGCATCGCTCTCGCACAAAGCACATGGACCCCGCCGCGCGTCGCGAGGTCACCAGAACCCTTAACACGTCCTTCATGGCGATGGACGCCAACGACATCGTCACGCCGAAAATGCTGTAGGTTGCGATCATGGTAGCCACCGCTTATCTCGCATCCCATCCGCCCCCGGCGGACGACCCGAAGCTGTCCATGCGCAAGTCTGCATTAGCCGGACTTGGACTCATCGGAGTTGCGCTCTACGATGAGGATCTGCGGAGCCAAAAAAAGAAAGCTACGGTCAGATTCAACCGCAGCCCCACACCCTCATCCGACGAGGATGAGTACGATCTACCTCGACGTCGCAAAATCCCAAGGCATCGTAGCAGCGATTACGACACTCGAAGCGATCTCGTCCAGCGCAAGGTCGACAAGGCGCGCGCCAAGCGCGCATGCTCAACCGAATCTGAGGAAGAATACGACGGAGAACTATGTGGAGCCAGATGCTTCAACAGATCTATTCGGTGCACATGGATGCCAAAAAAATTCAAGCTCCCTTCGGAGACTCTAAAGTTCGACGGGACACAGGACCCGAAAACCTGGCTCAGCGACCACCTGTTATCCGTTAAGTTGCACGGTGGTAACAGGAACACCGCCATGTAATGCCTTCAGCTACAGCTGACAGGCGCAGCTCAAATCTGGCTCAGCAGCCTGTCCTCAGGCTCCATCCGAAGCTGGGAGGAACTGACATACGGTTTCATCCGAAACTTCAAGGGCACCAGCAAGAGGCCAGCCTCGATCGAGGAACTATGAGCCTGCACCCAACAAACGGGCGAATCCATTTGGTCGTACATACTATGGTGGTCCAACATCAAGAACTCCGGAGCGCACATCTCCAAGGAGAGGACGATCGACGCCTTCAAGGACGGTGTCAAACGTCTAGACTTTAAGGAGGAACTTGGGCGCATCAAACCTAAGACACTCGACCACCTCATGGATATCACCAACAGGTGGGCAGATGGCGAGGACTCCCTCCACCGAACACATTCGTATGACGAGGATGACTACGGCCGCAGGCGTGGACGTCGTAGCAAGCGAAAGTCCCGCATCTACGACGATCGTGATGGACCCGACATGGTTGCGGCTGGCTACGCCGATCGTCGCAACGACAACAACCGCATCAGCGGAGGATACCGCGGAGGCAACTTCTGCGACGGAGGACGCCCCACACATACGTGGCAACGTCGCAACCGCGACGACGATCCCTCGGCATACGACAAATTGTCGGGCCCTTGCACCATCCACTTCTACATCGACAAGCAGGATGGTAAAAAGAAGGCCAGCCACATGCTGAAGGATTGCCGCGAGTTCTAGAAACTCAGCGAAGGACTCACCCAAATGCGATGCCAAATCGTGAACCCTGGGTTCAGACCCGCACTTGCACCAGGTAATATCGCCCATGGAGCTCCTCCGCCACCACCCGTGGGACCTTCGAATCCAGCAATCGCGCATGCACCAAACAATGGTGCACGAGGATACCCACAACCAAAAGGAGCCTGATGATCCAGAAGGGGCGCCCAACAAACAGGGTGCAAAAGAAGATCACCCGCCAAGTTAGTCTGGCTGTAACTGCTCCACCTGCCATCCCTAAGTACCTCAGTGGCTCGGAGTCCTGCATCACGTTTGATCGTTCGGATCACCCCCCGCCAGATCCCTCGCCCAGGTCATGCTGCCCTGGTGCTTGAAGCACAGATCGGACGATTCAAGATGAGCCGCGTCTTCATGGACGGCGGCAGCGGCATCAACCTAATGTTCGCCAACACCCTGGCAGCGATGCGGATCCCGCTGTGCAGAATGGAACAATCAGATACAACATTCCACGACATAGTCCCAGGGAAGGGCATATACCCCCTAGGAAAGATATGGCTCGACGTCATCTTCGGTAAGCCCGAAAACTTTAGGTGCGAGCGGCTGGAGTTCGAAGTGGTGGACTAGCCATCACAGTACCACGCCATCCTCGGGCGCGTAGCATTCGCAAGATTCTGGCGATCTGCTTTTCGCCGTACTGTTGCTCAAGATGCCGGGGCCTAGGCGTCATCACGATCGAGCAGCTTCACCGTCGACCACTGCGATAGAGACTTCAATAGAATCACCCAGTCATTCGGTATGCAAGAGGAGCTCACAAGGCTCCGAGAGGTGACAGACAACGGGGCACCCCCAGTCTCCAGGAAAAACGCACCGGACATGTCGTTTGAGTCCATAGTCAACATGAAAAAGGTGTAGGTCCATCCAACGGACGCCTCCAAGACAGCGCTGATCACCAACGACCTTATCCCCGCATAGGAAAGTGCGCTCGTCGAATTCCTTCGTGAGCGCTGGGAAATCTTCGCCTGGTGTCCTGCGGACATGCCAGGAGTTCCTAGGGAATTCGCCGAGCATGCACTCAATGTGTTTCCGGACGCCAAGCCCGTCAAACAGTCCATCTAACGATTGTCCGAACCATGAGCCAAGGCCGTCGGAGTCGAAGTCAACAGACTGCTCGATGTCGACTTCATCCAGGAGATCAAGGAGAGCGAATGGCTAGCCAACATTGTGCTGGTGCCTAAAAAGGGTACGGACATCCCGCGGATGTGCGTGGACTTCACGTCGCTCAACAAACATTGTACCAAGGACCACTTCCCTCTACCGCGGATCGATCAGATCATCGATTCAACTACAGGTTGCGAGAAACTCTCCTTCCTCGATGCCTACTCAGGCTACAACCAGATTCGACTGAAGGTCAAAGACCAGGAGAAAACGGCATTCATCACGCCGTTCGGAGTATTCTGCTACAACACCATGCCCTTCGGGATGAAGAATGCATGTGCCACGTATCAGAGGTGCATGCAGGCATGCCTAAAAAGCCAGATCGGTCGCAACATCTAGGTCTATGTCGATGACATAGTCATCAAGACCAGGGAGGCCAAGACACTGATCGACGATCTCCGTGAGACGTTCGATAACCTTCATCATTACAAGATCAAGTTGAATCCAGAAAAATGCGCCTTCGGCGTCCCATCTGGCTAATTACTTGGCTACTTCATATCCCAGCGAGGGATCGAGACGAACCCGAAGAAAATCCGGGCCATACTGACCGTGGAGAAACCGAAGAACCTCAAAGGTGTCCAGCAGCTAGCTGGGCGCATCGCAGTGCTGAGCGGATTCATTAGCTGCATGGGTGATAAGGCCCTGCCTTTCTACCAGCTGCTATACAAAGCAGACAAATTCAAGTGGACACCCGAAGCAGACGACGCATTCGAAGATCTGAAGCGACTGCTCTCCACCTCACCAGTTCTGGTCACGCCAAAGGAACGCGAGCCTCTACTGCTATTTCGTAGCCACGCAACAAGTGGTTAGCACCTTACTCGTGGTCGAACGACCCAAAGAAGGCAAGACCCATGGGGTCCAACGCCCAATCTACTACCTCAGCGACGTACTGACCCCAACAAAGCAGAAGTACCCTTACTACCAAAAGCTCGCCTATGGCGTATTCATGACAGCTCGTCGGCTGAGCTACTACTTCCAGGAGCACCAGATAATGGTTGTTAACGAAGCACCATTGTCCAATATCCTGAACAATCCCGAAGCCACGGGACGCGTAGCCCTGTGGGGCATCGAGCTATCCCCTCTAGACATAGTCTATGAGCGATGTAAGGCGATCAAATCTCAGGTCCTCCCTGATTTCCTAGTTCACTGGATGGAGCTCCAGCTGCCAGACACCCCGGACATGACACAGTCATGGACGACGCACTTCGACGGCTCCAAGCGCGAGGCTGGAGCAGGAGCTGGCGTCATACTGACGTCCCCGCAAGGCGATAAGATGAAATACGTCCTTCGGATGAAATTTCGCGCATCCAACAACGAGGCTGAATACGATGTCCTCATCCACGGCATGAGGATGGCCAAGATATGCGACGCGACGCGCCTAGTCAACTACGGTGACTCGAACCTCCTCGTCTAGCAGACGATGAACGAGTGTGACGCCCACGCCGCCAACATGATCGCGTACCGCGCACTCTACAACTCACTCGAAGGAGACTTTGACGGTTGCGAGCTTCGCCATGTTGGAAGGAAAAGAAACGAGGAGGCCAATAGACTCTCCAACATCGGCTCCACTTGCGCACGGGTGCCACCAGGCGTGTTCCTCGAACAAATATGTGTACCCTCTATCAAAAGAAAAATCCCCAAGGGATCACCCGAAGAAACGGAGCACTCGGGGGCTGTGCTACCCGAAGGACAGGAAGGACCTGAAAAGCTCGACACCGAGGTCGAATTTCTCAGCCTGATGCAGGTCATGTCAATCGAAGAAACATGGATACAGCCATACCTTCGGTACCTGATAAACAGAGAACTGTCTGATGACCCGACGGACGCCCGGCTCATATCTCGTAGGTCCAAGGCCTTCACCATAATCAATGGCGAGTTGTACAAGCGTAGTATTTCGGGTGTACTCCAAAGGTGCGTCACCATCGGTGACGGCAAAACCATCCTCAAAGACATCCATGAAGGCATTTGTGGTCATCATGCAGGCAGCCGCGCCCTCGTTGCCAAAGCTTTATGAGCTGGATCCTACTGACCAACGGCCATGAACGATGCTAAGGACATCATCCAAAGATGCAACGGCTGCCAAAGGTTTGCGGACAAGCCACACGCACCAGGGTTGGAGCTCAGGCCCATACCACTGGCCTGGACCTTCGCCCAATGGGGCCTCGACATGATTGGCAAACTGCCCAAATCTTCGAAAGGAGGCCATGTCTACCTCCTGGTCGCAGTCGACAAGTTCACCAAGTGGATCGAGGGCATGCCCGTTACCAACAAAAATGGAAAAACAGCCGTCAAATTCTTCGAGTCCATAGTCTACAGGTGGGGGGTGCCGCACAACATCATCACGGACAACGGCTCGAACTTCATGTCAAAGGAATTCCAGGACTTCTGCGAGAACCTCGGCATCAACATATCATACGCCTCCGTGGCGCACCCGCATACCAATGGGCAGGTCAAAAAGGCCAACGGCCTCGTAGGCGGTGGCATCAAGAAATGCCTGCTCAGCCTACTCGAACAACTTGCAGGAGCCTAGGCAGAGGAGCTACCCTCCGTCCTCTAGAGCCTGCGTACAACGCCAAACAACTCAACTGGCTACACGCCATTCTTCATGGTGCACGGAGTCGAAGCCGTGCTACCTGCAGAAGTACGCCATAAGGTCCCACGGGTTGTTTCCTATAACGAAGCTGAATCATCGGCCGCACTCAAAGGCGCCATCGACACACTCGACGAAGAACGCGACATCGCCGCGGCTGCTCGGCGGTTTACCAGCAGAGCCTCCGCAGCTACCACAGTCGTCGGCTGCCCAAGGTCCTTCATGGAAGGAGATCTCGTCCTACGACTCAAGCAAGAGCGGCCAAAGAAGCTCGAGTCACCCTGGGAGGGACCCTTGTAGGGGTTCGTAGCATGGAAAACAAAAAATTTCTACCGCATGCACACAAACAAGCCAAGATCTATCTACTAGATTGTAGCAACGAGTCGATAGAGGAACTTACCCTCGAAGATTCCAAAGCGGTTAACGAGAGCAGATTCTCGTGGATGATGTAGTCGTACACTAGCCGATCTCAAGATCGCGTAGACGATCCTTCCGGCGCTGCGTTCGGCGCTCCCTGATCGGTCACACGTTCGGTACTCGACGAAGACCTTCCTCTCCCTTGTTCCAGCAGGCAGCGGAGGTTGTAGCACTCTCCTCGCTATTCCGGCAGCACAACGGCGTGGTACCGGAAGTAAAGGGGAGATCTCGCAGGGCTTCGCCTTAAACCGGAGCGAGTATGGTGGACTATGAGAAAGCCCTTGACGATCTAGGGTTTAGACACGCCGAGGAAGAGGTGCTAGAGCCGGCGGCTAGGGCTGGTGCCCAAGTCGGCGGCAAGAAGAACCTAGGCGGCAGCGGCTCAGAGGTGGTGGCGCCAAGCTAGGGTTTAGAGGTAGGAACTTGTGTGTCTAGGAGGGGAGCCCTGCCCCTCATCTTATAGGTGGAGGGAGGCGCGCCTGGGGAGGGGAGTCCCTTCCCAACTCGGACCCAAGGTGGGTCGGCGGTGGGAGGAGGAACTCCTCCCCCAAGTCGGTTTCAAACCTCCTTCTCCTCTTTCCCAAAACTAGCTGTTTGACTTTCAAACTAGCCATTTGACTTTTTCAAACTAGGATTTGAATAAACCCTCTATTTTGGTACAGCGATGACACCTAGTACATGACGCAATCATATCAACTTGATATAACACATTCATGTACCCTTTCCCTCCTGAGTCTTGGGACATTAGGAACCTTCTAGAACATTCTCGATGAAAACACCGAACCATTCTCCAACTCCAAAGCAGGACTTTCCTTATATGAATCTTATTCTCGGACCATTAGGATCTCCTCGTGATATCCCGGATCCCATCCGAGACTCCGAACAACATTCGGTCTCTTACTCATCATTCCATAACTATTCAACAACATCGAATCCTTAAGTGTGTCTCCCTACAGTTCGTGAATTATGCGGACATGATCGAGACTCTTCTCCGATCAATAACCAATAGAGGAATCTGGAAATTCATATGGCTCCCACATATTTCTACAATTACTTTGCGATCGAATGAACCACTTACATACGATATCAATTTCCCTTTGTCTTACGATAGTTTACTGATCCGAGGTTTTGATCGTCGGTATCTCTACATACCTAGTTCAACCTCGTTACCGATAAGTACTCTTTTCTCATTCCCGTGGTATGTGATCCCTTGTGAGACAGTCACATGCTTGCAAGCTAATTGGATGACATTTCACCGAGAGGGCCCAGAGTATATCTATCCGTCATATGGATGGACAAATCCCACTCTTGATCCATGTGTTTCAACCAATACTTTCTGAACACTCAATGCCACCTTTATAGCCACCCAGTTACGGTGTGGTGTTTGATGTCATCAAAGCATCCATCCGGTAAAGGTGATATGCATGATCTCATGGTCGAAGGAATTAGATTACTATGTATCTGAAAGCATATAGCAATTGAACTATTAAAATGACTTGATCTTTATGCTACGCTTATCTATAGGAGTATGTCCATCACATCATTCTCCTAATGATATGACCCTGCTGTTAATAACATATCTATGTTCATGATCAGGAAACCATGATCATATATTAACCAACAAGCTAGTTTAACAAGAGGCTTTACTAGGGACTCTTTTATGTTTACAAATCACACAAGTATTAATGTTTCCTATTAATACAATTATAGCATGGTATGTAAACATTTATCATAAGTATGAAGATATGATAATAACCACTTTATTATTGCCTCTTGGGCATATCTCCAACAGTCTCCCACTTGCACTAGAGTCAATAATCTAGTTTCAAACCTTTGTGTATTCAACACCTATGGCTTTCTGGTGTCGTATGTACACGATTGCTAGTGGTCAACTGATCTCCGGATCTGACACTTCCGGGTCCGTGTGTAATTGCATGTCTTTGCGTCTCTATGCATCACTCATTCTCTAATGAGATGGCTTCGTACTAATTTGGTCCTTTGGTGTGACCTTTAGTTCTTTGGGGTTAAAACATGTTGATAATATTGTCGTACAATATATCTTCATAGTACTATCCCAATGTGAACTACACCTAGTTTGATAACAAACTACTTGACACAAATGCCCTCTTTTGCTGCTATAATTGCAGTCATATACTTAGCCTTTTGTTGTAGTATCTGTCACAATGTCTTAACTTTGGAACTCATCCAAATCCATTATGGAACTTTCTTTACATTATATTGTGCCACCCTTAGTTTAGATTGAGATAAACTTAATTTGTACTTTGTGACAAAACTAGTATCAATGTAGTACTTTTACAATGAACTAACCATCTATTTGTCACTTCTACAAATAATATACTCTTAGTTCTTCCAAAAGATCATAAGAATATCCTTACTATTGTCCAATGATCATCTTATGAATCATTCTGGTATATGCTCATAACATTTAGAGCATAGAACATATCTGGATTCGTACACATCACAGCATGATTGATATAAATACTCTTTGTGATTTCATACATCAAATATCAATCTATACTTGAATCTTTGTTTCACTTACCCAGTGTCATTACACTTGAACATATCATCAATTGAACTCATTCAATCTTTTCTGTGTGACAAGAACCTTTCTTGTAGTTTCTATATTGAACCCATTCAATACATCATCTATGTACTTTCGGCACAACCATATTAGCGTCTATTGATGCTAAATATTTGTGTTTTGCCTAAGTCTTTCATCGGGATGAAATTCTTAATATGTGTTAATAAAAGATACATCATTTCCAATCAACAATATGTCTTCCACATAATGTATTAGAAACATGTCTTAGCACTCCCACTTAATTGCAAGCATCTTCATTGTCTCTGATGAAATTAAACTCTTTTAACAGTTTCATCATAGTGAAGATTCCAACTCCGCTATGCTTACTTCAACCATTGAAGTTTGCATATGCTTTTAGCATCCTTTGAATTAACAAAACCCTATGGACCGTGTTATGCACATGTCCTAGGTAACAATTCTATTAGAAGAACTTGTTTTGTTTATTCAACTACCACATAACAAAATTATACGTAGTGGTTTCTATATTAATCCGTCTAGACTAAATATCGCTATGAAAGATCAGATCTTGTCATAGTCAACCTTTGAACATTGTTGTGAACTCTTTCCCAACATGTCGACTATTTCATAGATGTGCAACATCCATGTCTATTTATTTATAGATCCAAACACAACTGTAAGGTCTTACACCTTTCTCGAGGGTCCTTCATGTTCAAAACTTGATTTCTTGTGTATGGAACTATCACGGATTTTATGGCTTCAAGCCATTTGACGGAGTCAGGGCTCATCATCGCTTCTTTGCATGTAGTCGGATCATTATTGTCAAATAATGATTTAACTCTCAAATCTTGGTATTCGATTGTTCATCCGACCTACTTGTTTCAATAGGAACTTGGATCTCCGTGACCACAACCTTTGAGGTACGTGAGCCATGAGCATTGTTGCTACCTCCTAACACTTTTTGACTGCAACTTTGCACATATAGCTAAGGTTCTTTTAACCTTATCAAAGTTCTATTATCCTCCCACTTAACTTTTCACGAAAAAATTCCTTCTCAAAGAAACTTGACGTTCTAAGCAACAAACACTTTTGTCTCCGGTGTTTATGGAGGAATACTTAACAGTTATACAAAGACAGGTTCATCCGACTTTGGTTGCACACATCTTTCTTATGCATAGCATACCAATGTTTTAAGAAAGGACTACTTGGGTTTTATCCCAAACCATAACTTTATATGGTGTCATTTCAACGGATTATGATGGAGCTCTTTTTAGTGGAAAAACGGTAGTCTCTAAAGCTTTTAATCTTTAAAATATAATGGCAGTTTTATGAATTATACCTTTGATCTTACCATGTCAAACAAGGTTTAATTACATATCTCGAACGCTCCATACTCTTATGGTGTTTCGGGAAAATGCAAATCCACGGAACGATTCCTTAAATCTTAGGTATTATGCTAAACTTGTAACTCAAATATCTTCCTTTATGATCTTATCATAAACTATTTATATTCTTGTTACAATGATTTTGCACTTCATGTTGAAAGTCTTTGAACTTTTCAAATATTTCACACTTCATCCTTATTAAGTAAATATTCATATATTCACTCAAATTTTCGGAGAAAGCATATGAAGTTGAAATCCATCGCTCTTGACTACACATAATGGACTTCGTACAACAATATGTACAAGTTCCAATAAGCTAGTCATTCGTTCCCTTTTGGCCTATGAACGGAGTTTTTAATTATTTCTAGGAAAGTTTCACAAGCGTCATTTGATCAAAAATCAAAAGACTCTAAAATTCCATCCACATGGAGTTTCTTCATGTTTTCTTTCAATATAATTTAAACGGCGATGTCACTTCCTAAGTGATCTTTCAATCAATTTGTCTTTCGACATCTTTAGCACTAGTTTTATGGATGTGATTTCTCCAACGAGATTTGCGAATCCATCTTTTATGGATTACGGCAATTATTTGAACAACCCTTTTGTTCTCATAATACCTGATAAAACAAATCTTTGAAGTCAAGCTTTGATGTTTAACGAGCAACACAATAACCCTTTATTTGTTCTCGATGAACATCATCACATATTCTTTTGCTAGTTACTTAGGCCACTGTAGTTCATGAATTTTGTTGTTTCGTATGACGATTCACACCAACAAATTCAGTATCAAATACTTAAGAACCGCTTTGTTTAATAAGCAAAGAATATAGCCATAACATGTATATCATCTATATACTTAAGCTGAACAATTCTAGTCTTTTCTTTTCTGCCATATACTTATGAGATTCTCTTTCAGTATTTCCTTTTCTGTTTGAAAGAATCTATCAACATCAATAGTGGAGTCATACATATGACACATAGTCCAAAGCGTGTATAGTTAAATACCAATGTCTTTGGGCTTGCACTTTGAAGTAGATCACCATCATCAAATGTTTGGTGTTCTTTCAAATTCCTTTCTTTAGTAATCTCTTGGTGTAGTAAACATTTTACCTACATCAAATATTCACCCTTATCATGGAATCGTCCATGATCAAGCTACTTTTAGCTTATAACGATGAATTACGAGTATAATGTTGCTAT
Organism: Avena longiglumis; assembly: GCA_030063025.1. NCBI lineage: Eukaryota > Viridiplantae > Streptophyta > Magnoliopsida > Poales > Poaceae > Avena > Avena longiglumis. Next base: position 518,123,158 of record CP125975.1, read on the forward strand.
CCAAAACCTTTTGGAGGATTAGGACAACAAGTGTCTCCAACCCTTTGCAAATTCTCATCAAAATATGAGAACATGAACTTTGCCATATTATACTCTATCATGGTGTAACCAAAACTTCATTTCAGATATCACAATATCTTCCACACATCATGGTTTCTGAAACAAATCTTTCAGATCCTAGATAACCTTGATATTAAGATAATCCTTTGAATATCAAGAATCATGGAGAAAAACATGATACTCATACACTAACACTTGGAATTGTCACTCTTGATTTAATACCAATTATTAAACTTCATGGAGTAACCGGAATTTACTGAAAGTTTGCAATAGGACTTTTAAACTTTAGATTAACACTTCAAAACAATACGATACCAGTTAAAAAGTAACTAACCAGAATTCTATAGTTCTATCATCTCAATTATAACTAAGCGCAAGGTGGTAAACGGATGCCAATGACTACAACAATTATGCAAATTCACTTTGAGTTAATTTATGATAAATAGTGTTCAACTTTTAATCATATTGCTGTTAAACTCCCACTCAAAACAATATCCCTCACATTGTTTTAGTGATCACACGAACCAAATCCACCATATCAAAACCGATCATCACGAGAGTTGATATAGCTTCAATGGCGAACAATCAACATGTTCATCATATCTACTATATGACTCATGCTTTACCTTTCGGTGATCCGTGTTCCTGAGACCATGTCTGTACATGCTAGGCTTGTCAAGATCAAACCTTAGCTTCCGCATGAGCAAATCTGGCTTGCCCATGTTGTATACACTTGCGGAATCTAACACACCCGATCATCACGTGGTGCTTCGAAACAACAAGCTTTAGCAACGGTGCTAACTAAGGGTGAACACTTTATGACTTGAAATTCATGTGCATGAGGGATCATCTTATAATGCTACCGTCGTCTAGTAAGCAATACAAGATGCATAAAGGATTAACATCACATGCAATTCATAATATGTGATATGATATGGCCTTTCTTCTTTGTGCTTCCGATCTCCATCTTCTAGCACGAACATGATCTCCATCATCACCGACATTGCATCAAGGTAAATGATGCTTCTCCATGGTTGTCGTCACCGGCTTCAACTATTACAACTACTTTGAATAGACACGCGGGTCTTAACCGAAATTAAAGACAACCATATGGCTCCTGCCGGTTGTCGACTTACAATAAGGAACATTGCATACATCATATATAATCACAATCATGGCCATATCACATCACTGCACACCCCTTCAAAACAAAGTTAGACGCCTCTACTTTCTTTGCATATTTTACGTGGTTTGGGGCTTTCAATAAGTGTCGTTCTAACTTACGAACAAGAACCACAACATTGATACTAGTATTGTTAATCACCCGTTGTAAATTGGATCTTAACTATGCTAGGAGAAACAGGCACCCGCAAAGCCACTTATGCAATACAAGTTGCATGTCAAGCGTGGAGCAAGTCTCATGAACGATGTCATGTAAGGTTAGCCCGGGCCACTTCATCCCAACATACCGCAAGATGCAAAGTACACAAGAAGCAATCGACAATAAAAGCATCAACGCCCACAATGACCATTGTGTTCTACTCGTGCAACAGATCTACATATAGACACGGCTCTGATACCACTGTAGGGGTTCGTAGCATGGAAAACAAAAAATTTCTAACGCATGCACACAAACAAGACAAGATCTATCTACTAGATTGTAGCAACGAGTCGATAGAGGAACTTACCCTCGAAGATTCCAAAGCGGTTAACGAGAGCAGATTCTCGTGGATGATGTAGTCGTACACTAGCCGATCTCAAGATCGCGTAGACGATCCTTCCGGCGCTGCGTTCCGGCAGCGCTCCCGCAGTCGGTCACACGTTCGGTACTCGACGAAGACCATCCTCTCCCTTGTTCCAGCAGGCAGCGGAGGTTGTAGCACTCTCCTCGCTATTCCGGCAGCACAACGGCGTGGTACCGAAAGTAGAGGGGAGATCTCGCAGGGCTTCGCCTTAAACCGGAGCGAGTATGGTGGACTATGAGAAAGCCCTTGATGATCTAGGGTTTAGACACGCTGAGGAAGAGGTGCTAGAGCCGGCGGCTAGGGCTTGGTGGTGCCCAAGTCGGCGGCAAGAAGAACCCTGGGAGGCGGCGGCAGCTCCAGGAGGTGGTGGCGCCAAGCTAGGGTTTAGAGGTAGGAACTTGTGTGTCTAGGAGGGGAGCCCTGCCCCTCCTCTTATAGGTGGAGGGAGGCGCGCCTGGGGAGGGGAATCCCTCCCCAACTCGGACCCAAGGTGGGCCGGCGGTGGGAGGAGGAACTCCTCCCCCAAGTCAGTTTCAAACCTCCTTCTCCTCTTTCCCAAAACTAGCCGTTTGACTTTCAAACTAGCCGTTTGACTTTTTCAAACTAGGATTTGAATAAACCCTCTATTTTGGTACAGCGATGACACCTAGTACATGATGCAATCATATCAACTTGATATAACACATTCATGTACCCTTTCCCCTCAGTGCGGACATTAGGAACCTTCTAGAACATTCTCGATGAAAACACGGAACCATTCTCCAACTCCAAAGCGGGACTTTCCTTATATGAATCTTATTCTCGGACCATTCCGGATCTCCTCGTGATATCCGGATCCCATCGAGACTCAACAACATTCGGTCTCTTACTCATCATTCCATAACTACTCAACAACATTGAATCCTTAAGTGTGTCTCCCTACGGTTCGTGAATTATGCGGACATGATCGAGACTCTTCTCCGATCAATAACCAATAGAGGAATCTGGAAATTCATATGGCTCCCACATATTTCTACGATTACTTTGCGATTGAATGAACCACTTACATACGATATCAATTTCCCTTTGTCTTACGATAGTTTACTTATCCGAGGTTTTGATCGTCGGTATCTCTGCATACCTAGTTCAACCTCGTTACCGATAAGTACTCTTTTCTCGTTCCCGTGGTATGTGATCCCTTGTGAGACAGTCACATGCTTGCAAGCTAATTGGATGACATTTCACCGAGAGGGCCCAGAGTATATCTATCCGTCATATGGATGGACAAATCCCACTCTTGATCCATGTGTTTCAACCAATACTTTCTGAACACTCAATGCCACCTTTATAGCCACCCAGTTATGGTGTGGTGTTTGATGTCATCAAAGCATCCATCCGGTAAAGGTGATATGCATGATCTCATGGTCAAAGGAATTAGATTACTATGTATATGAAATCATATAGCAATTGAACTATTAAAATGACTTGATCTTTATGCTACGCTTATCTATAGGAGTATGTCCATCACATCATTCTCCTAATGATATGACCCTGTTGTTAATAACATCTCTATGTTCATGATCAGGAAACCATGATCATATATTAACCAACAAGCTAGTTTAACAAGAGGCTTTACTAGGGACTCTTTTATGTTTACAAATCACACAAGTATTAATGTTTCCTATTAATACAATTATAGCATGGTATGTAAACATTTATCATAAGTATGAAGATATGATAATAACCACTTTATTATTGCCTCTTGGGCATATCTCCAACAACCCTACATCTCACCGAAGTCATCCCAGGTGGCGCCTACCGCCTCAAGGACGTCAAGTCAGGAGTCACATACCCCAACCCATGGAACGTCGCACTACTACGACACTTCTACCCCTAGCTATCTCTTTACTTTCAATAAGGCTACTCAGCCGAATAATGTACCTCCTCGATATGATATGATATGAATAAAAGCTAAGTCCCTAGTCCGAAAATTTTCTTTTACCTTGCATTAATTTTTGCTATAACACGCTCGAGGGCTACGACTCACCTCACGACTTCGTCGACTGAGAATAACGCATGCAACCTGAGTAGCTGACCACGTCAGGCTAACGAAAAGGACACGCACACAACAAGAGCACTACATGCTAACACAAATAAACTTTACAAGTAAAGGGCATAACAAGCCCACTCGAATATATACAAGTTTTACATCTATGTTTTTACAGGGTCTATCTATTCTAAAGAATCACGCGCGCCCGATGCTCAAAGAGATCCACGATCTATTCGGCATACTGCCTAACAGCCGCATAGTGCGGGTGTATATCCAGAGGCTACCGTATGGTAGAAGGGGAGGCCCAGTCGCCACAGCTGCGAGGTCGACATCAGGGCGATGTAGCCGAACAAGTGAAAGGGCAGCTTTCACCCCTGCAACCAGCTGGTGCCGCACCAACTCCCTCACATGACCTACATCCCGAAATCTCGACAACACCCCCCAAAGAGTGGAAGGCACCTCGTCTAGGGGGAACATGACGTCTAGAATTGATGTCAGGGAAGTCTTCACATGCTTCAGCACCCGCGACACCTGGTGCGCGCGATCATGTACCGTTGCAAGGACGGTGGCCCGGTCACGGTCCATCCAAAAGAAGCCACTAGCCTCCAAGTCCCGTTGGGTCAAACAATTGATCCGAACCGCAACGCGCTCCTTCTCCTTCCTCGGAACAAGGTTGACACCTGCAACCAACTCATGATAAGATGACAAGCAAACAAAGCGCATCCAAAAACGAGCAGCAGCTCAAGAAAACTCACATTGCAGTTGCTCACTAAACTGTCGCATCTCCCCCATCAGATACTCCTCCCTGGCGGTAGCTCGCTCAGCCTTCGACTTCCACATATCCGCGTGGACTTGAACGCCAAGAATCTCCTTATCTAGGCTGTGGACGCGGTCACAAAGAAAAACAAGCTGCGACGCATCATCCAAAGATGGTCACGGGTGAGGGACAGTCGAAGTATCCACGGGAACCTCACCCGAAGATCCCTAAAGAAAAGCAAGCAAGGGTATGAACATCGCACACATCTTTGGCGACAACTCATAATATAATTTATATACATCAAAAGCCACTTCGTGGCACAAGGCGAAATTGATCATCAGCAAAAACTTACAACAAGAGGAAGAAAATAAAACTATCCTAAACTACTGCACCAGAGCCTAGGCATCAGCACCCGGAGTGGCCTCAGAGCCAGAGTGCCTGCTCTTGGCCTCTCCCTGCTGCTTCGTCACGTACTCCGCCAATAGGTCAATGAGCTTCAGCCCATAGCGCTTATAGTGGGAGGCAAAGAGAGCAAAGGCTACCTATGAGCCGTATGGCGCCGTTGGCATCTGGGAGGTGACGTAAGGAAGGTACAGCTCCGCTCGGCCATGGCCAACCCCATAGAGGCGGCGATGCCCTTCTGCTTGCGCTTGTAGGCCGTTGGGGCGTCCTCTGACAACGCATCCGCCATAGCATCGACATCCTCAAGAGCAACGCCCTAGGGAACGATCTCCTTCTAGAAGCGCCAGAGCACCCCCTTGGCTTTCGCCAGTGAATTAGCAGCGGTGCCGCAGCGATCTTCGACTGCTGCGGTGGCATCATCCAGAGCACTCCCATGCTCCAGGGCACCGCGATCAAACGCGATGCCTGAAGCATCTGAGGAAAAGAAGAAACAAAAGAGCTAAATAAGAATGCGACAAGAAGCAACCAAAAATTCAAAGATCAAATCAAACACAAGACACTCACCGTAGAAAGCCTTAGACGCAGCCATCAGCTTCTCGGCCACCTCCTTCTCGCTCACAGCCGCAACAGTTGCGAGCTGCTCCTCGTGATCCGAAGCCTCCCACTGCAGGCGCTCTTTAGCCTCGAAAAGATCAGCCAACTCCTTCTACAGGTGCTCCTTCGCTTCCATAGCATATGCAGCCTGCTTCTCCGCTCGACCGAGGCTCTTTTTGAGAGCGTCCAGCCGGCGAAGGGCCGCATTGTTTTCATCTGCAAAGTACCAAGAACACACATGAGCAACACAAGCATTATTCAAGCAACAGACGAAACAAACGAGAGTACGCAAAACACATACCTCGAAGCTGCTGCATGCTGGCCTCCAGTGCCAGATGCTGCTGGATGAGAAGGTTTGCACTGTGCACAAAGGGCTGCGAGAAGAAACAAAGGCAAATAATTAAAAAAGCATCATAAAAAGGTCTCAGGGGCTGCACCCCGAAAAAGAGCAAAACATTCAACAAAATGACCCGAAAAGGGCTCGAGGGCTCCCACGGGACAATAAAGGAGAATAACTTACATGCTCAGACGGAGACTCCGAAGGTCCAGGTGCAGTCTTCTGAGTAACGACTACTCGAGCCTCCTGCGGAGAGGGGTTCGGAGCATCGCCCCCAGAGTTGGCCACCGTCTGAGAGGGACGGGCCGCCGGCTTCGACTCCCCTACGGCCTCCTGAGCGCCCTCACTAAGAGATCCCTCCGAGGAGTGGATGCAAGGAAAGTATTAATCAAGACAAGAGGAAAAGATGCATATGCAAATTACAGAAGAAAATGAGTCCGAAATCACTTACGAGTCGATGTCACTCAAATTGAAGATGGGCGGCGCCTTCTCCTTCTTCTTCTTCTTAGCCGGTGTAACACCCTCAGAATCGGACCTATGCAAGTTCAGGCAAAATTCACCAAACCCGCATAGAAACGATTCAAAGGTGCCCCGAGCACTTTCGCGGTGGAAAGCAGTAATAACATTACACAACAGTCTCGATGGGACCCATGTAGCGAGATATATATAACACGACTCCGAGTCAAGAATACAGATATAATATACAAAGATCCAAATCACCGAAATCGATATAGCGTCCGACTACGGACAAGATGCAAATGGGGCTAAGAGCCACGAAGAATAACCAATGGCGTCCATAACCTGCCGAGCCAAGCGGAAGGGTAACCACCTATAACGTCGATCTCAAAACACCTTAACAAAGGGGTGCCAAAGGGCAAAGCAGAAAACAAAGAAGGAGCGTCGATCGAGGCGACACAGCGAGGCTAGAATTGGTCCTCGCCTACATAGGTATGGTGGATGAAGCGGCGTGGCATGCACTAAACAACCTATAGAGACTCGATACAATGGCGGTTATCGGAGAGGGTAAGAATGACCTATCCGGATCCAACTGAAGCTAACACCAAACAAACCCATCACTGGAGTTTCCCCTCGAGACCAAGCGAGGAAGTCAACCGAGAACTCACGGTTGGCGGTTTACTTCGGTTATCGTTGCAGCAATTACTAGTCGGTATAAGTAATCATCCCGATAAAGTAAGCGATGGGCACTTTTAGTTAACCATTCCGTGATAGTGGCAACACTTACTAGTCGGATACATTTATCATGAGATAACCCAAAACCCAAAGCTTGTTGGTACTTTTATTCAGCCATTCCGCTTGTAGTTGCAAGATTTACTAATCAGTACAATTGTCGCAAACGACAACCAAACAAGCAATTGTGGCGATTAATTAGCCATTCCGTTATAGTGAAGCTGATTACTAGTCATTATAAGTCAAATTTATAGCGATAAACTTTAGTTATGCTTGTCTATGATCGAGCTGTGCTCCAAGTCGTCCATATCCGCGGACACGGCTTTCGAAAGTTTTACCGGCGGGTGCACCAATAGCAACACACGCTCGATCAACCTCGGAAAAACCAAATCAAAACCCAACGAGGCTTTCACGGTGAACAATCACAGGATTGAAATATTTGAGGCCACCCCATTAAGCTACCATAACGGAGTAAGCAAGCTCGAGACAGACTCAAGGTCTGCGTCGATGGTCAGAACGACAAAGAGGTCCCCAATCGGGGGCCGATACATGTGAAAACATCCGCTTACCTAAGCGATGACAGTGCACCTCGCACAATCGTAAATAAAGCGGTAAACATGGCATAAGTACAGGATAGTAATAAAGCCCCAAACTAGTTTGTGGCCCCAAGAAATAAGACGGAATCAAGCTCTGGCTCAGGGGGGTCCCATATACCTCCCGGATGTGGATAGCACGATAAATCAAGGAACAGGAATCAAGTACTCGGGGTCTTACGGGACACAAGTGGGCGTTCGGAAACCAAATATTATCTATCACCCACCGATGCCTCTGCTTATTTCAATTTTAGTTGTTAGCAGAAATAAAGTGACGATAAGTAAAACTAGGATCATCTCCAACATCAACATGTGGCAATACATCAAAGCGTGGCATATGGCGTCACACATCGACTTGAGCAAGCAACTACGACGCATAAGTCCAACTATCTACCAAACAACGGTAATAGGGTGTGTCCAAGGCAATATAGGGCTGGGGAATATCAGTACGAAACTAAAGCATCATAACCAGATAGCAATAGATCAACAGGAGGAAGTAAATACTATAAAAGTAAGATAGGTAGAAAGGGAGATGCTGCTTTGAAAACATTGTCGAAAGGTTCAACCGAAGATCGGGGCGAAGCTCACATCAACTCAACGGCCTTATCCGGGAAGAAGCAAAACACTAGAATAAACACCGGATGCAATATTTAATACACGGCAGAAGATCGGCATGATGCATGTATGATGCATGGCATGGCAAAGGTGCGATGCAAATAGGTCATATTAAGCGGAACCGGGGTCCCGTCAATTAATTAAACGGTTCAAGTTGTTTAGAGCCCCCGCAAATTAAATGTTGTTTAGACAGGCAAGATAAGATACCGGTTCGCTACACAAGGTTAAATGAGGCCAATATAAGGCTAGATTTGCCCGCATATGGGCCCCATATTTAATTATTAGGTGAATCGGCATAAGGCCCCCAAACCACAGATATGCATGCGAGTATGACAGTTTAAATATGCAACAAGTTGTTATTATGTTATAAAATAGGGTTCGAGGAAAGGGTCACACATTTAGGGTTCGGCGATCTTGGGTTCCGGGGTTCGGGGTCGGTGTCCAGGGTTCTGACGGGGTCGTGCTTGAACTCCGGGGTCGTTCTCGAATTACGGGGGCAGATCTTGAGGTTCAGGGTTCGACGGGTCGGTGTCGTTCTTATTGTCGCGCCGATCTTGTCGGGTCCCACGGGGTCGATCTTCTTGCGTTCTAGGTCTTATCGGGCCAGCGCCATCGAGGCGATCTTGGCGAGGAAGAAGCACTTGGCGTTCTCGAGAGTACTTATCGCATGTGGTCTTCATATCCGTGAAGTAGATCTTGGTATGCGGGTTCGATCGGGCCTTGTCGTCGAGAGGAAGTACTTGTCGGCGCGAGAGAACTTCGAGGCTCCGCGTCATCTCCTTAGGGTTCCGTCTTGGTCGTTTCGGTGACGTGGTTTTGCACCGCTGGCCAAGTGGTTGCGAGAACATCCTCGCCACCCGATTTCCGTGGCGATGACTCGACATCTTCGCAGTGGTACCGCGGTCCATATTCTTCAGCAAACGCATAACGAGAACCTTAACGCCACTCGTGTTCTGTGGACTTGCAGAGGCCACGGAGGCTCCGGCGACGGGCGGGAACGGCTCCCTGGCGGCGGGCAACAGCAGCCAGCGGTACCCGGACGACCGCGAGGCTTGGTTCGGGCGGTGAGCCTTGGCGAGGCGGTGAAGGGCAGACTTGGCGAGGCGGGCACGGGCGAGGTGGTGGCCTTGAGCTCGGCAGCGGGGAGGCTACAGCGCGCTACTTGGGCAGCGGCGCCTATCGCCGGCGCGCAGGGAGGTCGCGTGAGGGGCAAGGCGGGCGAAGCCGAGGCGCGCAGCCGACGCGGGGGACGGAGGCGGAGCGTCGCGCTTGTGAGCCTTGGCGCCAGCAAGTGAGCCAGAGGCGCGAGCGCTGAAGGGCGGCGCTCTGGTTCGGTGGCGGGCGGGATCGAGCGGTGGAGCGGCAGCGGGGCAATGGGGCGGCGCTGGCGAGGCGAAGGCGGGTGGCCTTGAGGAGGGAGAGGCGGCGAGGGAGCAGCGGCCCGGGGGGGCCTGGGGTTGCTCGCGTCGGGGCGGGTGCGTGGCGGCGGGCTGGATAGAGGAAAGGAGGTGGCGGCGAGGGAGGGTGTGGGGCTGGGGGGAGAACGGAGGAAGAGGAGCAGGGAGAGGAGGGAGAGCACGGGGCAGGCGTGTGGGAAGGGAGGCAGGGGAAGAGGCGATGAGCAGGGTGGGGTCGGCGGGTCCAGCGCGTGGGGCCTGAGACGGAGAAACCAGTGGGAAACGAGTCTGCGTGTGTCTTTGTTGGGTATGGCGTGTCCAGTGTGTGGTCTTTGGGAGTGGGGGTTTGTGTGGTGGAGAGAGAGGAGGGTGAGGTGGAGTGGGGTGATGGCGTGGCGGTGGGAGTGGTTGAGGGAGAGGAGAAGGTGAGTTGGCAAGGGGATTGGAGGGAGTGATGTGGCCACTAGGGGTGGGTAGATAAAGGGTAGGTTTAGGAATTAGAGGGCAGGTTTGGACGGACCGATTTTAGTTTTAGGCGGTCGTTCAATTCGCCTGCTCGTTCGCCCTATTAAAATAAATTAAATTTTTATTTATTCTAAACGGGCCGTGTGCAAACCAATAGCGGCCAAAACAAAATATTCCGGGGACCGGGTTTTGGAGTTTGAATAAGATGGGGCGTTTGGAAAACAAATCGGGGTTTTCGAAAATAGTTTTGGCAAACAATGCATGATGATGGCGATGCAATGCACAAATTCAACGCGATTTTCTAGTAGTGGTTTTGCGGGATGCCACAATTCGACACCACTAACAATGGATCTCGCCCTCGAGATCCGCCTCATGGTACCGGAAGGAAGGTCGGCGTTCTCTGTCTTCTCACTTCGTGTAGATCCTCGCGACACCACTAACGAGGGTTCCTCCTCCATCTTGAAACGGCGACACCACCAACAATGGGTCGTTGTCTCTGATCGTCGAGAGAACACTCCGGGAACAAAAGGTCGAAGTTAGAGGGATCGCAAATAAAGCCACCCCTAACTTCCATGGACGGAGTAAACTGCTGGATCCGACTCGACGTACAAGAGCGAATGATAAGAGCGTGGTAGGGTAGCTAATCCATCCCACACTCAAACCATTACTCATTACACGAATAGGCGGATTAAGCATCCAACTCTCGGAATTAGACCGCAGATCTTCTTAGATGGTATCCTAACAAGGAATGTTGCCAAAAATCGTATGAAAGACACAACGATTAGGTTCCGCGATGGTTCCATTGGCATGAACAACACATGCTCAAGGTATACTCCAACTTCACCAAAACTCGTCCTTCTCATATGTCTTTCAACGACACTGATATCCGGCAAGGAACACATAGGGATAAGAACAAAAGATTGGAGGAAGGGTACAACAGACAAGTTGCAGATTGATGATCGTAGCACCTCCGTTACAAAAAGGGAGAAAGCGAAGCCCTGAAGGTACGACGGAAACCCAACCACGAGAATTCCTGGACTCGAAGAAAGAGAAGAGAGCGGATTCAAAACACGCCGAGGTAAGAGGAGAATAGCGGAGGGTAAGGAGTAAATTCGACCTAATCGTAACTATCTAACCGATTTTGCAAAATAGTTTGACACTCTACTTGATTAGCTAGGTTATCCCTACATTTGGACTTGTGGGTATCGCATACCGCCGAGCTCGATACCACTCAGTAACACCTCAGAATCGGACCTATGCAAGTTCAGCAAAATTCACCAAACCCGCATAGAAAGCGATTCAAAAGGTGCCACCAGCACTTTCGTGCGGTGGAAAAAAGTAATAACATTACACAACAGTCCTCGATGGGACCCACGAGCAGATATATATATATATGACTCCGGAGTCAAGAATACGAATATAATATACAAAGATCCAAATCACCGAAATCGATATAGCGTCCGACTACGGACAAGATGCAAATGGGGCTAAGAGCCACGAAGAATAACCAATGGCGTCCATAACCACCTGCCGAGCCAAGGAAGGGTAACCCCGCTAACGGCGTCGATCTCAAAACCTGCTTAACAAAGGGGTGCGACAAAGGGCAAAGCGAAAACAAAGAAGGCGTCGATCGAGGCGATTGCAGCGAGGCTAGAATTCGGCGGTCCTCGCCTACATAGGTATGGTGGACTGAAGCGGCAGCGGCAGCATGCACTAAACAACCTATAGAGACTCGATACAACTGGCGGTTATCAGAGAGGGTAAGAATGACCTATCCGGATCCAACCTGAAGCTAACACCAAACAAACCCATCCTGGAGTTTCCCCCTCGAGACCAAACGAGGAAGTCAACCGAGGAACTCACACGGTTGGCAGTTTTACTTATTCGGTTATCGTTGCAGCAATTACTAGTCAGGTATAAGTAATCATCCTGATAAAGTAAGCAGTGGGCACTTTTAGTTAACCATTCCGTGATAGTGGCAACACTTACTAGTCAGATACATTTATCATGAGATAACCCAAAAACCCAGCAGTTGTTGGTACTTTTATTCAGCCATTCCGTTGTAGTTGCAAGATTTACTAATCAGGTACAATTGTCGCAAACGACAACCAAACAAGCAATTGTGGGCAGTATTAATTAGCCATTCCGTTATAGTGAAGCTGATTACTAGTCATTATAAGTCAAATTTATAGCAGTAAACTTTAGTTATGCTTGTCTATGATCGAGAAACTGTGCTCCAAGTCGTCCATATCCGCGGACACGGCTTTCAGAAAGTTTTACCCGGCCGGGGTGCACCAATAGCAACACACGCTCGATCAACCTCGGAAAAACCAAATCAAAACCCAACGAGGCTTTCACGGTGAACAATCACAGATTCAGAAATATTTCGGGGCCACCCATTAAGCTACCCATAGCAGTAAGCAAGCTCCGAGACGGACTCAAGGTCTGCGTCGATGGTCAGAACGACAAAGAGTCCCCAATCGGGACCCTGCCGATACCAGAAAACATCCGCTTACCTAACAAGCGATGCAGTGCACCTCGCACAATCGTAAATAAAGCGGTAAACATGGCATAAGTACAGGATAGTAATAAAGCCCCAAACTAGTTTGTGGCCCCAAGAAATAAGACGGAATCAAGCTCTGGCTCAGGGGGGTCCCATATACCTCCCGGATGTGGATAGCACGATAAATCAAGGAACAGGAATCAAGTACTCGGGGTCTTACGGGACACAAGTGGGCGTTCGGAAACCAAATATTATCTATCACCCACCGATGCCTCTGCTTATTTCAATTTTAGTTGTTAGACAGGAAATAAAGTGACGATAAGTAAAACTAGGATCATCTCCAACATCAACATGTGGCAATACATCAGCAACTGTGGCATATGGCGTCACACATCAGCACTTGAGCAAGCAACTACGACGCGCAAGTCCAACTATCTACCAAACAACAGGTAATAGGGTGTGTCCAAGGCAATATAGGGCTGCAGGGAATATCACAGGTACGGAAACTAAAGCATCGCAACACAGATAGCAATAGATCAACAGGAGGGAAGTAAATACTATAAAAGTAAGATAGGTAGAAAGGGAGATGCTGCTTTGAAAACATTGTCGAAAGGTTCAACCAAGATCGGTGACTCACATCAACTCAACGGCCTTATCCGGGAAGAAGCAAAACACTAGAATAAACACGGATGCAATATTTAATACAGCGGAAGATCGGCATGATGCATGTATGATGCATGGCATGGCAAAGGTGCGATGCAAATAGGTCATATTAAGCGGAACCGGTCCCGTCAATTAATTAAGCAGTTCAAGTTGTTTAGAGCCCCATAAATTAAATGTTGTTTAGACAGCAAGATAAGATACCGGTTCGCTACACAAGGTTAAATGAGGCCAATATAAGGCTAGATTTGCCGCATATGGGCCCCATATTTAATTATTAGGTGAATCGCATAAGGCCCCCAAACCACACGATATGCATGCAGTATGACAGTTTAAATATGCAACAAGTTGTTATTATGTTATAAAATAGGGTTCGAGGAAAGGGTCACACATTTAGGGTTCGGCGATCTTGGGTTCGGGGTTGAGGTCGGGGTCCGTGGTTCGACGGTGGGTGCTTGAACTCCGGGGTCGTTCTCGAATTACGGGGGCAGATCTTGAGGTTCAGGGTTCGACGGGTCGGTGTCGTTCTTATTGTCGCGCCGATCTTGTCGGGTCCCACGGGGTCGATCTTGCCGTTGCGAGGGTCTTGTCGGGCCCGCGCCATCGAGGCGGTCTTGGCGAGGGAAGAAGCACTTGGCGTTCGAGAGTACTTATCGCACATGTGGTCTTCATATCCGTGAAGTAGATCTTGGTATGCGGGTTCGGGATCGGGCCTTGTCGTCCGGAGGAAGTACTTGTCGGCCGAAGGAGAACTCGAGCTCGGCGTCATCTCCTTAGGGTTCCGTCTTGATCGTTTGCGGTGAACGTGGTTTTGCACCGCTGGCAAGTGGTTGCCGAGAACATCCTCGCCACCCGATTTCCGTGGCGATGACTCGACATCTTCGCGATGGTACGAACGGTCCATATTCTTCAGCAACGCACGCGAGAACCTTGCAACGGCACTCGTGTTCTGGACTTGCGAAGGCCACCTTGAGGCTCCGGGCGACGGCGGCAGGGAACGGCTCCTGGCGGCGGAAGGCAACAGCGGCCAGCAGTACCCGGACCCGCGAGGCTTGGTTCGAAGGCGGCAGTGGCGAGCCCGAGGCGGTGAAGGCGAACTTAGCGAGAGGCGGGCATGGCGAGGTGGTGGCCTTGAGCTCGGCAATGGGAGGCTACCGCTGGCGGGGCGAAGCCTGTTACTATCTTGCCGGAAGCAGCGGCCAGCCTTGAGGAGGTCGCGTGAGGCAGCGAGCGGCGAGCGAGGCAGCCTTGGCAGCCGCGAGTTCAATGAGCAGGCGATCTGTGGATTCTTGGCGAGGGCCTTGTGAGGCCTTGTGTGTGCCAGCCGAGGTCGAGCAGCGGCTGGTCTGAGACTCAGTGGCGGGCGGGATCGGCGGAGTGGAAGCGGCGAGGCAGCCAGGCCAGCTGTGACGGCGAAGCGTGGCGAGCGGCAGCGTGAGGGGAGCCTGGGGTTGCTCGCGTCGGGGGCGGGGTGTGCGGTGGCGGCGCGGGCTGGATAGAGGAAAAGAGGTGGCCCGTGAGGGAGGTGGCCCAGGGCTCTTGGGCGGAACGGGAGGAAGAGGAGCACGGGGGAGAGGAGGGAGAGCACGCGGGGCAGGGCGCGTGGGGAAGAAGGGGAGACGCTGGAAGAGGCGATGAGCAGGCGGGTCTGGGTGGCCGGGTCCCAGTGCGTGCCACAGAGACGAGAGAAACCGAGGGGCTGGGTCTGCGTGTGTCTTGTTGGGTATGGCGTGTCCAGTGTGTGGTCTTTGGGTGGGGGTTTGTGGTGGAGGAGAGAGAGGAGGGTGAGGTGGAGTGGGGTGATGGCGTGGCGGGCGGGAGTGGTTGAGGGAGAGGGAGAAGGTGAGTTGGCAAGCAGGGATTGGAGGGAGTGATGTGGCCACTAGGGGTGGGTAGATAAAAGGGTAGGTTTAGGAATTAGAGGGGCAGGTTTGGGACGGACCGATTTTAGTTTTAGGCGATGCTTGGGTCAATCGCCTGCCGTTCATTTCCTATTAAAATAAATTAAATTTTTATTTATTCTAAACGGGCCGTGTGCAAACCAATAGCGGCCAAAACAAAATATTCCGGGGACCAGGTTTTGGAGTTTGAATAAGATGGGGCGTTTGGAAAACAAATCGGGGTTTTCGAAAATAGTTTTGGCAAACAATGCATGATGATGGCGATGCAATGCACAAATTCAACGCGATTTTCTAGTAGTGGTTTTGCGGGATGCCACAGCCGGCGGCTGCGGCGCCACAGCCCGAAGGGGCACAGCCGGAATGGCGCAGAAGAAGCGCCGTCATCCTCGCCGTGGCGCTCAAGGAAGGATGGGCCCCTGGGCGTTTGTGGAGTCGAGGCATTATAAGACTCGCTCGGACTCCGTGCCAGCTTTTGGGTCCGCCCCATGCTCGCCTCGGGGGCTTCCTGAGTTGGCGACTGCGCCGGCGGAAGCTCATACTCGGAGTCCACAACTTCGTTGTTCGGTGCAACCCAAAACTTTTCGGGCAGTGGGGGCACCATGCCAACCACCTTGAGCTCCTGCGCATCACAGACATCAAAGATCAAGATTAGTACCAACAGTCAAAAGTAAGAGCACTCGAAAAAAGGCGCAACGCGCATGTCGCAAATCTACACCTGCGAAACTGGTTTCGTGGCACTGAAGGGGGGCGTCAAAGACTTCCTCGGAAGGTCCTCCTCGGACTTGTACTTCAGCAGCGGCCGGAGAACTCTGTTGAGGTCGGGACAACTCCTCGGCTGAGACCCTCATCGGGTCGTTGCGGCCAGTGTAAAGGAACATCGGATGCGCCCTCGCTTGGAGCGGTTGTACCCGATGTTTGAGGAAGGTGCGGATGATATCCACACCATTGACCTCCTTCCCAGGCTCCATCTGGAGCGCCTCCACCCGGCGGTAGAGCTCCTCCACCTCCGCTACTTCGCCCTCCAGGATATGGTTCTTCCAGGACCTCTTCGGGATGATTTCCTGGGAGGCGTCGAAGGGGGCGAGGCCAAAATCTTGCCCGTCCACTGTGGAGTCGCGGATGTAAAACCACTTCTTCTGCCAGTATTGGACGAACTCGCACATAGAAAAGGAAAAGAAGAGAACAGTAGATCGGAGGGAAATGACGCAGCCGTCGAGCGGATAGACTCCGCCGGTGCCGGATTGCCTCTTCACGCAATAGAGCTTCCGGAAGAGGCCAAAGTGCAGCTCGATACCAAGCCAGCACTCGCAAAAAGTGATGAAACAGGCGACATGGAGAAGAGAATTGGGTGAAAGATGATGAAGCTGGATGCCATGGAAGAAAATAAGTCCACGAAGAAAATCATGGACAGGGAGCGAGAGGCCGCGAAGAACGAAAGCGACAAACATCACCCGAAACCCTACGGGTGGACAGGGAATTACCTCGTCGTATGGAAGCATCGTCGCCTCCTTGTCCTGCGGGATCAATCCCGCATCACGCAGCTTGCGCAGATCAGCCACGCGCGCCTCCAGTTGCCATCGGTGATGCGCTAAGCACCGACAACTTTCTTGCCGCCGGCGGTGGCGCTCGAACCCACTCCGACGGACGTCTTCTTCGACTTCACCATCACGGAGCATCGACGACGGTGGTGCGCGCGCAAAAATGAAGAGGGAAAAGATCGTAGAATGTCTAGTGCGCGCGAGGCAGTGTTCGCGAAAATGGAGGAAGTGGTGAAAGCAAATGGCAAGGGGTGAAAACAAATCACTGTTTTCCCCAAAGTTATAAGGATGAGGATGATGAGCACGAACCGTTCATCCAGAAGCCCTAACGTTAAGGATAGAACCAACCATACACATGCCAACACCAAAGCGAACCGTCGCCCGCACGCCGTCCACTACGCACGGAAACTGAGGAGACGCTGTAATTCTCTCCATGTCGCGCATGACTAGTCAACTCCAAGTCAGGAAGTGAGACCCATGTTAGTCCTGTCACGTCACCTATGGCGCCATGGACAGTTGAAGTCACCGATCGTCAGCAATGACGTCATCAAAAGGCACGCTAGCAACAGCTGGAAATCTTCGGATAAAAATCAAGTACTTATTCAAATATACGATTCGAACAACTACTCGGGGGGCTACTCCTATCAGGAGAGCTGACCGCGTACTCGAAAGAAGATTGAAGAACAACAACTCTCGTACTTTGAGTCCTACGTCGAGTCTACGACTCCACTAAGGACTCGGGGGCTACTCCCATAGGGAGGACTGATCAAGCATCCGAAAAAATTGCGTCCTACGGACCTGAAGCTCAACTAACTAAACTAAAGTCTCTGCTCAAGTCTACGACTCGAACAGACACTCGGGGGCTACTCCCATAGGAAGCGCTGGCCGCGCACCCTATGATTTCTTCGACTGCGATCATTTGGATCAAAATGCAAAAACCTTTCTGGCAATTTTGCCTAAACAAAACGCTAAAGTGATAAACATTTTCGTTGGCCACCCGAAACACCTCCGCGGTGACAACATTTCGGATGCCGTGTCCACAACGCAAAGATAAGACCTACAGATATTATCTGATGGTCTGGTAACGCACCTGACTGCACTCTGCCAGTAAAATACCATGTCAACCGACACGATGGAAAATCCTGATGAACGCGTTGGGTACATCACTTGAAAAACTACTGGGATTCGACTCCTATAAGACCTCAGCGGCCTGAGTCGAATTACACCAGCATCAGTTCCAGATTTGAGTCCGGGGACTCGAGTCTGAAGAAGATCGTGTTATTTTGTCCTATGATAGTTAACTAGCCCAGACCCTTCAGGAGAGTCAGGCACACGCATCAACAATCCCAACAAACTAAAATCATTCTTTCTCTTATGAACAAGACTAACAGCACCCGAAAGATTAAAGAGTCCTCGGCCGAATCTGTGATTCGACTGACCACTCAGGGGCTACTGACATGGTTATACTGTTGGAGATATGCCCTAGAGGCAATAATAAATGTAATTATTATTATATCTTTGGGTTTATGATAAATGTTTACATTCATGCTATAACAGTATTAACAAGGAAACATTAATACTTGTGTTATTTGTAAACTAAATTAGAGTCCCTAGTAAAGCCTCTTCATAATACTAGCTTTTTGGTTAATAAATGATTGTGGTTTCCCTATCATGAACATTGAGATGTTATTAACAACAAGATCATATCATTAGGAGAATGGTATGATGGACATACTCCTATAGGTAAGCGTAGCATAAAGATCAAGTCATTTTAATAGTTCAATTGCTATATGCTGGAGGAGTGCAAAGCAAAGCGTTGTGGCGAGATCTTCAACTGAATCAGAATACATAGCTGCTTCGGAGGCTTCACAAGAAGCGATATGGATGAAAGAGTTCATTACAGAGCTCGGTGTGGTTCCAAGTGCGTTGGACCCAATGTCTATCCCAGTCGACTCGGACCCAAGTGCTTCGGACCAATGATCTGAGGCGAGAAGTACCCGCCAAACTTCAAGGCGCCGAAGGAGATAGAAAAGTACGATTCCTCGTACGACCCCGCCGTCTGGCTCGACACATACCTCATGGCGATGGGGATCGCAGGTCACACTGACCTACTAGCCGCTCGTTACCTCCCCCTGATGATGGAGGGGCGTGCGCGGTGGATTAACACCCTCCCGGGACGATGTCGACTCACGGGAGGAGATGCGTGATGCCTTCGTCGACTTGAGTGCTCCTACACCGCGCCACCACCATCGAGGACACTGGGCGATCGTCCGGGGACCCGCGAGTCGACCCTAATTGGGTCCAACGGTGGCAAGAACTTTGGTACAACGGCGGCATCCACCGGACACTGCGATCCATTGCTTCAAGACCTCGTGCCGTCTGAGCCCCTGGTTGCCAAGCTCAGCGACACTCCCGCTCGACAACATCCCGACATCCTCGAGATCGCCAAAGCGATGCGAGGAAGATCCAAACCAGAAGCGGCGGCGAGTCGAGGTCAACGCCGCCGGCGGAAAGCGGCGGTGGGCGCCGATCCGACCTCGCTTCTGGCGGCACTCGCCTCACCGGCAAGCTCCAGCGATGTGGCGTCGACCGTCGCCAACGCAGCGCACGCTGAGCCAAACTTCCGCCGTGTCGGAGGACAACGCCCATAGCGGCAACTACAAGAACAAGCCAAGGTTCGACCGCGGCCCTCCTTAACCAACCATGTGCGCTTCATAGCAGGAAGGAAGCCCGCACGCACACCACCGCCGATGCCACACCCTCGGAAATCGAGAAGGCACGGCGGCGGAGGACCCGACAACGACCCGCCAAAGCGGCGGAAAATTGGCAAAGTAGCGGCTCGCTCCACACCTTCACAGGCTTCAACACGAAGCGAAGAAGGTCATCGCCGCGCCGTCGCCATAACGCGGTGGCCCGCGGGCGTTCCCAGTTCCTCAACCGGTCGAGCAGCCCATCACACAGTCACCAAGACCACTTGCCGCGCGCCGAATACCCAGTCGAGTCGCCTGGTGGTCAAGCTAAGGTCGGCGACTGGCTTCCCAAGGCGTTGATGGGCGGCGGCTCCATCAACATCCTGTACCTCGGCGCCTTGATGCTGCGGCTCCAGCGATCGATGATCGAGCCAACCCACACCACATTCCACGGCATCATCCCGGTCGGAAGGCGTACCCGATCGGAAAGGTCACGCTGCGGTCACCTTGACTGCGGCAAACTTCCGCACCGGCGGATAGTCTTGATGGTGCCTTGACGACCCTGCTGCGTCACAGGGGGCGCGTTCGCTAAATTCATGGCGCCCCACTACGTGTGTGACGCGATGAACCTCCCGGGCGTGCGGCGTCATCACCATCAGCGGCGACCCGACATGGCCGCGCCCGTCGGCCAAAGGGCCGAGCTGTTGGCGCCGTCATCGGCGGAGACCAACCACGCCGAGCTCGCCAAATCTGCGGCGGTGTCAACAACGACGACCCCACCATACTCAAGAAGCCCAACTCGGGCGCAAACACCTCAACCTTTGAGGCCACGACAAGCCACCCACACCGTCGAGCTGGTCCCCGGCGACTCGGCCAGGCGGTGGCGATCGGGACGGGCATGAGCCCAGCATAGGAAGGCGCTCATTGAGTTCCTCCGTGAGAACAGGGACATCTTCGCATGGAAACCCTCGACATGCCCGGTGTCCCTAGGGAGCTCGCTAAGCACAAGCTAAGCGCCGACCCCAAAGTGCGACCATCAGCGATCGCTGCGGCCCTTCAATGAAGAACGTTGAGCAATCGCCGAGGAAGTGCAGCGTCTACTGCTGCGGCTTCATCCGGCCAATCAAGTACTCAAGTGGCTGGCAAACCCAGTCCTGGTCGAGAAGAAGAATGGGACACGGAGAATGTGTATCGACTACACAAAAACCTGAGCGGCGCTGCCCAAAGGGCGATTCGTCCTCCAGCGGATCGACGGATAATCGATTCAACCGCGGGCTCGAGTCACTCTGTTTTCTCGGCGCCTACTCTGGGTACAACCAGATCAAAATGGCGTAGAAGGCGAGGAGAAGGCGGCGTTCATCACGCCATTGAGCTTTACGCTACACGCCATGACCTTCGGCCTCAAGAACGCCGGGGCAACCTACCAGCGGTGCATGCAAGAATGCCTCGCGAGCCAAATTGGCCGCAACATCCACGTCTACATCGACGACGTGGTCGTAAAGTCCGCTCTCTAGGGCGACCTACTCACCGACCTGGCGGAAACATTCGCCAACTTGCGAAAATACAAGATAAAACTCAACCCAGGCAAATGCACCTTCGGTGTACCAGCAGGACAACTACTGGGGTACGTCGTCTCCAAACGAGGGATCGAGGCGAACCCCACGAAGATCGACACGATCGCCCGGCTCGGCAAACCCGAGTGCCTGCGCGATGTCCAAAAGCTGGCCAGGCGAGTAGCGGCTCTCAATCGCTTCATCCCCCGCCTGGGCGAAAAGGCGATGCCCCTATACCGCCTGATGCGCAAGAACCCCACCTTCCAGTGGGACAAGGAGGTGGACGACGCACTCCGCGACCTCAAAAAGGTGCTACTCGCCGCACCACTGCTCACCGCCCCCGCCGACAAAGAACCCATGCTGGTTTACGTCGCGGCGTCCGGCCGTCGTCGGCCGTGGTCGTCGAACGGCCAAGAAGGAAAGGCGCCCAGTCCCAGGCGGTGTACTACATCGCGAGGTCCTCACCGAAGTCACGCCCGGTGTACCTGATACCAAAAGCTAGTATACGCGGTCTTCAGAGCTCAGCGGCGCCTGCCGCACTACTTCCAGGAGCACCCGATCACGGTCGTTTCCTTAGCACGACTGCAAGACATCATCCGCAATCGCGAGGCGACCGGGCGGGTCGCCAAGTGGGCCGTCGAGATCGGCGTCCACAACATCAAATACGAGCCACGAAAAGCGATCAAGTCGCAGGCCCTAGCGGACTTCATCGCCGATTGGGAAGAGGCCCGGCGGCGAGAAGCTGCCATACCTCCATTCTTGGAGCTTACACTTGACGGCTCCAAACGCGGGCAGCGGCGTGGCGAGATCGTGCTTACTTCACCGAAGGGCGACAAGCTCCGCTACATCCTCTGCCTCGACTGCACACCTTGCACCAACAACATGGCCGAGTACGAGGCCCTACACCACGGCATGCGAGCTGCCAAGGAGATGAATGTCAACCGCCTACGCTGCTACGGAGATTCCGACCTCGTCGCGGGGCAAGTCACTGGCACCTGCGATGCCGTCTCCCCCACCATGGCGGCGTACCGCCAAGCAGTGGACAAGTTGGGCGGACACTTCACCGGCTACTCCGTCGAGTGGATCGACAGGCGGAAGAACGAGGAGGCCGACGCACTCTCTCGCATCGGGTCGTCTCGACTTGCACCACCCGCCGGCGTTTTCCTCGACACAATCTCCAAGCCATCAGTCTCTCCCCCGAGGGAAATTGACATCGGAGTCCCACTCCAACCAGGCAGCCTTGGTCGCACTCGTCAACGAGCCAGACGACTGGACCAAGCCCTACATCGCCGCCTACAGGCGGCACCTGCCGGCGAACAGACGCTCGGATGATCGCTCGCCAATGCAAGTCCTACACCATCATCGACGGCGAGCTCCATAGCGCGGCGTCACCGAGTATTCAACGTTCGTCCAACGGTGAAGGGCCAAGATCCTCCACGACATCCACTCGGTGGCTGCGCCTGCGTCGATGCTCCTGGTCGCCAAAGCTATGCAACATGGTTTCTATTGGCCCCGCTGCGCCCGATCTTTGTCGATATCGTCCAGCGGTGCACGGGTGCCGGCACGCATGTCGGGCGCGTGCGAGCTCGGCGCTCAAAACAATCCCCATCACCTGGCCATTCGCCGTATGGGGCATGGACATGGTAGGCCCTTCAAGAAAGCCCCCTCCGGCTACACCCACCTGCTGGTTGCCGTTGACAAATTCACGAAGTGGGTGGAGGCCAAGCCAGTCGAATGCGACGGAAGACCGCCACTAAATTCCTACGCGAGCTCATATATCACGGGTTCCCAAACAGCATCATCACGGACAACGGCACCAACTTCGCCAAAGGAGCCATGGCGGTGCGAAGAGCACCACATCGGCTCGACCTCGTCGATCGCCCACCGAATCAACGGCCCGGTGAGCAGGCCAACAAAGCATCCTCCACGGCTGAAGCCGCGACTCCAAAGTACCACTCGGCGCACCGCGGGTCTTGGGTAGAGAGTTGCCTTACGTCATCACGGGATCCGCACCTCAGTCAACAGATCGATGGGATTCACTCCCTTCTTCATGGTCTATGGTGCCGAAGCAGTCATGCCCACCGACCTCGAACACGACTCGTCGCGGGTCGTCCACTATACGGAGGTTGCAAACGAGCTTTCCCGCCAAGACGGGATCGACCAACTCGACGAAGCACGTGACCTCGCTCGGTCACGAACCGCTATCTACCAGCAGGGACTCTGCCGCTACCACAGCCGGCGGGTGAAAGCTCGCACCTTCCAGGAAGGCGACCTGGTGTTACGCCTCATCCAGGACAAGAAGGGCATGCACAAGCTCTCCCCTCCGTGGGAAGGCCCATTCGCTATCGGGAGCGTACTCGGCAACGACACCTACTACCTCATCGACGTCCGCGGGGATGGCGAACTCGACGTCAAGCGACCATGGAATGTAAACCTCCTCCGGAAGTTCTACTCCTAGAACCCCACACATGTACTCTCCAGTCGCTATGAAATAAAAAGAAACGGTTACCGCAAATTGTGCCTACTCTCCGTGACTTGTGCCACTCGCTTTTCGTAATAGCGTTACGCTAATTGCGAAGTCAACCTTTGGCACAGCGATCGGCCGCGGCTAAGTAGTGCGGTGTAAAACCTTGAATCACCTCGGGTCTCGCGCCGTCCACGAAAGCGCCCGAGCCCCATTGGAGTCGCCTAGCTCGGTGGTTCTCTGAGCCAAGACAAGCGCCCTCGCTTCTCCACAGCGACCTTGGTCCTCCGTATCCTCGGCATAGCGACTCGAGCGGCTAAGTACCACGCTCGGGATGAAGACCAGTTTGTTGCGGCGGTCGAAAGCCAAGTAAGAGAGCATGCACGGGACTGCGCCGTGACCGGCCCACGGGCAGGCGGGGGCGCGCTCACCAACGCTAAGTCCTCAACCACCCTTAAGTCGCGCCTAGAACTACCAAGTACCACGCTGGGGACTCGGCCACCCGACCTCGTTCGTGCAGGAAAGCAGTAAAATCTGAGCACTCAAGGGAGTCGCCTAGCGACTGGCTCTTCGAGCTCGGGCGAGTCGACCAAAACATCAAAACACATGACAACAACACATACATCATATACGAGGTGAACCCCACAAAAAGGGCGGACGCGCTCGGGGACTCGTTCAAAAATCAATCACAAACACACAACAAAATACCAAAATAGACACAACGTTTCATTCAATTGGGTATTGCACTGTTTCATGTTACAAAATATGCCCGCATGGCAGACCTGCTGCTAATGCCACAAGGCAAACCATCCTACTCTGCAGGCTTCGATGACGATTCGCCAACATCCCGGCGATTGCGGATGAACGCCGTGTACGGGTTTGACGGATACGTCGTCAGCTCACCCGCCATCGCCGCGCGAAAAGGTTGCTCGACCTTGAAGTCACGATGCGGCGGCTCGGGGTCGTTCGGCGCGACGACCGTCTCCTGGTACGGAAGGAGGTCGCCCATTGCCCAGACACGTTCTGAATACGTGGCGGCACGGTCCTGCAACTTGAGGACCTCGGACAGCTCCACCGCGCCAGTCGACGATGGATATCCACTCGTCACATCGTCGATGTCGAAATCTTCGGGGAAGTGGGCGAGTCCAAGGCTCAAGGCCGTCGACGCTCCGCGCCGAAACGCCGACCGCGTCATGTACTCAACGACTGCAGGCACCTTCTCCAAATATTTCCACACCTCAACGAGGTCGCTCGGAATCACCTCCGTGGGCGATATCTCTTGGAGATAGGCACGGATGCACGTCGCCGACAATGTCGTCGCCGGTCGGCGAGCATACTTACGCGCCTCGCGTCGGCGAAGCTCGCCTCTCCTTCGCTATCGATGATGCGACCTGCGAGTAGAAGACAACAATGAATCGACGGACACTACAAAGACAACCACCGGAAAGGAAGGTGTACTCACCAAGCGGACGGGCGAGTTCCGTGATGAAGCATTGAAGCGATGTATGGTGATCACGAAGCCCAGCAATGAGGACTTCCGACACCTTGCGATCCTCCTCGGCGCGCAATGGCGGCCTTAGCTCGCTCGTCGAAGCTCGCTTCTTCGCTTCCCGCCTCGCGCTCGAGGTTGGCGATCCATTGCTCAACGGCGCTCAAGGCCGATTGCGCCCGCTAATTCACCAAATGGACAAGCCCTGGCGAGCTTCTCTGCCTTGACAAGCGCTGAAGCCCTTTGTTCGCTTCCTGGACGATGGCTAGCTCCTTCTCCGCGTGCTGCTTCGCGGCCAATCGGTCCGCTGACTCAAGCTGTAGACCCTGCACATCAGCGAAAAAGTTAGTCAATGCAAAATTCCGCAGTGCCCACCCGCTGAAATTCAGCGAGTGCGCGCTCGGGGACTGGCGATCAAGAAACTCCTAAGTGCCCACCCGCTAAAATTTAGCATGTGCGCACTCGGGGACTGGATGCGAAAATAAAAGATGAGAAATTATAAGAATCAGGCCGCTGCAAAACACCGACCTGATCCTCGGGGACTGGATGTACCTGGATGGCTGCGCCAAGCATGCCATGGAGTTGTGTCGCGTCCACGGACGCGAGTAACGTCGGCGTGTGCCCACGACGTTGGTCAACTTCAGCATCGGCGGTCCCAGGAGCGTGGCTCGAGGGCGCAGCTCCACTCGCCGTGGCCGCTTTGGTCACGAAGCGTGGGAAGGTAGCGATAGAGGCACCCGCCCCGAGGGAGGTCGCCTCCGCCGTTCCAGGCAAGGAAGCGCCCTCCTTCATAGACACGGCTGCCTCCATCGCGGGCCCGGCCGGCGCGACCGCCGTGTCATCAGAAATCGTGACGATGTCATCACCCTTGGCCTTCTTGCTGCCATCCGCCGAGGCGACGACCTCGTCCGCGTTCCTCTTGCGGGAGGGGTCCTCCTCGCTAACGACGGGTGGCACCTTAGCCACGGTTGGATGGCCCATCCTCTTCACTCCGGTCCTGTGCATCAATCGAATAAGCAAAAACAAGCGAGATAGTTATGAAAAGCAAGGAAGGGTGAGTGCACTCACTTGGCGACTGGGATGAAACGTAGCCCCGTACGGAGGCCGGTTTTCGATTCGAGGCCCGTTGGCGTGAGCCCCATCTCGGACGTCGCGTTCCCAAGACACGGGCGGCTTCTTCGTCGTTGAGGCGGCGGAGCCTGCAGGACATCCTCGGCAAGAGCCTCCTTGCGAGGCCAGTTGTAGCCGTCGAGCCTCCTTGCGGTAGCTTATGCTGGAGCCTCCAGCCGAGGCGGGGGCGAATGGCGGAGGCATTGAAGCCAGCACTTCCATCGCCCGCGTTCAGCGCGGTGTCACGTGATGGCGTCATCACCCGCTGGGCTGGGAGCATCAGAGCTGCTCGCCGAGTGCGGCGGCGAGGCCGGCTTTGATGGCTTCGTCTTCTTCTTCGTGGGGGCCCTTGCCTCCGTTTCCTTCTTCTTCTTCTTCTTCTTCGACGGAGTGGCTTGACGACACGAGGTGGTCTCTGGGAGCTCATCGTCGTCGTCATGACGCTCGAGGCTTCTGCTTGCCTCGATCTCGCGCTGTCGTTGTCCGCGGGTCTTTTGGACCAGCGGGGCGACCTCCTCCTCGGACTGGGCGACCTCCTCCTTGGCGGGCGGCGACTCGCCCACGTCCTGGGCGGATGAGCCCAAGCTCTCGTCGTCCGAAGGAGGGAGCCACCCTTCCACCACTTGGAATAGCTGCAACGAATCTGAGAATGGTCGAATTACAGCATTTGCATAGACTGCGACTGCGAGCAAAGTAAGGTGGTTACCGTTGGAGCTGGACGCTTCGCGGTATAGGGGGCGACCCCAGCCTGCGCATCCAGGTACACCGCCTGGGTAATCTTCTTCAGCGCCGGGAGGTAGTCCTACAGTTTCCATTCGTCGAGGCAGGCCTTCGTCGAGTCTCCCCGCCCGTGTCTTTGGTACATGTAGTGGTCACGCCTGGCGGCGGACGAGCGCCGCCCGCCAGCGGTTGTACAGATTTATCGTGGAGGCCCTTCTTTTCGGACCGCGGATGGTGCGGAGCATCTCGTCGACGACCATCCGCTGGTCGTTGGGGAGCTGCCGACTAGGATATGGCGCGGCTCGGACCGACGATTGGCGGGATCGCCGCCTCGTCCTCCGAGTCGCCTCGGCCACGTGAAACCACTTCTTCGACTTCTTCGCTCGCTGCCTTGGCGGGCAGCATCGGATCAAGAATGAGGCTTTGGACTTGAGTTGGAATGTCGGGCCGCTTCGGCTAGCATTGGGCCGCTGCTTCCTCGCGGCTGATCCGTCGTGGAGCAGATCTTGCCACAAGGGAAGTAGGGCGGCAGCCAAGTAACGTTCGGGCATACGAAAATGGCGAGCTGCTCGATCTTTGTGGGGACCCAGATCTGAAGGCTGGATCCGTGGTAAGTGAAGCGCCCGGAAGAACAGGATGTGAAACCCTAGCCCGCTCGAGATGACTGGTGAAACAGATGAATTCCCTCTCTCGCGGGTTCGGGGTCGTCTCTCCGGCTGCGGGAATACGCCAACATCCGGCTCGTAGGATCCCGGCCTCCTCGAAGGAGGCCAGTTGCGCCCTTGTGCACTTGGACCTACCCCACGGTTACGTGGAAAGGGCCATGGCCGAGAGGTTGTTGGGGTCGGGGATTTTGGGGTTTGGATCGCGAGGCAAGGGAAGGAGAGCGCGATCGGAAGAAGTGATGAGAAGTTGGCTCTCTGATCGCCTGCCATTCCCCTTATATAATGGATGTTACCCGAGAAATCAGGAAGTCGTTACCGCGCGATGATTACGCCAAAAGTTACCGTTCGATTACCCCAACGGCTAGTTTGACCACGCGGTCCAACTCCGGCCACTCGGCTCGACCCAATCACTATAATGATGTTTATGACTCGACTCTCCAAAGCGACTTGGATTCTTGGTTTTCTCCTTTATCGAGAGCCGCCGATGATTATTTGGATGCCTACTCTGAAGCCGTATACTTGCGCCGGACCACCTCGCCTAATCGGCGGCGGCCTCGGGGACTCTTGATGGGGATATGCCTCTTTGGGGTATACCTAGCGGGGCGTTCCGGTCGCCCGTGGTGGCGAGTGGGCTGCATAGCGGCAGTGGATTGAAGCCCGACAAGGCACGGCGATTGGAAGCTGAAGGCCCAGGCGAGTAGATAGGCCCAGTCGGATTAGGTTAAACAACTACCGAAGCTTTAACTGAATCGGTTGAGATATGTAAACCCTAGGGGAGGTGAGCCTATATAAACCTCCCTATAGGGCGAGTAGGAAAGAGGACCCTCATACACCCAAGCGACTCGCTGCCTTGCCGCTAAGCTCGCCCATTGTAACACCTCCATAATACAATCTAGCAGGAGTAGGTCTTTACCCTCCGGGGGGCCGAACCTGGGTAAAACCCTGTGTCTTTGCCCTCATCTCGCACCGCAGATGGCTGGCCGCCCTTGCCCCTCGTTCTACTACTCGCTGCCGATTGCAGCATCTGCCGTGACTATTCCCACGACAATGGGCGCCATAGCCAATGCGCAAGAACCAAGGTCACACAAGAAGCTGAAGCACATCAAGCTACGTTTTCACGCTATTCGAGAACATGTCCAAGATGGTGACATAAAGATTTGCAAAGTACACACAGATCTGAATGTGGCGGATCCGTTGACTAAACCTCTCCCGAGGGCAAAACATGACCAACACCAAACTGCCATGGGTGTTCGGTATATTACCATGTAATATAGATTAGTTGACTCTAGTGCAAGTGGGAGACTGTTGGAGATATGCCCTAGTGGCAATAATAAATGTAGTTATTATTATATCTTTGTGTTTATGATAAATGTTTACATTCATGCTATAACAGTATTAACAAGGAAACATTAATACTAGCTTGTTGGTTAATAAATGATTGTGGTTTCCCTATCATGAACATTGAGATGTTATTAACAACAAGATCATATCGTTAGGAGAATGGTATGATGGACATACTCCTATAGGTAAGCGTAGCATAAAGATCAAGTCATTTTAATAGTTCAATTGCTATATGCTTTCTGATATATAGTAACCTAATTCCTTCGACCATGAGATCATGCTTATCACCATCACCGGAAGGATGCTTTGATGACATCAAACACCACATAAATGCGGGTGGCTATAAAGGTGGCATTGAGTGTTCGGAAAGTATGGGTTGAGACACATGGATCAGAGTGGGATTTGTCCATCCATATGATGGATAGATATACTCTGGGCCCTCTCGGTGGAATGTCATCCAATTGGCTTGCAAGCATGTGGTGACTCACAAGGGATCACATATCACGGGAGCAGAAAAGAGTACTTATCGATGTGAGGTTGAACTAGGTATGCGGAGATCTGAACGATCAAAACCTCGGATAAGTAAACTATCGTGAGACAAAGGAAATTGGTATCGTATGTAAGTGGTTCATTCGATCACAAAGTAATAGAAATATGTGAGTCATATGAATTTCAGTTCCTCTATTGGTTATTGTTCGAGAAGTGTCTCGATCATGTCGCATAATTCACGAACCGTAGGGAGACACACTTAAGGATTCGATGTTGTTGAGTAGTTATGGAATGATGAGTAAGACCGAATGTTGTTGAGTCTCGGATGGGATCCGGGATATCACGAGGAGATCCGGAATGGTTAGGAGAATAAGATTCATATAAGGAAAGTCTGTTTGGGGTTGGAGAATGATTAGGTGTTTTCATGAGAATGTTCTAGAAGGGTCCGAAGGTCAAGCACTCGGAGGAAGGGTACATGAATGTGTCATAACAAGTTGGAATGGTTGCATCATGTACTAGGTGTCATCGCTGAGCAAAATAAAGGGATAAATCAAATCCTAGTTTGAAAAGTCAAACACCAATTTGAAAAGTCAAGCGACAAGTTTGCTTGGTGGAGGAGAGTAGGAAACCTACTTGGAGGAGTTCTCTCTCCACTTGCACCAACCTGGAGGCCTACTTGGGGAGGACTCTCCTCTGGAGCCCCTCCACCTATATAAGGAGGCGGGGTGCCCCTCTGCACCTACCTCTCACCCAAACCCTAGCCCTAAGCCTTGAGGCCACCACCCCTGCCGCCTAGGGCACCAACTTCATGAGTTGGGGTGAAACCTAACCACGGCTGAGCTCCTCCTTGGTGCCTCTAAACCCTAGATCGCCAAGGCCTCTCTCATACTCCACCATACTCTCCGGCTTAAAGCGAAGCCTGCGAGATCTCCCCTACTTCGGTACCACGGTCGTCTTTGTCGAATCGAGGAGAGTGCTACAACCTCCGCCTTTCTTTGGAACAAGGGAGGAAGGTCTTCATCAGTCCGAGCGTGTGACCGATTGCGGAAGTGCTGCGGCAGCACGGAAGGATCATCTACGATCTTGAGATCGGCAGAATGCGACTACATCACCCATGAGAATCCGCTCTCGTTAAACACTTTGGAATCTTCGAGGGTGAGTTATTCTATCGACTTGTTGCTACAATCTAGTAGATAGATCTTGGCTTGTTTGTTTGTATGCGATAGAATTTTTTTGTTTTCCATGCTACGAACCCCTCTGATGGTATCGAGCCGTGTCTATATGTAGATCATTGCAGTAGTGGCGAGTTTAATCTCATCAATGCCCATTGTTATGGACTTGGGTTTTGGAAGATGGGGATCTTTGGAGATCGTGGAGCGGTTAGCAAACAAGCAACACGGGGACACAAGGTTTACCCGAGTTCGAGGCCGGAGGGAAAACCCTACTCACAGCATGCGCTCTTGATTACGGCGGGAAGAAGGTTACAAGGGTGCTTTATGCAATTTAGGCGTGGAGGTGTGTATCTGAAAGTATGAGGAGAAGATCTAGGTCGTGCCCTCCTAGCCTTTATATAGACTCAGGCGGGTCTGGGCATAGACCTAGTCGATTCTGATTCTAGGGTTTTACCTTTGAATTTCCTATCTACTCTAGTCTTGCTCTCCAAGGATCCAAAGCGTCATGGGCCTTGGCCACCCGAAAATCTTCATGGGCGGTATATGGTTGTCGTGGGCCTTCCTTGGGCTGGACGGTATCTTTGAGATCATGTGCAGGTATAACCATGTCGATGGCCCCAAGTGTTGATCAGATCGTAGATTTGAGGACTACAATCTTCGGGTGCAACTATGTATTTCAATAGTTCATGTGTAGGGATTGTTGATGCGTGCACGACTCACCCGACGGATCGGTCGATTAAGCATCTTAGGAAGAAACAACACGATCTTCTTCAGGTTTGAATCCCTCAACTCGAACCTGGAACATAAGCTGACGTAATTCGACTCAGGCCGCGGAGGACTTACAAGAGTGGAATTCCAGTGAATTTAACTGATGTACCCAACGCGTCCGTCGGGATTTTTCATTGCACCTGTTAGCACGGGTTTTTACTAGCAGAGTGTAGTCGTGTACATTGCCAGGCCATCAGATGGTATCTGTAGGTCTTATCTTTGTGTCGCAGACACAGCATCGGAATGTTTATCACCGCGGAGGTTCTTCGGGTGGCCAAGGAGGATGTTACTCACTTAGCGTTTAATTGGGGCAGAGTTGCCGAAAAGTTTTGCATGTTGATCCGAAGGATCGCAGTCGAAGAATTCATAGTGTGCGCGATCAAGCTCCTATGGAGTAGCCCCAGTGTACATTGGTCGTGAGACTCATTGAGACTTTTATTCAGCCGTTGTTCCGCTTTAGGTCCGTAGGACACCAAAAATTTCGGATGATTAACTCCGTCCTCCCTATGGGAGTAGCCCCCGAGTCCATAGTGGAGTCGTAGACTCGACGAGGACTCGAAATGTTAAGCTTCTATTCATCTTTGGTGCTGGCGGCCATCGATAGGAGTAGCCCCCGAGTAATTGGTCGAATCATAGATTCAAGTGAGTACTCTTAGCTTTGAAGCCGAAGAAATTGTAGTTGTTGCTAATGTAGCTTTTGATGACGTCAGTGCTGACGATCGATGACCTCAAGAGTCTGCTGCGCCAGAGATGACTTGACTGGACGAACATGGGTACCACTGTCTGACCTTGAATTGACCGGTCATGCGCGGCGTGGAGATAATTACGGCGTCGCCTTGATTTCCGCGCGTAGTGGACGGCGTGTTAGCGATGGCTCGTTGTGATGCTGACACGTGTATGGCCAGATCCTGCCGTTGGCGTTAGGTCTTCTCGATGGACGGCTGTCGTGCATCGTCTTCGTCTTTATAATCATTGGGGAAAACTTCAGTTTGTTTTCACCGCATTGATTCTTGCTTTCACTGCTTCCTTGTGTTCTGAGAGCTCTTGCTGCGCGCTGGAATATTCCTTCACATTTCCTTCTTCCATCCTGCGCTCTCGCCGCTGATGCCGCCGAACCGTGATGGGGAAGCCGAAGAAGTCGTCGTCTGCCGTTGGCACCAGCGCTGCCGGAGGGAAGAAAAGTGCCGCCGCTACCCGTCTCACCAACGGTGGCTGGCAGCGATCGGAGACGCGGGAGAGTGATCTCCGCAGCCATGACGGGCTGATCCGCGAGGATAGGCCGTTAAACTCCCATGCAATGAGGTAATACCCCGTCCCCCCGTTGGGTATCGGGTTATGTTCCTTGCCTTTGTCTTGCGTGGATTTTCCTTCCCAGTCCACGACTTCCTTCGTGGACTGCTTTTTCTATACGGTGTCCAATTGCACCATCTTTTCCCCAATTCTCTTCTTCACATAGCTTGTTTTATCACTTTCTGCGAGTGATGGCTCGGTATTGAGCCGCACTTTGGCCTCTTCCGGAAACTTTATTCCGTGAAGAGGCAATCTGGTTCGGATGGTGTTTATCCCATTGGGGGTTGCATCATCTCCCTCAGGCCCAATCTGCTTTTCTTTTCTTTTTCCATGTCCGGATCATCCCGATCTTGGCGGGCGATGGTTTTATATCCAGCGACTCCGTAGTACAGGCAAGATTTTGGTCTTGTTCCTTCGACCCCTCCGGGATATTGGGCGAAAAGGTCTTGGAAAAACAATATCTTGGATGGCGGTGGCGGAGATAGAGGCTCTATATCGTCGGGTGGAGGATCTCCGGTTGATTAGGAGAAGGAAGTGAGCGGTGTGGATATCATCCACACCTTTCTCGGCGTCGGGTGCGACCACTCCAGGCTAGTGCACGATGTTCCTTTATTCCGGCCGGCGTGATCGGCGAGGTTTGGTGAAAATCTCGGGGAGATCTTAGCGGGGCCCTTCGCTTGCTGCTGAAGTTCAAGGACGGAGAGGATATCCCGGGGAAGTCGCTGACTCCTCCATTTTCTTCTTCGCTTTCCTGTTCCACAGGTGTAGATCCGTGCGCGTAGCGCTATTTTCCGACTGCATTGTTTTGTGCTTGTTTGCTAACAAATTGTTCTTCTCCTATGCAGAGCTTCAAAGTGCCGGGTATGTCGCCTCCATTACCAAAAGTATATCCGGATGCTCCGGATAATGATTTGGTGGATTCCATGTCCGAGCTGCCATCGGCGCGATCTCTGGCTGAAGATGCCAACGAGTCGAGCGAGGACCACACTCGCAAACGATCGCGGAGCTCCAGCGAGTCTTCGGATGCTTCGACTCCTACGACTTCTAGGAATCCTCTGTGTCTTGAGCGCCATAGTGATGGGCATGGAGGCTCGTCCTCCCCTATTCCTGCTCTTCATGTGCGGGCTGTAGCGTCGCACCTGCCAGCGAAGCGGAAGAAGGAAGAAAAGAAGGAAGAGAAGAAGGAAGAGAAGAAGGAAGAGAAGAAAGAGGAGAAGAGGGTCCGAAGGACCCCTCCTGTCTTCAACCTTAGCGAGCTTGACTCGTAAGTTTCCTCTGTACTGCGTTTTCTTTTTCTTTACTTTGTTCTTTGTGGCATCCCGCAAAACCACTACTAGAAAATCGCGTTGTTTTTGTGCATTGCATCATCATGACCGCATGCTCATGTCATCATGCCACATTGCATTTGAGCATCGTCATCATCTTGCATTTGCTTGCATAAAATTATTTGCGGATAAACCGGTTCATGTTTTCTAAACGGCCGTCTTAATTCAAGCATAAAACCGGATCTGCCGGATATTTTGTTTGTCAAAACTATTTACAAAGTTAAATCGTGCAATCAAATAAAAATATTAAATTATTTTTGGGCGGGGCGGTCGAGCAGGCGATTGACGACGGCCCCCAGAATTTAAACGGTCCAACCAGTCCACTTATTTCCTAAACCTACCAACTAACCTGCACCCAACCCTCCACCTCACCCCAACCCTAACTTTCTGCCCACCTCACCCTCCTCTCCCTCTACCCTATCCCACTCACACATAGGCAACTCTCTCACCACCACTGCTACTCACTACACACACGCCTGGGCCCCCACCCAACGCACCACGCCTTGCACACCCCCACCCCACAGCGCGGCTGCCGGACCCACCCCACAGCCCTGCCCCTGTCGTCTTCCCATGAGCCCTCCTCTCCCTGATCCTCTCTCTCCCCTAGGCCGCCCGCCTCGGGCGGACAGCGCTTCCGCCTCCTTCGCTCCCCGCGCCGCCAGACGCCTCTCCAACCCTCCGCGTCTCCCTTCCCCAACCTCTCCGCTTGCCTCAACCAGCGCCCGGCTACCCCTCTGCCTCGGCGCGCCACCCCAGGCTCGTCTCCGGCGCCTCCCCTCGCCGGCGCCCGCCGAGTCGCCATCCGCCCTCGCCCCTCGGGCGACCCGTGCCCCCGTCCGCCTGCTTCCTCCTCCCTCCCGTCTGCGGGCCGCTCGGCCGTCAGCCACCAACCCTTTGCCTCGGCCCGCAGTCCGTCGCCCGTCAGGCCTCCCGCCGGCCCATGCGCCAGCCGCGGACCTCCGCCTCCGTCCTGCCGCGGTCGCCTCCCGTCCTCGAGCCCGCCTTGGCCTACACTGTGCGTCCCCTCGCCGCCTCCACGATGCGCCTTGAGTCGCCCTCTCCGCCGCCCGCATCGGCCGCCTCTCGGCCTCCTCCACATGAGCAGCCCGCCCGCGCCGCCCTCTCCGACCGACCCGAGCGCGGCCTCGTGCGCCCGGCCTTGCGGCCTCATGGCCCGCCCGACCCCGGGCCCGCCTCTGCGGCTGGCGCCCTCCGGGTGGCGTCACGGCCCGCCAGAGGCCCCGCGCCTCCGTCGCCCTCAAGCACCTCCGCTGCGGCCCGCCGATCCTCTGCCCGTGCGCCATGTCCTGCGTGTCGCGTGCCAAATCGACCTTGAGGACCCGTGGCCTCCATGAGTCCTCCGTCGCCACCGCTATCTGGCCGAAGATGTACCTTTGTCCCCGTCGGCCGGCCACAACACACAAGCCACCTCCTCGAACACAGATCCCCTTTGGGCCAAGGTCTCAAGCGGTCGCGAACACCGAAAACCGTCGACAAGTACTCCTTCCCGGACGCCCGAGCAGTACCCGTGCGACATAAGACCGCCTCAAGGGTCCGAAGGACCCCCGGTATCGAACCCGAGTTCGCCAACGACACTGAAGACGGAGCGCTAAGACCGTGCCCGGATCCGGAGTCCGAACCCGATACCGTCAAGGCCACCGACGCGAAGACGCCGAGTGCTTCGCCCGGACACCGAGACCCCGGCGCGACAAGTGCTTCGTCCCGAACGCCATGACCGACAACATGACCCGAAGACCCCGGATGCGCCAAGACCTACCCCTGAGTCCGAGAACGACCTCGCCGAACCCTACACCCCGAGACCAACCCCGAACCCCGGAACCCCAAGATCTGCCGAATCCTAACGTGTGAACCTATTATCCGAGAACCCTATTTTATAATATAATAACAACTTGATGCAAATTAATTGTCATCTCGCATGCATATCTTTGGTTTGGGGGCCTTATGCCGATTCACCTAATAATTAAATATGGGGCCCATATGCGGGCAAATCTAGCCTTATATTGGCCTCATTTAAATTTGTGTAGCGAACCGGTAACTCATCTTGCCTTGTTAATACAACATTTAAATTGCGGGGTAGCTAAATAACTTGAACCATTCAATTAATAGTCGGGACCCCGGTTCCACTTAATATTGACCTAAATGCATCGCACCTTGCCATGTCATGCATCATACATGCATCATGCCGATCTTCTGCCGTTGTATTAAATAGTGCATCCGGTGTTTATTCTAGTGTTTTGCTTCTTCGCGGATAAGGCCGTTGAGTTGATGTGAGCTTCGCCCCGATCTTCGGTTGAACCTTCAGCAATGTTTTCAGGCGAGCATCTCCCCCTTTCTACCTATCTTACTTTTATAGTATTTATTTCCCTCCTGTTGATCTATTGCTATCTGTGTTGCGATGCTCTAGATTCCGTACCCTTGATATCCCTTGCAGCCATATATTGCCTTGGACACCTCCTATTACTTGTTGATTGGTAGATAGTTGGACTTACGTCGTAGTTGCTTGCTCAAGCGATGTGTGTCGTCATATGCCACGATTCTTGATGTATTGCCGCATGTTGATGTTGGAGATGATTCTAGTTTTACTTATCGTCACTTTAATTTCTGTTTAACAACTAAAATTGAAATAAGCGAGAGGCATCGGTGGGTGATAGAAAATATTTGGTTTCGAGCAACCCACTTGTGTCCGTAAGACCCAGTACTTGATACTGTTCCTTGATTTATCGCGCTATCCACATCCGGGATATAGGACCCCCAGGCGAGCTTGATTGATCTTATTTCTTGGGGCCACAAACTAGTTTGAGGTTTTATTACGATCTGTACTTATGCCATGCTACTACGTATTTAAATTGTGCGAGAGCACCTTTGTCTTGTTAGGATCGGGACACGATTCCGGTGTCGACAAGCCCAGCCACACTTTGGGTTCCCGATCGTTCTGACCGTCTACCCAAACCTTAAGTCCGTCTCGGTCGGTGGCTTCGTTCGCGGATTCTACTTAAGGTGGCCCCTGAAATATTCGAATCTGTGATTGTTCGATCGTGAAAGCCTCGTTGGGTTTTGATTTGGTTTTCGAGGTTGATCGGCGTGTGTTGCTATTGGTGCACCCGGGTAAAACTTTAAAGCCGTGTCGCGGATATGGGCGACTTGGAGCCATATCTCGATCATAGACAAGCATAACTAAAGTTTATTGCTATAAATTTGACTTTATAATGACTAGTAATCAGCTTCACTATAATGGAATGGCTAAATAATACTGCCCACAATTGCTTGTTTGGATTGTCGCTTGCGACCATTGTATCTGACTAGTAAGTATGGCAACTTCTAGCGGAATGGCTGAATAAAAGTACCAACAAGCTATTTGGGTTTTGGGTTATCTCATGCTAATTGCATCGACTAGTAAGTGTTGCCACTATAGCGGAATGATTAACTAAAAGTGCCCTGCTTATTTTATCGGAGGATTATCTACACACGACTAGTAATTCTTTGCAGCGATAAGCGAATAAGTAAAGCGCCATTGTGTGAGTTCCTCGGTTGACTTCCTCGTTTGGTCTCGAGAAACACGGATGGGTTTGTTTGGTGTTAGCTCGGTCGGTTCGAATAGGTCCTTCTTACCCCTCTGTTTGCCGGTTGTATCGAGTCTCTATAGGTTGTTTAGTGCATCTTCTTGCTTCGATCCACCATACCTATGTGGCGAGGACCGAATTCTAGTCTCGCCGTGTCTTGGCCTCGATCTTGGCTCCTCTTTTCCTTTGCCCTTTGTCGGCACCTTTTGTTTAAGGTTTTGAGATCGGCGTCGTTAGCGGGGTTACCCTTGGCTTGGCACAGGCGGGGTTATGGGCGCCATTGGTTATCCTTGGGGCTCTTAGCCCCATTTGCATCTTGTCCGTGGTCGGACGCTCTATCATTCAAGGTGATTTGGATCTTTGTATATTATATCTGTATTCTTGACTCATGGAGTCGTGTTGTATATATATCTCTGTTACGTGGGTCCCATCGAGGCTGTTGTGTAATGTTATTACTTCGTTTTCCACCCGCGAAAGTGCTGGTGAGCACCTTTGAATCGTTTCTATGCGGGTTTGGCGAATTTTGCTTAAACTTGCATAGATCCGATCTGAGGTGTTCTGAGTGGTATCGAGCTCGGCGATTGCGATACCCAAGTCGACTGTAGGATAACCTAGCTAACGGCCAGTAGAGTGTCAAAACTATTTTGTAAAATCGGTTGGATAGTTACGATTAGGTCTGATTTTACTCCTTACCCTCTGCTGTTCTCCTCTTACCTCGTGTTTTGAGTCGCTCTCGTCTCTTTCTTGAGTCCGAGAATTTCGTGGTTGGGTTACCGTCGTACCTTGAGGTTCGCTTCCTTCTTTGATAACGGTGTTCTACCATCCGTGTTCAAGCTGCTGATGAATCCGTCTACGGTGTTACCATTCCTTGTTCCTTGTTTGTGCCTTCGGTGTTTTCCGGCGACGACATCCTCGCCGGATCCGATCTGATGCATCCCCCTTTGTTCGAACCTCGATTGTCGAGATCTTTAGTCTAATTCAGAGTTGGTTGCATGCTCCGCCTATTAGTGTCTTGAGTAATGGTTTGGGTGCGCGATGGACTGATCACCATCCGACTACTCTTATCATTCGCTCTTGTACCTCGAATCAGTGGATCCAGCGATTTTACTCCGTCCCCGGAAGTTAGGGGTGGCTTTATTGTTGATACCTCTACCTTCACCCTCTTGTTCCCGGAGTGTTCTCTCGACGATCACGGACAACGACCTCTTGTTAGTGGTGTCGCGAGGATCTACGAGCGAAGGCCTTGATCACCGACCTTCTTTCCGGAACCATGAGGCGGATCTCGGCGAGATCCTTTGTTAGTGGTGTCGGTGTGGCATCCGCAAAACCACTACTAGAAAATCGCGTTGTTTTGTGCATTGCATCATCATGACCGCATGCTCATGTCATCATGCCACATTGCATTTGAGCATCGTCATCATCTTGCATTGCTTGCATAAAATTATTTGCGGATAAACGGTTCATGTTTTCTAAGCGGCGTCTTAATTCAAGCATAAACCCGGATGCTGCGGATATTTTGTTTGTCCAAAACTATTTACAAAGTTAAATCGCAATCAAATAAAAATATTAAATTATTTTTAGGCGGGGCGGTCGAGCAGGCGATTGACGAGCGACCCAATTTTAAAGCGGTCCAACCGGTCCCCTTATTTCCTAAACCTACCTAACCTACCCAGCCCAACCCTCCACCTCACCCCAACCCGGTAACTGCGCCACCTCACCTCTCCTCTCCCTCTACCCTATCCCTCACACATAGGCAACTCTCTCACCACTGACCACTCACTAGCTTGCCCAGCACCACTGGGCCCCACACGACGCCACCTTTTAACCCCACCCCGGCCCCCTGGACCCACCCACCTGGCCCCTGCCAGCGTCTTCCCATGAGCCCTCCTCTCCCATGATCCTCTCTCTCCCAGGCGCCCGCCTCCTCGGGCGGACCCGCGCGCCCGCCTCCTCCCGCTCCCGCCTTGCCAGCGCCTCTCCAACCCTCCGTCCTCCCCCCAACCTCTCCTTTGCCTCAACGCCCGCGAGCCCTCTGCCTCGGCGCGCCACCCCGAGCTCGTCTCGGCGCCTCCCGCCTCGCGGCGCCCGGCGATCGCCATCCGCCCGCCCTCGCCCAGCGGGCGACCCGTGCCCGCCGTCCAGCTGCTTCCTCCTCCCGCTCCGTGCGAGCCGCTCGGCCGTCGCGCCACCAACCCCTTTGCCTCGGCAGCGGTCCGTCGCCGTCGAGCTTTGCCTGCCCCTCCGGCCCAGCGGCGCCAGCCGGACCTCCACCCTCTCGTCCTCGCCGCCCGGATCGCCTCGTCCTCGAGCCGCCGCCGGGCCTACCTCTGCGTCCCCTCGCCGCCTCCACGATGCCGCCCGAGCCCTCTCATGCGGCCTTAACCTTGCGTCGCCGACCGCCTCCGCCTCCTCCTCACGAGCAGCCCGCCCCGGCCCGCCCTCTCCGGCGACCCGAGCGCGGCCTCCTCGTCGCCGTCCTTGCCGACCTCGCGCTTGCAGCCCGACCAGCGCCGCCTCTGCGGCTGGCCGCCCTCCTGGTGGCGTCCACAGGCCGCCGAGGCGCGGCGCCCCTGCCTCCG
The DNA here is from genome assembly GCA_030063025.1 of Avena longiglumis. Classification (NCBI taxonomy): domain Eukaryota; kingdom Viridiplantae; phylum Streptophyta; class Magnoliopsida; order Poales; family Poaceae; genus Avena; species Avena longiglumis. The sequence continues at coordinate 518,163,178 of CP125975.1, forward strand.
TCGCCCTCAAGCACCTCCTGCGGCGCCGATCCTCTGCGTGCCGCCATGTCCTGCGTGTGCGTGCCGTAAATGCGACCTTGAGGACCCGTGGCCTCATGAGTCCTCGGCCGTCGCCACCGCTATCTGGCGAAGATGTACCTTTGTCCCGTGCGGCGCCACAACACAAAGCCACCTCCTCGAACACAGATCCCCGCCGTTGAGCATAAGGTCTCCAAGCGGTCGCGAACACGAAAACCGTCGACAAGTACTCCTTCCCGGACGCGAGCCCGTGCAAGCGACCGCAAGACCGCCTCAAGGGTCGAAGGACCCGATATCGAACCGAGTTATGCGCGACCGAGAGCGGGCGCTAAGACCGTGCCGGATCCGGAGTCGAACCCGATACCGTCAAGGCCACCGGAAGGCGCCCGAGCTTCGCCGGACAAGACCCCGGCGCGACAAGTGCTTCCCGACGCCATGACCGACAACATGACCGAAGACCCGGATGCGCCAAGACCTACCCACAGGTCGAACGACCTCTTGAACCCTACACCCGAGACCAACCCGAACCGGAACCCCAAGATCTGCCGAATCCTAACGTGTGAACCTCTTATCCGAGAACCCTATTTTATAATATAATAACAACTTGATGCAAATTAATTGTCATCTCGCATGCATATCTTTGGTTTGGGGGCCTTATGCCGATTCACCTAATAATTAAATATGGGGCCCATATGCGGGCAAATCTAGCCTTATATTGGCCTCATTTAAATTTGTGTAGCGAACCGGTAACTCATCTTGCCTTGTTAATACAACATTTAAATTGCGGGGTAGCTAAATAACTTGAACCATTCAATTAATAGTCGGGACCCCGGTTCCACTTAATATTGACCTAAATGCATCGCACCTTGCCATGTCATGCATCATACATGCATCATGCCGATCTTCTGCCGTTGTATTAAATAGTGCATCCGATGTTTATTCTAGTGTTTTGCTTCTTCGCAGATAAGGCCGTTGAGTTGATGTGAGCTTCGCCCCGATCTTCGGTTGAACCTTCAGCAATGTTTTCAGGCGAGCATCTCCCCCTTTCTACCTATCTTACTTTTATAGTATTTATTTCCCTCCTGTTGATCTATTGCTATCTGTGTTGCGATGCTCTAGATTCCGTACCCTTGATATCCCTTGCAGCCATATATTGCCTTGGACACCTCCTATTACTTGTTGATTGGTAGATAGTTGGACTTGCGCGTCGTAGTTGCTTGCTCAAGCGCTGATGTGTGTCGTCATATGCCACAGTTGCTGATGTATTGCCGCATGTTGATGTTGGAGATGATTCTAGTTTTACTTATCGTCACTTTAATTTCTGTTTAACAACTAAAATTGAAATAAGCAGAGGCATCGGTGGGTGATAGAAAATATTTGGTTTCGAGCCCACTTGTGTCCCGTAAGACCCCGAGTACTTGATACTGTTCCTTGATTTATCGCTATCCACATCCGGGTATATGGGACCCCACGAGCGAGCTTGATTGATCTTATTTCTTGGGGCCACAAACTAGTTTGAGGTTTTATTTACGATCTGTACTTATGCCATGCTACTTTACGTATTTAAATTGTGCGAGGAGCACTTTGTCTGTTAGGATCGGGACACGATTCAGCGGTGTCGACAAGCCCAGCCACACTTCGGGTTCCCGATCGTTCCTGACCGTCTACCCAAACCTTAAGTCCGTCTGAGTCAATGGCTTGCCGTTGGATTCTACTTAAGGGTGGCCCCTGAAATATTCTGAATCTGTGATTGTTCGGTCGTGAAAGCCTCGTTGGGTTTTGATTTGGTTTTTCGAGGTTGATCGGCGTGTGTTGCTATTGGTGCACCCGGGTAAAACTTTCAAAGCCGTGTCATGGATATGGGCGACTTGGAGCACGATATCTCGATCATAGACAAGCATAACTAAAGTTTATTGCTATAAATTTGACTTTATAATGACTAGTAATCAGCTTCACTATAATGGAATGGCTAAATAATCGCCCACAATTGCTTGTTTGGATTGTCGCTTGCGACCATTGTATCGACTAGTAAGTATTACCTTCTAGCGGAATGGTGAATAAAAGTACCAACAAGCTTTGGGTTTTGGGTTATCTCATGCTAATTGCATCGACTAGTAAGTGTTGCCACTATAACGGAATGATTAACTAAAAGTGCCTTTGCTTATTTTATCGGGAGGATTATCTACGACTAGTAATTGCTTTGCGCGATAACTGAATAAGTAAAACTGCCAACTGTGTGAGTTCCTCGGTTGACTTCCTCGTTTGGTCTCGAGGGGGAAACACCAGGATGGGTTTGTTTGGTGTTAGCTCCAGGTCGGTTCCGAATAGGTCCTTCTTACCCCTCTCTGTTTTGCCGCCAGTTGTATCGAGTCTCTATAGGTTGTTTAGTGCATCTTGCTTTCGCTCGCCTTCGATCCATACCTATGTGGCGAGGCCTTGAATTATAGTCTCGCCGTGTCTTGGCCTCGATCTTGGCGCTCCTCTTTTCCTTTGCCCTTTGTCGGCACCCCTTTTGTTTAAGCGGGTTTTGAGATCGGCGTCGTTAGCGGGGTTACCCTTCGGCTTGGCACAGGCAGTTATGGGCATTGGTTATCCTTGGGCTCTTAGCCCCATTTGCATCTTGTCGTAGTCGGACGCTCTATCATTCAAGGTGATTTGGATCTTTGTATATTATATACGTATTCTTGACTCATGGAGTCGTGTTGTATATATATACGTGCATGGGTCCCATCGAGGACTGTTGTGTAATGTTATTACTTCGTTTTCCACCCGCACGAAAGTGCCTGGTGGGCACCTTTGAATCGTTTCTATGCGGGTTTGGCGAATTTTGCTTAAACTTGCATAGATCCGATTCTGAGGGTGTTACATTCTTGTACTAATTTGTTCGTGTGCAGGCACTCTTCCAACGATTCCTCTAGCGACGGTGCTCGGGAGATGATGGGGGAGCCTAAAGTCGCGTCTCCTCCTCCTGCAGTGGCAACCACGCTGCTCGAACCCTCCTCACGGAGGTGCGGTGGTTGCGCCTCGAATTCGCCAATGATCCTTCGTCGCCATTGGATCATGTAAGTCTCTCGCCACGGAAACCCCAGCGTTTATAAAGATTTTTCTTGTTTTGTTCTTTGAGTCTCGGGGGGAGACCCCGAGCGTTTTTGTGTGCGTCTTTTGCTTCATTCTTTTACGTGGCCCACAGCCCTTTACATTGGTAGGTTTTCTTCCTGCGACCATTTATGCAGGATGCCAGCGGTGGTATAGGAGCACACAGTCTTGAGGCCGACCTCAACACTTCAAGGTATTGTTATGCCTTTGATATTTGCTTCTTCGTGTATTCTTGTCTTATCGACACCTGTATTTTTTGGATGCGGAGGAGCATAACACCTCCTTCGTGAGATCGATGCTCTCAAAAGAGCCTTGGTCAAGCGGAGAAGAAGCAGTCGCCCTTGGTGCGAAGGGCGCCTCGGTGGAGCTAGCTCTGCGGCCGAGGCTAAGGCGCCCTGACAGGAGGCCACGGACGCGAGGCAGCTTTCCAACTTGCTGCCAGCTGGCGTGGAAGAGAGGTGGCGGGCAAGCTCATGGGTTGCCAAAGGCTGTTTGAGCAGTATCTTCTTTTGCCCATTTTGTTTGTCTTGTCTTTTTCACGGTGCTTTCTTCATTCCTTTTCTTTATTGTCTCGGATGCATGCACCGAGTTTGACCGACACTGGAGCAGAGTGCTCTAGATGATGCTCTGCGCGATCGAAGATCGGCTGCAAGACCGTCGTCGACTCACTTGCCAAGGCCAAGGAGGTCCTTGGCCGCTTCTACAGGAGCTTGTCCCCAAGGCGGACCCTCGATGATGTTGGCCTTGGCGGAGGCATTGTCGGCCAGCACTGCGTACAAGCGCAAGCGAAGAACATCGGTAGCGTCCGTCGGTGGCGATGGCCTTGGCGGCTGGGCTGGACCTTCCAGTCACCTCCGGATGCCGGCGATCGGATGGATCCGAGGTAGCCTTCGCTACCTATTCTTCTCGCCATAGCGATATGGGCCCAAGCTGATTGATCTGTTGGCGATCGCTTCTGGCGGCGAGAAAATCAAAGCGAGGCAATCCGGCTCCGAGGCGACTCAGGGCGCCGCGTCTTAGGCGCTGTAGCTATAGGATAGTTTGTAATTTTATTTTGCTGTAATTATGTTGAGGAAACAAAATCCCTGTGCCACGTAGTGGCGTTTATCCACTTAATGAATTTTGCTGAGTTGTGTTCTTTGTTGTCTGAGTGTTTATGTCTTTTTCTTTTCTGCTGCTCTAGGTTCCTTCGGGTGCTGATCCCGTTGACACCCCGCCTGCAGCACGGCTGCGACCATCTTTGGATGATTCATCACAACTTGCTTTTCTTCGAGACCGTGTTCGTAGTCTTGAGAAGGAGTTGCTTGGGGTGCGTGGTCACGCCGATGTTTGGAAGTCCAAGGCAGATCGCGGTGCAGCCAGAGAGGAGTACTTGATGGCGGAATTTCTTGTTGTGAGCAACTTCGTGTAAGTTTTTTGAGCTGCTTATTTCTTGGATCGTATCTTGGCAGCATCTTACTTTTGTGCGAGTATCGCAGTGCTAACCTTGCTCCAAGGGAGGAGAAGGGCGTGTTCTTGTGGGTAAATTGTTTGACTCGGGGACATGGAAGTGGCGGGTTCTTGGATGGATCGCGAGTGCCATGGCTCTGGCGGTGCAGGATCGCGTTCACCAAGTATCGCGGGTGCCGCCAAGTCTGAGACTTCTCTTGTCGATTACGCATGTGATGTTTCCCTAGATGTTGTGCCAACAGCCCTGTCCAGGTCTGTCTAGATTTGAGCATGGTCCATGTCCGAAATTGGTGAGGCGACTCATCGCAGGGTGAAGGCGTTGTCCCTTGTTAGGCGCATCGTCTGATGTAGATCATGCATTATGGTGGGCCACCTCTTCGGCTGGATGGTGACGAGTGGGATATGCGTCCGCATTATGCGGCTGTAAGGCATTATGCCGAACAGGTCGTAGATTTGTTTGAGCAGCGTGTTCAAGTTATTCTCCAGAATAGGTAGTACCTTTAAAAGAGATAGATGTTGTATATTTTGACTGGGCGTGTTGTGCCCTTTGTTATAAAAGTTTGTTTGTTGTTTGAGCACGCAGTGCTTTGTTTGAGTACGTGTCCTTTTCGTTTGCCTGACGTTGTCAGCTACTCAGGTGTACACGTGTGATCCCCGGTTGATGAAATCATGAGGTGGGGGGAGCCCCCGAGTGCGTTTGTAGCATAAAGTAAAGTTGCAAATAGCGAACAAAATTTTGGGGCGAGACACTTAGCTTTATTTACATCGTAATGGAGGAAGTACATTTTCAGCTAAATAGCCTTGGCTGAAAAGCCTTATTGAAAGTAAAGGGGTAGGTAGCTAGGGGTAGAATCGTTGCAAGTGTGCGATGTTCCACGGGTTGGAGTATGCGACTCCAGACTCCACGTGCTTGAGGCGATAGGCGCCACCTGGGATGACTTCGGTGATGATGTAGGGCCCTTCCCATGGTGACTCGAATTTCTTCGGTCGCTCTTGCTTGAGTCGCAAGACGAGGTCTCCTTGACGAAGGACCTTGGCATGGCCGTGGTAGTTGGAGACTCTTTGGTACCCGATCGGCTCTTTGCTATGTCTCTTGCCTCATCGAGTGTCGATGGCATCTTGAGTGCGATCGTGTATTCGGCTTATGGCGGCGACCACAGGGCACAGTGGCGTGCCCGGTGGTAATGCGCTTCGGCTCCATGCACCATGAAGAACAATGTGTAGCCGGTGGAGCTGTTTGGCGTGGTACGCAAACTCCATAGGACGGATGGCAGCTCTTTCGTCCAGGCTCCGGCCTTTCGTTCGAGTGGGCTCATGAGGCGCTTCTTGATTCTAGCGCCGATTAGACCGTTGGCTTTTTCGACCTGCCCATTCGTTTGTGGGTGAGCCACTGAGGCGTATGTGATGTTGATCCCGAGGCCTTCGCAGAAGTCTTGGAATTCTTTGGAGATGAAGTCCGGTCCATTGTCGGTAATGATGCTCTGCGGTACACCGAACCTGTAGACGATGGATTCGAAGAACTTGACGGCGGTCTTGCCCTTTTGGTTGGTAACCGGCATGGCTTCGACCCACTTGGTGAATTTATCGACTGCGACCAGGAGGTAAACATGCCCCCCTTTCGAGGACTTTGGCAGTTTGCCAATCATGTCGAGGCCCCATTGAGCATAGGGACAGGCTATAGGTATGGTCCTGAGCTCTGATCCGGGTGCGTGTGGTTTGTCGGCGAACCTTTGGCACCCGTTGCATCTTCGGACGATGTCATTTGCATCGCTCATGGTCGTTGGCCAGTAGAATCCAGCTCGTAGAGCTTTGGCGACAAGGGAGCGGCTGCCTGCGTGATGGCCGCAGATGCCCTCGTGGATGTCTTGGAGGATGGCTTTCCCGTCATCGATGGTGACGCACCTTTGTAGTACACCCGTAATACTGCGCTTGTACAGCTCGCCATTGATGATGGTGAAGGCTTTTGACCAACGAGATACGCGTCGGGCATCCGTCGGGCTGTCAGGCAGTTCTCCATTTATCAAGAACTGGAGGTATGGTCGCGTCCAAGTTTCTTCGACTGCCATGACCTGCATCAGGTTGACCATAGCGACCTCTGTGTCCGTTCTCGGGTCGCCGTGTCGTTCGAAGCGTAGCCCCGAGTGTTACGCTTCTTGGTGATCCTTGGGAATTTCCGCTTGATGGATGGCACGCAGATCTGTTCGAGAACACACCGGTGGCACCTTTTGCGCAGTGGAGCCGATGTTGGCGGTCTCGGCTTCCTTGCGTTCTCTTCCAATGTGCCAAAGCTTCGCGGTCAATTCTCGAGTGCGTTGTAGAGTGCGCGGTACGCGATCATGTTTTCGGCGTGTGCGTCGCACTCATTCATCGTCTGCTGGACGACGAGGTTGGAGTCACCGTAGATGACCAGGCGCGTTGCGCCGCAGATCTTTGCCATCCTCATGCCGTGGATGAGGGCTTCGTATTCTGCCTCGTTGTTGGAAGCTCGGAACTTCATCCGGAGGACGTACTTCATTTGGTCGCCCTGCGGGGAGGTTAGTATGACCCCGGCTCCTGCTCCAGCTTCACGCTTGGAGCCGTCGAAGTGCATCGTCCATGACTGCGACATGTGCAGGGTGTCACGGCATTTGCAGCTCCATCAATGTACAAGGAAGTCCGGAGGACTTGAGATTTGATTGCGAGTCGCTTCTCGTGAGCGATGTCGGGGTGACTCGATGCCCCACAGGGCCACGCGTCCTGTGGCCTCTGGGTTATTCAAGATGCTATTCAGGGGTGCCTCGTTGACGACCATCACTTGGTGCTCCTGGAAGTAATGGCTCAGCCGTCGAGCCGTCATGAACACGCCGTAGGCGAGTTTCTAGTAGTGTGGGTACCTTTGCTTTGTTGGAGTCAGTACCTCGCTGAGGTAGTAGATTGGGCGTTGGACCCCGTGGGTCTTGCCTTCTGCGGGTCGTTCGACCACTAGCACGGTGCTGACCACCTGGTGTGTGGCTGTTATGTACAGCAGCAGAGGCTCGCGCTCCTTTGGCGTGACCAGGACGGGCGAGGTGGAGAGTAGCCGTTTGAGGCTTTCGAACGCATCATCGGCTTCGGGCGTCCACTCGAATTTATCTGCCTAGCATAGCAGATGGTAGAATGGCAGGGCCTTCTCGCCCATGCGGCTGATGAATCTGCTCAACGCCGCTATTCGTCCTGCGAGCTACTGGACACCCTTGAGGTTTTTCGGCTTCTCCATCGCCATGATGGCCCTGATTTTCTTCGGGTTCACCTCGATCCCTCGCTGAGAGATGAAGTACCCAAGCAGCTGACCCGATGGGATGCCGAAGGCGCACTTTTCGGGGTTGAGCTTGATCCTGTAGCGATCGAGGTTGTCGAACGTCTCGCGGAGATCGTCGATGAGTGTTCTTGCCTCCCTGGTGTGGCATCCCGCAAAAACCACTACTAGAAAATCGCGTTGTTTTTGTGCATTGCATCGTCATCATCATGCATTGTTTGTCTGAAACTATTTCGAAACGCCTAGTTTTGTTTTCTAAATAACCCCCGTCTTTATTTCAAATTAAAACATCGGTCTGTTCAGATCTTTTATTTGTCTAAAAAGTATTTACAAAAATGTTTTACAAATAAAATTAAAACAATAAAATATTTTGTCCGGAGAGGCAGTTCGACCGGTCAGGCCAGAGGCAACCGGACAGGACCTACAATCCGTCCACCTAAACTAAACCAGTCCTATTCTACCCAATCCTATTCTAACCACCAACCAGCCACATCACCCCTCCTATCACGAGTCGCCACCTCACCACAGCAATCCTGCGACCAACGGCGCGCCACGTCACCCCACTGCCACCACTCTCCCTCTCTCACGCGGCCCACCCCTTGGGACCAAACCCAGCCCCAGCCCCACCAGACACCCGTCCGCCCCGGCCCCTCTTCCCTGTACCGATCCCACCTCCCCCCGCTCGAGCCTCCCCCACCAACCCCTCTCTCCCACCCGACGCGCTCGCTCCACCCCTTCTTCCTCCCCTCCGGCCGCCGCCCTCCTTCCCTCGCGGCGCCCTCTGCACCACCCCGCACGCTCCTTCCTCGCGTCCCCATGGCGCCGCCGCTCCCGAACCCCCAACCTCGCCTCCCCGTCCCCGTCGAGCCGCCGCCACAGCACCCTCCGGCCGGCCTCGCCCTTCTCGGCCGCCTCTTCCGCTGGCCGCCGCCAAAAGTCGACAGGAGCTGTCGCTTCGCCCTCGCCAGGGCCCTTTCCTCCGCGCCCTCTTCCCCGTCCCCAACGACGACCCTTCCTTCGCCGCTGGCTCGCCCTCCCGAGGCGCCCGCCTGCCCGTCCTCGCTTGCCGCTGACCCAAGACGCCCGACCCCCTCCTCCTTCGGTCTCGCCCCATCGCCGCCTGGCCTCCCTCCCGTCGGCCTCTCGCCCCTCTGCAGCCGCCGCCCGCTCGCCGTCGCCCGCCCATACCTCGGCCGAGCCTCGCCGCCTTGGCCCTGCAAGATCCGTCGCCGTCTGGGCCCCGCCTCGCCACCACGACCAAGCTCCGGCCGTCGGCGTGTGCCCCCGGAGCCCTCCTTTCCGCGTCGCTCCACCAAGCAGATCCGAACCACCGTCTCTCTGCTCCAACCTTCGCCGCTGTCGGGCTCCACCGCCACCGCGGTCCATGCAGCATCCGGACGCCCCTCTCTCGTCCACCCCTGTCGCTGCCGTCTTGTGCTTGTGATGCTGTACAGAGGCATCCGGTTCTATTTAGTGCATCGCGAGCACCGGGTGTTTGTAATTGGTGGTATCCCTATCTCGGCCCAAAAACTGTTGATGTGATGATGTTGCTGTCAAAGACCAACGCAAGTCTGATGCGACAAGATCTTCCCGTTGACAAGGCCACCGACAAGATCTTCGACATGCGTCGCCATACTCGAAGCCCACTTCGCGGATCTGGCGACCACACATGCGACAAGACCTTCATCCCGGATGCGAAGTCGAGAACCCGAACGCCAAGGTCGCCGATGCGAATACGCCAAGTTCGCCTACCCCGGACACCGTGCGACAAGATCTACTTCACGGAAATCGAAGATCTCCGACACGGAACGGCGAGACCTTCTTCCCGCACCGATGCCGACGACGTCGCACGCCAAGTTCTTCACCCCGGACGTCAAGACCGACCTGATACGCGGGCCCGACAAGATGACACCGACCAGGGCGAGTCCGATGCGCCCTCGACACCGAACCAAGTCCTACTTCCCGGAACGCCAAGCTCTTCATCTTGTACCCGACCTTCGAAGACCGATCCCATCGAACCCTGAACCCTGAGACCCGACCGCGAACCCCCCGGAACCAAGATCGCCGAACCCTAATGTGTGACCCCTTTTCTCGAGCCCTATTTTACAAATGTAATATCAAATTGTTGCATATTAAATTGTTCATGCATGCATACTTGTCTGTGGGTTGGGGGCCTTGTGCCGATTCACCTTATAATTAAATATGGGGCCCATATGCGGGCAAATCTAGTCTTATATTGGCCTCATTTAAATTTGTGTAGCGAACCGGTGCGATCTTTTGCCATGTTAAGACAACACTTAAATTGTGGGGTAGCTAAACAACTTGAACCTATTAATTAATTGCCGGGACCCCGGTTCCGCTTAATATTGACTAATTGCATTGCACCTTTGCCATGTCATACATCATACATGCATCATGCCCGATCTTTTGCCGTAGTATTAAATAGTGCATCCGGTGTTTATTCTAGTGTTTTGCTTCTTCGCGGATAAGACCGTTGAGTTGATGCGAGTGTCGACCCGATCTTCGGTTGAACCTTCGGCAATGTTTTCAGGTGAGCACCTCCCCCTTTCTACCTATCTTACTTTTATAGTATTTATTCCCTCCTGTTGATCTATTGCTATCTGTGTTGCGATGCTCTAGTTGTCGTACCCGTGATATCCTTTGCAGCCTTATATTGCCTTGGACACCTCCTATTACCTGTTGTTTGGTAGATAGTTGGACCTGCGCGTCGTAGTCGCTTGCTCAAGTGCTGTTGTGTGTTGTCAAGTACCACGGTCGTTGGAGTCTTGCCGCATGTTTAATGTTGGAGAGGATCATGGCTTTAATTATCGTTTACTTTAATTACTGTTTAAAAACTAAAATTGAAGTAGGTAAATGCAGAGGCACCGGTGGGTGATAGATAATATTTGGTTTCAGCTCCTTTGGTGTCCGTGGGACCCAGTTCTTGACACTGTTCCGAGATCGAGCGCTAACCACATGTGGGATGTATGGGCACCCCATCGATTTAGTACTGATTTCAAATCTTGTCTTGGGGCCACAAGTAGTTTGGGGCTTTATTACTATTTTGTACTTATGCCATGCTTATCGCTTTATTCGATTGTGCGAGGAGCACCATCTTGTTAGGATCGGGACACGTTTTTTGTGTCGACAAGCCCGATCATCTTTCGGTTCCCGATCGTTTCTGACCGTCCACCCAAACCCTGAGTCCGTCTCGGAGACCGGCCTACTTCGTTGCGGGTAGACTTAGTGGGGTGGCCCCCCATGCTTGCTTTGGGTCTGGGAAGCGTCATGACTTAGGCCCCGCCGACATACCGATGGGTGTATGTTAATTGATCTGGCAAAAAGGGTCGAAGTGCGTGTGGATACTTTGGTGCACCCCTGCAGGGTTAAATCTTTTCGAGAAGCCGTGTCGCGGTTATGGACGACTTGGAGCAGGTCTCGATCATAGACAACTATAACTAAAGTTCTTTGCTATAATTTGACTTGTATCCGATCGACTAGTAATCAGCTTCACCGCAGCGGAATGGCTAAATAAAAGTACCAACAACTGCTGGGTTTTGGGGTTATCTCATGCTAATTGTATCGACTAGTAAGTGTTGCAACTATAACGGAATGGTTAACTAAAAGTGCCCACCGCTTATTCTATCGGATGACTATCTATACCGACTAGTAACCGCTAACGATAATGAATAAATAAAATTGCCAACGGTGTGAGTTCTCGGTTGACTTTCTCGTTTGGTCTCGAGGGGAAACACCGAGATGGGTTTGTCGATGGTAGAATCAGGTTGGTTCGAATAGGTCTTTCTTATCCCTCTCGATAGCCGCCAGCCATTGTATTGAGTCTCTATAGGTTGTTTAGTGCATCTTTGCCGCTTGATCCACCATACCTATGTAGCGAGGACCGAATTCTAGCCTCGCTGTCTTGGCCTCGATCTTGACGCTCCTCTTTTTCTTTGCCCTTTGTTGGCACCCTTTTTGTTTGAGGTTTTGAGATCGACGTCGTTAGCGTGGTTACCCTTCCGGCTTGGCACAGGCAGGTTATGGACGCCATTGGTTATTCTTGTGGCTCTTAGCTCAATTTGCATCTTGTCGTACTCGGACTATATCGCTTTAAAGGTGATTTGGATCGTTATATTGTATATCTATTCTTGACTCTCCGAGTCGTTGTTGTATATCTGCTACGTGGGTTCCATCGTGGACTATTGTGTAATGGTATTACTTCGTTTTCCACCCGCACGAAAGTGCCTGGTGGGCACCTTCGAATCGTTTCTATGCGGGTTTGGCGGGAATCGCTGAAACTTGCATAGGGCCGATTCTGAGGGTGTTACAATTGGTATCAGAGCCATCCCGCCCTTCAGGGTCTTAGCCAAATGGTCGTTGTCAGTCTAGCAAAATATTTTTGGTAGCTATGTATACTAGGGAAAAACAAAACGTGAGAGTGGGACTGCTTCCATTTTTCTTCTTACCCACCCACCCACCCTTTTCTGGTAAGGAAGTGTAACGTTTTCAATCCTCTTCTTAAAAGTTCAAATTAGGATTCACGTGTTCTGGGTTTCCGTAGTACCATAGGTTGTGTGTTTGTGTGTGTGTGTGTGTAATTCCTTGTCTATCTGTTGCATCCAAGTTGTTATCACAATCGGCCTTTTGGTTATCAACTGTTGGTACATTCCATACCGACAGGCTTTTGCAAACCGACGCGATCTATCGATTCGTTGTATCGCTTGTGATCATCTTACTCTTTGTTATCCGACGTTATCTTGTTTGGGGTGTTCGTTTCCGTAGTTACTAATCTTTAGGTTCATCGTGAGAAGAAGGGGTTAGGATATGTGTTCCACTTATTCATGTGCGGAGTAATGATTTGAGTGCGGGATGGAGTCGCGACCATACCACTACTCTTATTATTCGCTTTTGCATATTGAATTGGTAGAGTCACTAATCTTGATTCGTTAAGTGATTTTGCGCATCTAGTGGTATTTTAATGCCGAAATTTGTGGAAAATTTTTCTTTGATATATCTGTGTACCACACTCCTTTTCGATTGTGCGATATGCTTAATATCTTCTAGGTGCTTTGAACTTTGTTGATATTTTAATATCATCTTAGTAAATTGTATCCTTTAATCTTGGTTAATTCCATCTTGGTACTATTTTGGATTATTATTATTCTCCATTATAGTAATCTTGACTTGTTTTATATCAATCACAGGATGGCTCCACGCCGTTCGATGAGGACATACCACTGGGGGTCGCGTTGTCAAACATCGCCAATGCCTTGGCGAATGCCAGAATCCGGCGTTTTGAGGAAAGTGTCGAGGAATGAGTTTGCTCCACTACCTCCACCTCCCAAGCGAGGAGACATCAAAAGCTTCAAGTTCAACCTCGCCAATTTGATGTTTCGATCAACCACTTGATGATGATTGGTTGCGTGAGATGTCAAGGCTACTCGAGGCTACGATGTTCTGAGCAAGAATGGGTAAAGTGTGCTACTCACCTTCTGAAGGGAGATGCAGCTCTCTGGTGGGAGAATTACCTGAAGGCAAACTGTGTTGGTTTTCAGCCTACTTGGGAACGGTTCACTAGAGCATTCAAAGAGCAGTATATGTCAGAAATTGTCATGGAAAGGATGAAGGAAGTGTTTCTCAACCTCAAGCAGGGAAATGATAATGTCAATACCTACATCAGGAACTTCATGAACCTTTCTCATTATGGTGGCGATGAGATATCTGATGACAAGAAGAAGCAAAAGAGGTTCCGGCAAGGGCTCAATGCATCGATTAAATATGCAATCACACATGCAAGGACGGCATCTTTCCTGGAACTTCAGCATACAGCTCTGCAGGAGGAAGAAAGTAGGCAAGTGTTTGAGGAGTCAAAGAAACACAACCGTGATGCACCAAGCTCTTCAGCTATGTCAGCTCCCTCTAAGCGTCGTGTCTGGGTTCCTAACACCCCACCGTCGCTCCCGGCTCCACCAAGACCTGCAAGCTACGCGACAAGGCCACCAAACTTCCTCACTGCTGCTCCCAGGGGCTACAACCACCACTACCCTGGAGCGCCTGGCGGAGTCCCTGGCTACGTTGCTCCACGTCCACCTGGTGCTTGTTTCACGTGTGGAGACTCTGGGCATCAAAGCTGGAACTGTCCGATGAAAAACAAAGCTCTTCCTCCACCCCCTCCAAGATCTGCGGCAAGCTCTCCTTTGGTTCGTGCACCACCACCTCGGGCTCTCAACATCAACACCAAGCCCGGGTCTACTGTTGCTCGTGCCAACTGTGGTCAACGCTCAAGTCGAGCATGCACTGGAGTTGTGATGGGTATGCTTCCTTAACTCAGTCCTGCACGAGTTTTGTTTGATTACGGTGCTTCGCATTCTTTTGTTTTATAAGTTTGCACAAGAGCATGACACAGCTAGGGTTCCTTTATCACGTCTGCGGTGGTACTATCTCCTGGTTCAAACATGAGGGTCGCTCATATCAGCCATGACAATCAAATTGAGATTGGTGGCTCTTCATTCTCGGCGTCATTAATTCTGCTGGAAATTCGACATTGATGTCATCTTGGGCATGGATTGGTTGACAAATGCATGTGATTGATTGTCTTTGAGCTCGGTTTCTCTCAAGATTCTGAAGGCCATATAGTCTATTCTCCAAGTCGACTCCTATCCACTTTTCTCTTTGGCGGCTCTGAATGATGATGCTATGGAAGCTATTCAGAGTGTTCCGGTGGTCTGTGAGTTCCCAGATGTCTTTCCTGAAGAGTTGCCGGGTATGCCTCCGGATCGTGAGGTTGAGTTTGTAATTGAGCTTGAACCTGGAACGGCTCCTATCTCCAAGCGGCCTTATAAAATGGGTCCTACTGAGTTGGCTGAACTCAAACGTCAACTTGATGAACAAGAGAAGTTGGGTTTCATTCAACACAGTACTTCTTCTTGGGGTAGCCCAACAATCTTTGTGAAGAAGCGTGGGATTGATAGACTTTGTGTTGACTATCGGGCTCTCAATGCTAAAACCATCAAGAACAAATATCCCCTTCCATGGATTAATGATCTCTTGATCGCCTAGTCGAGTCTGGTATTCTCTAAGCTGGACTTGAGAAGTGGTTATCACCAAATCAAGATTCGCAAGGAAGATGTTCCTAAAACAGCTTTCACCACCCGCTATGGCCTGTATGAGTACACGGTCATGTCTTTCGGTCTCACCAACGCACCTACCACCTTCTCGAGACTCATGAACTCGTTTTTCATGGAGTATCTTGATAAGTTCGTTGTGGTCTATCTGGATGACATCCTAGTCTATTCAAAGTCAAAGGAAGAGCATGAAGAACACCTTCGGTGTGTCCTAAACAAGCTTCGTGAGAACCGCTTGTATGCAAAGTTCTCAAAGTGTGAGTTTTGGCTGCCTCAAGTAACCTATCTTGGTCACGTTATCTCTGCCAAGGGCATTGCATTCAACAAAGCTGAAGAAAATTGTCGAATGGCTTCCTCTGTTAATGTCAAAGAAGTGCGGAGTTTCGGGTTGGCTAGTTCTTGTCCGCCTGCTCGTAACTTCTCGAAGATAGCGAAGCCTCTTACCGATCTCCTCAAGAAAGGCAAGAAATACCTTTGGACTCCTGCATGTCAAGCAAGCTTTGAGACACTCAAAGAGAAGCTCACTTACACACCAGTCTTGGTTCCTCCGGACACATCTAAGCCTTTCCAGATATTCCGTGACGCCTCTTTGCAAGGATTGGGTGCGGTCCTTATGCAAGAAAAACAAGTGGTTGCTTATGCCTCTCTGTAACTACCTCGGTGAACTACGCTCCTAAATACAAGCCTGGATGAGTGATAGCGGTTGAAATAGTACGGTGGGGCCCCAAAAGCCACTCACTGGTAGTCCTTTCAGACGTCCCAACCGCTACCCTCTCAACGGGACCTGTCTGCGGGCGTGGTCGGCGAAGGGATCAACTACGTACACAAGTGGGTATGTACGCAAGCCACCATACAAGAGTACATCAAAGCCATCCCATCTAGAAAGAAAGGAAATATACCAACGCCATACGGCAAGATTCAAATGACCTAGATAAATCTATATTTTAGGATAACTCCTCATACAACACACATCGGTATCATGCGGCGGCAAACACGATCCGAAAGTACGGATAAGAAGCAAATCGGCATAAGATGCCGGAGAAATAAGCACATCCCAACTACAGGTCTCATGGATCCCGTTCCGGAATCTCTACACCGAGCGATCGTTGCCCATCATCGGCTTCTTCCACCCAAAGATCCGTCCTAAGAAGGTACGTTCATCTGAATCAAGAATTTATCGTGTGAGACCCTAAGGGTACTCGGCAAGTCTTAATGCCTCTAAAGGGGACACAACTGGGGTGACGAATTGCAAGCAAAAGATAAACCTAGCAATTCTACAGATAACGCTAACCATCCGCCTAACCAATGATAGAGCGGATGTCCGTGAATTAAGTACAGTTATATTGGTAATCTCATCCGATCCATCCTCCTCACCTTACCAACAAGGAAGCGGACGAACAACCCCCCATCCGTAGGCAGTTTTATTAACCATTCCATGAGTGTTGCGCTATTTACTAGTCAAGTTACTTTAGTCAGATTAAAGGCGGTACTTTAGTTATGCTTGTCTATGATCAAGAAACTGTGCTCCAAGTCGTCCATATCCGCGGACACGGCTTTCAGAAAGTTTTACCCGGCCGGGGTGCACCAATAGCAACACACGCTCGATCAACCTCGGAAAAACCAAAACAAAACCCAACGAGGCTTTCACGACTGAACAATCACAAGATTCAGAAATATTTCAGGGGGCCACCCCTTAAGTAGATTCCGCAACGGAGTAAGCAAGCTCCGAGACGGCCTCAAGGTTTGGGTAATACGGCTGTGAACGACTGGGAACCCGAGAGTGTGGCTGGGCTTGTCGACACCGCGGAATCGTGTCCCGCTCCTAAACAGTACAGTGTGCTCCTCGCACAATCGTAAATAAAGCAGTAAATCATGGCATAAGTACATGATCGTAAATAAAACCTCAAACTAGTTTGTGGCCCCAAGAAATAAGAATGAATCAAGCTCTGGCCCAGGGGGTCCCATATACCTCCCGGATGTGGATAGCGCGATAAATCAAGGAACAGGAATCAAGTACTCGGGGTCTTACAGGACACAAGTGAGCAGGAAAAACCAAATAGCAGATGTTGCTCACCGGTGCCACTTTCTTTAGTTATCCCAGAACTACTCAGGTTAAGTTGTTTAGGTACCTCATTATTCATCAGACTCTCACAAACCCTACACATGTTGTTTCTACGACTGCATGGCTCAAACAACTCCTATAGTAGTGGCTCATGGGATGGAGGAAACAAGCTTGGGGTTTAAAAGTAAAGGCTATGCATACTTGGGATTCAATTTAATGCAATCGCGACTCAATGATGCAAGAATAAGATAGAGGCAATAGGTACCGCATGTATGCAAGCATGTGGTAGTGCTTGCCTGGTGTCTCTGTTGAAGCAAAGGACGGTTCTGGTAGTGCTCGGTTCTCTTGATACAACCCGCCGGTGTCTATCCGAGAAAAACCAAACAAACAAGGCCAACATGAATATAGAGCACAAGCATATGAATAAGATGCGTCAAGCAAACAATCATGCCATGATGAATGATGCACAATTTACATGGCAAGTAAAGTAGCATGGCATGGGTGAGGTGTGGAGGACAAGGAAATAACATTTAGGTGGGTTTTAGAATCACATTTGTTGCCATAACATTTGTCGTTCAACATATATTTATATGATGCATGCTGCAATTGAAGTCATGGATAGCATAAACAGAAAGGTCTCGTTGAGCTGATCAATTTAGACTACTTATTTGCTTAATTTGGAGTTTTAAAACAAAAGTTAGGAATTATTTAAATCCTAGTGGCATTGGTGGTAATTAACATAAACTTGGAATTTTACTTGTGCAAAATACAAAATAGATGGCATATTTGAATTCCTGGCATTTTTCTGATTTGAAAACATGTATTACTTGTATTATTTGGAATTTGGAATTAAAATTTATTTTTAGTCAAAATTAATTAATTGTGGTCAAAGTCAAAGGTTTGACTTGATAGGGTCAAACTTGGTCAAAATCAGACACATGGTTGAATTCATATTTGAAAAACATTCACTTTTCCTTTTGAAAGTTTTATCAAATTCGAATTATTTCAAAAGATATGAATTTAATTTGATTTATACATTTTCTGAATTTTAATTGATTCCAGAAAAACCTGTCTGTCTTTTCTCACTCAGGGGCTACCTACCCTTCGACCGGCTGTGGGCGGGGAACAGGCCACGACGCTGGCGGACTTCGCTACCCAGGCTCAGCCAGCCCAGCGCTGCAGGGCGAAGGTGCCATCGGTCCCACGTGATGAGCCGAGGCTGGGGTGGACCGTGGTGCGCAGCGGGGAGGGAGCGCGGGTTGAGGCCTGGCTGCTGGGGGGGTTTTCTGCAAAAACAATGGGCGGCTGACAGGTGGGGCACTGGTTGCTAGGGGATCAGAGCGTGCTCGACCGAAAACTTGAGGGGGTATTCTGCAAAGCTGCACGCGGGCTCTGTCTGACGGACGCGTCGCTCTGAAGCCCGCTGTACCCTGGCGACGGCGCGATTCGCCGGCGAGGAAGGCGAGCAAACGAGGGCCGATCTCTCGAAGCCGCAAAGAAGAAAACTGCAGAGGGATCTATCGGCTACACGTTTTGCTGAGGGTCCATCGACGGGGAGGCTAGAATGACGGGCGCTATGGCGAACAGAGGGCGCGCTCGGGGTTCGTCTGCGTCGCTGTCTTGGCGAAGCAGCGGCGCGGCGCCAGAGCGCCGGCGCGAGCGGCGGCAGAGGTGCTAGCTAGAGAGAGGGTCGGCGACAGCTCACCAAGGAGGTACTGGCGACGGCGAGACGGCGAGGGAGGTGAACCGGACGAAGCGCGAAGCGGCAGCGGCACTCTCGGCGCGACGGTGCGACGACGCGGCGGTGGCGGCCAGTGGCTCCCTGCGGCGATCCGTCGATGCGCTAATGTACTCCTCCTCCTCGAGCTTCCTTCACGCCTCTCGGGGAAATGAGAGCGGGGGAAGGAGGGGTGGCCTTGGTGCAGAGAGGGGAGGCTAGGGTTGAGGGGAAGGGGCTGCGCGGTTTGGCTAAGAAGGGCCAGGGCTCACGTGCCGTGCGTGCTGCTGACGCGGACAACGGCGAGGGACGGCCACCTGCTCCTGCCGTTTGCCTTCCGTCGCGCGCAGGGAGAGAAAGGGTGGCGACGGGGAAGAGAAACAGGGCAACGGCGCCGTGAGAGGAAGTTATCGGGCCAGGGGAAAGAGTTGGTAGGGGAACCCTGTGGAGTTACTCTTGCTGCATGCTGGGTGGGCTGCCAGGTTCTCTCTCCCTTTTATCTTTCTTTCTCTTTTGTTTTATTTGCTTTGTTTGTGTTCAATCTAATACAAAAATCAAACCAGCTACTGATTTCAAAAATATTTGGACTTGGTTACCAGAAGGTTTGGGAATAGAGGGGGACCTGTTTAAGAGGAGAGGAAGAAGGCCACTTGGGTTGTGATTAGAATGGGTGGGGTTTAGATTTTTAGATAGGAAGGTTATGGGCATGGGGGTATGGGTCCATGTTAGATTGGTTTAGGGTTGGCAGCTAGAGAGGAGAGGGAGAGGGGTAGATGGTAGCTAGGGTTTGGAAGCATAACAAGAGGTGGCCAAAAGGAAGCGGAGAGAGATTAGGGTTTAGATATAGGGTAAGGTTAGATCTGGCTCAGGGTTTATGGAGAGAGGGATATTAGGGTTTGGGTTTAGCCAAACAAGGTGGTAGTTTTTAAAAATATGGTCCAAGAGATCCAAAACAAGGAGCACCTAGCTGCTCTTAAAACCAAGCTCCTACTAAGCTAACAAAACAAACCAAAGAAGAAGGCCAAGGGTTATAGTTGCATGGCCCATGCATAACTAATAATGCTAGGTTCTATTTTGTGAAAACAAAATAGATGTCCATGGCATTTATTCATATGCATTCCAAAATGTGGACAAGGCCAAGCAAAGATTAGGGGTGGATTCCAAACAACCAGTCATGAGCTAGAGATAAAACAACAAAATGCCAAGCTCAGAATAATTGGATGGTGGAATATAAAAGGTGGTGAAAGATAAGGTGGTGGAGTCCAAAAAGAGAGATGCCCCCAACTCAACTTGGGCATTTAACAATTTATTAAGACCCAAATACAATATCAAGAGGCAACTACAATTAATCATGCACATGAGATAAGAACCAAACAAGAAAAGGTTTTATATGATGCTCAAATGCAAGGGGACATGATGACATGAGCATGTTATGAGGATGATGCAACAATTATATGTTGGAAGTGGCCCATTTTATTATTATGACATGTAGCATTACAGGGGTTAGACAACTGGGATGCTACAACTCTCCCCCACTAACAGGAATCTCGCCCCGAGATTCTAGGAAGAAGAAGAAGATACAAAGAGAGAAGGATGGTTGGCACGGAGTTCATCTTCACGCTCCCATGTTGCTTCATCAACAGAATGGTGTGACCACTGCACCTTGCAAAACTTGATGGACTTGTTGTGAGTCCTCCGTTCTGCGGTCTCAAGGATTTTGGTGGGGTGTTCTTGATAAGACAGATCTTCTTGGAGATCGATTAGCTCATGATCCACGGTCTTGCCGGGGTCTTTGAAGCACTTCTTGAGCTGAGAGATGTGGAAAACATCATGGACTTTGAGTTTTTCCGGAAGCTCTAGTGCATAAGCAACTTCTCCTCTTCTACCACGTATCTTGAAAGGACCGATGTATCTAGGAGCCAACTTTCCTTTGATACCGGGGTGTGTTCCTCTCATGGGAGTGACACGAAGGTAGACGAGATCACCAGGGGCATATACCATATCTGTGCTTCTGTCATAGTTGCTCTTCTGACGACTCTGAGCAATCTTCAGGTTCTCCAGAATGATATGCACCTTCTCCTCTGCTTGGGTTACAATGTCAGGGCCAAACCAGATCCTTTCTCCTGCACCTGACCAACCAATCGGAGTTCTGCACTTGCGTCCATAGAGAGCCTCGAATGGTGCCATCTTCAGACTCTTCTGGAAGCTGTTGTTGTAGGAGAATTCAGCATAAGGAAGACATTCCTCCCACTTCATGCCAAACGAGATGACGCAAGCTCTAAGCATGTCCTCGAGAATCTGATTGATCCTCTCCACTTGTCCTTGCGACTGAGGGTGGTAAGCAGTGCTGAAGTTTAACTTTGTTCCCAAAGCTTTTTGGAAACTCTCCCAGAACTTTGAGGTGAAGATGCTCCCACGGTCTGAACTGATTTCAAGTGGAACCCCATACAAAGAGACAATCCTGTTGATATAGAGCTCAGCCAACTGAATTCCAGAAATTGTTTCTTTGACTGGGAAGAAATGTGCCACTTTAGAAAGCCTGTCGATGACAACAAAAATTGCATTGTTGCCCTTCTGCGACCTTGGAAAGCCAGTGATGAAGTCCATCTCAACTTTCTCCCATTTCCACTGGAGGTTGCAATGGTCTGAGAAGACCAAATGGTTTCGATGAACAGCCTTGACTCTGCGGCGAACATCACATTCGAGACGTACTTGGCACAATACCTTTTCAACCTGTGCCACCAAGATTGTGTTTTCAAGTCCATGTACATCTTTGTGCCGCCAGATGGATAGAAAGAACCGAATCATGTGCCTCCTTGAGAACTTGGTCTCTCGACCGGGTAGTTTGGAACAAACATCCGTGATCAAAGAAGAGCGTGCCTTGATCATCAACATGAAAGGACTCATACTTGGAAGGTCAAGCTTAGAGATGAGCTTTTAGTGTGCGGATCACCAAGTCGACGAGAGAATCTGTTCTTCCAAGAGAGGAGTAGCCGAAGGTTCGGGAGATGCCCTTGTTCCACAATTTCGTGTTCACCGACGGAATTCCTCGCACAAGAGAGGTCGCTCTTCCACCATGAGGTTGTTGACATAAGCTTTTACGCTAAGCGCATCCGCCATGACATTTGCTTTGCACGGAGTGTAGTTGATGGTCACATCAAAGTCATTGATTGCTTCAATCCATCTCCTTTGCGAAGATTGAGATCCGTTGAGTGAAGATATACTTCAAACTCTTGTGGTCCGAGAAGATCTCACAACGTTACCAAGCAAGTAGTGCCTCCATAGCTTCAAGGCAAAGACCACCTTTGCTAGCTCAAGGTCATGTGTGGGATAGTTGACCTCATGCGTCTTCAATCGACGAGAGGCATAAGCAACCACCGCCTCTCTTGCATAAGGACCGCACCCAATCCTTGCAAAGAGGCATCGCAGAAGATCTGGAAAGGCTTAGATGTATCCGGAGGAACCAAGACGTGTGGAAGTGAGCTTCTCTTTGAGTGTCTCAAAACTTTCTTGGCAAAGGTGAGTCCACAGTACTTCTTGCCTTTCTTGAGGAGGTCGGTAAGAGGCTTTGCTATCTTTGAGAAGTTCTGACAAAACGACGGCAATAGCTAGCCAAGCCGAGAAAACTCCGCACTTCCTTGACATTAGTGGAGGAAGCCATTCAACTATTGTCTTCACGGTTTAGGGTTGATCGCAATGCCCTTGGCAGAGATGACATGTCCCATATGTTACTTGAGCAACCGTAACTCACACTTGGAGAACTTTGCATACAAGCGGTTCTCACGAAGCTTGTTCAAGACACACCGCAGGTGCTCTTCATGCTCCTCCTTGGACTTGGAATAAACCAGAATGTCATCCAGATATACCACAACAAACTTGTCCAGGTACTCCATGAAAACGGAGTTCATCAGCCTCGAGAAGGTAGCAGGTGCGTTGGTGAGACCGAAAGACATGACCGTGTACTCATACAGGCCATAGCGGGTGGTGAAAGCTGTCTTGGGCACATCCTCTTTGCGAATTTTGATTTGGTGATAACCGCTCCTCAAATCCAGCTTAGAGAACACCACAGCTCCTGCCAGCTGATCAAATAGATCATTTATCCGAGGGAGAGGATATTTGTTCTTGATGGTTTTAGCATTTAGAGCCCGGTAGTCAACACATAGCCTATCGGTTCTGTCGCGCTTCTTCACGAAGATTGTTGGACTACCGCAAGAAGAAGTGCTGTGTTGAATGAAACCCAATTTCTCTTGTTCATCAAGTTGTCGTTTGAGTTCAGCCAACTCAGAAGGACCCATTTTATATGGCCTCTTGGAGATAGGAGCCGTTCCAGGTTCAAGCTCAATCACGAATTCCACCTCGCGATCCGGAGGCATACCTGGCAACTCTTCAGGAAAAACATCCGGGAACTCACAGACCACTGGTACCTTCTGAATAGCTCCCATAGCATCATCATTCAGAGCAGCCAAGGAATAGAGCTGGACAGCAGGAGTCAGACTTGGAGAGAAGACTATGTGGCCTTCAGGAATCTTCAGAGACACTGAGCGTTCAAAGACAATCAATCACCTGCATTGCTGTCAACCAATCCATGCCCAAGATGACATCAATGTCAGAGTTGCCCAGAACAATCAAAGAAGCCAAGAATGAGGAACCACCAATCTCAATCTGATTGCCATGACTGATCTTAGATTCTATCATATTTGCTCCAGGAGAAAGAACCGTTAACCGCTTAAGAATAGGCTCCATTGCTAAGTCGTTCTCATATGCAAACTTGTGAGACACAAAGGAATGCGATGCACCAGAATCAAAGAGAACTCGTGGTGGACCGAGTTAATCGAAGCATACCCATGACAACTCAGTGCGAGCTCGGCTTGAGAGGCGTTGACGTTAGCTTGGCACGCAGACCGCGGGCTTAGTGTTGATGTTGAGAGGCGGTGGTGCACGAACCGAGGGAGAGCTTGTTGCATCTTGGCGGGGTTGAGGGAGAGCTTTGTTCTTCATTGGGCGCCCAGGGGATGACCATGATCTCCACATGTGTAACAAGCACCGCGAGGACGTGGAGAGTAGCTGGGACTCCGCCAGCGCCCAGGTAAGGGTTGTTGTAGCCCCGGAGCCGTGGTGAAGTTTGGTGGCCTTGACGTGAAGCTCGCAGGTCTTGGTGGAGCCGGAAGCGACGGTGGGGTGTTAGGAACCCAGACACGCCGCTTAGAAGGAGCTGCCATAACTGCAGAGCTTGATGCATCCCTGTTATGTTTCTTGGACTCCTCGAACATCTGCCTACTTGCCTCCTCTTGTAGTGCCATATGCTGCAGTTCCAGGAAGGTTGCCGGTCTTGCATGCGTGAGTGCATACTTGATCGACGATTGAGCCCTTGCAATCTTTTCGCTTTTCTTGTCATCGATACCTCATCACCACCATAGCGAGACAGATTCATAAAGTTCTGATATAGGTGTTGACGCGTTATCATTTCGCTTCAGGTTGAGGAAGGCCTCCTTCATCCTTTCCATCACAATCTCCGAGAGAAACTGTTCTTTGAAAGCTGCGGTGAAACTCTCCCAAGTTGGTCGGAACCCAGGCAGCTTGCCTTCAAGTAGTTTTCCCACCATAGAGCCGCATCTCCCTTGAGAAGGTGGGTAGCACACTTGACCCACTCCTGCTCGGAACATCGCAGCCTCGAGCAACCTTGAGATCTCATGCAGACCAATCATCCGCCAAGAGGTCGGTCGGACACATCAAACCGCCGAGGGTTGAACTTGAGGAAGCTCTTGATGTCACCACGCTTGGGAGGTGGAGGAAGTGGAGCGAACTCATTCCTTCCGACGCTCTCCTCGGCTGGCTGGTTCTCTTGCATTGCCGCCAAAGCATTAGCTATGCTTGACAGCCGAGCCCGATTGAGGGATGTCCTCTTCATCCGGTGGGGAGCCATCCTGTCATTGATATAAAACTCAAGTCAGTACTATAATGGAAGATGATAATGATCCAAAATAGTACCAAGATGGAATTAACCAAGATTAAAGGATACAATTTACTGAGATGATATAAAAATATCAACAAAGTTCATAGCACCTCAAAGATATTAAGCATATCGCACACGACTGAAAAGGAGTGTGGTACACAAACATATCAAAGAAAAATTTTCCACAAATTTCGGCATTAAAATACCAATAGATGTGCAAAATTACTTAACGAATCCAGATTAGTGACTCTACCGATCCAATATACAAAAGCGAATGATACAAGTAGTGGTATGGTCGCGACTCCATCCCGCACTCAAATCATTACTCCGCATATGAACAAGTGGAACACATATCCTAACCCCTTCTTCTCACGACGAAACCTAGAGATTGGTACTACGGAAACGAACACCCCAAACAAGATAGCGTCGGATACAAAAGGAAGATAGATTGCGTCGGTGTACAAAAGCCTGTCGGTATGGAATGTACCAACAGTTGACAACCAAAGGCAGATAAGATAACAACTTGGATGCAACAGATAGGCAAGGGATTACACACACATACACACACACACACACAACCTATGGTACTACGGAAACCCAGAACACGTGAATCCTAGTTTGAACTTTGAGAAGAGAATTGAAAACGTTACACTTCCTTACCAGAAAAGGGTGGGTGGGAGGGTAAGAAGAAAAATGGAAGCAGTCCTACTCGCTTTTTGTTTTTCCCTAATATACATAACTACCAAAATATTTGCTAGATCGACAACGACTGCTTTGAAACCACGAAGGTCGGGATGGCTCGATACCAATTGTAACTACCTCGGTGAACTACGCTCCTAGATACAAGCCTGGATGAGTGATAGCGGTTGAAATAGTACGGTGGGGCCCCAAAAGCCACTCACTGGTAGTCCTTTCAGACGTCCCAACCGCTACCCTCTCAACGGGACCTGTACGGGCGGCGTAGTCGGCAGGCGAAGGGATCAACTACGTACACAAGTGGGTATGTACGCAAGCCACCATACAAGAGTACATCAAAGCCATCCCATCTAGAAAGAAAGGAAATATACCAACGCCATACGGCAAGATTCAAATGACCTAGATAAATCTATATTTTAGGATAACTCCTCATACAACACACATCAGAGTATCATGCGGAAGCGGCAAACACGATCCGAGTACGGATAAGAAGCAAATCGGCATAAGATGCCAGAGAAATAAGCACATCCCAACTACAGGTCTCATGGATCCCCGTTCCCGGAATCTCTACACCGAACGATCGTTGCCCACATCATCGGCTTCTTCCACCCAGTATCCGTCCTGAGAAGGTACCTGTTCATCTGAATCAAGAATTTATCGTGTGAGACCCTAAGGGTACTCAGCAAGTCTTAATGCCTCTAAAGGGGACACAACCTGGGGTGACGCAATTGCAGCAAAAGATAAACCCTAGCAATTCTACAGATAAACGCTAACCATCCGCCTAACCAATGATAGACGGATGTCCGTGAATTAAGTACAACAGTTATATTGGTAATCTCATCCGATCCATCCTCCTCCCTGCTTACCAACAAGGAAGCGGACGAACAACCCCCCATCCGTAGGCAGTTTTATTAACCATTCCATGAGTGTTGCGCTATTTACTAGTCAAGTTACTTTACTCAGATTAAAGGCGGTACTTTAGTTATGCTTGTCTATGATCAAGAAACTGTGCTCCAAGTCGTCCATATCCGCGGACACGGCTTTCAGAAAGTTTTACCCGGCCGGGGTGCACCAATAGCAACACACGCTCGATCAACCTCGGAAAAACCAAAACAAAACCCAACGAGGCTTTCACGACTGAACAATCACAAGATTCAGAAATATTTCAGGGGGCCACCCCTTAAGTAGATTCCGCAACGGAGTAAGCAAGCTCCGAGACGGCCTCAAGGTTTGGGTAATACTACGTGAACGATCGGGAACCCGAGAGTGGCTGGGCTTGTCGACACCGCGGAATCGTGTCCCGCTCCTAACAAGATGATGTGCTCCTCGCACAATAGTAAATAAAGCAGTAAATCATGGCATAAGTACATGATCGTAAATAAAACCTCAAACTAGTTTGTGGCCCCAAGAAATAAGAATGAATCAAGCTCTGGCCCAGGGGGTCCCATATACCTCCCGGATGTGGATAGTGCGATAAATCAAGGAACAGAATCAAGTACTGGGTCTTACAGGACACAAGTGAGCAGGAAAACCAAATAGCAGATGTTGCTCACGGTGCCACTTTCTTTAGTTATCCCGAACTACTCAAAGTTAAGTTGTTTAGGTACCTCATTATTCATCGACTCACAAACCCTACACATGTTGTTCTACGACGCATGGCTCAAACAACTCCTATAGTAGTGGCTCATGGGATGGAGGAAACAAGCTTGGTGGTTTAAAAGTAAAGGCTATGCATACTTGGGATTCAATTTAATGCAATCGCGACTCAATGATGCAAGAATAAGATAGAGGCAATAGGTATCGTATGTATGCAAGCATGTGGTAGTGCTTGCACAGTGTCTCTGTTGAAGCAAAGGACAGTTCAGGTAGTGCTCACGGTTCTCTTGATACAACCCCGCCGGTTCATCCGAGAAAAACCAAACAAACAAGGCCAACATGAATATAGAGCACAAGCATATGAATAAGATGCGTCAAGCAAACAATCATGCCACGATGAATGATGCACAATTTACATGGCAAGTAAAGTAGCATGGCATGGGTGAGGTGTGGAGGACAAGGAAATAACATTTAGGTGGGTTTTAGAATCACATTTGTTGCCATAACATTTGTCGTTCAACATATATTTATATGATGCATGCTGCAATTGAAGTCATGGATAGCATAAACAGAAAGGTCTCGTCGAGCTGATCAATTTAGACTACTTATTTGCTTAATTTGGAGTTTTAAAACAAAAGTTAGGAATTATTTAAATCCTAGTGGCATTGGTGGTAATTAACATAAACTTGGAATTTTACTTGTGCAAAATACAAAATAGATGGCATATTTGAATTCCTGGCATTTTTCTGATTTGAAAACATGTATTACTTGTATTATTTGGAATTTGGAATTAAAATTTATTTTTAGTCAAAATTAATTAATTGTGGTCAAAGTCAAAGGTTTGACTTGATAGGGTCAAACTTGGTCAAACTCAGACACATGGTTGAATTCATATTTGAAAAACATTCACTTTTCCTTTTGAAAGTTTTATAAAATTCGAATTATTTCAAAAGATATGAATTTAATTTGATTTATACATTTTCTGAATTTTAATTGATTCCAGAAAAACCTGTCTGTCTTTTCTCACTCAGGGGCTACCTACCCTTCGACGCTGACAGGTGGGGCAGAGGGGAACAGGCCACAGGCGCGCGGGCGGACTTCTGCTACCCAGGCTCAGCCAGCCCAGGCGCTGCCGTGCGGGCCCGAAGGTGCCACTGGTCCCACGTGACAGCGAGGCCAGGGGTGGACCGTGGTGCGCAGCGGGGAGGGAGCGCGGGTTGAGGCCTGACTGCTGGGGGGGTTTCTGCAAAAACAACGGGCGGCTGACAGGTGGGGCACTGGTTGCTAGGGGATCAGAGCATGCTCGACCGAAAACTTGAGGGGGTATTCTGCAGCGCACGCTGCGGCTCAGCGGACGCTGGGCTCAAGCCGTTGTACCTCGGGCGACCAGCGCGCGAGGAAGGCGAGCAACGAGGGCGATCTCTCGCCGCAAAGAAGACAGCTGCAGAGGGATCTATCGGCTACACGTTTTGCTGAGGGTCCATCGACGGGGGAGGGCTGTAACGGACGGGGCGTTGCGAAGAACAGAGGGCGCGCTCGGGGTTCGTCTGCGTCTGCAGGCTGCACGTGGCGGCGGGCGTGCCAGAGCGGCCGATGCGGCAGAGGCGGTGCTAGCTAGAGAGAGGGTCGCGGCAGCTCACGAAGGAGGTACTGGCGGCGAGACGACGGCGAGGAGGTGAACGCGGCGAGCGCGGCGGCAGCGGCACTCGGCGCGGCAGTCGACAGCGGTGCTTGGCGGCCCAGTGGCTCCTCTGCTGGCCGATGCGCCAGCGGTACTCCTCCTCCTCCCTGGAGCTTCCTTCGCCGGCCTCGACGGATGGGGAACAGAGAGCGAAGGGGAAGGACGAGGGTGGCGGTGCGGGCGCAGAGAGGGGAGGCTAGGGTTGAGGGGAAGGGGCTGCGCGGTTTGGCTAAGAAGGGCAGGCTCACGTGCGTGCGTCTTGGCCGACGGACAACGGCGAGGGGGCCACCGCTCCTGCTTGCCTTCCGTCATGAGGAGAGAAAGGGTGGCGACGGGGAAGAGAAACAGGGCAACGGCGCCGTGAGAGGAAGTTATCGGGCCAGGGGAAAGAGTTGGGCCGGGGGGAACTGCCTGTGGAGTTGCTACTGGGCTGCCGCGGCTGGGTGGGCTGCCAGGTTCTCTCTCCCTTTTATCTTTCTTTCTCTTTTGTTTTATTTGCTTTGTTTGTGTTCAATCTAATACAAAAATCAAACCAGCTACTGATTTCAAAAATATTTGGACTTGGTTACCAGAAGGTTTGGGAATAGAGGGGGACCTGTTTAAGAGGAGAGGAAGAAGGCCACTTGGGTTGTGATTAGAATGGGTGGGGTTTAGATTTTTAGATAGGAAGGTTATGGGCATGGGGGTATGGGTCCATGTTAGATGGGTTTAGGGTTGGCAGCTAGAGAGGAGAGGGAGAGGGGTAGATGGTAGCTAGGGTTTGGAAGCATAACAAGAGGTGGCCAAAAGGAAGCGGAGAGAGATTAGGGTTTAGATATAGGGTAAGGTTAGATCTGGCTCAGGGTTTATGGAGAGAGGGATATTAGGGTTTGGGTTTAGCCAAACAAGGTGGTAGTTTTTAAAAATATGGTCCAAGAGATCCAAAACAAGGAGCACCTAGCTGCTCTTAAAACCAAGCTCCTACTAAGCTAACAAAACAAACCAAAGAAGAAGGCCAAGGGTTATAGTTGCATGGCCCATGCATAACTAATAATGCTAGGTTCTATTTTGTGAAAACAAAATAGATGTCCATGGCATTTATTCATATGCATTCCAAAATGTGGACAAGGCCAAGCAAAGATTAGGGGTGGATTCCAAACAACCAGTCATGAGCTAGAGATAAAACAACAAAATGCCAAGCTCAGAATAATTGGATGGTGGAATATAAAAGGTGGTGAAAGATAAGGTGGTGGAGTCCAAAAAGAGAGATGCCCCCAACTCAACTTGGGCATTTAACAATTTATTAAGACCCAAATACAATATCAAGAGGCAACTACAATTAATCATGCACATGAGATAAGAACCAAACAAGAAAAGGTTTTATATTATTCTCAAATGCAAGGGGACATGATGACATGAGCATGTTATGAGGATGATGCAACAATTATATGTTGGAAGTGGCCCATTTTATTATTATGACATGTAGCATTACAGGGGTTAGACAACTGGGATGCTACACTCTCGACAGTTGAAGACGCATGAGATCAACTATACTACACATGACCTCGAGCTCGCAGCAGTTGTCTTTGCTTTAAAACTATGGAGGCACTACTTGCTTGGCAACCGTTGTGAGATATTTTCTGACCACAAGAGTTTGAAGTATATCTTCACTCAGCCTGATCTCAACCTTCGGCAGAGGAGATGGATTGAAGCAATCAATGATTTTGATTTGACCATCAACTACACTCCGGGCAAAGCTAATTCAATGGCCGATGATCTCAGCCGCAAAGCTTATGTCAACAACCTCATGATGGAAGAACAACAGCCTCTCTTGTGCGAGGAATTCCGTCAGCTCAACCTTGAAATTGTGGAACAAGGGCATCTCCTGAACCTTCTGGCTACTCCTCTCTTGGAAGAAAAGTTTCGCTCTCGTCAGCTTGGTGATCCGCACACCAAAAAGATCATCTCCAAACTTCAGCTTCCAAAGTATGAGTCCTTCCACATCGATGATCAAGGCACGCTTTTCTTTGAACACCGGATGTTTGTTCCGAACTACCCGGGGTTGAGAGAGCAAGTTCTCAAGGAGGCGCATGATTCTGTTCTTTCTATCCACCCTGGCAGCACAAAGATGTACATGGACTTGAAAACACAATATTGGTGGCGGATTGAAACGATATTGTGCCAAGTATCTCTCGAGTGTGATGTCTGCAGAGTGAAAGCTGTCCATCGAAACCTTTCGCCTTCTACACCATTGAAACCCCGGAATGGAAATGGGAGAAAGTAGAGATGGACTTCATCACTGGTTTCCAAGGTCGCAGAAGGGCAACAATGGAATCTTTGTTGTCATTGACAAGCTTTCTAAAGTGGCTCATTTCTTCCTGTCAAGGAAACAATTTCGAATTCAGTTTGAGCTCTATATCAGTAATTGTCTCTCTGTATGGGGTTCCGCTTGAGATCGGTTGCACTGGGAGCATCTTCACTTCCAAGTTCGGAAAGTTTCCAAAATGCTTTGGGAACAAAGTTGAACTTCAAGACTTACCACCCTCGATGCAAGGACAAGTTGAAAGGATCAATCAGATTCTGGAGGATATGCTTCGTTTGCGCGTCATCTCTTTTGGCATGAAGTGGGAAGAATGTCTTCCTTATGCTGAATTCTCTTACAACAAGCTTCAGAAAAGTCAAGATGGCACCATTTGAGGCTCTCTATGGCGCAAGTGCGAACTCCGATTGGTTGGTCCGGTGCAGGAGAAAGAATTTGGTTTGGCCCTGACATTGTAACTCAAGCGGAGGAGAAGGTGCATATCATTCTTGAAAATCTGAAGATTGCTCAAAGTCGCCAGAAGAGCAATTATGACAGGAAGCACACGGACATGGTGTATGTCCCCGGTGATCTCGTTTACCTTCGTATCACTCCCATGAAAGGCACACATCGTTTCAGTATCAAAGGAAAGCTGGCTCCTAGATACATCGGTCCATTCAAAATTCGTGGAAGAAGAGGAGAAGTTGCTTATGTTCTTGAGCTCCCGGAAAGACTCAAGGTCCATGATGTTTTCCACATCTCTCAACTCAAAAAGTGCTTCAAGGATCCCGGCAGGACCGTGGATCATGAGCTAATCAATCTCCAAGAAGACCTGTCTTATCAAGAACACCCCACAAAAATCCTTGAGACCGCAGAAAGAAGGACTCGCAACAAGTCCATCAAGTTCTGCAAGGTGCATTGGTGGCACCATTCCGTTGATGAAGCCACTTGGGAGCGTGAAGATGAACTCCGTGCCAGCTATCCTACCCTCTTCGTGTCTTCTTCTTCTTCCTAGAATCTCGGGGCGAGATTCACATGTTAGGGGAGAGTTGTAGCATCCCATTTGTCTAACAACTGTAATGCTACTTGGTTTAGTAATAAAATGGCTACTTCCTACATATAAATGTTGCATCATCATCATATCATGCTCATGTCATCATGCCACCTTGCATTTGAGCATCATATAAAACCTTGTGATTTGGTTCTTCTCTCATAGGCATGGTAAATTGTATTTGCCTCTTGATATTGTATTTGGTTCTTGATATATGGTTAAATGCCCAAGTTGAGTTGGGGGCATATCTTTTATTCAACTCCACCACCTTTCTTTCACCACTTTACAATTCCACCATCCCATTATCCATGAGCTTGTAATTATTTTTCTTTTGTTGTTTAATCTAGCTCATGAGAGATAGGGTGGTCCAATTCTACAAATCCTTTTGCTTGACCCTTACTCCAACTTTGGGAGGATGCAAATAAATAAATGCCATGAGATATTATTTTGTTTTCACAAGATAAAACCTAGCATTTAATGCATTTGCATGGGCCATGCAACCATCACCAACTTTGGTCATCTTTTGGTTTTATTTGAATTCTTGAGTGATTCATCTCTATCTCTATCCCTTCTTTTGGGCTTGATCTATTTTGATCTTGCTTAAACCTCATCACCATCTCTATCTACCCCATCACCACCTTTTCTTCTTTTCTCTCTTTTGGCTATCTTGTTTGAGCTTGTTGATCTTGCTTGATCTTGCTTTGTCTTGTCAAAACACTCAACCTCACCTCTCTCATCTCACCCCCTCTCTCCAAAAACCTACCCGAAGCACCCCTCTCCAGCTAACCCTAGCTCGACCCCACCTGGTCTACCCCTCCCTCTCGGCCTCTCCTCTCTCTACCATGCATGCCCCACAGGGCTACCCTCTCCCTGGCCCCACACTCCATCTACTCTCTTCTCTCTCGCCACCCAAACCTATCTAAACCCTAGCCGAGCCTACCCCCTCTCCTTTCTCTAGCTCCTCCTCTCTGCCAAGAGGACCCCAGCCCGAGCCTACCCTCCCAGACCGCCATGCCCCACCTGGAAGTCCCCCTCCTCCACCTGCCCTGCCCTGCCGACCCTAGAACGTGAGGGAGAAGGACAAAGGTGGCCGTGACCACCTTTATCTCCCCCACCTCCCCCACGGCATCCTCCTCTCTTCCTCTTTCTTTCCCCTCCCACACGGCACCTCTCTGCCTCTCCAGATCTGGCCGAGGCGCCCTGCCGCTCCCCTCTCTTCTCCATCGCCGCCAGCTAGCTTCGCCGGCCACCGCCAGCTTCGGCGTCCACCTGCAGTACGAGGAGGCGGGCGTGGTGTTGTGGACGTCGAGGAAGGACTGGAGATCCCCGGCGTCGCCTCGGTACACCGCAGCGAGGAGGAGGAAGGCCAGGACGCTGGACACCGTCGACGCCGAGCCCAAACCCTAGCTTCGTCGGCGTCTGCCTCGCCGCCGATCCGCTCCTCGCCGACCCGATCCAACACCGTCAACCAACTCGCAGTGAGCCTTCCGTC
The DNA here is from genome assembly GCA_030063025.1 of Avena longiglumis. Lineage (NCBI taxonomy): Eukaryota > Viridiplantae > Streptophyta > Magnoliopsida > Poales > Poaceae > Avena > Avena longiglumis. Next base: position 518,196,665 of record CP125975.1, read on the forward strand.
CTCCCTGACATGGACTGCCTCGCTGTCGCCGCCTGGTGCCGCCGATCGTTTGCCGAGAAGCCGCGGTTGCGTCGTTGCTCGCTCGCCGCTGCGCCTCGCAGACGCCTCATCTAGCCAACCGCCGCCTCCCTGACACCATCCGCTAGCCTACCGCACTGGTTCTACCCCCTCAGCGCACGTGCCCATGACGCGGGTTCGACGCCCCGCCTCGCTGCGCCGTGCACCGCGCGCGCCAGACGCAGAGAGAAGATCCATAGTGCGCGGCGCCATTTTCCAGAAAAGCCCCCAATCTTTTTAATCCCTCAACCGCGGTCCGCCTGGCCCACTAGTCAGCCGCCGCGGGATTCTCCCAGAAAACCCCCTGGGATTTTGTAACCCCTAACCCGCGCTCCAGCCCAGCCCCACCTGTCAGTCCCTGGCCCGCTCGTCTCTGTCACATGGTCCCCTATGGCCCTGCCCCCACCTGTCGGCCTCTATCGCTGGCTTAGCTCGCGGTGACAGAAGTTTCTGTGCGCCCGTGTCGTCCAGTCAGCATGACCCCACTGGCCAGCGTATGTGGCTAGATCTGAGCTAAGTAACAAAAGTTTCTGTCTATTCTGTTTTAATTCAAATCTTGTCAAATTTAATTCAAATTCAAATTTATTTCTGTTTTTAAACATCTTTCAAAATATAAATCCAAATAATGCAAATAATATATGTTTTCAAATCAGAAAAATGTGAGGATTTCAAATATGCCATCCAAAATATATTTTGGGCACTTAAAATTTCAAGTTGAATTAAATTACAATCAAATGCCCTTCACCTTAATTAATTAATAACTTTTGATTTATAACTCCAAATTTAACAAATGATATGTCTAAAATGATCAGCTCGACGAGACCTTTCTGTTTATGCATTCCATGTTCTAAATTGCAGCATGCATCATATAATTATAATGTAAACAGCAACTAATATGAGTATAAAATGTGGCCAAAACTCAATAAAATGTTTATTTCTTGTATTCTACACCTCACCCATGCCATGCTACATTATTGCCATGCAACTTGTGCATCATTCATCATGGCATGATTGTTTGCTTGTCGCATTTTATTCATATGCTTGTGCACGTTATTTATATTGGCCCTTGCTTGTTTGGTTCTTCTTGAATAGGCGAAAGGCGGGGATATATCAAGAGAACCAGGAGCACTACCCAGATCCTTCTCTCGCTTCAACTGAGCTGCCAGGAAAGCACTACCACATGCTTGCATACATATAGTACCTATTGCCTCTATCTTATTTTTGCATCATTGAGTCGCGATTGCATTAAAACAGAATCCCAAGTATTGCATAGCCTTTACTTTTAAACCCCACCAAGCTTGTTCCTCCATCCCATGAGCCATTACTACAGGAGTTGTTTGAGCCATGCGAGTCGTAGAACAGCATGTGTAGGGTATGTGAGAGTCTGATGGATAATGAGGTACCTAAACAACTTAACCTGAGTAGTAATGGGATAACTAATGAAAGTGGCACCGGTGAGCCATATCTGCTATTTGGTTTTTCCTGCTCACTTGTGTCCCGTAGGACCCCGAGTACTTGATTCCTGTTCCTTGATTATTTGCGCTATCCACATCCGGGAGGCTTATGGGACCCCCCTGAGCCAGAGCTTGATTCATTCTTATTTCTTGGGGCCACAAACTAGTTTGAGGTTTTATTTACTATCCTGTACTTATGCCATGCTACTGCTTTATTTACGATTGTGCGAGGAGCACTGTCTGTTAGGAATTGTGACCCGTTTTGGCGGTATCGACAAGCCAGTCACACTTTCGGGTTCCCATCGTTTCTTACAGGCCCCACAAACCTTGAGTCCGTCTGAGTCATTAACTTCGCTTGGTATACTTAATGGGGTGGCCCCCTGAAATATTTCTGAATCCTGTGATTGCTTTGTCGTGAAGGCCTCGTTGGGTTTTGATTTGGTTTTTCCGAGGTTGATCGAGTGTGTGTTGCTATTTGTGCACCCCTGCAGGGTAAAACTTTCTAAAAGCCGTGTCCGCGGTTATGGACGACTTGGAGCACAATTTCTCGATCATAGACAAGTATAACTAAAGTACCGCTTTAATTTGACTAAGTAACTGACTAGTAATTAGTGCAACACTCATGGAATGGTTAATAAAATTGCCAACGGATGGGGGGTTGTTCGTCCGCTTCCTCGTTGGTAAGCGAGGAGGAGGATGGATCTGATATTCTTGTTATAACTGTTGTCATTAATTCACGCATCCGCTATCTTTGGTTAGGCGGATGGTTAGCAAGTATCTATAGAACTGTTAGGGTTTATCTTTTGCTTGCAATTCGTCACCCCAGTTGTGTCCCCTTTAGAGGCATAAAGACTTGCCGAGTACCCTAGGGTCTCACACGATAAATTATTTGGTTCGATGAGCAGTACACTCATAAGATGGATCTTTGGGTGGAGGAGGCGGATGATGTGGGCAACGATCGTTCGGTGTAGAGATTCCGGGAACGGGGATCCGTGAGATCTGTGGGCGGGATGTGCTTATTTATGGGGCATCTTATGCCGATTTGCTTCTTATCCGTACTCGGATCTTGTTTTGCCGCTTCCGCCTGATACTCTGATGTGTGATGTATGAGGAGATATCCTAAACTATTATATCTATCTAGGACATTTGAATCTTGCCGTATGGCGTTGCTATATTTCCTTTCTTTTAGATGGAATGGCTCTGATGTACTATTGTATGGTGGCTTGCATACATACTCATTTGTGTATGTAGTTGATCCCTTCGCCTGCCGATTACGCCGCCCGTACTTGTCCCGATGATTGGAAATGGTTGGGACGGCCGAAAGGTCTACCTATGAGTGGCATTTGGGCCCACCGTACTATTTCAGCCATTTCCGCTCATCCAGGCTTGTATCTAGGAGCGTAATTCACCGAGGTAGTTACAAGTGGTATCAGAGCCCAACAGTTGTGATACCCCACAAGTCCAGCCTGTAGGATAACCTAACTAACGGCCGAAGTAGAGTGTCAAAACTATTTTTGCAAAATCGGTTGGATAGTTCTGATTAGGTCTAATTTTACTCCTTACCCCTCTGCTGCTCTCCTCTCACCTCTGCGTGTTTTGGATCCGCTCTCTTCTCTCTCTTCGAGTCCAGGATTTCTCGTGATTGGGTTCCGTCGTACCTTCAGGGTTTCGCTTCCTCTTTTGGTAACGGTGTTTCTACATCCGGTCCTCCTGCTATCCGAGTGGTCCTTTATCTGGGGTACCATCCTTTGTTCTTTGTTTGTGCCTCCCAGTGTTTTCCGACGTTACGACATCATCTACGCCAGATCCGATGCAGCGTCTGCATCACTCCTCTGTTTCCGAACCTCGCTTGTCGAGATCTACAATCTGAATTCTGATAGTTGGTTGCATAATTTCCTATTCGTGTGCAGGGTAATGCTTTGGGTGCGCGATGGACTGATCACCATCCGACTACTCTTATCATTTGCTCTTGCACCTTGAATGGTGAATCATTGCAGTTCTACTCCTTCCGCGAAAGTTAGAGGTGGCCTTACCCTTTTGAGACCTTTACCTTCATCTTTGTTTCTCCGGAGTGTTCTCTCGACGAATGGGGAACAATCATTGTTGGTGGTGTCGCCATTTTCAAGCTGAGAAAGAAACCTTGTTAGTGGTGTCGCGAGGATCTACACGAAGCGCGAAGGATCAGGTCGTCGGCCTTCTTCCCTGTACCATGAGGCGAATCTCGAGGGCGAGATCCATTGTTGGTGGTGTCGAATTGTGGCATCCCGCAAAAACCACTACTAGAAAATCGCGTTATTTTTGTGCATTGCATCGTCATCATCATGCATTGTTTGTCTGAAACTATTTCGAAACGCCTAGTTTTGTTTTCTAAATAACCCCCGTCTTTATTTCAAATTAAAACATCGGTCTGTTCAGATCTTTTATTTGTCTAAAAAGTATTTACAAAAATGTTTTACAAATAAAATTAAAACAATAAAATATTTTGTCCGGAGAGGCAGTCTGACCGGCCAGAGGCCCAATCGGACCAGACTACCTACAATCCGGTCCACCTAAACTAAACCCAGTCCTATTCTACCCAATCCTATTCTAACCACCAACCAGCCACATCACCCCCTCCTATCACGAGTCGCCACCTCACCCTGGCCAATCCTGCAGCCAACCGCGGCGCGCCACGTCACCCCACTGCCACCACTCTCCCTCTCTCACGCGGCCCACCCCGCGGGACCCAGGCCCGACCGACCCCTGGCCCCACCCACAGACACCCGTCCGCCCCGGCCCCTCTTCCCTGTACCGATCCCACCTCCCCCCGCTCGAGCCTCCCCCACCAACCCCTCTCTCCCACCCGACGCGCTCGCTCCACCCCTTCTTCCTCCCCTCCGGCCGCCGCCCTCCTTCCCTCGCGGCGCCCTCTGCACCACCCCGCACGCTCCTTCCTCGCGTCCCCATGGCGCCGCCGCTCCCGAACCCCCAACCTCGCCTCCCGTCCCGTCGAGCCGCCACAAGGCACCCTCCGGCCCGGCCTCGCCTCTTCCGCCAATGAAGCGCCGCCGTCGCCCGCAAAGTCGCCAGGGAGCTCGCCCTTGTCGCCGCTCGTCCTCGCCAGGGCCCTTTCCTCCGCGCCCTCTTCCCCGTCCCCAACGACGACGACCCTTCCTTCCGCCGCTCGGGCTCTCCCTCCCCGAGGCCGCCCCTGCTGCCGTCCTCACCTGGCCGGGCCGCGGACGCTGACCCAAGACGCTGACCCCTCCTCCCGCCGGGCTCGCCCCATAGCCGGGCGCCCCTCTGCCGTCGGCCTCTCGCGCCGCCGCCTCTTCGCCGCCGGGCCCCTGCTCCGGCCAGAGCCTCGCCGCCTTGGCCCTGCAAGATCCGCCGCCGTCTGGGCCCCGCCTCGACACCACGACCAAGCTCCGGCCGTCGGCGTGTGCCCCCGGAGCCCTCCTTTCCGTGTCGCTCCACCAAGCAGAGCCGAACCACCGTCTCTCTGCTCCAACCTTCGTCGATGTCGGGCTCCACCGCCACCGCGGTCCATGCAGCATCCGGACGCCCCTCTCTCGTCCACCCCTGCCGCTGCCGTCTTGTGCTTGTGATGCTGTACAGAGGCATCCGTTTCTGTTTAGTGCATCGCGAGCACCGGGTGTTTGTAATTGGTGATATCCCTATCTCAAACCAAAAACTGTTGATGTGATGATGTTGCTGTCAAAGACCAATGCAAGTCTGATGCGACAAGATCTTCCCGTTGACAAGGCCACCGACAAGATCTTCGACATGCGTCGCCATACTCGAAGCCCACTTCGCGGATCCGGCGACCACACATGCGACAAGACCTTCGTCCCGGATGCGAAGTCGAGAACCCGAACGCCAAGATCGCCGATGCGAATACGCCAAGTTCGCCTACCCCGGACACCGTGCGACAAGATCTACTTCACGGAAACCGAAGATCTCTGACACGGAACGGCAAGACCTTCTTCCCGCACCGATGCCTCCGACGTCGCACGCCAAGTTCTTCACCCCGGACGTCAAGACCGACCTGATACGCGGGCCCGACAAGATCGACACCGACCAGGGCGAGTCCGATGCGCCCCCAACACCGAACCAAGTCCTACTTCCCGGAACGCCAAGCTCTTCATCTTGTACCCGACCTTCGAAGACCGATCCCGTCGAACCCTGAACCCTGAGACCCGACCCCGAACCCCCCGGAACCAAGATCGCCGAACCCTAATGTGTGACCCCTTTTCTCGAGCCCTATTTTACAAATGTAATATCAAATTGTTGCATATTAAATTGTTCATGCATGCATACTTGTCTGTGGGTTGGGGGCCTTGTGCCGATTCACCTTATAATTAAATATGGGGCCCATATGCGGGCAAATCTAGTCTTATATTGGCCTCATTTAAATTTGTGTAGCGAACCGGTGCGATCTTTTGCCATGTTAAGACAACACTTAAATTGTGGGGTAGCTAAACAACTTGAACCTATTAATTAATTGCGGACCCGCTTAATATTGACTAATTGCATTGCACCTTTGCCATGTCATACATCATACATGCATCATGCCCGATCTTTTGCCGTAGTATTAAATAGTGCATCCGGTGTTTATTCTAGTGTTTTGCTTCTTCGCGGATAAGACCGTTGAGTTGATGCGAGTGTCGACCCGATCTTCGGTTGAACCTTCGGCAATGTTTTCAGGCGAGCACCTCCCCCTTTCTACCTATCTTACTTTTATAGTATTTATTCCCTCCTGTTGATCTATTGCTATCTGTGTTGCGATGCTCTAGTTGTCGTACCCATGATATCCTTTGCAGCCTTATATTGCCTTGGACACCTCCTATTACCTGTTGTTTGGTAGATAGTTGGACCTGCGCGTCGTAGTCGCTTGCTCAAGTGCTGTTGTGTGTCGTCAAGTACCACGGTCGTTGGAGTCTTGCCGCATGTTTAATGTTGGAGAGGATCATGGCTTTAATTATCGTTTACTTTAATTACTGTTTAATAACTAAAATTGAAGTAGGTAAATACAGAGGCACCGGTGGGTGATAGATAATATTTGGTTTCCATCTCCTTGGTGTCCGTGGGACCGAGTTCTTGACACTGTTAGAGATCGAGCGCTAACCACATGTGGGATGGGCACCCCATCGATTTAGTACTGATTTCAAAGTCTGCATACTAGGGGCCACAAGTAGTTTGGGGCTTTATTACTATTCTGTACTTATGCCATGCTTCGCTTTATTTACGATTGTGCGAGGAGCACTGTCTTTGCTTAGGATCGGGACACGTTTTCGCTGTATCGAGAAGCCCAGTCATCTTTTCGGGTTCCCAGTCGTTTACAGCCGTCCACCCAAACCCTGAGTCCGTCTCGGAGACCGGCCGACTTCGTTGCGGGTAGACTTAGTGGGTGTAACACCCTCAGAATCGACCCTATGCAAGTTTTAGCGAAACTCGCCAAACCCGCATAGAAACGATTCAAAGGTGCCCACCAGGCACTTTCGTGCGGGTGGAAAACGAAGTAATAACATTACACAACAGTCCTCGATGGGACCCAGGCAGATATATATACAACACGACCCGAGTCAAAAATACGAATGTAATATACAAAGATCCAAATCACCAAAAGCGATAGAGTGTCCGACTACGGACAAGATGCAAATGGGGCTAAGAGCCACGAAGAATAACCAATGGCGTCCATAACCCTGCCGAGCCAAGCGGAAGGTAAACCCCGCTACGACGCCGATCTCAAAACCTGCTTAAACAAAAGGTGCCGACAAGGCAAAGGAAAAGAGGAGCGTCGATCTTGCAGGCGAGGCTAAGTCGGCGGTCCTCGCCTACATAGGTATGGTGGACTGAAGCGGCAGCGGCAACATGCGCTAAACAACCTATAGAGACTCGATACAACTGGCGACTATCAGAGAGGGGTAAGAAAGACCTATTCGGATCCATCCTGAAACTATCATCAAACAAACCCATCCTGGCGTTTCCCCCTCGAGACCAAACGAGGAAGTCAACCGAGGAACTCACACAGTTGGCAGTTTATTTATTCGATTATCGTTGCGGCAATTACTAGTCGGTGTAGATAATCATCACGATAAAATAAGCGATGGTACTTTTAGTTAACCATTCCGTTATAGTGGCAACACTTACTAGTCGAATAATTAGCATGAGATAACCCCAAAACCCAAAGCTTGTTGGTACTTTTATTCCCATTCCGCTAGAAGTTGCAATATCGGGCAGGAGGGGCGAGGGAGGCGCTGGAGCGGTGGCGGAGAGAGAAGGCGGGAAGCCCGGGAGGAGCGGGCGGAGCCCATGAGAGGGAGGAGGCGGGCGCGGACGGGAGCTCGGGCACCGTCATGAGCGGCGTAGAGAGAGGATGGAAGGAAGAGGAGGAAGAGGAACAGAGCACGGGGCAGGTGGGGGTGGTGGTGGGGTCCGCTTGGCTGGGGCAGGTGTCAAGGTGGCCAAGGCGTGCGTGGTGTGTGTCGTGAGTGTGTGTCTGGGGTGAGGTTATCTGGATGGGTGTATGTTAATTGATCTGGCAAAAGGGTCAAGTGCGTGGAAACTTTGGTGCACCTGCAGGTTAAATCTTTCGAGAAGCCGTGTCATGGTTATGGACGACTTGGAGCAGGTCTCGATCATAGACAACTATAACTAAAGTTCATGCTATAATTTGACTTGTATCCGATCGACTAGTAATCACCTTCACCAGGAATGGCTAAATAAAAGTACCAACAAGCTTTGGGTTTTGGGGTTATCTCATGCTAATTGTATCGACTAGTAAGTGTTGCAACTATAACGGAATGGTTAACTAAAAGTGCCCACTACTTATTCTATTAGGATGACTATCTATACGACTAGTAAGCTGCCAACGATAATGAATAAATAAAGCGCCAGCGGTGTGAGTTCCTCGGTTGACTTCTCGTTTGGTCTCGAGGAAACACCAGATGGGTTTGTCGATGGTAGAATCAGTTGGTTCGAATAGGTCTTTCTTATCCTCTCTCGATAGCCAGTTGTATCGAGTCTCTATAGGTTGTTTAGTGCATGCCGCGCCGCTTGATCCACCATACCTATGTAGGCGAGGACCTGAATTCTAGCCTCTCCGTGTCTTGGCCTCGATCTTGACGCTCCTCTTTTTCCTTTGCCCTCGGCACCCTTTTGTTTGAGCAGGTTTTGAGATCGACGTTAGCGGTGGTTACCCTTCCGGCTTGGCTCGGGGGTTATGGACGCCATTGGTTATTCTTGTGGCTCTTAGCTCAATTTGCATCTTGTCCGTTCTGGACGCTATATCGTTTAAAGGTGATTTGGATCTTTATATTGTATATCTGTATTCTTGACTCTCTCGAGTCATTGTTGTATATATCTGCTGGGTTCCATCGTGGACTATTGTGTAATGGTATTACTTCGTTTTCCACCCGCACGAAAGTGCCTGGTGGGCACCTTCGAATCGTTTCTATGCGGGTTTGGCGGGAATCGCTGAAACTTGCATAGGGCCGATTCTGAGGGTGTTACACCTGGTTTTGATGACTATGTCGTCGACATAGACTTGAACGTTGCGACCGATCTGGTCCTTGAGGCATGCCTGCATGCATCGCTGGTACGTGGCACCTGCGTTCTTTAGCCCGAAGGTCATTGTGTTGTAGCAGAACACTCCGAACAGTGTGATAAACGCCGTTTTCTCTTGATCTTCGACCTTGAGTCAAATCTAGTTGTAGCCTGAGTAGGCATCGAGGAAGGAGAGTTTCTCACATCCTGCGGTCGAATCGATGATCTGGTCGATCCGAGGAAGAGGGAAGTGGTCCTTTGGGCAGTGCTTGTTCAGCGACGTGAAGTCTACTCACATCCGCAGGATATCCGTGTCCTTCTTGGGGACCATCACTGCATTTGCGAGCCACTCGCTTTCTTTGATCTCCCTGATGAAGTCTGCGGAGAGTAACCTGTTTTATTTCCTTCCCGATGGCTTCGGCCCGTGGCTCGGACAGTCTCCGGATGGACTGCTTGACGGGCTTGGTGTCTGGAAAGACGTTGAGTGCGTGCTCGGCGAATTCCCTGGGAACTCCTGGCATGTCCGCAGGACACCAGGCGAAAATTTCCCAGTGCTCACGGACTAATTCGACGAGCGCGCTTTCCTATGCGGGGCTGAGGTCGTTGGCGATTAGCGCCGTCTTGGAGGCATCCGTCGGACGGACCTGCACCTTCTTTGTGTTGACGATGGAGTTGAAGGACATGCCAGGTGCGTTTTGTCGTGCGACTGGGGGTGCCCCATTGTCCGTCACCTCGCGGAGCCTTACGAGTTCCTCCTGCATGCCGAATGATTGGGAGATTCTGTTGAAATCCCTGTCGCATTGGTCCGATCGGGTGAAGCTCCTGTGGATTGTGATGACGCCCTTCGGCCCTGGCATCTTGAGTAGCAGGTATGCATAGTGTGGGACAGCCAAGAACCTTGCAAATGCTACACGCCCGAGGATGGCGTGAATCTTTGATGGCCATCCACCACTTGGTCGAGCCGTTCCAGTCGGAAATTGTCCGGATTGCGAAGATGACGTCGAGCCATATTTTGCCCAGGGGGAATATGCCCTTTCCTGGGACAATGTCGTGGAACATTGTATCGATTGTTCAGTACCGCATCGGGATCCGCATTGTCTGCCAGAGTACTGCGAACATCGATTGATGCCGCGCCACCGTCCATGAAGACGCGACTCATCTCGAAACCTCCGATCTCCGCCTCGCAGTGGCAACATGACTGGCGAGGATCTGGAAAGGTGATCCAACGATCAACGTGATGCGGACTCCGATCCGCTAAGGTACTCGGGGATGGCGGTGGAGTTGCCACGCCAGTTGATCTGTCGGGTGATTTTCTTCGCACCCTATTCGGGCGCCTTCCGGATCATCGGTGCTCCTTTCGCAGGGATACCCGTCCAGCATTGTTACATCTGCGGCATGGTTGGTTCGGGCCTCCTACAGGTGGCGGTGGAGGAGCTCCATGCGCTATCTCACATGGCGCGGGTGCATTCCCGAATCCAGGAAGTGGAGATTGCTGCCTCATCTGGACCATGCTTTCGCTGAGTTTCTGGAACTCGCGGCAGTCCTTGAGCATGTGGCTTGCCTTCTTTTTGCCATCCTGCTTGTCGATGTAGAAGTGGATGGTGCATGGACCCGAAAGTTTTTCGTATGCTGAGGGTCCGTTATCGCGGTCGCGGCGCTGCCACGACTATGTTGGGCGTCCTCCGTCGCGGAAGTTTCCTCCGCTGTTGCGGTTGGGGTCGTTGCAGCGATCGACGTAGCCGGCCGCGACCATGTCGGGTCCATCGCGATCGTCGTAGACGCGCGATCTTCTCTTGCTACGGCGCTCTCGTCGTCGACCGTAGTCGTCCTCTTCTTCCGATTGTGCTCGGTGAATGGAATCTTCGCCGTCCCCCACATGGCGATGTCCATGAGGTGGTCGAGTGTTTTGGGCTTGACGCTCGAGTTCCTCCTTGAAGTCTTGGCCTTGACGCCCCTCAAGGCGTTGATGGCCCTCTTCGGAGATGTGCGTTGCGAGTTCTTTGTGTTGGACCAGCGTGGTATGTACGGCGAATGGATTCGCCTGTTCGTTGAGTGCAGCTCGCAACTCCTCGATTGAGGCGGGACTCTTCTTGTGCCCTTGAAGTTTGGATGAAGCTGTAAGCTAGCTCATCCCAACCGGATGGACCTCGAAGATAGGCCGAGCGGATCCGGTCGCTCTGTCACCGTGAAGGCATTGCATGGCGGTTTCCTTGTTTCCGCGTGCAATTTGACGAGACGATAGGTGGTCACGAGCCATGCCTTTGGGTCTTTGTGCCGTCAAACTTGGAGTATCAAGGAAGCTTGAAATTGCGCGCATCTTTGTTCGTCGAACGGATCTGCTGGGCATCAGTTCGCAGTTCTCCTTCGTCTTCGTCCATCTCGGATTCAGACGAGCATGCGCGCTGGCTCGCGCTTTGTCGATTTTGCGCGTGTGAGCGTCGTGGTCAGAGTGGTTGCGGTGGCGCGAACTCTTCTTCCTTCGAGGAAGGTCATGTTCCTCTTCTTCGGATGAAGGGGTGGGGCTGCGGTCGAACCTGACCGGAGCTTTCTTCTTCGGCTCCGTGGGAGCTTCCTGGTGGAGCGCAGCTCCGATGAGTCCGAGTCCGGTAAGTGCGGACTTGTGCATGGCCCTCTTCGGGTCCCCCTATGGAGGTGGGTGGGCTGCGAGGTACGCAGTGGCTGCCATGATCGCAGCCTGCGGCGTTTTCGGGATGACGTTGTCGTCGGCGTCCATCTCCATGAAGGATGTGTGGAGGGTTCGGGTCACCTCACGACGCTCCTTGGGATCCATGTTCTCCATCCGAGAGCGGTGCTTGTTGCCTTGGTTACCGTTCGAGCTGGAGCCGATGCCCATGGAGGAGAGCGCGGCTCGTCGCACGCTGGACTCTGAGGCTGCTTGCTTGCGTTTGACAAGCACCTCCTGCATCTTGACCTGCTTCTTGTGCTCCTCGATCAGGAGCAGGTGGTAGGCCATCAGCAGATCCCAGGAGGAGTCTGCAGGCTGGACTATGTTGCCTGCCACGGTGTTGCGTGCTTGGGCCCGTCCTTCTTTGCTAAGGCGGATGACATGGCCGTTGTCTTCCCCTTCGGGTGGGTGGGACTGGCTTCTTCTATTCCAGCCGTTTCGATCTGGCGGGTTAGGTGTGAGGGGTTTCGCGGCATAGTAAATCAAAATTTTCTACGGAGCGAACAGAGGGAAAGCCAAGATCTAATCTAGGAGATGCAAACAACGAGAGAGATTAGATTAGATCTTCATACCCTTGAAGATTCGCACAGCGGAACGTTCGTCGGAACGTGGGTGATGTAGTCGTACTCGCTTCTCCTCCTCGCGATCCGATCCGATCTAGCACCACAAGTGGCGATGCCTCCGTGAGATGCACACGTGCAGCACCTCGACGTCTCCTCCTTCCTCGGACCAGCGAGTATGGTGGAGAGATAGATTGGATCTACAACACGACGGCGTGGTATGGTGGAGAATTTCTGCTGCAGGGCTTCGCCTACAAACAATCGGGAGGGAGAGAGGAAGGTAGCAAGGCTGCTAGGGCTTGGAGGAAGGTGTGTGTGTGTGGGGAGGGGGCGCACCACCCTCTATATATAGAGGGGGCCAGCCCTGCCCTCCTCCAAGCCTATATCTAGTTTAAACAATTTAAACTCTCCCTTATCTAGAAATCCTATCTCTAGTTTAAACGATTTAAACTCTCCCTTATCTAGAAATCCTATCTCTAGTTTAAACGAGTTTAAACTTATCCAGATCACTGGGCCCTATGGGGCCCTGGCCCAATGCGCCAGGACACTCCCTCATAGGCCCATGCCCCTCCCGGAAGGTGGGGCCACGTTGGTCCCTTCCGGAAGGTTCTAGAAGCTTCCGTACAATACCGATTAACCCGAACAATTCAACTCCAAAACTGCACCGCCTTATATGAATCTTATTCTCAGGACCATTCGAACCTCTCGTGATATCCCGGATACCATCCGAGACTCGAACAAAAATCATAAACCAATTATCCAATCTATCCTAGCCAAGACACGTTAAGTGTGTGACCTGCGGGTTCGAGAATATGCGTACATGATCTTCTATCAATAATCAACAGCGGGTCAGGCACCCATATTGACTCCCACACATTCATCGATGATCATATCGGATGAACCACGATGCCGGATTCAATCAATCCCATATATATATTCCCTTCGTCTCGCGATATTTTACTTGCTCGAGATTCGATCGTCGGTATCGTCATACCTAGTTCAATCTCGTTCACGAAGTACTTTACTCGCGTAATCCGACATCACTTTGTGATTAAATCCTTAACCACATGCTTTCAAGCGGTGTTGATATCGACACGAAAGTGGGCCCAAGTATATCTCTCCGACTTGGGAGGGACAAATTCCATCTCGATACATACAACCCAATGATACTTCCGATCACCTGAGAGACACCTTTATGATCACCCTCTCATAGGATGACATTTGATGACCTCAAAGCTTTCTTCCGATACCAGGGAGTTGCATTATCTCATGGTCTAAGGAATACAATATTTGACATAGGAAAAGCTTCGCAAAGACGAACACGATGACACGATCTAATTGCTCTGCTTTGTTTGGGTCTATCCACCATATCATTCTCCCAATGATATGATCTCATTATAAATTGACAACTCATGTCTATGGTTAGGAAACCTTAACCATCATTGATCAATGAGCTAGTCCATAGAGGTGTACTAGGGACACGGTGTTGTTTACAAACCACACAAGTATTAAAGTTTCCGCTTAATACAATTCTAGCATGGAATATAAACTTTATCATGAACAAGAATTATAATAATAACATCTTTATTATTGCCTCTAGGGCATAATTCCAACAGTCTCCCACTTGCACTAGAGTCAATAATCTAGTTTACATTTGGCAACAATCTCACACCCATGGCACTGAGGTGTTGATCATGTTTTACACGTGGAAGAGGTTTAGTCAATGGATCTGCGACATTCAGATCCGTATGTACTTTGCTAATCTTCAGATCTCCATCTGCTATATAATCTCGGATTATATGAAACTTGCGGTTGATATGCTTGGTCTTTGGATGATATCTTGGTTCCTTAGCGAGTGCTATGGCGCGGTGTTGTCACAATATCTCCATGGGTCCAATGCACTTGGAACCACGCCAAGCTCGATGATGAAGTTTCGATCCAAACTCCTTCACTTGACGCTGCGGCAGCCATGTATTCCGCTTCCTTTGTAGATCCCGCGATCACGCTTTGCTTGCGACTTCTCCACTCACAGCTCTTCCATTCAAAATATACACATATCCCGTCCGAGATTTAGAATCATCCTTGTCGATTGTCGAAACTAGCGTCGACGTAACCTTTTCGACAAGTCGTTCATCACCCCATAGACTAAGAACATTTCTTTAGTTCTATTTAGGTACTTTAGGATGTGCTTCACGGCTGTCCAGTGTTCCACTCCTGGATCACTTTGATATTTGCTCGTCAAACTAAGAGCATTGGACACATCCGGTCTAGTACACAACATGGCATACATGATGGAACCTATGGCGAGGCATAAGGCACTTTGCTCATAGCTTCCCTATCATTTACCGTAGTGGACAGAGCCTTGCTCAATATCTTACCCGACAACATAGGCATTGAACCTTTCTTTGCCTTATCCATTCGAACCTTTTCGTAACTTTGTCTAGGTATGTACTCCGGCTTAAAGCTATCAGGCCTTTGTCTATCTTTATAGATCTTGATGCCCAATATATAAGCAGCTTCACCTAGGTCTTTCATTGAAAACACTTGTTCAAATAACTCTTCACATCGTTAAGCATGTTGATGTCATTTCCGATAATCAATATGTCATCCACATACGATGTAAACGTCACCGAGCTCCCACTCACTTTCTTGTAGATACAAGCTTGAAAGCAATTTGGAACAAATCCAAAGCTCTTGATCACTTGATCAAAATGAAGGTTCCAACTCCGAGATGCTTGCTTCAGTCCATAAATGGAACGCTGAAGTTTGCATACTTTACTAGCATCCTTAGGATCGACAAAACCTTCGGGTTGCATCATATACAACTCTTCATCAATGTTCCCATTGAGGAAAGCAGTCTTGACATCCATCTGCCATATTTCATAATCATGAAACGCAGCAATTGCTAATAAAATCCGAATGGACTTAAACATCGCTACGGGAGAGAAAGTCTCATCGTATTCAACACCTTGAACTTGTCGAAAACCTTTTGCGACAAGCCGTGCTTTATAGACGGTAACATTACCATCCGCGTCCATTTTCTTCTTGAAAATCCATTTGCACTCAACGGCCATTCGGTCGCTAGGAGGGTCCACCAAAGTCCATACTTGGTTTTCGCTCATGGATCCCAATTCGGATTTCATGGCTTCCAGCCATTTCTCAGAGTCTGGGCTCATCATCGCTTCCTCATAGTTCGTAGGTTCACTGTCTTCTACTAACAAGACAGTCAAGACAGGGTTGCCGTACCACTCAGGAGGGGCACGACCTTGTCGACTGCGACGTTCAAGAGCAGATCGTCCAAGCTTCATGATCCTTGTCATTAGCTTCCTCTATTGTTGGTGCAAGGTGACCTTGGAGCGATTTCAGTGCGCTACTCTCCAATTCAAGAGAAGGTTCAATAACCTCGTCTAGCTCTACTTTCCTCCCACTCACTTCTTTCGAGAGAAACTCCTTCTCAAGAAAGGAACCGTTCTTCGACAAACACTTTGCCTTCTGTGATAGAAGGTATACCCAATAGTTTCCTTAGGGTATCCTATGAAGACGCATTTCTCGCTTTGGGTTCGAGCTTGTCCCGGCATCAACTTCTTGACGTAAGCTTTGCATCCCCAAACTTTAAGAAACGACAACTTAGGTTTAGCACCAAACCACGCTTCATACGGTGTCGTCTCAACGGATTTAGATGGAGCCCTATTTAAAGTGAATGCAGCGGTTTCTAATGCATAGCCCCAAAATGATAACGGCAAATCAAGAAGAGACATCATTGATCGGACCATATCTAATAGGGTTCGATTCCAGCTCGAGACACACCATTGCTTGTGTGGTGTTCCGGGTGGCGTGAGTTGTGAAACGATTCCACTTGCTTTAAGATGCGTGAGAAAATCATAACTCAAATATTCACCTCCACGATCGGATCGTAGAAACTTAATCTTCATTACGATGGTTCTCCACTTCATTCGAAATTCTTTGAACTTTTCAAACGTTTGATTTATGTTTCATTAAATAGATATACCCATATCTACTTAAGTCATCGGTAAAAGTGAGAAAATAGCGATATCCACCGCGCGTCGAAACACTCATCGGTCCGCATACATCGGTATGTATGATTTCCAACAAGCCCGTTGCTCGCTCCATCATACCGGAGAACGGGGTTTTGATCATCTTGCCCATGAGGCATGGTTCGCATGTGTCAAATGATTCAAAATCAAGAGACTCCAAAAGTCCATCAGAATGGAGTTTCTTCATGCGCTTTACACCAATATGACCTGAGACAAGGCCACAAATAAGTAGTATTATCACTATCTACTTTGCATCTCTTAGCCTCAATGTTATGGATGTGTGTTTCATCCCTTTCGAGATTTAGAAGAAATAAACCATTTACAAGAGGTGCATGACCATAAAAGATGTTACTCATATAAATAGAACAACCATTATTATCCGATTTAAATGAATAACCGTCTTGCAATAAACATGATCCGGAAATAATGTTCATGCTCAACGCAGCACATAATAACATTTATTAAGGTTTAAAACTAATCCGAAGGTAAAACTAAGGAGAGCGTCTGACGGCCATCACATCAACTCTTGATCCGCTAACGCCAAGATCGTCACCTCATCCCTCAAGTCAGCCGTCATTCCGTAGCTCTGCTTCGAGTTACAAACATTAGCAACCGAACCGGTATCAAATACCTGCACTACAACGAGGGCTAGTAAGGAAAACATCAATAACATGTATATCAAATATACCTTTGATGGTGCCACCTTCTTGTCCGCTAAGTACTTGAGACAGTTATGCCCAAAGGACCCTGTCCTTGCAATAGAAGCACTCGGTTCGGCTTAGGACCGCACTGAGCTTCTTCTCGCAGGGCATTGCCACCGCCCTTCTTGAAGGGCTTCTTTGCTCCTTACCTTTCTTAAAGGAGGGCTTGTTGACCATCAACACATGATTATCCTTCTTGATGTCCACTCGCAGCCTTGACTTTGCGAAGAGCTCGGTGATCGATCGTGGAACCAATCGATTATGAGTCACTACAAAACTTTTGTAGCCGGGAGGAGTGATTGCAACCCTATCAATCTTGAGCTCCTCGAATCGTGCATTCCAGCTTGCTCAATGCGTTGAGTGTAGCCCGACATCTTTATGGCGTGCTCACTAACGGAACTCCCTTCCTCCATCTTGCGCTTAAAGAACTTCTAAGAGATCTCATATCTCTCGAGCGGGCTTGAGTCTGAAACATGGTTTTCACCTCGAGAATCTCAAAGGGCCCGGATAGGTTTCAAAACAATTTTGAAGCTCGGTTCCATAGCAAACAACATGGTGCTCTTAATCACACCATAATCATCTTTGCGCGATCGACAGATGCTTTCTCATCACCGCGTAGCTTGCAAGAGGGGTCACCTAACGCTTTACCAAGGACATAGTCCTTTTGTCCGCCAGACAGAATGATTCTTAGATTAGGGAACCAATTGGTGAAGTTAGACCCATTGTTTCTAAGCTTTTCCTTCTCAGCAAAAACATTGAAGTTGAAGTTGGACTTGGCCATTGGATCTACAGTATTTGCAAGTACAATTTAGACTATGTTCATGATAAATAGTTCAACTTAATCAAATTACTAGATGAACTCCCACTAAATTCAACATCCCTCAAGTTGTTTAGTGAACACGATCCAAATTCACCACACCTAATCCGATCATCACGAGAAGAGATGTGGTTTCAATGGTGGACAACAAAGTGTCGATCATATCACTCATATGACTCGTGCTTAACCTTTCGGTTCTTGTGTTCCGAGGCCATGTCTGTACATGCTAGGCTCGCTGCTAGACCCAAGTATTTCCGTGTGCAGTAAAACCGGCTTGCACCCGTTGTATGTGAGCGAGAGTCTATAGCACCCGATCATCACGTGATGCTTGGACACAACGAACTTTCATAGCGGTGCATACTTGGGGAGAACAGCTTTTATCTTGATCTTTATGAGGAATCATCTTATAATGCTACTGTCGCGATCTAAGCATAATAAGATACATAAAGGGATAAACATCACATGCATATAACTTTATGTGACATGGTATAGCCAATCCTCGCACAATGATCTCCATCTTGTGCGTTCCGGCATGATCTCCATCACTCCACCATGATTGCCTCCACCACGAATAGCAATTAAAACTATTGCTAACTACTTAGCGATAAAGTAAAGCTATTACATGGCGTATAAGAAGTTGACTCGCAGGTCATACACAATTATAAAGACAACCATATGGCTCCTGCCGGTTGTGTACTCATCGACATGCAAGTCGTGAAACATTACAAAACATGATCATCGCATACAATATACACATCACATCTTGGGCCATACCATATCACGTAAAACACTCGCAAAAACAAGTTTGACGCCTACTTTGTTGTTGCGTGTTTTACGTGGCTTATGGGAGTAGATGCTAAGAACGATTCTTACTACTAAAGCCACAACGGTGATATTATGGTTGCCAAACTCCGTGTTAATCCCATGACAACTATAGTGAGAGAAACTAACATCCACCACCGCATGTGTGGTACAAGCCACACGTCAAGTGCGGAGTCGGTCTCGCGAACGGCGTCGCGTAAGGTTGGCTGGACCGCTTCAATCTCACTATCCCGTCATAAGAAGAACACAAACAAGAGGCTTGCAACAGAAAACATCAACGCCCGCAACAACCATGTTGCGTTCTACTCGTGAAACACATCTACGCATAGATCTAGCTCTGATACCACTGAGGGTTTCGCGGCATAGTAAATCAAAATTTTCTACGTAGCGAACAGAGGGAAAGCCAAGCTCTAATCTAGGAGATGCAAACAACGAGAGAGATTGGATTAGATCATCATACCCTTGAAGATTCGACAAATGAACGCGTTAACGTGGGTGATGTAGTCGACTCGCTTATCCTCCTCGCGATCCGATCCGATCTAGCACCACAAGTGGCGATGCCTCCGTGAGATGCACACGCAAGACTCGACGTCTCCTCCTTCCTCGGACCAACGAGTATGGTGGAGATATAGATTGGATCTATAACACACGGCGTGGTGTATATGGTGGAGAATTTCACGCAGGCTTCGCCACAAACAATGGGAGGGAGAGAGAAGGTAGCAAGGTGCTAGGGCTTGGAGGAAGGTGTGTGTGTGTGTGTGTGGGAGGCACCACCCTCTATATATAGAGGGGCGGCCAGCCCTCCTCCAAGCCTATCTCTAGTTTAAACAATTTAAACTCTCCTTATCTAGAAATCCTATCTCTAGTTTAAACGATTTAAACTCTCCCTTATCTAGAAATCCTATCTCTAGTTTAAACGAGTTTAAACTTATCCAGATCGGGGGCCCTATGGGGCCTTGTTCCCTGGCCCAATGCGGCCAGGACACTCCCTCATAGGCCCATGCCCTCCCGGAAGGTGGGGCCACGTTGGTCCCTTCCGAAGGTTCTAGAAGCTTCCGACAATACCGATTAACCCGAACAATTCAACTCCAAAAAGCCTTGCCTTATATGAATCTTATTCTCCGGACCATTCCGAACCTCTCGTGATATCCCGGATCCCATCCGAGACTCGAACAAAAATTCATAAACCAATTATCCAATCTATCCTAGCCAACACACGTTAAGTGTGTGACCTATGAGGTTCGAGAATATGCGACATGATCTTCTATCAATAATCAACAGCGGGTCAGGCACCCATATTGACTCCCACACATTCATCGATGATCATATCGGATGAAGCACGATGCCGTGATTCAATCAATCCCATATATATATTCCCTTCGTCTCGCGATATTTTACTTGCTCGAGATTCGATCGGTATCGTCATACCTAGTTCAATCTCGTTCACAAGAAATACTTTACTCGCTCCGTAATCCGATATCACTTTGTGATTAACTCCTTAACCACATGCTTGCAAGCGGTGTTGATATCGACACGAGTGGGCCCAAGTATATCTCCGACTTGGGAGGGACAAATTCCATCTCGATACATACAACCCAACAGACACTTTCCGATCACCTGAGAGACACCTTTATGATCACCATCTCATAGGATGACGTTTGATGACCTCAAAGCTTTCTTTCGATACCAGGGAGTTGCATTATCTCATGGTCTAAGGAATACAATATTTGACATAGGAAAAGCTTCGCAAAGACGAACACGATCTAATTGCTCTGCTTTGTTTGGGTCTATCCACCATATCATTCTCCCAATGATATGATCTCATTATCAATTGACAACTCATGTTTATGGTTAGGAAACCTTAACCATCATTGATCAATGAGCTAGTCCATAGAGGCGTACTAGGGACACGGTGTTGTTTACAAACCACACAAGTATTAAAGTTTCCGCTTAATACAATTCTAGCATGGAATATAAACTTTATCATGAACAAGAATTATAATAATAACATCTTTATTATTGCCTCTAGGGCATAATTCCAACAAGGTGTCGGGTTGGGCAGCGGGTTGGGTGTTTGCTAATCCCCGTCAGCCTGTATGACTACGGCGCATTGGTAGCGCTCGTAGATTGGTCCGCTTCTACCGCAGCTTTCAGATCCGGAACCGTAGGTCCCTTCATCTGATGGCGGATCGCACATATCGGAGTTGTAGCTGCTGTTGTGGAATCATCTGTTGATGATGTTGTGCGTAGCACGGGGTGTGGGGTCCATGAAGCGGGCCTGATTGATGGTATGGGCACCCACTCAGGGAGGCGGAGGGTGCCAGTTTGCCCCACCTGGAAGCAGAAGCTCCCGAACAGGATTTCGAGTCCGTCGCCTACGGGCTCAAAGTCCTTCATGGTGGCCGGTGAGTGGGCGGTGAAGTCGAAAGCGCCAAAGAGGAGGTGACTCTCCGTCGCCGCAGAGTTGTAGATCGATTGGGTTGGGACCGTCATGATCGCACAATCAGCGTCCCCGTTTCCACAGACGGCGCCAATTGACGAGGTTTAATCTCATCAATGCCCATTGTTATGGACTTTGGTTTTGGAGAAGATGGGGATGCTGGAGATCGTGGACCGGTTAGCAAACAAGCAACACGGGGACACAAGGTTTACCTGTGTTCAGCCCCGAGGAAAAACCCTACTCCTGCTTGTCTGCTCTTGATTACGGCGGAACCGAAGGTTACAGGGGTGCGCAGATGCAATCTGGCGTGGAGGTGTGTATGCGAAAGTATGAGGAGAAGATCTAGGTCGTGCCCTCCTAGCCTTTATATAGACTCAGGCAGGTCCCGGGCATAGACCTAGTCGGTTACAGGTTCTAGGGTTTTACCCCTTTGAATTTCCTATCTACTCTAGTCTTGCTCTCCAAGGATCCAAAAGCGTCATGGGCCTTGGCCACCCGAAAATCTTCATGGGTCAGCGTATAGTTGCCGTGGGCCTTCCTTGGGCTGGACCAGGTATGCTGAGATCATGTACCCGTGGGGTATAACCATGTCAAGTAGAACACAATGTTCATTGTGGGCGGTGGTGCTTTTATTATCAATTGCTTCTTGTGTACTTTGCATCTTGCTATATGATGGGATGAAGCGGCCCGGGCTAACCTTACATGACATCAACATGCAACTTGTATTGCATAAGTGGCTTTGCGGGTGTCTGTCTCTCCCATTATAGTATAGATCCAATTTACAACGGGCACTTGATAGTTCAAACATCAACGTTGTGGTTCTTGTTCGTAAGTTAGATCGACACTTATTGAAAGCCCCAAACCACGTAAAATATGTAAAGAAATTAGAGGCGTCTAACTTTGTTTTGTAGGGGTGTGCTGTGATGTGATATGGCCATGATTGTGATTATATTTGATGTATGCAATGTTCCTTATTGTAAGTTGGCAACCGGCAGGAGCCATAAGGTTGTCTTTAATTTCTGTTAAGACCCGCGTGTCTATTCAAAGTAGTTGTAATAGTTGAAGCTGGTGGACGACAATCATGGAGCAGCGTCATTAACCTTGATGCAATGCCGGTGATGATGGAGATCATGTTCGTGCTTGAAGATGGAGATCGGAAGCACAAAGAAGAAAGGCCATATCATATCACATATTATGAATTGCATGTGATGTTAATCCTTTATGCATCTTGTATTGCTTAGTTAACGACGGTAGCATTATAAGATGATCCCTCATGCACATAAATTTCAAGTTCTAAAGTGTTCATCCTTAGTAAGCACCGTTGCTAAAGCTTGTTGTTTCTAAGCACCACGTGATGATCGGGTGTGTTAGATTCTGCAAGTGTATACAACATGAGCAAGCCAGATTTGCTCATGCGGAAGCTAAGGTTTGATCTTGACGAGCCTAGTATGTACAAACATGGTCTCGGAACACGGATCACCGAAAGGTAAAGCATGAATCATATAGTAGATATGATGAACATGTCGATTGTTCGCCATTGAAGCTACATCAACTCTCGTGATGATCGGTTTTGATGTGGTGGATTTGGTTCGTGTGATCACTAAAACAATGTGAGGGATATTGTTTTGAGTGGGAGTTCACCTAGATTAATTTAACTATTAATTAGAACTCAATTTGTCATAAACTTAGTCTAAACTATTGCAAATATGTTGTAGATCAATGCCCCTACCATCAATTTTAATGCGTTCCTAGAGAAAGAAAAGTTGAAAAACAATGGAAGCAATCATGGATTGGTTCCGCAATTTGAGGATTGTCCTCAATCTTGGTAATTTGACCTATGTGGATGCACATTGGGTGACTCACTGCGGTGATGCTACCGATGAAGTAAAGAATGTTTACCTCGCTCGGAAGAATCGACTCCGATTCGATGTGCTATCTTGTATGGTTTGGAATCGAAGCTTCAGAAAAGGTTTGAGAATTCAGACCCACATGATATTGTCCGTGAACTCAAATTGATATTTGAGACACACGCTGCAGTTGAGAGCTATGAGGCTTCTGAAAAGTTCTTTAACTGCAAGATGGAAGAGGGCAGCTCCGTCAGTGAGCATATGCTTAAGATGTCTGGGCACGCAAACAAAATCCAAAGCTTGGGTATAGTGATTCCTAATGCTTTGGGTATTTACCGTGTCCTCCAATCACTACCACCAAGTTACAAGAACTTTGTGATGAACTACAATATGCAAAGCATGAACAAGCCTTCGAACTCTTCTCCATGTTAAAATCTGAAGTGGAAATCAAGAAAGAGCACCAAGTGTTGATGGTCAATAAGACCACCAAATTCAAGAAAGGCAAGTCTAAGCAAAGGGACACTTCAAGAAGGGTGGTAAGAAAGTTATGCGACCGAAGAAGACCAAGGCTGGACCTAAGCCCGACGATCGAGTGCTTTTACTGCAAGGGAGAAGGTCACTGGAAGCGGAATTGCCCAAAGTACTTGGCGGATTTGAAGAACGACAACATAAAGAAGAAAGGTATATTCGATATACATGTTATTGATGTGTATCTCACTAGTACTCGTAGTAGTGCCTGGGTATTTGATACTAGTTTGGTTGCTCATATTTGTAACTCGAAACAGGTGCTGCAGAATAAACGGAAGCTAGCGAAGAACAAGGTGACAATGCGCGTGGGAAATGGATCAAAGGTTGATGTGATCGCGGTCGGCACGCTACCTCTACATCTACCATCGGGATTAGTTTTATACTTAAATAATTGTTATTTGGTGCCTGCGTTAAGCATGAACATTATATCGGGATCTTGTTTATTGCGAGACGGTTACTTGTTTAAGTTCGAGAATAATGGTTGTTCGATTTATATGAGTAATGTGTTTTATGCACATGCACCTTTGATAGATGGTCTATTCTTATTGAATCTCGATAGTGGAAATACACATATTAATAACATTGAAGCTAAATGTTCGAAATTGAGCGATAACTCGACCTATATGTGGCACTGTCGTCTTGGTCACATTGGAGTGAAGCATATGAAGAAACTCCATTCCGATGGACTTCTTGAATCACTTGATTTCGAATCACTTGAAAGATGCGAAGCATGTCTGATGGGTAAAATGACTAAGACTCCATTTTCTGGTATGATGGAGCGAGCTACGGACTTATTGGAAATCATACATACTGATGTGTGTGGTCCGATGAGTGTAGCATCGCGCGGTGGTTATCGTTATGTTCTTACCTTCACAGATGACTTGAGTAGATATGGGTATATCTATTTCATGAAACATAAGTCCGAAACTTTCGAGAAGTTTAAGGAATTTCAAAGTGAGGTGGAGAATCAACGTAACAAGAAGATTAAATTTCTACGTTATGATCGTGGAGGTGAATATCTAAGTTACGAGTTTGGCGAGCATTTGAAGAAATGCGGAATACTTTCACAATTGACACCGCCGGGAACACCATAGCGTAATGGTGTGTCCGAATGTCGTAATCGTACTCTCTTAGATATGGTTCGTTCTACAATGTCACTTACAGATTTACCGCTATCATTTCGGGGTTATGCATTAGAAACAACCGCATTCACTTTAAATAGGGCACCATCTAAATCCGTTGAAACGACACCGTATGAATTATGGTTTGGGAAGAAACCTAAATTGTCGTTCCTTAAAGTTTGGGGTTGCGGTTTATGTAAAGAAGTTACAATGACAAGCTTGAACCCAAAGCGGAAAAATGCGTCTTCATAGGATACCCAAAGGAAACTATTGGGTATACCTTCTATCATAGATCCGAAGGCAAAATCTTCGTTGCCAAGAATGGATCCTTTCTAGAGAAGGAATTTCTCTCAAAAGAGGTGACTGGAAGGAAAGTAGAACTCGACGAGGTTGTCGAACCTTCTCTCGAACTTGCGAGTAGCGCAGCACTGGAATAAGTTCCTGTGGTGCCTACACCAATAAGAGAGGAAGCTAATGATGATGATCATGAAACTTTGGTTGAAGTTGCTACAGAGCCTCGCAGGTCAACGAGAACTCGTACCACTCCTGATTGGTATGATGCCGTTATGAGTGTCATGTTGGTGGACAACACCGATGACCCTGCGACATATGAGGAAGCGATGATGAGCCCAGATTCTAATAAATGGCAAGAATCCATGAAATCCAAAATTGTATCCATGTACGGAAACCAAGTATGGACTTTGGTGGACTTACCGGATGTTATTAACAACAAGATCATATCGTTAGGAGAATGGTATGATGGACATACTCCTATAGGTAAGCGTAGCATAAAGATCAAGTCATTTTAATAGTTCAATTGCTATATGCTTTCTGATATATAGTAACCTAATTCCTTCGACCATGAGATCATGCTTATCACCATCACCGTAAGGATGCTTTGATGACATCAAACACCACATCGTAACTGGGTGGCTATAAAGGTGGCATTGAGTGTTCGGAAAGTATGGGTTGAGACACATGGATCAAGAGTAGGATTTGTCCATCCATATGACGGATAAATATACTCTGGGCCCTCTCGGTGGAATGTCATCCAATTGGCTTGCAAACATGTGACTGGATCACAAGGGATCACATATCACGGGAACGAGAAAAGAGTACTTATCAGTAACGAGGTTGAACTAGGTATGCAGAGATACCGACGATCAAAACCTCGGATAAGTAAACTGTCGTGAGACAAAGGGAAATTGGTATCATATGTAAGTGGTTCATTCGATCGCAAATTAATCATAGAAATATGTGGGAGCCATATGAATTTCCAGATTCCTCTATTGGTTATTGTTCGGAGAAGTGTCTCGATCATGTCCGCATAATTCACGAACCGTAGGAAGACACACTTAAGGATTCGATGTTGTTGAGTAGTTATGGAATGATGAGTAAGAGACCGAATGTTGTTCGGAGTCTCGGATGGGATCTGGGATATCACGAGGAGATCCGGAATGGTTCGGAGAATAAGATTCATATAAGGAAAGTCCTGTTTCGGGATTGGAGAATGATTCCGGTGTTTTCATCGGGAATGTTCTAGAAGGGTCCGGAAGGTCCGGCACTCCAGAGGGGAAGGGTACATGAATGTGTCATAAAAAGTTGGAATGGTTGCATCATGTACTAGGTGTCATCGCTGAGCAAAATAAAGGGATAAATCAAATCATAGTTTGAAAAGTCAAACGCCAATTTGAAAAGT
This sequence comes from Avena longiglumis, assembly GCA_030063025.1. Taxonomy (NCBI): domain Eukaryota; kingdom Viridiplantae; phylum Streptophyta; class Magnoliopsida; order Poales; family Poaceae; genus Avena; species Avena longiglumis. Next base: position 518,222,979 of record CP125975.1, read on the forward strand.
CAAACAGCAAGTTTGCTTGGTGGAGGGAGAGTAGGCAACCTACTTGGGGAGGAGTTCCTCTCCCTCCACCCGCCGGCCTTGGAGGCCGACTTGGGGGAGGACTCTCCTCCCCTGGCCGGCGCCCTCCCACCTATATAAGGAGGGGCAGGGGTGCCCCTCTACACCTACACCTCTCACCACCCAAACCCTAGCCCTAAGACGCCGGCGCCACCACCCCCTGCTGCCGCCGCCTAGGGCACCACCAACTCGCCGAGTTGGGGTGAAACCCTAACCCTAGCCGCCAGCTAGGTTCCTCCCTTGGTGCCTCTAAACCCTAGATCGCCAAGGCCTCTCTCATACTCCACCATACTCGCTCCGGCTTAAGGCGAAGCCCTGCGAGATCTCCCCTCTACTTCCGGTACCACGCCGCCTTGAATCACGAGGAGAGTGCTACAACCTCCACCGCACTGGAACAAGGGAGAGGAAGGTCTTCATTGAGTACCGAACGTGTGACCGATCATGAAGCGCCGGAACGTTAAAGACCTAAGGATCGCTCACACGATCTTGAGATCGGCAAGAGTACGACTACATCACACATGAGAATCCGCTCTCGTTAAACACTTTGGAATCTTCGAGGGTGAGTTATTCTATCGACTCGTTGCTACAATCTAGTAGATAGATCTTGGTTTGTTTGTTTGTATGCGGTAGAATTTTTTTGTTTTCCATGCTACGAACTCCTATATATACCCTACGGGTACATGATATTAGTATACCTGATCCAGCCCAAGGAAGGCCCACAAGAACATATGCGGCCTGCGGAGACTTTCGGGTGGTCCAAGCCCATGACGCCTTCGGATCCTTGGAGAGCAAGACTAGAGTAGATAGAATTTCAAAAGGGCAAACTCTAACCTGTAACCGACTCGACCTATGCCCGGGACCTGCCTATCTATATAAAGGTTAGGAGGGCACGGCGAGGAGGGCACCTCAACTCACCACACACACACCGCACGCCAGATTGCATTTGGGCACCCCTGTACTTTTCGGTTCCGCCGTAATCAAGAGCAGACAAGCGGGAGTAGGGTTTTCCCTCCGGGGGCCTGAACCTGGGTAAACTTCGTGTCCCCGCGTTGCTTGTTTGCTAACCGTTCCGCGATCTCCAGCATCCCCATCTTATCCAAAACCCAAGTCCATAACAATGGGCATTGACGAGATCGAACCTCGTCGGTAGGGTCGTGTGAGAGCGATTGTGGCGTCCAGTGCAGGGAGGAGGAAGTTGTTCTAGCAGCTTTGGCTGGTCGTGGAGATGTCGTCGACTGTGAAGGCAAGTGCAGCGGGGTGGCATGTTTGCGTGGTTGAGTGCCACGAATCTACGCGTGGCGGCTGATTGGTTCCTTGTTGGGTTGGTGTAGGTGAGACTAATAGTGAAAGCCGTGCTTCGGACACTGCTAGAGCAGTTGATGGCGGTACCTATGGGTATCATTTTCTTGTTGAACCGTTTCAGTCAGTACGCGTTCGTGGGCAAGTACCAGGCCATTGCCCTCTTCCGCTCCGGTAGCTGGCGGCGACGTTCCTCGATTTGCATCGTCAATTCGCTGCCATGCAAGAGCGGTGCCACAAGCACACCGGCATAGCCGAACTCGATGCCGGTCGGAAGCCTCGCGCGCAGCGACGCGAGGATGTCGTAGTGGGTGAACATCACAACCTCGTGGAGATTGAGAGTGGGCCTCTCCATGACGGCGACAAGAGAGGAGGAGGGAAGAGAGTGTGGGGGTGGGATGAACTGCCATCCTCTTTTAAGGATCACGGATACGGTTTTTGTTCCGCCACAACAAGCGCGAGCGAAAAAACATGGTTTTCTCGACCCGTATAGGTGTTTTAAAGACCGGCCTTTTGAAGGGTCCGTTAGAGATGCTACTCTCTCCGTTTCACTTTACTCCGCACCTTTGAGCAAGTCAAAGCCAATGTTTATAATGTTTAACCAATATAACATACGAAATATCAATATTGTAAATAATTATAATTTTAAATTTATAGTTGGTCAAATTTGATAATCGTTTAACCTAATATGTGAAATAATTCGAAAGAGAGGGGATATTAGCTTAGGAGAAGCGTCAACACATGGATGTTTGGCAAGCTTAGGCACAACGGGCCGCCACTCACAGCAATTTGGGCCTGGCCACTCGGGGCTGGACAAGGACTTGTAGGTGGGAGCCGGTAGGCCTGCCCGGATATGCACGAGCGCTCTACTTGTCTGAAGAGGCCCACATATCCGCGCCTCCACCACCACGGCCACTCGGATAGTCTCTCCCCGATCCAACCCTAACCCTCTCCAACTCGCCGGCGCCGAAGCCCCGCCCCGACCCTGCTCGTCGGCGCGCTTCCGTTTCCCATCCTCACCTCGCGCCTCCGCTCGTGGAGGACTCACTGGTTCGTGTCTCCTGTTCTCCGCAGATCCACACGTTTATTTATCTCACGTGTTAATCTCGCCTCTTGCTCCCGTGTTCTAGGGCTTGGTAGGTCGCGAGACTCTACCTCTCGTACAATTCGCGCACAATGGAGCAAGACCAGAGCGTTGCAGCTCCAGAATCTGGAAATCCAGAGGCTGGTGCTGTGGCCTCGTCCGTCGCGCCTGTCGATTCGGCCGACGCTGGCGCTGACGCCGACGTTTACAGTCAGAATCCGGCGAGCGCTAACCCTGACGCGAGTGTTGATATCCAGTATCCAGATTCATCTTATAATGGAGCTCAGGGGTCTGAAGGATCTGTATATCCAACCGAGCACGCATCCCTGAACGGAACTGCCGGTCAGACAGTGAGTTACCAAGCCGAAGGAGCTACAGAGAATGGTGGTGCCACTGACGAGATGAGTGAGCCAATGGTTCCCGAGCAATCCTACGAGGATGGTAATGCTGGGACAGACAATAGACTTGTTTTATCTGGTTTCGGTGCCTGCTATTTTGTTGTTAATATGTTGCTTACTTTTGTTCAGCTGTAGCTTCAGCAGAAGAGGCTAGGTTGTGGGAGGTTGTTACTGCAGATTGCTTAGACTTCAATGCTTGGATTTCACTTATTGAGGAGACTGAGAGAATCTCCGGGGTAAGACTTGGATTATTGCCTCCCCATACAGTGAATCCATTGTTCTCTTTTTGTTCAACTTGCTATGCAGATGTGCTGTTTTTCGTCAGCTTATCATTTTATTTTTTTGCTATGTGAATCTTTGTTATGGCATGGATAATCACTTGCTTCATGGTTTCTATTAGCATATATGAATTTGCAGCCAAAAAGGGTATGGATATTATATGTTTTCTCCTTCTAATGTTGGATCTTAGTATATGCTTGCTCTTAGACTTCATAAGCCTTGTTCCCTGTAGTTGTATCAAAGGTTTTGGTAGTCTCCTTGAAGCTTATCATTGTTCTATTGTAGTCTTGTCAATCGTTGATTTATTTGTGTTTCAGTGAAGTGAATTAAATATAAATTCATAATCCATGTAAGTAATAAATTAAATGTAACTTTTTATGATAATTACTTTCATGCTAATGCCCTGTATATTCCTGCTCAGGGCTATATTTCGAAAATACGGAAAGTGTATGATGCATTCCTTGCGGAGTTCCCTCTGTGCTTTGGGTATTGGAAGAAATACGCGGATCACGAAGGCCATCTTGATGGCGTCAGTAAAGTTATAGAGGTGTATGAACGGGCAGTTCTTGCAGTTACTTATTCGGTGGACATTTGGGTTAACTATTGTCTGTTTGCAATTTCAACATATGACGACCCCGATATCATCAGAAGGTACATACACTGACTATTCCCGTTGAAGTATTTTTACTTTTTGTAGCTAAAGTTTCTGTCCACTTTATTTTTAATGACTGCATCACTTAGGCTATCTGTATACCGGAATGCCTAACGAGAAGTGCTTTTATAATATCTCAGCGCTTTACAGAAAGGCCTGATGAAGTGATGTCTTAAGATTTTAGCACTGTGTTTCTTCAGGCCATTTGGTAGTGTAAAGAGTGCATGTGCTTAAATTTGTACTCGTAGTGTGTTATTGGATTTCATGCATGTCTCGCAGTTGCGATAACATCTAGTGTTCTTGGATTCAAGACCATTGTAATCTGTATAGGTGTTTTCTTATTAACTCATTTAATATTGCATGAGCTAATTAGCTAGTTTTGAGATACAAATGTTTGTGCGATAAAAGTACCCAGTTTAGAACATGTGTATCTTCCTCTTAGGAAGCCTGTAACAAACATTCTACCTTTTCAATGAAATGAAGTGAAAAGGTCCTATGCGTTTTCTCGAAAAAGAACATGTGTATAGAAAAATATGGCCCTCTTTGGATTTAATGTTGCTACCACTGTTTGATCCTGCAAGACAGGATTCACTGAGTGTTTCTTGAATTATCTTGTAGTTTTTGTCTGGGGGTTTATTATTCTATTTTTGCATCAGTAAGTTCACTAATTGTTTGTTTTTCCAGACTGTTCGAGCGGGGTCTGGCCTATGTTGGAACAGATTATCGTTCCAATACTTTGTGGGATGAGTACATCAAGTATGAAGAATCACTGCAGGCATGGAGTCATCTAGCTGCAATATATACAAGAATACTAGAACATCCTGTACAACAGCTTGATCGGTATTTTAATTGGTGAGTTCATTCTCATTGTTTTATATTTTAGTATTCAAGTATGTTTTTGGGATTGTCACCTTTTATGTATATACTGGCTTTACTATTTGAAGTGCTACTAGTTAATTTCATTTACTGGTTAGTGGATTAAGAATATAAAAAACAAACACATCCATCATCATAGTATTTCTTAATCCACCCAGGATGTTTTTTTTTGCAATATTAAGTAAGTACGTAACTATATAACAATATCATGGAAATAAATATGTAATATCTTGTGATTCTAATTTTTACTGTTATTTTTGCTCAGCTTGAAGGAGTTGACCACGACACGGAACCTATCAGAAATACTAACTGCTGAGGAAACTTCCATGTATGGTCTTACTGTTGAGAACAGTGTTCAGGCCCTTGATGAGGATGCACATCAGAATGATGCAGATAAAACTGCTGAACATGAAATTTCATGTTCAACAGAAGCAGAGGACAAGGCAAAATATGTTTCTGTTAGAGAAGAGATGTATACGAAGGCTAAAGAGTACGAATCAAAGATTATTGTTTTTGAGCAAGCTATTAGAAGACCATACTTTCATGTCAGGCCTCTTGACAAACCAGAGCTTGAAAATTGGCACAGCTATCTTGATTTCATCGAGAGCGAAGAAGACATTAATAAGGTATGCTTTTGCAGTTCTGACACTTAGTCACCTTTTCGTTTAGTAGATTTCTTGCATTGCTTGGTATCTTATAACTTACAATCTAGTCTTATTGGGCTCCATTATATGCTTACGGCTAGTATTTGGACGAAGCTTCCTTTGTAATGGGATATTGAACTGAGGATAGAGCGTGGACATAATGTTTGGTTTCGATGAGGCTAAGTACTCCAAACTTTCATTTGTCAGTGGCCGTTCTGGGTTAATGATATTTGGTACCAAATATCAGTTGTTTGAATTTTGAATCTCATATATGCAGGTATTTGCTTAATGCTCACCTTCTTAACCATCTATCTATCGAGCAAGGATGGTCCCTCCTTTCTTTTGGAGGGGCCAACCTAATCAGCTAATGGAGTAACCTGTGAACTTCTCTTTTTTGTTGTCAATATCATAATTCTTATTCGCTTCGTATTCATTTTTCTTTCTTCATGTCTGTTTTCTGATGGTACACTATACTGTTTCAGGTTATCAAGTTGTATGAAAGATGTGTTATTGCGTGTGCTAGCTATTCAGAATTCTGGATCCGCTATGTTCAATGCATGGAGGATAGACAAAGCCTAGAACTAGCTAACAATGCTCTTGCTCGTGCCACTCATGTGTTTGTCAAGGTATTATATATTATAATATTATCTACATTATGATGATCTATACTCAGTAATATTCGATTGTTACCCTTTATATTACCCCCTTTTATCCTCCTTTGTCATACACATCAACCAGTCTGTCGAAGCTTCTATAATTTTGGTTTCCTGATTTTCCATATAGACATGTTGAGAAAAATAAAGGGAAATTGGTACAATACCTTAAGCATGGCTGTTCAAATATATATATATTTACACAATCCTGATAAGTTGTCTAACATTTTACTTATTTGACTACTTGCCTTCTGAAATCTTGTTTGATGTTGATGTGTTGATAATTCAATTTGCAAAACTGAAGTCTTTGCCATGATTAATAACAGCAGCAATTTTGTCATTAGAGATCTTGCTCTGATTTTTGTTTGCATTGGAGTCTGGAAGTAATGTACAGTTTGATGATAATGAGTGTATTTACTTCGCTTGCTGCATTACTTTGTATAGGTTGTAATATAACTGTTCCTTATTTCCTGATAGCTACATTATTTTTCTTTATTACTTGTAACAGAAGCAGACAGAGATCCATCTGTTTAGTGCAAGATTCAAGGAGCTTAATGGAGATACCGCTGGAGCACGTGCAGAATATCAGCACCTTCACTCTGAGTTATATCCTGGCTTCCTTGAAGCCATTGTGAAGCATGCCAATATGGAGCACCGGCTGGTATGTCCCACCTCTTCAAACGAGAAGTGGTCTTGTTGCCTGTTTTTCAGTGTTCAAGAGTTCATTGTGTCCTCTTATTTCCATGCAGGGAGATAAAGAATCTGCTTGTCTAGTTTATGAGAAAGCCATAGCTGCTGAAAAGGAAAAGGAGCAGAGCCAGCTTTTGCCAACATTGCTGATTCAGTACTCACGTTTCTTATATATGGTGGGTGTTTATCACATCGTTAGGATCATGTTTGTATAACCAATAATTTTATATACACGTATAAATTTTCCATTTAAACATCTGACAATTTTGATTGAACATGCACATGGGAAAGACCAGTGCCTACGTGCAGTTTAAGCGTGTCCATTTCTCTGGTCCATAATTCTTGTCGTGGTTTTGGTTCAAGTTCAAACCACGGCAATAATTATGGAACAGAGGGAGTACATCAATCGGCATATGCTGAACATCCTAAAGACTCTGATTTGTCGTTGAGCTAGGAACCACATTCCTTTAATCAAATGAGTAATTGGTTCAACTTGTTTGCTTTTTCTATTTTTATCTTCTCTTCTATATTTTCCCTGTTTCGGTTTCGGAAATTTGATGTATTCTCCAAAATGTGTAGGTCCGTGACTTGGAAAAGGCAAAGGAGATCTCAACTGGACTGCACGGGCTAGTTAACATGACTAAATCAATCCTCGAGGTTACTGCTTATGAAATCTATCTTAAATGTTCAGTTCGTCATCTTTATTTTTCTTGTATACCCTCTTTGATCCAGTCTAACTTGGCCACTGTTTATTTTGTTTTCTGCAGGCTGTCATCTTTCTTGAGTCGATCTTTCCATCTGAAAAGCGTATTGATTTCTTAGATTCACTGGTAGAGAAGTTTCTTACACCTGAGCCAACTCAAGGGGACTTGGGGAGTGTAAGCGACAAAGAAGAAATATCTTCCATATTTTTAGAGGTATGCTTAAAGAGAACGATTGGTACATCTGTATGTGCTATATGTACTTTAGATGCACTTAAGTGAGCATGTGTTTCATCCTACACATGAGAGCTGTGGATAGAAGATATGCTAGGCGAGACGATAATGTTTAATATTTTTTATCCATAACCATTCTTACCGCTATACTGACGAATTTGCAAATTGATTACAGTTTTTGGATACCTTTGGAGATGCACAGTCAATCAAGAAGGCTGCAACTCGGCATACTGTACTTTTTTCACGCAGAAGGAGCATTCTGCCATCAAAGAAACGGAGAGCAGATGATGCTGCCATGTCCGATAGAGAAAAAATTGCCAAAACTGGAGATGGCACCCAACCATTCACGGGAACTGATCCAAATGCTCATAACCCTCCAGTTTGGCCTGCGACTTCTGAAGCATCAGCACAGCAATGGGGGGCTGCTTATCCACCGCAGGTTGCTTATTACTTCATGTTTTACTATTTTATATGCATTACTTTGTGCGCGAGTTTGGACAAGGTGAAATTTTAGAAAATAATAAAAAGTGAAGAAAAAAAGGGGTCACTGTTGTTGATTTGCCTGGGTTAGAATTTAGAACCTCTAGATCTGATCTGGGACCATAGTGGTTATTTATCTCATTGTTTGATTTTAGATCAATCTCTCCCCCAAACTTGCTGCTAAAATAATGTTCATCATGTCATCGGTCAACATTTAAAATGTTGACTTTGGCAACTCTTTTCCATCGGTTGCTTCTTTTGTTTTGACGTGCTGATTTTCTTCTTGATCCTATGATAAACTCTATTACCGCATCTTAGAATTTTCTTAATGGAACTTGAGAATAAATATGGACGTTACTATACTACTAATGTGCTCTGTAATTTTGGCACTTTTTTTGCCGCATCCTGGAATTCTCGTGATAAAACGAAGAGATTTAGATCTCATTATAATAATTCTGCGACCTATAGTATAGTTTTTACTGTTTGTGTAATTTTGTACTTGACTATATGTGTTGAACAGGCCACTTATCCTGCATATGGAGCTTATGACTACAGCCATCAAATGCCTCAATCTGCTCCTCAAGCAGCAGCTTATGGTGCCTATCCTTCTACATACCCATCCCAGGTACTGAATCTTGTTTCCACCTCTCGTACATTCTATTTTCATTAGAATTTACATGGTTGGGTGGGAATTGTTTTTTTTGGGGATAATCATGTAAAAGATTCCTTCCACTGTCTACATGTTTCATTCAGTTCAGACAGACGAAGTAGTACACTAGCACATGAACCTATTGTCAACAGGCAACAACTTGTGCGTTGTGTTGCATAATTACTGCGAGATTGGTTGTGTGAAACCGTTTTTTAATTAGTGTGAGTTAGTTGTCTGCCTAGAATTACCAATCTTCTACACCTGCTGATATGCTGAATAGGGAAACAGCTATAGTTCCTGTTATATGCTGATTATTCAATACCATGTTTCATGCTGACTTGTTAGCATTCAGTTTTAGATGGGAGTTTTCTCCACTTTTCCATGTGATGGTTTGTACTTATGGATATTTGACTATCTTGCTATAATTCGCCATTTCTCTTGCACCTTAATACCTCATTTGTCCAATGAGCTTAGCATATTCTCCGTACCACTATAGCTTTTAATCTGCTGAAAGAAATCCAACTGACGGGGAGATCATGGTGAAAATATTGTAGGCGTACCCACAGCAGAGCTATGCACAACCTGCCGCAATGCCAGTGGCAGCACCAGTAGCCGCACCAGCACCAGCACCGGCACCAGTAGCTGCTTACCCTCAGCAACCTGCCGCAGCTCCTCAACCTTACTACGGCGCCGCCGCCACGTACTACTGATTTGTAGACTGATTCATGGGGGGATGCTTCATCGAGTATATGACTACCAGTCTGCAGTCAAATTAGCGCAGGTTTTGCCAGCCAGAGGAATCTCAAAAGACCCTTCCGTTTCAGGAAAGACCCATTCCAGGGTTGTGGTGTTACTCGTCTTTGTCCAGATGATATGTTGAGCAGTGCAGCGAGGATGGCCACTGGAGTTCAAATCTAAGAATTGTATAGGATTTTATCTATTGCTAGCAGTGTTCGGCTACTGGAGTCGAGATCGAGTATATTGTTTTGGCTTTTGGTACTTATTATTAGTGTATTAATATCATGTTTTCTGTGATTTCCTTTGCGTATATCACTTAATTTACGCGTGGGACACCATACTGGGCGTTGGCATGGTGAGATGAACTGTGACTGATCAATCCTTCGTTTGCCTTGATAATATACAGCAAAACCTCTCCAGCCAAACGCATCTGTATTGCTGAAATGCAGCGTTGGAAATGCCCTTACGATCCACAGCCCAGCGAATATCACCACGTTTAGCCGCACGAGGGAAGTGGGCGGTTTTCGATTTAACTCCATCAGGGATCGTTGAACTTGTTGGGGTGAAATCAATACAATCATCGCTTGCGACACAGCGATTTGTCTTTTGTTTTTTTCCTATTATATATATAGGTGGAGATCTGAGGAGTGAGGTGTGTGTGCGAGAAGAAAGTACAATTTGGAGGGTGACTTTTTCGCAAACAACTACTAGAGGCTGACGGCGTCATCAAATACATGTGTACGACGCGAGCGGTGACCCTGGATGACGTTTTCACTGACCGTAAACTAAGTTTGACGACTAAGTATATGGGTTTAACTCAAGTGTTTTCCTTCCTTGGGATGGAGACAGGGGGGGCGCGCGCGCGTACGTCCTACGGGTGGGTAACCCTCTCCTCGTTCGCCACGAGCCCACGACGCCTCGTTTTACCCGGCCACTTCCTGGCTTTATATGTAGCCCCAGTCTATCTTGTTCCGTTTTACACCAGTGCCCGCTCTTGGCATTTCCGATCTTCTTGCCTTGCTCCAAGAACAACGGTTCACATTCTTGGACTGGACTCCGGCTGCTCGTCTGGCCGATGAAGTACGCGTCCAGGCCAGCGACGGTAGGAGGAGGGATCGAGCTCCCGTGAATGAGGCGCCTGCCCTGCTCAAGGTGCGCTTTCTTTCTCGTTGTTTTGTGTCGTCAGAGACTCAGAGGTGATTTGCTTTGATGATCTTGATGATATTTGTTTTAGAATCATCTTCGGATCGGGTATTTTTCTCGATCGCTTAGTGACGTGATTCCTGCATGCAGTATTCGGACGTGTAACCAACTGAACTTGTAGATTTTACTCAACGGAATTTGTTTGTTAAACCGAGAAATCTGAAGATTTACTGTAAGTTCTGTTAATAAGACGTGAAGTGTGTTAGTAGGCAGTAAGAATCGATACTAAGACATGCCTCTGACATCAGTTTAATCAGTGTGTCACACCGGATTGCATATTCTTGTTCAACCCCTGCAGGTAACTAACCCATCGACACAAGGCAGCCAGCAGTAAGGAGTACAGATGGCCGAGATCGACACGAGGCCCCTAGAATCTGTGCAGGTGGCGCTGAACCTCTTCGAGCAGAGAAGCGGCGATCACAGCAGGTTCAGCAGCCCCGACAGAAACGTGGGTTACTTACTATATATATTCCTAGTCAGTTCCGGCTTATCCATCGATCTTTCTAACGCGACGGTACCGTTCTCCACGTGTCTGCGAGTGCAGGAGCAGGAGGTCGACGCCATAGCGAGGGAGCTGGCGGCGTGCAGGGTGCAGCTGGAGGCGAAGGAGAGCGAGGCCAGGCAGGCGAGCCAGAGGATGGAGGCCCTCACCAAGGCCATGCAGGAGATGTCGGACAAGTACGACGGGGCCTGCCTGGAGGCGTACGGCCGCATCGCCGTGCTGGAGACCGACGTCGTGCTGATCACGGGGCGGCAGTCGCAGGCGGCGGGGGAGTGCGAGGCGCTGAGGGAGGAGCTGGCCAAGGCGAGGGGCGAGGTTGACGCCGTGAGGCGGGCCAACTCGTACGTGCTGGGCGAGGTGGAGTCGATGGAGACGAGGCGGATCCTGGAGCGGGAGTGCGCCCGGGACGGGCTGCTGCGCGTGCTGGAGCTGAATGAGGCCGTGCTGGAGTCGGCCGTCGCGGCCATGAGGGCCGAGGAGGAGAGGTCGGTGTTCTTCCAGGAGGCCACGCTCGAGCTGTTGAACTCGGGTAGGGACAAGGAGGCGGTCACGAGGCAGAAGGAGGCGTTGGAGACCTTGGAGGCGGAGCTGCTGGCCAAGACGGTGGAGGTGGACTGTCTCCGGTCCGAGCTGAAGATGCTCAAGGAGCTTTACGTCTCATCAGAAATGGCTGGGAAAGATCAAGAAAAAGAACCTGATGTCGAGCAGAAGCAAGCCTGTCTTGTCACTGAAATCTCCAGGGAGGATGATCAGGTGGATGGTAAGATGACTGAAGATGTTGCCGGAGCAGAAGGCGGCGGTAAGGCATGTCAAGGTGATTTAGAGGTCGGAGACACATACTTTGACAGCGAATTGCCGGGGGATCTGAATGTTCAGTATGATGATGATGATGATGATGATGACGACGAGATTCATGGGAGTACCAACGATTCAGTGCCTGAACATGACGTGGAAGGTCACGAGGAACCGGAACTGGGGGGTCGTTTCGTGGACGAAAGTTTCAAGAGCATGCACTCTGAATATTGCAAGGACATCAGCGCTGCCATCGGCATGCCTGAAAACTTGACCTCTGCAGGCAACAAAGGCTCAAAATCGGAGGGTGTCACGAGGATCGTCGTGGTGAACTCCAAGGACGGCATGCCGGCGTCCACGAAACAGAAGAAGGAAGTTCGTTTCTTGGACGAAAGTTTCAAGAGCATGAACTCCGACGACTGCAAGGACATGAACGGCGTGCACCGAAATCTGGTAGGAAAGAGGCGCCCAGAGCCAGAGGCTGCAGGTGCCGGCTTCGTCGTCGTGAATTCCAAAGATGCCGATGGCGATGGCAAGTTCTACTCGAATGCGACCGGGGACGCCGACAGGATCGGAAATGGGTACGTGCTTGTGGCCAAGACAGAAGCGGACGGCGAGGCGCTCAAGGACCTAGACGTGGCGCACGCGGAGATCAGTGACCTGAGGTTCAGCCTGGAGGAGGCGGTGAGGCGGGCGGAGCTGGCCGAGGAGGCCAAGGCGGCGCTGGAGAGGGAGCTAAAGGAGGAGATCAAGATGAAGCAGCGACAGCAGCGGCCGCCGGCGCCGTCTCAGGACCGAAAAATCGTGGTGAGAAGGCCAGCGCCGGGCTGCGTCACCCTGGGGAAGATGCTCAATATGAAGTTCAAGTGAGGCGGCAGGGTTTTTGTACTGTGCCAGTGATTTCGCTTGCATGTTATTGCCAAGTCACAACGATGACGTACGTGGAACAATTGTTGTGTGATCTACTTGAGTTCGTATTTGCAGTTCCTTGTATCTTGAAAAAGGTTGTTTAAACTAGTAGTAACTCAAACTCAAAGTCTAAAAGAATTCACTTGTGTTGTATCTCATCTCAGATAATCTCACTAGTACGCCGACGGCCAAACGTCGGGGCCGTCGGCGTAGCACCGCACCAGGCCAGCCCAACTGGCCAGCCCTCGGCGTAGCCAAGCCGTCGGCGTAGTATACACTACACCGACGGTCACCCTCGGCGTAGTGGTGGCCCTCGGCGTAGCTAGCGGACGCGTGGCACATGCCGGCAGCACGAACGACGCGCTAACGGTGCCGTCGGTTAGTCCGACGGCGACCCTCGGCATAGCATACGCCGACGGCCACCGGCGCATTAAACGACGCCGACGGTCACCCTCGGCGTAGCCTTCTCTATTTTTCATATATTTTGTATTTGCATCAATTATTTATATATTTTTTTATTAATTGGATAATTTCGTACCCTCTGAATAGCAGTCTACACGTCCACATGAAATGTCGTTGCGAATCTTCTCACACCCCGAGAAATTTCTATATGTTTGTAAGTGTTATTATCGCATGTGGTTCTCAATAGCACTCACCACGACCACATGAAGTGTTTGCATGTGTTCCCCCTCGCATGCATGCGCTCTAACCTAGAGGCGGAGGTTCCGGGCCCGTATAAGGGTGGAATCTCCCCGTCGAGGTGAAACCGGGTAGGATAGTGCCCCAACTTGTGAACCAACATGGTTTGACATCACCCTATGACCTAAACAAACACAAAACAAGAGAGAGCTACGCCGGGCTACCCCTGTCAGAGGAACGTCTAGGGGGGTAGACGATCCGAGTGTGCATAGAGATCAGGGTTTCGCTGGAGGAAGACCACGAGAACATCGGAATGAGATGAAAACTTGCATGTACCCCTAGCATATGTGTGTGTGGGTGTGGTTAGAGGTTGGTATGTATAGGTGCTTGCATGTGTCCCCCCTCGCATGCATGCGCTCTAACCTAGAGGCGAAGGTTCCGGGCCCGTATAAGGGTGGAATCTCCCTGTCGAGGTGAAACCGGGTAGGATAGTGCCCCAACTTGTGAACCAGCATGGTTTGACATCACCCTATGACCTAAACAAACACAAAACAAGAGAGAGCTACGCCGCTACCTGTCGGAGGAACGCCTAGGGGGTGACGATCCGAGTGTGCACAGAGATCGTGGTTTCACGAGGAAGACCACGAGAACATTGGAATGAGATGAAAACTTGCATGTGCCCCTAGCATATGTGTGTGGGTGTGGTGAGAGGTTGGTATAGGTGCTTGCATGTGTCCCCCCTCGCATGCATGCGCTCTAACCTAGAGGCGAAGGTTCCGGACCCGTATGAGGGTGGAATCTCCCCGTCGAGGTGAAACCGGGTAGGATAGTGACCCAACTTGTGAGCCAACATGGTTTGACATCACCCTATGACCTAAAAAAACACAAAACAAGAGAGAGCTACGCCGGGATACCCCTGTCAGAATTGCAGCATGGACGCCTCAAGATTCTGAATAAGAAGGTCAAGCCTACCCTCAGCACGAGCTTCAGCCGTCTCAAGGCTACCTACCCCGCCGACGGCCCCCCTATCCCGCCTCGTGGCCAACCTCGTCACTCCGCCGAGGATGTAAGTTTTTCTCGTTTTCATCATCTTTATGACTTTTGTTCCTGCATGGCTAACCGCTGACGAGATTCCTTGTATTTGAAATTGTAGCCTGAGTTAGACGCGGCCTACGATGCCGCTTATGAGGAATATCAGGTGGCCTTTCGGCAGCATCAGGAGGCGAATGCGATCTACATGCAATACGTAAATGTAAGTCCGAACCTTTATTTTTTCAAAAGATACAAGTCCCACTTCCCCGTTTGTTGTACTACGGCCGACTTCTAAACTATCTTGCGGCTATGATGGTGAATATTCAAACTGGCGAATAGAGATTTAGGGCCCGTGCCTCCCATGCCGTCCGATGCCATTTTGGCAATCGAAGGAAAGCTTCGCTAGGACCTACTACGCATCGACACCGGTAAGTTCTTTGCGAACCCACCGGTTATCGCTTACTTTGCCTCGCAAGTTGCTAACATGTAGGCAACATGTAGGAACGGAGCTCGGGAACCGGCACTTTGGCCACGCCTCGCCGGATGGGCGTCAGATCACACCGCTTCATGACGATGGTCCATCTCCTGGCCATTCTGCAGGTGGTTCTCCCGAGCTTCAAACTTCTCCTACTCCCTCGCCAGGTGGCTCTTCTGCTGCTTCTACTGGACGCAACCCTCGGCAGAGGTCGCCACTTTTCACCAGGGGAGATCTCGGGTATACCCCGTCTCCTCCAGAGTTGTAGGGATGTGTGATGATGTCGATGATCTTCTATGACTAATGTATGGATGATCTTGTATGACTGATGTTGATACATGTATGGCATATGTGATCTTGTTTCAATTGGTGTGGAATATATATTGCATGGATGTATGGATGTATGGATGATGATGTATGGATGTATGGCTGCTGTGAGTGCTGCTGCTGCTGCAAAAAAATTCAAAAAAAAACTGTGCATTTGATATGCCGACGGCCTTGCCCTCGGCGTAGGAGGTAAGCGTGACCAAATGGTCAAGGCTACGCCGACAGCAAGGCCCTCGGCGTAGGGCCAGCCCTCTGTGCCGCTGCCCACGCGGCGTGAGTACGCCGGGGAGGCCGTCGGCGTACCGCGCCAGCCGCTGCCTCCACGTGGCGGCGTGACGCCGGGGAGGCCGTCGGCGTAGCAATGCGCCAGCCCACCAGCCTCCACGTGGCTTAGTACGCCGAGGTGAGGCCGGGCGTAGCCGACGCCGTTAATCGCCGCAGACGGCGCGGTCGACGTTCGCCGACGGTCTCTACGCCGACGGGCGCCGTTGACCTACGCCGACGGTCTCTACGCCGACGGGCGCCGTTGACCTACGCCGACGGTCTTGTCCTACGCCGACGGCCGCGCCTGCTCCGCCGAGGGAGAGGTCCGCCGAGGGCAGCCGTCGGCGTAGCGTACGCCGAGGGTTTTCCTGGCTACGCCGACGGCAATATGCCCTCGGCATACCGAGCTTCTCCTGTAGTGTCTGTTAATTCCACGGCGACTCGTAGGATCATCTTGCTTACTCTGGCTCTGGTAGACACATATTGTCCTCACTATTTAGTAGTATGGGACAAAATTTTCCTGGTCAGGGCAATGTTTTCAATGAATAACTATCATGTTAGTTTTCATTACACATGATATAAATTAATGCCAATAGGTTCATATAATAAAGTACCACTTATGATTGTGAGTTTTGGGTTGTGATTGCTCATCGAGTCTGCCGCTTGATACTTATGATTGCGAGAGTATTTTTATTAAGCCACTCAACGGGCCAGGCCCATCTAGATGAATTGCATATTTGTGTAACTATAGTTATTTATGTCTGTATTTTGTATATTTTGGCCACTCTCAATATTTTTTGTTGTATATTTTGGCACATACGTAGTTATTGTCAATTTTTAGTAGCATATTGCAATTTTTTTATATATGTAGGTAAAAAGATGTGCAGTTCTCTAGTTGCAACGTTACGAAACCAATTGCAGATAATGTTCGTGCTATGTTGGGTTTAGAAATATTTAATTGGTTAGTCACAACTCTTTTGAATCCTGAAATTGCACACATTTTTGTTTTTAAATTTTTAGTTTAGAACCATGGAGTTGGATAGTTGCATAATGTTTATACAACTTTGTATTTAGAAATATTTTGGAGTCTCAACTTCCATACAAATTTTGTGCATTTTTGGGTTTACATATGTACAATTGGGTAGCTTGCACACGTTTCAATTCAATTTAGAAATTGCGACTTGTAAGAATTTTTTCACTTCATTGGTGCCATATTTTTAACATTTCAACGCACTCATAAGACACATTTTTAAAATATGGTAAGAGTGTTACCGTTATGTCGTGTAAGTGAAGATTTTGTATTTTGGTTAGTGACGAATCTAGGAAGAACACAAAGGGTGGAATAAAAATTAGACACTATTCTGAATTCATAAAAGATAGATAACATTTGTTAGTTATTTTAATCACACATTTATGAAGTTCACCGGTTCTCCTAATATTGGTATTAAAAGTTTGAAGCCATGACTTTTGAACAACAATCGATCCACCATGGTAAAATTCTTAGTACAGGTCCCTTAAACTAAAACTATAAGAAGTTTTAGTTTTTTGAGATATGCCTTTAATCGACAACCAATCCTATATGTGTGTTATCTAAACAAATCGATATCAATGAAATTTTTTTTCAATAAGAAGCCAACAATGACAATTCTGAACTACGTAATCAGTAATTCATGTATTGCCGATTATACTATTGTTTCAAAATAATCTAGAGAAAATGTGCATATTCATGGTAAAAAATAGTAATACTGAATTTGCAAAAAAGGAGTCGCTTGGATTAATAAATTATCATGCCGGTGCTAGCGCTTATTTCCTCTATTGCTAGGTTGTGAATATGTGAAGAATGACTATATGAGCATTATTTGAAATTTGTTAACAAATACATGAAGCGTGCTCTGGTTGAATATACAAGACCTAGTTGCATAAGGGTGCTTTTATAACAGAAGAGTTAACATAACATATCATTACCAATAATTGCTTAATGCTTAACAATCGTCAATGTTTTGGTGAATCTTTGGGCAATATGGTTTGACACATAGAAAAGCGTCCCGTGAGAAGGTGTAATAGATATGACTGCCTATAATATTCTTAAGAAAACAAATCCTCGGTGACATAGTGATTGACGAGATCAAGGAGAATAAGATACATGTGAAGCGAGTCGAGCCTCGTAGAGGCTTTCCTGGATGATGTCAAAGAAAGGCATGCCGATGCAACTACTTTATGCTCAACATCAATGGGAGTAGAGGATGTTTTCTGGGATGAGCATGGGGTTTATCAAGGGACTTTAGTACCCATATGTGAGGGAATTTACGATCCAACTTCATTAGAAGCTAAAAATTGCAAAGAAGCGCTATTTTTAATGCTAGATCTTCACTTAAAGAATGTGCATGTGGCAATAGATTGTTCAATAGTGGCCAAGGATATCAACTCTGCAAAGGAGATTGCACTGAAGAAGATCTACTTTGCGAGAGTAGAGTTCAAGCATGAAGGAATAGAATCAAATTCCAAATGTCATGATCTTGCAAAAGCATATTTAGGTCTCAACGCAGTATGTCATATGTGTTTGTTAGCTTCTCCTAATATTATTCGAATCCCCACACACATTTTGAATGCATATAGCTGACTATGATTATAATCAAACTTCTTTTATAGTTAGATTCCATTGTTGAAAGTTATGCATATATACTATATTTTCCTGGTAGGAGGGCAGGCTAAACCAATTCAAGCCTTCCCGATAAATCATCACTTCGTTCGGTTGCTCTACACAAGAAAATTCTTGCTATCTATCGATAATAATATAAGACGGTCCTACTCGATAAACCTTCTTGGGTAGTAATTTTTCTAGTCAAAATAATAGCCAGTTTTCCATAACCCTCATATATTCCTTTCGCATATAGATTGAATGTGTAGTTTTCCAACCTTTGAGCATTCGGTTTGTTAATTACCAATTCCTTTTTGGTTCATTAATTTTTGATAGTGCCCACAATCATTAAGCTTTTTAGAATCATTTATATGTGAATGAACTTAGAATTGAAAAGGTAACAAAAACTTGTCTTCTATAGATCGAGTGCAAAAATCACATTTCTATAGTACTTAGTAACTTAATTCTGAAAGTAGATTTTATTCTTAAATGCTAGTTTTTTTCCGTCTCCTAATTCTATTAATATGATACACAACCAAAACATAGTTACAACCGTTGTTGTTCTTGTCCTTGTTTTTTGCATTTTTATCTACTAATTTAAGTCAATTGATTTATCTTCATGCAAACTTTTCACTATTGTAGTAATACTATTTCTATCTTGCTAATATTAAAAAAATCTACATACTGGTAACAATCCACATAAACTACAAATTATGTGGTAACATATTATGATTGCATGAAATATTTACTTATATCTTGGTTGTTAGTTATAAAATACCCCTCAACCTTTGAAGTTATTAATGATATTCTTGATTGATTGATTCAATAAGGAAAACTCGCCATACACTAAACATGCATCTAAAGTAAGGCTTTCAACTGGATATGGAGTATTTTGAGACAACTTATTTACAAATATCATATCTAACATGTTAAACTAGAAATGAAAGATATAAGTTTCCTTCACTACATATTATATTATCTACTAAGAATCGCATATCATATTCTGTTTCGTAGATACTACCTCCTCTCCAAAATATAAGATGTTTTGGTACACTATTTTAGCCTACCAAAATATCTTATATTTTGCTAGAGAGGTAGTATTAAACAACATTATTAATAAACCAATAAGCTAAGAATCACTATCACTTAGGAATTTGTGACCTCAGTATTAGAGTGGATGTAGTAGATGCATAATACATGTTTTAATTCCTATCGATTCATTATATAACCAAAGCATAATGAACAAGTACAAATTACTACAATCCACATAAATGTGTGCCCATGTGAATGCAGTGCTAATTTAGTACCACATAAGTATCTAAATAAAGGTTGTAGAACATATGAGTATTTGGGTAATGCTCTTTCATTAGAGCATTCTAGAGTGTATAAGTGCACACATTAGCTCAATAATCAAATGTGGCTTAAAATGAGTTTTCTAAATGATTGTTATACTACAATTAGTAGATACCAACGATAATATCTTGAAGTAGCCACCAAGAATGAAAGTTGAAGTATAAGTTGGACTTCAATGGTTGAAGTAAGCATCGCGGAGTTGGAATCTTCACCGTGATGAAACTGTTAAAAGGTTTAGTTTCATCGGAGACGATGAAGATGCTTGCATTTGCAAGAAATTAAGTGGGAGCGCTAAGACATATTTCTAATGAATTATGTGAAAGACATATTGTTGATTGGAAATGATGTATCTTCTATTAACATAAGTTAAGAATTTTATCTCGATGAAAGACTTAGGCAAAACGTGAGTGTTTGGCATCAATATCTATATGGATAGATTGAGACGCTAATATGGTTGTGCCAAATGTACATAGATGAGATATTGAATGAGTTCAATATGGAAATGACAAGAAAGGTTCTTACCACAAAGAAAGGATTAAATCAAAATTCAAGTGTATCGACACTTGGTAAGTGAAACAAAGATTCAAGTATTTTTGATACTTGATGAATGAAATCACAAAGAGTGTTTTCAATCATACTATGATATGTACACATCCAGATATGTCCTATACTCTAAATGTTATGATCATATGCCAGAATGATTCATAAGATGATCATTAGACGATAGTAAGGATATTCTTATAGGAAGAACTAAGAATATGTTATTTTTGTAGAGGTGACAAATAGATTGGTAGTTCATTGTGAAGTATTATATTGATACTAGTTTTGTCACAAAGTACAAATTGAGTTTATCTCAATTTAAACTCTGGGTGGCACAATGTAATGGAAAGTAGATTCCATAACGGATTTGGATGAGTTCCAAAGTTAAGACATTGCGACAGATACTACAACAAAAGGCTAAGTATATGATTGTTATTGTAGCATCAAAAGAGGGCATTTGAGTCAAGTAGTTTGTTACCAAACTAGGTGTGGTTCACAGCGGGCTAGTAATATGAAGATATATTGTGCAACAATTATCGACATAGTTTAATCCCAAAGGAACTAAAGGTCTCACCAAAGGACCAAATTTATACAATGCCATCTCATTGGAGAATGAGTGATGCATAGAGACGCAAAGACATGCAATTACACATAGACCTGAAAGTGTCAGATCCGAAGATCAGTTGGCCACTTGCAATTGTGTATATACAACACCGGAAAGCCATAGTTGTTGAATGCACAAAGGTTTGAAACTAGATTGTTTTCTCTAGTGCAAGTGGGAGACTATTGGAGATATGCCCAAGAGGTAATAATAAAGTGGTTATTATCACATCTTTATGTTTATGATAAATGTTTACATCCCATGCTATAATTGTATTAAACAGAAACATTAATACTTGTGATTTGTAAACATGTAAGAGTCCCTAGTAAAGCCTTTTGTTAAACTAGCTTGTTGATTGATTGGTGATCATGGTTTCCTGATCATGAACACTGGATGTTATTGATATCAAGGTCATATCATTAGGAGAATGATGTGATGGACATACTCCTATAGTTAAGCGTAGCATAAGATCAAGTCATTTAAAATAGTTCACTTGCTATAAGCTTTCAAATACATAGTAACCTAAATCCTTCGACCATGAGATCATGTTAATCACCATCACCGGATGGATGATTTGATGACATCAAACACCACTTCGTCACTGGATGGATGCTTTGATCGCAGATTCTACCTTTATTCGGTGTAGAATGTAAGTATAACTCACTAGCTCATCCAAAAGCTTCTGATTTTTCACCCACTATCTCATCTACCAGCCGTGAGCATGAACTTCTAATTTATGGCAAGTCACAAACTAAGGGTTTGTGGCTTGGGTGGATAAGGAATGGCCAATGCATTAGAAAGACTCTAGGGAATGTGTCATGACATCAACAATGCAAGAATCAAGGAGAGATTGAGAATGCAAAGTTGGTGAAGGAGCTAGCTGATGAGAAGAACAAGATTGCCAAGAAGTACTCAAGTGTCTTAATTGATGTGAATAAATTCATGGATGAAGCTGAGAAAAAGGTTATGGAGGAGAACTTGTCCAGGATTAAGGACATGACTGCGAGGGATGTGGAGAATTTGCAGAAGACTAAAGTGTTGAAGAATGGAGTGGATATGTTGAAATAGGTGCACAAATCTCAAGTAGGGATAATGAAGGTCATGCAAAAACTATGAGATGATGAAAGGGAGGGTATGAGTGACGAAAAGAAGAAGCTTGAGTAGATGCTGTTGGATATGCTCAATACTAGCGAGGCTAACAATGATAAGTTGATTAGGATCAAGGAAATATGTGATTAGTGATTTGTAATTTCTGTCATTTCAGTTTATTGTACCTAGGCACTAAAATCTTCTGATGTATTGTATCTTCTGATGCTATGGTATACAGTAACCTCTAATATCATGGTGAAATGGCAGTGGTAGGATGACACCGACTTTTAATGTGGTGGTACGTTAACACCGTAGTGATAGGATGAACTATGATCCTCTTTTGGTAATGATCATGCATTCACCCCTTAGTTCATGTTGTGTTGTGAACTTTTCATTCTTTGTTATGATTGTAATTTGTGTGCTTTGTTAGTGGTATGTGGTGTTCAGAGGGGTGGAGGGTATTCATCAATATATGGTAAACTCACCATATTTAGATCTTGATAACCATATGCGAGCTCATGTTAGCAACCAAACACCCTTGATTTGCATCACCGAACCTAAAAGGTTGTGTGCATCTACCAAACAAAATAGGGATAGTTTTTCACCCGATGCAACCAAAATAAATATGGGCAACCAACGTACGTAGTGGAGAACATGGTTTTTGGACCAAAATAAATATGGGCAACCAATTCGCTTATTTCACCCATTCTGTAATCGAGTTGATACTTCAATTATTCTCAACACACGAGTTGGCCCCGAGTCAAGCCTAGCTCATTTAAATCGTGAGTTTCGAGTTTTAGGTTGCACCTCTTGACCCTGAATCCCCGATAATTTCCATTGATTTTCAAACATGTATACGATGAAAACCCACCCTGGAGTACATCCTTATAGTGTGGTGGGGTCCTCTCCTGTTTTGCCAACACACATTTAACTAGATTTGTCCCGTTAAGTTAGTTAGTTACATAAAGCGCCGTATGCGTTTGGCGGAAGCAAGCAACAGCACGCCGCGCGTGGTAGTGTGGTGCTGCTGGCGGTGCCGCTTTGTTATATCCATTGATTGGTTGATGAATCGGTTGTAGCAAGTGACACACCTAACGAACTACTACTAGCTAGCCGATCGATCGAGAGCCAGCCCATTATTTGACGACGTACGTCGCCAAGTTGATTCTGCATGCGCGCGGGGCCTCGATCGCCACTCAGCACTCTGCTAACTAACCATCTAGTCGATCCATCACAAGATGTGAGAGGAGGAGCCATGGCAGACATCCCATCTCATAGATCAAGATAGCCTACATATATACACAGCTGCTTGATCATGTCACACATGACCCTGACAGTACAGATCGATGCTCTGAATTCCGTGTGACACGACGCCGTTGGCTAGCCGGAGTGCAGCCTGCCTTAATTTGATAGTTCTACGGCATGCTGCAACCTTACTCCTGGTGAACCTTTATGGCTTTATTGTGCCTGTGCTCCGAATCATTCCAGACGATGTCGACGTGAGAATTTAAAGGCCTATAGCTAGATCCTAAAAGTGCATCTTCCACTACGGAAAAAGATACTATCCCCTATTCCACCGGTCGAATTTTCATGGCATCTCCCTTTTTTCTTGCCTGCATGCTCATCCTCTAGTCAAAGGGTGGTTAGAGAGAGCGGATTTTAGTGACATGATCGGCTACCACTACCAGCAAAGCTAAGCATGCACGAAGGGTAACAACACCGTCGGCGTGTGTCCCTTTTCACCTGCTACCACTGGTGGTAACGGCGCATCATCACAAGCATTGCAAACGATCGAACCAGTGCTTTTCGCCAATTAGTTAGTACTCCCTCCGTTTAGAAATATAAGATGTTTTAAGTTTGTGAAGAAGATGTATCTAGACACCTTTTAGTGTATAGGTTCAAATGATACATCTCATTCACAAAACTAAAACATCTTATATTTCCAAACGGAGTACTGCGGTGCGCGTCTACATACTAGGTAGGTTTGTGTCGATCGTACGTACGTCTCCTCCTTTACCAGGCAAATCGTTACGGAGGTTAACTGATACTCTTTTTTTCGAGGAAAAGGCTGATAATATTATCCAACTATTTTTACAGAAAGGTCCAGAACAACAAGAAAATTACAGATAAGTCCACACTGGATCTCGTCTTCGTCAACCGCGAGCGAGACGCGTTGCCGGCGCGCCGCCGCAACACCTTCCGGACGCCTTGGATCAGAGGTGCCCCTCTGCGGACGGGAAGTCGACGAACCTCGAACCCCGAAGAGCCTCCACCGCGCTCCGCCGACTCGGACGCCGTCGATAACATCAGCAACCTTCTCGAGCACACCAACACCGGAGTAGCCACTACTCGAACTTCGGACAGGGGAGAGCTCGCCCAGCACCTCCAAAGAGAAGCGGACGAGGGAGAGACGGTTGACCTGCTGGGGAACTCCGCCGGAGCATCACCTGCAAGGGGGGAGAACACCATCTCCAAAACGCCGCACCAGCCGCGCCGCCGGCAGGCCAACTACCCAACCCTACCTTATATACACCACTAGATCCGGGGTTCCCCCACCCTCCCGCCGTCGGAGCGGCCGGCGGAGGGGGAGGGAACCGGCGAATCACCCGGGGAGAGGGTGGTTTGGAAAGAGGTTCCAAGAAATCGCCCACCTTTACTGTAGCAGAGGGAGGGGAGAGGTCCAGGGTCCTCTTCGATTTGTGTAACGATCTATTCCCTCCGTTTTCAAATATATAAGATGTTTTAGTTTTGCGAAGCTAGTGTATCTAGACACTTTTTAGTGTGTAAATTTAAAGTGAACCTACACACTAAAAACGTCTAGATATATTATCTTAACAAAACTAAAACAGCTTATATTATAAAACGAAGGGAGTAGTCAAGTACGATGGGACAGACATTACTGATAATGGCATGATAATGGAAAAATATCGAGCAGTTTGGTACACAGCTCTCTCTCGTGGACCACTCCGACAACGGATTTTGCCTATCTATGTCGCCTAAACGGAGCCCAGTTCCTTTTCAACCAAATGGATGCTGAAAAGAAGCATCTACGTAGGTACTCCCTCTCCGTTCTATATTTTTGTTATGGTATTATTTTAAATTGAATTAGGATATGTCTGGTATTCCTTTCAAAGCCTAGTTCTCGGCCTGGTGAGGTCATTGCGTGTTGAACTATACGAACGAAGAATTTGTACTACACATGAACTTTTTTTGTCGTTGTACATGAATATCTTTTGGTACCGCGTGAGCAACTTTTTATCATTTACAACCCAACTACAACTCAAATAACTCAGATGCAAATCCACTACACTTGTAGGGGCACACAAATCTAAGGGCTAGGGAGTCTTTTTCCTCGAAATGGGGGTATACCCTGGCCTCTGTAACAGTCTATGCACACAACCTTTTATTAAAGTCCGATCAACCACAAGTTTTACAAATTCATAGATTACTCAACGTTGACATATGAATCAACCAGTGAAAAAGGTAAAAAATATAAAGCATATGGTAACTAAACCTGTAGTCAACTAATATGTTGCCAGCCTGACTGAAGATATCCCGAGCGACCATCAACAAACGGTTGCATCGAGAATTCATAATATCCTGCTGCACCCAATGCACCACCAGTCACTACCATATGAATAATCTACAAAAAAAATAATTGTTTTGTTTTTGTTAAAAACTATATCATTCCTGCATCACCATATATTGATCAACATATGGGAGAAACACCAATGCGAATTCTAGACTTAGATTTTTTTGTCCACCCCATTCAACCAATTCCCGAACAAAAAATGTTATATTAGCTGAAGGAGGGAGGTCATATGCAGAGTTAACATATCTAAGGGCCAGGCAGATCAGATATTAGCTGAGGGAGGGGCACACGGATCATCAAATAAATCTAAGGGCCAGGCAGGTCAGATATTAGATGAAGGAGGGGCACACGGATCATCAAACAAATCTAAGGTCCAGGGAGGTGACCGAGCGCTAACTAAATCTCGGTTGGATGATATCTATTAAAACCGTTTGAAATAAAATCACTAGTACAAAAATTATGGAAAAGGAGTAGTAAACGCCCACTTCCGAACATACTTTTTTTTGGCATAAGCCTAGGTTCAATTGATTATTTGCATCTGGTCAAGGTAATAAAATGCAAATAAGAGTTAGACAAAGACATATCATTACAAAACTTCATACTCCCTATGGTTGATATTAATGGTTTTAACTTTATATACGTATAAATGCATCTAGTCTAAATACTTAACTAGATACATACGAATCTAGATAAAGTTGAGTTCATTAATATGAACCGAAGGGCGTAACAGAAACGACAACCATGCCCTCCGAAGAAACTCTCGGACATTTGGGTGCATGAACGGATGAACCAGGAATCGGGAGAAGCTGAAAACGCCCTCTCCCTCCCACGTCGCTCCCGTGGGCGATGGGAGGGAACCCTAACCCGCCGTCTCCAGACTCCTCCTCCCTCCGCTCCCCCCCTTGCTGCCACCGGACGACGTCGCCGGCTGCAGGCCGGGCGCTGGTGGCGGCGGGGCCCTCCCTTTCCCCTCGCGTGGTGGTCTCGCTGCGGGGCGAGATGGCTCGCCGGGGCGCCTTGCTGGTGAGGGGCTCGGCGGCGCAGCGGCTCCAGCGGCGGCGTGGCGGCTTCATGGCGCGTCGGTGGCGGCGATGACGACCCGGGCTCTGCGGCCATGGCAGCACACGCGACTCCAGCTTCGGGCAGGAGCTCTTCGTGGGCTGGCGGTGGGATAGCGAGCGATGGCGCGTCTTCGCGCTGGTGGTGGCACGGACATCGCTGGCTGGCTCCAGGACGACGACGGGTGGTGCTGGCCAGGGACGACGGGGCCTCGACCTGATCCAGGTCCACTCGGCCTAGATCTAGGCCCATTTGGGCCCCGTCTGGATGGGGCGAGCACTGCTGTCCTAGCGGTCTCAGGGGCTCCTAGTGCAGCTGGGAACCCACCCCCTAGCCATGGTGTGGCTGGGGTGCTTGATATGGCCTGTGAGGGCAAGATTCGGCGACCGCCTGGCAGTCCCAATCTAGGTACATTGGGTTTGTCCGGCAGGCGCGAGATTTTGGATGCTGGGGTGGCGTCCCTGGAAGGTGGTTTGCGTGACCGTTCCTTTTTCCATGGGGTGGCGAGGTTCGGACGCTGTTCCTCAGACTGATGGCGGTCCGACTGGCCGGGGTGGGCTCGGTGGTGAAGGTGCTGCTGCTTGGCGGCGGGGATTTGTCAAGGTGGCAGATCCTCTGGTGGAGGGAGGAGTTGAGCCTGGTGCTAGGGGTGGCGTGTTCGGAGGCACCCTTGCTACAGTGCGGCGGCGGGACTTTACGAGCCTTGACGGGCTCGACCGGGCCAAGAAGGCCTAGTATGGCCTGCTGCTGCATCCGGTCGGCTATCGCCCTCTGGTGGTGGAGGTAGTTCTCTCCCACGTGTTGATGACATGCCTGTCCTCGCCGATGGACCCGCTCTCTCGATACTACTGGCCTCGCTCCAGGGTCCACGGTGTGACGGCAGTAAAGACTTCAAGACCGTGTGGACGTGTGCATGTGGGCGGCAAGCTTGGTGGAGCAATACAAAGCGGATGGGAGGATAGTGGGAGGGATCAGGAGAAACCCTTCTCACTTTGACACCAGCGCGGTGACACCTTAGGGTACCGCCGTCCTTCTTGAAGGGCATTGGGGGCATCTCCTCCGCGCCTCCCATGGCGTACCGGGGGAAACCTAGGACTAGACCGGGCAGCAATGTCATTATCGTCATTCCCCTTCTTGGAGGTGGTGCTTTGGTATGCGGCGCTTTGGATTGCTTGCGGTATGGTGGTACTTCTCCGGTGGGGGTGTGACCACCCTGGCCGCCCCTGTCTCACCTCTTCTCCTATAAATACCCCCCCCCCCCCGATGCTAAAACCTAAGCACCCGATCAATATTCCACGAAACCGTCTGTAGCCACCGCCACCATTGTCCCTAGATCGGGGGGGGGGGGGATATGAAGCTCTTCCCGGCACCCTGTCGGAGGGGAGATCATCCCGAAGGCCTTCTTCTTCATCATGCCACCCTCCGGTATGAAGCGTGAGTAGTTCCACCTTGGACTACTGGTCCATGCAGTAGCTAGATGGTTGATCTCCTCCTTTGTGCTACCATGTTTAGATCTTGTGAGCTCCGTTCATGATCAAGATCATCTATTTGTAACCATGCATGTTGTGTTTGCGGGGATCCGATGGATATTGAGATTACTATGTCAGATTGATTAATGGTTTTGTCTTATTGATTCTATCATGTTTGTGTTGTTTATGATCTTGCATGCTCTCCGTTTATAGTAGCTATCTTGGCCAAGTAGATGCTAGTGACTCCAAGAGGGAGTATTTATGCTAGATTCATGCCTCTATTTAATCTAAGGGAAGTGACTGAAATCTCTAAGGTTGTAGATGTGTTGTTGCCACTAGGAAGAAAACAACCGATCTCTTATTCATGGACAATGGATTGTTTACCTTACACACTTTGCTTAAAGGAGTTATCTGTTGCTTGCAACTTAATACTGGAGGGGGTTTGGATGATAACCTGAAGGTGGATTTCTAGTCATAGATGAAGTTGGATGGCGGTCTATGTATCTTGTTGTATTGCCCAATCGAATCACATATGATCATGGATGTCTAGTATTGCATTGTTATGCCTTGGTCAGTCCTATCAATTGCCCTACTGTAATTAGTTTACCCAGCATGCCATGTTTGTTTATCTTAAGGAGAACACCTCTAGTGAACTATGGACTCCGGTCCAATCTTTACCATTGATACATCTTCCACTGTTACTGTTTACTTGATGAAAACCACTATTACCTTCCACACCACACAGTTAATCCTTTGTTACAGCTACCGGTGAGATTTCCAACCTCACTATTCGTTGGGGCAAAGTCTTGAGTTTGTGTTGTGTAGGTCTCCAAGTTGCTAGCAACACCTTTGAGTCATTTCCTTCCTCCTACTAGTTCGATAACCTCAGTTTCTTACTGAGGGAAAACTTGCTGCTGTGCTCATTGTTGGAGATATGCCCTAGAGGCAATAATAAATATAGTTATTATTATATCTTTGTGTTTATGATAAATGTTTACATTCATGCTATAATAGTATTAACAAGGAAACATTAATACTTGTGTGATTTGTAGACTAAAATAAGAGTCCCTAGTAAAGCCTCTTTATAATACTAGCTTGTTGGTTAATAGATGATTGTGGTTTCCATATCATGAACATTGAGATTTTATTAACAACAAGATCATATCGTTAGGAGAATGATATGATGGACATACTCCTATAGATAAGCGTAGCATAAAGATCAAGTCATTTTAATAGTTCAATTGCTATATGCTTTCTGATACATAGTAACCTAATTCCTTCGACCATGAGATCATGCATATCACCTTTACCGGATGGATGCTTTGATGACATCAAACACCACACCGTAACTGGGTGGCTATAAAGGTGGCATTGAGTGTTCGGAAAGTATTAGTTGAGACACATGGATCAAGAGTGGGATTTTTTCATCCATATGACGGATAGATATACTCTGGGCCCTCTCGGTGAAATGTCATCCAATTAGCTTGCAAGCATGTGACTGGCTCACAAGGGATCACATATCACGGGAATAAGAAAAGAGTACTTATCAGTAACGAGGTTGAACTAGGTATGCAGAGATACCGACGATCATAACCTCGGATAAGTAAACTATCATGAGACAAATGGAAATTGGTATCGTATGTAAGTGGTTCATTCGATCGCAAATTAATCGTAGAAATATGTGGGAGCCATATGAATTTCCAGATTCCTCTATTGGTTATTGTTCGGAGAAGTGTCTCGATCATGTCCGCATAATTCACGAACCGTAGGGTGACACACTTAAGGATTCGACGTTGTTTGAGTAGTTATGGAATGATGAGAAAGAGTCCGAATGTTGTTCGGAGTCTCGAATGGGATTCGGGATATCACGAGGAGATCCGGAATGGTCCGGAGAATAAGATTCATATAAGGAAAGTCTCGTTTCGGAATTGGAGAATGGTTCCGGTGTTTTCATCGGGAATGTTCTAGAAGGTTCCGGAATGTCCGGCACTCCGGAGGGGAAGGGTACATGAATGTGTTATATCAAGTTGGTATGATTGCATTATGTACTCGGTGTCATCACTGAACAAAATAGAGGGTTTATTCAAATCCTAGTTTGAAAAGTCAAACGCCAAGTTTGAAAGTCAAACGGCAATTTTGGGAAGTGGAGAGGGAGGTGGAAACCGACTTGGGGGAGGAGTTCCTCCTCCCACCGCCGGTGCACCACCAAGCCGAGTTGGGGAGGGACTCCCCTCCCCTTGACCGGCCCCCTCCACCTATATAAGGAGGGGCAGGGCTCCCCTCCTAGACACAAGTTCCTACACCTCTAAACCCCAGCCCCAAGCCGCCTCCGCCTCCATAGCCGCCGCCGGCCCTAGGGCAAACCGCCGCCGCCGCCTAGCTAAACCCTAGCCGCCGGCTTGCCCCCTTCCTTGGTGTGTCTAAACCCTAGAACACCGAGGGACTCTCTCATACTCCACCATACTCGCTCCGGCTTAAGGCGAAGCCCTGCGAGATCTCCCCTCTACTTCCGGTACCACGCCAGTTGCCTTGAATCGCGAGGAGAGTGCTACAACCTCCATTTGCTGGAAAAAGGGAGAGGAAGGTCTTCGTCGAGTACCGAACGTGTGACCGATCATGGGAGCGCTAACGCAGCCTTGGGAAGGATCGCTCACGCGATCTTGAGATCGGGAAGAGTACGACTACATCACCCACGATAATCCGCTCTCGTTAAACACTTTGGAATCTTCGAGGGTGAGTTATTCCATCGACTCGTTGCTACAATCTAGTAGATAGATCTTGGCTTGTTTGTTTGTATGCGATAGAATTTTTTTGTTTTCCATGCTACGAAACCCTACACTCATTACACCTTGCTCTTGGGGTTTCCCAACGAGGCATCAATAACACGCCAACACACCGTCCGTAGCCCGTGGTTTGGAGAGATTTTCCCGAGAACCGTGGGAAGAGAGCTCTCTCCCTCAAGGGAACACTGGTACCACCCCTTGAGCTCACCCTCCTCCCACCTTGGGAGGAGAGTGAACCCCACCCGTGGAGATAGGATGCTTTCACCCGTACGCTGCTAGGGGTGGGACAAGCAGCACCAAGCAAGCTGCAGATGCCCCTTTTCACGTTGCGAAGCGAAATGGGTGTAGTGGGGCAGGCCATACACAGTAGGTGGGCTCCTCAGGAAAAAGTGTGCCCTCACAGTGGGAGACTTACGTCTTCTGGGTGCAGAAGGTGTTTTCTAAGTAAGTCTGGGAAGCTGCGCCGATCGGACTCAATGCATCATCGCCACTATCACGTTTGGGCTCCAGAAAACCAGGGCATCGTGACTCGGGGTTACCCAGGACATATGCACACAGGAAGGTTTTCCTAAACCCCTCGACGCACGCGCCGATTGGAGGTTCTAGGATCTGCACTCGGGGTGCCTATCCAGGCTTGCCCATGGTTGGTCTCACTAGGATGGGGAATCCCACATGTGAGCAGAATATGAAGAGGGTGACCTCCTCAGAAAAAACAGTATTGTGTAGACGACAAGTTCCGTAGCACAAGTACTGCCTCCGAAGACAGATCCCATGGATGGAAACGGATGAAGTGGTTTTTCACACACTCATCTTGTTTATCGTCCATCTGGGCTGCCTCACTAACGGGGGATTGCATTAAGAATGCTCACATCTTTCTCGTATTTTCTCTCCCAAGGAACTACCAAGGATGAGCACGCGTACATAATCCTAGGGCCCTCCATGCCCGCGCTTCCGGGGTGAGCCTCTGGGCTCCCTGTGATTTGAACCTTCCTCACATGGTGGCTGGAGAGAGGTGTCGAGTACGTCCCGGGAACAGGGTCTTAGTCAATGTCTGCTTACCGCGAGTGCCCGACTTGATCACCTCAGTCTGCACCTCCCTCCGCGGAGTGGTAGGAGAAAGACTATGAACAGCCCCAAAGAATAGAAGCAAGCCTCACCCTATGATTGACCTCCCTGGGATGGGACCCGGCAAGGGACGAACTTTTGGAAGAAGAAGCATGACCCGACTAGCACCCTACCGTGTGTTCACCCCGCTCCGCGGGTCACATGAGGTGGTAGACGAAAATAAGAAAAAGAGGGGATGAAGGTTGCACCCTACCCGTAGGAACCTCCCCATTTCGATCGAGAGAAAGGGTGTGACCCCACACCCGCGAAGCAAGTCAAGCCCAACCAGCACCTCCTCTACTTCTCTCGAGAAAAAGGGACCTGGTCAACAATAATCTCAAGTGATGCCTTTTTGCCTCACTTTTGAAACCGTACAACATATGAAAACTATCATTTCACTTCCCTTGAATCAAGTCCAAAGCCATCTTCTTCCCATCAGAAACTTTGTGGTATAGATTTAAAACGATAAACTTATCACTAGGCTTAAATATGCTTTTAGCAGGTCCAATGTTATGATCCTAACTCATCCAATCAAGTACAATAGAAATATCCACTTGGTTGAAGCAGGTTTTATTTTTCACTTAAAAACGTATTGGTAGTTGTGATGCTTGGTGTTTACCTCGTTCAACATTCGATAGTAAATTAATAAATCAGAACACATTTTAGCACATTAAATTTAGAAAAATTATAATTTCGCTATTGCAAGCTAAAATGGGTTTCCACCCCTCATCGTGGATGCATGCAATATCCATTTACACATCTTAATTTTCCTATAATGAACCCTTAGTCATTTTTGGTCACTCTTTCATTGATATAGTCAAATCCAATTTTTATTGCAAATGTAGCAACTACATATCTATAGTCCTTTACATGCTCAAAGACAGTCCCCCTCATCGATTGCATGTGTTTTCTTGTCAAAGTATATTAGTGGCATATCCTTGCAATCATCATCATATTTGAATTATTCCATTTTCGCATATTTAGCATCCTCATCCTCATTAGTCCTATAGCCAGACTCAAAGTTTAGTTTAACCAAATATTCCCTATTTTCCATCCTATCAGATCCTATCAGAATCGATAACCATATATGGATATGCTTTTTCATCATCATCATCATCATCATCATCATCATCATCATCATCATCATCATCATCATCATCATCATCATCTCCGAAAACAAAATCATCCTGCACCTCCACCCATTTCTATGTCTTTCTGCTCGCTTGACAAAGCATCATGCTTAAGGACAAGCTAGGTGACTACACTTGGTTGCATGAGGAGATGTCGCTCTGTTATGATAGGTTGAGTTGTTCGCGTAGCAGATGTTCTGAAATAATTGATGCCAGTATCTTCCTCAGCATCTTTGATAACAATATGAATACACATCAACATAGTAATAAAGCCCAGATGTTCACCCCATATCATGGCCAAGGCCTCATCAGTCCTAACATCAAAAAATTCTAAGAATTTCCGTCATAGTACCTGGGTACGAATTCCTCGTCCTGGCTAATCGTGAATTTTCCAAATTCCACATACAACTCACATAGAGTTAAGTATGTCGAGTCTATTATCAATCAATAATAAAAACCAATGATAACTAGAATTCTACCATCGTACAAGGTTTTAGTTTAACAACCGTGGCGAATTTTCATTAGAAATCCGGATGCGGTAGTATTCCTATAGTAATCAACACATATACTCGTGATTACCACGAGATTTGAATCGTTAATTGAATAACTCGGAAAAGGAGTTTTAGTTCTTACCCTTCAAAGAGGAAGAATGGCACATTCATTGAGGTCAACAGCTGTAATTTTTTTCTTCCTACGTCCTCTGGCCCTGCGTTGCCCTCACACGTTCTCTCCAGCCTTGCAAGATCCATCTCCGTGCTCTCCGGCTTCGCAGGATCCATCTCCGAGCCGGATCCTCTTTGCATCCACCATCATAGGCGTGCAACCAAAGGTAATGGCTCATGCTTTTCACTTCCAGCCGCCTAGGCACTCGAGGGAAGTGGACAACATCAAGGAGGGATGGCAAGGGACAACGAACAAGAGCAAGGGTGACGCGCAAATGCCTAAGGGGAGGCAAGAAGAAGTGCAGGGTGGTGCGACTGAATGTTGTGGCGGTGGGAGGAGAAGAGAAGGGGAGTGGAGCTGGTGAGAGACAAAATACAGGGAAATTGCAGAATAATGAGGTATCCAATCCTCAAATCTAGGATGCGCGCCATATACTATGGATGTTGTGGGGACCGCTGGTTAGCACAATGGTCACAACAACTGATTGGACCCACATGTAAGGAAACATGTCAAACAAACATCATGTTAGCCAGACGTAATAATAACCAGGTGTATCGAGGTGTTTAGACGTAACGACTTCTCGAGAGCTGGTGAAAATTTTCCGATAGGCCAAATCATAGTGGCACAACCATAATTTTGGTGAGAAATAGGGAGTCAGTCATAATAAATCCATTGTGATATCCACTCACACCACCGTGGCTCAAATCCTTTCATACACAAGGTTTGGTACAAGGACGACCATCTAATCTTATCATAGGCTTTCTTGTATCCCTCTAGATTTATCCCATCATGCTTCGCTATGCAGAGTTCAAACGTAGTTTCATGTAAAACAACCACCCTCTCTACGATGTGTCATCTTGGCATAAATGCCTTTTTGTGTCGGATAAATTTACCTTACGGGAAATCTGCATAATACATTTCGTTCCAACCTTGCTGGAAATTTACAGCTCACATTTAAAAATGAAATAGAACGGAGCTGCTAGATTTGAACCACTTCTTCCTTAGCTAACCAAATAATGATCCAAAAGTTCATTTGAAACCAAGACGACTCTATGTTGTAGATGAACAAACAAAACATGGGATCCTCTTTTAGAACATTGAAAAAAAATCTTTGATTAAACTCGGTGGGAGATGGCCTCTTGAACCTCATTCTCCTAGAAGTTGGCAACAAGAATGTCATTCTCCTCTCAAAATTACTGCGAAATATATCCTATATACCCCCTTTTACCATAGAGAAATAGTTTTTGACAGGTGCCCAAAATAACTTCTTATAGTAATTAGTAATGTAAGTTTTATACTGCCGCTTCCATCCTGCTCTCTAACTGCAATTTCTTCTTCCTTTGATGACTCCCATTACTCACTAAATGAAAATATCTAGTATTACTCCACATCCTGCACATGCTCAGACCAGTTAGTCTCTTCATCTTTCACGAGTGTAGCAACATGATCTTTAACGGTCTATTCTAGCTATATAATCTAGCTCGCAAATAGTATCCCCTTTTTCATGTTTGTAAGTGTCACTTAAGTTATGAGCTCACCCCTAAGAAATTGTCTTAGATAGTGGACCTTGTTCTGCCATCTTACCATACATATGCGTTGCCCCCACTGGTCATCGAAGACCATTCAACAATCACCATTCCGTAAAACCCTTTACTATGTAAACAGGAAAGCTCCAACGAAAAGCTGGCTTTTGCTACTAAGATGATGAGTACCGAAGTCAATCAACAACAAAAGTGTGATCTAAAATCACCCACCACCGTTACTATTACTTTTTTGTTGCTAATCAATGCTAGCAAGAACATGATCTACCCAGCTTTTCACAAATCAGATTCTCTAAACTATTGACCCAAGTGTATTATCTTCTAGAGAGAAC
The DNA here is from genome assembly GCA_030063025.1 of Avena longiglumis. NCBI lineage: Eukaryota > Viridiplantae > Streptophyta > Magnoliopsida > Poales > Poaceae > Avena > Avena longiglumis. Next base: position 518,258,450 of record CP125975.1, read on the forward strand.
TAATTCTCCCAGATACGAAATTTGGTCGATCGCATTGAAAAAACGAAAGGGCCATCTAGCATCAAAGCTGGTATATATCGTCGTTATTTCCTCTTAGCGATGCATTGCATTAAAACGCTGCCAGCATAAGGAATGTGGTTCTGCTGAGTCACAAATACGACATCCTGGGCACCCTGCTGAAACCCAACATTTTTAGATCACACATGAAACTTAATAACACAGAAATCAGCGACGTCAACGGTACCTTTTTAACAGGCATATGCATTGTTGCGGTGTTAATTAATTTTATAATAATTTTTATTACTTTTAGGGCTCTTTGTACTACTACTGATGATTTTTAATAGATTGGTGGAGTTTCGAAAAAAAAAGACAATAGCATGCTATTTTCTTTTTTTTTTACCCGCAAAAAAAAGACAGTAGCATGCATAATCTGGCCCCAAGCACGATGAACAGATAATGGCACGACGGTGGAAAAATTTCGAGTACTTAGTTTGCTTGTACACAGCTGTCTCGGGGTCCATGCCGACACTGGATTTTGCCACTATATGTCGTCCGAATGGCGCCCTGTTATGCCGAAAAGAAGTTAAAGCCAACTCTCAGGTTTCAACCAGACAGAGTGATCGGATCACCACCCAAGCTGAACGCCTACGCCTATATAAGGAGGAAGGGATCGCCATCAACACATCCCCCTCTCCTCCCGTCTCTCCATCCTACTCACACTCTCCATGGGCGCCTTCTCCTACCACGCCGCCGGCATGGTCACGGTGCTACTCATGCTAGCATTGCTCAAAACGGCGGTCGCCGGTAGCCCGCCGTTCTCGTGCGCTCCGGGGGCGGCGACGCAGGGGTACGCGTTCTGCGACGCGCGGCTACCGGTGGAGCAGCGGGCGGCGGACCTGGTGGCGCGGCTGACGCTGGCGGAGAAGGTGTCGCAGCTGGGCGACGAGGCGGCCGGGGTGCCGCGGCTGGGCGTGCCGCCCTACAAGTGGTGGTCGGAGGGGCTGCACGGGCTCTCCTTCTGGGGCCACGGCATGCACTTCGACGGCGCCGTCCGCGCCATCACCAGCTTCCCGCAGGTGCTGCTCACCGCCGCCGCCTTCGACGAGAAGCTGTGGTACCGTATCGGGCAGGTACGTACCTCCATCGGCTCCGCCAACTGGCTACGCTACTAGAGAAAGCATTGTTGCCGGTTCAGGTGCTGCTCTCGTTCAGTAGGAGGTCGGACTTCGAGTGGCGAACCTGGGATGCAACAGCCACAAGCACGTCGTGGTCGTGCAGGCCAAAAGTCTAGCCTCCTCTCCCCTCCTTCATGGTCTACCAGGAGCCCCCAGAAACAGCCTGATTGAGTGATGGTGTGGTGAGGACGTGGACACTGGTGCCAGTCAGCCACACTCGATCGCTGGCGGACACGTGTTCAATAAAAATTAAAATAGTATTTCAAAATGTTAAAAAAGAATCTGAAAATATGCATGTACACACATATGTGTAGTTTTTATGCACACATTTACACGTACTTTCAGGAGCTGCGGTGTACACACAGTACAAATACGAGTACCGGTATATAGTTATTCCTTTTGCTTTTTCAGCGAGAACTTTATCCTTTTGTATAGGACAAAAATTAAAATATTCTTGAATAAAATTTTGCATACATGACATTTACACATATCTAAGAAAAAACAAAATTTGAAACATCTAAAAAATATTTTCTATAATTTTTTAGTTACTGAACAAGTCGGGAGCCAAATAACAACAACATTTGTTCTTGGGGAGTTGGGGCTAGGTCTTTTACGATCTTTATGCATCTTTTTTAGTTACCATTTTGTCTAGAAATTATGAATTCTTAGCCCTTTATGATTTAGGACTTTTATGGTACCCTGGTACTTCTCAAGTTGAGGTACCATTTTTTTTTCTATAAATTGTGACTTCTAAATTTATATGAGAATCAATACAAAAAATGTCATTAATGCCGGTAGAATTTGAATGCAAGGGAACCCAACATAAAGAAAATTCTAACTATGGAGCCACTCATCAAATGGAACCAAACGTTATACACGGTGATATAATTGGAGGATGAGTTATGTAAGGGTCAACTAAATCGTTCTAGCTATTCCCTCCTCTACACTTTGTTAGGTTCATCTTAGAGAAATAAAGTAGAAAGGCTAACGTTCTCCATGATTCACCACCTACTTTTGTTGGGTATGCAACAAAAGAAATTACCAACTACTAAAGCCAATCAAAGAGAGCCAAAGTTTATTCATGATGACACAGTTGGTTAAAAGTTGACGTAAGGGTCAATCAAACCACACACTGCCTAGCCACTTCAGTACTAGCATGGCAGAAATGCACAACAACCTGATTACGGTTAAACTTAAAGTGCAGATGAAACATGCATGATTGCACTACAGGAAAAGGGCCAGTGAACAGGAATGAGATGTACCAAACCATTTTATTCGTCGTCCAGATCGCTACTACCCATCGAGTGAATGAGTGAAGATGTAGATCTATAGTTCCAGCTAGCCTTGGTGCCTGTCCAACAACCTATGTTGATTCCTGTGCCGGCCGGCGGTGGGTATGGCGTACCCACCATATCTTGTACAGGCTAATCGTTCGTCATGGTAGGGGCCGTACGTCGCTGGTTTAGGCCAGCTCCGATCTTAATTAGTCGCTGCGATAATGCAACAACTTAATTGGTCCGGACGTTCGATCGGTTAGATCTAGATTGTTTGATCGATCAAATGTTTTGGTCGTTTTTTTAGAATTATTGCATTGTTGCTGTTTAACTGAAAATATACAATATTTTTAAAATGAGTGAAAAAGGTAAAATGCAGGGTATATGTTTGCGTCTCAAAAAAAGTACTCTCTTCGTCCAGAAATAAATGACTTGAATTTGTCTAAATTAATATGTATCTATGCACTAGTAGATACATGCGAATCTATGTCAATTATTTTCTAGACGGTGACGCAGAAATAAAAGTAGCAAGTAGAGGGATAAGAACATGCTAATTAAGCTTCCTTTTAATTTTGTTCTCTCAAAAAAGAAGTTTCCTTTTTCTTTCTGCAAATAGCGGACACAATCCAAAGACGTTGTAAAACTTTGGAATGTTGCCCACCCATGTTGATAACCTCTTTCAATTTTGTATGGAAGAGCTTTGCCGGGGACATGCTAGTTTATTACTTCCTCCCATCCATATTAGTTGACTTGGATATGTTAAAATTTAGATGAACCTATATATTATACTAAATGGTGTCTAGATTTATCTAAATTTGATAAATTTGAGTCAACTAATAATGGATCGGAGTGAGTACCACTATTACTAAAAATGGATATAAGCGCGATAGAGCAATCGGCATTTTGGACACAATCATTGTCCTCTAGCCAGTAGTAACAACCAAGTGATCACACAGTTCATCTGTTCATTCATCCATGCCCACAACACGTGCCTGTCTTTGTCACTTGTCACTGTGTGGCCTCCATGAACACATTGATTAGTTAAAGAAGACAGTACAGCTCACATTAACTGGGTAGGTACACTCCCCTTTGTACTGCAAAAAGTGGTTCACATCCTAGCTGGGCATGCACCAACCGCGCGTGCGTACACCGGAAGCATCGGTCCCGACGTCCCGTCCATCCATCGTGTGATCGCCTCCATGGAGTAGATGCTAAACTGTCTGACATGTGAAATATTCATCTTCAGGCGATCGGGACGGAGGCTCGGGCGCTGTACAACGTCGGGCAGGCGGAGGGGCTGACCATCTGGTCCCCCAACGTGAACATCTACCGGGACCCGCGCTGGGGCCGCGGCCAGGAGACCCCCGGCGAGGACCCCGCCACCGCCAGCAAGTACGCCGTCGCATTCGTCAGGGGCCTGCAGGGCCCGTCGCCGACCACGCTGCAGACATCGGCCTGCTGCAAGCACGCCTCGGCGTACGACCTGGAGGAGTGGAACGGGGCCATACGGTACAACTACGATGCCAGGGTGACGGCGCAGGACATGGAGGACACCTTCAACCCGCCCTTCAGGAGCTGCGTCGAGGAGGGCATGGCCAGCTGCGTCATGTGCGCCTACACCAGCATTAATGGCGTCCCCGCCTGCGCCAGCTCCGACATGCTCACCAAGACGTTCAAAGGCGACTGGGGACTGAACGGGTATCTTCATATATATCTAGAAACTTGCCGATGACGGGAAAATATGGTTAAAATTTGGCTGTTCCTTAATTCTGGCCTCCACATATATGTGCAGGTACGTTTCGTCGGACTGTGACGCGGTGGCGCTGATGCACGACGCGCAGCGCTACAGGGCGACGCCGGAGGATACGGTGGCGGCGGCCCTCACGGCGGGCCTCGATCTCAACTGCGGGAACTACACGCAGGTGCACGGCATGGCCGCGGTGCAGCAGGGGAAGATGTCGGAGCAGGACGTGGACAGGGCGCTGAGGAACCTCTTCGCCGTCCGGATGCGCCTGGGCCACTTCGACGGCGACCCCAGGGGCAGCGCGCTCTACGGGGGCCTCGGCGCCGGCGACGTCTGCTCGCCCGCGCACAGGGCGCTCTCCCTCGAGGCGGCCACCAGCGGCATCGTCCTGCTCAAGAACGACGCCGGAACCCTCCCGCTCGACCGGTCGGCGGTCGGGTCTGCTGCCGTCATCGGGCATAACGCCGACGATCCCGCCGCGCTCTATGGAAACTACTTCGGCCCGCCCTGCGAGTACACGACGCCGCTGCGGGGGATCCAGGGGTACGTCGAGAACGTCGCGTTCCTGGCCGGGTGCGACTCGGCGGCGTGCGACGTCGCGGCCACGGGCCAGGCGGTGGCGCTGGCGGGCTCGGCGGACTACGTGGTCATGTTCATGGGGCTGAGCCAGAGGCAGGAGCAGGAAGGGCTCGACAGGATGAGCCTTCTGCTGCCTGGGAAGCAGCAGAGCCTCATCACCGCCGTCGCCAGCGCCGCGAAACGGCCGGTCATCCTGGTGCTCCTCACCGGCGGGCCGGTCGACGTGTCGTTCGCCAAGTCGAACCCCAAGGTCGGCGCGATTCTGTGGGCGGGATACCCTGGTCAGGCTGGCGGGCTCGCCATCGCCAAGGTCCTGTTCGGCGAGCACAACCCCAGCGGCAGGCTGCCCGTGACGTGGTACCCGGAGGAGTTCACCAGGGTGCCCATGACGGACATGCGGATGCGCGCCGACCTGGCCTCCGGTTACCCTGGCCGGACCTACCGCTTCTACCAGGGCAACACCGTCTACAAGTTCGGCGACGGACTCAGCTACTCCAAATTCTCCCGCCAACTAGTAACTGGTAACAGAGCACCAAACACCAATCTGCTCGCCGGCCTGACCGCCACGCCAGCTGCCGACGGCGGCGCGAGCTACGTCGTCGAGGAGATCGGGGCCGACGGGTGCGAGCAGCTCAAGTTCCCAGCGGTGGTCGAGGTGCATAACCACGGTCCCATGGACGGGAAGCACTCGGTGCTGATGTTCCTCCGGTGGGCCAACGCGACGAGCGGGCGGCCGGTGAGTCAGCTGGTTGGGTTCCGAGCCCAGCATCTCAAGGCCGGTGAGAAGGCCAGGCTGAGGTTCGACGTCAGCCCATGTGAGCACTTCAGCTGGGCGAGGGAGGATGGCAAGAAGGTGATTGGTGCAGGCTCACATTTCCTCAGGGTTGGCAAGGATGAGTACGAGATCAGGTTCGAGCCCTGAATCCGGAGTCCTATTCTGGCAGTGGCGGGGGCAGAGTACAGACCGCTTGTCACATTATTTATTATTAGTTGCACAATTAAATTGTCGGTTAAGTTATAGTTACAGTTGCCCCAAGATTAATTTAAACTGAGGCATGTTTTAATTTCCTCAGACTATATATACAAATTTGATGCAAGTCAAAAACTCATAATACGATTATAGAAAGTTGTATATGAACTATTTTCCACCTACATTTAGGCATGTACAATGCTGGAGAAGGCATGTCTTCTCTTAGCCCTCCACATCATCTAGGTAAGACACTATATACAAGTTGTACAATGCATTCTCTCCTATTGCCATCTCTAGCAATAAATGTGAATTAACTATTTTTATAAAAAAATGTTTTTTTAAGAAAAGACACGTGGTACAATGGAAAGAATAGTCTTCTCTTATTTTTAAGAGATCTTTCATTAGCTAAGGAAAGTCAATCTTCTTTTTCTTATTTCTCTTACCTCTAACTAAGCAAAAATCCAATGTGACAACCATAAGGAAAGGATGACATCACCGTATTGTATGTGCCCTAGAGCATCTCCACTTGGGGCCTAGGCCCCCAAACGGCCAACGGGGTGCCAGTGACCAAAATCACGTCCAACCACATTTCTTTTTTTACGCTAACGCGGTACATTTAGTTATTCAGCGCTTCCAGGTCTAACCCACGGGGGCGCTAGATGGACGTGTTTTGGTGGGAAAGAGGGCAGAAGGAAGGCGCACGAAATGACCGACTGTCGCGGGGCATCCCTGTCAGCGACATCGGTCGATGAGTCTGATCCGACTTTCTCCTCGCCTGCCGCCTGCTGCACAGTGTAATGACACTGCTCGCCTACCAGCCTTTACAGGCGAGCAATCAACGCGTCTCGTCTGCCATGCATTCTTCCTCGCTTGTCGTGTCCTGGCATTCAATGGCCACCGTTCGCCCGCATCTGGACGCCTCCTCTACCACCAACGACCACTATAAAAAACCCTTGCCGCCACCATCCATCGCCTCATCTCCTCCCTCTCGACGTCAGCCCATTGCCTCCTCTACCACCAACGACCACTATAAAAAACCCTTGCCGCCACCATCCATCGCCTCATCTCCTCCCTCTCACCGTCATCCCATCGCCTCCTCTACCACCGGCTTCCCCCCAAACCCAAACCCCCGAGCGCATCAAGACAACATTCACCCGGGGCTTTCTGCTAATAGGGAGATGCGTGAAGAAACAATTCAGCGGTGACCAAGGAGCGAACCTCGTCACCCTCAGAACACCGACAATAGAAACAAAGGAACAGGGCCAGAAAGCAAGGAGACGACGATGTCAGATTAGTGTCCTCTTTTATTTTGGAGATAGTAGTTGCAAAATTATATCTAAGAAAGGTAATCAGAACATTACTTTTGGGACCTTACATATTGTATGCCTTGCTAAAATCTACGCAGGTCCAACCTACTCGCTCGACGGGGGTCTCGGGCAAGAAGCTGGGCGGGTATCTCCGCGGGATTAGAGCCCCTCCTCCTTGAAGTACTCAACGTGGCGCTGGTTGCCGCTGAACACCTTAACGGTAAGCGTCTATGACCCGTCAAACGTGAGAACGAGGATGTCTCCCCTCTGGAGGCAGTGGGTCTTGGAGAAGCGGGTCCACCCCCTCCTGAGGCACATGCTCCAACCCTCTTTAGAGAAGATGCGAGCCCACCAGATGGTGTTGCAACATCCGGCGGGCTAAAGCATCAGCCTGCGAGGATGACGACGACTGCCAAAGTACCAAGCAAATACGTCGAGGAGGCGCATCATTCCTGCATTCTCCCGGCGCACCCTCACATAGAACTCGAAGCCGTACAAGTCTGACCACGAGTCCTGAAGGGCCACCGCCGTGGGGGAACGATCCGTCTCCAGGCGATGACCTTGTCCGCGACTTCGCCGCCCCTGCCCTTAGTCTACCTCGCTGTCGCCCAACAGGAGCCAACCCTCCAGCAATGACATGAGCAACCTCCCCGAGGCCGGCGCACGGTCTGTGAGACGGGTGGTGGCCATGACTCTACAAGAAATAAAGAGCAAGAAGGAAGAGGATTTGAATGCTGGATGTGGCCCCTCCCTTGAGGCCGTTTAAATAGGCTAGGGGGAGGAATCCACCAACCAAAGTACAGAAGACTGGAGTTACTACAAGGATAGTCCCTTGGATTCCCTAGGCAGTGAATCCATCGCGCCAAGATCTTTGTCTTGTGCTACAATTGAACCCTGGGGAGCTCCGCGGGTAGCGCACTCGATCTGCCGCCCTGGGCCACAGACGGCACAAAACGTCGCCTCGCCCGTGAGCTACTGTCGGTCCTGTGCTCCCCACGGGTCACGAAACCACATGCTCCGTGACGAGGTTCGATCTCGTCAATGCCCATTGTTATGGACTTGGGTTTTGGAGAAGATGGAGATAGCAGAACGGTTAGCAGACAAGCAACGCGGGTACACGAAGTTTATCCAGGTTCAGGCCCCCGGAGGGAAAACCCTACTCCTGTTTGTCTGTTCTTGATTACAGCGGAACCGAGAATTACAGGGGTGCGCAGATGCAATCTAGCGTGAGGTGCGTATGAGGTGAGTTGGGGCCCTCCTCGCCATGCCCTCCTAGCCTTTATATAGATAGGCAGGTCCCGGGTGCAGGTCGAGTCGGTTACAAATTAGGGTTTGTCCCCTTTGAAATTCTATCTACTCTAGTCTTGTTCTCCAAGGATCCGAAAGCGTCATGGGTTTGGGCCACCCGAAATATCCATAGGCCGCATATCTTGGCGTGGGCCTTCCTTGAACTGGACTTGGTATGCCAATGTTGTGTACCCGTGGGGTATAACCATGTCACTCCAGGTTGGGCATCCCACGGGCTGCTGAGCCGGGAGACCCGTGGAGCTTTTCCCCGGGTAGATGCTCGGGTTCGTTGCCCGACACAAGAGGCCGGAAATCGTCCCAAGAAAGGATTGGATAGCTGGACAGTGACGCCTGACCCAAGCGCAGACTGTGCCATGAATACACTGCGCACATGACCAACGATTGGACAAAGATCATGTCTTGCTCACTGGCAGCACTCGAACGACACATGGATTTCATGCATGCAGCACCTCGCCATGTGGACGCACGAGGACTCTGCCCAGGTACCCTAAGCATGGCCCGACGGCACTTCCGCGAATGATCCCGACTCGGTTAGACTGCCCGAAGACATGAATCAAGCTGACATAACAAGTCTAGTGCCAGTCTGCTATGGGCATTGAGTCGCTGCGTGTGATCCAACCCTTGTGGTGTCCCCTTATCCGTATAAAAGGAGGCCTAGGTCAGACTTAGAGAGGAGATGAACAGATTTAGACCAGAGAACCTTTCCGGGAAGGAACCCATTATAACATTGTGATAATCAGATAGTGTCGTGGTGGTGGCACGGCAGATGCCATGGGTAGGCTAAAGTATGGGGCCAATGGATGCTAGAGGGATCCGGGGAGGGAAGATGTAGTTAATTCTACACTCAAATGGCTAACATGCAGATCTTTATATCTCTTCTTTTGGACTACAAGTGCTCCTCGAGCTGTTTTGCAGGAAGAAGAGAGCTACTACACGAGCCTTACGGCGTGGAATGAATTGATCCCTCCTCAGGAGCCCGGTCCTCCCCTTATAAAGGGGTGCCTTGGTTCCTTCTAGGGCTGACATGGCAAGCATATTCGAGGAATATGCTTGTCCCAATATGGTAACTCGGCGGCTCTCTTTCCGTGTCCCCCTTCTAACGACGACAATGTTCCAGAGAACCCCACCTGCGCGCCTCGGGCTCCATGACTGTCACCTCCATGACCTCCTTCCGCCCTTCTGCAGCTCTGCTCCTTGTCCTTTGTGCTTGGCTCTGTTCAGATTCTTCCTAGCCCGTGACTTGGGTTTGACTATAGGCACTTCCTTCTCCTGCAAGCTTCATGTTACTCTGCCTTGTCTCGCATAACTCGGCTCGGCTTTCACCTGCATTCAAGTTATTCAGACTTACTCGGCCGACTTAACTCGTATGTCGGCCAGATAAGGTATTGCTCCTTCCATAGGTTTCATGGCCGTGCTTACCTCGACCGACTTTTACATGACTTGGACGATATAAACAGTAACTCGGCACATGAAAAGGGAGACTCCTCTTGTCTACCCCTGTCTTGACCCTATACGGGGTCTCCTCCCCAACATTAGTCCCCGAAGCTGGTGCGGTCCTGCCCGTAACCTCGGCCGGGCCACATCAGTTTCCCAATATTCATTTCCCCTTACTTCCGAGTTACTTTTTCCTGTTCGAGGTATCTGCGCAGCTTCTTGAGCACGCCTCGTCCTACGTGTACCACTCATCATCATTCCTCTAGTTTTCTGTTCCTCTAGAGTGCCCAGTGACAAACTACAGTGATTACTGCGCCCGTCACGTCGGCGCTGTGACGCCTCATGTACCGCATCGGTCAGGGGGCCTGATACTCTCGTGCGTCGTGTGGTCTCCGGTGTGGCTCCACTCAGCCGCGAGCGGTTCCGCCGCACGCGTGATTTACACGGTTAGCGCTCGCACGCACGATCCCACTACCGCCAGGGCTGCGCGGTTATAAGGAGGGGTGCGTGGCTAGAGGATTCACTTTCCCCCTTCGCTCACCGTTCCTCTTCTTCCTCCTCGCGCCCGTGCGTCTGTTCGTGCGCCTGTGGTTGCGCCATTGTCGATCTCCTTGACGGCGAAGCCGCAGTCCTTCCGCTCCGACGACCTCATCGCCGCGCACTTGCTTCGGCGCCACCGCTGGTGAGTTTTTCTAAGGTCCTGTCTCTAGGCTCCTTCCCTAGGCGCATCTTCTGTTTTTCTAGATTTCCTGCGGCGGTTCTTTTCCATTCCGCCGCCGCGCTTGCTTAGAACCACGACGGGGCCCTGCGCCTCTAAGCCTCTCTCCGCCGCTAGTCCTTCCGTTGATTCCTCCGGCGACCCTATGTCTAGTTCTGTTAGTGGAGCGCTCGTCGAAGATGATGATGTTGCGTCCGGTCTAGAGAGGGGTTCCTGGCAGGGCTCCTCTGTCACTCGTCGCGAGATTGAGTGGCTAATTAGGACATGTCGGATTCCTGCCGAGGTAAGCTTTCGCTTGCCCGGCAAAGAATCTTCCTCTGTACTCAATGAAGGCGAGTATGTTGTTTTTATGTCTCACTTTGCTCGCGGGTTTGGCCTTCCCCTTAGCGATTTCGCTAGGGACTTCCTCGATTACTTTGGCCTCCACCCGCATCACCTTCCAGCTATTGCTATCGCCTCCCAGTCTGCCTATATCTCAGCCTCGGAGGGGTATTTCGGCCTCTGTCCCTTTGTGTCCGTTTGGTCCAAATTTTTCCAGATCCGATCTAACGTCGTTCCGGACAAATCTCTTCACCCCTCTAAGAAATACCTCACCCAGAGTGGAGCCGCGTCCATTACACCTCGAAGAAACTCCGAGTTCCCTCGTGTCGCTGGCCTCAAGTCTTGCAAGAAGTGGCATAGATCGTTTTTCTATGTCAAAAATACTGGAAAAGAAGACAAGATTCGGCTCCCTGCCTTTTCTATTGGCCCCCCTTCCAAGAAGAACTGGAACTACAACCCCAGGAAGATCCATGCTTTGGCCGAGGCATTCGAGATTCGGCTGAAGGAGTTGATCCATGCCGGGCTCCGCGGTGAGGATCTGATGACCACATTCGTCAGCAGCCGAATCTGCCCTTTCTAGCGTCGCTCGCACAAGCTCTGTTACACTAGTGGTCCTCTCGATCCCAACCGAGTTTCGACGGTTGAGCTCGACGACTATCTTATTTACAAGCGTGTCCGAGCTATCTTCAAGACTGATATGCCGGAGGACTGGACATGGGGGCTGAAGCCGTTCACTCGCGGGAATACCCCTCCCGAGGTATATTTACGCATTTGTGTTAGTCTTCTAATCGCGTTTGTGACTTCTTTTGCTAACTCCAGCTTGTTTCTTTTCTTGCAGAGGTTTGCGTAGCAAAAGATCGAGGATGCCGAGGTTCTGGCCCTTCCGTGGACCTCAGATCGGAACACCCCGGACAGCGGGGAACCTGACTCGGAGGAGTTCGTTCCTAAGTCAGACATCGCTCCGGCACACGCCCGTGGCAAGACCTCGGCCCACGGGGAGGAAGGTGACTCGGACGACGTCCAAATTCTTGAGGTAGTCGCCGTGATGCCTATCTATTATGCATTTCCGGCTTCTACTTTCCCATCTAATCAGGCCGGTCAGGTGTACGACACCGAGTCTCTCGCCTCTCAAGCTCCTGCCACCTCGAGGAAGCGCACTGCTCCGACAGGTCCCTCTGAAGCTGCTCCCAAGAAGCGAACGAAGAAATCAGCCCAGCACCTTCCGAAGCGTAAAACCATGCCCGGAGTTACTGGGTGAGTTTATTTTCATTTGTACTTCTTGTTTCTCTCTTTCTGTCTTTTGATTTGACTTTTTGTGCTTTTTTGCAGAGCTCCTCTCTCTGTCAAACCAAGCGGTCCGAGTATGACGAGTCATACAACTCGGCTGCCTTCTCCTCCGCCCCCTGAAGATACTCGGGCTCCTAGTCCCCCTCGCGTTGACTCTCCTCCTCCACCGACTCAGACATCGCCTCGGCGAGATGTACCCACAACTTCCATTGCTGATGCCGACATAACTGTGTCAGTAGATCATCCTACCGAACCTGCTGCCTCTGTTACGATCACCGAAGTTTCCCCCGAAATTCCTTTGACTCCCCCAATTCCAACTACGACTCCAACTCCAGCCGAGGATATCACCATCTCGGCCCCTTCGGAAACCATAGTTCCTCCTGCCTCCATGGATGCCACTCCTAGTGCCGAGGTTGCAGCCCCTGCTGACACCTCTTCTAAGGCTAAGAAGGTTGTTGTCACCAAACCTTCAACATCTCAGAAGGGGCCGGCTAGCTCTTCTCAAACCAATATCGCTGATGCACTCCGTAAGGGGGCTTCCTCTACTAAGCCTGTTGCCACCCCGGCCGCTGATACTCAGCTTACTCTCCACAAGAGTCCCGCGGCGGCGGTGGTTACACAACGGGTCCGAGGTAAAGTGCTGACCCGTACTGAGAGTGGGAACAACCTCGGCTCTTTGGTGGAATACGCCAATAATTGGAATGCTGCCGATCAACTTGAGGGCAATCCTAGCAACCAGCCGTTTTAGCTCTTCGACATCAGCAATCGCTTGCATATGGCTGCTAAGATTGTTCTTGAAAGCGATAAGATGAAAGTGGTAAGTGCTTCTGTTGATATCTGGTCAGTTATTCAAATGATAGTATACATACCCTAGTTCCCGAAGCTTGCAACCGAATAACGTGTTGTTCGTTTGGAAGCTTTGTTAGGCTTAAAGCGCGTTATTTGCCGAGTAAATTTCTTGTATGACTTGGATTAATCTTGGTTCATCTGTATTCCGTACTAAACGTTGCTGAATCCGAATCTATTTCGGCTTTGATTATCCAGCCATTGAGATCCGAGTTAAGTTTTGCTTGATTCGGATTTCGTCGTGGCTTTGAATATCTAGTCACCTAGATCTGAGTTAAGCTTTATTGTTTACTTGATTCGGATCTGTCTTAGCTTTGAATATCTAGCCACCTAGATCCGAGTCAAGCTTTGCTTGATTCGGATCTGCCTTAGCTTTGAATATCCAGCTGTGTAATGCATTTTGGTATTTAGGTTGCCCATGATCGGCGGACAGCCGAATTCCAAAGGTTGCTCTTTGCGCACAAGAAATTGGAAGAGAAATATGAGAAAGTTTTCCCCGTGGTGAAGAAAACTGGTAACTTAATAAATCTCTGTATTGTTCCTTAAGTTCTTAATATTTTCAACTTGATGTGCTAATTCATTTTTTTGCTGGTATGCAGGTAATATCAATAATCTTAATATCCGTCTTACCAAGAAGGTCAAAGCTCTGGAAGGTTAGTTATTCTTCTCGTCTATTGATTTTCGTTCGAGACTTATCCTGGGTTTCTTATAATCTTCTGGCTTTGGTATAGCCGAGTTACAAACACTTGCAGCATCGCATCAAGAATGCATATCCATGCCTGATATGATGCTGCATTTTTTAGAACAAGCCGCCACTCATTCGACGCAGCTTAAAGAAAAGGATCATGAAATAACCCGGTTACGTGCCGAGGTTGAGTCTCTCAAACTCTTGCAGAAATCCGAATTGGAAAAGGTTGATCAGGAGTTCTCTAAAGAGAAGAATTCTCGACTAAGCCTGCAACTGTAGAAATACAAGGGACTCCTCGATGCTACCGAGCTGAAGAATTGGATGATGGGCGAGGAAATCACTCGCTTTGAGAAAAATAAGGACGACTGGACCCAGGATCTCCAGAAAATGCTGAGTTATATTCATCGTAAGTTTTCGACTGTAGCCGAGTTATCTTCTTCTCTTTCTCACTTTTAACTGATATATTTTCATTTCGCGTAGATCACTTTCCGGAAGCTAGACCCATGAGCTCTAAGGCAGTGATTACTGCTCGTCAGCGCCGAGGTGTTCCCGTAGATTAGAGTCCATAATACTCAATGGAAGACTTCTTGATTGGTGTCGACGCTGCTATTGGACCAATGAAGATTATGGGCAGGGATCTGGTGCAAGCAGCCATCTGGGCCTACCATGTTCTCTGGCCGAATACTTCTGGAACTCCTGATATTGACGAGATCAAAATACTTGTGGAGAGATTAATGACATCCTAGACCTAGTTAAATCTCTGGAGGGAATCTGCTGGGAGGGCTGGTGCTGACATGGCACTTACAGCCGTTCTGTCTTGGTATGAGGATATCTCGCTCGACACCTTGATGAATTTGCGCACTGGCTCTCGTTGGGTTGAGGATCCAAAATTCGTCGTTCGCCGTCAAGCTCGTGCCTTCCAGCTTGTTGAGTATGCTGACGTGCACAATTGGATTGAAGGGCCGAGTTTTCTTTCCAACCCAACGGATGATATCGAAGTCGAAGATGCCCCTGATGATGATTTAGACGACCAGGATGAGGCAGAGGGTGACTCGGACAACTCCCGTGATTCCACTGCAAGCTCGGATGAGGATCATGACGTGCGATCATCTTCCAAAGGGACTGGGCACTCTCAAGCTCAAACTAATGTTTCTCAGCAGCCCAGGCTTTCCCCCGAGGCTACTATCGCTTCTCTTGAAGGCGAAGTAACTTCGGCCAAAGCACCGTCTACCTTGGAGCACCCAGTTCCTGAAAATGCCTCTGCACAGGAGACCGAGGTCGCGCCACCGTCATCCGAGATAGCCATTCCTGATGCCCCTGATCATGCTGCTGCCCCTTAAGGGTGCTCTGGCCCTTTTCGCTGTTTAGGTTCAAAAAACTTCTTAAGTTATTTCCAGTCCCCGGTATGCCTGGCGTATGATGTTTGTGAAACCATTGTTCGACTTTGGGTGTGGTGCGAAACTTTTTGCCTTTTTCCGCTAAGGCATGGGTGATGGTGATCATTATTACTTTGTCTAAAACAGTCTCATTGCTTTACATCTTTGCTTTGGCGACCTTCGATTTCATAGATTCGGATTGTATTTTTCCATGTGGCTGTCCTTAGTTCGACACTTATCTTGCCCGTCCCTTATAAACTCGACAGCATAGCCATTGTGTTTTTAACTTCTATCCGAGATATGAAGCCCGAAGCCCATATCTAGCAAAGTGAGACAATAAGTTGCATCCCTTATCATACTTCGGTTTGCTGGGTGTGTTATTCTTTTTGCGTTATTCTTAGAAATCTTTGTTTGCTTTCGCTTTGCTATTTCTATGAATATTGAAACATGTTTATACCATATCTTCCAAGATATGATCGTTAATTTTTTGGGGAGTCCCCGAGTCTGTAGCTGAGCTATGGAGCTTTTATGTGTCTGGCGATAAATAGTGGGTAATACGGATTAGTCCCCGAGTTATCACTTGGGTTATCGAGTTCTTGCTCGTGCTCAAAGAATTATCTTGGATCATGTGGCAGTCCCCAAGTTACGAATTGGGTTGCCGAAATATAATTCATGGGTTAATGCAAAGAATGCTTCGGGGTAGTCTCTGAGTTATCGTTCAAGATGCCGAAGTTTAATACACATTTTTTGGAACAAGAAACAATTATGAAGCAGTCCCTGAGTCAATGCTCAGGGTATCGAGGTTTTAATGCGTAATCCGAAACAGTGGATAACACGGTGCAATCTCCGAGTCATCGCTCGAGGTGCTGAAACTTAATACATAATTCAGAAATAAGAAATAATACGGTACAGTCCTCGAGTCACCATTCGAGGTGCCGGGGTTTAACATATAATTCAAAATAAGAAACAACACGATGCAGTCCCCGAGTCACTACTCGAGGTGCTGAGGTTTAATACATAGTCTTAAAAACTAGGAATAACATTGTGCAGTCCTCGAGTCGCTGCTCGAGGTGCCGAGGTTCAATACATGCTTGATACTCCAGCTTGATGCGTGATATTATGACGTACCACACATGGCTTCTAAGTGTAGAATGGGCGAAGTAAATCTATGTTCCACGGTATTTTTGATTCGTCGCCGGCTTTGTTTGCCTTGTTCCTTTCTTGTGACTGAGCATCGATTAGGTAATATGCATCATTGTGCAATGCTTTGCTCACAATGAATGGTCCTTCCCATGGGGGTGATAGTATGTGCATGCCGGCTGTGCGCTACACTAGCCGAAGAACCAAATCTCCTTCTTTAAAGACTCTTGGATTGACTTTCTTGCTGTGATATCGTCGTAGGTCTTGCTGATAAATAGCTGACCTTGATAGTGCCAATTCCCTGGCCTCCTCTAGTAAATCGACATCGTCTTGCCGTGCTACCTCATTTACCTCAGCAGTTGTGTACTGGGTCACTCATGGCGAATCATGCATTATGTCGTCTGGAAGCACAACTTCTGCCCCGTATACCAGAAAAAATGGGGTATACCCTGTTGACCTATTTGGTGTAGTTCTGAGGCTCCACAGTACTGCTGGTAGTTCCTCGATCCAACATCCTTCCGACCTTTGCAGAGGTTCGACGAGCCGGGTTTTTATTCCGACAATACCAGTCCATTTGATATTTCTACTTGCCCGTTTGATGCCGGGTGAGCCACCGAGGCAACATCTAGTCTTATGTGCTTCTCTTGGCAGAACCTAGCAAAGGCTCCTCCAGCAAAATTTGTGCCGTTGTCTGTAATAATACTGTGTGGATAACCATATCTCAAGATAATATCTTTGACGAATTTTACTGCTGTTTGTGCATCACATTTTCTTATGGGTTTTACCTTGATCCACTTTGTGAATTTATCCACCATGACTAGAATATGAGTCATTCCGCCTCGGGCTGGCTTGAACGGGCCTACCATATCCAAGCACCATACATAAAATGGCCAAGTGATTGGTATTGTCTTTAATTCGAATGATGGCATATGTATCTTGCTAGCGTATCTCTGGCAACCGTTACATTTTTCTACTAGCTCTTTTGCCTACTTTAACGCCGTCGGCCAATAAAATCCATGCCTGAATGCTTTGGCTACTAACACTCTGGACGATGCGTGATGCCCGCATTATCCCTGATGTATATCCAGGAGTATTTCCTGGCCTTCTGCCGAGTCAACACATCTTTGCAGCACGCTTGTGACGCTTCTCTTATACATCTCATTGTTTATGATTGTGTAAGATTTTGCTCTTTTTATTGTCTGTCTAGCCAGTACCTCATTACTCGGCAAGATTGCATCCTTGAGGAAGGAGAATATGGGTTGCGCCCATGTCGGCGTGATTTTCTCTAGGACAATTTCACTGTCGATTTCCATGTTTTCTGCCGACATAACAACTTTGAATCCTTCTGTATTTATTCGTGCAATGGCCAGGTTCACTTTCAGAAAGCCTGGGTTGCACTCTTTGTCAATTTCCATTGGCACACTTCCTTCTTTTAATTCTGCCGAGATATGAATGGATTCGGACTCTGGTGACGGTATAATCGATGGCTTTCTCAGGTGCTCTAGGGCGATACCTAGGGGAATTTACTTCCTAGTTGATCCGAGTTTTGACAATGTGTCTGCAGCGTCATTTTCCGCCCGAGGTATATGATCAAATTCGCATCCATCGAAGTATCCACTGATTTTTTGCACATGGAACCTATATAGGGCCATATTCGCATCTAGCGCGTCCCAATTGCCTGATACTTGCTGTACTACCAAATATGAATCCCCGTAGCATAGGATCCGACGTATACCAATTTCCTTTGCCACCTTTAATCCATGGAAGAGTGCTTCATATTCGGCTACATTGTTTGATGTGGCGAAATGTATTTGCAACACATATTTCATCTGATCTTTTTTCGGTGAGGTCAACACTATCCCTGCTCCCAAGCCAGTTCTCAACTTGGATCCGTCGAAATGCATTATCCAATAATTCGGATCTGGTAACGGTGGTTCATATTGTACCTCGACCCAATCCACAAAGAAGTCGGCCACTGCTTGAGATTTGATCGCATCTCGCCTATCGAATTGTGGAGCATAAGGTGATAATTCGATTGCCCATTTTGCTATTCGGACACTTGCATCTTTGTTGCTCAATATCTCGGCTATGGGCGCTTCACAAATCACTTTGATCGGATGTTCTTCGAAGTAATGTTTAAGTTTTTTCGCTGACATGTATACTCCATAGGCCATTTTCTGGTAGTGTGGGTAGTTCTGTTTTGAGGCCGATAGTACCTCGCTTAGGTAATATACTGGCCTTTGTATTGATTTATCATCTTCATTCCGTTCCACGACCACCACCGCACTTACCACTCTGTTTGTGGTAGCTACATAAAGCAACATAGGCTCTTTTGATAGTGGAGAGGCCAGGATTGGTGCAGTGACCAACATCTTTTTTAGTTCATGAAACACATTATCTGCTTGCAGTGTCCAAATGAACTTATCAGACTTTTTCATTAGTTGATACAGAGGTAATGCCTTTTCTCCCAGCCGACATACGAATCGGCTAAGCGAGGCCAGGCAGCCCGTGAATTTCTGTACATCATTTAGACACCTCGACAATTCCATTCTTTCAACCGCTCGTATTTTAGTTGGATTCACCTCTATACCTCGTCTGGATACGATAAAACCGAGTAATTTCCCATCTGGTACACCGAAGGTGCATTTTTCCGGGTTAAGCTTCATTCGGAACCTCCTCAGGTTTGCGAATGTCTGCCGAATATCATCCAGGAGTGTTTTTTTCTTTCGTTTTTATAACCACATCGTCTACATATACTTGTACATTTTTTCCTATCTGGTCATGTAGACACTTTTGCATGCATCTCTAGTACGTTGCTCCTGCGTTACGCATGCCGAATGGCATGGTGCGATAGCAATAAGCCCCGTACAGGGTAATAAATGCAGTCTTTATTTGATCGTCCGGATTTAACAGTATCAGGTGGAAACAAGAATACGCGTCTACAAATGACAACAGCTCATAACCAGCAGTCGAATCAATGACTTGGTCTATCCTGGGTAAAGGAAAAGGAGCTTTGGGACACGCCTTGTTTAGGTTCGTGTAATCAATACACATTCGCCATACGACGTCTATATTCGGGTCATCCTTTTTCTTTTCTACTAATACTGGATTTGATAACCAATCCGGATGAAGCACTTCCATGATGAACCCGGCCGCAAGGACCCGAGCTATCTCATCCCCTATTATTTTCTCCTGTCTTCGGCGAAGCGGCGGAGAGGTTGCTTCACCGGCCTTGCTCCTGGCCTTACATGCAAAGAGTGCTCAGCCAACTCCCTCGGCACACCTCGCAGGTCTTGAGTTGACCAGACAAAGATATCCCAATTCTCACGGAGGAAGTTGGTGAGCTCGCCTTCCTATTTGGCATCTAGGCCGGCACCAATCGTGATGGTGCGCTCTGGTAACTGCTCATCTATCTGGACCTTTTTTGTCTCTTTAGTCAGCTGGAAAGAAACACTCCCATGTGGGTTGGTAATGTTGGCATATTCAGCTGTGCCGACTGAGCGAGAGCTGCTACCTCTTGAATCCTACTTTTTTCTCTTGCAATCACCAATGACTCGGCAAGTTTTGATCCGGCCGAGGCACACTCCATCGACTTCCTGTAATCTCCTGCTACTGTTATCACCCCTTGTGGTCCGGGTAACTTCATTTTCAAGTAAGTGATGTGGCAGCTGCTCATGAATTTGGCCAATGCCGGCCGTCCGAGTAAATCATGATAGCAACTTTCTAGGTCCACCACTTCAAACTCCAAATTTTCCGCTCTGCAATTCTCCCTTGTGCCGAATAATACATCTACAAGGACCTTCCCAATGGGTTCGCATGAAAGTCCCGGCACTATTCCATGGAATGTGGTTCTTGTGGATTGCAGCATATTCTGCGCTATTCCGAGTTTATGCATCGTATCTTTGTACATGATATTGATACTGCTCCCATTGTCAATGAGTACCTTTGAGAATTTGACATTAATGCTGGGCCCGACAAATGTCGGATCTAGTACGAGTGCATATGATCCTGGATTCGGCATTATTTTCGGGTGATACTTTATGCTCCAGGTTATTTCCTGATCCTACCAAGGCACATATCTTGGTACCGCTGGCATAACTACATTCACTTCCATATGTCGGCGTTGTACACTTTGCCTGTCTTGCTGTTCTATTGTGAACACGCAATATGATTAATGATCCTCCCTGTAATCACTACGTCCATTATTTCAAGGGTTCGTCTGCGGTGAACCAACATACCACTTCATGTGTAGTACACTATAGTCGTTGACATGACATCCACAGAACACCGTTCCGTAAATATCACATCGCTCAGAGTGGTACAACAGAAACATTGCGGGTCCATATTACAAAGATACACACATTATTATTATTACAATACCGGAAGTTCAAGACTTCCAAGAGATCCAACTTACAAACCAAAATATAAGAGGTTCAGCGGAAATTTAAAAGTAACAACTCCGACTAGGAGTGGGGCTCAACAACTTATTTTATAGAGTTCATGTTGTTCGGCTCCGTTGGTTACTACTAACTAGATTCTTAAGTGGACTTGTTCTCATCGACACTGTAACGGATCTCATAGTCCACGCCTTCAACTCCTCCGGATAGATCAGGTTCCTCGTAGAACACGTCTTCTTGGCATTCAGCTGCATACATTGGCACGCCTTCGGAATCCTCAGAGTCTAAGCAAGGGATCAAAGGAAAGAATGAGTAACATTGTTACCCAACAAGTTCATTATATGCAAGGTGGGAAGTTTGATGCTCTATCTACCACCTCGGATTATAAATCCTTGGCACTATGCAGTTTTTGTAAATCTTTCTTCAAAGATTGATTCTATTCTGAAAAACTATGACAATCAGCCTTCACAGGTTGACTAGAACTTTCATGGAGTTCCTTTCCTGCTGCGTTCGTAGCTCCTTCCCGGAGCAGGGAGTAACAAGTTACAGTTCTTACACTCTGTAGAGGTGCGTTACTTTACCCATGAGAGATCAATTCCTTGTTGCACAACCGGGCGTACTTTCCTGTCCACAATTCCATGATGTGGGGCCTAGTAGTTGGTCCAAGCCAATCATTGCCCCCTTGCGACCCCGCATGCCTCCTTGGTGTACACCATGCCCACATAATGAATTACGGCAATGGTTTGTATAAACCGTTAGATGCCAGAACTATCGTGGGACGTTGAGGGTTCCCACCCATATGCTGCATATCCTCTACAAATTACCAATTAATATGCACGCTACGAGAATAACAACCACGACCTGCATATCCGGCTTCATGCAAGAGGAAGAAGATACAACTGACTTCTCTGTCCCATTCCAAATGTCATGGCTAACGCGTAATATACGGCGCTAGAATCACTGATGTCAGGGGTTATTAAGTTCCTACTTGATCATCATTATTGCAATTAGAACTCTAAGTTCTATTGCTCCATCGTATCACCACTTAGGATGATATCCATGATTTCTTTATTTGGAAAATTAATATTTTCCTTCTTTTATAGCATATATGATAACACACAATTTGCAAATACTTTGGTAAAGACTCTTCAAAGGATATGAGCAAGTGATGAAATTGCCTTGTGATGGCAAGGTAGTGAAGTATGATGCTTGCACTGGACCTTGAACTTCTAGTTCTACAAAAACATCATTATTGCCCGGTAAGGACAATATTTAAAGAAGCAAAATGATTATCCAGATAATGTAATGCATTATTTGAATTCATATGCATTTATCCCCAAAAGTTTCTTTTTGAGTAATAAAGGGTTTATACATATTACTTTTTAATATTTTATAACCTATATTGAATTATTTTATTTCATTTCCCTTTATTTGACTTTTATTGATTTAATAATTCATTTAGGAATTATTAATTATACCTTAATTTTATTACTAAATATTTATTTAGTATTTTTCAAAAATACTATAATATTAACAAATAATAGAAGTGATTTTTATTTATTTTTATCACCTTTCAATAATTTTGTAAAATTTCATAAGGAATATTTAAATTACAAATTTCTTATAAAAATTTGAATATCCAAAATTTGATATCTTATTTTATTTGGACATAATGGATTATTGTGATTCCAAAAATATTTTGTTTATAATTTTTGGACTATTATTTTATTTTTTATAATTTTATTAATTCTAAGGGTATTTTGGTCTTTTCTTTTTATTAAAACAGGCCTGAAATTGTTTCTGGGCTGGTTATTCTTATTGGGACCTGTTGGCCCACTAGTATTAGATAAAAGAGCCACCCCGAAGGGTCCGGCCTAGCTCGGCCCATTCCTCTCCCTCTCTCTCTCTCTCTCTCGCGAGTTCATCTTCTCCTCCTCTGGCCCCGACCCTGTGACCGGCGATGCCGCCATCGGCGATTCCCGCCGCCATCGGCCGTTCTGCTCGCCGCCGTGGTGCATTAGGGGGTTGTCGACGATGCCCGTTCGTTCTATCCAATTGGATACGAGCCTAGGGCTCTCCTGCGATGGATCGATGCCGTCCCGAACTCTAGGGTTTGGGGATTGGCATGGGTTCAAGTGTGGCCGTGGTCTTCGTGCGTTGAGGTGATGCTCTGCACCTCCAGGCGTGATCAGGGTCATTGCCGTGGCGCCGTGCGGGTTGCAGCGCCCCCTCTGGGGTGCTCCCCGTGCCTCCATGTCCATCGGCCCCTCTGATTCCTCTTCTATCCTTCAACGAGGACCTATGGTGAGTTTGTTTCCCCTCTCCTGGTGCTCTCTGTGCTTGCTGTTTCGATGCTAGATGTTAGCAGTGTCTGAAGGGAATATGCCCTGAGAGGCAATAATAAAATGTTTATTATGTGTATTCCAAGTATATGATAGATGTTTATTTTGGATGCTATAATTGTATTAATACGGAAACGTTAATACATGTGTGTTTAATAAACAAACAAAAAGTTCCTAGTTATGCCTCTCTCATAAACTAGTTCGTTGATTAACAAGATGATCACGGTTTCCTGATCATAGACATTGGATGTTGTTAATAACGAGATCACAACATTAGTGTAATGGTGTGATGAACATTCATCCGAAGTATAGCATTACGATCAAAGTCATTGAGTTTATATTGCTATAAACAAACTACGAAGTAATCCTAATCCTTAGACCATGAGATCATGCCAATCACTAAACCGGAAGAGTTTCTTGTTGACATCAAACGTCACTCCGTAACTGGGTGATTATAAAGATGGATTCAAAGCTACTAAAGTGTTATGTTGAGAATGATGGATCAAGAGTGGAATTTTTTCATCCCGATGACGGATAGATATGCTCTGGGCCCTCTCGGTGATATCACATTGGTTAGCTTGCAAGCAAGTGATTTGATCACTAGAATGTTATATCATGGGAACGAGAAAAGAGTGCATGTCAGTAACGAGATCAAACTAGGTATGGAGATACCGATGATGAATCTCGGACATGTAATATATCGTGAAACAAAGGGATTAAGATACAAGCGTAAAAGGTTCCAACGATCACAGGAAAAGTCATCGTTGAATGTGTGGAGTCAAGATGGATCTCCGTGTCCGCATCGATTATTGATCGGAGAAGGGTCTCGATCATGTCCGCATTATTCGCGAACCATTGGGTGACACACTTAAGGGACACTGGCATCCAGTTGGAGCAAATGTTTCATGCCGAAAGAATAAACAAGCGTAGGAATTTATTTCACTAGATATCGAAACAGGTTTTTGGGTGAAATTGCATATAGTGGTTATGCATGTGAAATGGAATTCTAGCAAGGGGTTATTTGTGAAAGTTTGTCATTAAAGTAATTGACAAAATTCTGAATAAAGTAAAAGAGTTTTATTTAATGAGAGTTTGCATTAAATTTGGTGGAAATTTAATGGGAATTTGAGTGGACTTTTGAGTGGAGGGAATTTAAAGGACTTTTATGAGTGGAGTGTCCACCCACATGAATGAAGGAAGGGAGGGGCAGCCCCATGGCCGGCGGCCACCCCCTTGGGTGCCCCCTCCTCCTATAAAAGGAGCCCCCCTCCTCACTTGTCTCTCACACCTCCTCGTGAAGGATCTCTCTCCCCCTCTAGAATTTATCCCCCATGGTCTCGGACTAGCGAGATACATGTTCCCGGTGGCTATTCAGCAAGAAAGGGTTGTGCTTCCGCTGCATCACTAGAGCGAGGAGGCGGAGGTTGCCCGGTGTATTGTACGTGTGTGCGAGCACGGATGCACTGCTGCTTTGCGGCGCTAGGACTTCCTCTCGATCTTGAGATCGACAAGAGATCGTCTACATCAACCACGAGTTGAACTCGTTAAGCTTTGTCGGTCTTCAAGGGTATGTTCTCTATGGATATACATCCGCCCGTTGTTTGTATCTAGTAGATAGATCTTGGTACATAGTTCCCATCATAGGAATTTTTTTGTTTTCTATGATGCGAACCCTACAGTGGTATCAGAGCCGGATCTATGCTTAGATGCTTTACACGGATAGTACACATATGAGTATGTGGGCGATGATGATCATGTTGTTGCTCCTTTGTTGTAATTTTGGATATTGGTGGCATAGTGGGATGAAGCGGCCCGGACAAACTTTACATGTCCTCGCACATGAGACCCGTTCCACGCTTGACATGCAACTAGTTTGCATAAGTGGCTAGCGGGTGTCTGTCTCTCCTACTATAGTCAATATCTATTTTGCAACGAATTGTCAACAATTTGGTTATCCTCGTTGTGGTTCATGTTCGTAGGTAAGAACGGTTCTATCTCGAAAGCCCCAAGCCACGTAAAACTTGCAATGGATAAATTAGAGGCGTCTAGTTTAGATTGTTGCTGGTCTAGTGTTATGATATGGTGATGTTGTAAGTAGAAGTATGAGATGATACTCTTACAACATACATAACGTGTAATCTCCATAGACCTTGGACTTACACATATAGGTATGATAGTGATCATACCACGGTGCACATGATAGAGATCATATGCGGGAACCATATCATTGTAGGGGTTCGTAGCATGGAAAACAAAAATTTTCTATCGCATACAAACAAACAAGCCAAGATCTATCTACTAGATTGTAGCAACGAGTCGATAGAGGAACTCACCCTCGAAGATTCCAAAGCGGTTAACGAGAGCAGATTCTCGTGGGTGATGTAGTCGTACACTTGCCGATCTCAAGATCGCGTAGACGACCCTTCCGCAAGGCTCCTAAGGCCTCCCGCAATCGGTCACATCGTTCGATTGACGAAGACCTTCCTCTCCCTTGTTCCAGCAGGCAGCGGAGGTTGTAGCACTCTACTCGCGATTCCGGAAGCACGACGGCGTGGTACCGGAAGTAGAGGGGAGATCTCGCAGGGCTTCGCCTTAAGCCGGAGCGAGTATGGCGGACTATGAGAGAGCCCTCGACGATCTAGGGTTTAGACACGCCGAGGAAGAGGTGCTAGGGCGGCGGCTAGGGTTTGGGGCTTGCCCAAGTCGGCGCCAAGGGGAGCCCTAGGAGGTGGCGGCACCAAATTAGGGTTTAGAGGAGAGGATCTTGTGTGTCTTGGAGGAGCAGCCCTGCCCCTCCCTTTATAGGTGGGAGGTACGGCCAAGGGGAGGGGAGTACCTCCCCAACTCGGCTTGGAGGTGGGCCGCCGGTTGGAGGAGGGAACTCCTCCCCAACTCGGTTTCAAACTTCCTCCTCCTCTTTTCCACTTTCCAAATTTAGCCGTTTGACTTTTCAATTTAGCTATTTGACTCTTTCAAACTAGGATTCGATTAATCCTTTATTTGGAACAGCGATGACACTTAGTACATGATGCAATCATTCCAACTTGCAATGACACATTCATGTACCCCTTCCCCTCCGGAGTGCCGGACATTCCGGAACCTTCTAGAACATTCCCGATGAAAACACCGGAATCATTTCCGAACTCCGAAACGGGACTTTCCTTATATGAATCTTATTCTCCGGACCATTCCGGATCTCCTCGTGCTATCCCGGATCCAATCCGAGACTCCGAACAACATTCGGTCTCTTTCTCATCATACCATAAATACTCAAACAACGTCGAATCCTTAAGTGTGTCTCCCTACGGTTCGTGAATTATGCGGACATGATCGAGACACTTCTCCGATCAATAACCAATAGAGGAATCTGGAAATTCATATGGCTCCCACATATTTCTACGATTATTTTGCGATCGAATGAACCACTTACATACGATACCAATTTCCCTTTGTATCACGATAGTTTACTTATCCGAGGTTTTGATCGTCGGTATCTCTGCATACCTAGTTCAACCTTGTTACCGATAAGTACTCTTTTCTTGTTCCCGTGGTATGTGATCCCTTGTGAGCCAGTCACATGCTTGCAAGCTAATTGGATGACATTCCACCGAGAGGGCCCAGAGTATATCTATCCATCATATGGATGGACAAATCCCACTCTTGATCCATGTGCCTCAACACATACTTTCCGAACACTCAATGCCACCTTTATAGCCACCCAGTTACGTTGTGGTGTTTGATGTCATCAAAGCATCCTTCCGGTGATGGTGATTAGCATGATCTCATGGTCGAAGGAATTAGGTTACTATGTATCAGAAAGCTTATAGCAAATGAACTATATTAAATGACTTGATCTTTATGCTACGCTTAACTATAGGAGTATGTCCATCACATCATTCTCCTAATGATATGACCTTATTGTTAATAACATCTCTATGTTCATGATCAGGAAACCATGATCATATATTAACCAACAAGCTAGTTTAACAAGAGGCTTTACTAGGGACTCTTTTATGTTTACAAATCACACAAGTATTAATGTTTCCGGTTAATACAATTATAGCATGGTATGTAAACATTTATCATAAGTATGAAGATATGATAATAACCACTTTATTATTGCCTCTTGGGCATATCTCCAATAGTCTCCCACTTGCACTAGAGTCAATAATCTAGTTTCAAACCTTTGTGTATTCAACACCTATGGCTTTCTGGTGTCGTATGTACACGATTGCTAGTGGTCAACTGATCTCCGGATCTGACACTTCCAGGTCCGTGTGTAATTGCATGTCTTTGCGTCTCTACGCATCACTCATTCTCTAATGAGATGGCTTTGTATAATTTTGGTCCTTTGGTGAGACCTTTAGTTCTTTGGGGTTAAAACATGTTGATAATATTGTCGTACAATATATCTTCATAGTATTATCCTGCTGTGAACTACACCTAGTTTGATAACAAACTACTTGACACAAATGCCCTCTTTAGCTGCTATAATAGCAGCTATATACTTAGACTTTTGTTGTAGTATCTATCACAATGTCTTAACTTTGGAACTCATCCAAATCCATTATGGAACTTACTTTCCATTTTATTGTGCCACCCTTAGTTTAGATTGAGATAAACTTAATTTGTACTTTGTGACAAAACTAGTATCAATGTAGTACTTTTACAATGAACTAACCATCTATTTGTCACTTCTACAAATAATATACTCTTAGTTCTTCCAAAAGATCATAAGAATATCCTTACTATTGTCCAATGATCAACTTATGAATCATTCTGGTATATGCTCATAACATTTAGAGTATAGGACATATCTGGATTTGTACATATCACAGTATGATTGATATAAATACTCTTTGTGATTTCATACATCAAGTATCAATCTATACTTGAATCTTTGTTTCACTTACCCTGTGTCAATACACTTGAATATATCATCAATATTGAACACATTCAATCGTTTCTGTGCGACAAGAACCTTTCTTGTAGTTTCTATATTGAACTCATTCAATATCTCATCTATGTACTTCTGGCACAACCATATTGGTGTCTATTGATGCCAATTATTTGGGTTTTGCCTAAGTCTTTCATCGAGATGAAATTCTTATCCTGTGTTAATAAAAAGATACATCACTTCCAATCAACAATATGTCCTCCACATAATGTATTAGAATATGTCTTAGTGCTCCCACTTAATTTCTTGCAAATGCAAGCATCTTCATTGTCTCCGATGAATTTAAACTCTTTTAACAGTTTCATCATAGTGAAGATTCCAACTCCGCTATGCTTACTTCAACCATTGAAGTTTGCATATGATTTTAGCATCCTTGAATTAACAAAACCCTTTGGACCGTGTCATGCACACGTCCTTGGTAACCATTCTATTAGAAGAACTTGTTTTGTTTATTCAACACATAACAAAATTATATGTCGTAGTTGCTACATTAATCCGTCTAGACTAAATATCGCTATGAAAGATCAAATCTTATCATAGTCAACCTTTGAACATTGTTGTGAAATCTTTCCCAACATGTCGACTATTTCATAGATGTGCAACATCCATGTCTATTCCTTTTATAGATACAAACACAACTGTAAGGTCTTACACCTTTCTCGAGGGTCCTTCAAGTTCAAAACTTGATTTCTCGTGTATGGAACTATCACGGATTTTATGGCTTCAAGCCATTTGACGGAGTCAGGGCTCATCATCGCTTATTTGCATGTAGTCGGATCATTATTATAAAATAATGATTTAACTCTAAAATCTTGGTATTTGATTGTTTACCCGACCTACTTGTTTTAATAGGAACTTAGATCTCCGTAACCACAATCTTTGAGGCACGTGATCCATGAGCATTGTCGCCTCCTAACACTTTTCAAGGCCATGCAACTTTGCACATATAGCTAAGGTTCTTTTAACCTTATCAAAGTTCTATTGTCCTCCCACTTATCTTTTCACGAAAAATTCCTTCTCTAAGAAACTTGACGTTCTAAGTGACAAACCTTTTTGTCTCCTGATGTTATGGAGGAACAGTTATACAAAGACAGGTTCATCCGACTTTGGTTGCAAACATCTTTCTTATGCATAGCATACCAATGTTAAGAAAGGACAACTTGGGTTTTATCCCAAACCATAACTTTATATGGTGTCATTTCAACGGATTATGATGGAGCTCTTTTCAGTGGAAAAACAGTAGTCTCTAAAGCTTTTAATCTTTAAAATATAATGTCAGTTTTATGAATTATACCTTTGATCTTACCACGTCAAACAAGGTTTAATTACATATCTCGAATGCTCCATACTTTTATGGTGTTTCGGGAAAATGCAAATCCACGGAACGATTCCTTAAATCTTAGGTATTATGCTAAACTTGTAACTCAAATATCTTCCTTTATGATCTTATCATAAACTATTTATATTCTTGTTACAATGATTTTGCACTTCATCTTGAAAGTCTTTGAACTTTTCAAATATTTCACACTTCATCCTTATTAAGTAAATATTCATATATTCACTCAAATTTTCGGAGAAAGCATATGAAGTTGAAATCCATCGCTCTTGACTACACATAATGGATTTCGTACAACAATATGTACAAGTTCCAATAAGCTAGTCATTCGTTCCCTTTTGGCCTATGAACGGAGTTTTAATTATCTCTAGGAAAGTTTCACAAGCGTCATTTGATCAAAATCAAATAGACTCCAAAATTCCATCCATATGGAGTTTATTCATGTTTTCTTTCCAATATAATTTAAACGACGATGTCACTTCCTAAGCGATCTTTTAATCAATTTGTCTTTCGACATTTTTAGCACTAGTTTTATGGATGTGATTTCTCCAACGAGATTTGTGAATCATCCATCTTTTATGGATTACGGAAATTATTTGAACAACCCTTTTGTTCTCATAATACCTGATAAAACAAATCTTGAAGGCAAGCTTTGACGTTTAATGAGAAACACAATAACCTTTTATTTGTTCTTGATGAACATCATCACATATTCTTTTGCTAGTTACTTAGGCCATTGTAGTTCATGAATTGTGTTGTTTCGTATGACGATTCACACCAACAAATTCAGTATCAAATACTTAAGAACCACAGTGTTTAATAAGAAAAGAATATAGCCATAACATGTATATCATCTATATACTTAAACTGAACAATTCTAGTCTTTTCTTTTCTGCCATATATTTATGAGATTCTTTCAAGATTTTTCTCGCTTGAAAGAATCTATCAACATCAATAGTGGAGTCATACATATGACACATAGTCCAAAGCGTGTATAGTTAAATACCAATGTCTTTGGACTTGCACTTTGAAGTAGATCACCATTATCAAATGTTTGGTGTTCTTTCAAATTCCTTTCTTTAGTAATCTCTTGGTGTAGTAAACATTTTACCTACATCAAATATTCACCCTCATCATGGATATATCCATGATCAAGCTACTTTTAGCTTGTAATGGTGAATCGCAAGTATAATGTTGCTCTCCAAAACCTTTTGGAGGATTAGGACAACTAGTGTCTCCAACCTTTTGCAAATTCTCATCAAATATGAGAACATGACTTTTGCCATATTATACTCTATCATGTTGCAACCAAAACTTCGTTTCAGATATCACAATATCTTCCACACATCATGGTTTCTGAAACAACTCTTTCAGATCCTAGATAACCTTGATATTAAGACAATCCTTTAAATATCAAGAATCGTGGAGACAAACATGATACTTATATACTAACATTGGAATTGTTACTCTTGATTTTAATACCAACTATTAAACTTCATGGAGTAATCAAAACTTACTGAAAGTTTGCAATGGGACTTTTAAACTTTAGATTAACACTTCAAAACAATACGATACCAGTTTGTAAAGTAACTAACCAGAATTCTATAGTTCTATCATCTCAATTAAAACTAAGAGCAAGGTGGTAAACGGTGGCCAATGACTACAACAACTATGCAAATTCACTTTGAGTTAATTTATGATAAATAGTGTTCAACTTTTAATCATATTGCTGTTAAACTCCCACTTAAAACAATATCCCTCACATTGTTTTAGTGATCACACGAACCAAATCCACCATATCAAAACCGATCTTCACGAGAGTTGATATAGCTTCAATGGCGAACAATCAACATGTTCATCATATCTACTATATGACTCATGCTTTACCTTTCGGTGATCCGTGTTCCTGAGACCATGTCTGTACATGCTAGGCTCGTCAAGATCAAACCTTAGCTTCCGCATGAGCAAACCTGGCTTACCCACGTTGTACACACTTGCGGAATCTAACACACCCGATCATCACGTGGTGCTTCGAAACAACAAGCTTTAGCAACGGTGCTAACTAAGGATGAACACTTTATGACTTGAAATTCATGTGCATGAGGGGTCATCTTATAATGCTACCGTCGTCTACTAAGCAATACAAGATGCATAAAGGATTAACATCACATGCAATTCATAATATGTGATATGATATGGCCTTTCTTCTTTGTGCTTCCGATCTCCATCTTCAAGCACGGACATGATCTCCATCATCACCGACATTGCATCAAGGTCAATGATGCTTCACCATGGTTGTCGTCCACCGGCTTCAACTATTACAACTACTTTGAATAGACATGCGGGTCTTAACAGAAATTAAAGACAACCATATGGCTCCTGCCGGTTGCCGACTTACAATAAGGAACATTGCATACATCATATATAATCACAATCATGGCCATATCACATCACTGCACACCCCTGCAAAACAAAGTTAGACGCCTCTACTTTCTTTGCATATTTTACGTGGTTTGGGGCTTTAAATAAGTGTCGTTCTAACTTACGAACAAGAACCACAACATTGATACTAGTATTGTTAATCACCCGTTGTAAATTGGATCTTAACTATGCTAGGAGAAACAGGCACCCGCAAAGCCACTTATGCAATGCAAGTTGCATGTCAAGCGTGGAGCAAGTCTCATGAACGATGTCATGTAAGGTTAGCCCGGGCCGCTTCATCCGAACATACCGCAAGATGCAAAGTACACAAGAAGCAATCGACAATAAAAGCATCAATGCCCACAATGACCATTGTGTTCTACTCTGCAAACATCTACATAGACACGGCTCTGATACCACTGTAGGGGTTCGTAGCATGGAAAACAAAAACTTTCTATCGCATACAAACAAAAAAGCCAAGATCTATCTACTAGACTGTAGCAACGAGTCGATAGAGGAACTCACCCTCGAAGATTCCAAAGCGGTTAACGAGAGCAGATTCTCGTGGGTGATGTAGTCGACACTTGCCGATCTCAAGATCGTGAGACGATCCTTCCGGCATGCTCCGGCAAGCACTCCCCAATCGGTCACACGTTGCATCAAGAAGACCTTCCTCTCCTTGTTCCAGAAAATGGAGGTTGTAGAACTCTCTCGCGATTCCTGCAGACGACGGTGGTACCGAAGTAGAGGGAGATCTCGAGGCTTCGCCTTAAGCGGAGCGGTATGGAGGACTATGAGAGAGCCCCACGATCTAGGGTTTAGACACGCCGAGGAAGAGGTGCTAGGGCGGCTAGGGTTTGGGCTTGCCCAAGTCGGCCAAGGGGAGCCCTAGGAGGTGGCGGCAGGAGGTGGCGGCACCAAATTAGGGTTTAGAGGAGAGGATCTTGTGTGTCTTGAGGGGCCCTGCCTCCCTTTATAGGTGGGAGGTGCGGCCAAGGGGAGGGGAGTCCCTCCCCAACTCGGCTTGGAGGTGGGCCGCCGGTTGGAGGAGGGAACTCCTCCCCAACTCGGTTTCAAACTTCCTCCTCCTCTTTTCCACTTTCCAAATTTAGCCGTTTGACTTTTCAATTTAGCTATTTGACTTTTTCAAACTAGGATTCGATTAATCCTTTATTTGGAACAGCGATGACACTTAGTACATGATGCAATCATTCCAACTTGCAATGACACATTCATGTACCCCTTCCCCTCCGGAGTGCCGGACATTCCGGAACCTTCTAGAACATTCCCGATGAAAACACCGGAATCATTTCCGAACTCCGAAACAGGACTTTCCTTATATGAATCTTATTCTCCGGACTATTCCGGATCTCCTCGTGCTATCCCGGATCCAATCCGAGACTCCGAACAACATTCGGTCTCTTTCTCATCATACCATAACTACTCAAACAACGTCGAATCCTTAAGTGTGTCTCCCTACGGTTCGTGAATTATGCGGACATGATCGAGACACTTCTCCGATCAATAACCAATAGAGGAATCTGGAAATTCATATGGTTCTACATATTTCTACGATTATTTTGCGATCGAATGAACCACTTACATACGATACCAATTTCCCTTTGTCTCACGATAGTTTACTTATCCGAGGTTTTGATCGTCGATCTCTCGCATACCTAGTTCAACCTCGTTACCGATAAGTACTCTTTTCTCGCTCCGTGGTATGTGATCCCTTGTGAGCCACCACATGCTTGCAAGCTAATTGGATGACATTCCACCGAGAGGGCCTAGAGTATATCTATCCGTCATATGGATGGACAAATCCCACTCTTGATCCATGTGCCTCAACACATACTTTCCGAACACTCAATGCCACCTTTATAGCCACCCAGTTACGGTGTGGTGTTTGATGTCATCAAAGCATCCTTCCGGTGATGGTGATTAGAATGATCTCATGGTCGAAGGAATTAGGTTACTATGTATCAGAAAGCTTATAGCAAATGAACTATATTAAATGACTTGATCTTTATGCTACGCTTAACTATAGGAGTATGTCCATCACATCATTCTCCTAATGATATGACCTTGTTGTTAATAACATCTCTATGTTCATGATCAGGAAACCATGATCATATATTAACCAACAAGCTAGTTTAACAAGAGGCTTTACTAGGGACTCTTTTATGTTTACAAATCACACAAGTATTAATGTTTCCGGTTAATACAATTATAGCATGGTATGTAAACATTTATCATAAGTATGAAGATATGATAATAACCACTTTATTATTGCCTCTTGGGCATATCTCCAACAATTATTTCACTAATAAACATGTGATGTTTGATAGCATCTTATATTGCTTGTTTAGCGCTTTGTTAGCATAATAAGATGATCCCTCTTTTAAATATCAAGATAAGAATGTGTTCTTCCTTTAGTATGCACCGATTATGTTTTCGTCGCTCCAAGACATCACGTGATGATCGGGTGTTCTTGGATCCATGACCATATTTCGGGTGTAAAACAGTTACACACGCGAATACTAAGGTTCTAACTTGGCGAGCCTAGCATGTACAGACATGGCCTCGGAACACGGACCGAAAGGTTAAGCATGAGTCATATAGTTGATATGATGCCCATTTGATGCTCGCCTTTGAAGCTACACCGACTCACGTGATGATCGGACTTGGTGTAGTGGATTTGGTTCATGTAATCACCAAAAAGGCACGAGGGATGTCGTTTTTGAGTGGGAACTCATTCGTAATATGGATTAGTTGAACTCAATCTATCATACACTTAGTCTAAACTTTACAAATTCTGTTGTAGATGGCACCACTTGCTTTTAATTTCAATGTGTTCATGGAGAAAGAGAAACTTGCAACGAACGGTAGCAACTTTACCGAATGGGCCATGAATTTGAGGATTCTCCTCTCTGCTGCACAAAAGCAATATGTGCTAGAAGCGCCGTAGGCCCCCCACCTTTTGATGATGCCCCTGACGAGGAGAAGAATGTCTATCAGACTCGTCAGGAGGACCACAACTTAGTTCATTGCGGCATATTGTATGGGCTAGAGCCGGAACTTCGAAAGCGTTTCGAAAATGGCAATGCTTTTGATACAATGGGTGAGTTGAAAATGATTTTCGACACACATGCTGCTGTAGAGAGCTACAACGCTTCAGAAAAGTTCTTTAGCTGCATGATGGAAGAGCACAACTCCGTTAGTGAGCATGTACTCAAGATGTTGGGTTACGCCGATAAGCTTGTGTCCTTGGGAATATCGATTCCCATTGACTTAGGCATCCATCGTGTTCTGTAGTCTCTGCCACCTAGCTATAAGAGCTTCGTGATGAACTATAATATGCAAGGCATGAAAAAGTCTCTCCCGAGCTTACACAATGCTTAAAACTGCAGAAGTGGAGATAAAAAAGGAACATCAAGTGTTGATGATCAATAGGAACACTAGTTTCAAGAAAGACAAGAAGGGAAAACGGAAGGGAAGTAAGGGCGGCAAGCTGTTGCGTGCTGAAAGAAACCCCGAGTTGGACCTAAGTCGATACCGTGCTACTATTGTAAGGGGATCGCCATCGGAAGCATCGCCCCAAGTATTTGGCAGACAAGAAAGCCGGCAAGGCAAACAAAGGTATATATGATATACATGTTATTGATGTGTACCTGACTAGTGCTCGCAGTAGCACCTGGGTATTTGATACCGGTTCAGTTGCTAATATTTGTATCTCGAAGCAGGGGCTGCGGAACAAGCGACCGCTAGCAAGGGGTGAGGTCAAGATGCGTGTCGGCAATGGATCAAGCTATGATGTGATCGCCGTCGGAACGCTACCTCTCCACTTGCCGTCGGGATTAGTTATAAACTTGAATAATTGTTATGTGGTGCCTGCACTGAGCATGAACATCGTATCTGGATCGTGTTTGATGCGAAGTGGTTATTCATTTAAATCCGAGAACAATGGTTGTTCCATTTATATGAATGAAATATTTTATGGTCATGCACCGATGATGAATGGTTTATTTCTTTTGGATCTCGATAATAATGTTACACATATTCATAATGTTGATGCTAAAAGGATTAAACTAAATGATGATATATCCGCATATATGTGGCACTGCCGTCTAGGTCATATTGGCGTTAAACGCATGAAGAAGCTCCATTCGGATGGACTTTTGGAATCACTTGATTATGAATCATTTGATACATGTGAGCCATGCCTTATGGGCAAGATGACTAGAACGCCGTTTTCCGGTTCAATGGAGCAGGCGTGATTTATTGGAAATCATATATTCTGATGTATGCGGTCCAATGAGTGTGTCGGCGCGAGGTGGATATCATTATTTTGTTACTTTCACGGATGATTTGAGTAGATACGGTTATATCTACTTGATGAAACACAAGTCTGAAACCTTTGAAAAGTTCAAGGAATTTCAGAATGAAGTGGAAAATCATCGTAATAGAAAGATCAAATTTCTACGGTCCGACCGTGGAGGTGAGTATCTAAGTTCTGAGTTTAGCACTCACATGAAAGAGTGTGGAATTGTTTCACAACTCACACTGCGGAACACCACAGCGAAATGGTGTGTCGGAACGTCGTAATCGTACTTTATTAGATATGGTTCGATCTATGATGTCTCTGACGGACTTGCCATTGTCATTTTGGGGCTATGCACTAGAAACTGCTGCATTCACTTTAAATCGGGAACCATCTAAATCCGTTGAAAAGACACCGTATGAATTGTGGTTTGGAAACAAACCTAAGCTGTCATTTCTTAAAGTTTGGGGATGCGATGTTTATGTGAAAAAACTTCAACCGGATAAACTCGAACCCAAAGCGGAAAAATGCGTCTTCATAGGATACCCTAAGGAAACTATTGGGTATTCCTTCTATCACAGATCCGAGGGCAAGGTTTTTGTTGCCAAGAATGGATCCTTTCTAGAGAAAGAGTTTCTCGCGGAAGGTGTGAGTAGTCGGAAGGTAGAACTCGAAGAGGTTATTGAGCATTCTCTTCAAAGTATGGCGAGTAGCGCAGCGCCGGAAGTTGTTCCGGAGTTGGCTCCACCTGTTGAAGAAGGAACTAATGATAATGATCATGAAACTCCGAAAGAGAGTACTACCAAACCTCGCAGGTCAAGCAGGACGCGTGCAGCTCCCGAGCTGTACGGAAATCCTGTCATGAATTTCATGGTTGATGAAAATGATGACCCTGCGACGTATGAAGAAGCGATGATGAGCCCGGATTCCAACAAATGGTTAGAAGCCATGAAATCCGAGATGGAATCCATGTATGAAAATCAAGTTTGGAACTTGGTGGACTTACCTCACGACCGAAAGGCCGTGGAGAACAAATGGATTTTCAAAAGGAAAACTGATGCTGATGGTAATGTAACCGTCTATAAAGCTCGACTTGTCGCAAAGGGGTTTCGACAAATTCAAGGAGTTGAATACGATGAGACATTCTCTCCCGTAGCAATGCTAAAGTCAGTTAGGATTATGTTAGCAATTGCTGCATATTTCAATTATGAGATATGGCAGATGGATGTCAAAACCGCGTTTCTCAATGGTAATATTGAAGAAGAATTGTATATGATACAACCAAAGGGTTTTGTCGATCCTAAGGATGCTAACAAGGTGTGCAAGCTTCAGCGATCCATCTATGGATTGAAGCAAGCATCACGAAGTTGGAATCTCCGCTTTGATGAGGTGATCAAAGAGTTTGGATTTGTCCAAACTTATGGAGAAGCTTGTATTTACAAGAAAGTGAGTGGGAGCAATGTGGCATTTCTGATATTATATGTGGATGACATATTATTGATCGGAAATGATATAGATCTTTTAAACAGTGTTGAAAGTTATCTAAACAACAAAATTTCAATGAAGGACCTAGGTGAAGCGTCATACATATTAGGCATAAAGATCTATAGAGATAGATCTAGGCGCCTAATAGGGCTATCGCAAAGTACATACCTTGATAAGATTTTAAAGAACTTTAAAATGGAAGATAGTAAGAAGGGGTTCTTACCTATGACACAAGGCACGACATTGAGTAAGACTCAAAGTCCGGCTTCGGCGGAAGAAAGCGAGATAATGGACAAGGTCCCCTATGCTTCAGCCATAGGCTCTATAATGTACGCCATGCTATGTACAAGACCGGATGTGGCACATGCTATTAGTTTGACTAGTAGGCACCAATCGGATCCAGGTTCAGAACACTGGAAAGCGGTCAAGAATATCCTTAAGTACTTGCGAAGAAATAAGGATATGTTTCTTGTATACGGAGGTGAAGAAGAGCTCGTCGCTAAGTGTTATGTCGACGCTAGCTTTGACACCGATCCGGATGACTCTAAGTCTCAATCCGGATACGTATTTCTCATGAATGGAGGAGCGGTTAGTTGGAGGAGCTCCAAACAACCTGTGGTGGCGAGATCAACAACGGAGGCCGAATATGTTGCTGCTTCAGAAGCGGCTCAAGAAGCAGTTTGGATGAAGGAGTTCATATCCGAACTAGGTGTGGTTGCAAACGCGTTAGACCCAATGGTGATCTATTGTGACAACAATGGTGCCATTGCCAATGCCAAAGAGCCAAGGTCTCACAAGCATTCCAAGCATATTAAGCGCCGATTTCACTCCATCCGCGAGCATGTCAAGGATGGAGATATAAAGATTTGTAAAGTACATACGAATCTCAATGTAGCAGATCCGTTGACTAAAACTCTCCCTAGAGCAAAACATGATCTACACCAGAACTCCATGGGTGTTAGATACATCACAATGTAACTAGATTATTGTCTCTAGTGCAAGTGGGAGACTGAAGGGAATATGCCCTGAGAGGCAAGAATAAAATGTTTATTATGTGTATTCCAAGTATATGATAGATGTTTATTTTGCATGCTATAATTGTATTAATACGGAAAC
The DNA here is from genome assembly GCA_030063025.1 of Avena longiglumis. Lineage (NCBI taxonomy): Eukaryota > Viridiplantae > Streptophyta > Magnoliopsida > Poales > Poaceae > Avena > Avena longiglumis. Next base: position 518,296,992 of record CP125975.1, read on the forward strand.
GTTAATACATGTGTGTTTAATAAACAAACAGAAAGTTCCTAGTTATGCCTCTCTCATAAACTAGTTCGTTGATTAACAAGATGATCACGGTTTCCTGATCATAGACATTGGATGTTGTTAATAACGAGATCACAACATTAGTGTAATGGTGTGATGAACATTGATCCGAAGTATAGCATTACGATCAAAGTCATTGAGTTTATATTGCTATAAACAAACTATGAAGTAATCCTAATCCTTAGACCATGAGATCATGCCAATCACTAACACCCGAAGAGTTTCTTGTTGACATCAAACGTCACTCCGTAACTGGGTGATTATAAAGATGGCTTCAAAGCTACTAAAGTGTTATGTTGAGAATCATGGATCAAGAGTGGAATTTGTTCATCCCGATGACGGATAGATATGCTCTGGGCCCTCTCGGTTTTATCACATTGGTTAGCTTGCAAGCAAGTGATTTGATCACTAGAATGTTATATCACGGGAACGAGAAAAGAGTGCATGTCGATGCGAGATCAAACTAGGTATGGAGATACCGATGATCGAATCTCGGACATGTAATATATCGTGAAACAAAGGGATTAATATACAAGCGTAAAAGGTTCCGACGATCACAGGAAAAGTCATCGTTGAATGTGTGGGAGTCAGTATGGATCTCCAGGTCCTGCTACTGATTATTGATCGGAGAAGGGTCTCGATCATGTCCGCATTATTCGCGAACCGTAGGGTGACACACTTAAGAGACACCGACATCCAATTGGAGCAAATGTTTCATGCCGAAAGAATAAACAAGCGCAGGAATTTATTTCACTAGATACCGAAAAAGGTTTTCGGGTGAAATTGCATAAAGTGGTTATGCATGTGAAATGGAATTCTAGAAAGGGGTTATTTGTGAATGTTTGTCATTAAAATAAAATAAAAGAGTTTTATTTAATGAGAGTTTGCATTAAATTTGGTGGAAATTTAATGGGAATTTGAGTGGACTTTTGAGTGGAGGGAATTTAAAGGACTTTTGTGAGTGGAGTGTCCACCCACATGAATGAAGGAGGGGAGGGGGAATCCCCATGGCTGGCGGCCACCCCCTTGGGTGCCCCCTCCTCCTATAAAAGGAGCCCCCTCCTCACTTGTCTCTCACACCTCCTCGTGAAGGATCTCTCTCCCCCTCTAGAATTTATCTCCCATGGTCTCGGACTAGCGAGATACATGTTCCCGGTGGCTATTCAGCAAGAAAGGGTTGTGCTTCCGCTGCATCGCTGGAGCGAGGAGGCGGAGGTTGCCTGGTGTCTTGTACGTGTGTGCGAGCACGGATGCGCTGCTGCTTTGCGGCGCTAGGACTTCCTCTCGATCTTGAGATCGACAAGAGATCGTCTACATCAACCACGAGTTGAACTCGTTAAGCTTTGTCGGTCTTCAAGGGTATGTTCTCTACGGATATACATCCGCCCGTTGTTTGTATCTAGTAGATAGATCTTGGTACATAGTTCCCATCGTAGGAAATTTTTTGTTTTCTATGCTGCGAACCCTACAGTGTCCTCTCTGGCTATTGTCTGATTCAGATTAGGATGATTATCTCTTTTAGGGTTTCTGTGATGTGCTTGTTCATGTACTGGAGGAATTGATTCATGTTTAGATGGTCTGTACCCATACTGAATGCTTATATGCCTGAGGCTTGTTGGTTGATCTGATGTATGGTGTTTTTGGTGGCTTACTTGATGATTTGATGCTTGGATTGCATCTGATTCACATGATGTGGTTGTATGGAAACCATGCTTGGTAAAGCTAATGATCTTATAGCTTTCCACTGTTTATTTGATTCATGGTCATGATTATGATAGGATACAACTAATGCCCTAGTGCTGTTAGCTTGGAAATTAATATGTGGATTAAGATCCTCATGATCTCAAACAGTGAAGTGTATTATGGGAATATTCTAGTTATGATTCCTGTTTTTTAACAGGAAAATGATTAGTTGGTTGATTTTCTGAATCTAGGATGATTTTCTGCTTTTCCTGATTCATATTGAATTGTTCCTGTGACACCATCATGTATGGCACACAGGTTAAATTCTAAACCATGGATTTGGTTAGTTTATGCTTGAGATAATCTTGGCTTTGAAAACTAGAGATGCTCATATCTGAATTGCCTATGACCAATGATGTTGGTCTGAGGTTTGGGATTCAAATCTTATCTAGTTGGTTCATCTAGATAGTCTTGGTAGTGGTACCAGCTATTCTTTATTGAATCATAGCTTGGTAAAATGATAGTGAGCTTGATCAATCTATGGATTCCAAAGATTTGTTTCTAAGGTGATACTCTTCCTTTAGAGATGTGCCTAGAAATAGATCATAGGTATATGTATGATTGAATTGTAGAATATGGTTTGACAACCAGAGCAAGGATGTTGCTCTAAGGTCTGGTTGGATTCTGGTGCTTTGCTATTTGCCTTTAGATTTTCAGAAATCCCTATGATGGATTCACCCCACTTGGGTGTCTTCTGAGGTTCTTTTTGTAAAACAACACATGCCTTTCTCTAAATAAGATGATTAGATCATGTGAAGGTTTTATGAAACTCAACACAAAAGCTGATATTTAGGGAGTAAGTTGGTGATGATCTTGATCTGGTTTTGCTGGACTTCTGTGCTTGATCTGGATCTAGCCTGCTCCTCCTAGCTCCTGGCTTGGCCTTGCTGTCCACCTGATTATTCCTCCTCCTTATGTCACCATTCTGGTGATGTTTGGGGTTAATCTGGTGGTTGGGTTTAGCTGCTGTTCTTGGTTTACTTGTTGTTATCCCAGGCTGTGCTGTGGTGTGGTGTGGTGTTGCACTGGGGTGCTTCCCCACGGCTGTGCTCTGGTTTTGTTTGATCTGGTTGTGCTTGTGCAGTCGACAGCGCACCCTTGCATGCTTGTGTGTGTGCAGCCTGTGTGCCTGCTATGCACATATGGATAGGTTCAGGAAATTTGATCTTACTATTACCAATCTACTTTTACCTAGGCTGGTGAACTGATCCCTTTTAGCTGTCCTTTGCATTATGGCTGTGAATTTATGAAAGATGAAATCTCTCATATTGGTGAAACTTGCCCCTCTTTAACATTTCTCAATGATGAGTTTGTCAAGTGCACCTCACTGACATATCTGAGAGAAATACATACTAACACTAATCTTGTTTTATTTCTGTTTAATCTTTGTTTTGCAGGTTCAAAGATAAAGATGAAGATTTAGTTTAGGTTTTAGATATAGGATAGTTAGTAGATGTAGTTTTCTTAATCCTATGTAATTTTTTTTATAGTTCATGTAATCTTTATTTTATTCAATTGTAATAAAGATTATGTTATTATTAATAAAGAAGATTCTTATTATTTATTCTATTGTAACTTGTTTATGTCTTTATAATATGAAAATGAATTTCATAATTTCTATTGTTTTGAAATTTAAGTTATACTACCTATATATTAATTAATTTAAGATTCAAATCTTATATCTAAATCATTTAAATTAGTATTCAAACACTTAAGTTTTTAAATTCAAACCCCTTTCAAAACACACATAATTCTTTTAAGATCACATCAAAGTTTATAACAATCCTACTTTAAGTCTAAACCTAATCTTAAAGTAAGAAAGAAACATTGATCACTTATGATTTTATTTGGCGGATTTTTTCCCATTTTTTCACAAATAGATGCATGCAACAATACATAATCCTAAATCTACCCTTCGTTAGGTTCCTAAATGCTGGGATGTTACATCGTCCTTCCATCCTGACCTTGATTTATCACTTGATGCACTGCATCTCTCTGGTCCGAGTTAACATATCTCGGAGGAGGTGAGGGTAACATTAACTGCTGTGCATTTGCCCCAGTCAACTGCGGCTGCTACGGCTGATGCGCTTGATGAGAAGACGCTTGCATGCTCGCCGGGTTCCCCATTGCATTTTTCATCCAGGCGCATTGCCGAGTTGTATGATTAGCCGACTTGGCTGGATTTGGAGTATGAAACTTACACGGTTGATCCAACATGGATTCAAACGTGTACTTCGGCCTTTCCTGCCACTGATCCTTCTGATCTGGTGTCCACTGTCTCTTCCCTTCGTTCCTTGGTGTCCACTGCTGAGGACCATTTTTCTATCGCTGACTGTTTCCGTGACTCGGCTGATCTTGCACTACCGCTGCCACCTGATTGGAGGCATATCTGTAATCCGGTCTCTCCTCTCTTCTTCTACTTCTGAACTCGTTGCGCCTCAATGATCCAGCTGCATCTCTTGCATATTGATCTTGATATTCCCGATGATCTGCCGACATTAGTTCTGATTGTGTTGGATCGCCCAATGCATACGAATCCGCTATCCTGATGGTTTCTGCCAAGGTGGTCGGCATATCTCTTTGCAGTCTCTGCCACAATACACTAGCGTATCGGCATCCTTGAGCAAACCAAGCTATCGCTTGAGATTCTATAACTCCTTCACATGAGTTTCTAAGGTTACACCACCGAGTCAAGAATTCTCTATCTGTCTCATTCGGTCTCTGCTTGCACATAGCAAGCCGCTGTGGCCTGTTTGGTCTCTTGTAAGTACTGGTGAAGTTGCTGACAAACATCTCTTCAAAATCTAGCCAACAGTTGATACTGCCTGCTGGCAAATTGTTCAGCCATACTCTGGCTGGTCCTTCCAGCATTTGCGGGACATATCTTACCGCCCATCGCAAGTTTCCACTTGCTATTTTTACCGCGGTGGCATAATCAATCAACCAATCATGTGGTTTGGTGCTCCCATTGTATGTTTTCGTGCCCCTTGCCAGCTGAAAGTCCGGCACTGGTGGCTCGCCCATGATCCGAGGCCCAAAACATGCCGGACCGGGCGGACCCTGCTCTTCTAACAACTCGGACCGGTACAACCTGTCCAGTTTTAATCTTGCATCACTTGATGGCAAGTTTCTGTACATGATTCTCTCCTGTATTCCATAATGGTTATTTCCACCATGCCCTGCATACTCCATATCCGAGTAACCATCATTGTACCTCTCGTTTGCCTGATTATGGTGAGTTGGTCTCACTTCTCGCTCTTGCCGAGGTTCATGCCTCGGCTAAGGACCGGGGGTGGGTCTCTTCTTCCTTCCACCGGGTTATCGTTCTCATGATTCCCCCTTCCGAGGTCTCCATTACCTCGGCTTCCGTTGCCTTTGTTGGCACGGCCGGGGTTTCTTTCGCCACTGTTACCTCGGCTTCCATTGCCTCTGTTCTCATTGACTTTTCCGGCTACTGCCGGATCATATGGAACAATTTTCTTATTTCTTTTTCCTGAAGTTACTGCTCTATCTTTTCACGCGTTGTTTTCGGGTGAGGATGCTGCTGCCACTAATAGTGCGGGCGCTGCTCCAGCCGAATGAACCATATGCGAGGCTCCCAGTCTTTCCGGGTCTACCCTTAGCATTTCTTCATTCTGCTGGTTCGCAATGCGTACCAGCTCATTCACTCTTTCTTCCTGTTTCTGCTGGGCTTCGCCGGTCAACCCTTCTAACTCTAGTGCAGCGGCATTTGCCGCCCTTAGGTTCTTTGCCAGGGTGCTATACCTCGGCAAGCCTAAATCGACTGGATCTGCCTTATGAGTCTCATGCTCTTTGTTGATATCATTCATGAGGTTTTTCCCTCTCAATCTTAATTCATCGACCCGCTTGGGGGCAACATCTAGTTTATTTGCCTTGGCATATTCTCGCAGGGTCCTGTTCAAGGATTCTCGCAAGGCCGACACCTTTTTTTCCTCCACTAGCACTTTCTGCCTAGTTTCTTCCAACTCTGCCTGAGCATTAGACGGATCAAGTATCGGTGCCACAGGCGTGGTTAGGTTATCTATAGTTGCCTGAAGAATATTCTCTGGTCTTTCCAGAGGTGGCCATCTTACCCTTGCTGCCTTTGGGGTTGTCTCCTGCATCTCGGCTGATTTGGCTGCTGACGGATCTACCTCGATGGGCTATGGAGCTGCCTGCTTCGTGGCCACCTGTCCTCCCGTCGTCGGGTCCTTGCTTGATCCGGCGCCCTTTGTGCCCATGCGACCATCACCTCGGCGCGCCAGCGGGCGTGCTCCATGCGTTGTTTGCGGCCGAGGGCTCTCCTGCATCAATAACTTGGTGAGGATAAAAGCAGGAGGTGTCGACGCCGACGTAGATCTGGTGCGTGCCCAAGTTGATGAAGACGCCGTTGCGCGGAGGAGCTTTCCTCCTGAAGCTGCCTACGTGTGGCATCCCGCAAAACCACTACTAGAAAATCGCGTTGTTTTTGTGCATTGCATCATCATGACCACATGCTCATGTCATCATGCCACATTGCATTTGAGCATCGTCATCATCTTGCATTTGCTTGCATCAAACCATTTGCAGAAAAACCTGTCTTTATTTTCTAAATGCCCGTCTTGTTTTCAAAAAGGCAAACCCCGGTTCTCCGGATTATTTTGTTTTGCCTGTTATCGGGTTGCCAAGGCCCTGTTTTAAATAAATAAAGCATTTAAATTATTTTAGTGGGGTAGTCGAACGGGCCAAATCGACCCGAACGACCACCCCCGTACAAAACAGATCGGTCCACCCCGTTTTCTTTTCCTACCAACCTATCTACCCATCCCTCTGGCCACATCACCCCGACCAACCCCGTCGCGCCACCTCACCTCTCCTCTCCCCCCACCCAATCAGATGCTGCCACTTGGCCTCCCTCTCTCTCACAACCCACTCCCCAACACACACAACACCAAACACCACACACCACTCGCACAGCCATCCCCACGCCCACTCACGCACGCCCCCGCATGGCCCACCACTACCACCCCCCACGCGCACGACCACCCCCGCTCGCTTTTCTCCCTCCCCTCTCTGTGCCCGCGCGCTGGAGAGCCTCGCTCCTCCGCCGCTCCGCCGCCTCCTCCCCTCTCCGGTGCCGCGCGCCCGCTCCCTTCCTTCGCCGCCGGCCACCCATCTCCTCCGCGCCGCCAGCGGAGCTCCGCCTCCCAGCCCTCCTCCGGCAACCCCGCCCGCCCGCCTTCAGCGCCTCGCCTCTGCACCGGCCTGTTAGCGGCGTCCCCTCGTCGCGCCCCCTCGCCTTGGCCTCGAGCCTCCCAGCGGCCAGCTCCTCCTCCGGCCCGGCGCCTCCCTCGCCCGCGTTCCCCCGCCTCTGCCCGGCAGCCTCCGGCCGCCTCCGGCGCGCAGCTCTCCTCCGTCCCAAGCTCCCGCCCGCCGTTCGCCCGTGCCGCCTCGCCCGCGCCCTGCTGGTCCGCCCACCCCGCCGCCCGCGCGGCTGGACCAGCGCCCGGCGCCCGCGCATCCCGCCAGCCCGCCTCGCCGGCCCGTTCCCCCATCGCCACTGCCTCCCTCGCCCATCGGCCTCTCCTGTCCTCTGCCTCCGCGTGGAGCCCGCCGCCATGATCCTTCGCCGCGTCCCCTTTCTGCAACAACCGCTGCTCATGTGGTCTGCCTTCTGCAGTGGCTGCATGGCCCGCAGTTGGCCCCACCCTTGTGCTGTTTGGTGGAAGTTGGTCCTGGCGTTGCACTTCGAAGTGGTGATGTGGTGGTGGCATGCTGCTTATGTGGTGATGTTGCCGTCTTGTCCAAGATCTGCGAGCCGTGTTTGTACTTCCGTATTGCTGCCTGAAGATCTACGCCAAGATATCCACCCCAGACGCCAAGTCCTCCTTCACGGAATCCGATGATCGGGACTCGAAGATCCCGGAACTACAAGCTCTCCTTCACGGAATCCGAAGACCCTGATCCGCGGAGTTCGACGGCGACCCTGAGCCGAAGCCCTCGAGCCCTCCTACACGGATCCGATGGCGAACCCTGAAGACCGATTCCGTACCCGGACGATAAGGACACCGACGCGAAACACCGATAATTTCCCCCCTGAACGCCAAGGTCGTCGACACGGTTACATCATGAACTTCCGCTCGGCAACGCCAAGTACTCCTCCCCCCCGAACGCCGAGCCCGGACCCGACGACCGCCAAGATCGCCACGAGAACGACAAGTACTTCATCCTGAATGCCAAGACCGACTCGATGGCGCGGACCCGACAAGATCGTCGCGACAACAAGAACGACACCGACCAGGGCGAGTCCGAGGTGCCCCCGACACCGAACCAAGTCCTCCTTCACGGAACAACAAGACCGTCACACGGACGCGAACCCCAAGACCCTGAGGCCCCGAACCCCAGATCCGAACCCTGAGACCGAACCCCGAACCCCGGAACCCCAAGATCGTCGAACCCTAATGTGTGAACCTTTTCCCGAGCCCCTATTTTATCAATGCTAAATATAAAACCTGTTGCATAATAATCATTCATCTCGCATGCATATTTGTGTGGTTTGGGGGCCTTATGCCGATTCACCTCTAATTAAATATGGGGCCCATATGTGGGCAAATCTAGTCTCATATTGGCCTCATTTAAATTTGTGTAGCGAACTGGTGATATATTCTGCCTTGTTAAACAACATTTAAATTGCGGGGGTTCTAAATAACTTGAACCATTTAATTAATTGTCGGGACCCCGGTTCCACTTAATATGACCTAATTGCATCGCACCTTGCCATGCCATGCATCATACATGCATCATGCCGATCTTCTGCCGTTGTATTAAATATTGCATCCGGTGTTTATTCTAGCGTTTTGCTTCTTCGCGGATAAGGCCGTTGAGTTGATGTGAGCTTCCCGATCTTGGTTGAACCTTGACAATGTTTTCAGCGAGCATCTCCCCTTTCTACCTATCTTACTTTTATAGTATTTATTTCCTCTTGTTGATCTATTGCTATCGTGTCGCGATGCTCTAGTTTCCGTACTGTGGTATCTTGCAGCCCTATATTGCCTTGGACACATCCTATTACATTGTTTGGTAGATAGTTGGACTTGCGGCGTCGTGATCGCTTGCTCAAGTCTTTGCGTGTCGTCGATTGCCACGATTGTTGATGTATTGCCGCATGTTGTTGTTGGAGTTGATCATAGTTTTACTTATCGTTCACTTTAATTCCTGTTTAACAACTAAAATTGAGTAAGCAGAGGCATCGGTGGGTGATAGAAAATAATTGGTTTCGAGCCCACTTGTGTCCCATAGGACCCAGTACTTGATACTGTTCCTTGATTTATCGCGCTAACCACATCCGGAGGTATATGGGACCCCCACAGCGAGCTTGATTCACTCTTATTTCTTGGGGCCACAAACTAGTTTGAGGTTTTATTTACTATCTGTACTTATGCCATGCTACTTCAGATTTACGTTTGTGCGAGGAGCACCTTTGTCTTGTTAGGATCGTGGCACGATTCCGCGGTGTCGATAAGCCCAGCCACACTTTCGGGTTCCCAGTCGTTCACAGCCGTCCCCACAACCTTAAGTCCGTCTCGGAGCCGGTCGGCTTCGTTGCGGGTTCTACTTTAAGGGGTGGCCCCCTAAAATATTTCTGAATCCTGTGATTGCTCGATCGTGAAAGCCTCGTTGGGTTTTGATTTGGTTTTCGAGGTTGATCGGCGTGTGTTGCTATTGGTGCACCGGCGGGTAAAACTTTCTGAAAGCCGTGTCCGCGGTTATGGACGACTTGGAGCACAGTATCTCGACCATAGACAAGCATAACTAAAGTTTATTGCTATAAATTTGACTTTATAATGACTAGTAATCAGCTTCACTATAATGGAATGGCTAACCAAAACTGCCCACAATTGCTTGTTTGGTTGTCGCTTGCGACAATTGTACCTGACTAGTAAATATTGCAACTACAACGGAATGTCTGAATAAAAGTACCAACAACTGCTGGGTTTTGGGTTTATCTCATGCTATCTGTATCTGATTAGTAATTATTGTAACTATAACGGAATGGTTAACTAAAATGACCCACTTCTTATTTTATCAGGATGATTATCTATACCTGACTAGTAATTGCTGCAACGATAACTGAATAACTAAAACTGCCAACTGTGTGAGTTCCTCGGTTGACTTCCTCGTTTGGTTTTGAGGGGGAAACACCAGGATGGGATTGTTTGGTGTTAGATTCAGGTTGGATCCGAATAGGTCTTTCTCATCCCTCTCTGATAGACGCCAGTTGCTTTGAGTCTCTTTAGGTTGTTTAGTGCATGCTGCCGCTGCCGCTCAGACCACCATACCTATGTAGGCGAGGACCGCCGAATTCTAGCCTCGCTGTGTACTGGCCTCAGTACTGACGCTCCTCTTTTTCCTTTGCCCTTTGTCGGCACCCCTTTTTGTTTAAGCAGGTTTTGAGATCGACGTCGTTAGCAGGGTTACCCTTCCGGCTTGGCCTGGGCAGGGTTATGGACGCCATTGGTTATTCTTCAGGGCTCTTAGCCCCATTTGCATCTTGTCCGTAGTCGGACGCTCTATCATTTTCAAGGTGATTTGGATCTTTGTACCTTATATCTGTATTCTTGACTCATGGAGTCGCTGTTATATATATATCTGTTCTGTGGGTCCCATCGAGGACTGTTGTGTAATGTTATTACTTCGTTTTCCACCCGCACGAAAGTGCCTGGTGGGCACCTTTGAATCGTTTCTATGCGGGTTTGGCGGGTTTCGCTAAAACTTGCATAGGTCCGATTCTGAGGGTGTTACACTACGTTATCGCTGACATAGTCCCAGAGATCAAATCTCTGGACCAGACCAGAGACGACGCGCTCGCCGGTGTGGATGAAGTTTCCCGTCCAGATCTTGAATCCAGCTAGCACCGCTGCTGGCCCCACGGTGGGCGCCAACTGTCGTGGTGGTGGCACGGCAGATTCCATGGGTAGGCTAAAGTATGGGGCCAATGGATGCTAGAGGGATCCGGGGAGGGAAGATGTAGTTAATTCTACACTCAAATGGCTAACATGCAGATCTTTATATCTCTCCTTTTGGACTACAAGTGCTCCTCGAGCTGTTTTGCAGGAAGAAGAGAGCTACTACACGAGCCTTACGGCGTGGAATGAATCGATCCCTCCTCAGGAGCCCGCTCCTCCCCTTATAAAGGGGTGACTTGGTTCCTTCTAGGGCTGACGTGGCAAGCATATTCGAGGAATATGCTTGTCCCAATATGGTAACTCGGTGGCTCTCTTTCCGTGTCCCCCTTCTAACGACGACAATGTTCCAAAGAACCCCACCTGCGCGCCTCGGGCTCCATGACTGTCACCTCCGTGACCTCCTTCTTCCCTTCTGCAGATCTGCTCCTTGTCCTTTGTGCTTGGCTCTGTTCAGATTCTTCCTAGCCCGTGACTTGGGTTTGACTATAGGCACTTCCTTCTCCTGCAAGCTTCATGTTACTCGGCCTTGTCTCGCATAACTCGGCTCGGCCTTCACCTGCATTCAAGTTATTCAGACTTACTCGACCGACTTAACTCGTATGTCGGCCGGATAAGGTATTGCTCCTTCCGTAGGTGTCATGGCCGTGCTTACCTCGGCTGACTTTTACATGACTCGGCCGATATAAATAGTAACTCGGCACATGACAAGGAAGACTCCTCTTGTCTTCCCCTGTCTTGACCCTATCCGGGGTCTCCTCCCCAACAGATAGTATCTAGTTGTAAGACATAGAGATCCACTCACTGCGGACCTCAACCTGGATAAAAAACCTTGTGTCTCTTTTCGTGAGTGTGTTCGTCTAACTCATCGATCGATCTCGTCCCGGCCGAACAACAAATAAGTACTCATACCTTTGATGTCAAAAATCAAGACACGACGAATAGATTGACCTTACAGTGGAAGGCTCTATGGCAATTGGCAAGCCCATGCAGTTGCATCTTTTATTCTAAAATACTGTCCTATCATTACACCAAGTATCACTCACAATCGACCGAAACTTTGACTAGATGCATTACCTCTATTTATGAGTGTGTGCACCCACGAGTGACAATGCGTTCATCCAGTGCATGGGTGCACCGATGAACATGTCCATTGAACCATTAATTAGGTAGGTCTTTTGACTGTCCAATGCATAATCTCTCCGTTCCGGTTTAAAGAACACAATGCAATTTTTTGGGCATTAGGTGTTCTCTGATTGTTCATTTTATAGTATGGAGAAGAATATGCGTGGGGAGAATAAGAACCATCAAAACATTCACATTTGTTCATACATGTGCGTAGAAGCATTTTGTTCTTTTCTAAGTGGAATAATTATAAAGATTAAATGTTTTGTGTCTAAATATTTTAGGATTGCATGATTTACAAATTGTGTTCTTTAAACCGGGACGAAGGGAGTACAATAATACAAAATATATTACAAGATAGCACAGCTACGGGTGATAATGCTTCACCACTAGATATTGTCACGTCTAATCATATCAATTGTAAAAATAAATATACTGCACGATCGCTCCACTATTTTGGTCAGAAATTAAATAAACATTATTATCTACCAAAACAAAGACGAGGAGGAGGCTGAAGGTTTTCATGGCTGCTGGTTATGTGGTTGACGGATGCGGGTTTGCAGCTTTGGTTTGAGATCGATCAAAGTGCTTATTGTGCTGATGGAGGGATACGAGTCAGCCGTGGGCATTTAAATAGATGGTCCATTTGATCAACGGCGGATCCAGAATTTTGACACAGGTGGTTCATCTTCAATTTTTTTTAAACATAACTAAAGCATGGCCAAAAGCAGTAGCATATAATTGAAATATAACACTACAGTCTTACAACATATAGTAACTCTTAGGAAAGTTTGAATTTTGCATAAGATAGCCCTACATACCTTCAAAAGCTTAAGAAGACTATTTTTTATGGGGTTTACGCCTTGTCATGGCCATGAAAGTCTCAATTATATCCTCTTCATCCACTTTGGAGAAAGTATCTCGTTCAATGTATTTGACTAGACAATCATCCAAAATACTATCACCCATCTTATTTCTTAGCTTGTTCTTGACTAAACTCATTGCAGAAAATGCTCTTTCAACATTTGATGTCGCCACCGAAAGAAGCAGTACCGGTTTGAGAAGCGAGTACACCAAATTATGAACTACATGTCTCCTTGTTTCTACAAGCTTAACCGAAAGATCAATACGGTTTTCAAGGCCTTGGAAGTTTTCATCCTTCCTCATGTCATCAATATAGTTCTCAAGTTGTAGTTCAAGGTACATGAAATCTTGAGGTTTGAAATCATCAGGTAGAAGTCAGCAAGTCGGCGTACCTTATGTGCATCAAAAGAAGCAAATGAGTTGGCGGGACTCAAAGTTGGCATACAAGAAAGCAACTCCATGTTGATCTCATCAAACCGATTATCAAGCTCTTGAATAATTTGATCAACAATCCCAAGATAAACTTATCTTCTAAAGTGATCATCATTTGTTTGAGGTCGACAAAACCGTTTTGATCTTCTATAAGGCACATAATGATCATCCATTGCAGGAACTTCAATGTCATGTTTATTGCAAAATAATATGACCTTTTGAAGGAATGCATCGCACCCATGAGACCTCATTGCTTGCATTCTATCCTTAGACAATCTAACACATTTCATTGCATTAAGAATATCTTGGTATCTTCTTTGCAAACATTCAGACAAATCATTATTGTACCCAAGAATGACAATCATCAAGTGTGCATGAAAAATGAAGTCAAATGACTCAAATGCTCCAACAACATATGTATTTTTGGCCAATCACCTTTTTGTGAAGGATCTTCTCCAAGAGATATGAGTGTATCACAGATTGAGGGATACATAGAAATCATGTTGAGAATGGTTCTGAAATGAGAGCCCCATCGAGTTTTGCCTGGCCTCGGTAACCCCATTTCTTGATTTAATCCCCTTCCAGTTTCAAGTTCACCACATTCAATTTCCTTCATAATATTCTGAAGTGTAGCATTCCGAAGCATGTCATGAAGCTTACAAGGAACTCCAACAATACCAAGCAAGAGAGACACTTGATCAAAGAACCACACACAATCACTATTTCCATTGGCAACGGCAACAAGAACTAGATGTAGTTGATGTGCAAAACAATGTACATAATAAGCAGAAGGTGACTCTTTCATGATAAGTGTTTTCAAACCTTTAATTTCTCCTCTCATGTTGCTAGCCCCATCATAACCTTGCCCACGGATTTGAGTAATAGCCCAATGATGTTGCACACATAATGATTCAATTTCTTGATTGAGTGACAATGAAGTAGTATCACTTACATGAACAACTCCAAGAAAGTGCTCACGTGGTCTTCCTAACTTATCAACAAAACATAAGCATAGAACTAGTTGTTCTTTGTGTGATACATCACTTGACTCATCAACTAGTATAGCATAGTAAATCAAAAAAAATTCCTACGTATGCGAACAAGAAAGCCAAGATCTAATCTAGGAGCTGTAATCAACAAGAGAGATTGATGAGATCTTCATACCCTTGAAGAAATCGCACAGTGGAAACGTTCAACAGAACGTGGTTGACATAGTCGTACTCGCCGTCTCATCCTCGCGATCCGATCCGATCCTACGCCGCAAGCGGCAGCGCCTCCGAGAGATGCACACGTACGGTGCAGCGACGTATCCTCCTTTCCTTGGTCCAACAAGTATGGTGGAGAGATAGATTGGATCTGCAGCACGACGACGTGGTGCTTATGGTGGAGAGTTTCTGCGGCAGGGCTTTGCTTACGCGCAGTCGGGGAGAGAGAGAGGTGGAGGGGCAGCAGTTGGATGGCGGATAGGGTTGGAGGAGTGGGAGGTGGAGGGTGCGCCCCTGCCCTCTTTATATAGGGGGCTGGCCGGCCCCCTTGGCCCCTCCTCCAAGCCCTAGGGTGGCGGCCCCAAGGGTTGGAGTGGGGGGCAAGTTTCCCCCTCCTTCTAGAAGATCTCCCCTAGGGTTTCCCCTAGGCTGGCCGGCTGGGCCTTTGGGGCCTTGTGCCCCTGGCCCAATGCGGCCAGGGCACTTCCCCTTAGGCCCACGCAGGCCCCTGACAAGTGGGCCCATGTTGGTCCCACTCTGGATCCTTCTAGAACCTTCTGGTACAATATCGATAAACTCCGAAACGATTCCGAAATCCAAAAACTGCTTTCCTTTATATGAATCTCATTCTCCGGACCATTCCGGAACCTCTCATGATGTCCTGGATCTCATCCGAGACTCCGAACAAAAACTCATAAACCAATTATCCATTCATCGATGATCATATAGGATGAACCACGATGCCAGGATTCAATTAATCCCATATATGTATTCCCTTCGTCATGCGATATTTTACTTGCCCGAGATTCATCGTTGGTATCCGTATACCTAGTTCAATCTTGTTCACATCAAGTACTTTACTCGTTCCGTAATCCGATATCACTTTGTGATTAACTCCTTAACCACGTGCTTGCAAGTGGTGTTGATATCGATTACCGAGTGGGCCCGAAGTATATCTCTCCGACTCGGGAGGAAAAAAATCCATCTCGATACATACAACCCAACAAGTACTTTCCGATCACCTGAGAGACACCTTTATGATCACCCTCACATAGGATGACGTTTGATGACCTCAAAGCTTTCTTCCGATACTAGGGAGTTGTATTATCTCATGGTCTAAGGAATACAATACTTGACATAGGAAAAAGCTTCGCAAAGATGAACACGATGACACGATCTAATTGCTCTGCTTAATTTGGGTCTGTCCATCATATCATTCTCCTAATGACATGATCTCATTATTAATCGACAACTCATGTCTATGGTTAGGAAACCTTAACCATCATTAATCAATGAGCTAGTCCATAGAGGCGTACTAGGGACACGGTGTTGTTCATAAACCACACAAGTATCAAAGTTTCCGCTTAATACAATTCTAGCATGGAATATAAACTTTATCATGAACAAGAATTATAATAATAACATCTTTATTATTGCCTCTAGGGCATAATTCCAATAGTCTCCCACTTGCACTAGAGCCAATAATCTAGTTTACATCTGGCAACAATCTAACACCCATGGTATTAAGGTGCTGATCATGTTTTGCTCGTGGAAGAGGTTTAGTCAACGGATCTGCGACATTCAGATCCGTATGTACTTTTCTAATCTTCAGATCTCCATCTGCTATATAATCTCGAATTATATGAAAACGGCGGTTGATGTGCTTGGTCTTTGGATGATATCTTGGTTCCTTAGCCAGTGCTATGGCGCCAGTGTTGTCGCACAATATCTCCAGTGTTGGGGATATGCTATATGGGTATCCTCATAGCATGTCTCTTATCCGACTAACCCGGGTGGCCCATATTCAGTAGCATGGCTCAGGCTTGCCCCGATTAGGTGGATCCAAGGAGGCCCATGCCAGATAAAGGAAGGCTACGGTGGAGTCACCAGCGTAACCGGAGCCTTGGAGTACAAGATACACAAGACTAGTGATAGACGGTGTAGGACTCTGTAACCTGTCCGGCTAGGACTTTTCCCTATAACCCTAGGACCTGGCGACTATATAAGTCAGGCCTATGGGAGCCTTTAGGGCATAGATTCATACAACCTAGTATCGTTTTACACACACCTCGCACGGCGAACCTATCTCTGTAACTCGGCGTATTGCCATTATAGTGATTTATAGCAGGAGTAGGATTCGGCCACCGTTGTGGGATCTGAACCTGGGTAAGCTGTGTTACCTCGTACCCGTCAACCGTCCGCCTTACCCCACGTCTCTAAACACGCACTATGAGGACCCCTCCATGGCGTACTCGTCGGCAATACCACGACAGTTGGCGCCCACCGTGGGGCAAGAGGCGCTTCAGGCTCTTCAGCGGGCGAGGACCAAAATCTTCGCGGGAATCGGCGAAACCGTAGCCATCGGTCGCGTTCTCTTCTCCGGCAACGTTCCGATCGTCCCTCCCGACGAGTTCTGGATCCCGGCGAAGACAAACCCTACGCGGTGTTCGATCGTTCCTATCGGAGACATCCACCTCTTCATCGGCGAAACCGACTTGGGCACTAGTTCCCTGGGAGTCGGAGGAGCATCAAGACCCGCACGGACCGTCTACGGGCAGGACACGTTCGCGGAAGGGTTGATGTCGGATCTCTCTTCGGAGTTTGCCGGCAAAGATCGGAAATAATCAAGGCCCGCACAGACCGCCTACGGGCAGGATATGTTCGCGGAAGGATCGATGTCGGATCTCCCCTCGGAGTTTGCCGGCAAAGATCGGAGAAATTCAATACCCACCCAAACCGCCCCTGTGCAGGATATAAAGGTGGAAGATCACTGCAAATCCGCCGGCTTTGTCCGCGCGTCTGGACAGCAGAGATCCAAGTTCGTCGGCGTGGTTACCATCTTCGATCTGGCGCGTTGTGTTCAGAGAGAGGGCGAAAACCCCCGTGACTACCTCGCCAGATGGCTCCGCATACGGGCCGACCTGGCCAATTACCCCAATATGATGCCATCTATCACTTTGTGGAAGGACTGGACCATGGCACGCTTCTCCGACATTCTCTAAGGCGGCAACAGGCGTCAGGCCGACTTACCTTTGAAGGCATGGTGAACACCGTCAACAACTACGCGGAGGCCGAAGTGGAAGCTCAGACAGCGCTTGCGCTCATTAACGGAGCCCCTCCGATTCAGCCACCACCACCGCCTCCGGCCGCCATCGTCGCAGCAGCACCACCACCTCTAGTCATCGTCGAGGCTGTTGCACCTCCACCGCCCATCATCGAGGAAGTCCTGTCACCCTCCGACTCTGTCATTGACGCACTTTATGCTGATTTCAGTGTAGATTCAGAGGAGATAGACTTTAGTCCAGAAGAGCTAGACTCCGCTATGCAGGAGATGGAGGAGGAGTACTCGCGCGATGAGCAAGCTAATAATAACGTCATGTCCCGAGGGGTGTTCGTCACCATTGGGATGGCGATGGATGAAGACCAACCCGGGCAAGCTCCGCCTACCACACTGGAAAAGGGGAAGGGGCCACTTATTGCTACCGACGATGATCGCGCAAAGGTCATGCGTCCTCCGCCTAACCCAGTGCAGCAGCCGCAGGAACTCGGCACCGGTCCGAGCAACAACAACACCCAAACTTGCCGCCTCCAGCATCCACGTCGGCGGCAGCCCATGTTACTCCAGCCGATAGAGTGATGTACGACAATCTCCTCGTCGAGCCACTAACCGTTGCTCATATCCGAAACGTGACTCAGCTTGACGAGAAACGCCAGCAACTGCTGGAGGAGGCGCAAGCCATCGCGGAGCGAGGCGCCAAACTAGATCGAGATCTGGTCAACGCGCAGAAGTCCATAGAGAAAGCTAGAGCAATGGAGGCCGAGTACAAGACTCTGCTACATCGGCAGAAGGCTAAGAAAGCTCCGGCTCGCGTCATCAACGATCCTGGTGTATGGCGCAACCTAGGATGGGCTCCCTCGAAGCCCGCACAGGCCAAGCCATACATTGATAGTGAAGGCAAGCAGGTGATGCCCACCCCACTCCTTAACCTCGCTGTCGCCAAGACCCTTCTGGAGCAGGATAGACCGCCTGCGGCAGTAGAACAGGTCTATGACCTAGTGGCCAAGGCGGTAAAGCAGCAGGAAAAGGCCACCTCTCAGAGGCTTGAGTCTGACCCAGCGCTCTGCCGATCTAGCAAATACAAACCGCCAAGAGACATATCTCCTCAGGATGTCGGATCACAGACGGGTTCATCAGAACGAAGACGGAGGGATGCGCGCAACAGGAAGGATGCTATCCCCATATCCTCCGACCACGGAGAAAGAGCCCAACCTCGCCGCCCATCACCACCGCCCCGATCCCCCCCCCGACGTCAGAAAGACTACAAGGCTCACCATCGCACAAATATGCCTCCACCAAAGCAGTGCGGCATCGTCATCCGCGACAACGCAGCACAGACCCGTCATGATGAAGAGCGCCACCAAGGACATAAGAGCAGATCACACCACGACCCTCCGCGTCCGACAAGCAACCGCGACAGGCGTGGGGCGTCGCAGGAGGGTAACAACAAGAAGGCTAACCCACCGCCACCTCCGCCTACATCGCCGCCAAGCAGTCACCATGGCGGAAGAGGCCCGCGTCGTTCACGCAGCCCGTCCCCTGTTGACAACAAGAAGAAGAACCCGGAGCCATACGATGCACGTTCGCGGATCGATAAGATCCACGAGGCCCGGGAAGGACCATACCTAGGACCACGTTGCTTTGGACCTACAATACGGTCCGCAACTTACCCCAAAGGTTTCCGGATTGACAAGACCATCAAGCTCTATGACGGTACCGCCAAGCCCGCCACATGGTTGCAGGACTACGGCAACGCGGTGGAGATTGCCGAAGGCAACCCCAACATCGCCGTCAAGTACCTCCCGTTAATGTTGGCAGGAACGGCCCATCAATGGATCGATGACTTGCCGGAAAAATCTATCTACAACTGGCTGGATATGCAAGAAGCATTCACTAAGAACTTTGAGGGTACATACAAGCGTCCCTGCACTGTGGGCGATCTACAGCGATGCGTGCAGGAGAAAGACGAGACATCTCGCGCCTACCTCTCCCGCTGGCTGGATATGAAGAATTCCTGCACAGGAGTGCATGCCCAGACCGCCATGGCCGCCTTCATCGATGGGTTGGAAAGGGGCACGTTTCTCCGACATAAGCTAAAGCGCTTGCAGGACAATCATCAGCTTGACTTGAATCAGATGATTCAGTTAGCTAGTGAGTTCGCAGCTGCCGACGACGATGCTCGTGGCTCTTTGCCGGCAACGGCCGTTCCAACCCAAGCTCAGAGGAACAAAAGTACAAAGCGGAAAACTGCTCCAGAAGAAAAGCAATCTACCGACATGGTCGCAATGACTTTTGCAGGACGAGGAGAAGGCGGACAACGTGGCCGAGGAAGGGGAGCAGGCCGCGGGCAGCAACGAGGAAGTGAAACCAACTCGGCACCGCTCCGCATTCCCCAAACATACGAGGAGTACCGCGTGCCTCGTACACCTCGACGCCAACGGCAAGGCCACCCATACCAATCGACACTGCAAGTTCGTCAACGACCTCAAGGAAGACCCGGAGTCCGGCTATAAGCGAAGTCGGAAGAACAGACCGCGAGGCAAGAGCAAGGGGAAGAAGAATGAAGAGGAGTCCAAGGATTCAAGTGACATGGACGAGGACGTTGACCCCAATCACGCCGCCAAGAGCGATGACAAGGGCAAGAACCCCTTCGCAAAGAAGGCCCCAGTCTACCACACTTTCCTTGGCACCCCCACCGTCCGACAACAGAAGACCTCTCTAAGGATCCTGATGGCAACTCTGCCCCCAGTCCCCCCAATACCTGCGCTGGTCGTAAGTTCCAATAACTTGGGACAGGACGGACCACCCAGACCTTGTGCCCACGGAGAACCAGTACGCCATGGTCATCAACCCATTGATTGATGGCATGGAGTTCACCAAGTGCATGGTAGATAGTGGAAGCAGCATCAACATCATGTACCTGGATACACTACAGAAGAAGAACTTGACGGAGGCAAACCTAAGGCGTACCAACACCGTGTTCCATGGCGTAGTTCCTGGTCGGGAGGCTCGGTCCCTTGGGTGCATCACACTTAAGGTAGCCTTCGGCGACGTTAATAATTACCACCAAGAGCGCATGACCTTTGAGGTGGTCCCCTTCAAGAGCGTGTACCACGTCATATTCGGCCGCGACATATTCCACACGTTCATGGCCAAGCTATGCTTCGTCTACAACAAGCTCAAGATACCCGGACCAAACGGCGTCATCACCGTATCCGGAAGCTTTACCAAGGCAAGGGACTGCAAGATCAATGAAGCAGCCATTGCAGAAGCTGTCCTCTACAGCGAAGAATTCAAAGAAATCCAGAGCAAGGTCAATGACTCAAAGATGCCCGCATCGAAGAAGCAGATCTTCGACTCCGCTCCTGCGTTCAAGGCCGCCATCGAGACCAAGCCGGTGGAACTTGTGGTAGGCGATGCCTCCAAGACCATCGCCATTGGGACGAACCTGGATCCCAAATAGGAAAGCGCGCTCGTCGAGTTCCTCCGTGATAATAGGGACATCTTTGCCTGACAACCTGCCGACATGAAAGGTGTACCTAGGGAACTTGCCGAGCACAGCTTAAACATAGATCCAAAATGTAAACCAGTGAAACAACCTCTATGACGCTTCAGAGATGAGAAGAGACGCGCCATTGGCAAAGAGATAGCTAGGTTACTTAAGGATGGGTTTATCCGAGAAGTCCTTCACACCAGATGGGTGGCCAATCCTGTACTTGTCCCCAAAAAGGGAACCAATGAATTAAGAATGTGTGTTGATTACACCGGCTTGAACAAAGCATGTCCCAAAGATCCGTTTGCTTTGCCTCGCATTGACCAAGTCATTGACTCGACGGCTGTCTTGGAACTTTTGTGTTTTCTCGATGCATACTCAGGATACCACCAGATCAAGATGAGGAAGTCGGACCAATTGGCCACTTCGTTCACTACCCCTTATGGCACGTTTTGCTACGTCACGATGCCCTTCGGGCTGAAAAACGCAGGTGCTACCTACCAGCGGACAATGCAACGTTGCCTCCATGACCAAATTGGTCGGAACGTTCACGCCTATGTGGACGATATCGCGGTGATGTCTAAAAAGACAAACGACTTAATCTCCGACTTAAAAGAAACCTTTGATAATCTCCGGAAATACAACATGATGCTCAACCCTAAGAAGTGCGTCTTCGGGGTTCCAGCCGGCAAACTGTTGGGCTTCATCGTTTCCCAGCGCGGAGTCGAGGTCAACCCGGAGAAAATCAAGGCCATCTTAAACATAAACCGTCCGACATGCCTAAAGGACATCCAACGACTAACAGGTTGTGTTGCAGCAGTTAGTAGGTTCGTCAGCCGACTTGGAGAGAAGGCTCTGCCGCTGTACAAGTTGCTGAAGAAGGCGGACAAATTCGCATGGACAGACGAAGAAGATGCAGCATTGAAGCAGCTCAAGGAGATTCTTTCCTCAGCGCCCATCCTTGCAGCACCCGAGCTCGGAGAGCCCCCTGTTAATTTACATGGCGGCAACCAACCGGGTTATCAGCATCGTTGTCGTGGTAGAGCGGAAGGAACCAGGCTATGAGCACAGAGTTAAACGACCGGTTTACTATGTAAGCAAGGTCTTGACGGAGTCCAAGCAGCGTTACCCGCACTACCAAAAGATAGCTTTTGGAGTATTCCTCGATTCGCGGAAGCTGAGGCATTACTTTAAGGAGCACCCAATCATAGTAGTGAGCAAGACTCCGCTGTTCGACATTATCAACAATAGCGATGCTACAGGAAGGGTCGCGAAGTGGGGCATTGAACTTGCCGCCTTCGAGATCACCTACAAGAGACGCGACGCTATCAAGTCACAAGCCTTGGCGGATTTTATTGCAGATTGGACGGAGATGCCAGATGCCACTCCGTTGCTAGAACCAGAGTACTGGGTGATGCACTTTGATGGATAAAAGTTGCTCAACGGCTCGGGGGATGGTATATTGCTACAGTCACCAAAAGGAGACAAGCTACACTACGTTCTGCAGATCCACTTCGAGGCTACAAACAACATGGCGGAGTATGAAGCACTCATTCACGGATTACGTGTAGCCAAGGATATTGGCATCAAGCGCATAGTTTGCTGTGGAGATTCCGACTTAGTTTCCCAGCAGGTGGCTGGCACCTGGAATGCGCGGAACCCTATGATGGCGGCATATCGCGACGAAGTGGACGATATAGCCAAAAGCTTCTTGGGCTACGAAGTCAAGTATGTGCCTAGGGAGCAAAACGAGGCGGCTAATCTATTGTCTAAACTTGGATCAGGGCGCAAGAAAATTCCGCCAGGAGTTTTCCTAGAATATCTACGCACACCATCCATGAAGGGCGCCAACATCGATAACCCGGATAGAGCTGACTCTTTCGTCAACATGGTGACAAATATCCCTCCGGCTTGGACAAAACCGTTCATGTAATATCTCGAACACGGAACTTTGCCCGACGACAAGGTCGAACGACGGCAAATAGTACGACGCGCAAAGGGTTATACCATAATCAATGGGCAACTCTATAAAAGGAGCACTACTGGTGTATACCTAAAGTGCGTTTCCCAGCTAGAAGGTATGGAAATCATACGCGAAATCCATCTCGGAGATTGCGGGCATCACGCCGCTCCTCGATCGTTGGTTGCAAAAGCCTTCCGACAAGGATTATATTGGCTGACCGCGAAGGCGGACGCCGACAAGCTGGTTGAGACATGCACAGGATGCCAGTATTATGCCCGACAACCACATGTTCCTGCTGAATAATTGCGAACAATACCAATAACTTGGCCGTTTGCAGTCTGGGGGCTAGACATGGTGGGGCCGTTACAGACGGCACCGTGTGGATTTACGCATCTGCTTGTAGCAGTTGACAAATTCACCAAATGGATAGAAGCTAAACCCATTAGAAAGATTGATGGGGCAACTGCCCTCAGGTTTGTCCGGGATCTAGTGGTGAGATTTGGTCTCCCACATAGCATCATCACCGACAACGGAAGCAACTTGTCACTCGGAGAAGTGGAGGCCTATTGCTGGGACAAGGGCATCCGACTTGACCTTGCATATGTGGCACACCCACAATCCAATGGTCAAGTGGAGCGAGCCAATGGATTAATTCTGCAGGGAATCAAGCCACGTCTTGAGGCACCGCTACATAGAGCAGCTGGAGCCTGGGCGGAAGAATTGCCATCTGTGCTGTGGAGTTTACGAACCACACCCAACAGATCCACCGGCTACACCCCTTACTTCATGGTATATGGAGCAGAAGCCATCCTACCTTCCGACATCCTCCACGATGCACCAAGAGTTGCCGCCTACGACGAAGATGACGCTGAAGAATCCAGACGCCTAGATGTGGACCTTCTCGAGGAGGAGCGTGTTTTGGCATGCCAAAGATCCGCCATCTACCAGCAGAAGCTACGCAGCTACCATAGTCGCGTTCGCTCGTTTAAAGAGGGGGATTTGGTGCTCCGACTTAAGCAGAAGAAGTCACACAAATTATCCCCGACATGGGAAGGACCGTTCATCATAAGCAAGGCGCTGCTCAATGGGTCTTACTACCTTGTCGACAATCGTGAACTCAAGGATAGACCCAACAAGGATATAAGCGGGACTTGGAGGCCGCATCATCACCAGTCGGAGAATCACCCTCAGCATCAGCGCTGTGGTGAGACTCGGAGGAATCCGGGTTGGCGTTGTCAAGAAAGTTCCTGGGCACGAAGACATCAACATCTACCAACTCGGCAACCCTGGTATCATACCCCGCGAGTGATGACAAGATGGCTTCGTGATCGATCTCCTTGCCGTCATCATCCATGTCGGGGATACTAGATGTCACCGTGTTGATGTCGGCATCTTCATAGTGTGCCTTCACCATAGACAGCGCCATCCTTGCGCCAGCCCGTGCGCATGAAGCCTTCCAGCTTGCGACACGCTCGGGGGCTCGGCGCAGAATCTCCGAGTACCTCACCACGGAGTCCGAGGCCTTGATATAAATCTGGAGGGGCTTGGCAATCTCCTTAGCTTGGGCGATGGCGGTGTTGATGAAGTTGCCGGCAAGAATCATGCATTCCTTGTCCGAAGGAGGCGAGCGGGTTAAACCCATAGGCGCTGAAAATTCCGACAAAGATTGCATGAGTTCAATAAACTCTAAGTATCCAGACTACAGAAATACAAGGCGGAGGAAACTTACTGAAGATGCTGGCCTTGGCCTGCCAGACGATATCCGCCAAGGATTCTTTCTCTTGTGGGAGGAGCTTAAATGCCTCGCTATGGCGAAGGTTTTGCTCATCGACAGCTTGCTTCTGATCCTTTAGGATCACAAGCTCCTCCTTCAAGCGGTTGATCTCTGCAGAGGCGGAATCCTGCAAGGCTTTCATAGAATCCTCGTTTCTTCCCTCTCCTTCTTAAGGATTTTGTTCTCGCTGTCCAGCTGCTGGATGTGCTTGGACTGCTCAACAATGTCCTTGGCCTTGGCGACATGTTCTGCAAGTCGGAGAAAGCAAAGTGCACAGTGAGTACTCGGAGATTATGGGCACAAAAATAAGACGGAAATGCGTAATAAGAAAATAGACTCTTGTTTTTGATGATCTGTTCCTTCAAGATGGCGGTTTTACCCTTTTTATCTTCAAGGTCTGCGCGCATCTTCTGATACTTGTCGTTGGCCATGCCCCTCCGAGCATTCTCGTTCTGTGGAAACAAATACAAAGTCAAGTCGTTGTTTAGTCTGCTTGGAGCTTCTAGTCGGAGATTTTTCCACCTAGATGCTCGGCGGCTACAGCGAGAGTTTTTAACTTAGCAATATGCTTAGCTTTTCTTTAAGCATCTAGTCAGAGCTAATTCAGTTCTCGACTAGAGGCTTGGGGGCTACAGTATAAAGTTTTTAACTCAGAAAATGCTTAGCTTTTCTTTAAAGCATCTAGTCGGAGCTAATTCAGCTACAACTAGAGGCTTGGGGGCTACAGCATTGTAAATCATGAACACTGCTTGTGCTACTCTTAAAGCATCTAGTCGGAATAATTTCTTCCATCTAAATGCTTGGGGGCTACAGTGAGAGTTTTTTCTAACTTAGTCACTCTTAGAGCATATAGATGCAAAACCTATGGTTTTTCGTCTACATCCTCGGGGGCTACAGTGGGATACTCATACGAAATGCAAAAGGTAAAGTAAAACTTACAAGTGCAATGATCTTGAGGCTTGTAGCGCTCTCGGCCAGCAGCTTGCCAAAGGCAATGCTATTTCCTCGCAAGATGTCTGCTTGTCGGAGTAGCTCCTCAAGACCGCACGTCGGAGATGACGGCACTCCTCCAGGAACCATAGTTGTGTTACTCGGCATGAGCGCCGGGTAAACTATCTTGGGGAATTCGAAGGGTTTCTAGGGAGTAGGGGCGCCGCCTTCGGCAGAGGTACCAGCTCCCATCACCTCCTTGCCGCTACCGATGGCATCCTTAGCCGGAGCTTCAGCCATTTGAAGAGCAGCACTCTCTTGCGTTGCCTGCTCACCGACAACAGCAAGCTCGGTTGAGGCACCAGAGTCCACTTCCATGGCGGAAGGGCCTGGTGCCTCCTAGACTTGGGAGCTTGTCGGAGCAGAGGAGGGCTTGACGGCAGGAGTAGCAGGGGCGATGGCGGGGGAGGAGTCGTGATGCAGCATATCTTTGATATTTCTAGAAGCCCCAAGAGTCTTGGAGGACTTCTTGAGGCTGGTTGTGGCTTTCTTCCTGAAACGTGCAAAATGCATAAGTACAGGAATAAGACAGATAAATGAGACGATGTCGGAGAATGAGAGGCTTACACTAGGGGGGCGCTTTGGCAAACATCCTGGTGGCTTTCTTCTTTTCTGCCTCCAGGGCGGTAGTACTCTTTTTGGAGGCTCCACCCTCCGTCTTCTTCTTCTTACCTCCGTCGGCAGCGTCAGAGGTGGAGCTCTTCCGCTTTCGCGCCAACGGGGCATCATCATTGGACACGACCGTGACTTCCTTCATCTTTGGATCGTAGATTTGGGCAGCCAGGTTGCCCTCCTCTAGATCGCTAAGCTGTTAAAGTAAGAAATCACCGTGTTAGATAAGATGGTTATGATAAGACGGAGAAACTAGAGCAATGTCATACACGGAAAATAAATATCTACCTTTGGGCACTTTCCGTCTACGAACATGTCGTAGGTGAGGGTGAAGCCACGCTTCTTATCCTTCACCTTGATGATGTCCTTAAGGCGAAACTTGACGGAGTCGCTCGAGAAGTTGTCCTCGGAGATCCGGAGGGTATCCCTTCGGTCGCCGGTGTACTCGTGCATGAACTTCATGCGGTGCTGCAGAGGTTGGATCCGCCTGATGAACCAGCACATGGCTAGGTACAATCCAGTTAGACCCGTCTCTACGAACCACTCGATCCGCCTTATTGCGCGAGAAGCATCGAGGTCGGAGGGAAGGGAGGCATGGGACCTCCATGTGGAGACTTCAGCAGCGGCTCCATCCACGAAGTCCGGGTACGTTACTTCTCGGCCCACCAAAGGAATGTCGGGGCCGTAGAAGTACGTCCGCTGCCAGTTTTTGCACGACTCGTGGCCGACGATGTCGGGGAACCACCGGCTAGGTCGGATCTTGAAGCTTATGGTGCCGCAGTTCCTAAGCTCCTCCCTACTGTGTCCGGCTTCACGTTTGACGGTGAAGAAGTATACAAACAAGTCTAACCTAGGCCTAATCCCTAGGTAGCCCTCACAAAGTGCCGCGAAGTTGCTAAGCACTAAGATACTATTGGGGGAGAGGTTATGGGGTTGGACCTTGAAGTGATTCAAGACGGACAGAAAGAAGTGGGAGATGGGCAGAGACGCCGCGTACCAATTGCGCCTTGAGGTACACTTTCTCTCCGGCTTGGGGAGAAGGGGTCACCTCGTCGGCCGGCGCCGTCCGCCAGGCGAGCCCCTCCGTCGCGGGGAGGTAGCCTTCGGCGACCATCTCTTGGATGTCGCGGCCGGTGATGTCCGAGCCGCGATCAGCTTTTGTGATCTGGCTCCTCTTCCAGGGCTCAGCGCCAGATTGTGGTCGCCGCTGGTGGTTTCAATCACCGCCGACGCGGGGATGATCAGGCCATCTGGGGTCACGGCGACGGAGCTCGCCCGGCCAGGCTAACGCTCGACGCCGCCATCGACGGGGAGGAGCTGCTGCTAGCCATGGAAGGAATGGAAGGAAGCGACTGGTGTGGAGAGAGGCTAGGGTTTCTCGAGGTTTTCCACGGAGAGCTCGAGGAGGCGTGCGGCTGGAGGAAGAAGACGATGACGCGAGAGAATGGGGTGAAAAAGTGGCAAGTGTCCCACGGTTACTATTTATCTTACTCTATGTCAAGATTCGTGTAGCTAATCGGCGGTTGCCGCGTAGACGACGTGTTCGTGAACATGCGCGGTAATTTCGCCACGTCTCCAACCGCCGCCGCCAACGGTTCACATCGCTCGCGCGGGAAAATCGGATATGATTGCGTTCTCTGCATGTCTGAGTTACGAGGCGTCGCTGACCTATAGCCTACATCGTCATGACTGACATGGTAGATGAGTCGTCTCATCGAAGATTCCGGCATGGATGGATTTAATCCGACAACAGAAGCGTACGATGGAAGATTCAGCATTTCTCCGACTTACTCATAGAAGACGGAGAAACCTTTGCAGGGTTCTTTGGGAGGACTACAAGATATTGCTTGACGATTTGCTGACATCCACCTAGACGGAGCACCACAGGAAGAGGCAAGATGGCGCAAGATCTCGGAGTTCTCCGGGGGCTACTGTTGGGGATATGCTATATGGGTATCCTCATAGCATATCTCTTAT
This sequence comes from Avena longiglumis, assembly GCA_030063025.1. NCBI lineage: Eukaryota > Viridiplantae > Streptophyta > Magnoliopsida > Poales > Poaceae > Avena > Avena longiglumis. The sequence goes on from CP125975.1 coordinate 518,325,227, forward strand.
CCGAGTATCCCGGGTGGCCCATAGTCGGTAGCATGGCTCGTATTTCGGGCGGCCAGCTTAGGTGGATCCAGAAGGGATGCCCATGCCGGATAAAGGAAGTCTACGGTGTATTCACCAGCGTACCCGGAGCCTTGGAGTACAAGATACACAAGACTAGTGATAGACGGTGTAGGACTCTGTAACCTGTCCGGCTAGGACTTTTCCCTGTAACCCTAGGACCTGGCGACTATATAAGTCGGGCCTATGGGAGCCTTTAGGGCATAGATTCATACAACCTAGTATCATTTTACACACACCTCGCACGGCGAACCTATCTCTGTAACTCGGTGTATTGCCATTATAGTGATTTATAGCAGGAGTAGGATTCTGCCACCGTTGTGGGATCTGAACCTGGATAAGCTGTGTTACCTCGTACCCGTCAACCGTCCGCCTTAACCCACGTCTCTAAATACGCACTGTGAGGACCCCTCCATGGCGTACTCGTCGGCAATACCACGACATCCAGTGGGTCCAGGGCACTTGGAACCACACCAAGCTCAGTGATGAAGTTCCTGATCCAAACTCCTTCACTTGACGCTTCTGAAGCAGCCATGTATTCCGCTTCTGTTGTAGATCCTGCGATCACGCTTTGCTTGCAGCTTATCCAGCTCACAGCTCCACCATTCAAAATATAAATGTATCCTATCTGAGATTTAGAATCATCCGGGTCGGTGTCGAAATTAGCGTCGACGTAACCTTTTACGATGAGCTGCTCATCACCTCCATAGACCAAGACCATTTCTTTAGTCCTATTTAAATACTTTAGGATGTTCTTTACAGCTGTCCAGTGTTCCACTCCTGGATCACTTTGGTATCTTCTCGTCAAACTAAGAGCATTGGACACATCCGGTCTAGTACATAGCATGGCATACATGATAGAACCTATGGCCGAGGCATATGGCACTTTGCTCATAGTATCTCTATCATTTACCGTAGCTGGACACTGAGCCTTGCTCAATATCTTACCTAACAACATGGGCAATGAACCTTTCTTTGCCTTATCCATTCTGAACCTTTTCAGAACTTTGTCTAGATATGTACTTTGGCTTAAAGCTATTAGGCGTCTTTGTCTATCTCTATATATTTTGATGCCTAATATATAAGCAGCTTCTCCTAGGTTTTTCATTGAAAAACATTTATTCAAATAACTCTTCACATCGTTAAGCATACCAGTGTCATTTCCAATAATCAATATGTCATCACATATAGTACTAAAAATGTCACCGAGCTCCCACTCACTTTCTTGTAGATACAAGCTTCGTAGCAATTTGGAACAAATCCAAAGCTCTTGATCACTTGATCAAAACGAAGATTCCAACTCCGAGATGCTTGCTTCAGTCCATAAATGGAACGCTGAAGTTTGCACACTTTACTAGCATCCTTAGGATCGACAAAACCTTCGGGCTGCATCATATACAACTCTTCATCAATGTTGTCATTGAGGAACGCAGTCTTGACATCCATTTGACATATTTCATAATCATGAAACGCAGCAATTTCTAATAAAATCCGAATGGACTTAAACATCGCTACGGGAGAGAAAGTCTCATCGTAGTCAACACCTTGAACTTGCCGAAACCCTTTGTGACAAGCCGAGCTTTATAGACAGTAACATTACCATCCGCGTCTGTTTTCTTCTTGAAAATCCATTTGCACTCAACGGCCTTACGGCCGCTAGGAGGGTCCACCAAAGTCCATACTTGGTTTTCGCTCATGGATCCCAATTCGGATTTCATGGCCTCTAGCCATTTCTCAGAGTCTGGGATCACCATTGCTTCCTCATAGTTCGCAGGTTCACTATTGTCTAACAACATGACGGTTAAGACAGGGTTGCCGTACCATTCAGGAGTGGCACATGACCTTTTCGACCTGCGAAGTTTAGTAGTAGCATCGTTCGAAGTTTCATGATCCTCGTCATTAGCTTCCTCTCTTGTTGGTGCAGACGGCACTGGAACAATTTCAGGTGCTGCGCTACTCTCCAACTCGAGAGAAGGTTCAATAACCTCGTCTAGATCTACCTTCCTCCCACTCACTTCTTTCGAGAGAAACTCCTTCTCAAGAAAGGATCCGTTCTTTGCAACAAACACTTTGCCTTCGGATCTGTGGTAGAAGGTATACCCAATCGTTTCCTTAGGGTATCCTATGAAGACGCATTTCTTCGCTTTGGGTTCGAGATTGTCCGGCATTAACTTCTTGACGTAAGCTTCGCATCCCCAAACTTTAAGAAACGACAACTTAGGTTTAGCACCAAACCATAGTTCATACGGTGTCGTATCAACGGATTTAGATGGTGCCCTATTTAAAGTGAATGAAGTAGTTTCTAATGCATAACCCCAAAATGATAACGGCAAATCTGTAAGAGACATCATTGATCGCACCACATCTAATAGAGTTCCATTCTAGCATTCAGACACACCATTGTGCTATGGTGTTCTGGGTGGCGTGAGTTGCGAAACGATTCCGCTTGCTTTAAGATGCGTGAGAAAATCATAACACAAATATTCACCTCCACGATCGGATCGTAGAAATTTAATTTTCCTGTTATGATGGTTTTCCACTTCGTTCTAAAATTCTTTGAACTTTTCAAACGTTTCAGATTTATGTTTTAAATAGATATACCCATATCTACTTAAGTCATCAGTAAAACTGAGAAAATAGCGATATCCACCACGCGTCGAAACACTCATTGGTCCGCATACATCGGTATGTATGATTTCTAATAAGTCCGTTGCTCGCTCCATCATTCCGGAGAACGGGTTTTTGATCATCTTGCCCATGAGGCACGGCTCGCACGTGTCAAATGATTCAAAATCAAGAGACTCCAAAAGTCCATTAGAATGGAGTTTCTTCATGCGTTTTACACCAATATGACCTAGACGGCAGTGCCACAAATAAGTTGGATTATCACTATCTACTTTGCATCTCTTAGCCTTAATGTTATGGATGTGCATTTCATTGCTTTCGAGATTCAGAAGAAATAAACCATTCACAACAGGTGCATGACCATAAAAGATGTTATTCATATAAATAGAACAACCATTATTCTCCGATTTAAATGAATAACCGTCTTGCAATAAAAACGATCCAGATATAATGTTCATGCTCAACGCAGGCACATAATAACACTTATTAAGGTTTAAAACTAATCCCGAAGGTAAAACTAAGGAGAGCGTGCTGATGACCATCACATCAACTTTTGATCCATTGCCAATGCGCATCGTCACCTCATCCCTTGCTAGCCGCCGTCTATTCCGCAGCTCCTGTTTCGAGTTAAAAATATTAGCAACTGAACCAGTATCATATACCCAGGCACTACAACGAGCGCTAGTAAGGTAAACATCAATAACATGTATATCAAATATACCTTTAATGGTGCCAGCCTTCTTGTCCGCTAAGTACTTCGGACAGTTGCGCTTTCAGTGACCCTTGTCCTTGCAATAGAAGCACTCAGTGTCCGACTTAGGTCCAGACTTGAGCTTCTTCTCAGCAGGGGCAACACGCTTCCCGCTGCCTTTCTTGAAGGATTTCTTTGCACCCTTAGCTTTCTTAAAGCTAGTGGTCTTGTTGACCATCAACACATGATTATCTTTCTTGATATCCACCTCCGCAGCTTTCGACAGCAAAGAGCTCGATGATCGTATCACCGAACCAATTTGATTGTGAGTAACTACAAAACCTTTGTAGCTAGGAGGGAGTGATTGAAATCACAATCTTGAGCTCTTCAAATCTTGCATCCAGCTTGCTCAAGACGTTGAGTGTAGCCCGACATCTTAATGGCGTGCTCACTAACGGAACTCCCTTCCTCCATCTTGCAGTTAAAGAACTTCTCAGAGATCTCATATCTCTCAGAACGGGCCTGAGTCTGAAACATGGTTTTCAGTTCCTCAAGTATCTCAAAGGGCCTGTTGAACTCCTAAAAACGATTTTGAAGTTCCGGTTCCATAGCAAAAAACATGGTACTCTTAATCTCTCCATAATCATCTTTGCGTGACTGATAAACAACTTTTTCATCAGCCGGCACATCAGTAGCAGGGGCGTCACCTAGCGCTTTCTCAAGTACATAGTACTTTTGTCCGCCAACGAGAATGATTCTCAGATTGCGGAACCAGTTGGTGAAGTTAGACCCATTGTTCTTAAGCTTTTCTTTCTCAGCAAAAACATTGAAGTTAAAGTTGGACTTAGTCATTTGATCTACAAAATTTGCAAATACAATTTAGACTATGTTCATGATAACTAGTTCAACTTAATCAAATTACTGGATGAACTCCCACTAAATTCAACATCCCTCAAGTTGTTTACACGATCCAATTCACCACACCTAATCCGATCTTCACGAGAAGATATGTGGTTTCAATGGTGGACAACAAAGTGTCGATCATATCATTCATATGACTCATGTTTAACATTTCGGTTCGTGTGTTCCGAGGCCATGTATGTACATGCTAGGCTCGTCAAGTCAAACCCAAGTATTTCCGCGTGTGCAAAACTGGCTTGCACCCGTTGTATGTGAACGTAGAGTTTATAGCACCCTATCATCACGAGGTGCTTGATACGACGAACTTTCGCAACGGTGCATACATGGGGAGAACATAATTTTATCTTGATCTTTAAGTGAGGAATCATCTTATAATGCTACCGTCGCGATCTAAGCATAATAAGATACATAAAAGGATAAACATCACATGCATATAATTTTATGTGACATGTATAGCCAATCTCCACGCAATGATCTCCATCTTGTGCACGCCAGCATGATCTCCATCACTCCACCATGATTGCCTCCACCACGAATAGCAACTAGAACTATTGCTAACTACTTAGCGATAAAGTAAAGCTATTACATGGCGTATAAGAAGTTGACACACATGTCATACACAATTATAATGACAACCATATGGCTCCTGCCGGTTGTGTACTCATCGACATGCAAGTCATGAAATATTACAAAACATGATCATTTCATACATCATACACATCATGTCTTGGGCCATACCATATCACAAAACACTCCCTGCAAAAACAAGTTAGACTCCTCTACTTTGTTGTTGCATGTTTTACGTGGCTTATGGGAGTAACAAGCTAAGAACGATTCTTACCTACGGAAAGCCACAACGGTGATATTATGGTTGCTAACATCCGTTGTAAATCCCATGACTACTATAGTGAGAGAAACTGGCATCCACCATCCGCATGTGTGGAACAAGCCACACGTCAAGTGCGAAGCCGGTCTCGCGAACGAGGTCGCGTAAAGTTGGCCTAGACCGCTTCGATCTCACTATACCGCGCCATAAGAAATACACAACAAGAGGTTTGCAATAGAAAACATCAGCGCCCGCAACAAGCATGTTGCATTCTACTCGTGAAACACATCTACGCATAGATCTAACTCTGATACCACTGAAGGGTTTCGCAACATAGTAAATAAAAAAATTTCCTATAGATGCAAACAAGAAAGCCAAGATCTAATCTAGGAGATGTAATCAATGAGAGAGATTGATGAGATCTTCATACCCTTGAAGAAATCGCACAACAGAAACGTTCAACAGAGCGTGGTTGACATAGTCGTACTCGCCGTCTCCTCCTCGCGATCTGATCCGATCCTATGCCACAAGTGGCGGCGCATCCGAGAGATGCACACGTACGGTGCAGCGAAGTCTCCTCCTTTCCTTGGTCCAGCAAATATGGTGGAGAGATAGATTAGATCTGCAGCACGACGGCGTGGTGCTTATGGTGGAGAGTTTCTGCGGCAGGGCTTCGCCTACGCGTAGTTGGGGAGAGAGAGAGGTGGAGGGGCAGCAGTTGGACGGCGGCTAGGGTTGGAGGAGTGGGAGGGGGAGGGTGAGCCCCTGCCCTCTTTATATAGGGGGCTGGCCGACCCCCTTGGCCCCTCCTCCAATCCCTAGGGCGACGGCCCCAAGGGTTGGAGTGGGGGGCAAGTTTCCCCCCTCCTTCTAGAAGATCTCCCCTAGGGTTTCCCCTAGGCTGGCCGGCTGGGCCTTTGGGGCCTTGTGCCCCTGGCCCAATGCGTGGCACTTCCTCAGGGCCCCCGACAAGTGCGCCCACGTTGGTCCCACTCTAGAACCTTCTAGAACCTTCTGGTACAATAACGATAAACTCCGAAACGATTCCGAAATCCAAAAACTGCTTTCCTTTATATGAATCTTATTCTCTAGACCATTCCGGAACCTCTCGTGATTTCCTGGATCTCATCCGATACTCCGAACAAAAACTCATAAACCAATTATCCATTCTATCCTAGCGTCGAGGCACGTTAAGTGTGTGACCCTACGGGTTCGAGAATATGCAGACATGATCTTCTATCAATAATCAACAGCGGGATCTGGAAACCCATATTGACTCCGACATATTCATCGATGATCATATCGAATGAAACACGATGCCAGGATTCAATTAATCCCATATATGTATTTCCTTTGTCACGCGATATTTTACTTGCCCGAGATTCGATCGTTCGTATCGGTATACCTAGTTCAATCTCGTTCACAGCAAGTACTTTACTCATTCCGTAATCCGGTATCACTTTGTGATTAACTCCTTAACCACGTGCTTGCAAGAAGTGTTGATATCGATTACCGAGTGGACCTGAAGTATATCTCTCTGACTCGGGAGGGATAAATTCCATCTCGATACATACAACCCAACAAGTACTTTCCGATCACCTGAGAGACACATTTATGATCACCCTCACATAGGATGACGTTTGATGACCTCAAAGCTTTCTTCCGATACCAGGGAGTTGTATTATCTCATGGTCTAAGGAATACAATACTTGACATAGGAAAAAGCTTCGCAAAGATGAACACGATGACACGATCTAATTGCTCTGCTTAATTTGGGTCTGTCCATCATATCATTCTCCTAATGACATGATCTCATTATTAATCGACAACTCATGTCTATGGTTAGGAAACATTAACCATCATTAATCAATGAGCTAGTCCATAGAGGCGTACTAGGGACACGGTGTTGTTCATAAACCACACAAGTATCAAAGTTTCCGCTTAATACAATTCTAGCATGGAATATAAACTTTATCATGAACAAGAATTATAATAATAACATCTTTATTATTGCCTCTAGGGCATAATTCCAACGTGATCATCACCAAGTTCTTCAATAATTTGCTTTCTAGTTTGTAGTGCACAACATTGTATAATTTGTGTTTGTATCCCATGGCTAATCAATGTGCAATTACCTGGCGCATTCTTCAAGACAAACTTATTCACCTCCTCACTATTTGCTGCATGCAATTTCAATAGCTCAACGAAGATACCTCTATTGCTAGACTCTTCACTTTCATCATGCCCTCGGAATGCCAATCCTTGGTGAAGAATAAACTTCAAGCATCTAAGTGAATACTTCAACCTGATCTTGTAAAGACGTAACCTCACTATTCACTTTCACAATAAGGTCATCAACTACTGCAAGAGGATTCATAAACAAGTTGTATTTATCTTGGACTTTATTATGCACACTTGTCAAACCACCGACATGCTTCACAAGTGCATCATCTTTATTCCATTTGTTTCAACCACCCTCGGTAAATGCATTGGTTCCCTTGCCACTAGTTTTTTCTCTTTAAACAAGTAGCATACAAAAAAAATGCAGCCTCCCTCTTTGGACTATACTCAAGCCAATGATGTTTATGGAACCAAAAAGGATTGAAGCAACAAGGCCTTCCACCAATTAACCTTGAATTGAATGCAAGTGAATAATCTTGGTATGGGCCTTTAAGAATGTATGCTCGCCGAACTGAATCTTGATCATTGACGGGATAATCTGAAATGGGAATTCTTTCCCTGGGATCTTGTGAAAGCCAATTAATATCATAAACTGGTGGCGGTGTAGAAGATGGCACATGATTCACAATTTCTTCAATAATTTCCTCTTCCATAGATTCTTCAATTTGCTCTTTCACTTCATCTGCTGCTCGGGAAGGAGATGAAGAAGCCTTCATCTTTGCCGCATGTCTTCGATAAAGTGACACAATCGTTGGCATGTCTCCGGCCCTCTTCATTCTTCAACAATTCTACAAATATTGTTCAATTCATTTTAGTATTTGTCTACAGCACACCAAATCAACCAGCACACCAAATCAGTCAAGTACTGAGCTACATACCTATACTGCTGGCCTGATACTGCGTGCTGGGACACCAAAACGACGGGAGGCCAGTGGGGCGCCGCGTTGCCGGGTAGGGTTAGGCAAGCCGCGGGAGTGGGAAGGGGGCGCCTGAGGCTGGGCTGCATGCCAGAATGGAGAAGAGGGAAGGGGGCACCAAAGGAGAGGTGGGGAGCAGAGGTGCGCCGGGCGCCAGCCGCTGGGAATCGGAGAGGCGCGGCGACGGGACGATGGCGAGGGGAACTAGGTAAGGGAATATCGAGCGAGGAAGGGGTATCAAGCAGAGAACGAACGTGCCGCGGGGTGTCGTTCGGTGCCTCGGTGGTGTTTGGCCTTTTTTTTACTAGTAGGTGTATGGGCCGAACTGAAATTCCAGGGTGGTCCAGGCACCACCCTGGCCACCCTGTGGATCCACCCATGCATTTGATAATAATTCGATGACATCTGTCCTATCTAGATATGTGCAAATCTAGTTATTTATTTTGGATCATTTGTGCAAATCTAGTCATTTATTTCCGAAATAAGTGTGGGTCCTACATGTAAGAATGGGTCCTGGTTTTGAGTGCCCGTCCCACATAGGTCCCACATGTAAGCATGGGTCCTACATTGGTCCCACATGTAAGTGCACACCCCGCACATGTCCCACTTTAAGTGCGGGCTCCATACATGACATGGTCTCGGTCCATGGACGTTTAAAGGGCGTGGACCGACGAAAACACTCCATTTGGTCGTTCGTGAGGTCGCGTTCGACCGAAGAGGGCGAAACTGACGAGAGTTTCGATCGTTGGTCAAAATTGAGTAGTACATGCTCTAGCGGGGACGCATAAATAGTTATCCGCGTATAAGCATGAATTAATATTTTCCTACAAATGTAAAATTCTAGCATAGTTAATTGGTACAACTCCCTCCGTCACGAAATAAGTGTGTCATGAAATAAGTGTCTCAAATTAGTCAAGACATGTGCAAATATAGTCATTTCTAAAATAAATAACTAGATGTTCCATAGTAGTAATATATTTCAGAACATCTAGTCATTTATTTCAGAAATAAAAGACTAGATTTGCACAGACAATCCGAAATAAAAGACTAGATTTGCACACTGGACGGATGGAATCCAATTATTATCAAATGGACATCTATTTAAATGCCCACAGCTGACTCGTATCCCTACATAATAAGCACCTTGATCAATCTCAAACCAAAGCTGTAATAATCTTCCTGCAAATGTAAAAAGCTAGTTAATTGGTACAACTCCTTCCTCACGAAATAAGTGTCTCAGATTAGTTTAGATATTGTTCTCCAAAAAAAAAGAGATTAGTTTAGATATATACAAATCTAGTCATTTCTAGATGTTCCGTAATGTATTTCAGAATATCTAATCATTTATTTCAAAAATAAATGACTATATTTGCACATATAATCCAAAATAAATAACTGGATCTGCACATGTCTAGACATGGCGGATAATCATCGAATTATTATCAAATGGACCATCTATTTAAATGCCCACAGCTGACTCGTATCCCTCCGTCAGCACAATAAGCACCTTGATCGATCTCAAACCAAAGCTGCAAAACCGCATCCGTCAACCACATAAATCAGCAGCCATGAAAACCTTCAGCCTCATCGTCGTCGCCGCCGTTGCCGTGGCTTATCCCGTTGCCACGTCCGCCCAGGGCTCATGCATGGTACAAGATCGGGGAGCCCAACAACGAGCCGCACATGCACACCGGTGGAAAAAGGGCCTCCAGTTCAGGGCCGTAACTGGCTCTAGTTCCGGTTTTGAGCCCGGGACTACGAAAACGGGACTGGAGGCCCCCCTCTAGTCCCGGCTCGCTATGGCCCGCGTTTCAGCGCCGCGGGGGGCGGAAACCGGGCCGTAACACCACCTGGGACTAGAAGGTTTCTGTCGCGGCAGAGATTGTGTATTTCTATTTTTTTTGTCATTTCGTTCCTTTTTTCGTTTTATGTTTCACTATAATTCAAACATATATTTCAGTATACATATTATACGCTACTACATACACACTACACGTCGATGCATTTATATAATTAATCGATCCCTTGCAAGCATACATATAATCAATCATATAAAAAGGAAGAAATATTTTGAAATTACATGGATTGATGAATATATATATCATATGAGCTACATGGAGATGACTAAGGCAAATCGAGTTCCACGTCATCCGCATAATGCTCTCCATGTACATCAAGGACTTCCTTCATCATAAATCCCGCCAGCTCCTCTTGAATTGCTCTTATGCGCTGGTCTGGCTCTAGTTTCTCCCGCAAATCATAAATATAATGTGAGTCAACTTTTCGCTCACTGGTCAACTTGCGTATATACTCGCAGACGTAGTATCCACATAAATGAGTTACCGGTGGCTGTTGTAAACTCTTCGCCATTTTATAAGTTAGCTCCTCTTTGAATGGACCTGGTATTTTCTGTCTGAACCGTGTCCAACACCTGCTCGGCAAAGAAAATGAACAAAGGAGTTATTAGTTACTTGATATCAGGAAATGAATGAAAGAGGACGACATAATGCGATAATGATTGAAATTACTTATGGAGCATTGCTTGCATGTCGCTCCACTGCTCTTGGTCCCAACTTAATGAGTCGTGGACTTCAACTAGGGAGTTGTCAACTTAAATGTTTAGCAAGATCCAGTGGAATCTGCGAACGTTTACATAAGCATACATGCATATATAGCTCATCGAGTAAGCAAAAATAAAATGTGTATAAGATATAAACACTCACTTGAAGTTGTAAGGAAATAGTATTTTCTTAACAAAATTATTCTCGGTTAAGAACCTGCACAGGTCTTCCTCCACGTCCTTGGGGTGATTCTTTAACGTATATTCATTAACGATATATGGGTCAATGAACCCAACGTCGTATCTTCTAGCTCTTTTGCATTCAAGCATCTTCATTCTGCATAATATAATATCATCATACAAAAGGATATATAGTTAGGATAATATATTAAATGCAATGAACGAGCTAAAGCTATAAACTTAATTATAGAAATAAATAACTTACAGACAGTAGCAACCAATGATAGATTTGTCGAGGGTGCGCTGGTTGTATAACTGAAACAGTTCGGTCATTTGAACCTGTATCAAGTATTGTTTGAAGTGATGCTCCATTCTAACATCCAATGGAAACCAATCTTGAAGGGTTTCGCGGCATAGGAAATCAAAATTTTCTACGGATGCGAACAGAGGGAAGCCAAGATCTAATCTAGGAGATGCAAACAACGAGAGAGATTGGATTAGATCTTCATACCCTTGAAGATTCGCACAGCAGAACGTTCGTCGGAACATGGGTGATGTAGTCGTACTCGCTTCTCCTCCTCGCGATCCGATCCGATCTAGCACCACAAGTGGCGATGCCTCCGTGAGATGCACACGTGCAGCACCTCGACGTCTCCTCCTTCCTCGGTCCAGCAAGTATGGTGGAGAGACGGATTGGATCTACAACGCGACGGCGCGGTGCAAGTGGTGGAGAGTTTCAAGCAGGCTTCGCCTGCACGCAATCGGGAGAGAGAGAGGAGGGCAGCAGGGCGACTAGGCTTGAGGGGAAGGTGTGTGTGGGGGGGGGGGTGGTGCGCCCCAACCCTCTATATAGAGAGGGGTGGGCGCTAGCCCTAGCCCCTCCCCCAAGCCTAGGCCTGCGGCCAAAGGAGGGAGGAGTGGGGGGCAAGGAAACCCCCCCTTCTAGAAGCTCCAAACTAGGGTTTCCCCTTGTTTGGCCGGCTGGGCCCTATGGGGCCTTGTGCCCCTGGCCCAATGCGTCCAGGGCACTCCCTCATAGGCCCATGCCCCCTCCCGACAGGTGGGACCACGTTGGACCCCTTCCGGAAGGTTCTAGAAGCTTCCGGTACAATACCGATTAACCCGGAACAATTCCGAACTCCAAAAACTGCACTGCCTTATATGAATCTTATTCTACGGACCATTCCGGAACCTCTCGTGATGTCTCGGTTCCAATCCGAGACTCCGAACAAAAACTCATAAACCAATTATCCAATCTATCCTAGCGTCGAGACACATTAAGTGTGTGACCTTCGGGTTCGAGAATATGCAGACATGATCTTCTATCAATAATCAACAGCGGGGTCTAGAAACCCATATTGACTCCCACACATTCATCGATGATCATATCGGATGAACCACGATGCCAGGATTCAATCAATCCCATATATATATTCCCTTCGTCTCGCGATATTTTACTTGCCCGAGATTTGATCGTCGGTACCGTCATACCTAGTTCAATCTCGTTCACAGCAAGTACTTTACTCGTTCCGTAATACGATATCACTTTGTGATTAAATCCTTAACCACATGCTTGCAAGCGTTGTTGATATCGATTACCGAGTGGGCCCGAAGTATATCTCTCCGCCTTGGGAGAGACAAATCCCATCTCGATACATACAACCCAACAGATACTTTCCGATCACCTGAGAGACACCTTGGAGGTTGACGATATTCGATGCGGGGTGGATTTGGATTCCTTGGAGTCGATGGCCTTGGCACCGAGCCTGGAAACTTGATGTACTTCTTATTCCATAGAATGATGTTGCGCTTGACATCTCCTAGTTTCGTAAGGCCTTCAGGCGTAGCGATTTCAATCTCTAGGTCCGCAAAATCCTCCACTATGTCATCCACCATGAAACGAGCATAGCCTGGTGGAATCGGAAGTGAATGGTGGAGTGCTCCAAGTAGACAAGGTAAAGCAGTGTCGATTGCCACCTTGAAGGACAGGTTGTTCATTGGCTGATGTAGCTCATATTGTGCCATCTCTCTGACATCATCCATGGGGTAGTGAGGAGCCGGTGCATCATCCAGCAGTGCTTGATCATCAGCACGGACCTTTGTGGAAGCCACGCTGCTTCTCCGTTGGCTAAGATCCAATGCAGGATCATCAGACCGCGGGTGAGTTGACGACGGTGGCCTTTGGATAATTTCATGCATGAGGTTCTTCAGATCAGCTAGGTCCTGCTCTACCCTGGAGATCCGGTCTGCCTCCCGGTCCTTCTTTCTCTGACGGCTTCAGAATCGCATCGCATCGAGGAAACCCTTTCTTCCACGAGACACCGACGCCTTTGCCTCGTGTTCGTCCTCCTTTTCAGGATTCCCTAGGCGTGCCACTTCGTTCTCTCTCTCGGGACGGAACAATCCCAATTGAGCATCGTTCATTGCTTTAATAAGTTCTTGGGAGGGTTTTAGAATTTTCTCACGAAACAATGTCTTCCCTGTTTCTGGGTCCAAGGATCCCCCGTGCCCGTACCACCAGTGCTTTAACCTCTCGTGCCATCCTTCTGTACCAGGAGTGACGCCTCGAGCCCTCATTTCCTTCTCCATAGTTTCCCACTTAGGGACGACACTCTTGTAGCCACCTGTCCCCATTTTATGATGGTATTTCTTGTTGGCACCATTTAACACGTTCTTTGACGACTTTGCCTTTGCTTTATCAGATTGCTTGTACTGTACAAAATCGGGCCACTGTTCTCTCAACTTCTCGTTTACTCCTTTGAAGTCTAGAGTTTTCTTTTTCGCGACATAATTCGCGTATAAACTTTTCTTGTGGTTCTGGTACAGTTCAGCCATCTTGCTCAGTGCCCACTCCTTGACTTTCGCTCTATTTTCAAGCCCACCCGGCCTTGGGGTAATACCATCTACCTCAAATACCTCATACTCTGGAGGTAGTATGAAATGCGCTATGAGCTTCTGCCAAAGGCCATCTTTGGCATCATCGGTTATAGCATGGATTCTTCACCGGCTTTCTTTGACTTATTCCATTCTTGGATGGTGATCGGTAGGTTGTCCCTAACAAGCACCCCGCATTGATTTATAAACATCCTCCGGTGCTTCTCTGGAGCAATCGGTTCACCATCATCATCATCTATTTCTTCGATGGTGAACCTCTGATTACCCTCCAACTTTTTGTTCGGCCCTCATTTTGTTCGAGCTGTCGATTTCTTCGATCCGGTGGGCTAAAAGAAGAAGAGAGAGTGATTAATATATATCTAGATCAGTTAATGAATAGAGGTAACACGAGACTTTATATATATATATATATGTACCTCGCCGGATCCTGTCGAGGGGCCATCATTATTGTTGTTATTTGTTTGCCCTTCGTCCATCTGGTCTTCCCCTTGGTACATTAGGTTTTCCTCTAGTCCATCACCGGATGGATTCAGATATGATGATATGTCTTCCTCGAGCAAAATATCTTCGGCGCCGGTAGTAATATTAAGAGGAATTTCACCTCTTATCATGCCCTGAAGAAAACCTTCACCGATGCGACCAGGATCTTCGGATGGATCCATGACTTAATTATCTATAACAAAAAGAGAGTTAAACAGGTTAGAAAAAACAATAATCCTAATAACTAAAACAATATAATCCTAATTATAATAATCCTAATATTATTTGTGCTAAAACAATAATCATAATAACTAAAACAAAAAAATAACCCTAATAAAACAATAAATAAAACAATATAATCCTAATAAATAAAACAAAAAATAACTAAAACAATAATCCTAATCCAAATTCTAATATTTTAATTAAAACAATAATCCTAATACTAAAACAAAAAACCCTAATATAAAAAAACTATAGAAACAAACTATAACAAAAAACCCTAATAAACCTAAATATAATAATCTATACTATTAAAAAGATTGGGACCGTTCGTCACCCCAGGAAATTTCCGTCTGCCCTGAAAAGACGATTTTGCCGCTGGGACTTTGGGAAAACTACAGCCATTGCCACCGCCAAGTAATCCTCTCACCTCGAGCCCTCCGTTCTCTATTCTCCCTTCTCTGCCTCCTCCCCATCAATACCCATCCCCAACCGAGAGCGCCGCCTCCCTGCATGGCGCTTCCTCCCCAGCCTCCTCCCAGGCCTCACCCGTCCCCGCCATCCTCTCTGTCCATGGCACGACTGCCGCCACCGCCTCCTCTTCCTTCACCTCATGCGAGCGCCGCTTAGCTTCCTCTCCCGAAGCCTGCAGCACATCGGCGCCTCCTGGCCGCTCCTTGCCGCCGCCATCAAGATCTACCCAAGAAAGAATGCCTCCGATCGTGCTCAACTCCGGCATCCCCTGCAGTGGCCCAAGAACCCGCCAATCCTCCCTGTGCTGCGGTGGCGTCGAACCTCGTCCACCACCGCGCGACCTCGCCTGCGCCCTCCAACTCTCCCTAGGGAACTGTTAACCACCACCGCCCTCCAACTCTCCTCCTCCTCCGGCGAGGCAAGCTCCAGTCGCCGTCCACCCTTGTCCTCCAGATCGGCTTCTCTCTCATCTCAGATCTCTTTGCAGGTACTTGGATTGGAAAGAAGGAGCTCGGCCATGGGGGTCGGGGATGCGGGAGGAGCTGGTCCATGGAGAGCTCGAGAGCAGCTGGCGGAAGAGATCGGGGACAGCCGGAGCTTGGGGATGCGGAGAGGGAGAGTCCGCGCGGCAGAAGATAGAGGGGGAGCGGTGCCACAGCGTCAAGGGATGTTCTTTGCTTAATTAACTTTTTTAGTTTTATTTTCAGGTTCTGTTCTTGTAACGCTGCAACAGTGACATCTCAGAGTGCCTTTTTTCAAAGAGGAATGGGAGTTCAGGTATGTAGTGCCCTCTTTTTAGGAACGGGAATTTAGGTATGTAGAGTGCCTTCTTTTTGGGAAAGATAATTTTAGGCTGCAGTCATTTGGGTGAAGATGACTAGATTCAAACTGCACTACGCTGAGTTGATATCCACTTGCTGACACTGTGGAGCCAAGCACTTCTCTCGATTCTATTTCTTTGACAATTGAAAAATTGTATAATACTCTGCGAGTAGGAACTGACGATGATGTATTGAATAATGATCTGTTTGAAGTTGACACATAGAAGGTGCTATACATTATCTAGCCTTTCTATAAGCATTACATTTTACACTTCTACAAGTTGTTCTTTGCAAATTAAGGTTTATGTGATATCTGAGACTTTTTGAGTAGCTAAGTACGGACAGTTCCAAAAAAATTGCAATGTATTTGCTCCCAGATTGGTGTATCTATCACATAACAGTATGTTATTAGTTACTTCTCTTTGGAAGTTTACATATCTATGCAGCCCCACAAATTTTTTACAGAGAAAGATAGTAACAATAATGATTCTCACAACCTTTTGGAACATAAGTGTAGATTAGCAATGTAATCGATCGTCTTCCAAAAATTCAGAGCATGCAGTGAAGAACATAGATTGTATGTGTACATCACATGTCCTACCTATTACCTAACTTGATTACACCTATCATGTACCTCGGCGATTAACAACTGGCTATATGATCTCAGGTGAGATGAGAAATCGCCATCGAAGACGGTGTACCTTGTGCGCTGGGCAACGGAACAACCAAGCTTGTTGAGTACCGATGGCAAAGTAGTGCAGGTGTTCGATGAAGTCGGCATGACGGATGTCAAGGACCAATGAGCACGTGTTGCTTCTCTGGGAATATAATGGGGATTCAAACATGAAGTTACTTTTTACATGAATTTGTTAAAAATAATTAAGATGCACATGCATCAGCACTGGTGAATTATAAATGCCTTATTAATATATTTATGTTAAAAGTCTCGGCCGTGGCAACGCACGGGCATTCAGCTAGTCCTAATTATAATAATCCTAATACTAATCCTAATAACTAAATCTTAATTATAATAATCCTAATTATAGTCGTAATTATAATCCTAACTATAAAAAACTATAGAAAAACTATAACAAAAACCCTAATAATCCTAATTATAATAATCCTAATTATAATCCTAATTATAACAATCCTCATAATCTTAATTATAATACTAATTATAATAAACCTAACTATAAAAAACTATAACAAACTATACAAAAAACTATAACAAACTATACAAAAAACTATAACAAAAAACTATAAAAAAACCACCTGCGCACGCACAGCGGAGCGGCGGTGGCGGCGGCGGACAGCACCTCCCCTGCGTGTTCGTCTTCGTCTGTGTGCTTCGTCTTCGCTACGTCAAGAATGCCAAGTGCTGGGCAGCACCTGCCCTGGCGCGTAGAATATATAGGGACGCCCCCTTTAGTCCCGGGCTAAGCCACGGGACGGGACTAAAGGGTCTTTAGTCCCGTCCCGTGGCTTAGCCCGCGACTAAAGACCCCCCTTTAGTCGCGGGTTAAGCCACGGCCCGGGACTAAAGGGTTTTTTCGGCCGCTTCGTTTTTGCGCGCGCAGGCACCCTTTAGTCCCGGGTCCAGCCACGACCCGCGACTAATTGTTTTTTTGTAAATTTTCTTTTTTTAATTCAAATCAAATATAAAAACTTTGGAAAATCATATCTTTTATTCTAATAATCCAAATAACATAAATAATATGTCTATTATTATCAGAAAAATATAAAGAATCTTAATATAATATCCATTTATCTGTTTGCATTATTTATAAATTATTTCATTTGTAAATTTTCTTTTTTTAATTCAAATCAAATATAAAAACTTTGGAAAATCATATCTTTTATTGTAATAATCCAAATAAAACAAATAATATGTCTATTATTATCAGAAAAATATAAAGAATCTTAATATAATATCCATTTATCTGTTTGCATCATTTATAAATTATTTCATTTGTAAATTTTCTTTTTTAATTCAAATCAAATATAAAAACTTTGGAAAATCATATCTTTTATTGTAATAATCCAAATAACACAAATAATATGTCTATTATTATCATAAAAATATAAAGAATCTTAATATAATATCCATTTAGTCCCGATTGTAGTCACAAACCGGGAATAAAGATATTTCCCGCCATTTCCCACCGCTTCCCGCCAAGTTTTCCCGCCCTTTCCTTTCTACGAGAGCTTTTAGTCCCGGATGTAGTCACTAATCGGGACTAAAGATATTTCCCGCCATTTCCCAAAGCTTCATGCCAAGTTTTCCCGCCCTTTCCCTCTATATTTAGAGCGATCGCGCCATGGCTATCCACACATCCACACCTTCCTCTCTTAGAACAATGGACAACGCCTACTGGGCCATTCTGACCCTCGAGGAGACCGAGGCCAGGCGCCCAACTACCCTTGTCTGTCGGGCTACCGCCGGCTGGATCTTGGCCGGAGGGTTCTGTCTCCGTCCTCAAGGTTCCGCACGGCAGGCGGCCATCACAAACCACTTCTACCACGAGTTCACGCCAGAGCAGCGGATGGATCCCCAGTGGGATCCCGACAACTACGACACCTGGAATGCCTTCTTCGCTAATAGGCGAGAAAGGGAGCTCGCCAGGTACGAGGGTGATGGCCCGCCACCAGTGAACCACAATGAAGCCGGCCGTCGTCTATGGTGGGCGAACCGTACTATCATCAGAGTGATGCGCTACATCGTCGGGGGAGACATCCTCGCCTACGGTGCCCATGATTCCACCCACCATAGAGCCACAAAAAGTCCCCACACCGGCCCGGCGGTAGCGGCATCATCTTCCAGGAGACCCCTCCCCCGCCCGCCGTGAATCCGAGGCTGGAATGGCCCCTGGTATATGCCATGGATGGGCTGAGGATCCCCAGAGTGGCAGGTGACGATGACGATGATGATGTCGATGACGAAGAAGACCCTGAAGCTGCGTACTATAGGACTAGGCATGATTATGACTAAAGGGGGCGGCTTTAGTCCTGAGTGTTAGCTAGTCCCGGTTTGTCCCGTTTTTTAATATTAATAAATGTCTTGAGTGTTACCTAATAAATAGAGGGAAATGCCTATATAAAGAGAGGGTACATCTTTAGTCCCGATTGAAGAAACCAACCATGATCAAGGGATTATGGCATGGGCCAGGCAACACTAATAATAGGGGTGAGTGTCGACATTATGTCGTGCGGCTTGTACCTTGTCCCGGATGGTGTCACCAACCGGGACTAAAGATGAACCTTTAGTCCCGGTTGGAGACACCAACCGGGACTAAACATGAGTCAGCACTAATAATAGGGGTGAGTGTCGACATTATGTCGTGAGTGTCGACATTATGCCGAGCTGCTTGTACTATAAATAGGCATCCTTGTGAGTCCAGTCCTCCAGCCAGTTTGAGGCATCTCCAAGGTGGTTTTCGAGAGCAAGGACACCACTACGGCCAGTTTCAGGGAGATGCCGACGGAGCCCAGTCCTCCGGCATCTCCGAGAAACTGGTCATAGAGGCACTCCATAATATGTGAAATTAGTTAGCTCCCAGGCGTATTGATCTAGTTAGAGAAGTTACAAGCTACAAGATGGTTTTTGGGAGCAGGGACACCACTACGGCCAGTTTCAGGGAGATGCCGACGAAGCCCAGTCCTCCGGCATCTCCGAGAAACTGGTCATAGGGGCACTACCTAATATGTGACCTCACACATTTAATGGTAAGTATGAATCGGGACTAAAGGCCCTCCTTTAGTCCTGGTACAGCCACAAAACGGGTCTAACACACTCAAGATTGTTTGCAGACAACACTATAAAAATGGACACATGCATGGAGCATCTTCACTCATAAAATGTTACAATTATTACATATCATTTCTTCGCGTGTGTTCCTTTCTGATCCCGTCGTATCCATGGAGCATCTTCATTCATTAACATGATGCTTGGGTCATCCTTCACCGCGAAGGGCGGAATTTCATGAAACTTATCACAATCTTCTAACATGTCTGTCTTGTCCTCCACTCCCACGATGTTTCTTTTTCCTGAAAGAACCATGTGGCGCTTTGGCTCATCGTCTAATGTATTCTTTTTCTTATTTTTTCTTTTTGTAGGTTTGGTAGACATGTCCTTCACATAGAAAACCTGAGCCACATCATTGGCTAGGACGAATGGTTCGTCTAAGTACCCAAGATTGTTGAGATCCAACGATGTCATTTCATATTTCTTGTCTACCTCAACCCCTCATCCTGTCAGCTTGACCCATTTGCACCGAAACAAGGGGACCTTAAAAGTAGGTCCATAGTCAAGTTCCCATATCTCCTCTATGTAACCATAATATGTGGTCTTTGACCCATTGTTGTCTGTTGCATCAAAGCAGACACCACTGTTTTGGTTGGTGCTCTTTTTATCTTGGGCTATCGTGTAAAATGTATATCCTTTTATCTCGTACCCTTGGAAAGTCGATATAGTCGAAGATGGTGACCTAGACAACAAGTATAGCTGATCTCCAAGAGTGTTGTTTTTGATGAGATGTTGCAACCAACCGCCGAAACTCTTCATGTGTTCATCTCTAATCCAAGAGTCATGCTTTCCAGGGTTGTTGGAGCGTAAGATTTTCTTGTGTTCCTCGATATATGGGGCTGCCAAGATAGAATTCTATAGAATGGTGTAATGTGCTTCTGTGTAAGAATGTTCGTCCCTACATATTATTGATTTCCTTCCTAGAGTACCCTTTCCACTCAGTCTCCCCTCATACCGCGATTGAGGAAGACCAATCGGCTTAAGGTCAGGAACAAAGTCAACACAAAATTAGATGACCTCCTCTGTTCCATAGCCCTTGGAGATGCTTCCTTCTGGCCTAGCACGGTTACGAACATATTTCTTTAAGATTCCCATGAACCTCTCAAAGGGAAACATATTGTGTAGAAATACAGGACCGAGAATGGAAATCTCTTCGACTAGGTGAACCAGCAGGTGCGTCATAATATTGAAGAAGGATGGTGGGAACACCAACTCAAAAATGACAAGACATTGGACCACATCATTCTGTAACGTGGTAGATCTTCAGGATTGATTATCTTCTGAGAGATTGCATTGAGAAATGCACATAGCTTCACAATGGGTACTCGAACATTATCTGGTAGAAGCCCCCTCAATGCAATCGGAAGCATTTGCGTCATAATCACGTGGCAGTCATGAGACTTTAGGTTTTGGAACTTTTTTCTGCCATATTTATTATTCCCTTTATATTCGACGAGAAGCCAGACGGGACCTTAATACTGCTTAGGCATTCAATAAAATATTTCCTTCTCTTGTTTGGTAAGAGTGTAGCTGGCATGACCTTGAAACCATTCTGGATGCAGGCCATCTGGGTCTTTCATACGTTGATGGTCCTTTCGTTCTTCCGGTGTATCTTTTGTCTTCCCATACACGCCCAAGAAGCCTAGCAGGTTCACGCAAAGATTCTTCATCACATGCATCACATCGATTGCAGAGCGGACCTCTAAGAATTTCCAATATGGTAGCTCCCAAAATATAGATTTCTTCTTCCACATGGGTGCGTGTCCTTGACGTCTTCTAAGCTTTTCCTCCAGGACCCTTTCCAAACGTTACCAGTTGATCCAAATCTTTGACCATATCAAATATATCAGCACCAGTACGCTCCTTAGGCTTCGTCTGGTGACATGCCAGACCGTTGAAATGCTTGCCTTTCTTTCTTAAGGGATGCTTGGCCAAAATAAATCGACGATGCTCATTGTATACATTCTTCTTACAATGTTCCAAATATATACTTTCAGTCTCATCTAAACAGTGTGTGCATGCATTGTATCCCTTGTTTGACTGTCCTGAAAGGTTACTAAGAGCAGACCAATCATTGATTGTTACGAAAAGCAATGCTCGGAGGTTAAATTCTTCACCTTGTGCTCATCCCACACGCGTATCCGGGTTCGTGCCACAAGTAAAAGTTCTTCCACTAATGGCCTTAGGTAAACATCAATGTCGCTGCGGGTTGCTTGGACCTTGGATCAACACTGCATCATAATGAACTTCCGCTTCATGCACAACCAAGGAGGAAGGTTATAGATGCATAGAGTCACGGGCAGTCTTTGATCGAGCTCTGCTCCCCAAAGGGATCCATGCCATCTGTACTTAGACCAAACCTTAAACTCCTTGCGTCATCTGCAAAGTCCGAGTACTTTCTATCGATTTTTCTCCATTGCGACCCATCAGCGGGGTGTCTCAACATCCCATCTGACTTACGTTCCTCTTTATGCCATCGCAACAACTTGGCGTGCTCTTTGTTTCTGAATAAGCGTTTCAACCGTGGTATTATAGGAGCATACCACATCACCTTCGCAGGAACCCTCTTCCGGGGGGGCTCGCCCTCAATGTCACCAGGGTCATCTCGTCTAATCTTATACCGAAGTGAAGTGCATACCGGGCATGCATCTAAATTCTCATACTCCTCACCGCGGTAGAGGATGCAGTCATTAGGGCATGCATGTATCTTCTGAACCTCTAAACCTAGAGGGCAGACAACCTTCTTTGCTTCGTACGTACTGGAGGGCAATACGTTATCTTTTGGAAGCATATTCTTCATCATTTTCAACAACTTTTCAATTGAGGAGTCAGGTATAGCACACTCAGCCTTCCATCGCAGCAATTCCAGTGTGCTGCCCAGATTTTTCAGACCATTTTCACAATTTTGGTACAACAACTTTTTGTGATCCTCTAGCATGTGATTGAACTTCTCCCTATCTTTTTGTGATCCTCTATCCTCCGCGTAGACGATCCTTCAAGGCCATGCGTTCGGCCCCTCATGATGTCACGTTCGGTACTCGACGAAGACCTTCCTCTCCCTTGTCCCAGCAGGCAGCAGAGGTTGTAGCACTCTTCTCGCGATTCCGGCAGCATAACGGCGTGGTACCGGAAGTAGAGGGGAGATCTCGCAGGGCTTCGCCTTAAGCTGGAGCGAGTATGGTGGACTATGAGAGAGCTCCTCGGCGATCTAGGGTTTAGACCTACCAAGGAGGAGGCTTGGCTAGCGGCTAGGGTTAGCTAGGCGGCGGCAGCTTGCCCTAGGGCAGCGGCGGCTGCAGGAACGCCGGCGGCTTAGGGCTAGGGTTTGCGGGTGGAGGTGTTGGGTGCTAGGAGGGGCAGCCCTGCCCCTCCTTATATAGGTGGAGGGGCCGCGCCAGGGGAGGGGAGTCCCTCCCCAACTCGGTTTCCCAAGGGGGCCGACGGTGCAATCATTCCAACTTGGTATGACACATTCATGTACCCTTCCCCTTCGGAGTGTCAGACATTCCGGAACCTTCTAGAACATTCCCGATGAAAACACCGGAACCATTCTCCCACCCCGAAATAGGACTTTCCTTATATGAATCTTATTCTCCGGACCATTCCGGATCTCCTCGTGATATCCCGGATCCCATCCGAGACTCCGAACAACATTCGATCTCTTACTCATCATTCCATAACTACTCAAACAACGTCGAATCCTTAAGTGTGTCTCCCTACGGTTCGTGAATTATGCGGACATGATCGAGACACTTCTCCGAACAATAACCAATAGAGGAATCTGGAAATTCATATGGCTCCCACATATTTCTACGATTACTTTGCGATCGAATGAACCACTTACATACGATACCAATTTCCCTTTGTCTCACCATAGTTTACTTATCCGAGGTTATGATCGTTGGTATCTCTGCATACCTAGTGCAACCTCGTTACTGATAAGTACTCTTTTCTCGTTCCCGTGATATGTGATCCCTTGTGAGCCAGACACATGCTTGCAAGCTAATTGGATGACATTTCACCGAGAGGGCCCAGAGTATATCTATCCGTCATATGGATGGACAAATCCCACTCTTGATCCATGTGTCTCAACCAATACTTTCCGAACACTCAATGCCACCTTTATAGACACCCAGTTACGGTGTGGTGTTTGATGTCATCAAAGCATCCATCCGGTAAAGGTGATATGCATGATCTCATGGTCGAAGGAATTAGGTTACTATGTATCAGAAAGCATATAGCAATTGAACTATTAAAATGACTTGATCTTTATGCTACGCTTATCTATAGGAGTATGTCCACCATATCATTCTCCTAACGATATGATCTTGTTGTTAATAACATCTCAATGTTCATGATAGGGAAACCGCAATCATTTATTAACCAACAAGCTAGTAATATATAGAGGCTTTGCTAGGGACTTCAATTTAAGTTTACAAATCACACAAGTATTAATGTTTCCTTGTTAATACTATTATAGCATGGTATGTAAACATTTATCATAAGTATGAAGGTATAATAATAACTACATTTATTATTGCCTCTAGGGCATATCTCCAACAGGATCATCTCCCATCGTCAGCATTGCTTGTGAACCCGAAGATGGAGCTTCGCCCACGCTACCGTTATTATTACGTATTCCATTGCTTGATGTTGTATTAAGAACTGGATCATGAGATCCCTATTTGTGTAAGAACTTATGTACGGCTGTAATGGATGATGTACTATGGTATCCAATTCTGTTATGTCTCGCAAAAATGGTAATCATGGGATTGCGATGTATGGAATAACAGGCATCTAGGATTAAAAATCCGGGTGTTGACAGTTTTTGAGTCAGAGTAATCCTTCTGATTCCTACATCCATTACATGGACAGAATACAAAACCATTGCGCTTGTTTGCATCAGCAACACGGATGAATTCATGCATGCCATTAATGAACTCGCCAAAGCGTCGGTCACTACCGTACATCCATTCCCGGACCATCTGCATTATAGTAAAAGTATATCAAAAACCATTACACAACATGATAAAATTGTTACAAGTTATATTGAGAGCTTATAGAGCATTAATTTTGAATTTTGAAAAATTTACATGCACCAATTTGTGAATTGGAGAAAACAATCAACATGATAAATGTGGAGTTTTTTATTATTGTTCTATCATTGAAAACCTCATTCCATTCTAAGATCTAAAACTCTAAAATTACACATTTCAATTTTCAGTAACTATGTGCCTAATCAAAATTTGTTACACATATATATCAAAATCCTTCTAGCTACTTCTAGAGCATGCATGCATTTGAGCCATATCTCTATAATTCTAGAGCATTATAGAGCTAAAGTAGCAATAAGAGATGAAAGAATGAAGTTCTAACCTTTTAAAGCTTTGGATTTAGGTGTTTCAAACTAAATCTTGACAAGTCTTGAGAAAAAAATGGCATGAATTCTCTTGCTTCTTTGAGAAAAATGGCCACCATATGCTTTAGGGCAGGTGGACAGGAAGTTGTATATATACTGATGGACAACTAGTCTCGGGCCGTGATACGACCCGGGACTAATAGTCCCCGAAAAGAGCTGTTGCCCCGCTCTAGCTTATTAGTCCCGGGCCGTATTACGCACCGGGACTAGAGCTCTGGTCCGGCCCGGGACTAGTGTCTATGGCCATTTCTAGCCATTGGAGGCCTCACGGCCCGGGACTAGTGCTAGCACTAGTCGCGGTTCGTGACGGGCCGAGACTATTGGCTTTATTCAGATCGAACCGAAGACATGTTTTCCACTAGTGGCAGGAGCTCGGCGCGTGGGCGGTGGCGGAGCACGTCAAGCAGATGCACGACAGGCTCAAGTTCAGCAAGGTGATTAGAGGCGAGGAGCTATCTAACGCCGGCGTGAACTATCGCCTCATCATCGAAGCACTGAACGCCAGCGACAAGAAGGGCATATACAGAGCTATTTTATTCGAGGAGGTCAGGAGCCACACGCGCACCCTCATCTCCTCTGTCCCAGCGAACTAAGCGGCGACCATCCGGCAGGATTTAATAATACAGTAGGTCTAGTAGTTCAATTTGGAATTTGATTTGGATCTAATAAACATGTACCAATTGCGACAGATAATTCATTTAAAGTGATGTGTAAACAAATTTGAATTCAGCTTAAGTCCAAAATGGTATATACTTGAATTTCAAAATTGTGAAGTGTCCTTTTGTGAAACGGTGTAGATTAGAAGAGGAAGCAGAGGAGGCCGATGACCACGGCGGCACAGGGAGCACCCCCAAGGGGGCAGTGCAACCCACACAACGCCACGGCGGCGACCATAGCCACGCCTAGGGGCGAGGAGCATCTCCATGGCACACGACAGTAGCGGCGGCATCAGATCAACGCCAACCCCAAACCCTAGGGTTCATGACGGCATCGATCTGGTCACAGGAGGGCTCCAGGTCCAAATCCAATTGGACAGGAGGGTATAGCGGGGCCGATAACCTCGTCCTGCACCACGGCGGCGACCAGGAAGGCTCACGACGGTGTGAATCGCCGGCGGTGACACCACTGACCATAGGGTCGGGGAAGGAGAAGGAGACGGGTGAGCTCGAGGGAGAGATAGAGAGTGTTGGGTTGGGTTGGGCCAATACCCCTTCTGGGTATTGTTTTAACTTTTCTCTATTGGGCCACAAGGGCCCAATCCCAAAATCTTTTAGAGCATGTTTTAATAATGGGAAAAAGACCAAAATGACCCTGAACTTAAATCAATTCTAGAAAATAAATAAAAGTCCAAAAATTATAAATAACATATTTTTGGATTCACAATAATCCAAACTATCCAAATAAAATAAGAGATAAAATTTTAGACATATAAATTTTATTAAGAATTTTGTAATTTATATATTCCTTATGGAATTTTACAAAATTATTGAAAGATGATAAAAATAAATAAAAATCACTTTCATTATATATTAATATTGTAGTATTTTAGAAAAATACTAATCAAATATTTAATGTCAATTTTTGATAATTAATGATAATTCTTAAAGGAATTATTAATTAAATAAAAAGCAAATAAATTAAATTAAAATAAAAAAGAATACAATATTCAATAAATACTAAAAATTAATATTTATAAATTCTTTCTCATTAAAAGAATGTTTATAATTTAAATAAATGAGGAAGAATACATATAAAGCTAAATGATGCATTACATTACTTTGCATAATCATTTTGCTTCTTTAAATATTGTCCTTACTGGGCAATAATGATGTTTTTGTAGACATAGAAGCTCAAGGTTCAGTGCAAGCATCAGACTTCACTACCTTGCCATCACAAGGCAAGTTCATCACTTGCTCATATCCTTTGAAGAGTCTTTATCAAAGTATTTGCAAATTGTGTGTTATCATATATACTCCAAAGAAAGAAATTATTATTTTCACAATTAAAGAAATCATAGATATCATCCTAAGTGATGATATAATGGAGAAATAGGACTTAGGGTTCTATTTGCAACAATAATAATCAATTAGGGACTTAATAACCCCTGACATCAGTGATTCTAGCGACGTATATTACGCGTCAGCCATGAGATTTGGAATGGGACAGAGAAGTCAGTTGTATCGTCTTCCTCTCGCATGAAGCTGGATGTGCAGGTCGTGGCTGTTATCCTCGTAGCGTGCATATTAATTGGTAATTCGTATAGGATATGCAGCATATGGGTGGGAACCCTCACCGTCCCACGATAGTTCTGGCATCTAACGGTTTGTACAAACCATTGCCGTAATTCAATATGTGGGCATGGTGTACACCAAGGAGGCATGCGAGGTCGCGAAGGGGGCAGTGATTGGCTTGGACCCACTATTGGGCCCCACACCATGGAATTGTGGACGGGAAAGTATGCCGGTTGTGCAACAAGGAGTTGATCTCTCATGGGTAAAGTAACGCACCTCTGCAGAGTGTAAGAATTGTAACTTGTTACTCCCTGTTCCAGGAAGGAGCTACGAACGCGGCAGGAAAGGAACTCCATGAAATTTCTGGTCAACATGTGAAGGTTGATGGTCATAGATTTTCATAATAAAATCAATCTTTGAAGAAAGATTTACGAAAACTGCATAGTACCAAGGACTTATAGTCCAAGGTGGTAGTTAGAGCATCAAACTTCCCACCTTGCATATCATGAACTTGTTGGGTAACGCTGTTACTCATCCTTTCCTTTGATCCCTTGCTTAGACTCTGAGGATCCCGAAGACGTGCCAATGTATGCAGCCGAATGTCAAGAAGATGTGTTCTACGAGGAGCCTGACCTGTCAGGAGGTGTTGGAGTGGATTATGAAATCCGCTATGGTGTCAATGATAATGAGTCCAACTATGTATCCTAGTTAGTAGTAACCAACGGAGCCGAGCAGCATGAACTCTATAGAATAAGCTGATGAGCTCAACTCCTAGTCAGAGTTGCTACTTTTAAATTCCGCTGAAACACTTTATATTTTTGTTTGTAAGTTGAATCGTTTTGAATTCTTGAACTTCTGGTATTGTAAATATAACAATGTGTGGATGTTTGTAATAAGGACCCGCAATGTTTCTGTTGTACCACTCTGAGGGATGTGATATTTACGGAATGGTGTTCTGTGGATGTCATGTCAACGACTATAGTGTACTACACATGCAGTGGTATGATGGGTCGCCGCATGAATGGGCCTGTTTTTTCATGTTACTTTCACACAACCCACCAAAAAGCAGATTACTTTCATACATGCCCATTTTTGCATCCACATATTTGCACAACAGTTGCACGATGCCTTCACCCACACCCCACTTTTCCACAATGGAACTATCTGGTTGTCAAAGCTGCTCGAGCTACGCCAAGGGGAAATCCACTGCTAGCGAGTCGTCGTCAGCTACCCACCCCACGCGGGGAGCTGTTGCCAGAGTCGACGGTGCATCTGAAGGCTACCACGACCGGAGCACAGGCGCAGACGACATGCCGCTGGTGATGCTTTGTGCATGCCTCCGGCCAGCTTCGGTGTTCGTGGCCAACACTATGAGCAATCCTAACATGACCTTTCTTAGGTGTGGAAATCCAGCCCGCCAGCTTATTAGATGCAACTATTTCAGAGAAATCCAGGTAACAAATAGTCTATCATTCTTGTGGACATGATCTTTGTGTCTGTTTGATGCCTCTAAAATGTTCAATGGGTACAACACGCAGGGATGTTTTCTTTGGATCTGGGAGGACCTGTTAAATCTCGGTGGCGTCACAGTGATCAAGGAACTTGAAGGACATAATTAAAGCATACGAAGCAAGGGAAGAGGTCTCATATTCGGAGATAGCGAGGCTGGCGGAAGAACTGTTGAAATCTGCATGCAAGCTTGGGATTGTAGAAGCTTCCGAAGAACTAGGCAGAAGGCGCCTAAAGGCTGCTGAAGCCACCATTTGCAAATAGAAGATCGCAATAGCAATCTTAGTGTTCATCGTTCTAGCAAGATTTGCATCTTAGTTACTCCTTAGCGCATGC
The DNA here is from genome assembly GCA_030063025.1 of Avena longiglumis. Classification (NCBI taxonomy): domain Eukaryota; kingdom Viridiplantae; phylum Streptophyta; class Magnoliopsida; order Poales; family Poaceae; genus Avena; species Avena longiglumis. The sequence goes on from CP125975.1 coordinate 518,354,371, forward strand.
AGCGCAGTACCATGTATCCCTCAGCAGCGCACCTTGTATTTTCATCGGCCTCCCCCTTACCAATGTTATTAGCCTTAGTGTAATCATGTACTAGATGCACCACCTCTGTATTTCATTGAGCTAAATAAATATTATCCTAAAACTAGACCCAACACATGCATGCAAGGCTCTCCCCTCCCGCTAATGGGAACACGTCATCCAATCCATACCAGTCATTGGACAATGTGCTAAGGCTTTGCTACCCATGCTATCTAGCAGATACCCATGCAGAATGCCAGCTTTGCAAGATTCTCTAGCGGCCAGCAGGCATTGCACAGGCCGCGTAGCACGCAAGCTCACGAGATTCACAATGATTGTAGCCGCATAGCACGCAGGCAGGACCTGTGCTGCTGGTACACTGTCATTATCTTGGGCATTGATTTTTATTCAGCAACAGGCAATCGCTGGCAACATAAATACAGGGGCGAGGGGAGAGCGATACGTGAACACTACTCCCCAACCATATAAACGGAAACCTTGCCACAAACACCCCAAGAGAAACCGCCATGGGAGTGGTCCTCAACATAGAGGTCGGGATCAACGACCTCGAAATGGTTGACCCCGTGTTCAAGTGTGCTTGCGGGAAGCCCACCATTAGTAAAGTCTGCAACGAGGTCAGGCCCAACGAAGCTAGAACCTTCCTCAGGTGCGACGTTGGCTATGTGGAGAACATCACCTCGTCCGTCTTCGAAGACCCGAAATGCAAGCAAGTAAGTACAGTTTTTTTACTATTTTAATTAACATACTAGCATACACTGAATTAGATCCATGACCTACTAACTTATTTTTTTGCTGCAAGCCAGCATCTGGCATGCGATGTATGGATATGGGAGGACGTCATCACTCGCTTCGCCAGGGACGTGTTCGAAGAAAATCATCTATCAGATGCAGATCTCAGGGCTACACTACTCGGCATCAACATACGTGCTCCCAGGCAGCAAGGAATTTAGCCATAGCATGGATGAAATAGTTGGAATGGCGTAGTTGATCATAACTATTGTCTTATCTTGCAACAAATTGTAGCGTTTTTCTTTTTCATGTGGAATAAACGTTTCTCTCGCATGTTTTTGTTCACAAACATATCGATAAATCTTCTTGTTTACAAATAGGGGACCGTATCCCAGGCAGGAAACGAATTAAGAATGAAGCACAACTAATTAAGATGAATTGTTCTTTTTCCAACACGGAAGAACCGTAGTTGGAAAATTAATAGAGAAACAGAATAAACTTAATGCAAGATAGCCAATCTGAATACAAACATCTCCACACACTACAAGGCAACGAACCCAATAACTCCATGACTCACATGAAAGAAACTATTAACTAGCACTTGCGCATCTCGATCTTGCCGGACCACAACGAACAGGTGCCCGTGTTCCCCGCGACGAAACCAAGAACCCTGGGAATATACCAAACAGTCCAGAAGGAAGGTGCGAGCAGCTTGCATCAAAGTCCGCCCGACCACGTCGTCAACAACTCGGAAAACATTTTCGTCGGAAGCAGGGCAAACCTGGCTCCTTGAACGCCGCGTCATGGCTAAGAGGGTGTATATGTGTAACCAAGTGGAGTGTGAGCAGCCAAGGGCAATGTGCCTAGGTAGGGTACTGATATTTATAGAGCCACCAGTGCGAACAACTTTTTTTGGATTTATTATTTATTTAATGGTTACACCAGACATAACAACCAAAGTAAAACATCAATAATTTTTTTCTCATAAACACAATACTCGTACCATCTAGAATCGATAAAAAAACACGTGGAAAGAAACTAAAACAGAGTGCAAGCATACAACAATAGAGAGCACACAGATTCTAACTAATCACACAGCATCAGACGGTCTACTCTCAGTTTCTTCATCGTCGGAGGAAATCTCGATGACCTCATCGAAGCTCCGTGGCCCTCTAAATACAACAACGTTGGCGACCGCACTACCATCGCCTTGTCCACCTTCGCCGTGGACTGCGCTTGTCTTCAACGACTTTTCTGCCTTGGCCGCCAGCTCGTCGGAAATGTACTCGGGGTCGTCGACGCCATCATTGTGATCCTCATCGGAGTCAGAGTACTCTATCGGCCAAGAGCCTAAGAGAAGAACTCGTCCCTGTGAAGGACCGCCGGAGCCACGTGTCTTAGAGTCGAGCGTCTCGCGGGCTGCGACTGGCGCATGCGGCGGATGCGAGGGCACGCCCGTTGGAGCCGTCGTGTTCTTGGGTGGAGTAGGAGGCATGCCGAAAGAGGAGAGAAGCTTGTTCAATGGCAGACGTTAGCTCATGTATTTATACAGGGACCAATACGACAGGGACCGCGGGGGATCAAATAAAATTCATGCGAGCAGCAGAGCGTTAAAAACCACGAGAGTGACAACAACAATATACAACACGGGACTAGCAACACCAGAGGACGGAGCCCCATGCACGCCTGCCACCTATACTCTGCGACGCCTCCTACTCCATAGTACTGAGAGGTCACATGCAATAGTACGAAGCCTCTTTTATTGTAGTATATGAGAAAGGATATGTCACAATGTCTGTTTGAGTAGAATCTAATGGGGACGGAACCCCATGCCTGCCACGCTGCAATGGATAATCGGTCAAAACCTAGCACTATCCATAGCCTGCCGCACCGCCCCCTAGTGACCAAATCGACCCCGCGAGCATTTGACGTGGAAAAAATCATAAAGCTGACAGGTTTATTATTTATTTGGTTCAAAACAAGTTTCCGATTCACACCGCCATCTGGCAAATGTCCCCACCCTGCCCCGCCACGCTCCCTCGCTTCCCCGTCCATTCCCCTCGATGCAGGCGCCGGCCCATACATGACGGACCATGATGACCCACAAGTATAGGGGTGTATCGTAGTACTTTTGATAAATAGGAGTGTCGATCCCAACGAGGAGCAGAAGGTGCTGAACAGTGGTATGGAGAAGGAATTCTCTATAAATACTTAGCAAAGGGATTTTTAGTGGTTTTCTGATAAGGCAACAAAACAAGGAGCAAGTAATAAAGACAACAAGCAAACGCAGCAAGTGGCCCAATCCTTTCTTAGCAAAGGACAAGCCGATGGAAATACTTATAAAGACCAAACATTCTCGAAGACACATGGGAATTCTGTCAAGTGCCTTCGCTTCATATAGCTGAGTACTCTTCTCTGGTGTTGTAAGTGTTGTGGGGGTGAACCTGTGCTAACATACCGACCTTACTTGGACTAATACATACTTGTGATTAAACCCCCTACAAACATCCGTAACTACAGAAAAGTAATTAAGATATAAATCTAACGATAGCCTTAAACTCTGAGATCCTACGCTCCCTTGTGCAAAGGTGTCCTAACGGGGGTTCAGGTTTCTGTCACTCCGGCAACCCCATAATTCGTAGCCAAATACACAATGCATTCTCCTAGGCCCATAAATGGTGAAGTATCATGTAGTCGACGTTCACATGATACCACTAGAAGAATAGCACCACAAATTAAATACTAAACCATTGAATAATAACTCAACATAAATCCACTACTAACAACATGATTTCTCCCATGTCCTCAAGAACTAAACAAACTACTCACAAGACATCATATGGATCAAGATCAAAGATGATATGATAATGGATAACAATCTGAACATAAACAATAATCCAATGGTTCCACTCACAAGCATCAACTACAATAGTAATCAACACCGGTAAAGTTTCCCCTAAGAACTAAAGCAATATCCAACACAATTGTTACAGCGGAACAGAGTGATGATGATGGTGCTGGTGGAGATGATGGTGTGGATGATGATGATGATCCCGATGAAGCCTAGTTTGATGACAATGTTGATGTCGACGATCTCCCCTCTCTAGGAAGGAATTCCCCCGGCAGAAATCTGTCTGCCAGAGAGATCTTTCTCTCTAGGTGTTTTCCGCCCCCTAGAGGCGGCGGAAATCTATCTGTGGTCGCTCCCCTGGCCTTAGGGTTTCGTAGGGAAGATATAGGCGAAGGGGCAGAGTCAGGATCCGGGCAGGTGGGCCACACCTGCCCTAGGCACGGCCTAGGGTGGGCCCGCGCCTAGGGGGTGTGGGCCCCCTACGGCCCCTCTTCGCTCCTCCTCCTGGCTTCCTCATTCTTCTGGAAAAATAACATTTTCCCATATTTTTCTGGTATTTTTCTAATCTTTGCGAAATTGCACCGAAACGCCTTCTTTTCCATCAGAATCCAGACTCTGGCAGTCCATCCTCCAAGAATCATCCAACATGCATAAATAGATGAAAAGTCATAAGTAATACCTCATAATAAGACATATATCAATGAATAGAGGTAAATTATGATATAGAAAGGTGATGCAAACTGGGCGTATCAGACCACTCGACAACGGGATGCCAGGATTTTCCAACCAGTTAGTCGCACACGGCACTCACATTGACAAGGGCACGTTCGTTGACAGGTTTTATTATTTTTCTTGTTCAAAACAAGTTTCCGATTCACACTACCATTTGGCAAATGTGTCCACGCCGCCCCGCCATGCTCCCTCGCTCCCCCGTCTGTCACCCCCGTGCAGACTCCGGCCCACACACGATGGATCACTCAACAATGGGATGCCAGGATTTTCCAACTAGAGTCGGTCACACACGGCACTCACATTTGATAGGGGGCACGTTCGTTGACGGGTTTTATTATTTTTTCGGTTCAAAACAATTTTCATGTTTGCAGCAACATCTGGCAAATGTGTCATCACCCTAAATCCTAAAACCCTAAACCCGCCACCCTCCACCCTCACCCTGTATGTTCCCCTCGACACCCCCTAGATCAAAATTAGCTTGAAATTCCGCCCCTTCTTTTGAATGGTGTCCCACCCGCCACCACCAGACACCCCTTCCCCGAGTAAGCCACGCTGGCACGGCATAGACGCTATCCCACACACGACGGACCAATCGAAAATGGACGCGCCGAATTTCCAACCAAAGTTAGTCACACACGACACTCACATTGACATGTTTTATTATTTTTCTGGTTCAAAATAATTTGCCGATTCACAACGCCATCTAGCAAATGTGCTGTGGCCGCCCCGCCACCCTCCCCCTCCCCCCATCTATTCCCCCCTCCCACACACCCACCCCCATGATCAAAAATAGCTTCAAATGTCGCCCCTTCTTTTGAATGGTGTCCCAGCCGCCACCACACAACCCCCCTTCCCCAAGTAAGCCATGCTGCCACGGCATAGACGCCATCCCACACACGACGGCCCACTCGATAATGGGACGTGCGGGTTTTCCCAGCCAGAGTTAGTCGCATGCGACACTGACATTGACATGATTGACAGGTTTTATTATTTTTCTGGTTCAAAACAACTTTTCCGATTCACAACGCCATTTGGTAAATGTGCCATCGCCGACCCGCTACCCTCCCCCTCCCCTCCCATCCGAACCCCCGACACACACCCCTTGTGATAAAAATAGCTTGAAATGTTGCCCCTTCTTTTGAATGGTGTCCCATCCGCCACGACATGTCCCCCTTCCCTGAGTAAGTTGTGCGACCACGACACAGACGCTGGCCCACACACGATGACCCACTCGCCAATGGGACACGTGGGTTTCCCAAATAGAGTCAGTCGCACACGCTGACTGAACCCATGACACCCCCTCGAACCTCGACAATGGGAAGTGCGGGTGTCCCAACTAGAGAAAATCGCACACGCCGATCACCCCACGGCACCCCCTAGAAAAACAGGACTTGCGGGTTTTCCAAACCTATAGCCACGACGCAGAAACTAACTCACACACGGACGTGTGGGTTTTGAAACCATGTAATCCACATCACCAAGACGCATACCAATGAGTACACAAAGCACATCCGTTGCACACGACTCATTTGTAGAGGACGAAAAAGAATAAATCCAGTCACAACATACATGGAGCTTACTAGAGATCAACAGAATGATCATACATGCCAACATAGGAAAGCGCCAAACTACATAAATAATATCCAGGAACACATCTTGTCTTCCAAAATAAGAAGTAGCAGGTACTAAGAACTGACAAAGACAATCAGCCAACTAAGATCCAGCAAAATAACAAGTAGCAGATAACTAAGCCCCACATGTCAAACCACATAACTAAGATCCAGGAATACATCTTGTCATCTTAAATAACAAGTAGTAGATACTAATAACTGACAAAGAAAATCAGCCCCTGGCTAGTTTGGTAAAAAAACCTTATTGTCCAAGTGCTTCAGAAGCGTGTAAATCACGTCCCTAGTGCAATTCATCATGCCAAAATCGTCCACAAAGACTGATCCAGTTTTGCAATCAATAGCTCGAGCACACACAATAGAAAACACACCAGTATTATTCCTGCATTTATTTAAAAGGAAACATTGTTGGGTAAAAGGAAATAACCGACGACGAAAGTACCAAAATACAGCCAATCAACGGAAGGAAGCAAGGAACTCACGGCCAGCACCGCGCACCCAGCCGAGTGTGCACAAAGTGAGACCACCTTCCCTAGCCCACCTTAGCACGCCAAAGGTGCTTAAGCTCTACCAGAAGACAGTCTCGCAGCCTGCGTGAGCTTCATGCTTCTGCTGCACTTCTTCATCCATTTTACCGTACCCGGTTGGATCTAGGACAATGAAGCGAAGCTTTTCAACATCCCAAGAATAACAAGACCACCCTTGATCTCTAGGAACCAAAGCAACGAACTGCATGTCCACAATAGTAAGATATACAAATAGGACAAATAAGGAAATAACAGTTAAGGAAGTTACCTCACTGCTAGAGCGAATATCAAAGCCAATAGCTTCCTCTGTTAGCATCTCAGGGATAGTCAGACTGGTATTAGTTTTACCGAGGCAGTGTAGCTGCGGACAAAAAAAGAACATCAAGCAAAATCATAATTAAGAAAGGAGATAGAAATAGCGAGGTACATGAAACTGACCACAAGAGTGGGAGACAAGCAAACACGTCCAGGCACCGAATTGTTACCAGCCCGCACACGACATGCCTCAACATGATTGAGCACACGAGATGCAGCGTCGCACATAGAGCGATCAAAATCAACTTGCCCAGTAGCTACGGACCTAAGCATCTCCCCGCTTATCTCAACAACTGGATAGCCGTCCATGCGAATCCAGCATCTAGACAAATAGGCGAGGATAGAAGATCAGATTAATGCATGTCGCACGTTAGTTCTAAAACAGAAAAAAATTATCATGAGCTAAAGTCCACGAACTCTGCCAGCAGCTTTAGGTCAACTCCATCGACAAGCCACGAAACAATTCGAGTGGCTTGAGCGGTAAGCACGTAGTCAAGAGTATGTTCAGGGATGGTAGGCAGCGTGGCCGCTGGCTCAGCCTCCTTACGCTTGCCCGGCAATGAGCTGGAGTACAGGGGCAAAGCACCTTGAGGAGGACAAACAGCAGAGCCAGCTAGTGCAACAGCATCCAAGCGCGCCACTTGAGTAGTAAGAACAACCCGCACAGCCGCCTTGAATTGGTCCTAGCTGGTAACAAGCAACACGTTAGCCTAGAGGTGAGATGCATGTAAAATTTGAAAACTTGAACATAGTTTTTTTACAAGCACCTAATGATTGGCAAATTGATGGCTAATCGCAAATTGGAGGACGCAAAAAAGGAATCGTAAGCGTTCTGGACCGCCCCCCTAGAGAAAGCAGATTTCTTTTCATGTAGCAGCTTTAGAACATCAGCTATCAAACGACGAACCTCCAGGAGTGCAGCCTCGTTCCTCTTAGCAACCTCTGAGTGGCGACAAGAAGATTAAGCTGAAGCTTTAACAAGCTCAGCAATCTCACGACGAGCCTCAAGCATTGCCATATGGTTCGTATCAGCGGCCTCGGATTGGCGACGAGGATTATCGGTGCAAGTCTTCACAAGTTCAGTTATCTGGCCGCGAACCTGCATTAGGGGATCCTCGTTCCTCTCCACAACGTTGGAGACGCGATGAGCAGCATCGGCACCAGCTCCAAAAAGAAGGAACACATGATCAAGTGGCAAATGGGCACCCATTGGGAGCTGCGGCTGTCCCTTCAATTTTTCAGAGAACAAAAAATGAGTCCCAATATAAAACGCTCACATTCTCAACAAAGAAAGGAAAAGAAATCAACACAGCAAAAGGAACACTACCTGCTGACAAGAATCAAGAAAAGGAGCAAGCTCGCAACGAGCTGCATGTCCATGATGCGCGCTAGCTTGTAGAATGAACAAATCGGCTGAGATAGAAAGAACAAACCGAACAACGAAATTGCTGGAAAATAAATAAAACAACCTCCACATTTTTGCTACAAGTACCACTAACACTAGGGCTAGATGGGTTAGGAACAAACATCGCCGAAGATTATTTTCTTTCGAATCTCGTAGAACAAAGAAAGTAAAGATATGGAACAAGCTAAACTAGAGGTTGGGAAGGGGCACGCTTTTTGTAAAGGGAGAGGGAGGGGGTGCGTGCAACTGGTGGGCCTAAGGCGATGTGGGGCATCACATATTCTCCTTTTTCACACAACGACCGTGTCTAGGAGCAGGAGAACAACAGCAGAAGAGAAAGCATATTTCTAGCCCTTATTCACGATGAAATGAAAGGGAATCAAAGAGAATATTTTCCTTGAATATAAACAAGCAGGTTAACACATCGGGGAAGGTTGCATGCACGTGCGTCGGTCCATGGAGAGTGCCGCTACCTAGAGACTGCGGGCTAACCTGTTCATCTTCTTCAACCGGGATCTGTAAGAAGCAAAAACATAGGATTAAAGAGAAGAAGTAAACTAGAAAAGACACATCAAATGAATTTACATGTTCAGTGCACTGCCACCCCGCGTTAAGGCCATGGCCAGCAGCAAGTCAACCGTCAGCATGAGTCTCAACGTGCCCACCCAGGTCTTCCAGCTAGAAGCCAGAAAAAAGAGAAGAACGAAAATCTCAACAACAACAAGCAAATCAATGGCGCGAGGGACAGGGATGAAGAGCCATAAATTCTAATGGCTGCATTAATTTTATAGAAAACAGAGACATACATGGAGGCTGCATGCACGCGGGACGACAGCACCAAGAGTATCATTAATGGCATCCTCGCCAGCGAAGCACGACTCGGAAAGGTTGAAGTCGAAACTACCTTCAAAACCTGCCATTGCTAAGACTAGGAAAGAAACAACATGGACTTTACAGGATGCTACAAGGATGAGGAAGAAGAGAACAACAGGAGGAATAATAGTAGGAAGAAAGGAATGGCATCGAAGAGTCGGATGCGGAAGTAATGTAGGGGACCAAAATAATCTAACAAACTTTCTAGCACGGGAACCCAACATGCGGCCTCCACGCTTGGGCTTTGTAACACCCCCGGTCACTCCGGACCGACGACTGTCACTTCTGGCAGCTCAATAGGATTTCTAGACTAACCCCATAGACCAATACTAGTCTTTTCTACGTACTTTGTCCTTACTCATGCGCACCCGGTACCCACTTCCCGGTCAGTCACTCATCCTAGAATTGCTCTAGGCCAAGCACGCTTAACCTTAGAGTTCTTTTCGAATGAGATTCCGGAAAATAAGTTGCAACTTGTTGGTATGGGTTTCCTATAATCCTATTGAGCCATACGCCCGGGTCTCACATACACCCACCCTTAGAAGATCGACGTCCTTGTCGATCAACCACAAGCCAGGAGCGCCCCCTCTTGGCACACGTCTGTGTGTCCAGTGCCGGCACATTGCCATGTCGTGTCCACTCCGGGCCACACACGCCATGCTACACATGTCCGCCACTGACCCGCACACGCCCATGTAACCATGAGGGTTGGCTCTGATACCACTTTGTAACACCCCCGGTCACTCCGGACCGACGGCTGTCACTTCTGGCAGCTCAATAGGATCTCTAGACTAACCCCACAGACCAACACTAGTCTTTTATGTGCACTTTGTGTAGGGGTTCATAGCATTGAAAACAAAAAAATTCTACCGCATGCACACAAACAAGCCAAGATCTATCTACTATATTATAGCAATGAGTCGATAGAAGCACTCACCCTCGAAGATTCCAAAGCGGTTAACGAGAGCATATTCTCGTGGGTGATGTAGTCATACACTTGCCGATCTCATGATCGCATAGACGATCCTTCCGGCACTGCGTTCTGGCAGCGCTTCCACAATCGGTCACACGTTCGGTACTCGATGAAGACCTTCCTCTCTCTTGTTCTAGCAGGCAGCGGAGGTTGTAGTTCTCCCCTCGTGATTCCGGCAGCACGACGGCATGGTGACGGAAGTAGAGGGAAGATCTCGCAGGGCTTCGCCTAAGCCAGTGCGAGTTATGGTGGATCTAGGGTTTCCTGATAATCTAGGGTTTAGAAGACCGGGAGGAGGAGGAGGTGTCGGCGGCGGCGCGACGACGGCTAGGTGTGGAGGGGCTAGGGCTTGGTGTTTTGGGGCAGCCCTCCCCCTCTATTTATGAGAGGAGGGCAGCCTTGGGAGGGGTGGGTTTGAATCCAAACCCAAACCCAAGTTGGATTCAGAGAATTACTTGTTTCTTCTTCCTCTAGGAAACCATTGTTCCAGTTTGATTTTTCAAACTTGCCGTTTTACTTTCAATTTAGAGCTTTAATTCTCTCTTGCAAATGCCCACAACAAGTGACTTAAGATATGATCCAATCATTCCAATTACCCATGACACATTCATGGTCCATTCCCCTTCCGGACCGGTGAACCTTCTAGACCCTTCTAGAACCTCTTTGATGAAAACATCAGAATCTTTCCCAAACTCCGAAATTGGACTTTCCTTATATGAATCTTATTCTCCGTACCATTACGGATCTCCTCGTGATATCCCGGATCCCATCCGAGACTCCGAACAACATTCGGTATCCCTACTAACATTCCATATCTACTAAACAACATCGAATCCTTAAGTGTGTCTCCCTACGGTTCGTGAATTATGTGAACATGACCGAGACACTTCTCCGATCAATAACCAATAGAGGAATCTAGAAATTCATATGGCTCCCACGTATTTCTACGATTACTTTGCGATCGAATGAACCACTTACATACGATACCAATTTCCCTTTGTCTCACGATAGTTTACTCATCCGAGGTTTTGATCGTCGGTATCTCTGCATACCTAGTTTGACCTCGTTACCGATAAGTACTCTTTTCTCGTTCCTGTGATATGTGATCCCTTGTGAGCCAGTCACATGCTAGCAAGCCAATTGGATGACATTCCACCGAGAGGGCCTAGAGTATATCTATCTGTCATATGGATGGACACATCCCACTCTTGATCCATGTGCCTCAACACATAGTTCCTGAACACTCAATGCCACCTTTATAGCCACCCAGTTACGGTGTGGTGTTTGATGTCATCAAAGCATCCTTCCGGTGATGGTGATTAGCATGATCTCATGGTCGAAGGAATTAGGTTACTATGCATCAGAAAGCTTATAGCAAACGAACTATTGAAATGACTTGATATTTATGCTACGCTTATCTATAGGAGTATGTCCATCAGACCATTCTCCTAATGACATGATCTTGTTGTTAATAACATCTCAATGTTCATGATCGAGAAACCATGATCATCTATTAACCAACAAGCTAGTATTATAAAGAGGCTTTACTAGGGACTCTAATTTAGCTTACAAATCACACAAGTATTAATGTTTTCGGTTAATACTGTTATAGCATGAATGTAAACATTTATCACAAACACAAAGATATAATAATAACCACTTTTATTATTGCCTCTAGGGCATATCTCCAACAGTCTCCCACTTGCACTAGAGTCAACTAATCTAGATTACATGGTAATATACCAAACACCCATGGCGGTTTGGTGCTGGTCATGTTTTGCCCTCGGGAGAGGTTTAGTCAACGGATCCGCCACATTCAGATATGTATGTACTTTGCAAATCTTTATGTCACCATCTTGGACATGCTCTCGAATAGCGTGAAAACGTAGCTTGATGTGCTTCAGCTTCTTGTGTGACCTTGGTTCTTGCGCATTGGCTATGGCGCCCATGTTATCACAGTAGATAGACATTGAGTCCAGCGCACTTGGAACCACACCGAGCTATGTAATGAACTTCTTCATCCATATCGCCTCTTGTGAAGCCTCCTAAGCAGCTATGTATTCCGATTCAGTTGAAGATCTCGCCACAATGCTTTGCTTTGCACTCCTCCAGCTAACTGTTGCACCATTCAAAGTAAATACGTATCCAGATTGAGATTTAGAATCATCCGGATTGGTGTTCCAACTAGCATCAGTGTAACCATTAACAACGAGTTGTTCATCACCTCCATAAGAAAGAACCATATCCTTAGTTCTTCTCAAGTACTTAAGGATGTTTTTGACCGATGTACAATGATCCACTCCTGGATCACTTTGATATCTGCTAATCAAACTAACAACATATGCAATGTAGGGTCTAGTACATAGCATGGCATACATTAGAGATCCTATGGATGAGGCATAAGGAGTCTTACTCATCCTTTCTCTATCTTCTACCGTTGTAGCACTTTGAGTTTTACTCAAGGTCATATTGGGCAACATGGGCAAGAACCCTTTCTTGCTATCTTCCATTCCAAACCTCTTTAGAACTTTGTCCAAATATTTATTGTGTGACAATGATATTAGGCGTCTCGATCTATCTCTATAAATCTTTATGCCTAATATGTAAGCTGCTTCACCAAGATCTTTCATTGAAAAACTATTATTCAAATAATCCTTGGCACTATTAAGAAAGTCTACATCATTCCCAATCAACAATATGTCATCTACATACAGTATTAAGAATGCTATAGAGCTCCCACTCACTTTCTTGTAAATACAAGCTTCTCCATAAGTTTGTATAAAACCAAATCTTTTGATTACCTTATCAAAACGGTGATTCCAACTTCGGGATGCTTTCTTCAATCCATATATGGACCGTTGAAGTTTGCATACCTTGTTAGCATCTTGAGGATCGACAAAACCTTTGGGTTGCATCATATACAACTCTTCATCAATGTCTCCATTGAGGAACGTTGTTTTAACATCCATCTGCCATATCTCATAATCATAATATGTGACGATTTCTAACATAATCCTTATAGACTTTAGCTTCACTACTGGTGAGAAAGTCTCATCGTAGTCAACTCCTTGAATTTTTCGAAACCCTTTTGCGACAAGTCGAGCTTTATAGACAGTGACATTACCATCAGCATCTGTTTTCTTTTTGAAAATCCATTTGTTATCGACAGCCTTCCGGCCAACCGGTAAGTCACCAAAGTCCGTACTTGGTTTTCGTACATGGATCCAATCTCGGATTTCATGGCTTCTTGCCATTTATTGGAATCTGGGCTCATTATCGCTTCCTCATATGTCACAGGGTCATCGGTATTGTCTACCAACATGACACTCATAACGGGATCATACTAATCAGGAGTGGTACGAGTTCTCGTTGACCTGTGAGTTTTCGTAGTAACTTGAACCGAAGTTTCATGATCAACATCATTAGCTTCCTCTCTTATTGGTCTAGGCGCCACAGGAACTACTTACGGTGTTGCGCTACTCGCAAGTTCGAGAGAAGGTTCAACAACCTCGTCGAATTCTACTTTCCTTCCAGTCACTTCTTTCGAGAGAAACTCCTTCTCTAGAAAGGATCCATTCTTGGCAACGAAGATTTTTGCCCTCGGATCTATGATAGAAGGTATACCCAATAGTTTCCTTCGGGTATCCTATGAAGACACATTTTTCCACTTTGGGTTCGATCTTGTCGGGCTGTAACTTCTTTACATAAGCTTTGCAACCCCAAACTTTAAGGAACGACAATTTAGGTTTCTTCCCAAACCACAATTCATACGGTGTCATTTCAACGGATTTAGATGGTGCCCTATTTAAAGTGAATGCGGATGTTTCTAATGCATAACCCCAAAACGATAGCGGTAAATCTGTAAGTGACATCATAGAACGAACCATATCTAAGAGAGTTTGATTACGACGTTTTGACACACCATTACGTTGTGTTTTTCCCGGCGGTGTCAATTGTGAAAGTATTCCGCATTTCATCAAATGCTCGCCAAACTCGTAACTTAGATATTCACCTCCACGATCAGATCGTAAAAATTTAATCTTCTTGTTACGTTGATTCTCTACCTCACTTTGAAATTCCTTAAACTGCTCGAAAGTTTCGGACTTATGTTTCATGAAATAGATATACCCATATCTACTCAAGTCATCTGTGATGGTAAGAACATAACGATAACCACCGCGCGATGCTACACTCATTGGGCCACACACATCGGTATGTATGATTTCCAATAAGTCCGTACCTCGCTCCATCATACCAGAAAATGGAGTCTTAGTCATTTTACCCATCAGACATGCTTCGCATCTTTCAAGTGATTCAAGAAGTCCATCGGAATGGAGTTTCTTCATACGCTTCACTCCAATGTGACCAAGACGACAGTGCCACATACAGGTCGAGTTATCGCTCAATTTCAAACGTTTAGCTTCAATGTTATTAATGTGTGTATTTCCATAATCGAGATTCAATAAGAATAGACCATCTATCAAAGGTGCATGTGCATAAAACATATTACTCATATAAATCGAACAACCATTATTCTCGGACTTAAACAAGTAACCGTCTCGCAATAAACATGATCCGGATATAATGTTCATGCTCAACGCAGGCACCAAATAACAATTATTTAAGTATAAAACTAATCCCGATGGTAGATAAAGAGGTAGCGTGCCTACCGCGATCACATCAACCTTTGATACATTTCCAATGCGCATTGTCACCTTGTTCTTCGCTAGCTTCCGTTTATTCTGCAGCACCTGTTTCGAGTTACAAATATGAGCAACCGAACCAATATCAAATACCCAGGCACTACTACGAGTACTAGTGAGATACACATCAATAACATCTATATCGGATATACCTTTCTTCTTGATGTTTCCGTTCTTCAAATCCGCCAAGTACTTAGGGCAATTCCGCTTCGAGTGAACTTCTCCCTTGCAGTAAAAGCACTCAGTATCAGGCTTAGGCCCAGCCTTGGTCTTCTTCGCCGGTGCGGTAACTTTCTTACCGCCCTTCTTGAAGTTTCCCTTTTTCTTATACTTGCCTTGCTTCTTGAATTTGGTGGTCTTATTGACCATCAACACTTGGTGCTCTTTCTTGATCTCCACTTCTGCAGACTTTAACATGGGGAAGAGTTCAGGCAACGACTTGTCCATGTTTTGCATATTGTAGTTCATCACAAAGTTCTTGTAACTTGGTGGTAGTGATTGGAGGGCACGGTGAATCCCCAAAGCATTAGGGATCACTATACCTAAGCTTTGAAGCTTTCTTGCGTGCCTAGACATCTTAAGCACGTGCTCAATGACGAAGCTGCCCTCTTCCATCTTGCAGTAAAAGAACTTTTCAGAAGCCTCATAACTCTCAACTGCCGCGTGAGCCTCAAATATCATTTTGAGTTCACGTACAATATCATGTGGGTCATGGTTCTCAAACCTTTTCTGAAGCTCCGATTCCAAACCATACAAGATAACACACTGAACTGTGGAGTACTGATTCTTCTGAGCGAGGAAAACATTCTTTACCTCACCGGTAGCATCATCTGCAGGCAGGTCACCTAGCGGTGCATCCAGCACATAGGTCAAATTACCAGCATTGAGGACAATCCTCAAATTGCGGAACCAATCCGCGAAGTTGCTTCCATTGTTTTTCAACTTTTCTTTCTCTAGGAACGCATTAAAATTGATGGTAGGGGCGCCATTGATCTACAACATATTTGCAATAGTTTAGACTATGTTTATGACAAATTGAGTTCTAATTAATAGTTAAATTAATCTAGGTGAACTCCCACTCAAAACAATATCCCTCACATTGCTTTAGTGATCACATGAACCAAATCCACCACATCAAAACCGATCATCACGAGAGTTGATGTAGCTTCAATGGCGAACAATCAACATGTTCATCATATCTACTATATGACTCATGCTTTACCTTTCGCTGATCTGTGTTCCGAGACCATGTCTGTACATGCTAGGCTCATCAAGATTAAACCTTAGCTTCCGCATGAGAAAATCTGGCTTGCTCACGTTGTATACACTCGCAGAATCTAACACACCCGATCATCATGTGGTGCTTCTAAACAACGAGCTTTAGCAACGGTGATTACTAAGGATGAACACTTTATAACTTGAAATTTTTGTGCTTGAGGGATCATCTTATAATGCTACCGTCGCGAACTAAGCAATACAAGATGCATAAAAGGATTAACATCACATGCAATTCATAATATGTGATATGATATCGCCTTTCTTCTTGTGCTTCCGATCTCCATCTTCAAGCACGAACATGATCTCCATCATCACCGGTATGGCGTCAAGGTCAATGGCGCCGCTTCATGGTTGTCGTCCACCAGCATCAACTATTACAACTACTTTGAATAGACACGCAGGTCTTAACGGAATTAAAAAGACAACCATATGGCTCCTGCCGGTTGCCGACTTACAATAAGGAACATTGCATACATCATATGTAATCACAATCATGGCCATATCAAATCACAACACACCCCTGCAAAACAAAGTTAGACGCCTCTAATTTTCTTTGCATATTTTACGTAGTTTGGGTCTTTCAATAAGTGTCGTTCTAACTTATGAACAAGAACTACAACGTTTATGTTTGAACTATCAAGTGCCCGTTGTAAATTGAATCTATACTATGATGGGAGAGACAGACACCCGCAAAGCCACTTATGCAATACAAGTTGCATGTTAAGCGTGGAGCAAGTCTCATGAATGATGAATGTAAGGTTAGCCCGGTCCGCTTCATCCCATCATACTGCAAGATGCGAAATACACAAAAAGCAATTGATAATAAAAGCACCACCGCCCACAATGACCATTGTGTTCTACTCGTGCAAAAGATCTACATATAGACACGACTCTGATACCACTGTAGGGGTTCGTATCTTGGAAAACAAAAAAATCTACCACATGCACACAAACAAGCCAAGATCTATCTACTAGATTATAGTAACGAGTCAATAGAAGCACTCACCCTCGAAGATTCCAAAGCGGTTAACGAGAGCAGATTCTCGTGGGTGACATAGTCTTACACTTGCCGATCTCAAGATCGCGTAGATGATCCTTCTGGCGCTGCATTCCGGCAGCGCTTCCGCAGTCGGTCACACATTCGGTACTCGATGAAGACCTTCCTCTCCCTTGTTCCAGCAGGCAGCGGAGGTTGTAGTTCTCCCCTCGTGATTTCGGCAGCACGACGGCGTGGTGATGGAAGTAGAGGGAAGATCTTGCAGGGCTTCGCCTAAGCCAGTGCGAGTTATGGTGGATCTAGGGTTTCTCGGTGATCTAGGGTTTAGAAGACCGGGAGGAGGAGGAGGTGTCGGCGACGGCGCGACGACGGCTAGGTGTGGAGGGGCTAGGGCTTGGTGATTTGGGGCAGCCCTCCCCCTCTATTTATGAGAGGGAGAACAGCCTTGGGAGGGGTGGGTTTGAATCCAAACACAAACCCAAGTTGGATTGAGAGAAGGACTTGTTTCTTCTTCCACTAGGAAACCATTGTTCCATTTTGACTTTTCAAACTCCCCGTTTGACTTTCAATTTAGAGCTTTAATTCTCTCTTGCAAATGCCCACACCAAGTGACTTAAGATATGATCCAATCATTCCACTTACCCATGACACATTCATGGTCCATTCCCCTTCCGGACCGGTGAACCTTCTAGACCCTTCTAAAACCTCTCCGATGAAAACATCGGAATCTTTCCCGAACTCCAGAATCGGACTTTCCTTATATGAATATTATTCTCCGGACCATTCCGGATCTCCTCGTGATATCCCAAATCCCATCCGAGACTCCGAACAACATTCGGTATCCCTACTAACATTCCATATCTACTAAACAACATCGAATCCTTAAGTGTGTCTCCCTACGGTTCGTGAATTATGCGGACATGACCGAGACACTTCTCCGATCAATAACCAATAGAGGAATCTGGAAATTCATATGGCTCCCACATATTTCTACGATTACTTTGCGATTGAATGAACCACTTAGATACGATACCAATTTCCCTTTGTCTCACGATAGTTTACTCATCCGAGGTTTTGATCGTCGGTATCTCTACATACCTAGGTCAACCTCATTACCGATAAGTACTCTTTTCTTGTTCCCGTGATATGTAATCCCTTGTGATCCAGTCACATGCTTGCAAGCCAATTGGATGACATTCCACCTAGAGGGCCCAGAGTATATCTATCCGTCATATGGATGGACAAATCCCACTCTTGATCCATGTGCCTCAACACATACTTTCCGAACACTCAATGCCACCTTTATAGCCACCCAGTTACGGTGTGGTGTTTGATGTCATCAAAGCATCCTTTCGGTGATGGTGATTAGCACGATCTCATGGTCGAAGGAATTAGGTTACTGTGCATTAGAAAGCTTATAGCAAACGAACTATTTAAATGACTTGATCTTTATGCTACGCTTATCTATAGGAGTATGTCCATCATACCATTCTCCTAATGACATGATCTTGTTGTTAATAACATCTCAATGTTCATGATCGAGAAACCACGATCATCTATTAACCAACAAGATAGTATTATAAAGAGGTTTTACTAGGGACTCTAATTTATCTTACAAATCACACAAGTATTAATGTTTCCGGTTAATACTGTTATAGCATGAATGTAAACATTTATCATAAACACAAAGATATAATAATAACCACTTTTATTATTGCCTCTAGGGCATATCTCTAACACTTTGTCCTCACTCATGCGCACCCGGTACCCACTTCCAGGTCGGCCACTCATCCTAAAATTGCTCTAGGCCAAGCACGCTTAACCTTAGAGTTCTTTTTGAATGAGCTTTCAGAAAAGAATGTTACAACTTGTTGGTATGTGTTTCCTATCAATCCTATTGAGCCATGCGCCAGGGTCTCACGGGCTCGTTGGTAATCGTTGCCCAATAGTGTCATAGGCAGTAGCACGCTAGCACATAGCAGTGTCAAAGACACTCGCGCACGGCATCAACTTACTATTTGCCACAGAACTCTACCACCTATGATATGTAGAATCTAGAGCTAACAGTGGTACAACTACCGCCTAAGAAACTAGCGCACAGAGCATGGCCACGCTTTGAGCAGTGACTGATGCGAGCGGTGACTGATGCGAGAAGTGACTGATGCGAGCAGTGACCGAAGGTTCAAGTTTTTTTTCTGTGGCAAAGCATGGCCACATTTTATTTTCTTGCAAATATTTTTCACAAAAGTATTTATTGAATGGTTTGGACAATTATTGACCGTTTGTGTTATCCGTTTTTTTAGCTAAACAGAGTTAATTATTTTTGGAAAACCATTTTCTTTGTTGGAAGCAAACATTTATTCGCCACTCATAGTTGACGCAATTATTTCATTTTTTATATATTTGAGCAAAGTTAATTATCTTCGCAACCCATTTTCTTGTTGGAACCAACACTTTGTTCCTAAACCGACTACCGCTAGGCCACTCATAGCTAACACGATTTCGTCATAGCCGTTCCATTTTTTCGATGACGCTGCCCTCCCCCCCGGCGCCACGGCATTTCCCGCGGCACCCTGGTCCGTCTGTCGTAAGGACTACGTTGTCTGGGCTTATCCACGCTAGGGGCACTTTCTTGTCCACCCGCCTCACACTGGGCTCAGCGTCGCGGGATATCCAGCTCTCTCTAGTTCCGTGCGCCATATGATCTTTGGTGGCCGACCTCTTCCACCCACTCTAGGGGCGCTAGGTGTACGTCTATGTTTTAGTAATGCCGGGAGAGGGGCATAACTGTCACCCTCCTCTCGCACGATCTTCGCATGCCTCGCCTTCCCTTGCAGCGTATAGGTGACAACCGCGCCAAAGGGTTCGAACCCTGTACAAGGAGATCCTAGCACTATAGCCCATAGGCACGACGGGGATGGCTTTGTGCGACGAAGAAAGCGGCGATTGGCCGTTACCGATGCAGCTCATATCGTATAGCTGGGAGGAGGGTTAGCGCCCATGCTACCGACATCGAATGGGGTATAGGCGGTGGAGAGGGTGCCATCGGCAACACCTACTATGGGCAGACATGGGGACAACTATGATCTTGCAGGATGCCACCGATATGGGAGGGTAATCCACCGATACACCGATCTATGCAAACCGGCACGCCCCGGGTCAATGAATAATTCCATGGACTGCCGAAAGGCAAGTATACCTCTCAACACAAGCAAAAAATAGTCCTAGGGACGGCGGGAGGCGCCCCCGGGTCAATGAACAATGCCACGGACATCCAACATGGATGGTGCATAGGGCGGTGGAAGGGGTGCCCCCCAATCACATACTATGGATACGTAGGGGGAGGCAGAACAGTGTACTCAAAATAGGAGGGAACTCCATCGATAGGTCAAACCCTGCCACCCGAGACATCAGTGTGGCACCGAACAACTAAGCGCAAGAACTACGTGGATGCCTGGGCTCGCGCCATTATAGGAATGAATAATTCAAGCACTGGCGAGAGGAAGGCATAACCTAGAGGGACGACGACGCACCGGATGGTTCGAAGGCGGCAGATGAACAGGGCGGTCGATCCTCCTCGGAAGGGAGCACCACGACATGTTTAGGATTGTCAACACCCCATGACGGCAACTCTCACTACGTGCGGCGAAGGGTACGGCCCACAAACTTGCAAGGGAGGATCTGACAAAGCGGTGAGTTTTTCTTTGGACACATTTTTTTATTCGCATAAAACAACACGAAAACACATGGTCTCACAACTACTAACACATAATACATAGCGAACGATACATAGTATATCAAGGCCTCAGGTCTCCTTGAAGTGATCGTGGTCAACTGTCATGTAGGCTTCTCCCACGAAAGCAAGATCCATTAAGAAGGGTTACACAAACAAACAAACCGTATCAGACATACCCAAAAATAGCATATAATTGATACAAAGTGGTCGAGTTCATAACGAAACAAACCTAATGACTTCAGGAGTTGTCATTAGTAGTCTACTTATCTCGTTTATATGGGTACCGACATAAACAACACTGTGTTGTCGTTTTAGCAAAAAAAAACACCAAGTAAGTACTAGAAACTCTTATAATGAAAGGGATAACAAAATACAAATGTTCAGAAAAAGGCAATACCTTTCAGAGAGACGTCGCATCGTACCAATAACTGCATGAGATATGGGCGTGCCGATCGAAGGAGGCTGCAATAATGAAAACAGTAAAATAAAAAAACAAAATAAAAACATCTATGTTGATAACGGCTTGGAAATGGTGAAGAGCAAAACCTAACCAGTGTAGAGCCAGGTGAACCGTCCTGAAATGGTAAAGCAGGGACCTCTATGTTGATAACGATATCTGTCCTAGCGCCATCGAAATAGGAACAGGCTATGGCGACGAGACAATGGAGGTGCCAGGGCTGCTCAAGTCAACAACCGGCAGGACACGTGGCGTCTACACGGATTTGAATAAAAAATTGGCGTGCACGGACGTCGACATTAAAAAATAAGACAACAAGAAAAATAGTACCTCCGATAGCCGCATTAGTTCAATGTGAGTACTGATAACAGTCAAAAAGTGAAGCGTTATCTTATTGAAATCGATAACCTGTCTGGATATTTGTTGCGAAGTAAACAAACCATTCATCGTCCAGAAAATGTCATAGTAATTTCAAAAATAATAAAAAATGGGTTTTCGCTAAAATGACTTGCCTTCAAGCATATGCACTAAGTTCAGGAGGATCAGTCCTCAATGTAAAGACCAGTCCTCAATGTAACACGCCCAACGAAGCGTACCTTAGCCACCCTCTCTGAAACAAAATTAATGTCCCTTCATAAGATAGGACACATCATGGGCAAAAATAAAAAAAATGGATCACAACATACTAACCGAATTGCGGAGAACTAATTAAACAACGCTTCCTCGCCGCCAAACCTAAAGAAAAGCCAGCATCAGGGGAAAAATATAGGCAGGGACAAATCGTTTCCTATGACATACCATATTGTCCCATTCATTCTGCCAGTGCCATCGTCTAGATCAAAAGATGCCTTTTCCTCATTGATGACTAGGTTCAGAAAGCGACCAACGATATGCACCTTCAAACGAGAATGACAATATTAAAATGACAATTTGATAACTGGGAAGGTTTTAAAGACTATCCAGAGAATGACAAAACAATGAAGTACTTACACTGGAAACCACCTTGTTATTGATAACTAAACCTAGCTGACGATCACCACAGAGCCCATCCTTGATCATTTTTATAGTCAGAGGCATCAGAGTAAATCCACTGTTCGGAACTGAGCTAAGCGTACGCATCTGAAAAGATAGGGAACCAGCTAAATATAGACAGCCCAATCCATTAAAGTAGAAGATGCAAGAAATCCTAAAAACAAAATAAAACCTGCACATTAGTTCGCTGACTAGCAAAACTATGACCACCGACGTGGCCATGCCCTGGCGCAGCAACGACCTGACAAAGACGGCCGGTCCATGCAGCAGTGGGTGAACGAGATGCACGGGGATGGCGAGAAGACGAGCGGTGCGGCGGGAATGGAAGGGGGTAGTGGGGCGAGAGGCAATGTGCGGTACCCCCATTGGGCCTATAAAGAGGAGACAATAGAAATCAGAGAGCAACAAAACAAATATTCAAAATGCACCTAGCTCGCAGGCTAGTAAACATAGCGAGCAAATGAGATTCGTAACGGTCTGCAAAATAGTAAACTGGCTCCCAGGAGTGTCAGACAAGAATGCTATGGCCTATGCCCCCTATTTAAGCTATCTCTTCCCTCAAAAAAAAGTTACCTCCAGCACGGCCACACCTCATGCAAAAGGAAATGCCCTTTAGCTATAAGTTAGGGCATCTTTCATCGGACCGATGCATCTCGTACGAGCGCGTCCGAACCGTAAAATGCGTCCGCCTCAACCCATTCGTTTGTCTAATCCGGCAACGTTTGAGTCGGCCCGGTCACTACCGCAGACTCATCCACTGGGCCATTAGTTAGACACCGCTTACCGGCGACATTGATTCAGACGACCAGTGGCACCGATTCAGACGCAACCACGACAACAATTTAGAGGCACTGCACGGAAGTTCGAGACGGCACGCTGACCAACCGGTGCACCATGTGTCCCCGCATTGTCATTGATGGCGAAGTAATGGGAAGATGTGGGCGAGGGCGCCCACAACCACTCCGGTGCTGACCTCGGGAGTGATGACGTTAACGACGAGAATGACGACATCGTCAAGAAGGAATCGGCGGACGACGTCGCCGGGAAACTTGCCCCCCGGGGTAACGTGAGGTGCTGGCCCGGGGCTACGAGGACGCCTTCACCAATCAAGCCATTGTGGCCAGCGCGCGCGAGGAGTACGCCCACTAGCATGGGAAGAGGAGACCCTCTAGCTCACCGCCATGGTGGTGTAGACTAACGCCCAGCTGCCTCCACCGCTGATGCTGCCTGGATGGGAGCCTCCGATGTAGGTGTTCAACCCGCATGCTCCCGCTTCCGCCACAGGCTTGCCACTGCCTAACCTCTAGACGTCGCGAGTACATCGACCTTAACTAATAAATGGACGAGGTGGCGCCGACACGCGAAGTTTAGTACGTAGGGCTAGTAGTTCAAATTAAGTTTTTGTTTTTATATTTTGAATGTAAATTAAGTTTGAAGCTTGCCAGTTCTATGCCGCAAATAGTTTGTGTTTGATTTTTTGCAAAAAAAAATGCCGCAACCGTGCAAACGCGCCCGACTCGACCCAATCTGTGCATGTAATCTAGCCAATGGTTGCGTCGCCGTCGATATCGCCGCATCCACCACCCCATGCAACGCCATCTCGGTGATATCACTTTCATTATCCGCGAGAATTTTTTTCGCCGCAAGAAATGAGGTGTGCGTGGGAAACTCCGGCACTGACGGCCTATGTCGCGTCGCCATTAACGTCCCATTGCGAGGGTGTCAACCGGTGACCCTAAACCCTAAATCATAAACCCGACAGCGGGAGAGAGATGGACATATGGGTCGGGCCGCTGAGCTGGACATTACGGACTTGCCGGACAACGGTCTATGTCGGCCATGCCAGACCAACGCCGACGCCCGCCGGACATGTCGGACCAACGATAGCTGGACATGCCGGACCAAGGCCCCAAATCGACTGCGGCCCGACCCAAACCGATAAAAATGGACAGTTTAGGGCTACCAAATGGGCCGAACCTGTTGAGAATGCGCTTAGGACATGCCTGGCCGCTGACATATCCTCGGCGGGATCCCCACCACCATGTCTAGCAGCCGGCAACCCCGACGCAGTCAAAGAAGAGGCACATGAGAGGCCGTGGTGGTTGCCACATCTGTCGTTGCCACGTCGGTCTCACTACATCTAAAGATGTAATTGGTGAGACCCATGGGAGCCTCCACTGAGCTCAGCCCGTTCTGGTCGACCAATGGCTTATCCAGCTAAACGATTGTTACGCCACACGTTCATCTAGCTAAAAAAATTGCCACGGTGCACCCAGGGGGAAGCGATGGAACAACGTGTTCCTACCCGCTCGCTGTTGCGTCTGGGCCCCTTCTTTGGCTGGTCCACATTGTCGGTGGCGTCTGCAGGATTGGCATGGGTTTTTCTCGGCGTGAGAAGAAGAGCGGTAGGGAGTGGCACGGCCAGGTGCCATGTGTGGGAGGAAGATCGGTAGGGAGTGGCGGGGCCGGGTACCGCGTGTGGGAGGACTCGCCCGTGGGGTGGGTTCGTAGGTCGATTGGGAGCGGTCATACTCGCTTGCGGCTGCTCGAGGGCCCATTGCCCGTCGGGACCGCGCGGTTGGTGTACGCCGCGAGGGCTCAGGGTTGGTATGCGCGTGGATGGAGCCATCAGGTTCAGCGGTGGGTTGGGGTTTTCGCGTCTGCCCGCCTCGAATTCTGGTGGCTTCATCGCGCTGGCGTCTCCTCGTTTGCCCGCGGGGTCTACTGTGCGAGGAGAGGTTGCATAAGACGATGCACCCCCTTTCCACCCCCGCCCGTCCCATTGTTCATCGGCTCCTCCGCTTCTCACTTGCCCATCTCGCTTGTGTCGCCTCCCCAGATCGACCAGAGCTTCTCACTTTCCCATCTCGCTTGTGTCGCCTCCCTAGATCCGCCATCCTTCCCAATTTCTCCGCCTTGTTTCCCCATGGAGCTCCTCTGCTGTGGGTTTGGTTAAGGTAGGCCCTTGTTTTAGCGGAGGGGATCGGTAATATTGGCTTCCCTTTTGCTTATTCCTTTCGTGTGACAAGGATTCTTCTCGTTTTGGTCGTTTTCCCTTGTAGGTCCAGCTTTCTTGGAGATTTTTTTTTTTGGAAATGGGCGCTTTATTACTCAACAGTAATTACACCCGGCCTCTGCATAGCTAGTGTTGGGAATATGCCCTAGAGGCAATCATGTATGATGATATTTTCCATTGTATTCATAAAGATATTAAGTAGTCCTTGTATAAACATCTGATGTGTATCATTGAATATGTGATTCGGTTGTGGAACTATGCATTCATGTTGTTTGTACTAAATATCCTTGGTCATTGAGGTTGTGCTGGACACACAACTTAGACCAATGTGAAAGTTGGCTTGATGACTCGGTTCCACTTGTCATGGGCATGGAGATGCCATTCCGACTTACACAGATTTGGCTAAAGAGTTTAGCGATTAGGATTGACCCATATTGAGGTACAACGAACAAGTTGTCATTTGTATATCTCAATCAATGTAATCCTTAGACCTGAGGTTGTTGCATAGTCCGAGTTGAGGATCACCGACTTAGGTTACACAAACGTTGATCCGAATCGGGCGCTTATAAAGGCAGGGTTCGGGTCGACCGAGAATCAAGCTGCATGATGTGAATAACCAAGATGGGATTTTGCCCCTCCACTCGGAGAGATATTCTCTTGGCCCTCTTGTGAGATATGATTCGGAAAGCATGGCCATGCACGACTCGGTTAAGTGTTAACCGAGGCGATCGACTAAGAGTTAGTTGGGTGAATCACTTATCTCGGATCGAGAAGAGAGTCGGACTATTTAAGGGATGACATATATTCGCCTATAGTCTAACAAGGTATATCGTCAGGCAAAAGGGACTCGGACGCAAGTCACGTTGGAAAGGCAAGTCGTCATGACTCTTTGGTACTTGGGAGTCGTCACGTTCTGCTAGTTGTCTTCGGGCTAAGGATGAGTCCACGGATATTAGTTGTCTTATGCTTGCTCACATGGAACCGGACTGGCAAAAGCAGTTCGAGCATGTTGAGGCCTACGATATGATCGAAAGCCTCAAAAGTATGTTCCAGGCTCAGGCGAAGACTGAGAGGTATCAAGTCTCTCAGGCTTTGCTGAGTTGCAAGCTTAAGGATGGTGATCCACTGAGTCCGCATGTGATCAAAATGGTTGGTTATGTGCAGTCTCTAGAGAGGCTTGGCTACCCCATTAGCGAAGAGTTCGCTACGGATATAATTCTGAACTCTCTTCCTAGTGCATATGGACAGTTCATTTTGAACTACCACATGCATGGTATGGATAAGAAGCTCACTGAATTACATGGGATGCTCAAGCAGGCAGAGGCGGATCTCAAGAAGGGTGCCAGTCAAGTGTTGATGGTGCAGAATAAGGCTAAGTTCAAGAAGAGTTCTTGGACTAAGAAGAAGGCTAAGTCAGGAGTAAAGCAGGCTCAGGACCCGGTCCCAAGCGCTTCCTCGTGGACTAAGCCATCTCCTTCACCGGATCCACTTGCTTCTCGCAAGGCGGATGGCCACCAAGAGGAATCTGCAAGTACTTGGCCAATAAAGCCAAGAGTGGAGGTATGACTTGACTCGGTACACTTGTTTGCAATGTTATAGACATATATCTTGGCCGATGCACCTAATAGTTCTTGGGTATATGATCTTTGGATCGATTATTCACATCTGCAACTCGTTGCGAGGGGTAAGAACTAGGAGCGAGAAAGGCGTAGCAGGCGGTTGATATTCGAGTCGGCAACAAAGCAAGAGTTGTTGCGTTGGAAGTCGGCACGATGCAACTTCATTTACCTTCCGGATTCATTATGGAACTGAATAATTGTTATTATGTTCCAGTGCTCAGTCGAAACATTATTTCTGCTTCATGTTTGATGAGGCAAGGCTATGAGTCGAATATCAAGAATAATGGTTGTTCTTTGTATTTGAATGATATGTTTCACGGCTTTGCACCCGTCCAGGATGGGTTATTTATTTTGAATCTTGATGGTGAGTCGGTTTATAACATAAATGTTAAAAGGTTGAAACCAAATGATCTGAATATGACTTACTTTTGGCACTGTCGGCTTGGTCATATAAGTTGGAAACGCATGAAGAAGCTCCATGATGATGGACTCCTAACTTCGTTCGACTTGGAGTCGTTCGAGACATGTGAATCTTGCCTACTCGGCAAAATGACCAAGACACCTTTTGCAAAGAGTTGCGAAAGGGTGTCCGACTTGTTGGGACTAGTACATAGTGATGTATGTGGACCAATGAGCACGACAGCCAGGGGTGGTTATGAGTACTTCATTACCTTCACTAATGATTTGAGTAGGTATGGATATATCTACTTGATGAAACATAAGTCGGAAGCCTTTGAAAAGTTCAAAGAATTCCAGAATGAAGCACATAATCAACTCGGCAAGAAAATAAAGTTTCTTCGGTCGGACCGAGGAGGCGAGTACATGAGCCATGAGTTTGATGACCATCTGAAAAGTTGTGGAATAGTTCCTCAACTTACTCCGCCAGGAACGCCACAAAGGAATGGTGTTTGAAAAGGAATCGGACCTTGTTGGACATGGTACGATCAATGATGAGTTGGACAGATCTGCCTTTATCATTTTGGGGTTATTGTCTAGAAACAGCGGCGTTCACACTAAACAGAGTACCATCAAAATCGGTAGAGAAGACACCGCATGAGATGTGGACAGGCAAAAAGCCGAGTTTGTCTTTTCTTAAGATTTGGGGTTGTGAAGCATTTGTCAAGCGACTTCAGTCGGACAAGCTTACAGCCAAGTAAGATAAGTGTATTTTCGTGGGGTATCCAAGGGAAACCTTGGGTTACTACTTCTACAACCGAGAAGAGGGCAAAGTGTTTGTCGCTCGGAACGGTGTCTTCCTTGAGAAAGAGTTTCTCAGTCGGGGAGTAAGTGGGAGCACGGTGCAACTCTAAGAAATACGAGAGGAACCGGATAGTAGCGAGTCGGCAAAAACCTTGGAGGTTGAGCCGATCATGGGTAGCTGAGCCGGCGGCAGCACCTGTACTATGAAGATCAGCAAGATTACGAAGTGTTCGTGATGTGTTGCTGTTAGACAGTGATAAGCCAGCAAATTATTCGGAAGCGATGGTGGGATCTGATTCCGAGTCATGGCTTGGAGCCATGAGATCCGAGTTAAAGTCCATGGATGAAAATCAAGTTTGGAACTTGGTTGATCTGCCAGACGATGCAAGACCCGTCGAGTGCAAATGACTCTTTAAGAAGAAAACTGATATGGATGGAAATATTTCCGTCTATAAAGCACGCCTTGTCGCGAAGGGGTTCCGACAAGTTCAAGGAGTTAATTACGACGAGACTTTCTCTCCCATAGCGATGCCTAAATCAGTTCGGATCATGTTAGCTATAGCGGCCTATTTCGACTACGAGATATGGCAGATGGATGTCAAAATGGCTTTCCTTAATGGAAATTTAACCGAGGACGTGTATATGATACAACCCGAGGGTTTTGTCGATCCGGCTAATGCTGACAAGGTGTGAAAACTTCAGAAATCCATTTATGGGTTGAAGCAAGCATCTCGGATTTGGAATATTCCCTTTGATGAGGTAGTCAAATCGTTTGGCTTCATCAAGAGTGATTATGATTCTTGTTTGTACAAGAAGTTTAGTAGGAACAAAGTAAATTTTCTAATCGTATATGTGGATGACATATTACTGATTGGAAATGATGTCCAGATGTTGCAAGAAACCAAGGAATCATTGGAAAGGATTTTCTTAATGAAAGACTTGGGTGAGGCAACATACATCCTCGGAATCCGTATCTATAGAGATAGATCAAGGAGGCTCATTGGATTGAGTCAGAGTACTTATTTGGACAAAGTGTTGAAGAAGTTCAACATGGAATCGTCTAAGAAGGGGTTCTTACCGATGTCCCATGGTGTAAAACTTAGCAAGACTCAGTGTCCTTCGACTACTGATGAGCGAAGTCGGATGACTGCGATTCCATATGCTTCTGCAGTTGGACCCATCATGTATGCCATGATTTGTACTAGGACGGATGTTTCCTATGCTCTAAGTGTTGTGAGCAGATACCAGGCTAATCCTGGAGAGATCCACTAGACAGCGGCTAAAAATATCCTAAAGTACTTGAGAAGGACTAAGGATATGTTCTTGGTTTATGGTGGTGAAGATGAACTCAGTGTAAAGGGTTACACGGATGCAAGTTATCTTACCGACTCTGATGATTCTCGTTCGCAATCCGGATACGTGTTTATTTTAAACGGAGGTGTTGTGAGCTGGAAGAGTTCCAAGCAAGAGACTGTGGCTTCACAACAGAGGTCGAGTATAATGTCACGGAGGCAAAGAAGGAAGCTTTGGATGAGGAATTTCCTCATGGATCTTGGTGTGGTTCGTGGCTCGCCCAATCCGTTAGACGGTATTGTGACAACAATGGTGCTATTGCACAAGCCAAGGAACCTAGAGCACCGTAAAACATGCACATCATAGTGCGGCACCACCAGATTCGCCAGTTTGTGGATCAGGGTGATATCAAGTTATGCAAGGTACACACAGATGCAAATATTCGCTGACAAAGCTATTACCACACCCGAAGCATGACGCGCACCTGAGAGCCATGGGCATTAGATGCTTAGACATGTGATGTCGGAAGATTGACTCTAGTGCAAGTGGAGATCATGGGAATATGCCCTAGAGGCAATCATGTATGATGATATTTCCCATTGTATTCATAAAGATATTAAGTAGTCCTTGTATAAACATCTGATGTGTATCATTGAATATGTGATTCGATTGTGGAACTATGCATTCATGTTGTTTGTACTAAATATCCTTAGTCATTGAGGTTGTGTTGTACACACAACTTAGACCAATGTGAAAGTTGGCTTGATGACTCGGTTCCACTTGTCATGGGCATGGAGATGCTATTCCAACTTACACAGATTCGGCTAAAGAGTTTAGCGAGTCGGATTGACCCATATTGAGGTACAACGAACAAGTTGTCATTTGTATATCTCAATCAATGTAATCCTTAGACCTGAGGTTGTTACATAGTCCGAGTTAAGGATCACCGACTTAGGTTCACAACGCTGATCCGAATCGCGCTTATAAAGGCAGGGTTCGGGTCGACTGAGAATCAAGTTGCGTGATGTGAATAACCAAGATGGGATTTTGCCCCTCCACTCGGAGAGATATTCTCTGGGCCCTCGCGTGAGATATGATTCGGAAAGCATGGCCATGCATGACTCGGTTAAATGTTAACCGAGGCGATCGACTAAGAGTTAGTCGGGTGAATCACTTATCTCGGATCGAGAAGAGAGTCAGACTATTTAAGGGATGACAAATATTCGCCTATAGTCTGACAAGGTATATCGTGAGGCAAAAGGGACTCGGACGTAAGTCGCATTGGAAAGGCAAGTCATCATGACTCTTTGGTACTTGGGAGTCGGCATGTTCTACTAGGAGCCGCTACCGACTGATCGATTGAGAGTCGGACTCCAATCGTGTCCAAGTAGCCATGAGCCTGTGGGGTCACACACTTAAGAGCGGGAGCAAGTTCGGATTGGATCTGAACATGTAATCTGGTTGGGTTGGACCTAAACCTGATAAGGACTGAGTTAGTGAGTTGGACTCACGGTGACTAGTGTTATATGGGCTTTAGTGAATGGGTCGCGCGAGCAGAGCCCACGTTCACTCCCTATATATAGTGGAGCACTGTAACCCTGAAAGGTTAATCGGTGTTCGGTTAGGTCATTCCATGTGTTGGAAACCCTAGCTCCACAGCAGTCCTACCGTCGATACGAACCTAGCAGTTCGCCGCCGATGCTCCTCCTTGTACGTGTGGATACCAGCAGAGGTGTTGTGCGATCAGCATCAGGACGATCGGATCGTGAGGACTGCACTGCATCAACTGACGCGCTTCATCAGTAATACGCAACTGCGCGTCTAGTGGTAAACCTCGTGGCCTTCTACCTCAGCTAGATCTTGGGATCACCATGTTAGAGGAAAAAGTTTTGTTTTATCTCTGCGTGGCCCAACAGCTAGGATGCACACAGCCAAACAACCACAGTCTCGGTCGAAAACAAGAATAACTGGAATACAAAAAAATGTAAATGAAAGCATAGTTCTCCCAATTATCTAAGGAAGATCTATTCGCAGCGGTTGCTGCCATCCATGTCGGGAGAAGAAATCTCGCGCCGTTTCTTCCAACCGCCTACAACCCTCCGCAAACAAGTCACGGAACTCCATACGTTGTAGAGAAGTCCATGATCGGAGGACAGTCGTGGCCCGATAGATAACCTGCAATGGAGAAGATACAACATTATTAAAAATCTTGTCATTTCTACATAGCCAAAGCGACCAAATAATGGCAAGCGCTCCCAACCTAAATAAAGTCCCATATTTATCCTCAATCCCATTCATCCAGTTTCCAAAAACATTGACTACCGATCGCGGAGGAGATAAACCAGAGGCTATTTGGATGATTGACCATATAGCACGAGCAAATTTACAATGGAAGAATAAATGACGTATTGTCTCATTATGATGACAATATACGCATTCAGTGCTACCATGCCAATTCCTCCTAACAAGATTATCTTTTGTGAGAATCACCCCCTTACGTAGATACCAAGCGGATATCTTCGTTTTAAGGGGTATCCTCAACTTCCAAATTTACTATTATCATCGACTGGAATATTAGGTTGGATCAAAGCTCTATAAAATGAATCAACAGAAAAATTTCCACTATGTAATAGTTTCCATTTAAATTCATCCATACCCTCAGATAGCTGTATCCTGGATAATATTACTAAGAGATTATTCCATGACACCAGTCTAAGACCTAAGAGACTTCTTCTGAAAGACACATTAGGGGGATTAGTTTCCATTACCTCAGCGAGAGTATCCCTTTTGTGTCTAACAATCGAATATAGAGATGGATATTGTTCACAGAGAGAAGTTTGGCCAAGCCATTTATCTTCCCAGAACCTAATCTGTGAACCATCCTTAATATTAAAAGTGCCAAAACAGAAGAATTGCGTTTTGGAAGCCATTAGTCCAGCCCAAAAGTGTGAATCACCTGGTTTCCAAACCAGTGTAGACACCGCTTTTGAGCCAACATATTTCCTCCATAGAATAGTTTGCCAGACCCTTTCTTCGGTAAGAAGTTTGAATAACCATTTACCCAATAATGCGGTGTTTTTGACTTTTAAATCATGTATGCCCAATCCACCATATTCTTTGGGTCGGCAAACAACATTCCATTTGTCCAGTCGATATTTTTTTCTCACTATCCCCCTGCCAAAAGAATCTTGAACGAAAATAGTCCAGTTTTGACAAGACTCCTTTTGGCAACTGGAAGAATGATATCATATACAGTACCATGTTGGTGAGTACTAAATTAATGAGACCAGTCTTCCACCAAGGGATAGCAATTTACCCTTCCAACTATTAAGACGTTTCTGAAGTCTTTCCTCAACGAGTTTCCATTCAGCAATCATAAGACGCCGATAATGTATCGATATACCCAGATAATTTATTGGGAATTGCCCGTGACCATAGCCAAAAATATCGGCATAGAGGTGAGCCTCGTCGTTAGCCTTTCCAAAACAATACAAATCACTCTTATGGAAGTTTATTTTCAATCCAGAAAGCTGCTCAAATGTTGAAAGTATTAGTTTCAGGTTCTTGGCTTTCTCCAGATCATGTTCCATAAATAGTATTGTATCATCGGCATATTGAAGAATAGATAGACCACCATCAACAAGATGTGGAACCAGTCCTTCAATTTGGCCATCATCCTTCGCTCTCTCAATAAGGATGGCCAACATATCTGTCACTATATTAAATAGTATAGACGATAATGGATCCCCTTATCACAACCCTTTTTTGGTCTGGAAGTATTTACCTATGTCATCATTGACATTAATGGAAACACTACACACAGTCACAAAAGACTGTATGAGAGCACACCACTCTTCAGAAAAGCCTTTCAGAAAAGGCTAAGTATATGACTGCTATTTTAGCAGCAAAAGAGGGCATTTGTGTCAAGTAGTTTGTTATCAAACTAGGTGTAGTTCACAGTGGGATAATACTATGAAGATATATTGTGCGACAATATTATCAACATGTTTTAACCCCAAAGAACTAAAGGTCACACCGAAAGACCAAATTTATACAAAGTCATCTCATTAGAGAATGAGTGATGCGTAAAGACGCAAAGACATGCAATTACACACGGACCTGGAAGTGTCAGATCCGGAGATCAGTTGACCACTAGCAATCGTGTACATACAACACCGGAAAGCCATAGGTGTTGAATACACAAAGGTTTGAAACTAGATTATTGACTCTAGTGCAAGTGGGAGACTGTTGGAGATATGCCCAAGAGGAAATAATAAAGTGGTTATTATCATATCTTCACACTTATGATAAATGTTTACATACCATGCTATAATCGTATTAATCGGAAACATTAATACTTGTGTGATTTGTAAACTAAAATAAGAGTCCCTAGTAAAGCCTCTTGTTAAACTAGCTTGTTGGTTAATATATGATCATGGTTTACTGATCATGAACATAGAGATGTTATTAACAACAGGATCATATCATTAGGAGAATGATGTGATGGACATACTCCTATAGATAAGCGTAGCATAAAGATCAAGTCATTTCAATAAGTTCAATTGCTATATGCTTTCTGATACATAGTAACCTAATTCCTTCGACCATGAGATCATGCATATCACCTTTGCCGGATGGATGCTTTGATGACATCAAACACCACACCGAATCGGGTGGCTATAAAGGTGGCATTGAGTGTTCGGAAAGTATTGGTTGAAACACATGGATCAAGAGGGATTTGTCCATCCATATGACGGATAGATATACTGGGCCCTCTCGGTGGAATGTCATCCAATTAGCTTGCAAGCATGTGACTGGGTCACAAGGGATCACATATCACGGAACGAGAAAAGAGTACTTATCGGTAACAAGGTTGAACTAGGTATGCGTAGATACCGACGATCATAACCTCGGATAAGTAAACTATCGTGAGACAAAGGGAAATTGGTATCGTATGTAAGTGGTTCATTCGATCGCAAAGTAATCGTAGAAATATGTGGGAGCCATATGAATTTCCAGATTCCTCTATTGGTTATTGTTCGGAGAAGTGTCTCGATCATGTCCGCATAATTCACGAACCGTAGGGAGACACACTTGAGGATTCGACGTTGTTTGAGTAGTTATGGTATTATGAGAAAGAGACCGAATGTTGTTCGGAGTCTCGGATGGGATCCGGGATATCACGAGGTGATCCGGAATGGTCCGGAGAATAAGATTCATATAAGGAAAGTCCCGGTTTGGAGTTCGGGAATGATTTCGGTGTTTTCATCTGAATGTTCTAGAAGGTTCCGGATTGTCCCAAGACCGGGGAGGGTACATGAATGTGTCATTGAATGATTTCATCATGTACTAAGTGTTCTTGCTGTTCCAAAACTGAAAAGTCAAACTGCCAGTTTGAAAGTCAAACGACTAAAACAGGAAACTGTGGAAAACAGGAAACTGTGGGAAACAGGAAACTGTGGGAAACAAGCAAGAGGAGGTTGAAACCAACTTGGAGGAGGAGTCCTCTCCAAGCCGCGGCCAGCCTAGGCCGAGTTGGGGAGGGACTCCTCCTCCTCGGCGCGCCAGCCCTCCACCTATAAAAGGAGGGGCAGGCCTCCTCTAGACACACAAGTTCCTATCCTCTAATCTCCGCTTAGAGCCGCTTGGTTTAGAGCTTCTAATTGCTTTAGCCTGCGGTTTAGAGCCTTCTAATTGGTGTGTCTAATCTCTAGACCACTAATAGCTCTCTCTCATTCTCCACCATACTCGCCTCGCTTAAGGCGAAGCCTCATGATCTCCTCTACTTCCTGCACACGCCAGCCGCCGAATCACGAGGAGAGTGCTACAACCTCCACGATCACTGGAACAAGGGAGAGGAAGGTCTTCGCCGAGTACCGAACGCAGTGACCGATCATGAAGCGCTGCCGAACGCAGCGGAAGGATCGTCTACACGATCTTGAGATCGGAAAGAGTACGACTACATCACCCACGAGAATCCGCTCTCGTTAAACACTTTGGAATCTTCGAGGGTAAGTTATTCCATCGACTCGTTCCTACAATCTAGTAGATAGATCTTGGCTTGTTTGTTTGTATGCGATAGAAAATTTTTGTTTTCCATGCTACGAACCCCTACAGTGGTATCAGAGCCGTGTCTATATGTAGATCTGTTGCACGAGTAGAACACAATGGTCATTGTGGGCGTTGATGCTTTTATTGTCGATTGCTTCTTGTGTACTTTGCATCTTGCGGTATGTTGGGATGAAGAGGCCCGGGCTAACCTTACATGACATCGTTCATGAGACTTGCTCCACGCTTGACATGCAACTTGTATTGCATAAGTGGCTTTATGGTGCTTTCTCCTAGAATAGTTAAGATCCAATTTACAACGGGTGATCAACAATGCTAGTATCAATGTTGTGGTTCTTGTTCGTAAGTTAGAACGACACTTATTGAAAGCCCCAAACCACGTAAAATATGCAAAGAAAGTAGAGGCGTCTAACTTTGTTTTGCAGGGGTGTGCAGTGATGTGATATGGCCATGATTGTGATTATATTTGATGTATGCAATGTTCCTTATTGTAAGTTGGCAACCGGCAGGATCCATATGGTTGTCTTTAATTTATGTTGAGACCCGCGTGTCTATTCAAAGTAGTTGTAATAGTTGAAGCCGGTGGACGACAACCATGGAGCAGCGTCATTGACCTTGATGCAATGCCGGTGATGATGGAGATCATGTTCGTGCTTGAAGATGGAGATCGGAAGCACAAATAAGAAAGGCCATATCATATCACATATTATTGAATTGCATGTGATGTTAATCCTTTATGCATCTTGTATTGCTTAGTAGACGACGGTAGCA
The DNA here is from genome assembly GCA_030063025.1 of Avena longiglumis. NCBI lineage: Eukaryota > Viridiplantae > Streptophyta > Magnoliopsida > Poales > Poaceae > Avena > Avena longiglumis. The sequence continues at coordinate 518,390,614 of CP125975.1, forward strand.
TTATAAGATGATCCCTCATGCACATGAATTTCAAGTCATAAAGTGTTCACCCTTAGTTAGCACCGTTGCTAAAGCTTGTAGTTTCGAAGCACCACGTGATGATCGGGTGTGTTAGATTCTACAAGTGTATACAACGTGAGCAAGCCAGATTTGCTCATGCGGAAACTAAGGTTTGATCTTGACGAGCCTAGCATGTACAGACATGGCCTCAGGAACACGGATTACCGAAAGGTAGAGCATGAGTCATATAGTAGATATGATGAACATGTTGATTATTCGCCATTGAAGCTATATCAACTCGTGATGATCGGTTTTGATGTGGTGGATTTGGTTCGGTGATCACTAAAACAATGTGAGGGATATTGTTTTGAGTGGGAGTTCACCTAGATTAATTTAATTATTAATTAGAACTCAATTTATCATAAACTAAATCAAAGTGAATTTGCATAGTTGTTGTAGTCATTGGCATCCGCTACCACCTTGCGCTTAGTTATAATTGAGATGATAGAACTATAGAATTCTGGTTAGTTACTTTACGAACTGGTATCGTATTGTTTTGAAGTGTTAATCTAAAGTTTAAAAGTCCTATTGCAAACTTTCAGTAAGTTCTGGTTACTCCATGAAGTTTAATAATTAGTATTAAATCAAGAGTAACAATTCCAAGTGTTAGTATATAAGTATCATGTTTGTCTCCATGATTCTTGATATTCAAAGGATTCTCCTAATATCAAGGTTATCTAAGGATCCGAAAGAGTTGTTTCAGAAACCATGATTTGTGGAAGATATTGTGATATCTGAAACGAAGTTTTGGTTGCAACATGATAGAGTATAATATGGCTAAAGTCATGTTCTCATATTTGATGAGAATTTGCAAAAGGTTGGAGACACTAGTTGTCCTAAACCTCCAAAAGTTTTTGGGAGAGCAACATTATACTCACGATTCACCGTTACAAGCTAATAGTAGCTTGATCATGGATAATTCCATGATAAGGGTGAATATTTGATGTAGGTAAAATATTTACTACACCAAGAGATTACTAAAGAAAGGAATTTGAAAGAACACCAAACATTTGATGATGGTGATCTACTTCAAAGTGCAAGTCCAAAGACATTGGTATTTAACTATACACGCTTTGGACTTTGTGTCATATGAATGACTCCACCAATTGATGTTGATAGATTCTTTCAAACAGAAAAGGAAATACTGAAAGAGAATCTCATAAGTATATGGCAGAAAAGAAAAGACTAGAATTGTTTAGTTTAAGTATATAGATGATATACATGTTATGGCTATATTCTTTGCTTATTAAACAATGTGGTTCTTAAGTATTTGATACTGAATTTGTTGGTGTGAATCGTCATACGAAACAACACAATTCATGAACTACAATGTCCTAAGTAACTAGCAAAAGAATATGTGATGATGTTCATCGAGAACAAAATAAAGGGTTATTGTGTTGCTCGTTAAACATCAAAGCTTGCCTTCAAGATTTGTTTTATCAGGTATTATGAGAACAAAAGGGTTGTTCAAATAATTGCCGTAATCTATAAAAGATGGATGATTTGCAAATCTTGTTGGAGATATCACATCCATAAAACTAGTGCTAAAGATGTCGAAAGACAAATTGATTGAAAGATCACTTAGGAAATGACATCGCCGTTTAAATTATATTGGAAAGAAAACATGAAGAAAATCCATATGGATGGAATTTTGGAGTCTATTTGATTTTGATCAAATGACGCTTGTTAAACTTTCCTAGAGATAATTAAAACTTCGTTCATAGGCCAAAAGGGAACGATAGACTAGCTTATTGGAACTTGTACATATTGTTGTATGAAGTCCATTATGTATAGTCAAGAGCGATGGATTTCAACTTCATGTGCTTTCTTCGAAAATTTGAGTGAATATATGAATATTTACTTAATAAGGATGAAGTGTGAAACATTTGAAAAGTTCAAGGACTTTCAAGATGAAGTGCAAAATCATTGTAACAAGAATATAAATAGTTTATGATAAGATCATAAAGGAAGATATTTGAGTTACAAGTTTAGCATAATACCTAAGATTTAAAGAAATCGTTCCGTGGATTTGCATTTTCCCGAAACACCATAAGAGTATGGAGCGTTCGAGATATGTAATTAAACCTTGTTTGACATGGTAAGATCAAAGGTGTAATTCATAAAACTGCCATTATATTTTAAAGATTAAAAGCTTTAGAGATTACCGTTTTTCCACTGAAAAGAGCTTCATCATAATCCGTTGAAATGACACCATATAAGGTTATGGTTTGGGATAAAACCCAAGTTGTCCTTTCTTAAACATTGGTATGCTATGCATAAGAAAGATGTGTGCAACCAAAGTTGGATGAACCTGTCTTTGTATAAACTGTTAAGTATTCCTCCATAAACACCGGAGACAAAAGTGTTTGTTGCTTAGAACGTCAAGTTTCTTTGAGAAGGAATTTTTCGTGAAAAGTTAAGTGGGAGGACAATAGAACTTTGATAAGGTTAAAAGAACCTTAGCTATATGTGTAGAGTTGCGCAGCACCGAAAAGTGTTTCGGAGGCAGCAACAATGCTGATGGCTCACGTGCTTCAAAGGTTGTGGTCACGGAGATCTAAGTTCCTATTGAAACAAGTAGGTCGAGTAAACAATCAAATACCAAGATTTGAGGGTTGAATCATTATTTGAGAATAATGAACGGACTACATGCAAAGAAGTGATGATGGGCCCTGACTCCGTGTAACACCCTCAGAATCGGACCTATGCAAGTTTTAGCGAAACCCGCCAAACCCGCATAGAAACGATTCAAAGGTGCCCACCAGGCACTTTCGTGCGGGTGGAATACGAAGTAATAACATTACACAACAGTCCTCGATAGGACCCACAGAACAGATATATATACAAAAGCGACTCAAAGAGTCAAGAATACAGATATAATATACAAAGATCCAAATCACCTTGAAAACGGCAGAGCGTCCGACTACGGACAAGATGCAAATGGGGCTAAGAGCCCTGAAGAATAACCAATGGCGTCCATAACCCTACCTAGGCCAAGCCGGAAGGGTAACCCTGCTAACGACGTCGATCTCAAAACCTGCTCAAACAAAAGGGGTGCCGACAAAGGGCAAAGGAAAAAGAGGAGCGTCAGTACTGAGGCCAGTACACGGCGAGGCTAGAATTCGGCGGTCCTCGCCTACATAGGTATGGTGGACTGAGCGGCAGCGGCAGCATGCGCTAAACGACCTATAGAGACTCGATACAACTGGCGGCAATCAGAGAGGGGTGAGAAAGACCTATCCGGATCCAACCTGAAGATACCATCAAACAAACCCATCCTGGTGTTTCCCCCTCGAAACCAAACGAGGAAGTCAACCGAGGAACTCACACCGTTGGCAGTTTTATTTATTCGGTTATCGTTGCAGCAATTACTAGTCAGGTAAAGATACTCATCCTGATAAAATAAGCAGTGGGCACTTTTATTTAATCATTCCATTGTGGTTGCAACACTTAATAGTCAGATACAATTAGCATGAGATATCCCAAAACCCAGCAGTTGTTGGTACTTTTATTTAGCCATTCCATTGTAATTGCCATACTTACTAGTTAGGTACAATGGTCGCAAGCGACACTCCAAACAAGCAATTGTGGGCAGTATTAGTTAGCCATTCCATTATAGTGAAACTGATTACTAGTCATTATAAAGTCAAATTTATAGCAATAAACTTTAGTTATGCTTGTCTATGGTCGAGATACTGTGCTCCAAGTCGTCCATAACAGCGGACACGGCTTTCAGAAAGTTTTACCCGGCCGGGGTGCACCAATAGCAACACACGCTCGATCAACCTCGGAAAACCCAAATCAAAACCCAACGAGGCTTTCACGACTAAGCAATCACAGGATTCAGAAATATTTCAGGGGGCCACCCCATTGAGTAGATCCGCAACGAAGTAAGCAAGCTCCAAGACGGACTCAAGGTTTGCGTCAATGGCTGTAAACGACTGGGAAGCCGAAAGTGTGGCTGGGCTTGTCGATACCGCGAAAACATTCCGCTTACCTAAACAGTACAGTGTGCTCCTCGCACAAACGTAAATACAGAAGTAGCATGGCATAAGTACAGGATAGTAAATAAAACCTCAAACTAGTTTGTGGCCCCAAGAAATTAGACTGAATCAAGCTCGCCTCGGGGGTCCCATATACCTCCCGGATGTGGATAGCGCGATAAATCAAGGAACAGGTATCAAGTACTCGGGGTCCTACGAGACACAAGTGGGCGTTCGGAAACCAAATATTATCTATCACCCACCGATGCCTCTGCTTACTTCAGTTTTAGTTGTTAAACAGGAATTAAAGTGAACGATAAGTAAAACTATGATCATCTCTAACATCAGACATGCGGCCATACTACAACAACTGTGGTTCATGACGACACGCAACCGCACTTGAGCAAGCGACTACGACGCGCAGGTCCAACTATCTACCAAACAACAGGTAATAGGATGTGTCCAAGGAAATATAGGGCCGCATGGTATATCACAGGTATGGAAACTAAAGCATCGCAATACAGATAGCAATAGATCAACAGGAGGGAATAAATACTATAAAAGTAAGATAGGTATAAAGGGGGGAGATGCTCGCCTGAAAACATTGTCGAAGGTTCAACCGAAGATCGGGGCGACACTCGCAACAACTCAACGGCCTTATCCGCGAAGAAGCAAAACACTAGAATAAACACCGGATGCAATATTTAATACAACGGCAGAAGATCGGGCATGATGCATGTATGATGTATGACATGGCAAAGGTGCGATGCAATTAGGTCATATTAAGTGGAATCGGGGTCCCGACAATTAATTAAATGGTTCAAGTTATTTAACTACCCCGAAAATTAAATGTTGCATTATCAAGACAAAAGATGGCACCGGTTCGCTACACAAATTTAAATGAGGCCAATATAAGGCTAGATTTGCCCGCATATGGGCCCCATATTTAATTATTATGTGAATCGGCATAAGGCCCCCAAACCAAAGATATGCATGCGAGTATGCTCAATTCAATATGCAACAAGTTTATTATATTATAAAATAGGGTTTCGGGAAGGGGTTCACACATTAGAGGGCCTCGACGAACTTGAGGTTCCGGGGTTCGGGGTCCGGGGTTCGGTCTCAGGGTTCGACGGGATCGTTCTCGGATGGCAGGGTAGAACTTGGCGTTCGGGTAGACGATCTTGGCGTGGCGTTGGGGCGCATCGGTCTCGCCCTGGACGGTGTCGAACCTGTCGGGCCCGCACAGTTGACCTTTTTTTTTCCGAATGATCTTACCGACTCCATGCGAAGGCCTTGGCGCTCTAGATCGGTCTTCAGGGTCTCGGCCATCGGATCCCTTGAAGGGGGTCATGGCGTCCGTGAGGCGATCTTGTCGATCGATGTCCGTGAGGGAGTCCTTGGGGTCCAGGATGGCGATCTTGTCGGTGGTCTTGGCGTTCGGGGCCTTCGGCTCCGGGAAGGAGAGCTTGATATGGTGGCTCTGGACGCATACGAGATCTTGCGGAAGTTGCGGATAGCCTCGATGCATAGCCATCGGGTGGGTTTTGTAGATCATGTCTTGTCTTTATGTCGATGTAGAACTTGGTTCGATAGTCCTTCTGCTCCCAAATCCTTGCGGTGTTCACGGGGAGCATCTACGATTGGTTCTGCTGGCCAAAACAAACACTGAGGCCAAGATGGGCGCGACGTCTGCAGGTCTCATCCAAAGGCGTGGCTCCAGGCTGAGTGGTATGGCGAGGCGGATGCAGGGAACCGACAACAAGAAGGCGGGCAAGGGCTGGTGCGCGATGTCCAGCACGCTGCAGGAGCTCGTGACGAGCAGCGGAGGCCGAGGTGGGCGCAGAGCCCGACGGGGACGGGCACGAGGCGGCCGGCGGCGGCATCGGCCAGACAGAGGACGGCGGCCGGAGGCGGTCGCGGTCCGGCTCGGTGGCGAGGCGGAGGGCCGAGGAAGCCGGCGGCGGGTGAGCTTGGCCTGAGACGGGGCGAGGAGACGGGGCGCCGACGAGGAGGGCGTCGGGCCAGGGCGAAGGGCGATGCGCTCGCTGGTGGCGGAGCTCGCGGAGAAGGGGGCGGCGAGGGATGCTCGGGGCGGGGAAGCTCCACAGGCGGACGCTGGGGAAGGAGGTAGGGCGAGGTAGGAGGAGGGCGACGGCAGGGGCGAGGTAGGAGGAGGTGCAGGCCACCGCGGGCTAGGGCGGAGGCGCGGCTGGAGGTTGGAGGAGGCCGAGGGCGGAGTCGCGCGGGCCTGCTTGGGGAGGGGCTAGAGGAGGAGGCGGACGCTGCTACCGGGCGAGGCGAGACGGGCGGCGGACGGAGGTTGGAAGCGAGGAGCCATGAGGAAGAAGGCGGTGCGGCAAGTGGATGGGCGGTTGTCGGGGCGTGGGGTGCGGTGGGGGAGGTGGGCAGGGTCCAGGGGGGCCAGGCGGGTCAGGGAGAGGGTGGGGAAAAAGGAGAGAGAGGGGGTGGGGTGGCTGCAAGGCTTGCAGTGGGTGAGGTGTGGGCTTGTGTGTGTGTGCTAGTGAGGGAGTGGGGGTGGGTTGGTCTAGGTGGCAGCGTGTGAGTGGGTGGGACTTTGGGGAGAGGTGAGGTGTCACGAGGGGATTGGGTGGGGTGAGGTGGAGAGGGGCTGGGTAGAATAGGTTGGGTAGCTTTAGGATTTAGAGGTGGTGATTAGGTGGACCGTTTTTGGTTCTGGGGGTGGTCGTTCGGGTCGGGTCGGCCCGTTCGACTGCCCCCACTAAAATAATTGTAACTTTTATTTGTTTTAAATGCACCGTTCGCAAACCGATAGAAGTCAAACAAAAATAATCCGGAGGCCCGGGGTTTTGCGTGATATTTAAGATGGGGCGTTTAGAAAACTAATTAGGTTTTTCCGAAAATAGTTTGATGCAAGCAAATGCAAGATGATGACGATGCTCAAATGCAATGTGGCATGATGACATGAGCATGCGGTCATGATGATGCAATGCACAAAAACAACGCGATTTTCTAGTAGTGGTTTTGCGGGATGCCACAATTCGACACCACTAACAATGGATCTCGCCCTCGAGATCCGCCTCATGGTACCGGGAAAAAGGTCGGTGATATGCATCTTCACGCTTCGTGTAGACCCTCGCGACACCACTAACAAGAGGTCGTTGTCCGTGATCGTCGAGAGAACACTCCGGAAACAAAAGGTCGAAGGTGGAGGTATCAACAAATAAAGCCACCTCTAGCTTCCGTGGACGGAGTAAATTGCGGGATCCACTGATTCGACGTACAAGAGCGAATGATAAGAGTAGTCGGATGGTGATCAGTCCATCGCACACCCAAACCATTACTCTGCACACGGATAGGCGGATTATGCAACCAACTCTCGGAAGTAGACTGAAGATCTCGACAAGCGAGGGTCGGAACAAAGGAGTGATGCAGACTCTGCATCGGATCTGGCGTAGATGATGTCGTCGTGTCGGAAAACACCGGAAGGCACAAACAAGGAACAAAGGATGGTACCACAGTAGACAGATTCCTCAGGCAGCTTGAACACCGGATGGTAGAACACCATTACCAAAGGAGGAAGCGAAACCCTGAAGGTACGACGGAAACCCAACCACGAGAAATCCTGGACTCGAAGAGAGAGAAGAGAGCGGATTCAAAACACGTAGAGGTAAGAGGAGAGTAGCAGAGGGGTAAGGAGTAAAATCAGACCTAATCAGAACTATCCAACCGATTTTTGCAAAAATAGTTTTGACACTCTACTTCGGCCGTTAGCTAGGTTATCCTACAGGATGGACTTGTGGGGTATCGCAACTGCTGAGCTCTGATACCACTCAGACCCTCAGATCGGACCTATGCAAGTTTTAGCGAAACCCGCCAAACCCGCATAGAAACGATTCAAAGGTGCCCACCAGCACTTTCGCAAGGGTGGAATACGAAGTAATAACATTATACAACAGTCCTCGATGGGACCCACAGAACAGATATATATACAAAAGCGACTCAAAGAGTCAAGAATACAGATATAATATACAAAGATCCAAATCACCTTGAAAACGGCAGAGCGTCCTACAGACAAGATGCAAATGGGGCTAAGAGCCCTCAAGAATAACCAATGGCGCCCATAACCCTGCCTGTGCCAAGCCGGAAGGGTAACCTCACGACGACGCCGATCTCAAAACCTGCTCAAACAAAAGGGTGCCGACAAAGGGCAAAGGAAAAAGAGGAGCGCCAAGATCGAGGCCAAGACACCGAGGCTAGAATTGGCGGTCCTCGCCTACATAGGTATGGTGGATCGAAAGGCAGCAAAGATGCGCTAAACGACCTATAGAGACTCGATACAACTGGCGGCAATCAGAGAGGGGTGAGAAAGACCTATCCGGATCCAACCTGAAGATACCATCAAACAAACCCATCCTGGTGTTTCCCCCTCGAAACCAAACGAGGAAGTCAACCGAGGAACTCACACCGTTGGCAGTTTTATTTATTCGGTTATCGTTGCAGCAATTACTAGTCAGGTAAAGATACTCATCCTGATAAAATAAGCAGTGGGCACTTTTATTTAATCATTCCATTGTGGTTGCAACACTTACTAGTCAGATACAATTAGCATGAGATATCCCAAAACCCAGCAGTTGTTGGTACTTTTATTTAGCCATTCCATTGTAATTGCCATACTTACTAGTCAGGTACAATGGTCGCAAGCGACACTCCAAACAAGCAATTGTGGGCAGTATTAGTTAGCCATTCCATTATAGTGAAGCTGATTACTAGTCATTATAAAGTCAAATTTATAGCAATAAACTTTAGTTATGCTTGTCTATGGTCGAGATACTGTGCTCCAAGTCGTCCATAATCATGACACGGCTTTCGTAAAGTTTTACCCGCCGGGTGCACCAATAGCAACACACGCCGATCAACCTCGAAAACCCAAATCAAAACCCAACGAGGCTTTCACGACTAAGCAATCACAGGATTCAGAAATATTTCAGGGGCACCCCATTGAGTAGACCCCAAGAACGGCAAGCAAGCTCAGACGGACTCAAGGTTTGCGTCAATGGTCAGAACGATCGGGAACCCGAAAGTGTGGCTGGGTTGTCGATACCGCGAAAACATTCCGCTTACCTAAACAAGACAAGGTGCTCCTCGCACAAACGTAAATACGTAAGTAGCATGGCATAAGTACAGGATAGTAAATAAAACCTCAAACTAGTTTGTGGCCCCAAGAAATAAGATGAATCAAGCTCGCCTGTGGGGTCCCATATACCTCCCGGATGTGGATAGCGCGATAAATCAAGGAACAGGTATCAAGTACTCGGGGTCCTACGGGACACAAGTGGGCGTTCGGAAACCAAATATTATCTATCACCCACCGATGCCTCTGCTTACTTCAGTTTTAGTTGCTAAACAGGAATTAAAGTGAACGATAAGTAAAACTGTGATCATCTCCAACATCAGACATGCGGCCATACTACAACAACTGTGGTTCATGACGACACGCAACCGCACTTGAGCAAGCGACTACGACGCGCAGGTCCAACTATCTACCAAACAACAGGTAATAGGATGTGTCCAAGGCAATATAGGGCCGCAGGGTATATCACAGGTATGGAAACTAAAGCATCGCAACACAGATAGCAATAGATCAACAGGAGGGAATAAATACTATAAAAGTAAGATAGGTAGAAAGGGGGGAGATGCTTGCCTGAAAACATTGTCGAAGGTTCAACCGAAGATCGGGGCGACACTCGCAACAACTCAACGGCCTTATCCGCGAAGAAGCAAAACACTAGAATAAACACCGGATGCAATATTTAATACAATGGCAGAAGATCGGGCATGATGCATGTATGATGTATGACATGGCAAAGGTGCGACGCAATTAGGTAATATTAAGTGGAACCGGGGTCCCGACAATTAATTAAACGGTTCAAGTTATTTAACTACCCCGCAAATTAAATGTTGCATTATCAAGACAAAAGATGGCACCGGTTCGCTACACAAATTTAAATGAGGCCAATATAAGGCTAGATTTGCCCGCATACGGGCCCCATATTTAATTATTATGTGAATCGGCATAAGGCCCCCAAACCAAAGATATGCATGCGAGTATGCTCAATTCAATATGCAACAAGTTTATTATATTATAAAATAGGGTTTCGGGAAGGGGTTCACACATTAGAGGGCCTCGACGAACTTGAGGTTCCGGGGTTCGGGGTCCGGGGTTCGGTCTCAGGGTTCGACGGGATCGTTCTCGGATGGCAGGGTAGAACTTGGCGTTCGGGTAGACGATCTTGGCGTGGCGTTGGGGCGCATCGGTCTCGCCCTGGACGGTGTCGAACCTGTCGGGCCCGCACAGTTGACCTTTTTTTGTTTCCGAATGATCTTGCCGACTCCATGCGAAGGCCTTGGCGCTCTAGATCGGTCTTCAGGGTCTCGGCCATCGGATCCCTTGAAGGGGGTCATGGCGTCCGTGAGGCGATCTTGTCGCTCGATGTCCGTGAGGGAGTCCTTGGGGTCCAGGATGGCGATCTTGTCGGTGGTCTTGGCGTTCGGGGCCTTCGGCTCCGGGAAGGAGAGCTTGATATGGTGGCTCTGGACGCATACGAGATCTTGCGGAAGTTGCGGATAGCCTCGATGCATAGCCATCGGGTGGGTTTTGTAGATCATGTCTTGTCTTTATGTCGATGTAGAACTTGATTCGATAGTCCTTCTGCTCCCAAATCCCTGCGGTGTTCACGGGGAGAATCTACGATTGGTTCTGTTGGCCAAAACAAACACTGAGGCCAAGATGGGCGCGACGTCTGCAGGTCTCATCCAAAGGCGTGGCTCCAGGCTGAGTGGTATGGCGAGGCGGATGCAGGGAACCGACAACAAGAATGCGGGCAAGGGCTGGTGCGCGATGGCCAGCACGCTGCAGGAGCTCGTGACGAGCAGCGGAGGCCGAGGTGGGCGCAGAGCCCGACGGGGACGGGCACGAGGCGGCCGGCGGCGACGTCGGCCAGACAGAGGACGGCGGCCGGAGGCGGTCGCGGTCCGGCTCGGTGGAGAGGCGGAGGGCCGAGGAAGCCGGCGACGGGCGAGCTTGGCCTGAGACGGGGCGAGGAGACGGGGCGCCGACGAGGAGGGCGGAGGGCGACGTGCTCGCTGGTGGCGGAGCTCGCGGAGAAGGGGGCGGCGAGGGATGCTCGGGGTGGGGAAGCTCCGCAGGCGGACGCTGGGGGGAGAAGGTAGGGCGAGGTAGGAGGAGGGGCGGAGGGCGACGCCGCGGCATGGGGCGAGGTAGGAGGAGGTGCAGGGCCGCGCGCCGGCGGGGCTAGGCGGTGCGGGGAGGCGCGGCCGCGGAGGTTGGAGGAGGGCCGAGGGCGGAGTCGCGCCGGGGCCTGCTTGGGGGAGGGGGCTAGAGGAGGAGGCGGACGCGGATACCGGCGAGGGCGAGACGGCCGGCGACGGACGGAGGTTGGAAGCGGGGAGGGGAGCCGGCGGAGGAAGAAGGCGGGTGCGCGCGTGCGGGATGGGCGGTTGTCGGGGCGTGGGGTGCGGTGGGGGACGTGGGCAGGGTCCAGGTGGGCCAGGCGGGTCAGGGAGAGGGGTGGGGAAAAAGGAGAGAGAGGGGGTGGGGTGGCGCGCGTCTGTGTGCGTCGGTGTGGGTGAGGTGTGGGCTTGTGTGTGTGTGCTAGTGAGGGAGTGGGGGTGGGTTGGTCTAGGTGGCAGCGTGTGAGTGGGTGGGGCTTTGGGGAGAGGTGAGGTGTCACGAGGGGATTGGGTGGGGTGAGGTGGAGAGGGGCTGGGTAGAATAGGTTGGGTAGCTTTAGGATTTAGAGGGGCTGATTAGGTGGACCGTTTTTGGTTCTGGGGGTGGTCGTTCGGGTCGGGTCGGCCCGTTCGACTGCCCCCACTAAAATAATTGTGACTTTTATTTGTTTTAAATGCACCGTTCGCAAACCGATAGCAGTCAAACAAAAATAATCCGGAGGCCCGGGGTTTTGCGTGATATTTAAGATGGGGCGTTTAGAAAACTAATTAGGTTTTTCCGAAAATAGTTTGATGCAAGCAAATGCAAGATGATGACGATGCTCAAATGCAATGTGGCATGATGACATGAGCATGCGGTCATGATGATGCAATGCACAAAAACAACGCGATTTTCTAGTAGTGGTTTTGCGGGATGCCACACTCCGTCAAATGGCTTGAAGCCATAAAATCCGTGATAGTTCCATACACGAGAAATCAAGTTTTGAACTTGAAGAACCCTCGATAAAGGTGTAAGACCTTACAGTTGTGTTTGGATCTATAAATAAATACACATGGATGTTGCACATCTATGAAATAGTCGACATGTTGGGAAAGAGTTCACAACAATGTTCAAAGGTTGACTATGACAAGATCTGATCTTTCATAGCGATATTTAGTCTAGACGGATTAATGTAGCAACCACTACATATAATTTGTTATATGGTAGTTGAATAAACAAAACAAGTTCTTCTAATAGAATCGTTACCTAGGACGTGTGCATGACACGGCCCATAGGGTTTTGTTAATTCAAAGGATGCTAAAAGCATACGCAAACTTCAATGGTTGAAGTGAGCATCACGGAGTTGGAATCTTCACTATGATGAAACTGTTAAAAGAGTTTAATTTCATCAGAGACAATGAAGATGCTTGCGTTTGCAAGAAATTAAGTGGGAGCGCTAAGACATATTTCTAATACATTATGTGGAGGACATATTGATGATTAGAAAAGATGTATCTTTTATTAACACATATTAAGAATTTCATCCCGATGAAAGACTTAGGCGAAACCCAAATATTTGGCATCAATAGACGCTAATATGGTTGTGCCGTATGCATAGACAAGATATTGAATGAGTTCAATATAGAAACTACAAGAGAGGTTCTTGTCGCACAGAAAGGATTGAATGAGTTCAATGTTGATGATATATATTCAAGTGTATTGACATTTGGTAAAGTGAAACAAATAATCAAGTATAGATTGATACTTGATGTATGAAATCACAAAGAGTATTTATATCAATCATCGTGATATGTACAAATCCAGATATGTCCTATGCTCTAAATGTTGTGAGCATATACCAGAATGATTCGTAAGATGATCATTGGACAATAGTAAGGATATTCTTATGATCTTTTGGAAGAACTAAGAGTATATTATTTGTAGAAGTTACAAATAGATGGTTAGTTCATTGTAAAAGTACTACATTGATACTAGCTTTGTCACAAAGTACAAATTAAGTTTATCTCAATCTAAACTAAGGGTGGCACAATATAATGGAAAGTGAGTTCCATAATGGATTTGGATGAGTTCCAAAGTTAAGACATTGTGACAGATACTACAACAAAAGGCTAAGTATATGACGCTATTTTAGCAGAAAAGAGGGCATTTGTGTCAAGTAGTTTGTTATCAAACTAGGTGTAGTTCACAGAAGGATAATACTATGAAGATATATTGTGCGACAATATTATCAACATGTTTTAACCCCAAAGAACTAAAGGTCACACCGAAAGACCAAATTTATACAAAGCCATCTCATTAGAGAATGAGTGATGCGTAAAGACGCAAAGACATGCAATTACACACGGACCTGGAAGTGTCAGATCCGGAGATCAGTTGACCACTAGCAATCGTGTACATACAACACCGGAAAGCCATAGGTGTTGAATACACAAAGGTTTGAAACTAGATTATTGACTCTAGTGCAAGTGGGAGACTGTTGGAGATATGCCCAAGAGGCAATAATAAAGTGGTTATTATCATATCTTCACACTTATGATAAATGTTTACATACCATGCTATAATCGTATTAATCGGAAACATTAATACTTGTGTGATTTATAAACTAAAATAAGAGTCCCTAGTAAAGCCTCTTGTTAAACTAGCTTGTTGGTTAATATATGATCATGGTTTCCTGATCATGAACATAGAGATGTTATTAACAACAGGATCATATCATTAGGAGAATGATGTGATGGACATACTCCTATAGATAAGCGTAGCATAAAGATCAAGTCATTTCAATAAGTTCAATTGCTATATGCTTTCTGATACATAGTAACCTAATTCCTTCGACCATGAGATCATGCATATCACCTTTGCCGGATGGATGCTTTGATGACATCAAACACCACACCGTGAATCGGGTGGCTATAAAGGTGGCATTGAGTGTTCGGAAAGTATTGGTTGAAACACATGGATCAAGAGTGGGATTTGTCCATCCATATGACGGATAGATATACTCTGGGCCCTCTCGGTGGAATGTCATCCAATTAGCTTGCAAGCATGTGACTAGGTCACAAGGGATCACATATCACAGGAACGAGAAAAGAGTACTTATCGGTAACAAGGTTGAACTAGGTATGCAGAGATACCGACGATCATAACCTCGGATAAGTAAACTATCGTGAGATAAAGGGAAATTGGTATCGTATGTAAGTGGTTCATTCGATCGCAAAGTAATCGTAGAAATATGTGGGAGCCATATTCATTTCCAGATTCCTCTATTGGTTATTGTTCGGAGGAGTGTCTCGATCATGTCCGCATAATTCACGAACCGTAGGGAGACACACTTAAGGATTCGACGTTGTTTGAGTAGTTATGGTATTATGAGAAAGAGACCGAATGTTGTTCGGAGTCTCAGATGGGATCCGGGATATCACGAGGTGATCCGGAATGGTCCGTAGAATAAGATTCATATAAGGAAAGTCCCATTTCGGAGTTCGGGAATGATTCCGGTGTTTTCATCGGGAATGTTCTAGAAGGTTCCGGATTGTCCGGCACTCCGGGGGGGGAGGGTACATGAATGTGTCATTGAATGATTGCATCATGTACTAAGTGTTCTTGCTGTTCCAAAATTGAAAAGTCAAACTGCCAGTTTGAAAGTCAAACGGCTAAAACAGGAAACTGTGGAAACTGTGGGAAACAGGAAACTGTGGGAAACAAGCAAGAGGAGGTTGAAACCAACTTGGAGGAGGAGTCCCTCTCCTCCAAGCCGGCAGCCAGCCTAGGACGAGTTGGGGAGGGACTCCCCTCCCTCCCCTGGCGCGCCAGCCCCTCCACCTATAAAAGGAGGGACAGGGCCTCCTCCTCTAGACACACAAGTTCCTATCCTCTAATCTCCGGTTTAGAGCCGTTTTGGTTTAGAGCTTCTAATTGCTTTATCCTGCGGTTTAGAGCCTTCTAATTGGTGTGTCTAATCTCTAGACCACTAATAGCTCTCTCTCTCATACTCCACCATACTCGCTCCGGCCTCAAGGATCTCCCTCTACTTCCGTACCACGCCAGTCGCCGGAATCGCGAGAGAGTGCTACAACCTCCGCCGCTGGAACAAGGGAGAGGAAGGTCTTCGTCGAGTACCGAACGCAGGACCGATCATGAAGCGCCGAACGCAGCGCCGGAAGGATCGTCTACACGATCTTGAGATCGGAAAGAGTACGACTACATCACCCACGATAATCCGCTCTCGTTAAACACTTTGGAATCTTCGAGGGTAAGTTATTCCATCGACTCGTTGCTACAATCTAGTAGATAGATCTTGGTTTGTTTGTTTGTATGCGATAGAAAATTTTTGTTTTCCATGCTACGAACCCCTACACGATCGTCCCTTTTTCCTGGATTAGAGAATGAATAAGTTTCTTCTTATGCTTGACATTTGCAACAACATGGAAGTATCTTGTATTCACATCTCCTTCTAGGATGAATTTGGCTTTAGACCGTTGGTACCACTTGAGTTCTTCTTCACGTAGGAGTCTGGCAATTTCTGCATTCGATTGGTTTTTAAGCTCAATCTCTTGTGCAGTCAATAACCTAACCTCCGCAGAAGCCTCCAAGTCATTAATAATAGCATAAAGGCGTATTTTTTTCATTTTTAAGGATAACAGAAGTATGTCTAGCCCAACCACGGAGGAATTTGCGCAAGGCACGCATTTTATTGTTCCAACGTATTATAGGTGTATGACCAGTAACCAGTTTTTCCCAACTAGCCTTCACAAGGTCATAAAAACCATCACGATCAATCCATCCTAGTTCAAACTTGAAACTGTTTTTGGATTTCCGTGGTAGTATTCTGACAGATAGTAGTAATGGAGCATGGTCCGATAAAGCCTCAATACGCTCTAGAGCGCGAACAGTTACCATAGGAAATTTATCTTCCCATTCGGTATCCATAAGCACTCTATCTAATTTTTCGTATGTAGGCTCCGGAAGACTATTAGCCCAAGTAAATTGTATTCCTAACATTGTAACCTCTCTTAAGTCTAAGCTGTCTACGATAGCATTAAACATGAAAGGCCAATGTTCATCAAACCGGCCCCGACTTTTCTCATGAGGGAATCTTAGCAAATTAAAATCCCCACCTATAAGGATATGATAAGGATTGTCCTTAGCAAGATTAACCAACTCACGTAAAAAGTCCGCCTTATAAACATCCTGAGCAGCCCCGTATACAGCGACCAGAGACCAAACAAAATCATCAGCCTTGTTCCGGATATGGAGTTTAATAAAAAATCTCCCACCGAACTGGCTAAAATTTCCATTATCTCATCTCTGACGCCTAACAAGATTCCCCTGGAACGCCCCCGTGGCGGACGTGATACCCATGTAAAATCCACTCCACCAGAACGGTGATTAAGTTGAGTTTGTGAGAAATCACGTCTACCGGTCTCAGAAATACCCAAAAAAAAAATTATAATCTCTCACACAATCGGCAAAAAAAAATGTTTAGCCAAGTCACGAAGACCTCTGCTATTTGAGAACATGCCATTCATTGAGAAACAATTGGGGATTTGGGTACACGAGATCTCTTACGGGACCGATGGCCCTTTGATTTCCGACCAGAAGCTGTAAGATCATATAATGAATCCAGCCCAGTCTCATCAAAGCCCACATCTGATACTTCACCAGCTAAGTGAGAAAGGAGTTGACCATCTATTGTGGCATGCAAATCCTCCTCCTCCATTGGTGAAGGGTTAGGAACAACAGAGATTTTAGGAGTAACCATTAGACGGTCAACCTCCATATGTCTCAAAACAGAATTAGAAAGATTAACTTCACTTACAGATCTACCCAAACTAACACCAACTTTAGACAACTTATCCATAATAGAGTTATTTGAAAAAGAAAGAAAGGATTTGGAAGAATTACCCGGGGTGTCCAAATTCTTCTCCGCCTTCCTCCGCATGGCCTTGCCCAAGGAATCCTCATCTGTGGCAGAGGCTCCCAGTGCGTCAACACCATGGCGAGAACTCCTGCGCGTCGGGGTCCCAGCGACAAAGGTAGGACCATCAGCATCTAGGGGCAAACCCAACCCCTCCTAGGTCAGGTCAATCCCCCCGGTCACAGGTCCACCATCCGAGCTAGAGTGCCCCCCCATGCCCTTCGGGCAAGCACCATGGGAGGGGCCTCCAGCAACCCGCGTCGTAGTCGAAGAGGGTTGCACCGCCAGGGAAATAGGTGAAGCACCCTGCGCCCCGGCAGCCAACCCGACAGCCCCGCGGTTGGCGAGCACCACCTGGGCCAGCCTCCGCGCCGAAGACCCAGAGATGACCTCCTGCACGACCGGTACCACCTCCTGTAGCACCGGATACTCACGCATGGGAATAGAATGACCCAACATGTTCGGTCTCCCACGCGTGGGGGAAGCCGGAAGCGAAGAAACACCAGTCGTCTCAAAAGAACCACAAGCCACATGCAAAGCCTCTTGAAGCTGAGAAGGAGAGACACGAGGAGAGCACAACACCGGTCTAGAACCGCGCAGGGGAGAGTCCAACGGAAGCGCCTCCAAAAGCTCCTTACCGTGGGGAGTGGCAGGGTTAGCATTAAATGGAGTAACAGCAAACAGTAGCACAGGATCCGAAGGCACTGAACAGTCCAGCTGAGCACCCTGCCTAGTAGGCAGCTGCGCCGAGCCACCCTGCCTAGAAGAGATCGAGGAAGAGCCAGCCCAAACAGCCTGTGAGCCACCCCCTGTGTCAGATGTATCCATAGCATCTTCAGAAGTCTTCTCAATCACATCATCATCCTGATCATCATCCCTCTTCCTCCATAAGAAAGGTGCAAACTCAGGCTCTGGTACATAACCCTCTGGCTCCAAACGAAAACAAAGCTCATAAGCCTTGAGACCCACCACAGCATCAATCACAATGTAATGTCCTATCGAATCCTGCAGCCTCAAGAAAACACTGGTATCTGTCATAGCAACAAGAATCCGAACGACACCACGCCTCCTCAAACTAAAAAGGTCCACATCCAAAATAGTGCCCATGAGTCCACCGACCGCCCATAAACCCAAGAAGGACCGCAAACAATGTGGTACCCCCTCGACATGCAGCCAAACCTGCTGCAGCTCAATCTTGTGGGGCACCTCCTGTGTACGGTAAACAGAAAACGAGAGTTGAGAGGTGCTCAGCGGCACCGGCACCTGGATCCCATCCACCCTGTCCAAATCCTCCATCGACGGAAAACTCACAAGAAAGGCAGATTCTCCATAGGGCATCGCTTCCCACTTCCACTGACTACGGACCGGGCATCCCCTGGCAATCTGTCGCTGAACCACATCTGCAGGAACCATCAGTCCAGTGACCTGAACAAGAGCTATGGGGTCAAGTTGGCCCCCAGATGGTCCCGCACCACAGAGTCCGGAATCTGAGAAAACAAGGTCAAC
Source organism: Avena longiglumis (assembly GCA_030063025.1). NCBI lineage: Eukaryota > Viridiplantae > Streptophyta > Magnoliopsida > Poales > Poaceae > Avena > Avena longiglumis. The sequence continues at coordinate 518,409,314 of CP125975.1, forward strand.
TCATTGCCAATACCAGACATCACAGGTGTAGGCCTTGGCTGCTTAAGAACGGGACATCGCAAAGTAGGATGAGCAGAGTTATCACAAATGTAGCAAACATGAGCCACCTTACAGTCCTTAGTTGCATGCGTATTGACCGCACACTTCCAACACCGAACAGATTTCTGACTCTTCTTACTCACACCAACAGAGACTGGTGCAACCTCGACAGTAGCCTCGGCCGGTACAACACTGTCCACCATCCCCTGAGGACCGTACTGATATGACGCCTGCTGTCCCAACACCTCAAAGGAATGATCCGCCACCCCAACGGGGTACCCATAATGCTGAAACTGAGACTGAGGCTGCTGAGGCACCTCCTACTGATTTTCCTGCACAAGGGGTAGCTTCTTCTTCTTCCGCTTCTGCACCGGAGCGCCCACAACTCCGACCCCAACAGCAAACGACTGGTGTACTGAGGCATGCGAATACATCCCCTGCTGGGGCAATGGACCTCCACTAGGCTGGTGACCCCGAAACGGTGGCTGCAACGGTTGTGACACGAAGTGTTGCTGCGGCGCGGAAAAACCAGCCCCAGGGACAGGCTGATACGGCGGCTGCGCGCTCATACCTTGATTGAAAGCACCCGGCCGCGCCATCCCCGGTGGCCCGGCGAAGGTGGGCGGCCCATTGCAACCAAACTGACCCGTCGGCTTCTGCAACGCGATGGCCGGCAGAGCCCCATAGGTCTGCTGGAAGGCGGACGTTCGACGGCCTGGCCCCCGGCATCGCCCCAGCATGCATCTGCTGCGAAGAGTCTGGGCTGCACGCCATGTCCAGAACAGAGAGGGGGCGCCCAGGGAGCCGCAGCGAGCAGGAGGGGGCGCCCTAGGAGGCACCATAGCAGGTGAAGCAGCAGGCACTGACGAAGGCGTTGGATGACGATTAGGCAGTCCCGCCATGGCAGCAACTCCAAGAATGGCCTGGACGAAGGAAAGTGAAGGCAGCGAGGAGACGATCGTGGGCGATGCAGATAGGTTGGAGATAGGTTGTCGTGTGAGGCGCGTTTGCTTGTCTGTGTCTGTTGTCCGGTTGTTTTTGTGGGTGAGTGTCCTCCGCTTCGTGCGTATGTTTTGCCTCGGCTGCCAGGAATAGTTGGCCACAAAGTGAATCTTTGCTATTTAGATTCGTTGGCCTTGTCTTCCCTTTTTCTCCTTCCTTTTGTCTGACTAGGTTCCTTCTCCTTTTGGTCGTTTCTTGTTTGCAGGTCGCTGCGTGGGTCGCGTCTGCCTGTCTTCGTCTGCTGTCCAGTTGTTTCCGTGGTGAGTGAATCCTATCTTCTATCCTGCTCTGTCTTCGTGTTGGGTTGGATCCTGTTCTGTAGGTGGTCTTTTAGTTGGTAGATGTATGGCCATCCATGGGATGTCGTGCTTTTTTGGTTTTGGGCAGTTGTTACATAGATTGGTTTGATTTGGTCAGAGGTTGTCCCATCATGGCTTAATTGCTACTTTAGGTTTGGATCCGGTTAGTCCGTGATGAACTAATAAGATACCATGAACAAAATGAAAAATATTTTCATGGCCAGTGAAGTAAACATGAAGAAACATGAGATTTTTAGTAGAAAAAAGATGAACTAAGTAAGCAAGAAGATACCATGAACAAAGTGGAAAAAATATCATGACCAGTGAAGTGGACATGAAGAAACATGAGATTAGTAAAAAAAGATAAGCTTGTAGAGTGCCAACAGAAATTGTTAGCTGCATCAAACTTCGCTAATATGTTTCAGCAAGAAATAGAGTCTCTTAAAGCTAAGCTGGGTAGTGCCTACCAGGAAAACCAAAAACTTGCTGCTACAACGAAGGTGGTATCTTTTCTTGGTACCTTACGCAGAAAAATAGATCTGCAATCCTGTTTGCTAAAGACTTTCTTACACATTTATTTTTATTGGCAGGCGTTGTTTCCACCTGCAATGGATGTTAAGAAGGAAGAGTCCACTTCAGAAACATTCAACACTACGAAGCAAGTATGCACCCCACCATCAATAGATCATAGCACTAATCATAGGTAAGTCCATTGCTACTCACTAACACTGGTCAAGTGCTCAGTAAACATTACATTCATGGTAATTCGGTTCATAAAATAAATACAATAGAGTTAAAAATCAGATATAAAATGTATGTGCTTGATTCTAGCCTGCATCAATTTTCCTGATTTAGTATTTAATAGACTCTTGCAGCACAAGAAGCGATCGAGCTCTCATGACGCCAATGTAAAGAGGGAAATTCTTAAAACACTTTCAACTGCTGATTCTAAGCCCCAGGTGTGTGTTCCTTGCATAGTATAATTAACATAGAAAATGTGTTGCCATAGACTAAATGGACTGTTTTGTAAAATTCCAGAGCAGCAACAGCGGAAATGCTAGCCATAGCACTCACAGCGTGAAGTATGGCACTAATTAAGATCATTATCTGTTCCAAGATAACTACTGCCCCTGATATTATGGTTTACCTATTGCCGCGAAAACTTCTTTTGTCAGCCTAAGAAAGTGTATGCTGAATAAATATGTTGCTAATTAGTTTGTATGGGTACATCTGTTGCTCTGTCCAAAACAAGTATGATGCTCCCTTTCGATGTTCCTCCTACTCTTTCTGTTGTTACATTATATAGGTGGATCTACCACTGTCTCTTTTGTACGGGTACATCTGTTGCTCTATTCAAACCAAGTATCCTGCTCCCTTTTGATGTTCATTGTATAGGTCGATCTACTCCTTTCTCAGAAACAACCTTTTACGTTATACTTACTTTTTGTCATATATTACCACTATTTCGTAAATACTCACGTCGATTATAGTCGCAAAATGCCTCTAAACCAACGGGATCGTGCGCCAAGGCGCACTATTCAATCTAGTCTACAATAGGAGGCGATCCACCCCGTTGGTGCACGAGACTGGTTCTAGGTACCACCCCCTTCACAAACAAGGGGCACGGCATGTCTGCCTACACAAGCGCACACGTGGAATCGATACTGAGATACACGCATGGTTTGTAGCGTGCAAACATCAGGGAAAGGAGTAGCAACAACTGTAGTATGTTCTAAAAACATACTACATTTTGTGTGTTGCATGTTTAATATCAACGAATGCCCATCAGATGTGTCCAGTACAGTAGGAGTAGCATCACATAGTACAATTACATGGACAAGACCACTTTATTGATAAGGACATCAACCACACGGTTTTGCATAATAAGAAAACATCTATTTCCAATTACTTCGAATACGAACTACAACATAGCAAAATAATAAAACAGCTAATGGATTTTTATTTTCCAACTTTCCTAATCATCAATTTGCTGGACAAATTCCTTAGGAGGCCGTCCACGATTTTCAACAATGTGCATCAGAGTGTACAATAGTCCAACCCTATGGGCCATGTAGGATTCTGGCCCAACAGAAGAAGCACCGTGATTAACGCCATCCCAAGTCCTAGAGAACAGCATGGCATGGACACCACTTTCAGACCTGCTGAGGAAAAAATAATTAAACTAGCAGACATAATACTAACTAAAAAGAGAAACAACTAATCTAGGTGGTTAAAGATAGGTACCAGATTGTCGGTAACTTCAATGTTAGAGAATGTTGACGGCCAGCGTCGATGAAAACGTGACACCATCCATCTGAGACGAACTCCCAATCTTCAAAAAGATCTTTCGATGCATGCCCAAGAGCTGTGGGTAGCACGTCAGCAATCTTCCTGTGCGAGCCCCAAGGATCAGTAGTATCTAAAGTAGACATCAATCCATATACAATAATCTGCCTCCGCTTGACGTCAAAGGCAAAAGCATTGAGGTTACCAGATACCAGAGACAGACAAAAAAACTAGAATCAGAAAGCAAACGGATAATCAATAGAAATTCGGATTTTAATCAATTAGAGTAGGAGAAGGAAAAAACCACCATATGACAACGACTAACATCATAATGAATGTGAGATCCAATGAACTGTTCACAGAAAGTCTGACTGTGCATGTAGTTCTCGTCGTTCGGGACAATATGCTGCGAGATGAAAGCACGCTAACTTTTATAAGAAAATGGAAGGATAAAAAACATATAGAAAACAGATAGTGAATAATGCTTGTCCATACCGCTAATGAGGAGGAAATGAAATGCCTCCAAACATTTGAAGAGTGCAAGCCATATAACTTGACATCGATCTGAAAAAACACCCTGAACAGAGCATCGCAGACAACCGAAGACAGAATCCCACTCAGACAGAACTGCTCAACAATGGACTGAGCTGATAGCTCAATACAGTGAGGCACATCGTGGCGAACCCAAATACTGTTTTCAGCAGAAGACTATATTCAGAAGAACGGACAACCAAGAAATTAATCCTATGAATAAAAGAGAACAAAAAATATCAGTACCTGTCACTGTCTGCAGGTTGCCTTGTAGCCCAATCGTAGAACTTTTTCGCATCCCCAGGAAAATGCACTAACTTGTCAACACAAAGATCCCGCGGGGTAGGGCAGAACTTCACACGGATATTCCTACGCTTGCGCGGTGGAGAAAGTACATTGTCAGAACCAGGAGCTTGTTCATTGAGATCGATAGATTCTATTGCTCGCTTTGCTAAGACGAAGGAGGTCGACAAAAGGCAAGGAGATAACACAGTTCTCTGGGATATAGGGTCGGCGGAACGCTCGCCGCGGCGCGGTCCGAAACAATAGTCGCCTGAAACAAGGGAAATAGAAGTTCAGAAAAAGTAAAAAGTTTACCAGACAAATCGGAAAATTTTAGCAGTGCAACCGATTAAGTAGGGCTAAGATAAGGCACCTGTCGAAGATCTCCGACCACCAGCGGTGAACATGGGAGGTGTTACAAACGCGCTATCAGGAGTTATATCCCTGAGTGGTGCCCAAGCAAAAACGTCATCCCCAATAATTGATTCAAGCAGAAGCTTCGTCTCGGTCTCTATCTGGAGACGAGCATGCGTCAGTATTTTAAGACAACGAGCCAGATGCTTTTTCACAGCCAGCACGACATAAACCTGGTATATAAATGAACTAAAGATTTTAGCACATGAAAGAAAATAACAAACAAAGACAGGGGATTCACCTAACAAACCTTGGAATAAATTGTCTTGAACTGTCAGGAGCCATTATCGGTAGAAGGACTAGAGAAATCCAAACCTGACTAAGAAACACCATGAGGTGCACCTGACGGACTGTCAGCGGGAAAGGGGGAGACGGATGTATTTTGGTCGGATGGTTCAACAGAACAACAAACTGGAAGGTCAGCTCTGATCGAGCTAAATGAAAAACCATCTGTATCATCAACAATGATTAAATTTGCGTCAACGTGCTATGCACACGAACTAGTATGCTCATTGCGACATATATCAACGAGTACATGAGTTGTTGGCCCGTCGGTGCTGCATGTGTTTTCGGAAACATATGGGCCATGGCTAACCAGCCCAATGCTGGTGGAATTAGTTAATGGGTCAACTTGTTTATCAGGAAGTAGAATGGGAGTTTCGGTTTCTGAAACAGGAGACGGAACAGCGTGTGTCCCTCTGACAAACCAACTCGGTGCAACCCTCATAAACACAGCCCGATCAGCAGCCCTCGGCTACAAAGAATTTCAAAACATAGACTAATAAGTACACGAAGTCATATTTTCTAGAATAGACGACTAAATACTTACCTTGTGAAAGGATACGGATGTTGCCTAGAGGGGGGTGAATAGGCGATTAAAACTTCTCCGAGAGTGGCTCAACAAAGGAGAAATAAAACTAATGTTTACTTTGTTAAGCACAAAACCTAGAACAATCTAGGGTTCACCTTTGTGCACCAACAACTTATGCTAAGAAAGACAAGCAACTATGTGATAGTAAGATATATACTTCAAGCACGAAGGCTATCACAAAGTAAAGTGCATAAGTAAGAGCTCGGGTATAGAGATAACCGAGGCACGCGGGGACGACGATATTTTACCAAGTTCCTCCCAACATGGAGTACGTCTCGTTTGGAGAGGGGGTGGTATCTAACCACCTACGCCACAAAAGGCCTCCCTTATTCTCCGGTGAATCTCACCCCAACGGGATCGATCCACGCTTCCACTATCGGTGCACTTGTCGGTGGCAACTGAAACCTCTCACAAGGTTGGGGCACTTCTCCACAACTTAATTGGAGGCTCCCAACAAACGCCACAAAGGCCACAAGGTTGGGGCACTTCTCCACAACTTAATTGGAGGCTCCCAACAAATGCCACCAAGGCCTCAACCTGCAACACAAAAAACCGTCTAGGGTTCCAAGAAACCAAGAGTAAAAAGCTTCTCAACTTTCACTCACCAAATCCTCCGGAGAGAACTCAAACCGATGCACCGAATGCAAATGCAAGAACACCACAAAGGTGTTCAAATCCTTCTCTCCCAAATTCCACCAAAGCTACAAAAGCTTATGGGGGAATAAGAGAGGAAGAACAATGGAGGAAATCCACAATAGACTCCAAGATCTAGATCCCAATATGTTCCCCTCACTTAGAGGAGAGATTGATTGGTAGGATTGTAGATCTAGATCTCCTCTTTCAAATCCCTCAATAATATGCAAGAATCATAGGAGGGATTGAGATAAATCAAGCTCAAGAAGGTCAACAATGAAGGGGAAAACTTGCAATAAATGGTTTTGGAACCATTGGGGAAGAAGGCCCCTTATATAAGTCCCTCCAAAATCCAACCGTTGCAGCTCAAAAACGCGATTCCCGGTACTACCGGACTTTTTCCCGGTACTACCGGACATTTCCTGGGGTTCCTGGGGCTCCAAACGCATTATTCTCTGCGCTCCCCGGTACCAAAATGCGGTACTACCGGATCCTGGTCCGGTACTGCCGGTCATCACAGAACGAAAACAGCCATAACTTTTGCATCCGGACTCCGATTTCGATGATCTTGGGATCGTTTCGAAGAGGACAACAACCTCTACAAGATCATGCAAAGAAACACCATAGTCCATCAAGGGAGGATAGATCCAAATTCTGAAGTAAAAAACCTTCTGCCGTGCTAGGTACTAAAATGCGGTACTACCGCTTTTTGGTACCTAGCCCGGTAGTGGCTTTTTGCAACTTGTCAAAAACCTTCTGCCGCGCTAGGTACTAAAATGCAGTACTACCGCATTTTGGTACCTAGGAGGGCAGTGGCATTTGGAAACTTGCCAAAACCTACTGCCGCGCTAGGTACTAAAATGCGGTACTACCGCATTTTGGTACCTAGGCAAATTCAAACTGCTATAACTTTTGATTGGTAACTCCGATCGACCCGATTCCAATTGCGTTGGAAAGAGGACGACATGAGCTACCCTAAAAAAGGTGAAAATATTGGTTATCACCAAGTGAGAATGTATCATGTATAATAATGTGAGATACCTCACTTGGTGAGAAACTGAAAAACGCCAAGATCAAAATCGCAACAAGATACAAACGGAAGATCCGATTTTGATGAACAAGAGCTTGTTATGGAGATTTCCACAAGCTCTATATCCTCACATGGATAAGACCAAATAACAACCAAATATGATGATGCAAATATGCAAAGGTTTGAGCTCTCTCCAAACGATGTGATCGAGTTACTCATTCGAGAGCCCCTCTTGATAGTACGGTTATCTATCCTAAACCCGGTCTTCCACTAACAATATGAGACCGGCAAAAGGGAAAACCTATCAACATTATACCTTTGCCTTGAGCATTCCACTTGAGCTCGATGTAGATGATCTTTCCCTTCTCAAGATGGAACGCCTTTCTTGATTCCTCATCATCGATGCATGATCATCGAGGATGGCAAGCATCAACCATGAGATCTTCTATAGATGGCGCATTTTGAGCTTGCACATCACATCTTCTTCTCATTTCATCGACCTTGAAGCCAACACATGCTCCAAGCGATGCCAATGGACAATTCCTACAAGTATAACTTAATACACACATTAGTCCATAAAGATTGTCATTAATTAACAAAACCACACATGGGGGCCCACATGTTCTTTCAATCTCCCCCATTTTGGTAATTGATGACAATCTCTTTAAGAGGGTTTATATAAGGAATCTTAATGAATAAAATGGTAACACCAATATCAATACTACATAAGTATGTGATATTGGTACTACCACCATATATAGAGCAAACTCCCCCACAATCTATGCATGTGTGATGAACTCGAATTTATTGCATATATTGCCAATCATTATCATTGGTGGAGTTTCCTCTATATACCACATGCTAAGAAACAACAAAGATGCAAGAGCATGAAAGGCAAATGCTTAAGAACAAACTCAAGGCATAAACCATTTCACTTAAACCCTCTAAAACTCTCCCCCATTGGCATTGATTGCCGAAATGGGTGACAAGTTTTAGAAGGACAATATAGTGATAAATCCTCCAAAGGTGTGCATTCGCACATATCCAATGATGAATACTTGGGAGGAAGTAGAACTATATTGAGGACTCAAAGATTGCCAAAAGAAATAAAAAGAAGGGGCATCAACAAATGATGCAAGCAATTACAAGGTCCGACAAACCAATTGAAAAATAACAAATGAGTCCAAATGGAAATAACAAGATATTATGATATGAGCAAAAGAGTGTTTTAAATAACAAATAGATAAGCTCCCCAAGATTTGTGCACGATTTAAAATAAATGCATTGGAATACATAATGCACAAATATGGAATCCTTACTCCCCCATAAGTATTTAAAACACAACAAATGAAAGATCAAATAAATGCTTAGATAAAATAGAGAAGCTCCCCAAGATTTGTGCATACTTTAAAATCGGTGTATTTCAATACAAAAATGAAAAAATATAGAATCCTCACTCCTCCATAACATTTAAGGCACAATAAATGAGACAGAAGACAAATGGGCATTATTAAATAAATTAGATGATCTCCCCAAAGATAATGCACCAATTATGATAATTGCATTTGGGAACAAGGTGCATAATCATGGAATCCTCACTCATCCAAATTCATTTAACAATACAAGGCATGAGAGAACAAATATGAGTTACCGAAGATGCAAACAAGAGAAACAATCACTCATAGGCAAATAAATTTGGAATCCACCGAAGAATAAAAAAGGAATAACAGGTGGTATCCAAGGAATAAAATCTTAACTAAAATTATCTTCTCATATGTGTATATGTTTATAAGTGGATAACATCACAATGACATATGTCCATAAATAAACAAGCACACACAAGGAAGATATACAATAGAGCACATGAAAGCAAAAATGAAGTCACAACATATACCAATAAGATTTTTGCTTCAAAGCATGGCCAAAGGCTCACATATATCTTATTGTACATTAATGGACTTCAAACACAAACACAAACACACTACATATATTACAACTATCACCAAGGGAAAGGAAAAAGTTGGCATATATGGAGAAAGGCAACAAGTATCACAAGAGAAAATAGACTAGCAAAATCTCACTATTGCACATGAGAGAAGTTGAGGAAATGATAGGCAATAAAATTGCTAGATTGACATATTTGGAATTGGTGGATCATATGCATGATTTTGTATATTCCCAAATATATGACTCATTCCCAAATATATGACTCATCTCAACTTCTACACATTTACAATAGAGAGTTCTCTTAAAACCATGGCTAGAACTACAACAATTACCAATACATGAATTCATGCTAGAAGGCAACCGACAAACGATTGGAATCAAGATATATGAGCATGAGAAAGAGATACTTGTTACCGAGATATAATTGGTCGGATGTAGAGGATATGAATTCATTGATCATCCTATAGCTTGCCACAAATTTTCATGTATGCACCACTTCTTCAAACTTGAGAGACAAGCATCCAATATAGCTCCAATGCACCTAAAACACAATTAAGTACAAAATGGTCCCCAAACATATTGGGTCCAATGTAGATAGTGCAACTACAATACATAGGAGAGACTCCACATAAATATGTGCATATTGATATGAAATTGAATTTCATGCACAACTTAGCCGATGGGATTTGGTGGAGTTTCCCCTATATATTGGATCAAATAAAGCAAGCATTCCATAATATAAACATATAGTAAATATGCATGCATAAAGCTTTCAAGAACCAAAAAGAGATACAATTTAAACAAAAGCACCAAGTAAATCGAGATTGCACACACAAGAGTGTGACATGACAAACGATGTCCAACTTGTATCAAATAATCAATTCAACACATGAAAGATCACAAGTTCAACAGATGAACTAGGAAAAATCCAAAAGAGCAAAAGATAGATAAAAATAAAAATGCTCAAGGATATATCTCGTTCTAAAATTGGACAAAACATGAAACAAGGAATGAGACAAAACCAACTCCCAAAAAGAGCAAGGTTCCAATAAGAAACCAAATTCCCCAAACTTCTCATGATGGCACAAAATACCAAAACGAAAAGATTGAGGTTCCAAGCACATAAAACCTGATATGGATCAAACAAAGAAGCATAAATACAAGTGTTCTAAATAATATAGGAGAGCTCACCCATAAGTAGTACATTATATAGAATTTTTCTTTTAAATGCAAAATGCACACAAATGAGATCATCACTACTAACTACATTAAATAAATCATAAGAGTATAGCAATAAAATAAGAAGATCCAAAAGTAGCAAGGAATACATGGGATCACACAAACATTTACTTGGCCAAATATAGGACAAGATTAAGCAAAGGCCAAAGTGAATATGATCAATAAATTCTACCATAACTTGAGTACTCATTGTCCAAGGACAAGAAATATTGAGAATAATTTTCCCAAGGTAGTTTGCATGGATATCCAAGATCACAGTCACAATAAGAAGCATATAACAAAATATAAGAATTAAGCATGATACTTAGAACAAGATTCTTGGTACCTTCCAATAGTCACACAATCACTAGTGATTAGAGTAACTTGAAGAACATGGTTTCCATGAGGATATATTTATCTAAATATGTGGAAACACATACCAAGAAACACTCTCACATACAAGATCCAAAATATGAGTAATAAAGGCATTCAAGCAACTTGTAACTTGTATTAGCACATATGTCACATAGGAGCTAGATAATTATCAATATCAATTCTAAGTGAAACAACCTCGAATATTCACATTTTCTAGGATTGTAATATGCACTAAGCATATGACTCCCCCATAATGTGATGTTACCATAAAACCAACACGAGGCAAAAAGATACAAATAGAGATAATTAATGGACATTATAAAACATAAATTTCTCATGAGAATTATACCACATAGGGACTAGACAATAATCCAATATAAATACTAGGTGGTATTCCTCATGTACACACAATTTTAGGATTGTCGAATGCCCAAGCATAACACTCCCCCAAAATGGGATAATCCATTAATCTCTCACAAGAGCCAAATAAGATATCAAATATAATCAATTAAGGCTCCAATACAAGAAACACACATACATGGTGTGCCACTTAATCATATATAAATATACTTGATATCTCAAGATAATTAAGTGGAAAGGAAAACATGTACAAAAGCATGGAAGATACAAAACCAACACAGTAGCTTTCAATGTAAAGAGTTTAGCATATGTTACCGCAAGGAGGAACATTGGGAATATAATATAATCATGATAATCCAAATGGATTGGCTTGACAACAATAATAATTGATGAAGATCCCTCAATTCCTCATAATGTAGCCAAGACTCCAATGCCCTCCAACAAACACACCTATTGATCAAGTTTTGGCTTGTTGGTCCCCAACCAAGTTGGGTCCTAAGAGGTTAGTCACAATAGGCTTGGCAACCCAAATGGTTCTTTTCTTCACACCACATTGAGCACCAACAAATTTGGCAAACACATTGCCAACCTCATCCTTACAAAGAGAATAAGAATCATCAATCAAGATAGGATGGGATGAGGAGTTACCAATAGTGCATGCGGAAGAAATGTGCCCCTTCTCACGGCATATGTAGCAAGTTCTACTCTTGCCATCTTTCTTCTTAGGTGAAGCCACAACTCGAGGAAGATCTCGACTAGTCCTCTTAGGAAGAGGCCCATTAATGACTTGAGCTGGAGCTTGAGGCCGCTTCCCTTGTTGCTTCACACTAAGAGGCTTTTTCTTCAATGGGCAAGATCTAACATGGTGCCCTTCTTCCTTGCACTTGAAGTAAACAATGTTGGCCGGATTCTTTACTTGATCATGGCCATTCTTCTTATTGTCCTTGTGCTCCAACTTGATAGTGGACTTGTTCTTGACATTGGAGTTGAATCCAAGCCCACTCTTGTCATTGGGGGATTTTTGCACACTCAAGATTTTGTTGAGTGTGACCTTCCCTTGATGACCCTTTTTCAAGTCATTCTTCAAAGAAGTGACTTGAGCCTTGAGCCTTTTGGTTTCCTCTACTTGGTTAGTTTTAACAAAAACACTAGAGGAAGTAGATGCTACATTGTTAGAGCAACAAGGCACGGAATGTAATTCATCACGAGATATATCATGGTTGTGAGAGGATGAACTACAAGGACTAGCACATGGAAATTTAACATTTGGAGTAAATATAGTGCTAATGTTCACATGAGGCACACTAGATGTTACCTTTGACATGATGGCCTCATGATCCAACTTTAGCCTACCATGGGAGACTAGGAGATCCTCATGCGAGCTTGAGAGCTTAACATGGATTTCTTCTAATTTCCCATAGTTGCTAGTTAGCAAAGCAAGTTGAGCCTTCAGCTCAACATTCTCCTTTAAAGTAGATGCTTCAAAATAAATAGAGTTAGTAGCACAAGCATCATCATTATTAGCAAGAGGTGAGGGCAAATTGGCAAGCTCTTTTGAATATGAGGCTTTAAGTTGCTCATGTGACTCGGTGAGTTTGATGAGATCACCCTTTATGACCCTAGAGCCATTTTTTAGGTGCTCAAAATCCTCAAGGAGTTTAGCATAAGCAACTTGAGTCTCATCATTTTTACTTTTGATATCACTTGCCACCTCAATTTGTGTTTCTAACTTATCAATATGTTCTTTGCTCTTAATAGCAAAGTCCAAGACTTCAACAAAGTTAGAGCAAGCAATATCCTTTTTAACAAGGGCATGATAAACAATCTCACCCTTTTCATATAAATCATCAATATAAGCTCTTCTTCCAAATTATCCACATCCTCCTCATCACAAGAGGTAATGGGACCCAAGGTATGAGTTACCTTAGAATCCCTAGCCATAAGGCATAGGTGGGTATCGGAAGAAGGTGAAGATGAGATTGCATTTGTGGCTTCATTCAAAACCATTTCTTGGCCCATAGAATCTTCGGTTTACTCTACATGGTTAGCAACACAAGCACTAGAGGAAATGAAAGCATTTTTATCATGGCAACAAGACAACACAAGCATATCATCATGAGATTTATTCAAGTCATTTATACATGATATGCAAGGACTATTAACACAAGCATGTAAGGAGTATTGAGTGCTAGAAGTGTTAAGGTCCAAAGATAGATCATTGCAACTTGATAAAGGTGAAGGGTCACACATAGTAAGCACACTATCCAAATTGCAATTTCTATCACCACTCACCATATCATTAACTTGTGAAAAATCACATGTTGGTGAAGTGGTAGAGGATGAGAACTCATCTTGACCAGAAGTGGAAGCAACACAATCATCCTCAATAATGTTGGACACACCATATTTATCTTGAAGTTTTGTCCATAACACATGAGCGCTCCAAAAAGGAATGATTAAAGATGTAACTACATAGCTCCAAGCATTAACAAGCACATTAGAAGCTTGAGCATCGAGATATAAGTTTTTCTCATCCTCACAAGATAGATTTTTGAAATCCATAGGAGGAGAAAAAACTATATCTACAATACGCTCCAAATTTGGGTCCATGTCCCGAAAACGAATAAGCATATGAGTATTCCAAATATCATAATTTGTGCCATCGAATATGAACATGTCCTTGTGCACTAATCCCCTAGCCTACATCTTTACTCTCAAGGCAGTGAATCCTAAAATGAGACATCGGGCTCTGATACCAATTGAAAGGATACGGATGTCGCCTAGAGGGGGGATGAATAGGCGATTAAAACTTTTCCGAGAGTGGCTCAACAAAGGCACAAAACCTAGAACAATCTAGGGTTCACCTATGTGCACCAACAACTTATGCTAAGCAAGACAAGCAACTATGTGATAGCAAGATATATACTTCAAGCACGAAGGCTATCACAAAGTAAAGTGCATAAGTAAGAGCTCGGGTATAGAGATAACCGAGGCACGTGGGGACGACGATATTTTACCGAGTTCCTCCCAACATGGAGTACGTCTCGTTTGGAGAGGGGGTGGTATCTAACCACCTACGCCACAAAAGGCCTCCCTTATTCTCCGGTGAATCTCACCCCAACGGGATCGATCCACGCTTCCACTATCGGTGCACTTGTCGGTGGCAACCGGAACCTCTCACAAGGTTGGGCACTTCTCCACAACTTAATTGGAGGCTCCCAACAAACGCCACAAAGGACACAAGGTTGGGGCACTTCTCCACAACTTAATTGGAGGCTCCCAACAAATGCCACCAAGGCCTCAACCTGCAACACAAAAAACCGTCTAGGGTTCCAAGAAACCAAGAGTAAAAAGCTTCTCAACTTTCACTCACCAAATCCTCCAGAGAGAACTCAAACCGATACACCGAATGCAAATGGCAAGAACACCACAAAGGTGTTCAAATACTTCTCTCCCAAATTCCACCAAATCTACAAAAGCTTATGGTGGAATAAGAGAGGAAGAACAATGGAGGAAATCCACAAAAGACTCCAAGATCTATATCCCAATATGTTCCCCTCACTTAGAGCAGAGATTGATTGGTGGGATTGTAGATCTAGATCTCCTCTTTCAAATCCCTCAAGAAGATGCAAGAATCATAGGAGGGATTGAGAGAAAGCAAGCTCAAGAAGGTAAACAATGAAGGGGAAAACTTGCAAGAAATGGTTTTGGAACCATTGGGGAAGAAGGCCCCTTATATAGGTCCCTCCAAAATCCAACTGTTGCAGCCCAAAAACGCGATTCCCGGTACTACCGGACTTTTTCCCGGTACTACCGGACTTTTCCGGCACTAGCGGACATTTCCTGGGGTTCCTGGGGCTACAAACGCATTTTTCTCTGTGCTCCCCGGTACCAAAATGCGTTACTACCGGATCCTGGTCCGGTACTACCGGTCATCACAAAACGAAAACAGCCATAACTTTTGCATCCGGACTCCGATTTCGATGATCTTGGGCTCGTTTCGAAGAGGACAACAACCTCTACAAGATCATGCAAATAAACACCATAGTCCAGCAAGGGAGGATAGATTCAAATGCCGAAGTAAAAAACCTTCTTCCGCGCTAGGTACTAAAATGCGGTACTACCGCTTTTTGGTACCTAGCCCGGTAGTGGCTTTTTGCAACTTGTCAAAAACCTTCTGCCGCGCTAGGTACTAAAATGCAGTACTACCGCATTTTGGTACCTAGGAGGTCAGTGGCATTTGGAAACTTTCCAAAACCTACTGCCGCGCTAGGTACTAAAATGCGGTACTATCGCATTTTGGTACCTAGGCAAATTCAAACTGCTATAACTTTTGATTGGTAACTCCGATCGACCCGATTCCAATTGTGTTGGAAAGAGGACGACATGAGATACCCTATAAAAGGTGAAAATATTGGTTATCACCAAGTGAGAATGTATCATGTATAATAATGTGAGATACCTCACTTGGTGAGAAACCGAAAAACCGCCAAGATCAAAATCGCAACAAGATACAAACGGAAGATCCGATTTTGATGAACAAGAGCTTGTTATGGAGATTACCATAAGATCTATATCCTCACATGGATAAGACCAAATAACAACCAAATATGATGATGCAAATATGCAAAGCTTTGAGCTCTCTCCGAACGATGTGATCGAGTTACTCATTTGAGAGCCCCTCTTGATAGTACGGTTATCTATCCTAAACCCGGTCTTCCACTAACAATATGAGACCGACAAAAGGGAAAACCTATTAAGATTATACCTTTGCCTTGAGCATTCCACTTGAGCTCGATGTAGATGATTTTTCCCTTCTCAAGATGGAACGCCTTTCTTGATTCCGCATCATCGATCCATGATCATCGAGGATGGCAAGCATCAACCATGAGATCTTCTATAGATGGCGCATTTTGAGCTTGCACATCACATATTCTTCTCATTTCATCGACCTTGAAGCCAACACATGCTCCAAGTTATGCCAATGGACAATTCCTACAAGTATAACTTAATACACACATTAGTCCATAAAGATTGTCATTAATTAACAAAACCACACATGGGGGCCCACATGTTCTTTCACCTTGCCTTTGCCGAAAACTCTGCTCGGGACAACACCGCGCAAACCTACAGTGTCTGCCATTATCAACTCCGACACAAGTGAGTTGTCGTATACAGATACCCTTGGACGAGCAATAGGACAAGGCAGAATTTTGTCGTACTCCATGTTATCCAAGTAGAAAATCTACAAGTAAATTATTGTGTAAGCACCCCAAAAAATGATTTTTAAATTTACTAGTTTTGAGGATTAAGAACCTGGAGGAATAGCGCAAGACCGACTGGAACATAGACAGTCTGGTTCTGCTAAATGCTACGCCGTACGTCTGCGCATGAAGATATAACCGCAGTCAAAAAAAGAACACCAATTGAACGATGAAATATCACGTTTGCTATCCAATGCAGGCCAGAAGTAAGTAGATTCACGGCGTTTGGGCAAGTCATCGTCTAAGAGGATGCCTATCAGGTATATCATGAACGAGGTCTTAAAAGTAGTAGGATCGAGTAGGCCATCAAAAGAAAAATCAACCGTCGAATCAAGAACACGGTAAGCGGCTGCACTAGGAGCGTCGTCATTGCCAAGCAAACTGATTGTTTCCGCAACACGATCATGGACGGATGCATATTTGTCAAGGGTATGGTCCCAAACTTCGGAGCCGGTACAAGGAAAACCGAAAACAGTACCTACGTACTCTACGAACAAACTCAGGCGCAAACTAGGACTGATATTAATAGATCGACTCATAGTATCAA
Organism: Avena longiglumis; assembly: GCA_030063025.1. Lineage (NCBI taxonomy): Eukaryota > Viridiplantae > Streptophyta > Magnoliopsida > Poales > Poaceae > Avena > Avena longiglumis. The sequence continues at coordinate 518,426,412 of CP125975.1, forward strand.
CCTTAGAGATTATCCAAAGGATAAATGGTTTATAAAAACGGTCGGCATGTATGCCCGAAAGAAAACATCCAAAACCTCAATCACGCACTAGTTGCTTATGGGAATCGTTGTAACGAGAAAGCAACTCGTTGAATTTTGTGACGGCAGTGGAATGATCAAAATAAACATCCGAAGTGGATGAGGCCTGAGCAACGACATGAGATGTAGAACGAGTACGCTTGGCTTTGTTTTGCCAGGAACTCATGGACGCCTACAGAAGTAGAGAACTAGAACAAGAAAAGGAAACTAGGAAGAAAAACAACTCAAGAGGAAAAGAGAAGAGGGAAGCTGCGAATGGAGCAAAACACGATGGATTTTTTAAATACTGGAAGGGGATGAAGGGAGAGTGAATGAGGAAGAGACTTGTGGTTGGGATCTGGTCCTTATACACCAAGGCATAAGGCAGATGACCATACATGTAAGTTCAAATTTTTGAATCCACTAGACCTGCTCAGCACAATGTGACATGCCTGCAAATCTGCCAGGACATAATTTCAAAAAGGGACCACTGGCTTACTAGGAAGCACGAAGAGAGGGGAGCGGGACCAAGCATAAAACATACATCACATGCATGCAGCAGATGCACGCAGCATGCCTAGCATGCAAAAATCGACAATGCATGGCACACAAAACCTAGCGAGTAGACCAGTACCATGAGAGAGGACAAAGAATGTTGGTAACTAAGATTTTATTCAAACACATAGGGATACAGCTGGCAGCGCACACACGGGGATACAAGTACATAACAAACACAAGGTAAATGACTTTGAAGGAAAGGGGGTAAAATACTAGGGGATACCTGTCGAAAGAGCAACTAGGGAAATCGAAGGAGTCAAAGATCAAACCCTAGAACGAGCATACGAAGACTTGCGGCCACAGGTGCTCCTATTGTGATCGCTAGCCCCACAAATTGTACACTTGCGGCTAGAAGACCCCGCAGGCTCGGCCATGTTGTTCATTGGGCATTTCGAGGCGAAGTGATCAACGGACTTGCAGGTGCGACGTTTAGAACCGTTTTTCACCGGTGTCGGAGTTGCGGAGGTAGGCTTTCGCGTCGGTGTAGCGAAGGACGACGTGGCAGGTGTTGCACGCTTCTTCGTGCGTGCACCGGGGATCTCTATAGGATACTTGAACCCGGTAGCCTTTATCCTGCCACGGGAACGAACATGAGGTGGAGCCAACACAACAGACTCGTTCTCCGGCTCTTCCACTTCTAGGGATTCATCCAAGGTGACAACGTCCTGCGCACGACGACGAACACGAGCCAGAGCTAACACAACAACACCCTCATGCACTCCTAAACGAGTCAACTCCACAATAACGCGAGGAGCAGCGGCTGGCTCAACAGTCATGGCAGAGACCGCCAGCTTCGCATGATTAACATAATCGACGGCTAGCTCAAAGGCTGGCCTTGACGATGTAGGAATAGAAACAAGTTCCATTGCTGAAGCGTATATAAAGCAATGCATGGCAATTTTGTCAGTGCATTCTCCATTTGCGCGGACAACAGCTTCTGAATCAATTGGCAGGCCATCACGAGCTGCACGGGTCCACCTTTTGAGTAGAATCCCCCTGGGCAGTTCAGCACAACCAAGGCTAACAAGCACCTGCACAAGATTGCGAAAGAATAGTCAACAACCAAAATCTACAAGCAAGACAAAAATCAATTTAATCACATGAATTATATGTAAACATCAACAGGCAGGTACGCATAAAATGTGTCTGCAAGGCATCCCGGAATGTTCAACCTTCTTGCACTCACAACGATATGACTCTCCTCCATCACGCGTCACATCGAATATAGTGTTGCCGAGGTCTGTGTAGCCCGGGTGACTAACATGGACCGCTGAAAAAACACCGTTCTCTTCATCTTCTTTCCGACAGACAAAAAACCGGCCCTAAAAAGCTCTTTGTCAAATCTCGCATGTAATGCCCGTGTATAAGACTTCGCGGCATGCAGCTCCAAAGGAAAACCCTGTAAGGTTCCCAACCTTTAATAAGGTAGAGATCCCTGTGTTTACAATGCTAGTCCCTGGATCAATAGCTAGCATCCACAGTTAAGATGTAATATCAAGAAACAAAGGTCATAATACAACTTTATAACCAGGAATAAAATAATTTATTACATCTTACCTAGCTCATTTGGCTATCTCATTACAATGCAGCAGAATATAACAATAGCATGGGGTCCTTCATCTTCAAAGTGCCACAGGCAGACATGTTGGTTGTAGACTTGTAATCCTAATCATTAAACTTCACTAATATAAATCAAACCTGCAACATAACAAGTTACAGCCACAAGGGTCAATACCTATGAATTGTATTGGCAAGTGATACTATGGTAGTATAATGGAGTCTATCATCTATATGCATTTGGCTAAGTGGAGCTTAGGCTTGCTTTGCTCAAAATAGATTTTCCTTATGATTTGAAAACACTAAGTTTTTGCTTGACAAAGTAATCTTTCCCAAGGCATCTCCCAATAGAAATTGGTGATCCTTCAATCCCTTGTTCAACCACAAGTTTTTAACTTAGAAATTTGGATGATGAGATTCTTGATAGCTTCCATGTCTTGATGCTCAAATTGTCCTTTGCCAGGGACATGGCTAAGTACTTAGATTCTACACTCTGCAGAGGTTGTGCACTTTCCCCACAAGACTTGGTTTCACCAAGACAAGATCTTTCAGAAGCCTTCCCTTAGACCAGAATTGACGCGTTCCAACCTATCATCCCCTACCACCAACTGTCCATTTGGCTAAGTTCTTGCAACCTATATGATCCAGGCAGAGCCCATAATGCCAAGTGGCTACACTTGAAGCTTCTCAACATTTGACATCTCAAATCTCTTTGTTCCTGTGTGGCCATCCACAAGTGAGACACCAAGTTTTCCCCAGCATACTGGACTTGGTGATGCCCCAAGTTTTCCCCAGCATACTGGACTTGCATGACCACTCAACACAAACCATTTCTTCCATTCCACCCAGGTGATTCATTCACTTAGTTGTTTTATTAAACAAAACTCAAGTCCTCAGACTTAAATTTTTTTCCATAGTATGAATATATATTCCACCTGTTTTCTATTAGATAAGCTAAACATGATAGTAGTAGGAATCTTAACTTAGGGAAATTCTACTAAGGGTTCATCTACTAGGATTTCCCATAACATAGTTTATACTTAGCAAAAATTCCATGCAAGTCCTACTTAGAAATATCACTAATGCATAGTGAAAATAATGGGACAAAAGTATGAAGCATCACTTGCCTTTTTGGTAAAGTATAGGTTCACTTCTTGATCTTTTCAATGTTCACACACTTCAAGTCACTACAATTCAATCAAGCAAATAATATTTCAATCTACCATTCAAGCAATTCATCACATAAAATGATAAAAACAAAGCAATGCATGCAAGAGATTTTTTTTATTTGTAAAAGTGGTTTATAATGGGTCATAAACATTTGAAAACACCTAATGGTCATTTTATAAAGTGGAAAAATCATTTGTAAAAGTTTTTACTTCATAAACCATTTTTAAACCATGTCATTATTTTATGTGGTGAAGAAATGCTTTTAATAAGGCAACATTCTATAGGTTTAACAAAATATGTTTTCAAACTCTAAAATCTTGTGTTTAGGGTCAGAGATTTCATTTCCAAAACATTTCCCAAAGGTTTTTCTCCAAAATCATTTTTAACAATTAAACCATATTTTTATTTGACTAGAAATGGTTTAAATCAAAGATTCATTCTTTTGTTTCTCCAAATACATTTTTGAATCCACAATTTGTTTCCTATGGTCAGTAGGTTCAAAACACACCATTTTCCAAGGATTTTATCCTCAAAATCATTTTGGAATAAATTTTATATCCTAAACATGCATACACAAGTTTCTGTAAAAAAAACAATTTAACAGAATATTTTTACTAAACAAAGTGCATGGTTGGTTAGGGCTTGTTTTTCTGAATCCATTGATATAAAGTTTGCAAGATTTGGACGTGTAGATTAAAAGTTATAGATTTTACAAAATCTTGTATCTAATAGATTAAATCTGTTTTAAACAAAACAACAGAGACACGTGGCGTGATATTACTAGCTGGTACCGGTTCGCACGGATCGGATCTGTGAGGCGTTGGATCTAAACAGATCGTGCGGCCTAGGTTGCTACTTACCTCTTCGTCTAGTTTCTATCATGTCCTTTGGATCTGCATCTAACGGCTATCAACGACTTGCCACTAACTAGCGGCGCTTAGCGGCAGCGCGCGACGGCGACGCTCGACTAGCGGCGGAGCTGGCGCTAGAGGAAGCAAGGAAGGAGGAGAGGTGGCTCACTGTGATCGCCGTGGCACGGGGATGCTCAACCTGCCCTTGGTTGGTGTAGGGGCGCACGGGGGCGATGACAATTCCTCGCCGAAGTTGCTCACCGGCTCGGGCACGTGTTGACGTTGTCGGGAACGAGCTCCTAGGGCGTAAGAAGGCAAGGCAGTATGTCAGGGAGGTGCGCACGGTCTCGGGAGTTGCAGGAGTACTCACCAGAACACGAGGGGCACTCGGGGTTGGCGTCAGTAGTTCGCCGGAGAGGTAGCAGACGGCGACGCTTGCTCAGTGATGTCGTTGTCGACGATTTTCAGCACGCGCGGATGAACGGGCGACACTGGGAGGTGCGCCATGAGGTGGGAAGTATGTGAGCTTGGTCGAGGAGGCAAGGGCGGTCTGGCTTCACCGAAATTGTCTGGGGAAGGTCGTCGGGGCAGTGGCTTGCCGCAAGGAATTGGCACAGCCTGGGGGCGCGCTAGGGTGAGGGTCTGAGGGGGAAACAGAGAGGAAACGCAGGCGAATAACAGGGTGTGGTCAGGGGGAGGATTAACTGCGCCAGTAATGCGAATTAAGCCGAGCGTTAATCGCCTGCAACGGCCGACAAGGTGAGGGCGTAGTCCGCGGGTGAGGAAGAAGGTGACATGGGCGTGGGGTCGTCTGGCAGCAAGAGAGAGAAGGGTGCGGTGGGGTCCTTCTATCAGCGACGCTGCGGGTTCGTTTGCAAGTGAATAACGGTTCGCTCGGGTGGGGTGGGGAATGGGCTTGCTGGGCCTGGACTGGGCTGTCGAGCTGGGCTGCTTCCTTTTCACATTTTTTTTGTTCAGTTTGTTTTTCTTTTTCTCTTTTGATTTTTCTGTTTTGATTTTGAATAAGCAATTCAAACATTCATTTGAATTCAAACCTTTGCCAAAATTTGTGTAGGTTCAAATAATGATTAATAAAACATTCTGAAATCATTTTAGAATAATTTATTTATTCTTTTTAAGGTCTTTTAATTATTCAAAATAGGCTCTAGTTTTAAATCAAATAAGATTTAATAATAATATCAAATCTTTATTTGAATTATTAAAACTTTCCAAATCCTTCCAGTAAGTTTTTATTTGTTTATTTGGGTTTAAATAATTCATCTTGATTTATTTGGAGGATATTTAATATGATTCATTAATCATTTAAGATTGGGTATTTGTTTTAATTCCAATGGGATTAATTATAGTTTTAATTCCCTAAATATTATTTGGAGGATTTCTTTAATCTTATTTAAGTTGAATGAAACAACTTTTATTTTATTTGGGTAATTTCCAAAACACCATTTTCCCATGGATTATATAATTATCCTTATTAGTGATTTGTCTTTATTCAAATAGGATTAGAATGGTTAATGCCATTTTATTTTATTTTGGAAATTCTTTTCCTTTTATTTATTTGGATTTGGATTCTATTCATTCTATTTGTTTAATGGATTAGGCCAAGATTCAATTTGGTCTTTAAATATTCCTTATTTAATATTTCTTTCTTCATCTTATAAAATCCATATCTTTTTATTTAGGGATCCAAACTTGGTGATTCCAATTTGTAAAATCTTATTTGAGATTTATTTATCCTTTTAAATATCTTTAGGATTATTTTCTCACCATTTGGTATGGATTTTAGATAAGTGTTTTATTAGTTTTGGAAATTAATTTTCCTTATCTTATTAAATTCATAAGTTTTTATTTGTGGTTCCTATTTAAGTGAAACCAATTTCTATGATCTTATAATATTTCTATTTGTCCTTCTTGATCATTTGTAAATGTTTGTTGACAAATTTTTATATGGATCAAATCCATAAGCTAGGAGATAACTTGGAAATGATTTTTATTCCATTAGGGTTTAGGGTTTGGAGTTATTTTCCAAGTGTTTAAATTTCCAGATACATTTAATGAGGAAAGCATTTCTTTTGATTTGGATTTTGTTGAATTCAAACTTTAATTAAAGTTTGTTCAAGATGGGATTTTAAGTTTCCATTTAGAAACAAAAGTTTCTTTTCACCCTGATTTTCAACAAAAATTTATTTTGTTTATTATTTTTCACATTACAAGATTTGGAAAATCTTGGGATGTGACACACCCACACTAAGGTGACGCAATGTCTGCCAAAAAAATGGAATATTAGTCAAGATGAGAAATTTAATGAAAGGAATCAAACAGAAACAAAACAAGAACCACCTGCTTAGTGGCATGTGATTCCCGTGCCTCATCTGCAACACGATCAGCAATAAGCTTGTTGTACCGCGATACAAAGTGACGCATTGGAGCTGAAAAAGTGATATAAGTCTTTAGAAGATGATTAGCACTCTCACTGCGCTGAGTGCCAGTCATGCCCGCACAGAACGTCTCGGCGAAATATGGTTTAGCCCACATCTCTCTGTTCTCAAATGCACGCTGAAGAAAATCATTATCTTCCAAGCCGTACTCCTTTAAAAGCTCATTCCAACGAGTTTCAAACTCCTCCACATAAACAATCTCATCTAGAAGTTGGTGGAGTTGAGCCTTGAAATTGTTGTCCTTCGTGTAAACAGGACCCAACGACTCCTTCGCTTTCTTGAGAACGTGCCAGTTGCACCACCGGTGGCGAGTGTTCGGGTACTCTAGCTCCAAAGCTACTATCATCTGGTGGCACTGATCTTCATATGTTATACGGAAATAAATAATTTCCTATATAAAATAGCTAGCAGGTTGTTTCGAAGAAATGGGAAAGAATAGCAAATTTCTCACCAGTAAGTACAGTAACAGGACGCTTCCCTCCCATGGTCTCAGCAAAAATACGAAAACACCAAGCAAAGGCCTCGATAGTCTCCTCCGCCAGCAGAACAACACCGAACATGGTGCTCTGGAAGTAGTTATTCACACCAACAAACAAACCAAATGGTATATTGTACAAGTTGGTACGGTAGGTCGTGTCAAATGTGACCACGTTGCCAAAATCGGCATAGTCAACTCGACTAGACCCGTGCGACCAAAACAAAGAATGAATCCTATCATGAGCATCGAGATCCATCTTGAGGACAAGCCCAAGATCATTTTGTTTCATGTGGTCAAATATTTCTAAAGTTTTTGATATGTCCTCAGCAATGGACTCCTATGCTAGCCTACCACACAACGATCTAATATAGTGACAGCTAAAAGGTACATGTGCAGCCTCACCATGCATGGACCCTACTATGGAACATACTCATGAAATCTGGACATTGTTAAGGCACAAATGTCGAATAAGCTCCCTCGTATGTTCCACTGTATGCGTTTTCAACCTGCACCATACCCTGCCACCTACTCGGGGTCAACACATAAAATCTGCATGCCACGATAGAGTCGGAACCTGCCACCTAAGGCCACCCTATATAGCATACGTGGCTATATCGTAGGCTCATACACAGAGGTTGTCGACTACACGCAAAGCATGTGCAATCGTATCTATTTATGTTTACACCTGGAATAAAATACTTGGAAAAGTAGAAATTCTACATAATCAAGGCCCCAGGTAACTAAAATAAAATTAAATACGATTGCACGTGTAGATGCCTAACGCGGGATGATGACCCACAAGTATAGGGGATCGCAACAGTCTTCGCGGGTAACATTACCCAATTTATTGATTCGACACAAGGGGAGCCAAAGAATACTTGCAAGCCTTAACAACTGAGTTGTCAATTCAGCACCATTTGAAAGTAGTTCTTACTCACAGAAGTTCACTAGTAGTAATAGTTTGGTAGTAGCAACATCAAAGCAACAGCAACAGTTAAACAGGAGCAACAGTAACGGTAACGGTAACAGTAGGATTCGAGTGCGGTAGGCATAGGGATGGATGGACGGGCATTGCATGGACGAGTCTAAACATGTAACTTCAAGATCTAGGGCATTGCAGATAAATAATAACAAGCATCCAAGTACTAAATAATCCTAAGGATGTGCTCCATATATAGTCATACGTGCTCGCAATGAGAACTTGCACAACATCTTACATCCGACCACCCGTGCGGCAGCCTCTAGGGAACTACTGGCAATTAAGGTGCTCTTTTTAATAGAGCACCGGAGCAAAGATTAACACTCCGTGAACACATGTGATCCTCACACCACAGCCATCCCCTCCGGTTGTCCCAATTATTGTCACTTTGGGGCCTTTGGATCCGGACAATGATATGTGTACACAACTTGCGATCACAAACAATACTATCATAATTATTCAATAATAAATTCAGATCTGAGATCATGGCACTCGGGCCCTAGTGACAAGCATTAAGCACAACAAGTTGCAACAAAGTCAAATAGCACTAATAGAGATACTAGGCACTATGCCCTAACAGATCTTATTCGATTATATGATAGAACCCGTCCAATCCCTACCATCCCCAAGCCTACAGCGGGGGATTACTCACTCATGGATGAGGGAAACATCGGTGGTTGATGGAGATGCGTTGGTGATGATGATGGCGATGATCCTCTCCAAATTCCCCGTCCCGGAAGGGTGCCAGAACGGAGTTTCTGGATCCGAATCTTGGTTTCTGGTGGTGGCGGCGGAGCGGAAATCTTTCTGGAAAACTATCGAACCCCCCTCGGTTTTTAGGTTGAAAGGCAACTTATAGGCGTAGAGGGAGGCCGAGGTGCACAGGGTGCACCCTCCGTGCACACGACCAGTGGTGAGCCGCGCAGTGGGTGTGCCCCAGGTGCCTCTCCGCCTCTTCTTCCGGCTCGTGGATCTTACGGTGAAATATAATTTTGGCATATTTTCCGGATTTTTCCCGATAGTTCATTTTCGCACAAAACAAGACACCAAGGTAATTGCTAAAATAGTCATTGTTATTTGTATCCAAATCACACAAGTTTAGAGGAGAAACAATAGCAAAGTGTTCGATAAAGTAGATACGTTTTGGACGTATCAACTCCCCCCAAGCTTAGCTTATTGCTTGTCCTCAAGCAATTCAGTTGAAAACTAAGTGCGATAAAAGAACTTTCACGAACACTTTGCTTCATATGATGTAAATATTCTCAGCATAGGAGTAGATGCTTAGATAATTCATAATAAGGAGTATGCAAATAAGTCTACTAAATAGTCATTGCAAGCTATGAAGAGAAACCAACTCAATAATAATAAGTAGCATGAAACATAAACATAAGCAATATTGCAATGCTCATAATAAGGTATGATAGAGTGGTATCTCGCTTGCCTTTTTTTTGAAGAGACAATAAATGCCATGGCACCTCTGAAGTTCACATGAATACTAGAAGTAAAGATATCAGAGATACAAGCGTCAAAGTCATGACATAATTAACCAAGTTTTGGAGCAAACACAAGAATGAAAACTATGCTCTCAAGAAGGTGCTCATAGAATAAGTGGTGACTCAACAAAGTTGTGAAAATGGTTTTGAAAGGTTTGAAAGGCTTCCCAATGCTGAAAGGAAGGTAGTCATTAGCTTTGAGCTCTCATTACCCATATCATAGGCATCTTCATGTGGTTAAGGTGAAAGTGAGGTCCACTCTGAATCATATGCTTGACATACCATAGACTGGAAATCCCAAGTCCCTTGAGTACGAGGGTCGCTCCGCATGCTACTCAACTTTGGTCATCTGAAAGTTCTTGTCATTGTAAATACATGCATATCATCCAGAACCGCCAACGGGGTACCCCTTGCACATGGTACAGGAGATTTCCCATAACCAAAATGACAAGGCAAGCAGACAATGAGCATCTCAGTAATCTTTTTATTTACCATATGCATAGCTTTTTATTGAGGATGCTTCATAGATGCTCATTATGCTGATGCTGCAAGTTTCCACCATAATTAAGCATCGCTTAGGCTAGCGGCCCAGGCGTTTCTCTAACACAATGTATAAACTCCATGAACTCACAGCCTCCCCTTTTATTTCACATCACCGACATCCGTAAACAAAAGAGCAAGGAATCAACTGGATGAGATATCCAAAAAGTGTTGAAAGCGTTCCCCGTGACAGCACGGTTCTGCTGACTCCCAGTATATAATTAGCAAGCATATAAATTTCATGGACAAGTCACAATGGTTCAAGATTATTAAGTGCAAGGAATAAAGTGTGCCATCAAGTTCGTGGGAGCTTTACTAACTAACTTTCTCAAAACAGAAAAACATTTTATTTTGGAAGAAAACACAGCATATGGAATATGCACTGAAGCAGCAAATGATGCTAATAGGTAGGTATGGTGGACACAGCTGGCAATATTGGTTTTGCGGAGTTGGAAGCACAGGTAGAGAACATACTCAGTGCAAGTGGGGGCTAGCAATAGAGAGGGAGCGACAAACGAGAGAGCAATAGCTGTCATAATCATGCTTGCAACAAAACAGGACTAACTATGGCATGAAAGTGATACAAGAACTCTGAGGCAAAATAAATCATCGAGGCTTACTGACTATTGATTAGTCATATGCATGCGTGATCATGTGCCAAGTCGATTCACATGAACAGTCAGAGGAGGATACCACAATATCATACCAAAGTATGAATAAAACAATGCAAGCAAACATTCATATGACATGCTACAAACTATTAGCAAGCTGGAGCTAATCATAGACAAGCAAGAACTACTAAGCGTCCATAATGACATACACCTTACACAAACACGCTAAGCATGCTCACAATGATGAGTATATGTACAAAAATGAAACAAATAGAGTTCGTTACCAGCCTCTTACCACACCTCGAGTTGTCTTAATCTTCATTATTGCCCTTCACTTGTCTGACTTGAATAATTAACATGAAACCAAAATCCACTGAGGACGGCTAAACCCTGCAAAGAACTTACAAAACCAAAGAAGAACAAAAAATATTTTTGGTGTTTTCGATTATTTTAGAAACAAGCAAATAAAGAAAAACCAAACAAAAACAAAGCAAGCCAAACAAAGCAAAATCTTTTTGGATTTTTCTTTTAAGGCAAACCAAAGCAAAGAAACAAACCAAGAGAAACAACGAAAATATTTTTGGTATTTTTGTGTTTTTGAGAAAGCAGCAACAAAAACCAAAAAGAAAGCGTAAACAATGGAAATAAAAAGAACCGACCGAAAATGATATATAGATGAGTGTGACGTCGGTATACCTCCCCCAATCTTAGGCTTTTGGCCTAAGTGGGGTTCAATCCCATGGTGCCCAAGTAGATGCATCTCCGTAGTATGTCGAGGAAGCTCCCTCGTCCTGGTACGAGCTCGAGGCCTCCCCTGTGTAATACGCAGAGGGGTCGTATGATGGTGCTTCCTCCTTATAGTGCCTGTGGAAGTTAATAGAGCGCAGCTTGTCATCCACCTCCTTCATCTCCCTCGTCACCAAATCGCGGAGTAATGAGATACTCATTGTATGAGGGTGTAGTACTGGTAGATGACCTTGGAAGCCTTGCCCTTCTAGGTGCATCACTCTCAAATATGTCACCAAAGGTGTGGTGGTCCATGACTTCCCTATTCAGAAATTTTAAACAACCATCAAACCAAGTGATTTCTAAGTTGATAAATGATGAGCAACTACTATAGGAACTTGCTAGAGGACTACACATGCATCAAAACAAAGTTTCTAAGCAAAGAACAAGCATGCGAGCTCAAACAACCTGTCACCTATAGCAGCAAAACACTCAAAATACAATCTACCAATCACAAATCTAATTGGACAAGTGGAGGAGGCACATACCAAGGAGCAATCCCTCCAAAAATCAGCACTTGAGATGGGATGAACAAGGAGATCGAAAATCGCGAGCAAGAACAACAAGAACTCGAGCTTGAGCAAATTTTCCGGTGTTTTTCGGGAGAGAGAAAGAAGGTGGCTTTCAGGAGGCAGCCTGGAGGGGCCCATGTGGACCAGACCCCCAGGCGCCGCCACCTGGTAGGCCGCGCCTACCATAGGTGTGGTGTCCTAGGGTGGCCCCTGGGTCACCTCACGTTCCACTCTTCCCCTTTTTTCGAGGAAAATTTTGTTTTGAATTTTCTAGAATTTTTTGGGAAACTTTATTTTTGGCCAATTTTCAGGGTATGAAAATTGATTTTCTCGCAGAAACAGTTTTTTCGGAAGAAGCAAAAGCAAACCAAAAGCCAAACTACAGGATCTCTAAGAAACTCAAACAAGCAAACAATTAGCAAAACTAAAGCTAAAGCAAAGACTAGGAGGGAGAAAGGAAGAAGAAAGCAAGTATAACCATAGTGGAAACATTATTTTGTTCATTAAAATCCTTTTGTTAACAAGGTTGACCAAGTCTTGTTACCAAAACAATATTATATGAAGCAAAACTTTGCATTCCACAAGGTGATTATGTTACCTCATACTTGATAGCAATGGTCCCAATCATAATAGTTTCAAAATTTTCTTGTGGAATGGGACAATATATTTCTCCAACCTTGATGCTCTCAATATTTTCAATGGAATTCAGGCAATAGCTCTTAACAACCTTCTTGGGGAAATAGACAGTGTGCTCTTTGTCATTAATATTGAATGTTACTTTTCCTTGATTGCAATTGATGACAGTACCTGAAGTATTAAGAAAAGGTCTCCCAAGAATAATAGACATATTATCATCTTCAGGCATTTCAAGCACAATAAAATCAGTTAAGACCATGCAATTATGAGCAACTTGAACAGGAACATCCTCACATATACCAACATGAATAGTAGTTGAATTATCAGCCATTTTCAAAGAAATATCAGTTGGTATCAACTTTTCTAGCTGGAGTCTCTTGTAGAGAGAAAAAGGCGTAACACTAACTCCAGCTCCCAAATCACATAAAGCAGTTCTAACATAATTATTCTTAATAGAGCAAGGAATAGTTGGTATACCTGGATCACCAAGTTTCTTTGGAACCTTACAATTTAAGGAGTAATTAGCAAGTAGAGTAGAAATCTCCTCATTAGGAATCTTCCTTTTATTAGAGACAATATCCTTCATATATTTTGAATAAGGAGGAAACTTAATAGCATTAGTCAAAGGAATTTGCAAGAATAAAGGCTTCATCCACTCACAAAACTTGTTGTAGTGTTCCTCCTCCTTTGACTTGTGTTTCTTACCTGGAAAAGGCATAGGTTTTTGCACCCAAGGTTCTCTCTTTACCATGTTTGTTAGAAATAAAATCTTCCTTAGTGTACCTAGTGTTCTTAGTGTGCTTCTCAGGTTCTTCCTCACCTTCCTCCTTATCAGGAGACTCATTTTTATCATTACCACTCTCACTTCCAGCATCATACATAGATATACTATTAGGATCTACAACAGGTTCAGGTGGTTCCTCAACTATCTTATGTTTCTTTTTCTTTCTCTTACGAGGACTACCACTATCTTCACCTTGTTGAGAATCCTGCTCAATTCTTTTAGGGTGTCCTTTAGGATATAAAGGATCTTGAGTAGCTATACCACTCCTAGTTCTAATTCCATAAGCATGTTTATCTCGTGAAGCATTAACTAGCATATCCTTTTGTATCTTAGCAAGTTGATCAAGTTGAGTTGAACCATTTGAAAGTGTTTACAAAGCATTTTAATATCATTAGAAGTTCTTTCCATAATATCTTTCAACTCATTGATAGCTCTAGAGTTTTCCAATAAATGATTCTGAACTTGTTTATTAAAATACCCTTCTTTAACAATAAATGTGTCAAGTTCCTCTAAACATTGATCAGGAGGCTTATCATAAGGAATATCACCTTCATCAAAGTGTTGGAGAGAGTGTACCTCAAGAGTGGATGAGTGGGGAATTGGCTTACGTAACTCTTCTATAGGAGGTAGATTCTTCACATCTTTAGCTCTAATACATTTCTCCTTTAGGCACTTCTTATCTTCCTTCATCACTTCATCATTTAATGCAATAACTCCCCTCTTCTTTGTTGTTGGTGTTGGAACTGTTTCAGGCATAACTGGTTCAGGAGTAATAGGCTCAGGTGTATTAAGCTTAGTTGAAGTCCAATCATCATAATTCTTGCTTATCTTAGTCATTAATTCTTCAGCATCTGTAGGAGTCCTTTTCCTGAAAACACAATCAGCAAAGCTATCTAGGTAGGTCCTAGAATCATCAGTTAGTCCATTATAATAAATATCAAGAAGCTCATTCTTAGGTAATGGACATCCAGGATGTGCATGAATCAAGGCACAAAACCTTGTCCATGACTCAGGCAATTTCTCTTCTTCTCCCCGTTTAAAATCAAAAAGTCTCTGCAAAGCAGCATGTCTAGCACTGGGAGGAAAATATTTCTGGAAGAAAGAAGCAATCAAGGAATCAGGGCTATCAATGGAACCAGGAGGTAATCTATTAAACCAAGCCCTAGCTTCTCCTTTTAGTGAAAAAGGGAAGATCTTAGTAACAAAGTACTTGCGCATCTTAAAATCATCAGAGAATAAAGCACTCATAGTAGAAAGCTCGTTCATATGAGCCACAACACTCTCATTTTCGGTCCCACAAAAGGTTCTTTCTCAACAATATCTAAATAAGATAATTCAAGAGAGAAATCATAATCTTCATCTTTAATATCTATGGGAGAAGTGGCAAACTTAGGATCAGAGGACAACTTAGGCATAATAGTACGTCTAGCAAGGAGACTCTTAATAGCACTAGTACCATGTGTGTTTCGGCACCCTTCAACAAAATCATCAGTGAACTCAATGTAACCATCATTAATATCATAACTCTCGCTAGCCTCAGGTGATCTAATAGGTGTAACAGTGTCTTCACTAGGAGTTTCAGTATTTCCTAGACCAACCATAGTAGTATCTAGAAAAGGACCTAATGAACCACTCGCATCAAGCATAGTAGAAGTAACATCATGAGCATCAAAAGCAGTTTCAGACTCAGTAGTAGTAGCAGTGTGTGTAGCATGAGTATGTGGTGGTGGTGTGACAAGCTTACTTATAACAGACGGTGAATCAAGAGCAGCAGAGGTGTTTAGGAATGTACCTCTTCTTGTAGTGGATGGTAAAATAGGGAACTTTCCATTACGAGACTTCCTGTTGGGGATATGCTATATGGGTATCCTCATAGCATGTCTCTTATCCGGATAACCCGGGTGGCCCATAGTTGGTAGCATGGCCCATGGCCTGCTGGGAGGCCCAGTTAGATGGATCCAAAAGGGAGGCCCATGCCGGATAAAGGAAGGCTACGGTGGAGTCACCAGCGTACCGGGAGCCTTGGAGTACAAGACACACTAGACTAGTAATAGACAGTGTGGGACTCTGTAACCTATTCGGCTAGGAATTTTCCCTATAACCCTAGGACCTGGCGACTATATAAGTCGGGCCTATGGGGCCTTTAGGGCACCAATTAACCCATACCTCGCACAGCGAGCCTATCTCTGTAACTCGACGTATTGCCATTATAGTGATTTATAGCAGGAGTACGATTCCGCCACCATTGTGGGATCTGAACCTAGGTAAGCTGTGTTACCTCGTACCCATCAACCGTCCGCCTTTCCCCACGTCTCTAAACACGCACTGTGAGGAACCCTCCATGGCGTACTCGTCGGCAATACCACGACAGTTGGCGCCCACCATGGGGCAAGAGGCGCTTTAGGCTCTTCAGCGGGCGAGGACCAAGATCTTCGCGGGAATCGGCAAAACCGTAGCCATCGGTCGCGTTTTCTTCTCCACCAATGTTCCGGTCATCCCTCCCGACGAGTTCTGGATCCCGGCGAAGACGAACCCTACGCGGTGTTTGATCGTTCCTATCGGAGATATCCACCTCTTCATCGGTGAAACCGACTCGGGCACTAGTTCCCTGGGAGTCGGAGGAGCATCAAGACCCGCACGGACCGCCTACGGGAAGGATACGTTCGCGGAAGGATCGATGTCGGATCTCTCTTCGGAGTTTCCTGGCAAAGATCGGAAAAATTCAAGGCCCACCCAAACCGCCCCTGTGCAGGACATAAAGGTGGAAGATCACTGCAAGTCCGCCGGCTTCGTCCGTGCGTCTGGACAGCAGAGATCCAAGTTCGTCGGCGTGGTTACCATCTTCGATCTGGCACATTGCGTTCAGAGAGAGGGCGAAAACCCCCGCGATTACCTTGCCAGGTGGCTCCGTATATGAGCCGATCTGGCCCACTACCCCCAATGATGAAGTTATGTATCACTTTGTGGAAGGACTGGACCATGGCACGCTTCTCCGATATTCTCTAAGGCGGCAACAAGCTTCAGGATGCCTCACCTTCAAAAGCATGGTGAACACCGTCAACAGCTACGCGAAGGCCGAGGGGGCACCTCAGGCGGATCTTGCGCTCATTGGTGGAGCGTCGCCGCCTCAGCAACCGCCACCACCGCCTCCGGCCGCCATCGCCGCAGTTGCACCACCACCTCCGGTCATCGTCACTGCTATTGCACCTCCACCCCCGTCATCGAGGAAGTCCTGGCACCCTCCGACTCTGTGATTAACGTGCTATACGACGACTTCAGTGCAGATTCAGAGGAGATAGATTTCAGTCTAGAGGAACTAGACTCCGCCATGCAGGAGATGGAGGAAGAGTACACGCGCGACAAGCAAGCCAACAACGATGTCACGTCTCGAGAGGTGTTCGTTACCATTGGGACGACGATGGATGAAGATCAACCCGGACGAGCTCTGCCTATAGCTCTGGACAAAGGGAAGGGACCACATGTTGCCGCCGACAATGATCGCGCAAAGGTCATTCCCCCTCTGCCTAACCCAGTGGAACAACCGCAGGAACTCGGCACCGGCCCGAGCAACAACAGCACCGCAAACTTGCCACCTCTGGCATCTATGTTCGCTGCTGCCCAAGTTACTTCAGCTGATAGAGTGATGTATGACAATCTCCTCGTCGAGCCGTTGACCGTAGCTCATATCCGGAACGTGACCCAGCTTGACGAGAAGCGCCAGCAGCTGCTGGAGGAAGCGCAGGCCATCGCAAAGAAAGTCTCTAAGCTAGATCGAGATCTGGTCAACACGCAAAAATCCATAGAGAAAGCTAGAGCAATGGAGGCCGAGTACAAGACTCTTCTACAGCAGCCAAAGGCCAAGAAAGCACTGGCTCGCGTAATCAACGATCCTGGTGTACGGCGAAATCTAGGATGGGCTCCCCCGAAGCCGGCACAAGCCAAGCCATACATGACAGTGAAGGCAGGCAGGTGATGCCCACTCCTCTCCTCAACCTCGCCGTCGCCAAGACCCTTCTGGAACAGGATAGATCGCCCGAGGCGATGGACCAGGTTTACGCCTAGTGGCCAAGGCGGTAAAGAAGCAGGAAAAGGCCACCTCTAAAAGGCTTGAGTCTGACCCAGCGCTTTGCTAGTCTAGCCAGTATAAGCCGCCAAGGGACAGATCTCCTCTTGATGTCGGGTTCCAGACGGGTTCATCAGAACAAAGACGGAGGGATGCACGCAACAGGAAGGATGCTATCCCCATATCCTCCAACTACGGAGAAAAGGCCCAAACTCGTCGCCCATCGCCACCGCCCCACTCCCCCCGACATCACGAAGACCCCAAGGCTCACCGCCATACGGATATGCCCCCGCTAAGGCAGAGCGTCATCGTCATCCGCGACAACATGGAGCAGACCCGTCATGACGAAGAGCGCAACCAGGGACACAAGAGCGGGTCGCGCCATGACCCTCTGAGTCTGACAAGCAATCACGACAGGCGTGAGGCATCGCAGGAGGGTAATAGCAAGAAGGCTAACCCACCGCCACCTCCGCTTTCGTCGCCACCTAGCAGTCATAATGGCGGAGGAGGCCCGCATCATTCACGCAGCCTATCCCATGTTGACAAGAAGAAAAGAAACCTGGAGCCATACGATGCACGTTCGCGGATCGATAAGATCCACGAGGCCCGGGAAGGACCATACCTGGGACCACGTTGCTTTGGACTTGCGATACGGTCCGCAACTTACCCCAAAGGTTTCCAGATTGACAAGACCATCAAGCCCTATGACGGCACCGCTAAGCCAGCTACATGGTTGCAGGATTACGGCAACGCGGTAGAGATTGCCGGGGGTAACCCCAACGTTGTCGTCAAGTACCTCACATTGATGTTGGCGGGCACAGCCCGTCAATGGATTGATGACTTGCCGGAGAAATCCATCTGCAATTGGTTGGCCATGCAAGAAGCATTCACCAAGAACTTCGAGGGTACGTACAAACGTCCCTGCACTGTTGGCGATCTACAGCAGTGCGTGCAAGAGAAAGACGAGACATCTCGCGCCTACCTCTCATGCTGGTTGGATATGAAAAATTCCTGCACAGGAGTGCACGCTCAGACCGCCATGGCTGCCTTCATCGAAGGATTGGAAAGGGGCACGTTGCTCTGACATAAGTTGAAGCGCTTGCAGGACAATCACCAGCTTGACTTGAACCAAATGATTCAGTTGGCTAGTGAGTTCGCAGCTGCCAACGACGATGCTCGCGGCTCTCTGCCGGCAACGGCCGTTCCAACTCAAGCTCGGAGGAACAGCAGCACAAAGCGGAAAACCGCTCCATAGGAAAAGAAAACTCCCGACATGGTCGCCATGACCTTTGCAGGACGAGGTGATGGCGGACAACGTGGCCGAGGACGGGGAGCTGGTCGTGGGAAGCAGCGAGGAAGTGAAACTACCTCGGCAGTGCTCCGCGTTCCCCAAACCTACGAAGAGTACCACGATATGTCGTGCCTCGTACACCTCGATGTCAACGGCAAAGCCACCCATACCAATCGACACTGCAAGTTCGTCAACGACCTCAAGGAGGACCCGGAGTCCGGCTACAAGCAAAGTCGGAAGAACAGACCGCGAGGCAAGGGCAAGGGGAAGAAGAGGGATGAGGAGTCCAAGGATTCAAGTGACATGGATGAGGATGTTGACCCCAAGAACGCCGCCAAGAGAGACGGCAAGGGCAACAACCCCTTCGAGAAGAAGGCGGCAGTTTTCCACACATTCCTGGGCACCCCCACCGTCCGACAACAGAAGACCTCTATGAGAATACTGATGGCTACTCTACCCCCAGTTCCCTAGTTCATGCGCTGGTCGGAGGTTCCAATTACTTGGGACAGGAAGGATCACCCAGACCTTATCCCTACGGAGAACCAATACGCCATGGTCATCAACCCTTTGATTGACGACAATGAGTTCACCAAATGTATGGTGGATAGTGGAAGAAGCATCAACATCATGTACCTGGATACACTACAGAAGATGAAATTGACGGAGGCAAACCTAAGGCGGACCAACACCATCTTCCACGGCATAGTTCCTGGTCGGGAGGCTCGGTCCCTTGGGTGCATCACACTTCAGGTTGCCTTTGGCGATGTTAATAATTACCGCCAAGAGCGCATGACCTTTGAGGTGGTCCCCTTCAAGAGCGTGTACCATGTCACATTCGGCCGCGACATATTCCACACCTTCATGGCCAATCCATGCTTCGTCTACAACAAACTCAAGATACCCGGACCAAACGGTGTCATCACCGTATCCGGAAGCTTTGCCAAAGCTAGGGACTGTGAGATCAGTGAAGCAGCCTACGCAGAAGCTGTCCTCTACAATGAAGAATTCAAAGAGATCCAAAGCAAGGTTGATGCCTCAGAGATGCCCGCGTCGAAGAAACAGATTTCCGACTCCGCTCCAGCATTCAAGGCCGCCATCGAGACCAAGCATGTGGAACTTGTGGTAGGCGATGCCTCCAAGACCACCGCCATTGGGACGAACCTAGATCCTAAATAGGAAAGCATGCTCATCGAGTTCCTCCGTGAGAACAGGGGCATATTTTCCTGGCAACCTGCCGACATTAAAGGTGTACCTAGGGAATACTTGTCGAGCACAGCTTAAACATTGATCCAAAATGCAAACCAGTGAAGCAACCTCTATGACGCTTTGGAGATGAGAAGAGACGCGCCATAGGCAAAGAGATAGCTAGGTTACTTAGGGTATCTGAGAATTCCTTCACACCCAATGGGTGGCCAATCCTATACTTGTACCCAAAAAGGGAACCAAAGAATTAAGAATGTGCGTTGATTACACCGGCTTTAACAAAGCATGCCCCAAAGATCCGTTTGCTTTGCCTCGCATTGACCAAGTCATTGATTCGACGGCTGGCTCAGAACTTTTGTGTTTTCTTGATGCATACTCAGGATACCACCAGATCAAGATGAGGAAGTCGGACCAATTGGCCACTTCGTTCACTACTCCTACGTCACGTTTTGCTATGTTACGATGCCTTTTGGGCTAAAAAAACACAGGTGCTACGTACCAGCGGACAATGCAATGTTGCCTACACGATAAAATTGGTCGGAACGTTCACGCCTATGTGGACGATATAGCGGTGATGTCTAAAAAGTCAAATGACTTAATCTCCGACTTAAAAGAAACCTTTGATAATCTCCGGAAATACAACATGATGCTTAACCCTAAGAAGTGCGTCTTCGGGGTTCCAACCATCAAATTGTTGGGCTTCATCATTTCCCAATGTGGAATCAAGGTCAACCCGGAGAAAATCAAGGCCATCTTAAACATAAACCGTCTGACATGCCTAAAGGACATTCAACGACTAACAAGTTGTGTTGCAGCAATTAGTCGGTTCGTCAGCCGACTTGGAGAGAAGGCTCTGCCGCTATACAAGTTGCTGAAGAAGGCGGACAAATTCACGTGATGACGACGGCATGCATTGAAGCAACTCAAGGAGATTCTTTCCTCAGCGCCCATCCTTGCAGCACCCGAGCCTGGAGAGCCCATGTTAATTTACATGGCGGCAACCAACCGGGTAATCAGCATCATCGTCGTGGTAGAGCGGAAGGAACCAGGCTATGAGAACGGAGTTCAACGACCAGTTTACTATGTAAGTGAGGTCTTGACGGAGTCCAAGCAGCGTTACCCGCACTACCAGAAGATAACTTATGGAGTATTCCTTGCTTCTCGGAAGTTGAGGCATTACTTTCAGGAGCACTCGATCACAGTGGTGAGCAAGACTCCACTGTCCGACATTATCAACAACAGCGACGCTACGGGAGGGGTCGTGAAGTGGGGCATTGAACTTTCCACCTTTGAGATGACCTACAAGAGACGCGATGCTATCAAGTCACAAGCCTTGGCGGATTTTATTGCGGATTGGACGGAGATGCCAGATGCTACCCCATTGCCGGAACCAGAATACACTGTGATGCACTTTGACGGATCAAAGCTTCTCAATAGCTCGGGGGCTGGTGTACTGCTACAGTCACCAACTGGGGACAAGCTACACTACGTTCTGCAGATCCACTTCGAGGCTATGAACAACATGACGGAGTATGAAGCACTCATTCATGGATTACGCGTAGCCAAGGATATTGGCATCAAGCGCATAGTTTGCTGTGGAGATTCCGACTTGGTTGCCTAGTAGGTGGCTGGCACCTGGAATGCGCGGAACCCTATGATGGCGGCATATCGAGATGAAGTGGACGAGATAGCCAAGAGCTTCTTGGGCTACGAGGTCAAGTATGTACCTAGGGAGCAAAACGAGGCGGCTGATCTGCTGTCTAAGCTTGGATCGGTATGCGAATTCGCCAGGAGTTTTCCTAGAGCATCTACGAACACCATCCATGAAGGGAGCAGACATCGACAACCTGGATAGAGTTGACTCTTTCGTCCACATGATGGCAAAGGTCCCTCCGGCTTGGACAAAACTGTTCATGGAATATCTCGAACATGGAACTTTGCCCGACGACAAAGTCGAAAGACGACAAATAGTACATCGAGCAAAGGGCTATACCATAATCAATGGACGGCTCTACAAAAGAAGCACTACTGGTGTATACCTTAAGTGTGTTTCCCAGCAAGAAGGTATTGAAATCCTATGCGAAATCCATCTCGTAGATTGCGGGAATCACGCCGCTCCTCGATCGTTGGTCGCGAAAGCTTTCCGGCAAGGATTCTACTGGCTGACCACGAAGGCGGACGCCGACAAGCTGGTTGAGACATGCATGGGATGCCAGTATTATGCCCGACAACCACATGTTCCTACTGAAGAATTGTGAACAATACCAATAACTTGGCCATTCGCAGTCTGGGGGCTAGACATGGTGGGACCGTTACAGACGACACCATGTGGGTTTACGCATCTGCTAGTAGAAGTTGATAAATTCACTAAATGGATAGAAGCTAAACCCATTAGAAAGCTTGATGGGGCAACTGCCCTTAGGTTTGTCCGGGATCAAGTGGTGAAATTTGGTCTCCCACATAGCATTATCACCGACAACGGTAGCAACTTGTCACTCGGAGAAGTGGAGGCATATTGTTGGGAGAAGGGCATCCGACTTGACCTTGCATCTGTGGCACATCCACAATCCAATGGTCAGGTTGAGCGAGCCAATGGATTAATTTTGCACGGAATAAAGCCATGTCTTGAGGCACCGCTACATAGAGCAGCTAGAGCCTAGGCGGAAGAATTTTCATCTGTGCTGTGGAGTTTACGAACTACACCCAACAGATTCACCGGCCACACCTCTTACTTCATGGTATATGGAGCAGAAGCCATCCTACCTTCCGACATACTTCACGATGCACCAAGGGTTGCCGCCTACGAAGAAGATAACGCTGAAGAATCCAGACGCCTAGATGTGGACCTTCTCGAGGAGGAGCGCGTTTTGGCATGCCAAAGATCCGCCATCTACCAACAAAAGCTACGCAGCTACCATAGTTGTCGCGTTAGGCATTGCTCGTTTAAAGAGGGGGATATGGTGCTCCGACTTAAGCAAAAGAAGTCACACAAATTATCCCCGCCATGGGAAGGACCATTCATCATAAGCAAGGCACTACTCAATGGGCCTTACTACCTTTTTGACAATCGTGAACTGAAGGATAGACCCAACAAGGATCATAAGCATAAGTGATGTGACCCGGTAGATGACTACTCGGAGCTTGATTGGCCATGGAACATAGCACAGCTACGGCCTTTCTACACTTAGCATTTTTTATCTAATTGTGTACCTCTTATATGATCAATAAAATAAAGCTCTTTGGTTCACTCATATTTCTGAGTCTTTTACCTCCTTTAGTGTTCATTTTTGGATCGTATAAAACCTTTATGCACAAGCTTTGCAATTGCACTTGTGAAAATTCCGCCTACGGGCGTTAGCTTAAGTTTTCTAGTTTACATGTTCTTTGTCGTTTTTATGTGGATTCTGGAGTAGTGACTTTCGGCACTTATTGTCGGCGATTTTGTGCTTAGGTTATTGACGGTGCCATTGGGCATCATCACCTGAGCGCATGGTTTCGACAACGAGTCTTCTGACTCACGAAAACTCAAGCATAAAAACCAAAGTAATGGATAAGCCAGCACTTGCTTAAAAATATATACATGCTGGAAATAGTTCTTAAGTAGCAGGACATACACCATTGTTTTCCGCCTTAAATTAGCACATGGTTTTTTTCCGCATAACACGTTACAGAGGAAACAAATATTACAAGTTGTTTTTATTCCTATGGCGCGGGCGACTTGGAAGCAACATCATCGGCAGCAGGAGAGTCACCCTCGAAGTCGGCAGTATTGAGGGACTCGGAGGAGCCTTGGCCTTTGTCTTCAATGGTTTTCATGGGCACAAAGATGTTAACGTCGACCAACTTGGTGACTCTGGTGTCATAACCCGCAAGCGACGCCAAGATAGATTCGTGGTTTATCTTTTGGCCTTCGTTGTCTACGTCGGGGATATTGGAGGTTACCGTGCCGATGTCGGCATTCTCGTAGTGTGCCTTCACCATTGACAATGCCATCCTGGCACCGGCCCGTGCACATGAAGCTTTCCAGGTTGAAATATGCTCAGGGGCTCGGCGCAGGATCTACGAGAACTTCGCTACTGAGTCCGATGCCTTGATGTTAATCTGGAGGGATTTGGCAATCTCTTTGGTCTACGCGAGGGTGGTGTTGATGAAGTTGCCGGCAAGGACCATGCATTCCTTTGGCGGAGGAGGCGACCGGGTTAAACCCATAGGAGCTGCGAATTCCCGACAAAGGAGCGCATGAGTTCAAAAATCCAGAGTATCTAGACTACAGAAATCCAAGACGGAGAATCACTTACTGAAGATGCTGGCCTCAGCCTGCCAGAGAGTATCCGCCATGGAGTCCCGTTCTTGTTGGAGGATCTTATACGCTTCATGATGGCGTTGATTTTGCTCATCGGCAGCTTTCTTCTGATCTTTTAAGATCGCGATTTCCTCCTTCAAGCAGTTCATCTCCTCGATGGCGGAGTCCTACAAAGGCTTTCATCGATTCTTCATGCATTTTCAGCATCTCCTCCCTCTCCTTCTTAAGGATCTTGTTCTCGCTATCCAGTTGTTGAATATGCTTGGATTGTCGACAATATCCTTAGCCTTGGAAATGGTTTCTGCAAGTCGGAGAAAGAAAAGTACACAGTGAGTACTCAGATAATGTTGGCACAAGACCAAGTCGGAATACGAAAAAGAAAGGAAAAGATAGACGTTTGCTCTTGATGATCTGTTCCTTCAAGAAGGCAGTTTTACCCTTTTCAGCTTCCAAATCCGCGTGCATCTTCTGGTACTTGTCGTTGGCCATGCCCCTCCGAGCATTCTCATTCTATGGAAAAAAGAAAGTTAAACGTTGTTTGGTCTACTTGGAGCATCTAGCCGGAAGATTTCCACCTAGACGCTCGGGGGCTACAGCGAGAGTTTTTAAACTTAGCAATATGCTTAGTCTTCCTTTAAGCATCTAGTCGGAACTAATTCAGTTTTCGATTAGAAGCTTGTGGGCTACAGTATAAAGTTTTTAACTCAGATGTATGCTTAGCTTCTCTTTAAGCATCTAGTCGGAACTAATTCAGTTACAACTAGAAGCTTGGGGGCTACAGTATTGAAATTTATAAACACCGCATATGCTACACTTAAAGTATCTAGTCGGAATAATTCATTCCACCTATATGCTTGGGGGCTACAGTGAGAAGTTTTCTAGCTTAGTCACTCTTAGAGCATTTAGACGCAAAGACCTATGGTTTTCCGTCTAAATCCTCGGGGGCTACAGTGGGATATTCATATGAAATGCAAAAAGGCAAATATAACTTACAAGTGCAATGATCTTGAGGTTAGTAGCACTCTCAGCTAGCAACTTTCCAAAGGATACACTGTTTCCTTGCAAGATTTCTGCTTGCCGGAGAAGATCCTCGAGACCGCATGTTGGAGATGTCGGCGCCGCACTAGGAACCAGAGAAGTGCTACCCGGCGTAAGTACCGGATAGACTATCTTCGAAAACTCTATGGTTTTCTTGGGTGCGGGGGCGCCGCCTTCGGCAGATGTACCACCTTCCACCACCGCCTTACCGCTACCCATGGCATCCTTAGCTGGAGCTTCAGCCATTTGGTGTGCGGCACTCTCCTGTGTCGCATGTTCACCGACAACAACGAGCTCTGTGGAGGCGCCTGAGTCCACTTCCATGGCGGAAGGGAAGATGCTTCTTTAGCTTGTGAGATTGTCGGGGCAGACGAGGGCTGGACGATGGGAGTGACAGGGGCGATGGCAGGAGATACGTTGCGATGCAGCATATCCTTGATGGTTCTAGAAGCCCCCAAAGTTTTGGAGGTCTTCTTCAAGTTGGTCGTGACTTTCTTCTTGAAACGTGCAAAATGCATAAGTATGGGAACAAGACAGACAAATGGACAATGTCGGAGAGAAAGAAGCTTACAAAAGAGGGGGTGATTTAGCAAAAGGGATCCCAATAACCTTTCTTTTCTCTGCCTCCAGGGCGGCGGTAGTCTTTTTGGAGGCTCCACCCTCCGTCTTCTTCTTCTTGCCTCCGTCGGCAGCGTCAGAGGTGGAGCTCTTCTGCTTTCGCGCCAACGGAGCATCGTCGTTGGACACGACGATGACTTCCTTCATATTTGGATCATAGATTTGAGGAGCCATGCTGTCCTCATCTATGTTGCTGAGCTGTTAAAGTGAAGAACCACCATGTTAGATGAGATGGTAATGGCTAGACGGAAGAACTGGAGTATATGTCATACATGGAAAATAAACAGTTACCTTTGGGCACTTGCTCTCTACGAACATGTCGTAGGTGATGGTGAAGCCACGCTTCTTGTCCTTCACCTTGACGATGTCCTTGAGGCGGAGCTTGATGGAGTTGCTCGAGAAGTTGTCCTTGGATATGCGGAGGCTATCCCTTCTATCGTTGGAATACTCGTGCATCAGCTTCAAGCGGTGCTGCAGAGGCTGGATCCGCCTGATGAACCAACACATGGCTAGATCCAGTCCGGTCAAACCCGTCTCTACGAACCACTCTATCCGCCTTATAGCGCGGGAAGCATCGATGTCGGAGGGAAGGGAGGCCTGGGATCTCCATGTCGAGGCTTCAGCGTCTGCTCCATCGACAAAGTCCAGGTACGTGACTTCTCGGCCAGCCACAGGGATATCTGGGCCATAGAAGTACGTCCGCTGCCAATTCTTGCAGGATTCGTGGCCGACGATGTCGGGGAAGCGTTGGCCAGGCCAGATCTTAAAACTAATGGTTCCATAATTCCTAAGCTCGTCCTTGCCGGCTCCGGCTTCGCGCTTGACAGTAAAGAAGTATATGAAGAGATCTAGCCTAGGCTTGATTCCTAAATAACCCTCGCAGAGCGCTAAGATGCTATTGGGGGAGAGGTTATGTGGCTGTACTCGGGAATGATTCAGGACAGCAAGGAAAAAGTTGGAGATGGGTAGGGAGACGCCGCGTACCATCTGTGCTTTGAGGTACACCTTTTCTCCGGCTTGGGGAGAAGGTGTGACCTTGTCGACTGGCGCCGCCCGCCAGGAGAGCCCTTCCATCGTGGGAAGGTAGCCCTCGTTGATCAGCTCTTTGATGTCGCGGTCCGTGATATCCAAACCGCGTCAGTCGCCCTTGTGCGAGTCGTTCTCCTCCTCCATCAGCTCCAGTGCCGCTGGATTATGGTCGCCGCCGGTGGCCTCGACCACCGCAGACTTGGGGATGACCAGGCCCTCTAGGGGCACGACGACAGAACTCGCCGGCTTTGCCATGGCTTTGCCCGATGCCGCCATCGAAGGGGAGGAGCTGCTACTGTCCATTGGGAGTGTTCGACGGTGACTGGGAAAGATTGGAAAGCTAGGGTTTTTCGCACGTTGCGCAGAGATATCGAGGAGGTGCTCACTGGAGGAAGAAGACGATGCAGGGGAGAATGAGGTGAAAAAGTAAATTTTCCACCACAGTTACTATTTATGGTCTCTGACATCAAGATTCGTGCAGCTTGATCGAATGGTTGCCGCGTAGACGACGTGTGCGGAGACATGCGCGGAAATTTCGCCATGTACCAACCTCGCAGCTAACGGTTCGTATCGCTTGCGCGGGAAAGGTGGAAATGATTGAGTTCTCTGCATGTGTGAGTTACGAGGCGTTGCTGACCTATGTCTACGTCGCCCTAGCTGTCATAGGAAAATGAACCATCACATCAAAAGATTCCGGCATGGACGGATTCAATCCGGCTACGGAAGAGTACGATGGAAGATTCAGCAATTCTTCGACTTATGAATTGAAGACAGAGAAAACCTTGCAGGGTTCTTTGGGAGGACTACAAGATGTT
Source organism: Avena longiglumis (assembly GCA_030063025.1). Taxonomy (NCBI): domain Eukaryota; kingdom Viridiplantae; phylum Streptophyta; class Magnoliopsida; order Poales; family Poaceae; genus Avena; species Avena longiglumis. Next base: position 518,454,240 of record CP125975.1, read on the forward strand.
GCTTGATGATTTGTCGATGTCCATCTAGACGGAGCATTCAACGTGAAGAGGCAAGACGGCGCAAGATCTCGGAGTTCTCCGGGGGCTACTGTTGGGGATATGCTATATGGGTATCCTCATAGCATGTCTCTTATCCGGATAACCGGGTGGCCCACAGTTGGTACCATGGCCCATGGCCTGCTGAGCGGCCCAGTTAGAAGGATCCAGAAGGGAAGCCCATGCCAGATAAAGGAAGGCTACGGTGGAGTCACCAGCGTACCCGGAGCCTTGGAGTATAAGACACGCTAGACTAGTAATAGACGGTGTAGGACTCTGTAACCTGTCCGGCTAGGACTTTTACCTGTAACCCTAGGACCTGATGACTATATAAGTCGGGCCTATGGGAGCCTTTAGGGCACCAATTAACTCATACCTCACACAGCGAATCAATCCCTGTAACTCGGCGTATTGCCATTATAGTGATTTATAGCAGGAGTAGGATTCCGCCACCGTTGTGGGATCTGAACCTGGTTAAGATGTGTTACCTCGTACCCGTCAACCGTCCACCTTCCCCCACGCCTCTAAACACGCACTGTGAGAACCCCTCCATGGCGTACTCGTCGGCAATACCACGACACTTCCCCATGATGAAAAGAGTAGCAGTGAACAATAATAGATCCAAGTGAACTTACAAGTAAAGCTATGTTCCCCGGCAACGGCGCCAGAAAATAGTCTTGATTACTCATAAGTATAGGGGATCGCAACAGTCTTCGCGGGTAGTATTACCCAATTTATTGATTCGACACAAGGGGAGCCAAAGAATACTTGCAAGCCTTAACAACTGAGTTGTCAATTCAGCTGCATCTGGAAATAGTTCTTGCTCACATAAGTGTATCAGTAGCAATAGTTTGGTAGTAGCAACAACAACAGTGAAACAAGAGCAATAGTAACGGTAACGGTAACAGTAGGATTCGAGTGCGGTAGGCATAGGGATGGATGGACGGGCGTTGGATGGACGAGTCTAAACATGTAACTTCAAGATCTAGGGCATTGCGTATAAATAATAACAAGCATTCAAGTACTAAATAATCCTAGGGATGTGCTCCATATATAGTTGTACGTGCTCGCAATGAGAACTTGCACAACATCTTTTGTCCAGCCAGCCCGTGGCAGCGGAGCCTCTAGGGAACTACTGGCAATTAAGGTGCTCCTTTTAATAGAGCACCGGAGCAAAGCATTAACACTCCGTGAACACATGTGATCCTCACACCACATCTATCCCCTCCGGTTGTCCCAATTATTGTCACTTTGGGTCCTTTGGATCCGGACAATGATATGTGTACACAACTTGCAGATAAGATCACAAACAATGCTATCGTAATGATTCAATAATAAGTTCAGTTCTGAGATCATGGCACTCGGGACCTAGTGACAAGCATTAAGCACAACAAGTTGCAACAAAGTCAAATAGCACTAATAGAGATACTAGGCACTATGCCCTAACATATCTTATTCGATTACATGATAGAACTCATCCAATCCCTACCATCCCCAAGCCTACAGCGGGGGATTACTCACTCATGGATGAGGGAAACATCAGTGGTTGATGGAGATGCGTTGGTGATGACGATGGCGATGATCCTCTCCAAATTCCCCGTCCCGGCAGGGTGCCAGAACGGAGTTTCTGGATCCGAATCTTGGTTTCTGGTGGCGGCGGTGGAGCAGAACTCTTTCTAGAAAACTATCGAACCCCCCTCGGTTTTTAGGTCGAAAGGCAACTTATAAGAGCAGAGGGAGGCCGAGGGGGTGCCTGGGGTGGCTGCACCCCCTCCAGTCACGGCCAGTGGTGGGCCCACGCCTGGGGTGGGTGTGGCCCCCCAGGCCGCCTCTCCTTCTCTTCTTCTGGCTCCATGGATCTTCTGGTGAAATATAATTTTTGGCATATTTTCCGGGATTTTTCCTGATAGTTCATTTTCTGCACAAAAACAAAACACCAAGGTAATTCTGCTGAAAACATCGTGAGTCTGTGTTAGTTGTATCCAAATCACACTAGTTTAGAGGAGAAACAATAGCAAAGTGTTCGAGAAAGTAGATACGTTTTGGACGTATCGGGGGCACCCAGGTGTGGTGCAGGGCTTGGCTTATGAGGCCCAATTGTTGTTCCTTCTATATATGAGAGGGGGACGATGATACCCGTGTTTAGGGTTTAGGTTACGGCAATTCGGCAATACGGAGATCATGCAAGGAGCACACCTAGATTTGGTATAAGAGGACGGCCACCATCGATCATATGGCGGGGAGCCCAATGCGGCCCAAATTCGCTCTTCTTCTGGACTTGTGAGGCGATTCCGTCAAAGGGGTTCGACGACATCAAAAAAGGAACGACGATTGCGGATTCCGTCAACTGTTAGTGGCCTATACATAGGCAGGGGTTCACCGATTCGGCACTACCCCGCCCACCTACTACAACATAATAAACGTATATGGGATCATGACGACCACCTTCAAGTATATGTTGCAAGGGAAGGCGAGGCATGCAGAGATTACGCAGTAGGGGGGCGACCTTGCGCCCCTAGAGTGGGTGGAAGAGGCCGGCCACCATCGATCATATGGCGCACGGGATATCTCACGGCGGTGAGCCAAATGCGAGGTTGTTATGATAAAGTGGTTCGACGGGTGGCCAAGAAAGTGCCCGTACTGTGGAGCAGCCCGGACAACATAGACAGACCGGGATGTAGCGGGAAATGCCGCGACGCCGGGGGAGGGAGGGCAGTGCCAGACTGGCAGCGACATCGAATAATGGAACGACCTTGCGCCCCTAGAGTGGGTGTAAGAGGCTGGCCACCATTGATCATATGGCGCACGGGATATCTCACGGCGGTGAGCCAAATGCGAGGCTGTTATGATAAAGTGGTTCAACGGGTGGCCAAGAAAGTGACCGTACCTTGGAGCAGCCCGGACAACATAGACATGCCGGGATGCAGCGGGAAACGCCGCGGCGCCGAGGGAGGGCGGCGCCGAGGGAGGAAGGGCACTGCCATCGAATAATGGAACGTCTATGAAAAATCGCGTCAACTATGAGTTTTTGCAAAATGATTATCTTTGTTCAACTAAAACAGTGTTTGCTTCCAATAGAAAATTGAGGTTCCCAGCATAATTAAGTTGGTGCAACTATAAAAATACTACATTTCTAACACATGGACTGCAAGTGGCCACGTCAAATAATCAAACTGGGGGAATACGTAGGGGTAGGGAGAAGTTTCATCAGTGCAGGGCTAGTGCTATAGCACGCAGTCTATCAAGTAGCTGGCAGGGTAGCAGCCAGGTCTGCGTCTGCCCCCATGCGATGCTCTCTGGTGCGGTTTCTGCGAATGCTATCCTACCTATCAATTCTCTCGGAATATTCTATCAACTCGCGGGACTACGAGACAAAAAATGATCAAGACAACAAATTGAAGATAACCCAGTAAAACTAATTAACTGGACTTTTATTCAAGAATCCATTAACAGAAAGATACAACATAGTTTGTAAATACTGCAGACAGATTCAGACCTAGGTGACTAAAACGGCTCTACAGACAGAAAGATACACTAAGTGTAAACACTGCCGATATATTCTACAGATAATTAAGATAAAGGATGCAAATCAATGCTCATAAGCAAAGAACTTGAAGGCTACGACTTCTCCCTTGGTGAAATGGTACTCGCGATTGATGTTGCCGACCCTGTGGAAGGTCACGACGGAGCCAAACACAGAGTACACCTGCATATGGAGCATGACGGCGTCCGCTTTGCAACGGGTTGCGACGTACATCACGCCGCGCGGGGACTCAACTATGTCGTACCGCTTGTGGCCGAGCAAGTCATCAGAGCACTCGTAGCCATGAGGATCTTGCCGCACAGCTTGGGCTCGGTGCCGAAGTTCAACCTGAGGAGGATCTCTGCAGGAGTTGTCTCATTGATGCAGAAAAAGGTTTGCAACGCCATCGCCGTGTCAAAGATGACATCGTTGTCCGCCGGTGGGTTGCTATGGTAGAACAGCGGGACAGTGATTGTGCCAAAAGTGTAGTGGTCCCAACCTTTAATAAGGTAGAGATCCCTGTGTTTACAATGCTAGTCCCTAGATCAATAGCTAGCATCCACAGTTAAGATGTAATATCAAGAAACAAAGGTCATAATACAACTTTATAACCAGGAATAAAATAATTCATTACATCTTACATAGCTCATTTGGCTATCTCATTACAATGCAGCAGAAATAACTATAGCATGGAGTCCTTCATCTTCAAAGTGCCACAGGCAATCATGTTGGTTGTAGACTTGTAATCCTAATCAACACACTTCACTAACATCAAACAAACCTGCAACATAATAAGTTACAGCCACAAGGGTCAATACAATTGAATTGTATTGGCAAGTGATACTATGGTAGTATAGTGGAGTCTATCACCTATATGCATTTGGCTAGGTGGATCTTAGGCTTGCTTTGCTCAAAATAGATTTTCCTTATCATTTGAAAACACTAAGTTTTGTTTGACAAAATCACCCAAGGAACCACCAATAGAAATTAGTGAACCTTCACCCTGTTCAACCACAAGTTTTTAACTTAAAAATTGGGATGAGGAGATTCTTGATAGCTTCCATGTCTTGATGCTCAAATTGTCCTTTGCCAGGTACATGGCTAAGTACTTAGATTTTACACTCTGTAGAGGTGGTGCACTTTCCCCACAAGACTTGGTTTCACCAAGACAAGATATTTCGGAAGCCTTCCCTTAGACCAGAATGGACGCGTTCCAACCTATCATCCCCTACCACCAACTGTCCATTTGGCTAAGTTATTGCAACCTATATGATCCAGGCAGAGCCCATAATGCCAAGTGGCTGCACTTGAAGCTTCTCAACATTTGACATCTCAAATCTCTTTGTTACTGGGTGGCATTCCACAAGTGAGATACACAAGGTAAACCATAGAAATGGGCCTTGTGTAACCACTCAACCAAAAACCACCAAGCAAGTCCCTTTCCACCCAGGTGATTCATTCACTTAGTTGTTTTATTAAACAAAACACAAGTCCTTGACTTAGAAATATTCCATAGCATGAATGTAATCCACCCTTGTTTTCTACTAGCTAAGCTAAGCATGATGGTAGTAGGAATCTTAACTTAGGATAATTCTACTAAGGTATCATCTACTAGGATTTCCCATGGCATAGTTTATACTTAGCAAAAATTCCATGCAAGTCCTACATAGAAATATCACTAATGCATAGTGAAAATAATGGGACAAAAGTATGGAGCATCACTTGCCTTTTTGGTAGAGATTATAAGTTCAATACTTGATCTTTGCAATAGTCACACTCTTCAAATGTCACTACAATTCAATCAAGCAAGGCACAATTTCAATCTACCATTCAAGCAATCATCACATAGAATAATAAAACAAAGCAATGCATGCAAGCATACCAAAGATTGTTTTATTTGGAAAAGTGGTTTCTAATAGGTTATAAACATTTGAAAACACATACTGGTCATTTACAAAAGTGGTAAAACTCCATACTTTTGTCCCATTATTTTCACTATGCATTAGTGATATTTCTATGTAGGACTTGCATGGAATTTTTGCTAAGTATAAACTATGCCATGGGAAATCCTAGTAGATGATACCTTAGTAGAATTATCCTAAGTTAAGATTCCTACTACCATCATGCTTATCTTAGCTAGTAGAAAACAAGGGTGGATTACATTCATGCCATGGAATAATTCTAAGTCAAGGACTTGTGTTTTGTTTAATAAAACAACTAAGTGAATGAATCACCTGGGTGGAAAAGGACTTGCTTGGTGGTTTTTGGTTGAGTGGTTACACAAGGCCCATTTCTATGGTTTACCTTGTGTAAACAAAGCAATGCATGCAAGCATACCAAAGATTGTTTTATTTGGAAAAGTGGTTTCTAATAGGTTATAAACATTTGAAAACACATATTGGTCATTTACAAAAGTGGTAAAACCATTTGATATTAAGTTAGTGAAAAAGGCCATATAAATCATTTTTGTTTTGTTAGAAGTGATTTAAATCAAAGCAATATTTTCTAGTGTTTGACAATGACAAGCCGCGCTCTCTTAACTTCCACGGGCACTATCAGGAGGAAGCACCATCATACGACCCCTCTATGTATTACACGAGGGAGGCCTTGAGCTCATATCAGGACGAGGGGGCTTCCTCGACATACTATGGAGGTTCATCCTCTTGGACACCATGGGATTGAGCCCCACTTAGGCCAAAAGCCTAAGCTTGGGGGGAGGTATACCGACATCACACTCATCTGTATAACATGTTTGGTAGGTTCTTTGTATATCCATTGTTTTCGCTTTCTTTTTGGTTCTTGTTGCTTCTTTCTCAAAAACACAAAAATACCAAAAATATTTTCGTTGTTTCTCTTGGTTTGTTTCTTTGTTTCTTTGCTTTGGTTTGCCTTAAAAGAAAAATACAAAAATATTTTGCTTTGATTGCTTTGCTTTGTTTGGTTTGTTTTTCTTTGTTTGCTTGTTTCAAAAAAAATCAAAAACACCAAAAATATTTGTTGTTCTTCTTTGGTTTTGTGAGTTCTTTGTAGGGTTCAGCCGTCCTCGGTGGATTTTGGTTTCATGTTAATTATTCAAGTCACACAAGTGAAGAGCAATAATGAAGATTAAGACAACTCGAGGAGTGGTAAGAGGCTGGTAACGAACTCTATTTGTTTCATTTTTGTACATATACTCATCATTGTGAGCATGCTTAGCCTGTTTGTGTAAGGTGTATGTCATTATGGATGCTTAGTAGTTCTTGCTTGTCTATGATTAGCTCCAGCTTGCTAATAGTTTGTAGCATGTCACATGAATGTTTGCTTGCATTCTTTTATTCATACTTTGGTATGATATTGTGGTATCCTCCTCTGGCTGTTCGTGTGAATCGACTTGGCACATGCTCACGCATGCATATGACTAATCAATAGTCACTAAGCCTCAATGATTTATTTTGCCTCAGAGTTCTTGTATCACTTTCATGTCATAATTAGTCATGTTTTGTTGCAAGCATGATTATGACAGCTACTGCTCTCTCGTTTGTCGCTCCCTCTCTATTGCTAGACTTCACTTGCACTGAGTATGTGCTCTACCTGTGCGTCCAACTCCCCAAAACCAATATTGCCAGTTGTGTCCACCATACCTACCTATTAGCATCATTTGCTATTTCAGTGCATATTCTATATGCTGTGTTTTCATCCAAAATAAAATGTTTGTCTGTTTTGAGAAAGTTAGTTAGTAAAGCTCTCACGAACTTGACGGCACACTTTATTCCTTGCACTTAATAATCCTGAACCATTGTGACTAGTCCATGAAAGTTATATGCTTGCAAATTATATGCTGGGAGTCAGCGGAACTGTGTTGTCATGGGGAACGCTTTCAACACCTTTTAGATATATTTATATCTAGTTGATACCTTGCTCTTTTGTGTGCGGATGTCGACGATGTGAAATGAAAGGGGGACTTGCGAGTCCATGGAGTTTGTATTCTGTGTTAGAGAAACGTCTGGGCCGCTAGCCTAAGCCATGCCTAATCATGGTGGAAACTTGCAGCATCACCATAGTGAGATATCTATGAAGCATCCTCAATAAAAAACTATGCATATAGTAAATAAAAACATTGCTGATATGCTCATTGTCTGCTTGCCTTGCATTTTGGTTATGGTAAAGCTCATGTACCATGTGCAAGGGGTACCCTGTTGGCGGTTCTCGATGATATGCAAATACTTACAATGACAAGAACTTGCCTGGACCCAAAAGTTGAGTAGCATGCGGAGTGGCCCTCGCACTCAAGGGACTCGGGATTTCCAGCCTATGGTCTGTCAAGCATATAATTCAGAGTGGACCTCACTTTCACCTTAACCACATAAAGATGCTTACGATAGGGGCAATGAGAGCTCAAAGCTAATGAGTACCTTCCTTTCAGCATTTGGAAGCCTTTCAAACCTTTCAAAAACCATTTTCACCACCTTGTTGAGTCACCACTTATTCTATGAGAACCTTCTTGAGAGCATAGTTGTCATTCTTGTGTTTGTTCCAAAACGTGGTTAATTATGTTATGACTTTAATGCTTATATCTCTGATATCTTTATCTCTAGTCTCCATGTGAACTTCAGAGGTGCCTCGGCATTTATATTGTGCTCTTCAAACAAAGGCAAGCGAGATACCACTCTATCATACCTTATTATGAGCATTGCAATGTTGCTTATGCTTATGTTCCATGCTACTTATTATTATTGAGTTGGTTTTTCTTCATAGCTTGCAATGACTATTGAGTAGACTTAGTTGCATACTCTTTATTATGAATTGTCTAAGCATCTACTCATGTGCTGAGAATATTTACATCATATGAAGCAATGTGTTCGTGAAAGTTCTTTTATCGCACTCAGTTTTCAACTGAATTGCTTGAGGACAAGCAATAAGCTAAGATTGGGGGAGTTGATACGTCCAAAACGTATCTACTTTCTCGAACACTTTTCTATTGTTTCTCCTCTAAACTTGTGTGATTTGGATGCAACTAACACGGACTGACGCTGTTTTGAGCAGAATTACCTTGGTGTCTAGTTTTTGTGCAGAAAATCAACTATCAGGAAAAATCCCGAAAGATATGCCAAGAATTATATTTCACCAGAAGATCCACGGAGCCAGAAGACGAGACGGAGAGGAGGCCTGGGGGGCCCACACCAACCCCAGGCACGGGCCCACCACTGGTCGCGCCTGGAGGGGGTGCAGCCACCCCAAGCACCCCCCCCCCGGCCTCCCTCTGCGCCTATAAGTTTCCTTTCGACCTAAAAACCAAGGGGGTTTAATAGTTTTCCAGAAAGAGTTCCGCTACGCCGCCGCCACCAGAAACCAAGATTCAGATCCAGAAACTCCGTTCTGGCACCCTGCCGGGACAGAGAATTTGGAGAGGATCATCGCCATCGTCATCACCAACGCATCTCCATCAACCACCGATGTTTCCATCATCCATGAGTGAGTAATCCCTCGCTATAGGCTTGGAGATGGTAGGGATTGGATGAGTTCTATCATGTAATCGAAAATGATTGTTAGGGCATAGTGCCTAGTATCTCTTGTGCTATTTGACTTTGTTGCAACTTGTTGTGCTTAATGCTTGTCACTAGGCCTGAGTGCCATGATCTCAGATCTGAACTTATTATTGAATCATTATGATAGTATTGTTTGTGATCTTATTTGTAAGTTGTGTACACATATCATTGTACGCATCCAAAGGCCCCAAAGTGACAATAATTAGGACAACCGGAGGGGGTGGCTGTGGTGTGAGGATCACATGTGTTCACGGAGTGTTAATGCTTTGCTGCGGTGCTCTATTAAAAAGAGCACCTTAATTGCTAGTAATTCCCTAGAGGCCCCGCTGCCACGGGCTGGCTGGACAGAAAATGTTGTGCAAGTTCTCATTGCGAGCACGTATGACTATATTTGGAGCACATGCCTAGGATTGTTTAGTACTTGGATGCTTTTTATTATTTATCTGTAATGCCCTAGATCTTGAAGTTACGTGTTTAGACTTGTCCATGCAACGCCCGTCCATCCATCCCTATGCCTACCGCACTCGAATCCTACTGTTACCGTTACTATTACTATTGCTCTTGTTCCACTGCTGTTGTTGCTTTGCTGTTACTACTACCAAACTATTGCTACTAATAAACTTATGTGAGCAAGAACTATTTCTAGGTGCAGCTCAACTGACAACTTAGTTGTTAAGGCTTGCAAGTATTCTTTGGCTCCCCTTGTGTTGAATCAATAAATTGGGTAATACTACCCGCGAAGACTGTTGCGATCCCCTACACTTGTGGGGCATCAATAACCACTTTATTATTGCCTCTCGGGCATATTCCCTTCACAAGGGACTTGAGATTGCCAACTTATACTTCATCAAGCATATACTCCATCTTTGTTCACTTTAACCTTAATCACTTCAAGATGCTTATGATAGGGGCAATGAGGGATGAAAGCTAACAAGTACCATAATTTTTGGAAGATCTTTTTGAAACTTAAAATCCCTGCTTCCTTTACAAAAAGGCTTTTCTTCCACCGTTACTTGAGTCTCCACCTTCTACCTTTAGGCACCATTAAGAGAGCATAGTTGTCATCATGTGTGCAGTGTTCCAAAGCTTATTGATCAATGCATATTGTGATATTACTTGTTCTTGTGATATTTGTTTCTAGTCACCCTTGTGAACTTTGAAGGTGTCATATGCATCTATATTGCTACTCTATGAGGGACAAGCTGATTGCCACTATGCTATGTTTTCTGTATGTGAAACAAACAAACGTTTTTCAATGCATGTTATTCACGATCTTTGTTTGTAGCCTTTCATGTTGCATGCATAGTTACTATGTCCTATTGTTAGAACTCCATCTTTCATGCACATGTTTAGAGTTTTTTGAACCTAGCTTTCAATGCTTGCAAATGGTTGGATCTTTATTGTGAGGGTGCATGTCACCGCCAAAATTATTCTTTTATCACTTACCTACTCGAGGACGAGCAGGAGTTAAGCTTGGGGATGCTTGATACGTCGAAAACGTATCTATAATTTTTGATGCTCCATGCTTGTTTAGTATCTACTTTTCTTTGCTTTGTCTACACTTTGAGGTGCTTTTTATATGTTTTTTGGTACTAACCTATTAACAAGTTGCCACAGTGCTAGTTGCCTGTTTTATGCTGTTTTTGGAGTAACAAAATATTCTCGGAATTGGACGGGACAAAAGCCAAAGTCAATAACTTTCCGTGGGGAACAAGAAGTCTAGAGGGGAGACGGAGAGGCGTGCTAGGGCAGCCAGACCCCCCTAGGCGCGGGTGGGCCCTTCTCCGCGCCTAGGCAGGGTGTGGGGCCCCTGGCCACCGCCTCGACCTCCCCCTTCGCCTATAAGAAGCCCCCGATGCAGAAACCCTAAGTACCCGACCAAATCTCCACGAAACCGTCTGTATCCGCCGCCACCATCGTCCCTAGATCGGGGGGGGTGATCTGAAGTTCTTCCCAGCACCCTGCCGGAGGGAAGATCATCCCGGAGGCCTTCTCTCCGGTATGAAGCGTGACTAGATCCACCTTGGACTATGGGTCCATGTAGTATCTAGATGGTTGTATCTCCTCCTTTGTGCTTTCATGTATAGATCTTGTGAGCTCCGTTCATGATCAAGATCTAATCTATTTGTAATCATGCATGTTGTGTTTGCGGGGATCCGACGGATATTGAGATTATTATGTTGGTTTGGTTAATGGTTTTGTATTTATGATTCTATCATGTATGTGTTGTTTGTGATCTTGCATGCTCTCCGTTGTTAGTAGCTATCTTGGCCAAGTAGTTGTTAGTGACTCCAAGAGGGGGTATTTATGCTCGATAGTGGGTTCATGCCTCTAGTTTCCAAGGGAAGTGACATAAATCTCTTCGGTTGTAGATGTGCTGTTGCTACTAGGGAGAAAACAACGGTCTCTTGTTCATGGAACATGTGGACTGTTTACCTTACACACTTTGCTTAAAGGTTGTCATTGCTTGCAACTTAATACTGGAGGGGGTTCGGATGATAACCTGAAGGTGGACTTCTAGTCATAGATGCAGTTGGATGGCGGTCTATGTATCTTGTTGTATTGCCCAATCGAATCTCATAGGATCTTTCTGACTAGTAATTGCATTGTTATGCCTTGCTCAGTTCCTGTCAATTGCCCTACTGTAATTTGTTTACCCTTCATGCCATGTTGTTTATCTAAGGAGAGCACCTCTAGTGAACTATGGACCCCGGTCCAATCTTTACCATTGATACATCTTCCACTGTTACTTGTTTACTTGCTATAAACCATTACCTTCCACACCATACGTTTAATCCTTTGTTACAGCAAACCGGTGAGCTTGACAACCTCACTGATTCATTGGGGCAAAGTCTTGAGTTTGTGTTGTGTAGGTATCCGCGTTGCTAGAAACACCTGTGTGACGTTTCCTTCCTCCTTCTGGTTCGATAACCTCGGTCTCTACTGAGGGAATACTTGTTGTTGTGATCATCACACCTTGCTCTTGGGGTTTCCAACGAAGTCCTCTCTGTCAGGCAACAGATGACCACATCAATCATCGACAAAAGTGGTGCTGGACGCGCACCCGACAGAAGAAACAACGTTGACTTCATCCACAACATAGAGTCCTTCCGGCTAAACGCTGCACGACTCCGCCACGTCAACTCTGACTACATCATCGATTCTTGGATCCTTATGCATGAGACGCTGACTCGATGCACTTCCGGTCAGTGGTTTCTCCTCGCATGAGTCTCCATAGACTCGACTAGACACTCGGGGCTACTCCTATCAGGAGCGCTGGTTGCACACCCGATGTACTTCCGGGTCAGTGGTACGCCCACGAGATTTCGATTACAACTGCATGATACAAGACTCGAGTCTCTGCCTGAGTCTACGACTCCGCCAGACACTCGGGGGCTACTCCAAAATGGAGCGTTGGTCGCGCACACAGAAGATCTTCGAGTGGCACGCTTCGATTCCTCACTCGAACCAACGATTCAACCGAGGACTCAGGGGATACTCCCATAGGGAGCACTGGTAGCGCATTCGAAAAAAATGAAGGCATTCAGGACATATGCAAGGTCATCCGAAGAACTTCCGGATCACCATATGGCGCAACCGACGACTATAAGTTTCTGCTCGAGTCTACGACTCGAACAGACACTCGGGGGTTACTCCCATAGGGAGCGCTGGTCGCGGACCCTATAGTCCGTTGTGTTGACTACGTCCATAATGCTGACTCCTTTATAACAACCGAACAAATTTAGCTGACCCGACGAACTTTCGAGTGAAATGCTTCACACTCGACACAAGTTTCGACTCCGACATCCAAATGCAAGGTTCAATACAACTAAGTCTCCACCCGAATCTACGTTTAGGATGGACACTCGGGGGATACTGACATGGATATGCCCTATGGGTACCCGATATTAGCATACCTGGTCCAGCCCGACGGAAGGCCCACTCGACGACCTTCTAGGGTCCATGACGCCTATGACGTTTCGGCTGCTATGAAGCCCATATGGACACGGACTCCCGAGCGCACAAGACAAGGAAAGATCAAGACTAGAGTTTGAATACAACTTGTAACCTACTCGTATCGGTACCTAAGACCTAGCCTCCCCATATATAAAGGCTAGGAGGGTCCAACGAGGAGGAGGACGACGCACGATACAATATACTAGACCACAACAGATCTACAGATCTAGATCTCTTCCACCCTCGCATACGCACCTCACACCAGATTACATCTGTGCACCACTGTAACCTTCGGTTTCACCGTAATCAAGAGCAGACAAGCAGGAGTAGGGTTTTCCCTCCAAGGGCCTAAACCTGGGTAAACCTCGTGTCCCTGCGTTGCTTGTCTGTTAACCATTCCGCGATCTCCAGCATCCCCATCTTCTCCAAAAACCAAGTCCATAATAATGGGCATTGACGGGATCGAACCTCGTCAACAGGTGGTCCCTTCCCTTGTCCAGTGCTTTGGGCGGAGCTTGTCCGAGTTGATCTTCCTCCATCACACTCCCAATGGCGACGAACACCTCTCGTGATGTCATGGCCTTGTCGGCCTGCTCGTCGCATCTGATGTCCTCCTCCATCTCTTGCATAGCAGAGTCGAGTTCCTCTAGGCTAAAGTCTATCTCCTCCGAGTCTACGCTAATGTCGGCGTAGAGTGCGTCCAAGACGGAATCGGAGGGTGCCAGAACCTCCTCGATGATGGGTGGTGGTGGTGCGGCTACAGGGATGTTGACTGGAGGCGGCAGTGGCGGTGTCTGGGGCGGAGGGGTGCCGGGTACGACCGTGAGTGTTGCTTGAGCTTCTGCATCAGCGGCCGTGAATTTTTTGACGGTGTGCACCATGCCTTCGAAAGTGAGGCGTCCTGAGGCCCGCATCCGCCTTAGCATATGCCGGAGAAGTGTACCGCGGTCCAGCCCTTCCACAAAGTGATAAATAGTATCATCATTGGGGTAATGTTCTCGATTGGCCCGTATACGGAGCCACCTGGCTAGGTAATCGTGGGGGTTTTCACCCTTTCTCTAAATGCAATGCGCTAGATCGAAGATAGTCACCACGTCGACGAACTTGGATCTCTTCTTTCTAGACGCACAGGCGAAGCCGGCGGACTTGCAGTGATCTTGCACCATTATATCCTGCACGGGGGCGGTTTGGGCGAGCCTTGAATTTTTCCGATCTAAGCCGGCAAACTCCGAAGAGAGATCCGACTTGGATCCTTCCGTGAACATATCCTGCCCGTAGGCGGTCCGTGCGGGCCTTGATGATCCTCCGACTTCCAGGGGACTAGCACTCGAGTCGGTTTCGCCGATGAAGAGATGGATGTCCCCGATTGGGACAATCGAGCAGCGGGTGGGGTTCGTCTTCGCCGGGATCCAGAACTCGTCGGGAGGAATGATCGGAACATTGCCGGAGAAGAGAACACGGTCGATGGCTATGGTTTCGCCGATTTCAGCGAAGAGCTTGGACCTCGCCCGTTGTAGAGCCTGAAGCGCCTCTTGCCCCACGGTGGACGCCAACTATCGTGGTATTGCCGACGAGTATGCCATGGAGGGGTCCTCACAGAGCGTGTTTAGAGACGTGGGGTAAGGCGGGAGGTTGGCGGGTACGAGATAACACAACTTACCCAGGTTCAGATCCCACGATGATGGCGGAATCCTACTCCTGCTATAAATCACTATAATGGCAATACGCCGAGTTACAGGGATTGGTTCGCTGTGCGCGATATGAGTTGAGTTGTCTGATTGTTGCCCTAAAAGCTCCAGCAGGTCTGGCTTATATAGTCGCCAGATCCTAGGGTTACAGGTAAAGTCCTAGACGGACAGGTTACAGAGTCCTACACGGTACACAACTAGTCTAACGTGTCTTGCACTCAAGGCTCCGGATACGCTGGTGATTCCTCCGTAGCCTTCCTTTATCCGGCATGGGCTTCCTTCTGGATCCATCTAATTGGGCCGTCCAACAGGACATGGGCCTTGCTACCAACTGTTGGCCACACGGGTTATCCGGATTAGAGACATGCAATGGTGATACCTATTTAGCATATCCCCAATACGTTGCGCCGCGACACCATGACGCGCGCGACATGCTTGTCGTCCGCCATCTTGGAGCGCGTGTTGGCGTGTGCAGAGGAAGGAGGCGCCGACAGTGTGGAAAGTTATTGGGTGGAAACCAACCAGTGATACATGGAAGAATACATACGTAGTTACTATCATTAGCGCGCGAAATATTTCGCCCAATCCCCAGTGTCGCCGTCTTCTTTTTAATGTCCGGTAGTCTATAACAAGAGCAGCAGCCACGCCGAAGGCACCGCCATTGGGCCTCATGAGCTTAATTCCTTTATTTACCTTGTTAATAATGAAATTGATGTTTTGCGCAAAAGTTTACAGCAAAATTTGGTATTCTATACAAAAAGTTTCTCAGTTTGTGTTGTATGCAAACACGGGTCTTCGTGGGCGTCAATGATAACTACACACATGAAGCAGTGGGGAAGGTCGTTGCTCCCACAACTTTCAGATCCAAAACCATATGTTCCTTCCTCCGTAGGAGGGTTGCGTAGATCAGAGTTGCAGCTGCTGCTGTCATCCGAATTGTACGTCAGTGAGGGTGCGCTTAGGAAACCAATTGGCGGTACGTTAGGGAGGGTGCGCTTAGGGAGGCGAAGGGTGCCAACTTGTCCCACCTAGAAGCATAGTCTCCCAAGCATCATATCGACTCTGTCTCCTACGAAATCAAAATCTTGGTGAGTCGCCGACGAGTGGATGGTGAAGTCGATGATGCTGAAAAGGAGGTGATTCTTTGTCGCGGAGGATTCAAAGATTGCGGTTGATGGGGCCGTCACAACCGTTACATCAACATCCCCGATTTCCACAAACGACGCCAATTGACGAGGGTTAGACTCATCAATGGGCATTGTTATGGGCTTGAGTTTTGGAGAAGGAGGGGACGCTGGAGGTCGCGGAACGGCTAGCAGACAAGCAACGCGGGACACGGTATTTACCCAGGTTCAGGCCCTTAGAGGGAAAACCCTACTCCTTCTTGTCTGCTCTTGATTAATGGTGAAGCCGAAGGTTACAGGGTCGCGCAGATGATATCTGGCGTGGTGTATGCTAGGGTTATGATGGGTCCTTTTCATTGTGCCCTCCTAGCCTTTATATAGATAGGCCAGGTCACGGGACTAGGTCGAGTCGGTTACAGGTTTAGGGTTTTTTCTTTGAAATTCTATCTAAAGGCAGTCATGTTCTCCAAGGGGTCAAATCCCTCCTGGGCCCGGACCACCCGAATTCCTCCTAGGCTTCGTCATCAGGGGCACATCGTTACATGGGCTCCTGCTAGGCCAACCCGGGTAGGCTAACATTAGGCACCCGTAGGGCATACCCATGTCACATGGCCACCGACATTTGGAGCATAGGGAGCGACCCTGAGATGTTAAAGGAGATACTCGCATTCTCCCTCCAGAAGCTAGAGGCCATGGCAGTGGATGCGCTCATGATCCAGGCCGACATGGCTGAAGAGGAGACGCCGTTTGAGGTAGCACCAGCCGTGGGCGATGTGGACGTGTTCAACACACTTATGTTGTCCGACGAGTGATACGAGACCTGCAGCGTCTCAGATGGCCGCGTCACGCTAGTGGCTGCCATCCAGCTGCGCGACCCTTCGCGTAGCTACGAGGCAGTGGGTGCGCCAATGGGCGTCATCATGCAGTCAGCGCGCGGATGATCGACGCCAGCCCGCGTTTTGACGAGCGCATCTCACCTTTGAGCGTCCGCCCGCCGTGCATCCTCGGGTTCGTGCTCGTGCCGCTCTCCATCGTAGCGGCAGCCGACGGTGCACGACTGGCGCAACGCGACTTCTCCCTCTTGAGCCGCCGCCCATGGAGTGCTACTCGAGGGTGGAGTTCCACCCTCGAGCTCACTGCCCGCGCGGCCCATGACTTCACTTTCTCGACCTGTATCGTTAGCTGCGCATCATCCAACTGAGGGACCTCAATGTGTTCGGTGAAATGACAAAAAAATAGTATAAAGGTGTGACTAGGTCCATTCTCTCACCTATAATAAAATATTAGCTGCGTCTACCGTGTGTGAAAAAAAATGCTCCAAACACCACCACCTATTGGTGCTGTTTTTGTACGGAACATAGTCTAAGAATTTTTTTACACAAAATATTAAATTTTGCTGAACTTTTGCACATAACACTAATTACATCTTAACATGATAAGTACATAATTAAGCTTGTGGGACCATTGGTAGTGCCTCCAGCGTGGCGGCCACTAGGCCTGGGAGTGTCCAAAAACTCCAATTAAAGGAAGTACCTTCAAAACCAAAGATTTAGAGACACTTTTTCAAAATGTCATAAAAACTTTATACTTTGGAGACACTTTCCAATGTGCCTGGATTAGAGATAAACTAAGACTTTATATCTTATACTCTGAGTCTACACCTACCCCATATAGAGGACGCACCCGGTGCACCGCGACACCATGACGCGCGGCATGCTTGTCGTCCGCCACCGTGGAGCGCGTGTTGGCGCGTGCAGAGAAAGAAGGCGCCGACAGTGTGGAAAATTATTGGGTGAAACCAACCAGTGATATGTGGAAGAATACATACGTAATTATTATCATTAGCACGAAAAATAATTTGCCCAACCCCAGTATCGCCATCTTCTTTTCCATGTCCGGCAGTCTATAACCAGAGCAGCAGCGAAGGCACTGCCATTGGCCCTCACGAGCTTAATTCCTTTATTTACCTTGTTAATAATAAAATTAGTGTTTTACGCAAAAATTTACAGAAAAATTTGGTATTCTATACAAAAGTTTCTCAGTTTATATTGTATATGCAAACACGGCACTACCAACAAGTGGTACCGTGTGCAATTTTCTCACGAGTGGAGATGGAAAAGAAAAGTGACCGAAAACGAAACAGGTCCTTATCCGGGACACCGAGCACCGTCCCAACAGAAATTTGCCATCGGCTCGTTCGGCCTCACGCAAATCGCATCTTTCTGGCTCGCACGATGGGGAGACGTCCCCGGCGGGAAGCATCGGTGTCGACGACGCCCTCCTGTGCAGGTGAGCCCCTCCCCTCACCCACCCACCCAAACATCCCTACCTCGCCGCCATGTCGGAGAAATCTGGAGCCGATAAGAAAGGAAACCCTAGAGAGCCTCGCGCCGTGGTTTAACCCCCCCCCCCCTCCCCCTCCCACACACAGCACCCCGGCACCCCGCAACCAACTGGAAAATGGAGAGATAGGTTCGGCCGCAAGCCATATGGATATGGGATGACGCGTGATAGATTCATGTAATCCCATTTGTTAAATTTGCTTTGTTTCTCGGCAGGGAACATGATTGATGAAGCATCAGCCATGCTGCTATACGAAGCACCATACGACATCGCAATTTTCTCTTTTGATGAGGCCTACCTCAACAATTCAGTGAAGGTACTTGTTTTTTCGTTGATGCTCCCTAGCTTTGTATTTGTCACCAATGAATAATTCAAGATCGTCTAACAGATTTCTCTCTGATTTTTTCTACAGGACTTCTGGGCAGACATCCCACAGTTTGTTAGTAACCCTTTGACCCTGCCATATTTCATGATTTAGGCATTTACACAATATTTGACAGGATTTATTAATCGATTCTGTGTTTCTTCTCAGAGTCTGGAAGACTTCATGGATCGTGACAAGGTGTCCACCCCCTTTGACCCTGCCAACTGGGGTATTGATGACCACCTGGCCGAGGCGCTCGCCAGGCATTGTGGCTCTGAGAGGAAACTAGTTGTTAGAAGTGCTCAGCATAAAACAATAATTGAAAAGAAACTGGTTAGTATAATTTTATAAGCATTCTTGTTGCTTCAGTCTGTGTGAACAGTATTGATCACCATTTTCTTTTTCAGGGAATAACATGTCTGTGTGTTGATGTTCCCGATGAGTTGATAAAATGCAGTCCGAAGAATCCGATGCATGCTTTATTGCCTGGTGAAAGTTCAGAAATGAGTACAAGTGACTATCCTTTCAAAGATTTAATAATAGCATTCTTACATCAACATGACTTTGATGTCAAGCCTGAGATGGTGAGATTACCACTTACCTTTCATAATTTCTTACATGTGATGTTATCTGCTTTATTTCTCCATTGTCATGCAATGTTGGTCCTTTCTTTTCAGTATTTGTATGCCATAGCAAGCTTGAATAAGTCTGACTTTTGTTATACAATTTTAGTCCTTTCCAACTGATTGTCTGCTTATAATACGTTATTGCCAATGATTGAAGTTTTCATAGACATACCATACTGTAAACTTACATCTATATCATCTCTATTTGTTTTATTCATTGATATGTACGTCTTGGAGAGCTGCGAGAGGAAATGCAATTCAAAGGCAATCCTTTGTTGTTATCTGGTCCTTGATAGCTAGAATTTTTTGCCTTTCCATGTTCCTTTCAGTGATAAACCAAATGCTCCTTTTTATCCAGGTTAGCAAATGTATTGTTGACTCAGCTCTTCTCCTGCTTGATGCTGAATTACGTGAGAAGGAACATTTGACGTTCTTCCACATTCTTTTAAGGGATTTTATTGTTAAATCTGGTATTGAAACTAAGAATTGGAGGTTATTCCACTTTGCGACAGTTCTGAAGATGATCTGTTGCCCTAGGTCATCATTTCGAATCTACCCCCCTCATACGGTAAATCATCATATTGTAGATGTGTTTTGAATATGCGAATGCTAGAACATGTCATTTTGGCGATGGACTGAGTTATGTTTCTTTCAGATTTTTTCACGTGATGAGGTTCGGAAGATACTGGCTAATGCATCTCAATATAAATCAAGCTTTCCTAAGATCAATGCATTGTCTTTCTATGAAGATGTTGTTTCTCTCTATTCAAAGAAGTCTTTACTAATGGACAAGTTGGATTTCTTGGTTGAGGATGCTAAAGGTGAGAATTCTGATTTTATTCCTTTTGTTTTGTGTTTTTTCAGATACTAGCACAAAACCCGTGCGTTGCAACGGCGTGCCGCAATTTGCACATGCTAGAATTGAATATAATTATCTATAGTAAATATATTAGTGTGATCAACCCGTGGCGTAATCCCAGCCTCTGAGTCGAGTCCCTATGATCAGTTCGGCCTTTCGTTCTAACTTATTCTTTTATTGACGTGAAGTGGTTCTGGTTGACACTGAATTGAGTAATTTCTTTAAGTGTATATTACTTCTAGATCTAATATCCGTGGGTTGCAACGATAATAAAAACCAGAAGTTCGTTTTGAGCACACCAGGAGTTCTGACTCCAACTTCTTGTGCTACAATCAAATATTTATAATTCATTTTTGACGATTTTTTCACCCTCAAACCTGTCTTCCTGTTGCCATGTACCCGGTGCCGTGGTCTTGAATGAGCCCATCTTTTTAGACTATGATCAACAATTAGTACTCCTAGATGGTCTTGAGCAGATCATCCCTGACTTTGTACATGAGCACATTTTCCTATCGTCTTGGACCTCTTCTTCAATGTGACCTTCTTGCCGTTGGCTTTGGGCAGTTTATATGTCTTGTTTGCGCCTGCATGAAATGTTGACTTGACAAAGTTAAGCCTCTTTCGACCAAGATGATCTCATCGCCGTAGTTGGCCTAGCCGCCATCGTTAGATCTGAAATATAATCAAGATCTCCTTATCTACTGCTCAAAACCTGACGCCCAAGACGCAAGCTCAAGAAGCTTTATTTTGCAGGTTTTCTGAGCCTAAGGTTTGCATCATCAACTATGCTTATGTATTTTTTTCCTAGATGTAGTGCAGCGCTGCAAGACTTGCTAGTTCAATAATAGCTTCTCCAAAGGTTAATTTGTGTTCTCCATAGAACAATTTTGGCCTCCGGCCGATGCTTCCTACTCTCCACGGCAGGGTTTGACGTTCCATCCATCTCTTAATAATCTGTAATATTCTCAACAACGGCAGAAGGATTCTCAAAGTAATAGCATGACGCACATTCACACTGTGGTCGATGATCCTTAAACCATGAACTTGATTAGACTGTATGTACGGCAACAAAAGGTACCTTGACGGCTTGGGAGCCCCCTTATATTGCCTGTCTGAATAAGAGTGTATACGAATGACCTGATGGTAAAATATATATATATGATTTTACTGAAACTCTACTAACCTAGCAAGAAAAGGCGCTAGGGAGGTGGTCGTCCATGGTGGCAGCGTCCAGCTGCCCTTCCATGTCCAGCAGCGGCTCGGTGGTGTAACACCCTCAGAATCGGACCTATGCAAGTTCGGGCAAAATTCACCAAACCCGCATAGAAACGATTCAAAGGTGCCCACCAGGCACTTTCGTGCGGGTGGAAAACGAAGTAATAACATTACACAACAGTCCTCGATGGGACCCACAGAACAGATATATATAACAGCGACTCAAAGAGTCAAGAATACAGATATAATATACAAAGATCCAAATCACCTTGAAACGATATAGCGTCCAGCTACGGACAAGATGCAAATGGGGCTAAGAGCCCTGAAGAATAACCAATGGCGTCCATAACCCTGCCCAGGCCAAGCCGGAAGGGTAACCCTGCTAACGGCGTCGAACTCAAAACCTGCTTAAACAAAAGGGGTGCCGGCAAAGGGCAAAGGAAAAAGAAGGAGCGTCAGTACTGAGGCCAGTACACGGCGAGGCTAGAATTCGGCGGTCCTCGCCTACATAGGTATGGTGGACTGAGCGGCAGCGGCAACATGCACTAAACAATCTATAGAGACTCGATACACTGGCGTCAATCAGAGAGGGGTAAGATAGCCCTATCCGGATCCAACCTGAAGCTAACACCAAACAAACCCATCCTGGTGTTCCCCCTCGAGACCAATCGAGGAAGTCAACCGCGGAACTCACACAGTTGGCAGTTTTACTTATTCAGTTATCGTTGCAGCAATTACTAGTCAGGTTTAGATAATGGTTCTGATAAAGTAAGCAGTGGGCACTTTTAGTTAACCATTCCGTTGTAGTTGCAGCAATTTACTAATCAAATACAGATAGCATGATATAATCCCAAAACCCAGCAGTTGTTGGTACTTTTATTCAGCCAATTCCGTTGTAGTTGCCATACTTACTAGTCAGGTACAATGGTCGCAAGCGACCCTCCAAACAAGCAATTGTGGGCAGTATTATTTAGCCATTCCGTTATAGTGGAGCTGATTACTAGTCATTATAAGTCAAATTTATAGCAAATAAACTTTAGTTATGCTTGTCTATGATCGAGATACTGTGCTCCAAGTCGTCCATATCCGCGGACACGGCTTTCAGAAAGTTTTACCCGGCCGGGGTGCACCAATAGCAACACACGCTCGATCAACCTCGGAAAAACCAAATCAAAACCCAACGAGGCTTTCACGATCGAACAATCACAGATTCAGAAATATTTGGGGCCACCCTTGAGTATACCATAGCGGAGTAAGCAAGCTCCGAGACGGACTCAAGGTTTACGTCGATGGCTGTAAAGGACAGCAGGTCCCCAATCGGGGACTGTCGATACGGCGAAAACATCCAGTTTACCTAAGCGATAAAGGTGCGATACCTCGCACAATAAATAAATAAAAAGTAAAACATGGCATAAGTACAGGATCGTAAATAAAACCTCAAACTAGTTTGTGGCCCCAAGAAATAAGATGAATCAAGCTCTCGCTCGGGGGTCCCATATACCTCCGGATGTGGATAGCGCAAAATCAAGGAACAGTATCAAGTACTCGGGTCTTACGGGACACAAGTGGGCGTTGAAACCAAATATTATCTATCACCCACCGATGCCTCTGCTTATTCAATTTTAGTTGTTAAACAGAAAGTAAAGTGAACAATAAGTAAAACTAGAATTCATCTCCAACATCAGCATGCGGCAATACATCAGCAACTGTGGCATATGGCGACACACATCAGCACTTGAGCAAGCAACTACGACGCGCAAGTCCAACTATCTACCAAACAACAGGTAATAGGGTGTGTCCAAGGCAATATAAGGCTGCAGGGGATATATCGGCAGGAAACTAGAGCATCGCAACGAGATAGCAATAGTTCAACAGAGGAGGAATAAAGTCTATAAAAGTAAGATAGGTAGAAAGAGGGAGATGCTCTTTGAAAACATTGTCGAAAAGGTTCATCCAAGATCGGTGAGCTCACATCAACTCAACGGTCTTATCCGCCAAGAAGCAAAACACTAGAAGAAACACCGAATGCAACATTTAATACAACGGAAGATCGGCATGATGCATGCATGATGGATGACAGGGCAAGGTGCGATGCAATTAGGTCATATTAAGCGGAACCGGGGTCCCGACAATTAATTAGGTGGTTCAAGTTATGTAGCTACCCCGCAAATTAAATGTTATATAGCAAGACAATAGGTGGCAACGGTTCGCTACACATGTTTAAATGAGGCCGATATGAGACTAGATTTGCCCGCATATGGGCCCCATATTTAATTATTAGGTGAATCGGCATAAGGCCCCCAAACCACATGAATGAATGCATGCAAGACAATTAAATGTGCAACAGGTTGATATCATGTTATAAAATAGGGTTCGAGGAAAAAGGGTTCACACATTAGAGGGGGCTCGACGATCTTGGGAATCCGGGGTTCGGGGTTCGACAGGGTCCAGGGTTCGACGGCCTTGGCGGGATCGTTCTCGGACTCCGGGGGTTAGGGTCTTGGCGTTCCGGGAAGCCGGACTTGGGGTTTCGGGGTCGCCTCGATTTCGTTCTGGTCGGTGCAGTTCTTGGCGAGCATCGGGTCCGGACTTCGCCCCCGGGAACGGGTCTTCAGGGTCTCGACAACTTCGATTCTCTGTGGCGACCTTGGCACTCGATGTCCGTGAAGTAGTACTTGTCGCCCTATCGTCTTCGGGTTCGCTCCATTCGGGTCCTTGTCGGAGTACTTGTCGTCCCCTGACGGAGAGCTTGCGTCTAGGGTCTCGGCGATCTTGGCGCATCGAGGGTGTCGAGGAATCGGTACGGTCTTCGGATTCCGCGAGGGAGATCATGGCGTCGGGGTTTCCGTGATGAAGATCTTGTCGAGGGTTCGGCGCCGAAGGTCGTTGGCGAGCTCGGGTTGCCTCGGAACGGTCATAGGGTTCACACGCGTTTACCATGACACATACACGCGCACACACATACACGAGCACACGCGTACACGGGCACACACATACACGAGCACACGCGTACACGGGCACACGCGTACACGGGCACACAGGGCCACGGTGGCAGCCAGGCGTGGAGGGGCCGGGCCGGGCGGGTCGGGCATCTGCGAGCAGCGAGCAGGAGGTCTTGGCGGGTCTGCCGAGGCGTCCACGGTCAGGAGAGACCACGGAGACGCGGGACTCTGGGGCGAGATGGCGAGCTTCGAGGCGGAGCGCCGTTGACGGCGAGGCTTGAGCAGAGGCGCAGACGGCAGACGGGGCGGCTCGGCGGCAGCAGTGGTGCTTCAGCGCTGGGAGATCTTGCGAGGCGAGCACGCCGTGGCGAGCTCGGGCGCGGCGGACGTCTGAGGCGGGTCGGGAACACCGGCGGCAGCGACGAGGAAGGTTGATGGCGGGCGGCTCGGCGGGTGGTGAGGAACGGAGGCGGACTGGCGGGCTGCGGCGGCGGGCTCGGTGGGCGCCGAGGCGCGCGAGGGCGGGCAGCGGTGGGAGGACCCTGGCGGGTCGAGGTAGCGACATGGCGGGCGGTGGGCACCGAGGGCAGCGGGTCGGTTGGCTCGCGGGAGGCAGGCGGGGCAGGACGAGGACCCGCAGGCGGCGAACGCGGTCGGGGAGGAGGCCGGGGGCGGCGCCCACGGACACGCAGTGAGGCGACGGAGATGGGGACGCCTGGGCAGCGGTGGCTGGAGGAGAGGCTGGGGCGGCAGGCGTGGCCAGCGGGGAGGAGGGTGAGGCGTGGGGCTGAGCGGGGATGGTTGCTGGGGAAGAAGGAGCGGGGATCGAGGCGGGGTCGCGTGGGCCTGCAGGTGGGGTCCGCGCGGGGAAGCTGGTTCCTGGGGAGGGGCTCAGGGACGGTGGGGTCCGCATGGCAGCGGGAGGTGGGGAGTGGCCACGCGGGCAGGGCGGTTGGGTGCGTGGGTTAGGTGGGTTAGGTGGTTAGGTGGGTTGCTGGGTGGGTTTAGAGGG
Source organism: Avena longiglumis (assembly GCA_030063025.1). Taxonomy (NCBI): domain Eukaryota; kingdom Viridiplantae; phylum Streptophyta; class Magnoliopsida; order Poales; family Poaceae; genus Avena; species Avena longiglumis. The sequence continues at coordinate 518,479,454 of CP125975.1, forward strand.
AGAGAGAGTGGGGGTGGCTAGGTGTCAGTTTCTGGGTGGTTGGGAGGGAGAGGCAGGGTGACGTGGCGGGCTCTGAATGGTGGGAGTGAGGTGGCCAGGGAGGGATGGGTAGAAGTTTGGGTAGGTTTAGGAATTAGAGGGCCAGGTAGGTGGACCGATTTACAATATGGGGCGGTCGTTCGGGTCGGGTTGGCCCGTTCGACTGCCCCTACAAAAATAATTATAAATTTTATTTATTTTAATTAGAACATTTGCAAACCGATAGCAACAAAATAAAATACTCCGGAGCCCCGGGGTTTGGCGTTTGAATAAAAGATGGGGCGTTTGGAAAACAATCGGGGTTTTTCGAAAATAGTTTTGGCAAGCAATGCACGATGATGACGATGCAATGCACAAATTCAACGCGATTTTCTAGTAGTGGTTTTGCGGGATGCCACAATTCGACACCACTAACAATGGATCTCGCCCTCGAGATCCGCCTCATGGTACCGGAAAGAAGGTCGGCGGTCTGATCCTTCGCGCTTTGTGTAGATCCTCGCGACACCACTAACAAGAGTTCGTTGTCCGTGATCGTCGAAAGAACACTCCGGAAACAAAAAGGTTGAAGGTGGAGGTATCAACAAATAAGCCACCCCTAACTTCCGTGGACGGAGTAAAACTGCTGGATCCACTGATTCGATGTACAAGAGCGAATGATAAGAGTAGTGGTATGGTAGCTACTCCATCCCGCACCCAAACCATTACTCTGCACACGAATAGGCGGATTATGCAACCAACTCTCGGAGTTAGACTGAAGATCTCGACAAGCGAGGTTCGGAAACAAAGGAGTGTTGCCAGCAGAAATCGTATGAAAGACGCAATGATTAGGTTCCGCGATGGTTCCATTGGCATGAACAACACATGCTCAAGGTATACTCCAACTTCACCAAAGCTCGTCCTTCTCATATGTTTTTCAACGACACTGACATCCAGCAAGGAACACATGGGGATAAGAACAAAAGATTGGAGGAAGGGTACAACAGACAAGTTGCAGCTTGATGATCGTAGCGCCTCCGTTACAAAAATGAGAAAGCGAAGCCCTGAAGGTACGACGGAAACCCAACCACGAGAAATCCTGGACTCGAAGAAAGAGAAGCGAGCGGATTCCAAACACGTCGAGGTAAGAGGGGAATAGCAGAGGGTTAAGGAGTAAAATCAGACCTAGTCAGAACTATCCAACCGATTTTGCAAAATAGTTTTTGACACTCTACTTCGGCCGTTAGCTAGGTTATCCTCTGAACTGGACTTGTGGGTATCGCAACCGAGCTCGATACCACTCATAACACCCTCGAATCGGACCTATGCAAGTTCGCAAAATTCACCAAACCCGCATAGAAACGATTCAAAGGTGCCCACCAGCACTTCGTCGGGTGGAAAAGCAAGTAATAACATTACACAACAGTCCTCGATGGGACCCATGAGCAGATATATAACAGCGACTCAAAGAGCCAAGAATACAGATATAATATACAAAGATCCAAATCACCTTGAAACGACATAGCGTCCAGCTACGGACAAGATGCAAATGGGGCTAAGAGCCCTGAAGAATAACCAATGGCGTCCATAACCCTGCCCAGGCCAAGCCGGAAGGGTAACCCTGCTAACGTCGAACTCAAAACCTGCTTAAACAAAAGGGGTGCCGGCAAAGGGCAAAGGAAAAAGAAGGAGCGTCGATCTTGAGGCCGATGCAGCGAGGCTAGAATTCGGCGGTCCTCGCCTACATAGGTATGGTGGATCGAGCGGCAGCAACATGCACTAAACAATCTATAGAGACTCGATACATGGCGTCAATCGAGAGGGTAAGATAGCCCTATCCGGATCCAACTGAAGCTAACACCAAACAAACCCATCCTGGTGTTCCCTCGAGACCAATCGAGGAAGTCAACCGCGGAACTCACACAGTTGGCAGTTTTACTTATTCAGTTATCGTTGCAGCAATTACTAGTCAGGTTTAGATAATGGTTCTGATAAAGTAAGCAGTGGGCACTTTTAGTTAACCATTCCGTTGTAGTTGCAGCAATTTACTAATCAAATACAGATAGCATGATATAATCCCAAAACCCAGCAGTTGTTGGTACTTTTATTCAGCCAATTCCGTTGTAGTTGCCATACTTACTAGTCAGGTACAATGGTCGCAAGCGACCCTCCAAACAAGCAATTGTGGGCAGTATTATTTAGCCATTCCGTTATAGTGGAGCTGATTACTAGTCATTATAAGTCAAATTTATAGCAAATAAACTTTAGTTATGCTTGTCTATGATCGAGATACTGTGCTCCAAGTCGTCCATATCCGCGGACACGGCTTTCAGAAAGTTTTAACCCGGCCGGGGTGCACCAATAGCAACACACGCTCGATCAACCTCGGAAAAACCAAATCAAAACCCAACGAGGCTTTCACGACTGAACAATCACAGGATTCAGAAATATTTCAGGGGGCCACCCCTTGGAGTATACCCGCAACGGAGTAAGCAAGCTCGAGACGGACTCAAGGTTTACGTCGATGGTCAGAACGACAGCAGTCCCCAATCGGGACCGCCGATACCGCGAAAACATCCCGTTTACCTAAGCGATGCGAAATGCGTACCTCGCAATCGTAAATAAAACAGTAAAACATGGCATAAGTACGGATCGTAAATAAAACCTCAAACTAGTTTGTGGCCCCAAGAAATAAGACCGAATCAAGCTCGCTCGGGGGTCCCATATACCTCCGGATGTGGATAGCGCGCGCAAAATCAAGGAACAGGTATCAAGTACTCGGGGTCTTCACGGGACACAAGTGGGCGTTGAAACCAAATATTATCTATCACCCACCGATGCCTCGCTTATTCAATTTTAGTTGTTAAACGAAGTAAAGTGAACAATAAGTAAAACTAGAATTCATCTCCAACATCAGCATGCGGCAATACATCAAGCGTGGCATATGGCGACACACATCAGCACTTGAGCAAGCAACTACGCCATGAAGTCCAACTATCTACCAAACAACAGGTAATAGGGTGTGTCCAAGGCAATATAAGGCTGCAGGGATATATCGGCACGGAAACTAGAGCATCGCAACACGTATAGCAATAGTTCAACAGAGGGAATAAAGTCTATAAAAGTAAGATAGGTAGAAAGAGGAGATGCTACTTTGAAAACATTGTCGAAAAGGTTCATCCAAGATCGGGCGAGCTCACATCAACTCAACGGTCTTATCCGAAGAAGCAAAACACTAGAAGAAACACCGAATGCAACATTTAATACAACGGCAGAAGATCGGCATGATGCATGCATGATGGATGACAGGGCAAGGTGCGATGCAATTAGGTCATATTAAGCGGAACCGGGGTCCCGACAATTAATTAGGTGGTTCAAGTTATGTAGCTACCCCGCAAATTAAATGTTATATAGCAAGACAATAGGTGGCAACGGTTCGCTACACATGTTTAAATGAGGCCGATATGAGACTAGATTTGCCCGCATATGGGCCCCATATTTAATTATTAGGTGAATCGGCATAAGGCCCCCAAACCACATGAATGAATGCATGCAAGATGACAATTTAGTATGCGACAAGTTGTTATTATGTTATAAAATCGGGTTCGAGGGAAAAGGTCACACATTAGAGGGCTCGACGATCTTGGGGTTCCGGGGGTTCAGGGTTCGACAGGGTCCAGGGTTCGACGGCCTTGGCGGGATCGTTCTCGGACTCCGGGGGTTAGGGTCTTGGCGTTCCGGGAAGCCGGACTTGGGGTTTCGGGGTCGCCTCGATTTCGTTCTGGTCGGTGCAGTTCTTGGCGAGCATCGGGTCCGGACTTCGCCCCCGGGAACGGGTCTTCAGGGTCTCGACAACTTCGATTCTCTGTGGCGACCTTGGCACTCGATGTCCGTGAAGTAGTACTTGTCGCCCTATCGTCTTCGGGTTCGCTCCATTCGGGTCCTTGTCGGAGTACTTGTCGCCCCACGGAGAGCTTGCGTCTAGGGTCTCGGCGATCTTGGCGCATCGAGGGTGTCGAGAATCGGCACGGTCTTCGGATTCCGCGAGGAGATCATGGCGTCGGGGTTTCCGTGATGAAGATCTTGTCGAGGTTCGGCCGAAGGTCGTTGCGCTTCGGGTTGCCTCGAACGGTCATAGGGTTCACACGCGTTTACCATGACACATACACGCACACACATACACGAGCACACGCGTGCACGGGCACACACATACACGAGCACACCAGACACGGGCTGCATACCACGGGCACACAGGCCACGGTGGCAGCCAGCGTGGAGGGCGGCCGGCCCGCCAGCGGGCTCGGAGCATCTTGCGAGCAGCGACGGGAGTCTTGGCGGGTCTGGCGAGGCGTCCACGGTCGGCGCAGGAGAGACCCGCCGGAGACGCAGCGGGACTCGGGCGGGATGGCGAGCTCGGCGGAGCGCCGGTTCGACGGCGGGGCTTGAGCGAGACAGCGACCGCGCAGACGGCGACGGCGGCGGCTCAGCGGCGCGGCAGTGCTGACGGCGGGGAGATAAGCTTGAGGCGAAAGCACGCCGTGCGGAGCTCGGGCGGCGGCGTCTGGGCGGTCGGGAACACCGGCGAGGCGGGCGAGAAGGTTGATGGCGGGCGGCTCGGCCGGGGTGGTGAGGAACGAGGGCGCGGCTGGCGGGCTGCGGCGGCGGGGCTCGGTGGAGGCCTTGAGGCGGGCAGCGGTGGGGAGGACCACGCTGGTCGAGGGTAGCGACCATGGGCGGTGGGGCGGCACCATGAGGTCGGTTGGCTCATGGGAGGGCACGGGCGAGGACGGCGGGACCAGGCGGCGAACGCGGTCGGGAGGAGGCCGAGGGCGGCGCCACCGGGACACGCAGTGAGGCGACGGAGATGGGGGCACGCCGGGCGCGGTGGGCTGGGAGGAGAGGCTGGGAGCTGCGGCAGCGAGCGAGCTCAAGGGAGGAGGTGAGGCGGCGTGGGGCGGGGATGGTTCTGGGAAGAAGGAGCGGGGATCGAGGCGGGTCGCGTGGGCCTGCAGGTGGGGTCCGCGCGGGGAAGCTGGTTCTGAGGAGGCTCGGGGGTCCGCATGGCAGCGGGAGGTGGGGAGTAGCCACGGGCGGTTGGGCGTGGGTTAGGTGGGTTAGGTGGTTAGGTGGGTTGCTGGGTGGGTTTAGAGGGAGAGAGAGTGGGGGTGGCTAGGTGTCAGTTTCTGGGTGGTTGGGAGGGAGAGGCAGGGTGACGTGGCGGGCTCTGAATGGTGGGAGTGAGGTGGCCAGGGAGGGATGGGTAGAAGTTTGGGTAGGTTTAGGAATTAGAGGGCCAGGTAGGTGGACCGATTTACAATATGGGGCGGTCGTTCGGGTCGGGTTGGCCCGTTCGACTGCCCCTACAAAAATAATTATAAATTTTATTTATTTTAATTAGAACATTTGCAAACCGATAGCAACAAAATAAAATACTCCGGAGCCCCGGGGTTTGGCGTTAGAATAAAAGATGGGGCGTTTGGAAAACAATCGGGGTTTTTCGAAAATAGTTTTGGCAAGCAATGCACGATGATGACGATGCAATGCACAAATTCAACGCGATTTTCTAGTAGTGGTTTTGCGGGATGCCACAGGTGGCCTCGGGTGGCATGCATGGGCGGCTGCAGTGGAAACTGAGAGGCCGCTTCTGCCCCTTGTTCCCTTGCATGGCGCACTCCCGGAGCTGGTACTCCACCTCTCCGATTACGGCCGCCTCGCCGCCATCCACCATAGGCCGACTGACCGTTGTCGGACGGTACAGCAGCAGGCGCGTCGAGGCGTGGTAGAGAATCACCGATGGCATTGCGAGCTCATCCGTCCTCCGTGGTCGCTCATGGTTCTTGATTGATCTCTAGAACAGTCTATTTCGATTGTAATCTGGATCGTTTCAAAGACTGATTTTGAAAAGGTTGGATCGATTTGATTTTGACGCAGGGCAACCGAAAGCTCCCATATATTGGATCGTTTTGATTTTGATTTTGTCGCAGAGCAACTGATCCCTTGCGGTCGAAGAAAAGCTTTGCTAGCAGGCAGAATACCCGCAACTTGAGCTCCACAATGGCCGCGTTCTTTGACGGTGGCGGACGGACGGAGGCAGGGTTCGGCGGCTACCCTTAGTTTGCGATCAGAGATTGGACTGGTGAATTTGGAGACTCCGTCACGGAGGCGTGCGCTGACTCGTGGGGATTGTTTGGCTTGTGCTACCGTATATGTAGGCTTCTAGCTAGAGTTGGAGTCTAACACGATATCCAGGCCAGCTCACGATTTGTTTTGCAGCCCCGTTTTGTACGGATGATAAATTAGGTAGGAAGAAAACGGGCAAAGCAACGACAGACTAACCGCGGTATGATGTCACGATCGGGTAATATGGCAAGTTTATGTATTTAGTTTTCTATATAGAAGAATAAAAAAGTTTTAAAAAAGCCCAGCAGCGCGGCAGTCTTCCGATTTCTGAGATTGACACGGGCTGCGCATACTTTGGTTAGATTGAGATTGAGATGAGACAGGCTGCACGTACTTTCTTTTTTTTCAAAATAACTGTGCAGTTTTAGTCTGTTTAACTTACCGGTGGTATTGGCACGTACTTTTTTTTTTTAAATAACTGTGCAGTTTTAGTCTGTTTAACTTACCGGTGGTATTGGTGGGTAATTTGGTGTCTGGTGGGAGGGTAATTAGATTTCTGTTTTTTTTTCTGACTTAGCGGTGACGCAGGGTAATATGTAGTTTTGTGGGAGGGCAAACCTGTCCAAAAAAGTGTTGGACCGGGAGAAACACTTCGTGCTTTATTATTAGGTATAGAGTTATGAGTATTTCTGAATGTTTTGAATTAGTCACAGTTCAACAAGATCAAAACACACTCTTTAGTGAACATATTTCATAAATCAAATCATTACCTTTTTATCATTCTGTACCAATCTACTCCCTCTGTTTCAAATATAAGATGCTTTAGTTTTTGTGAAAGGAGTGTATCTAGACACATTTTAGTGTGTAGGTTCGGAGTGAATCTACACACTAAAATGTGTCTAGATACATTCCTTTTACAAAAGCTAAACATCTTATATTTTGGAACGGAGGGAGTAAGTGTTTGGTTACGAAGAACAATAGAAAAAACCTAAGTATGGGAGCAAGCCCATCTAGGTTGGTTACATCTAATTGTCCTTTGTACTTTGGGTTGACGTGAGATACATTGATGTTATCCCTTTTTTTCTAACTTGCTTTTTTGTCGTCAGGGGACATAAAGATTGATGAAGCACCCATGCTGCTATTGGATGCACCCTTTGGATTCACAATTTTCTCTTTTGATGATGGGACCTACCTCAACAATTCAGTGAAGGTATTATTTTTTTCGTTGATGCGCCCAGCTTTGTCTTTAGTCATTAATGATGAATTCAAGATGGTCTAACCGATTTCTCGCTGGTTTTTTCTACAGGACTTCTGGGCAAACATCCCACAGCTTGTTAGTAACCTTGTCATTTTCTTTCCTTCGTTTTTTTTACCTATTTCCCTACTCTTGTTGCCAACTCGAAACAAGTATTGGTTTGCAAAATTGACTGCAATCATTCACCATTCCTGATTGTCAATTTTCGTTGCAACCAGGTGGTTGATATGAACGCTAACAAATAACTAGGTACTACCCCCGTTACTAAATATTTAACATTTTGGTAGGCTATTTAACGTCTTATATTGTGGAACAGAGGTAATAGTTGTTATTGAACTGATTCGAAGTGGAATCAAGCTGACCGACCATATTTTTTCTTGGTTAGACTCGTTCCTCATTACCATGTTCTGTTTTGGTGTCATGGTGCACTGTCTTCATTGGCCAAGCATCTGCTCATAGATTCTTAAAAGATCAATTAACGCAGCCACGCAGGTTGAAACTTAAGTGGGTACTGCTATGCACAAATTTCTACTAAGTGGTTATATCTTCCTAGCTAGGGATGAATGAGCTCGGACATGGTGCTCCTTCCAAGAATGACACTATGGGTTGTTTTCCGAGATAATAAATCTAGCTTTACATATGAACATTTTTGGCATACCACTGAGAGGTACAAACAAAGACTTAAGCAACACTGTCACTGGCGGAGCTTAGTGCATGTCAGGGGGTGCCACCCCCCCCCCCCCTCATGATTTGCACATGCATGAAGACTTTTTTTGGGGGAGGCCTTAAATTAGCTAATTTTGTGCCCCCCCCCATGAACAAATATACTTTATGATTGTTCCGCCACTGAACACTGTACTTTATGATTGACACATGACCGCTTAATTACCCTGCCTCCTTTATGATAGGCACTTGCACGATATTTGACAAGCTTTCTTAATCGCTTCTGTGTTTCTTCTCAGAGTCTAGAAGAACTCATAAAGCATGAGACGATGTACAACCTCGTTGGTATTTCTGAGAACACTATTGACGACCACCTGGCTGAGAGCCTCACCAGGCATTGTGGCTCTAAGAAGAAACTGGTTGTGGGAAGTGATATGCATAAAACAATAATTGAAAAGGAACTGGTTAGTATAATTTTGTAAGCTTTCTTGCTGCTCCGGTCTGTGTGAACAGTGATCACCATTTTCTTCTTCAGGGAATAACCTGTCTGTATGTTGATTTTCACCTTCCCGATTGTGAGTTGATAAAATCCAGCCTGAAGGTTCCGATGCATACTTTATTGCCTGAACAATTATTAATGAGTACAAGGGACTATCATTTCAAAGATTTAATAACATTCTTACGTCAACATGACTTTGATGTCGAGCCTGAGATGGTGAGATTACCGCTTATCCTTCATAATTTCATACATGTGATGTTATCTGCTTTATTTCCCCGTCATCATGCAATTTTGGTCCTTCTCTTTTCAGCATTTGTAGGCCATAGCAAGCTTGAATAAGTGGGACTCTTATTGTACAATTTTAGTCCTTTCCAACTGACTGTCTGCTTATAATACTTTATTGCCAATGATTGAAGTTTTCATAGACATGCCACACTCTAAATTGACATACTCCCTCTGTCCCAAATTAACTGACGCAGATTTGTCTAGATACGCATTCTAGACAAATCTGCATCAATTAATTTGGGACGGAGAGAGTATATAGAATCTCAGTTTATGTTATTCATCAATGTACGTCTTCTAGAATATTTTGCCTTTCATGTTCCTTTCAGTGATAAATCAAACGCTTCTTTTTATCCAGGTTAACTATTCTATTCGTCAGTTATCTGGTCCTTGATAGCTAGAATTTTTTGCCTTTCCTGTTCCTTTCAGTGATAAACCAAATGCTCCTTTTTATCCAGGTTAATGATTCTATTGATAAGTTAACTCATCGCCTGCGTGATGTCGAATCATGTGAAATGGAGTGTTTAAAGTTCTTCCGCCTTCTTTTGGGGGATTTTATTGTTAAATCTGGTATTGACACTGAGAATTGGAAGTTATTCCATTTTGCAACAGTTCCGAAGTTGATGTGTTGCCCTGGATCATCATATGAAATCTACCCCCCTGTTGAGGTGAATCATAATATTTTAGATGTGTTTTGAGTATGCGAATGCTGGAACATGTCATTTTAGCAATAGACTGAGTTGTGTTTCTTTCAGATTTTTTCAAGTGACGAGCATTGGATGATAGAGGATAATGCATTTCGATATACAACAAGATTTTCTAAGATTGATCCATTGTATGTCTATGAATATGCTCTTTCTCTCTATTTGTCTAAGTGTTCACTATTACAAGATTTGGATGTCTTGGTGAAGAAGGCTAAAGGTGAGAATTCTGATTTTACCCCTTTTAGTTGTGTTTTTGAAGATAGTGATGAATATTTCTAAATGTTTTGAATTAGTCACGGTTCAACAAGATCAAAACACACTCTTTAGTGAACAACAGTAAAAACTAAGCAGGGGAGCAAGTCCATCTAGGTTGAGCTACATCTAATTGTCCTTTCTAGTTTGGGTTGATTGATTTGAAGGTATGAACAGCGTCATACAAATATGATCCAAAGTGTTCTCCTTGCAAGTGGCTCCGAGGTGTTTTCCTTGCAAGATATTCTATCTTAAGAAGCCTTGAAAGCGTATAAATATCAACAATTCTACACTTACTTTCCACACGTGTATTCACAGACTTGATGCATCAATAGCCTGAGCTGCTTTTCTTGATACAAGCAGACTTTAAATTCTGTTCTTTCTTAAGTAATGTTTTCGCGGGCATGATTATTTCTTCTACAAACAAATTATAAGCTACAAAAAGATTATTATGGCATGTTTGGTTGGATGCCACAAATACATTGAACTTAGAACTGACTTTGCTAGGCTATTGTTTTGTTCATTGCCAAACTTGTGGCATGCCACACTTTGTTAGACCTATAACTGACATGTCATCGTGACTCAGTTTATTTGCGAGGTTTTGCCGTCAATTTGTTGTCCACACTTTATATGGCTTGCCACATGTTGTCGAAAGTAAGTTTGGCAATGTGTGATAACCAACCAAACACGCCCACCATTTTCGTCCTTCCATACTAAAGTACCCTATTCACCCCTTACATTTATATGTTGGATTACTATTTTCAGTACTCAATAAAATTGTCTCTGTTGGATCATACCAATTTGCATAAAATTTTCCCTGTTGGATCATGAATGCAATACTGAATGCAGATCGAGTTCAAGAGGCTGCAAACATGGACGGTGTTGAAAGACATAAGCATGCCGTAGATAATACTGGCATACAAAGCATGGATGATTATGGGAGGAAGCTGACTGCAAACATGGACGGTGTTGAAAGAAATAAGAAGGCCCGAGATACTTGCGTACGAAGCATGGATGATTATGGGAAGAAGCTGACTGCAAACATGGAGGGTGTTGAAAGAAACAAGCCGGCCTATCCATCAGGTGAAATAACCAAATCTGGAACAGTGATGGACCACCTGGAGTGGGAGAGGGCAGCAAATGAAGCAAGTGCCAATGGCGCCGTGTCATCCGTGAGCAATCCTGCCTATCCATCAGGTGAAATAACCAAATCTGGAACGGTGATGGACCACCTGGAGTGGGAGAGGGCAGCAAATGAAGCAAGTGCCAATGGCGCCGTGTCATCCGTGAGCAATCCTGCCTATCCATCAGGTGAAATAACCAAATCTGGAACGGTGATGGACCACCTGGAGTGGGAGAGGGCAGCAAATGAAGCAAGTGCCAATGGCGCCGTGTCATCCGTGAGCAATCCTGATCTGAGTTCTGGTGGTGGCATGTTGCCTCCCAGTGGCAAGGTTGGCAGAACATCAAAAATAATGAAACAGTTATGTATCGCATTTATTTGCATCAATAGCCTCCTTTGCCTCACAAGCTCCAAGCTTCCCACTTAGAGCATCTCCAATAGAAGCTCCAAGCTTCCCACTTATGTGGGTAGAAAGACACTGAAGATGTTTTTGCTGTGGTGGATGTAGGGCCTATGGACAAGACTTCCGATTTTCATTTGTCTAGTTAACAGTTTTAGTGATTTCTCAGAATGCATTAAGTTACACTTAATTATTATGTAGTAAGCTATGAATTGATTATGCTGTTCCAAATCTAAGTTGTTGGAAAGTAGCCAGTATGTCAGCTTTCCTGAGCTGGGCATACTTGAGCTACTATGTTTCCTGCATACTTGGAGCTACTATGTTTCCTGTGCCTTTTTTTTAGGGAATGCCATGTGGCGCTTTATTGATTTGCAATAATCATTACATCATCTACTCTGTCTGTCCAGAAATAACTGACTTGGGTACGGAGGGAGTATTACAAATGGCAAATTAAAAACAGGAGATCACCATCCCAAACTAAGTTTTGATTTGAAGAATAAACATGCTTAGCTACTTGGCCACCTTATTTGCATCCCTAAGACAGTGTTTGGAAGAGATATCTGTCATTGCACTCTGTCTTTAGGAAGCACTCTGCCAAAATTGCTGCATACGGGTTCCAAATTTCAATCTCACTATTGCAAGCTTGTATCGAATCTCTGATTCAATGCAAACCTTTGTTGTACCAATCTGTTTCCAAGAACTCCAACCCATCACGGAGAGCAAGAGCTTCAGCGCTGTAGCTGGGCTTAGAACATTCTGAAGACAACGTGCTGTACCCGCAATTGCTTGCTTCTCCACTATAGTTTCTTAGGGTATGTACAATGCTAGAGAAGACATGTCTTTGCTTGAACTAATTATTTGGATGCAGCGTATCGTGTAACTACCGTGACCTTCTTAGCCACAGTTTGTAGAATACTAAAATGACCATGAGCTTGCGGGTTGCGGCAACAAATTTAGGGGTAAGGACTAAGGGGGGGTGGACACTCAAATGGCTGGGTGTCGCAACAGATCAACATTCATTTTTAGGAATTGAACTAGCTAGATAACACTTTAAGCCTCGTGGACTCTAAAAGGTATCGGTTATTCTACAAGGATTTTGGTGTACTAGATTGAGTGCAAAAATAAATTCACAATACATCTATTTTTTGCGGACAATGGTATACTTTGTGTGATGATATTTTGGTTTAAGATATGCTAGTATCTGCAACCATTTCTGTTCAGCACTTTAGAAAATCTGAGAAATTTTTGTGGTATGGTGTACAAAATCCTTTGACAGCAAGCACAAGGCATGTTGCAACTTTGCAGTTTCAAACCTTCTACTATAATACCATGTTCGTCAATAAAAACACATCTGAGGGTGGTGTCTGTTTTATTTTTGACACTTGTACAGGGTTGAGCAGATGATCAAAAAGAAAGAATTTTGGCCACACTCGAACAAACGTGGCATAGATGAGGTAAATCTCCTAAGAAAAACGTGTTATTTAGAAAAACAAATATCAGTAGACATTTCAAACATTATGCAATTTTTTTCAGTGTAGCCAGCTTTAAACCTATCTACTAGATTACTAACATTTTGTGCATGTTAAATTGAAATTCATATCTACTTTGCTGTAGGAGGCTTTGATTGATAGTTTGCAACAGTCCGGAAGCACAGCATGTGTAGTCTTGCTGCGAAAAAATCGCTTGATTACTGCAAATGCCGGGTTATCCCGCTGCGTAATCTCGCGAAAGAATGAAGTAAGTTTCGGTTCTGTTAGTGTGTAGTCCCTACTAAACCCGATTTATTTAACATGGTTCTTCTTTTCTTGATGGTAGACATTTGCGATAACAACAGATCACTCGCGTGGTGTACACGCAGAGAATAAAAGGATCCACAAAGCAAAAGCTTCTGTTTTGCCTGGGCAAATGTTATCAGATAAAGACACGGAGATGGAGGAAGCCAAAGATGAATTCGAATTTACAAGGGCAATAGGTAGAATTCATATCTTGTAGTGTATGTACATTCTTTTAATCACATGCCTTCTCTTGTTCATTTGTGCGTTTCATACTGTTTAGGGTATCTGAAGTTTAAACAAAACAAAGCTCTTCCTCTGGATAAGCAGATCCTTATTGCAAATCCTGCAGTAAAAATAGTAAGCTTATAATTCAGCAGATGATATAATTATTAATAAGAAGAGGAATTAACTCATTCTTTCTATTAAAAAGGTTGAGTTGAAGGGAGACATTGAATACGTACTCTTGGCGTCTGCCGACTTTTGGTATGGCTCAGATTTAGTGGTCAAGAATAAGTGTGACTAAGATCTCTCTTAACTTTGTCATTTTATTTGTTGATACTGTTGTCGTTTTCCTACAGGATGCAAGTTTCAGCTGAACTAGCTATAGAGAAAATCAAGTGCTGGACCAATATGGTACATGCGCGCCATAATTAGCATTGCTTGTATTGTGTATTCCATATTTTGTTCAAGCAATATAAAACAGTGTCGTTATTTTGCAGGGTCTTTCTTTATCTGAGGTGTCCGTGAAACTTCAATCTACCTACACTTTTAGTAAAAGGAATGGTGCACAAAAGAATTTGATGCTAATAATTATAAAATTAGAGACCCAGCAATATCAAGAGCCTCCAGAAGGAAGGTAATAGTCTGAAATTGAAAGATTAGTCAATTGTATTATTCCAGTCAGTATCATGAAGATGAACAGCAATGTGTCCTTTCTGAATGTTTTGCTGGATCTGACGGAAATTGTAAGACTTTGGAGCAGATGATAAGATATTCTAGGAAAATGCTATGCAAATTCTTCTAGTAATGGCGTGTGATTGAAGTTGTTTTCTGTATTGCTTTGATGTATTGGATTAGGAACTCTAATCTATTGGATTTTCATGAACTATGAAGGAACTATGTATGCTGCTTGTCATTCAACTCTTTCCTGTTGTTCTTCCCATCAAAACTATTTCTCATTACATTAGCAATGCTGCAATGCTGGTGTTTACTGTATTGTTCACATTGTACAACTGGTTTATGCTAGATTGACAGTAATTGACCCATCAATACATTTGCAGAGAGTTAACAGAATTTTACATCAGATTGCTTTTGTATGAAAGTTTGCATGAGCTTTAGGGCCTCATAAGTCATAACTAGCATCTTTTGTGTCTGTAACTGAGATGCAAAAGAGAACACTTACTTTATTTCCAACATTTCATCCAGTACTTGTTGTAGTTATGTTTTAGCAAAAATAAATTTGACAAGAGTAAGTGTTAGTACATGACTTGTAATGTTGAATTGCTTTATCCTAGTTTCTATGCATTTTTTACCTGGTTACAATTATGCTAGACAAAATGAAAAATAGATGGTTAGCATGATAGCTAGTTAGTAGGTAGCAGTGTCGCTATTGATTTTTCTCATAACAGTGATAAATCTTCCAATGGGTAATTGAGCCATCAGTATTGCTGCAATCATGCGTTAGCTGTTGGAAAAAATTGTTTAACAGTCTATTTGCCCCAATTGCATCAATTTGTACCTAAACACATGTAGCTTGTCTTCATTCTCCAAAGTTTCTACCGTGCTGTTGGTTTAAGGAATTTATTTTGTGCCCCCATGATTAATTAATTTTAGTTGCAACTATACATGTTGAATACGACTGGAGGCAAGTATCATTTTATTACTCCCTCCGACCCATATTACTTGACTTGGATTTTTCAAAATTTGGATGAACCTATATACTAAATAGTGTCTAGATTCATCCAAATCTAGACAAATTTGAGTCAACTAATATGGGTCTGAGGGAGTATTTCAATTTTACATTAAGTAAATATTTTGGTGAATTAAGACTTTCTTGGGAGAGCAATTTACTAGAATCTTGTGAACTGTCAAGATCTGGTGAAAATACATTAGGTTGGTAATTTCACCCATGGCTACCAGACCCGTGGGAGTAGAGCATCGATCGTGTCGGGCGTGTGCATGGTTGATTGCTTTGGGTTACAAGATTATTTTAAAATAGTCAAGTAGAGTTTATATTCCATATGACATGTGAGTTGATCGAGTGGTTACAAAAGAGTGAACTTGTAATTTCACTGATCACCTTAATACATAGCCCTATTAAATTTACATCCATATATGAAATGTCTGACCAAGAACAAACTGTACTTAGCCTTAACTTTGATATGTTGGGGGAATACATCCTCAGTGATAATTGCCTTTCTTTGAAAATTATCTTTGATATCAATCTGAAGACTTACAATTTCCTTACAATTTGTTGCAGCAGCAGTAACAAAGGAAAAAGAGTGCCCTTCAAGCAGGGTACCGTCTTAGACATCATTGAAGATCCTAAAGGTTTGGAAAGATTGAACAAGGAATATATTTTTGCCCAGGACAAGTTACCAGAAGAGGTGTTTGAGCTTTTGAGGGTAAAATCACTCAGGGGCATCGAGGAAGGTGATGAACATGGATCAAGATATAACTTGCCCTCGCGTGCCACGAGGTTCTATGAGTATAATACCGAGATCAAACAAGTGTGTCTTAAACAAGGTCCCTTTTACTTGACACGAGAAGCCCAGAAAGGGAGAGGCATTACTAAAAATATGAAAATTTGCATGAATCTCCTTGAAAGCGGTGATACAAATTCAGTCAAGGGCGTAGCCTATCGGGCCGAGAGCGTATGCAGCCACCAGCAATCAGAGAGTGCCCTTAGAGACATATGTTTGTTGGCTGGGTCCACACGATCCTCTCTGAATGTCTATGGTACACCCAAGGGGTCCATCTCTGGGGCTGTTGTATTAGTAGCAGATGGAATTGTCATTGACTGTGCCGGGGGAGGAGTTGGTGGAATGAAGATTCCGGTGGAAGTGGAGAAGGGTAGTGGTATTACGCAGGTTCGCTGCAAAGATGGATTTGATATAAAGTACATACTGCTCGTCGAGAAGGAGTCAATTTTCTTGACACTGATGGACTTGGGATTTCAATGCAAAAATAACTGCATCCTCGTGACAGGCAGTGGTATGCCAGATGTTGCTACTAGAAAAGTTATGCGTAAGCTCGTTGAATGGTTACATGTACCCGCCTTCTGCTTAGTAGACGGGAATCCATATGGCATCCGGATCTTCACTGTGTACAAGTTTGGATCAAGGTTACTGGCTTGCAACGCCACGGGACTTACGGTTCCGTCATTAGAACTGATCGGCCTATTTCCAGATGATTTTGAACTGTTGAACAAGTCTTCCCTTCAGGAATTATCCAAAAATGACAGGCGTGTTCTAACTAGTCTACTTCAGATGACCTATGTCACTGATCACAAGGATCTGAAGCACCATCTGCAATGCATGAAGACAAAGGGGTTTAAGGCACAGATAGATGTGTTGCAAGATGACTTGGGATCTGATAGGTTTGTGGAATATATCAGGAAGCAAATTGAGCTGGCGAAATGCAAAGTCTCCCAGGAATATGGTCAGTATTGGATCTCTTTCGAGCAGCTAGAACTCCTTTTTTTTAAAGAATGCCATGAAATTATCTGCATGTGAAGTAGAGAAAGATGTTCAAATTATTCATAATTTGGAAGAAGCTAGATTTAACATGTTTCTAGCTAGTAATAAGAGAAATGGTCAAATACAAGTATATGAAATTAGTAAGGTTACTGCTTTTCTTAATGATCACCTCCATGAACTGTCATCCGAGGATGCCGATATGGACCAAGATGATAAGGAATTAGATGAATGGATTAAGGGCCTAGCTAGCATTATGAGTAAAAAAAATCCTTTGGTAAGGGTTTTAATCTATATCTATACCAATATAAAAAAGCCCAGAGTGGCAGATCCAAACCATCACAGCTGTCTAATCATCAAAACCACCGGTCTAGATTAGCGCCAAAACGCGGTTAGACGCGACCCATCCCACGCCTCATCCACTGACCCGCACTGCCCCTTTCCCCCCAACTAATCACGTCGCGCCGCCGCATCCCTGCCCAACGCGACCACACCGCCGTCATGCGCGATGCCGCATTCCTGCACTCACACCACCGCCGGATTCCTGCACGTCGCTGCTTCCAGATCCGTGCCGTCCCTGCTGCCGGATCCCTGCAAGTCGTCGCCGCAGCCCTGCACGCCGTTGCCGCACCCACCCGTCCCCTGCATCCAGCGCGACGGCATTTGCCACAGACTCCTGCTTGACACGTCCGGTTCCTTGCCTTAGCCGTAGCCAGCGCCGCCCTCGACATCCTCCTAAGTTCGGCATCACTATCAAATTAAGGGAGCGTTCGTGCTGTTTAGACTGGGCCTTCACGTTTTCTCCACCAGGTTTGAGAATTTTTTTTGTTGATTTGGTCATTCGGGTTGCTAGCTATATCTTTCTGCGGCTTAAGATTCGTAGAATTTTGCGCCCTTAGGTTCTTTGGATCAAGATACGGTATACTTGATCATTTTACATACTTCTCTTTGAAATTTGATGTCCAACCTGTAGGCCAAAATAGTATTGTGTATAGCTGATACCGTTTATTGCTATACTGCTTTGAAGAGTAAGCAAAAGAAATGCAGGTTGTTACTAATTAAATGTATTTGGTTTTTAGTTCAGTATAAACTGTCAAACCGTAGATTAGTAGCGATTTTAAATCTTTTTCATGCCACCTCTAAATGTTAAGATTCTGCAAATTTACCTATTAATGCTCATATTTTGCAATACCTATTTGATTGCCTATCAAACTTATCTGCTGAACATTAAGGTTCAGTTATTAACTCCGGGCACAACGATTTAATCAATTTAGATATTCCAGAAGGACAATAATTTGATGTTGCAAGATGGGTTTTGCAAGATATTGCATGTTGGGAAGGAAAAGGCGAATATTCCTTATGCGATATCACAATACCCAGATGTAGGATATGTGAAAACAAACATAGGTGATTCAATGAAGATGAATGGAAAATCATATTTTAGATTTACCCTTGAAGTTGAATAGATGGTGCTCGATGTACTTTCTTACCATAGGCTCAGAACTTCAGATTTCAAAGCTCAGAAGCTTGATTGGCATATGGAATTTGATGACATACATGGCTATTTGTTTGTTTCTGAGAGGAGCAGTGGGAACTGTTCAGCATTAGACATACGACTGGTTCAAATAGGTTTATCTACAGTTGCATCATACAGGGATTTGTTGAATTTAATAATACATTGGGAGGTAAAAAAAGCCTCATATGAAACACTATCCTCAATTCCAATTAATTTCAGAAGGTAAAAAGTGTCATATGAAATACTATTCTTAGTTTAGATCCATTTCAGAAGATAAAAAGTCTCATATCTGCATATTTGCAGGCGCACAACTACTACAAAATAAAATATAATTAATATGCTCAGAGAGTAGAAACTATACAATCTTGTCTGTCCATATTTTTACCGGTGGTAACTTAGATCAATCTCGCATTCCATAACTTTCTCCTAGAGCTGACCAATAACTTAGAATTCTTTTGTCCTTAGTTGTAAGCTTTGATGTACTTCTTTCTCCATGATTTTTTAATCAATGCGGGGAAAGTTTGCCCAAAAAAGGAGTTTGAAATTCTGAGTTTGCTGCACCAACAAAAGAATATAATGCATTTACGGTTGATGATATTTGTATCATAAGATTACACTGCATGGCACACACATGATTACTAGTATGGGAAGAGGTAGAGGTAGACACTTCTATAATGTGATAAAATTATTCTGATGGATGGTATGTTCTGGAATCCTAGGGTTATGGGGGAGTCTAACAGAAGCACCTTTACTAGAAATGCTGTAAATGATTTTAAGTTACATTTTATTTTTGTTTAGGAAATTAAAAATCTTGCTTGTTTTGTGCATGTTTATCCTCATGATACTACTTGTATTACGTATCAGATATCTAGGTTTGTTAATCTTTGGGCTGATTTGCAGATGGCAAACGCGAGGCAGGAACAGTGGGAGGTGGCGCAACGCCTATGGATTACTGAGTAGACGTTTGTTCTGGGCACCAGTGACGCGGCACACTGTAGTTGGATGAGCGACCAAAGTCTGGAACTTGGTTGTGTTTGCTGACAAAGCTAGTTTTGGCTCTTGTAGTTTCTGTTTGATGCAATTCGACCTTGTTTATATGCATTTAGAACATAAAAGTTGCTTGGATGGAAGGTAGCAGTGCCCGGTCTTGGGACTTATACAATGGTCTTTAATAAACATGTGATACTTGTGGTCTCATTGTGAAATGAAATCGGGGGCTGAAGCCTCTTAATTCGAAAAAAAAATATGTGCGTGGATTTCCTACAGGTTGGGATTTTTTTTGGAAAAGCTAAATGAACGGAGTGAGGGAGATGAGAAACAGGTACGAGAGTTGTCTGTCTGAGATAGGGATGCCAGTGCGCCACTTGCGAGTGTGTAGTTTAAGGTCAAAGCAAATGCCAGCTGTACATAACCAATGAATGAATTTGGGGCACCAAAATTAATTTATTAATTAACTGCATGGCAGCGTGATTCTGTTTTGTGTGCGTGATGCCGAAGGGGAGCTAAACTGTCAGGGCGTAGCCAGGCATGGGTATCGCAAAAAAAAAAGAGAGGAATCACTAGGTAGTGTGTGGTTCTCCCCCAATATTTTTCCAACATTCTAGATTTAGTCAAAGTCGTAAAGTTTGATAAAAAAACAGCAAAAACTATAAACATCTATAATACCAGATGCATATACCTGAAAATATCTTATGCCAATTCTAATAATATGTATATTATGTTATGGATGTATATATATTTTTTATATGTTTGGTCAAACTTTACGAAGTTTGACTTGGACTAAACTAAACTCAGAATACAAGATAACCTCCAGACAGAGGGAGTATTTAGCATATAATTCCAGCGTTTGGCGAGAGTATGCTTTTATTCGCACGTACCACCCTCAAACTATTCAAATTTCGACATGTGAAAGGCTTTGGTTTGATACGAAGATGAAAAAAGGTTGCCACAGCTTGTAGAGGTTTTTTGGGGGGTGGGGGAGGGTAGGAACAAATTGAAAAGTAAAAAGCTGCTGAATGTGGAAGTTATGAGAAACTTTGCACAAAGCAATGGGGGTGCTAGGATCATGTAGTGAATATATCACGGTATCTTTATAACAGATAACCCAGACACTAAAGATTACTGTATAAAACGTTAAAAAGGAAAGACGGTTTTTGCGAGGATGTGATCACTCAGATACCACAGCTTCGCATGTAGCACCCCGCTGGTCATGGATCTCATTGCCACGTCAATTTACCATATGCTCTTCCTACCTCCCTCCATGGTTTTTCGACTACATCAACAAGCTTCTTTTGGCGCGGAACATCTGAGGCAAACAGTGACACTGCAAAATAGCATGGCACACAAAGTGCTTGCCCAAGGAGGTGGGCGGTTCGGGGGGTGAAAACATTTGAAAGTGCTGAATATGGCTTTGGGACAAATCTCTTTCAAAACAGGCTTTCGTCACCGCTGCTGGTCCAGACAACACAATGCCCAAAGACAGAGACACAACACGAAACACGATGCTGGGCTGCAGCACACACACACGCCCGAATTAAAACAAGAAAAAACAAAAAAGAATGGAGATAAAGACGGATCGACTAGACGAGGAAGACCGCAACCGCCGTGCCCTCCGAAGAATGCCCACCACGCTCCTAGCCCCGACTCGTCACGCACCAAGCAGCACCCTCAAGAGGGAAATCGACCGCTGCTGCCCGGGCCAAAGACTGGCCCTAGGGGTTTCCCCGGCACACAGAGGGAAATGGAAAAAGGGAAGCCACGACGCCCTCCAGGAAGGAAGATGCCACCCGCGGACGACACCGTGTCGGTGTTGGTCGAGCCGACAAGAATTTCTCTTAAGGACCCTATGCACAACCCCCGGATGAGCCGTTGCACGGGAGACCCGCAAGGGCGAAGCTCCATATGGCCTTGGGACTGAGATGGAGGTGGATGGAACAAACATTCACATGTATCAAGCCATGGCAGGGTTTGGAGTTTGCTTTGCCACCGGAGGCTGAGGACATTTTTCTTGCCGCCACCAAGTGTGCACTAGGGGATGGAAAGAGGCTTCGGTTCTGGCAGGATAGATGGGTCGAAGGCAAGAGCGTTGCCCAGTTGGCGCCGACACTGATGCCTCTTGTCAAGCGCATGGCAAGAAACGATAACATGGCAACATGCTAAGAACAACTCTAACCGAACCCCTTTATTTTAGAGGACTTTTGGCTGGAGAAAACAGTGGACTTAAATTTTAAGTCCTCTAAACAATGGCCGCCAAATTTGATCACTTTTAATTTAGAGGACTATAATAGATTTTAAATTGAATTTTCACCGAATTTGACATTTTTTGAAATATTTCATATTAATTCAAACTGTTTTCATCACAACTTCAAACGATTTCATACATAGTTTATAGATAAAACTAAAACATTACATAAATTTATCTAAACACGGACTAATCTGAACCCCCGCCGTCGGGGAGGCCGTTGTTGAGCTCGCCGCCACGGCTTCACCGCAGTTGGGACCGAGCCAACCCTCGATCTCCTCCTCCTCATCGCTGTCCAGCGAGATGACCACCTGGGCCGTTGTCGGAGCTGAAGATGAAGCGGCCGCGGCTGGGGCCGGAGCCGAGGACGAAGAGGCCGCGGATGGGGCCGCTTTCTTGGCCGCGAACTTGGCAAACACCGCCTCCTCCTCCGCCATGAGCTCCGGATTCAGCCGCCAGAGCTCGGCCATCCTCCGCTTGTCCTCTCTCTCTGCATCGATGAGCTCCCACGCCTTGTGGCCCTCTCTTGCAATCCGGGCCACGTGGCCGCAGGAGGGCGGCGCGAAGAGCTCCAGCACCGGCTCCGGGGTGCCGAGAGGGAAGTTCAGCGGGCCGCACTCGTAGCCATGGAGGCCGACATTCTCGATGTAGTGCCTCCACGCCGCCTGCGCCGCGCTCTAGAAGGACCCGAGCCAGATGCGTCGACCGGTGTTTCGGTCGGTGATCTCGGCCACCCACGTCCCCCACTCCCGCCGCTGGACGCCGTGGTAGCGGGGATGCGGTGGCGAAGGCAGCGGGAGGCCACCGGAAAGGGCCCGCGAGCCGCCGTGACCTTGGATAGCACTGCGGATGGGAGGTGGGGAGCGGCGGCGGGAAGATCCACGGTGGATTTTGTGGCTGCCTGGAGCGGAAGCGGTGGGCGGTGGGGATTTTAGTCGTTGGCTCGACGACTGCTATATTTGGGAGGAGGGTGAGGTTTTAGTCCGTCGAATCCCATTTATAGTCCTCTAATGGATTTTAGGGTTTTGGTTAGGTGCGGATTCGGCCATTAGCTGCCAAAATAAAGTCCTCTAAGCCGATAAAGGGGATCGGTTATAGTTGCTCTAAGGGAGCAAAACTGGATCAAAGCTCTCACAGTCACAGGCACCCCTTCTATTAAATCCATAGTTCAATTCCTTTAGTTGTGGGAAAAGCTTGTAGACACATAGCTAGAGGAAGGATAGGCCGATACTCTCGCTTGGCGGCTGACAAGAAACGGTGAGTACTCGGCGAGATCAACGTTCCAAGTATTCTTCTTTGGTAGGATTGGGAGCCCTTGCGTCAAAGAACTCTGGGTGGGGGTGGGGGGCAGGCGCACCCTTCAAGTATAAAATCTTCATGTGGTTGACAATCAAAAACCGCCTCTGTCACGCTTGGACAGAGGGCTGCACACAACAGACGTGCCCAACATGCACTGTCCCAGGGCGTGATGCAGCCACAGATGGGAGCAACACCTGGAGAAGTACCGAGGTGCTCCACATGCAAACGACGACCCAACTTCAGGTTGGACCCGATGGTTTGGCACCTTAAATAGTGGTGATCCCGAGGAAGTGGGCATCGAATGTAATAGCACAATTGTCTTCTCCTGAAACCTTCCTTCCCTTTCCTTACTTCCTCGATATATCTCTATCCCTCCCGAACCACTTCTCCCTATAATCCATATACTGTGAGATTCGAAATCCAGAGACAAGCCGGGCCCTAACATTTGGTATCAGAGCCAGTTCCGATCTGGGAGGAGGCGAGCAGCGATGGATGATCTGGTGGCGGCGATGAACAAGATGCGGGATTCGATGGAGGCGATGCGGGTCGCTGTGGATGAGTTGTAGAGCAGTCTCAAGGATATGGTGGCCTAGAAACCGCAGGTCGATGGCGCGATGCAGGAGATGCGGGCCGATGTCAACACGCTCCGGCAGCAACTTGGGCGGGTGGCGCTCAACCCCATCCTCAGCATCGATCTTGGGGCCCTCCAAGCTCGAGCGGGTCCTGCCGCTTCTCATGGCGGTGGATCTGATGGGATTCATGGCGACGACGGTTGCGTGCAAGTCAGCCACGGCGGATTCCAGTTTCAATGGGGGATGTCACACATGGCCAATCCGACCCTTGCGACGCCTCCGGCCAAGGGTATGTCTCTAAGCCTCGATGCGTATGCTGCTGGTGCTGAATCTAGTGGATTCATGCCTAGAGGGGAGTCGGGTCATCATGCGGGAAATTTTGGCTCGAAACTGAAGATGAATTTTCCTGCATTTTCGGGAGAGCGGCCCAAAATCATGGAGAAAGCAGAGTGAGTCCTATTTTTGTGTGTTCAGTATCCCACCTGAACATTGGGAGGATACGGCTACAATGCATTTCACGGGAAGTGTTCAGTTGTGGTTGGAGAACCGTGGTTTAGAGGTAGAGAAACTTCTGTGGGAGGAATTGTGTGGGTTAGTGTGTGATCAATTTGGGAGCGACAAGTTTTAGAAATTGTTGCGGCAGTTGTTGCACTTGAAGCAGTCGGGTACGATAGCAAAGTATGTGCAGGAGTTTACAGAGGTGATGCATGCCTTGAAATCTCATTCAAGTGCATGGGATCCGGAGTTGTTTCCTTATTGTTTTGTTGATGGGTTAAAGGACGAGATTTGTGTCGTAGTACTTGTGCATCAACCCAAGGATTTGTATGCTGTTGTGTCTCTTGCCCTATTGCAGGAAGAGGCGTGGGAAATTTGGCGGCGAAAGGAGCCACGTCGTGCGGAGGTTCCCTACTACCCGAAGTCGAGTTACCATTCATCGGCTAGCGGGAGGCATTTGAATGAGCGAGCTACTTCCTCACCTACAATCTCGTTGCCATCCCAAAGATCAACCTCAATGGTGGAGGACAAACACGGACAAGAAGCAGCCCATGAAGCCACGCCTACCACGGGCGAGGATCGCGCCTCCGCACTCAAGAGTTACCGCCGATCGCGGAGGCTCTGTTTCATATGCGGTGAGAAATGGGCTCCTGGACACAAGTTCTCGACTACTCTTTAGCTCCATGTCGTGCAGGAACTGCTTGATGCAATGGGGTTTGCAGTGCTGGAGGAAGAAGCAAACCATGGGTCTGACGCAGGAAATCTGTTTGCTATTTCTCAAGCAGCGATGGTCGGTGGAGACACGCCTAGTACCTTTCGATTGCTGGGGAAAATCCAAAAGAAACAAGTGTTGATGTTGATTGATTCAGGGAGATCTCACTATTTTGTTAATCATGACATTGCAGCTAGCTTGACGAGATCACAGAAGACCATTACACCAGTGCAGTTTCAAATTGCCAATGGGGGAGTCTTGAATTGTGATCAGGAGATAGTTGACTGTGAGTGGTGGTGTCAAGGGGTTATATTCAGGTCTACTCTGAAGGTCTTGCCATTGGGGGGTTGTAATGTGATCATTGGGATGGAGTGGTTGCAATCTCATAATCCTATGGGGATCGATTGGGTTGGCAAGCGTCTGGCATTTTGGGATCAGGGAAAATTGGTGAAACTGACAGGCCATCAAGCACCGATTGGCAGTTGTACAAAGGTAGATCCAACAACAATGCTGGCATTACTACAACAGGATACCACAACAATGGTAGTGGATATTTTTAGTACATAAGAACTGGAGCAGGCAGAGCATACTAGGCCAGCAGAGATAGAGACGGTGCTGAGGGAATTTGATTCAGTGTTTGCTGAACCTGATGGATTTCCTCATGTTCGTTAGTTCGAACATGCTATCCCTTTATTGTTGGGGGACAAACCAGTGAATATTCGGCCGTATCGATACAGTCCTGCTCAGAAGGATGAAACTGAAAAGCAAGTTGCCAAGATGTTAGGTGAGGGAATCATTCGTCCCAGTTGCAGTCTTATGCTTCACTGGTGTTGTTGGTGATGAAAAATGATTTGACCTAGAGGTTTTGTATCGATTACAACCATCTGAATTCAGTCACTGTGAAGAATCGATATCCCTTGCCAATCATAGACGAGCTTATTGATGAATTGGCAGGAGAAAGATGGTTCACGATCTTGGATTTGCGGGCCGGATACCATCAGATTCAAATGCAGCCCGGAGATGAGGAGAAAACTGCATTCAAAACTCATGGTGGACATTACGAGTTTAGGGTTATGTTGTTCAGTCTGACCGGAGCACTTGCAACTTTTCAGAACACCATGAACACAGTGCTTGCACCATTGCTTAGGAAGGGGATCTTGGTGTTCATTGACGATATTTTGGTGTATAGCAGAATGATGGAGGAACATGCTCAGCTACTGCGACAAGTGTTTGAATTGCTCGATCAGCACCATCTCAAGGTCAAAAGAGCAAGTGTGCTTTTGCTCAGCCGCAGTTGGTTTACTTGGGTCATGTTATTAGCGTTGGCGGAGTCGCCACTGATCCTAAGAACATCTCTGCTATTCAGAAGTGGGCGATGCCAAAATCAATGAAGTAGGTGCGTGGTTTCTTGGGTCTGGCAGGGTATTACCGCAAATTTGTCCAAAATTTTGGTCAAATGAGCCACCCTTTTACTGATTTGTTGAAGATGGACCGCGAGTTCCAGTGGACGGCAGAGACGGAAACTGCTTTTCGGACCTTGCAGCACGCGCGGATTATAGCCCCGGTATTGGCGATACCTGATTTCACTAACCATTTGTGGTAGAAACCGATGCACCAGATGGCGGCATGGGCGCCATTCTATCTCAAGACGGACATCCTATTTCCTACCTCAGTCGTGCTTTGGGTCCGCGCAACCAAGGTCTGTCTGCGTATGAGAAGGAATTCTTAGAAATATTACTTGTTGTTGATCACTAACGTCCTTATTTGCAAGTTCAGGAGTTTGTGATTCAGTCTAATCAACACAGTCATGCGATCTTGGACGAGCAGAGGCTACACACTCCCTAGCAACGCAAGGCACTCACGAAATTGCTGGGCTTGCACTACAAAATCATCTACAAGTCGGGCCGGGAGAACGGAGCATCGGACGCTCTATCCAGACGAGGTGAGGATGTGGAGCATGCAGTTGTCTTCGTCAGTGTGCCCATGTGGCTGAAACATGTGCTGGAAGGATATGCTACAGATCCAACTATACTTGAGCTTCTACAGAAGATTGAATTACACGATCCAGCAGTGTAGGGATTCTCGGTGCAAGAGGGTTTGATTCACAAGGAGGGACGCATATGGCTGGGCACTAACGAGGCACTGCAACAACTGATTTTGCGATCGGTCCATGACAGTGCAGTCGGAGGACACTCAGGAGTGCGAGCAACCTATCAGCGCTTGCACCGTAATTTCGCTTGGAAGGGTATGAAGAAATCAGTTGAGCAGTACATGGACCAGTGCTCGATCTGCCAGCAGGACAAGCATGAGAAGGTGAAATATACCGGCCTTTTGCAATCATTGCCGACCCCTGACAGTGTGTGGCAAACAGTCACTCTGGATTTTATCGAAGGGCTGCCTCGATACAAGAATGTCAACTGCATTTTCGTGGTGGTCGACAAACGCACCAAGTATGCTCATTTTGTACCTTTGTTGCATCCACTTACAGCACAACAAGTGGCTATGGCCTATGTGGACAATTTGTTCAAACTCCATAGTTTGCCGGAGATTATGGTGTCAGACCGTGATCTAATTTTCACTAGTCGTCTGTGGCAAGAGTTGTTCAAATTGGTGGGTACAGAACTGGCTATGAGTTCATCACGACACACTTAGACAGATGGACAGGCGAAGAGGGTAAACCAGTGCCTCGAGACCTATCTCTGTTGCTTCGTGCATGCGTGTCCCAAGCAATGGCATCATTGGTTGCCTTTGGCCGAGTATTGGTATACCACCTCTTACCACACAGCTATAGGGTTCGTTGCATGTAAAACAAAAAAATTCTACCACAAGAACACACAAAAGCCAAGATCTAATCTACGAGATCGGTGCAATGAGTTTGTAGAGAACTAACCCTCGTAGATCCAAATCGTTTAACAAGATCGGATTCTCGTGGTTGATGTAGTCGATCACTTGCCGATCTCAAGATCGTGTAGACGATCCTTCTGGCGCCATGTTCTGGCAGCGCTTCTGCAGTTGGTCACACGTACGGAGTCGATGAAGACCTTCCTCTCCCTTGTTCCAACAAGCAGCGGAGGTAGTATATCTCCTCGGAATCCCAACAACACGACGGTGTGGTTGTTGTGGAGGAGGAGGAGGAGAGATTTCTGCAGGGCTTTGCCTAAGCCAGAGCAGGACGGTGGACGAGAGAGAAGAGGGGGCGGCTAGGGTGGCGCAGGCCCACCTAGGCCGCGCCACCAGGGGGTGTGGCCCCCTGGCCGCCTCCTCGCCTTGCCCCTTCGCCTGTAAGAATCCCTCAGGAAGAAAACCCTAGATCGTCAAGCATACATCCTAGAAAAGTTCCACAGCGCCGCCGCCACCTAAGGGGAGATTCAGGGGATAGAAGTCTCTGTTCCGGCACCCTGCCGGGACAGGGAAGTGCCCCCGGAGCCATCTCCATTGATCCCCACCACCATCTTCATCACTGTTGCTGATTCCCATGATGAGGAGGGAGTAGTTCTTTCTCGAGGCTAAGGGCTCTACCGGTAGCAATGTGTTCATCTCTCTCTCTCTCTCTGTCTCTCTCTCTCTCTCTCTCTCTCTCTCTCTCTATCCATGATCTTATTGTGGTCATGAGCTTTGTAATCAAGTATATCTACTCTGTTACTCAAGTGCTTTAATAGATCTCTGGCTCTCCCCACGTGTGTGAAAGTGACAGCGTGCATACCATGGTGGCACTTAGGCTAGAGTCTACATAAATACTCAAGTGGTTCAATAGATCTCTGCTCTCCCCATGTGTGTGAAAGTGATAGCGTGCACGCCGTGGTGGCACTTAGGCTAGAGTTCATAAATATTTATCATGAGTATATTTGGAGTTGGATGTCTTTATAAAATTGTTGTGTTTGTTGGAACCATCTAGCGCTCAAGGTGACAGTGTGGGGTTATCTAGATGGGGAAGGCGGACTTTGAGGAGTGCTGTTATAGCCCTACCATGGATTAGAGTGTTTAACCGGAGAGTAGCTCAGGGTATTATCATGAAGAGAATATATTTATTGATAGTGTTCACTAGTGAAAGTATGATCCCTAGGCCTTGTCTCTAAACATTGAAACACCGTTTGCATCTAGATCTGTTACATGTTTGCTTGCTTCCATATATTTTCCTTTAGTCTCTTCCTCGCCGTCAAGATCTTTTCTGGCACTGTTACCACTTATAATCATCCATATCACTTGTATTTTACTATCTCTTCGCCGAACTAGTGCACCTATACACCTGACAAGTGTATTGGGTGTGTTGGGGACACAAGAGACTTCTTGTATCTTGATTGTAGGGTTGCTTGAGAGGGATACCTTTTACCACTTCCTCCCTGAGTTCGATAAACCTTGGGTAATCCACTTAAGGGAAACTTTCTCCTGTTCTACAAACCTCTGCACTTGGAGGCCCAACAACTATCTACAAGAATAGAAGTGCGTAGACATCAAGCTATTTTCTGGAGCCATTGCCGGGGAGGTAAGGTAAAAGGTACTCACATCGTCCGGTGTGAGTTCTCGAAGTTATTTCCATTAGATTCTGCAATTTTGTCTTTTTGTTTCTTGTTTAAACTAGTTAGGCTTAATGGAAAACAAAAAAAAATTAGAGAGCTTTATAGTATTTATCTTGAGTTAGGACATGAAGTGTTTGAAGAGAAAATTTAAAAACCTATGGAGCTTTATTTGCATGATAATAGCAATGTTATTAGTATGAATGCTTTGAACACCATTATTGCTAATGCTATGGAAACGTCTAAGCTTGGGGAAGCTAGTTTTTATGAAAATGATCATTTTAGTTCCCCATCTTTGGAAGATAGCTATTGCTTATGATGATACCATACCTCCAATATATGATGATTACAATGATGAATATGATATTTTCAGTACACCTGCTATTGAGGAGAAAATTAATTATGATTACATTATGCCTCCTATATTTGATGATTATGGTGATGAGAATAATAATGATAGCTATTTTGTTGAATTTGCTCCCACTATAATTAATAAGAATGACTATGCTTATGTGGAGAGTAATAATTATTTTATGCATGTGGCTCTTGATAAGAATGTTTTATGTGATAGTTATATTGTTAATTTTATTCATGATGCTAGTGAAAGTTATTATGAGAGAGGGAAACATGGTCTTATGTATTTCAGCAATATTAAGTTTCCCCTCTTTATGTTGAAAATTTTGAAGTTGCACTTGTTTTGATTTCCTATGCTTGTTGCTTTGTGCTTTCATGACTTGTTTCTTTACAAGATTCCTATGCATAGGAAGTGGGTTAGACTTAAATGTGTTTTGAATTTGCTTCTTGATGCTCTCTTTTACTTCAAGTCATATTTCTTATGTGACCATCTTCTCAAACTATCAAGCCTAACTTAAAGGCGTTAAAGACAAGTACTTCTTGGGAGATAACCCAATAGTTTTCTTGAGTCTTGGAAGTTATTACTTCTGTAATAACCTCTCCTTATCCTTTTTGTTTGATTTTTTTGCCAAGAATAACCTCTGAGAGGGAAATAAGATTTAGGGAAGTGCTGTCCCGAAACAGATCTTTGTGCTTCATTGTAAAAATTCATGAAAAATCTCTATATGTCGGATTGAGCTATAATTTTCTGAATAAATCCCACAGGTTGTTAGCTAACTTTAGTTAGTTCAACACTTTTTATTTGAGCAGCAGAAGGTCTTCTAAAAAAACGGTTTTTACCTGCTGGTCTGTTTTAACAGATTTCTGCCATTATTTGCATTTGCCTCTTTATTGATTTCCTTTTGAGTTCTCTTTGGTAAATTGAGCTTTGTGAGGTAATTGCTACAGTATCTTGTGTTTTTAATGAAAGTTTTGCTATTTTAAAACTAAACCCGAAGGCCTATTATCTTGCATGCACTAATGTTGCTAATGAAGATTGTGTGAAGTTTTGTATGAAGGAAAATTTTCAGGTGTAGGGAAAGAATGATGTAATGAGATGAAGAATGGACAAAAACTCAATCTTTCAGATGCCACCCCGTTTCACCCCAAGAAATATTCAAGAGGTACAAGCGTCAAAGCTTGGGGATGCCCAAGGCATCCTGGGCATCCCCTTCTTCATCAATAAAAATCTCAGGTCTCTTTCTAGACACTTTATTTTTATTGCTTCATGCACTATTGTGTTGTTCTTGGAGCGTATTTGCTTTTGTTTTTAGTTTTCTTTTGCTTGGTTTTCTGCAATAAGTTGGTTGGATCCCAGCACACTTATTTTGGAGAGAGACACAATCTGTTTTCATTGCCTAGAACACTCTAGTTTTCATTCTTATTATTCTGTGAGTGTTGTCTTTTGCTAGCATTGCGTTTAGCTTTAGTTTTCTTATGATTTCACCTTAGGACTTTTTATTTCTTCTTTGTGGATTTGTGAGACAAGCTCACTGATCTTTATTGATTATTATCTTTGTGAGTTGTTTCAAATAAGTTGATTGGTGTTGGAAAAGAATAGGAAGTTTCATGCTTATAGTGGTACAAAAGGGAGCTTGTTTTGACTGTGGCTTAGACTTTATCATGTCATGCTAGGTGTTGATTTGACCTTATTCTTAGTGATTATTTCTGTAGCATGACTTGTTCCAAACAATTGAGATTGCTTAGTGTGCCTTGAAAGAATCATGCGTCGTTTTAGCATACAAAAGCATAGTATTGTGGTAGTCTCCTTTGATGCTTTGTTTGGGTTGACTTGGCACATGCTCACACCATGTTATGACTATGAACCAGTCACCTTAGCCTCTGTGATCATTTAGTTTTGACTTGTGGTACCACTTTATGCTTTTATTAGTAATGTTTTGTCACTCTGCATGATTATGGCCATTATTGCTCTCTTAGTTGGTCGCTCCAAGTCTTTTGCTAGCCTCCACTTCTATTTAGTAAGATCGACTCATGCATCCAACTCCTAAGAAACCAAGTTATTCCAAAGTGTCCACTATAAATTCCTATGCATGGTGTGTTACACCATTCCAAGTATATTCTTGTTTTATCTATCTTCCAAATTAAACTTGTTATGTGAAACTTAGTGATTAAAGCTCTCACAAACTTGATGGCACACTTTATTTTTCTTGCCCCTAATAAACTTGAACCATTGTGTCATATATGTTGTATACGCTTGCACTTATACGTTGGGAATTAGCAGAACTGTACTGTCACAGGGAACGCTTTCAACACATGTAAATATCTACCCAGTTGATATCATGCTCTTTTTTTATGGATGTCGTCAATGTGAAATAAAAGGGGAGCTTGTAAGTCCATGGAGTTATGTATATGTGTTAGAGAAACGCCTGGGCCGCTAGCCTAAGCCATGCCTAATCATGGTGGAAACTTGCAGCATCACCATAGTGAGCAATCTATGAAGCATTCTTCCTATAAAAAAGAGAAATATAGAAAAGAGGAAAGAAGAAAAAAAACACTATTTTCCCATGGTAAATAAGAAGATTGCTGAGATGCTCATTGTCTGCTTGCCTTGTCATTTTGATATGGGATAGCTCCTGTATCATGGGGCAAGGGGTAACCCGTTGGCGGTTCTCTATGATACACATGTACTTACTATGACAAGAACTTACCGGCAACTAAAGTTGACTAGCATGAGGAGCGGCCCTCGTACTCAAGGGTCATGAGATTTCCAACTTATACTTTGTCAAGCATATACTCCATATTTTGTTCACTTTAACCTTAATCACTTCAAGATGCTTATGATAAGGGAAATGAGAGCTGAAAGCTAACAAGTACCATATTTTTTGGAAGCTCTTTATGAAACTTGAAATCCCTGCTTCCCTATGAAAGGCCTTTCTTCCTCTTTTATATTGAGTCTCCACCTTCTATCCTTAGGCACCAATTAAGAGAGCATAGTTGCCATTCTTAGTTCTATGTGCATTGTCCCAAAACTTATTGATTGATTCATATTGTTGATATTGCTTGTTCTTGAACTATTTGTATCTAGTAACCCTTATGAGCTTTGAAGGTGTCCTATGCATTTATGTTTTGCTATTCCATGAGGGACAAGATGAATGCCACTATGCTATGTTTTCGACATGTGAAACAAACAAACGTCTTTCAATGCATTGTTATTCATGATCTTTGTTTGTATCCTTTCATGTTGCAACATAGTTACTTTGGCTTATTGTTAGAACATCATCTTTCATGCTCATGTTTAGAGTACTTTGATCCTAGCTTTCAATACTTTACAAATGGTTTGATCTTGATTGTGATGGTGCATGTCACCTCAAAAATTATTCTTTTTATCACTTACCTACTCGAGGACGAGCAGGAGTTAAGCTTGGGGATGCTTGACACATTTCAAACGTATCTATAATTTTTGATGCTCCATGCTTGTTTTGTATCAACTTTGCTTTGCTTTGTCTACACTTTGAGGTATTTATATACACTTTCTGGAACTAACCTATTGACAAGATGCCATAGTGCCAGTTGCCTATTTTCTCTGTTTTTGGTTTTAGAAAAGCTAAAAAATGAATATTCTCGGAATTGGATGGGACAAAAGCCAAAGTTACTATTTTCCCGGAGCGATACGGAAAATCAAAGCAGCGACAGAGTAGGGCACCAGGGTGGGCACACCCTAGGGTGGCGCAGTCCCACCTAGGCCGCACCACCAAGGGGTGTGGCCCCCCTAGCCGCCTCCTCGCCTTGACCCTTCGCCTATACGAAGCCCCCAGGGAGAAAACCCTAGATCGTCAAGTATACATCCTATAAAAGTTCCACAGCGCCGCCGCCACTGAAGGGGAGATTAGGGGGACAAAAGTCTCTATTCTCGCACCCTTATGGGACAGGGAAGTGCCCTCGGAGCCATCTCCATCGATCTCCACCACCATCTCCATCGCCATTGCTGATTCCCATGATGATGAGGGAGTAGTTTTTCCTTGAGGCCAAGGGCTCTACCGGTAGCTATGTGTTCATCTCTCTCTCTATGCGTGATCTTATTCTGGTCATGAGCTTTGTAATCAAGTAGATCTACTCTGCTACTCAAGTGCTTTAATAGATCTCTGGCTCTCCCCACGTGTGTGAAAGTGACAGCGTGCATACTGTGGTGGCACTTAGGCTAGAGTGTACATAAATACTCAAGTGCTTCAATAGATCTCTGCTCTCCCCACGTGTGTGAAAGTGACAGCGTGCACACCGTGGTGGCACTTAGGCTAGAGTTCATAAATATTTATCATGAGTATATTTGGAGTTGGATGTCTTTATGAAATTGTGGTGTTTGTTGGAACCATCTAGCGCTCAAGGTGACAGTGTGGGGTTATCTAGATGGGGAAGACGGACTTTGAGGAGTGCTGTTATAGCCCTACCATGAATTAGAGTGTTCAACTAGAGAGTAGCTCAGGGTAGTATCATGAAGAGAATATATTTATTGAGAGTGTTCACTAGTGAAAGTATGATCCCTAGGCCTTGTTTCTAAACATTGAAACACTGTTTGCATCTAAATCTGTTACATGTTTGCTTGCTTCTATCTATTTTCCTTTAGTCTCTTCCTCGCCGTCAAGCTCTTTTCTAGCACCGTTACCACTTATAATCATCCATATCACTTGTATTTTACTATATCTTCGCCGAACTAGTGCACCTATACACCTGACAAGTGTATTGGGTGTGTTGGGGACACAAGCGACTTCTTGTATCTTGATTGCAGGGTTGCTTGAGAGGGATACCTTTGACCACTTCCTCCCTGAGTTCGATAAACCTTGGGTAATCCACTTAAGGGAAACTTTCTCCTGTTCTACAAACCTCTGCACTTGGAGGCCCAAAAACTGTCTACAAGAATAGAAGTGCGTAGACATCACCCAGACGCCCGCTCACACTGTTGCCCCCAACCATGCACACGCCAGCAAGTGCAAGCTATCAGCAGTTCTTGCTAAGCGTTGCCCTAGTGAAAGGATAGATATGTCGCCTAGAGGGGGGTGAATATGCAATTTCAAAACTATTACGATTTTGGCTTGATAATTCGGAATTAAACTAACGTTTATTTTACAAGCACAAAACCTAAATATACTAGGCTCAACTAAGTGCACCAACAACTAGTTAAGCTAAGCAAGATATCACAAGATAAATACACCATAAGTGATAGGAAAGATATAATTACTTCAAGCTCGATGGCTATCACAAGGAAAGTAAGCTTAGGTATAGAGATAGCCGAGGCACGCAGAGACGAAGATGTATTCCCGTGTTCCCTTACAAGTAAGGTACGTCACGTTGGAGAGGTGTGGGATTCCACGAAGGATTTCCCAACGCCACGAAGGCTCACCTTATTCTCCGAGTCTATCCCATGAAGGAATAGGCCCTTTCCTTATGGCTACCTTTTCCTCCACTCTAGAGATGGCAAGCTCCACAACCAATTCACAAGCTCCACGAAGGATAATCCAGGGTCTCTTCACAATATTTCACGAAGAGGACACCGCGGCACCAACCGCCAAGCCAACTAGGAGGTCACCCTCCAAGAGTAACAAGCTCATGGTCTCTCACACGAACAAATTGTAATGGAGAGCTCAACACTTATGCAAGAATGCAAAGAAAGAACACCAAGGGTGCTCAAATCCTTCACTCTCAAATCCCACCAAAGCAACAAGTGCTAGGAGGAATTAGAGAGGAAGAACAATGGTGGAAATCAACAAATGACTCCAAGATCTAGATCTAATGGGTTCCCCTCACTTAGAGGTGGAATTGATTGGTGGGGATTGTAGATCTATATCTCCTCTTCCAAAGCCCTCAAAAATATGCAAGAATCATAGGAGGGAAGGGGGAGGAAGGAAGCTCAAGAGGTTCAACAATGGAGGTCAATTTAATGGTCAAGAACTCTCTAAAACGTTGGAAGAAGAACCCCTTTTATAAGGGAAAGAAAATATGACCGTTGGGAGAAATCTGTGCGAACTTGGTTGAAAGTTCGGTTGGACCGGCCCTCACACCGGACGGCCCGGTTCCTAGAACGGAAAACCGGATTTCAACCGGGATTAGGTAATGTCCGCAGTCTCGGATAGACTCGGTATAGCAAAACCGAAATCCCGGTTTAAGATCCGATTTTCTGGTGCTGGCACCGGACCATCCGGTCTGGGAGCCGGTTGAACCGGATCCACAACCGGGATGAAATAGACTTCACGAAAAACGCAATAATGTTTGCACCCGGACTCTGATTTCGATGATCTTGGGCTTGTTTTGAAGAGGACAACAAGCTCTACAATATGGTGTAGAGAAACATCATATCCCAACAAAGTAGGATAGAACCAAATGAAGAAAGGTAAGAAGCCCCCCTAAATAAGAACCGATAAAACCTTCAAACTCGAAAATGCCATAGAAGATGCATACGAATTATGTTTTCGATGAACTTGGGCTTGTTGAAGAGCTAGCAACAAGATCAAGAACCTCAATGGAGAAAAACCAAGTTAGGAAGATGCAAATTATGCAAAGGATTGAGTTGTCTATGATAATGTGATCAAGTTACCCAACCGAAAACACCTCTTGATAGTGCAGCTATCTATCCTATAACCCGGTCTCCCAAGAACCACCTTCAGACTGGTAAAAGGAGAACCTATCAAGGCCATACCTTTGCCTTGCGCATCCCGCTTGATCTTGATGACAACGCTTCAAGCTCCACCCAAGCCGGAATGCATCACTTGATCATTGTTGCTTCGCGAGGACTCCTAATTTACTCCCCATACACCACTATGGGATAGCTTCATTAATACATGTCTTCACATGTACATTATCACCAATATGGATGGAAAGCTTCAAGCAAATGATCTTCTCGAGATGCTTATCTTGAACTTTCCCTTCTCAACCTTGATGACGATCACCACTTGATGTCATCCTCTCATGGGCTATATAAGATCTTCACTTTTGAAGCATGCCCATGGAAAGATACCTATCCCATATAGAAAACGCAAAGGCACATATATAATAGGTTAGTTCATGATGCATAATTGACAAGACTTACCATACCACAAGATCCATGTGATACATTCTTTATGCTTCATGTGTTGACCAAATTGAAATCACTCTTCACACTTTGTATAGGTCAACCGTGTATCTTCTCATGCTCCATCTCAACACGATATTATTCCCTTCAACTCAATGATATTGATGCCAATACTCAAGGTATATATGTATCTTCATGGCATCCATACTTGAATCCAACACATGGACTATAAGAATGACCTATGGAATATTCCTTCATATAAAACTCAATGAAAACATTAGTCCATAGGGATTGTCATTAATCACCAAAACCACACATAGGGGAAATTACCCTTTCAATCTCCACCATTTTGGTAATTGATGACAATCACAACAAGAGGGTTTATATAATGAATATTAGAAACAAGTACGCAACTTATCCGAGAATAAGTTATATACAAGAGGTTGTATTTGATATGGTTAAGTAACACAAAGATAACAGCACATATCAAAACCGATTCTACTCACACAAACTACAACTAATGCAGGAGATGTGAGTAGAACCAACATATATAGAGAAAACTCCCCCACAATATATGCATGTGTGATGATCTTGAAATTCATTGCATACATTGTCAAGCATAACCTTTGGGAGAGTTTCCACTATATATACAACCATGCAAAACATAATAAAGATGGAATGCATGAAGGCAAACACTTAAGAACAAACCAATATTAAGTAGAAAACCATTTCCCTTAAAACCCTCTAAACTTCTCCCCCATTGACAACAAGTGCCAACATGGATAACAAGGTTAGAAGGACAATATAGTATGAGTTCCTACCCAAGGTGTGCATTACTCGTAATATGAGTGAAATCACATGCACATATCCAATGACGAACACTTGGAGGAAATCAGACTATATTGAGGATCAAGGATTGCTAAAAAGGATAACAAGGTGAAGGAACTTCAACGGATGAAGCAAGCAATCGAAATATTGAAATAGTCAAATGGAAAAATAGTGCTCTAAGTGAAATAAGGAAGCTCCCCAAGGTTCGTGCATAAATTAGTTGTTTCATTTGAATACAATATGCACAAACATGGAATCCTCACTCCCTATTTATCATTTAGAATACAACCAAGATACAAGGATTATATAAAAATCAATACACTTGTCAAGACAAGCTTAAGTCCAAAAGAAACCAAATATGAGCGCATGAAGATGCAATAAAAGTAAACCAAGCACTCATAAATCAAGACCTTACCAATACCATTAAACATCAAGAGGATAAGAGAGATGGTCGGAAAAGAGTGAGCATATCAAGGCAAGACATTAACACTCTCGTGCATATAAGTTTCTAAGTGGAAAAAATATGAGAATAATCCACAAAGAAACATCCACACGTAAGAGGTTAATAAAAAGAATACATGATATCCAAGCGGAAGTCATAAGATATACCAAAAAGGATATTTTTCTTAAGTGCATATATAGTCCATGGCTCTATTTATCTTATGGTATATCAATGAACTTCACCAAAGAAAAACAAAAATATCAAAAACATCACAACTAACACTAAGGGAACTAATGCTAGTTGGGATATTTTGAGAAAGGAAACAAGTATCAAAAGGGATGATTCAATGCAATTTCAATAATATTTCACATGAGATTACCTTGAGGAATTGATATGCAATAAATTGCTAGAAGGCATATTTGGAATTGGTGAATCATGAACATGATTTTATATACTCCCCATTATTTGCATCATCTTAAATTACTCACATAAGAAATAAGGATAGAGAAGTCTTTCAAAGATACTTGCAAGAATCAAACATTTACAAACAAATGAATTCATGCCAAGATGCAACCTACAAGAGATTGGATGGAAGAATAGTATTCATGAATAAGATACTTGTTACCGAGATAGAAATGGTATGATTTAGTAGATAAGAATTCTTTGACCATCCTAGCTTGGATCCAATTATTATGTGGTGATAACACCTTCCTTATAGACGATGCATGCATTCATTGCATCTCCAATGTACCTAAAACAACATTCAAGTACATCTTGGCCCCAAAACTTATTGTGTCCAAAGTGGTTAGACTAACCACAATACATAGGATACACTCCATAAAAATATTTGCATATTTAGAGATGAAATTTGAATTTCATGCACATCTTAGCCATTTAAGGACTTGATGGAGTATACCCTATATATTGGATCAAAGAAAGCAAAATATGATATAAGATATAAATTTATTAAGAGGTATATACATTTTTAGTCCCGCAACTCACATCACGGGAGCGTTTTAGTCCCACATCTTGCAAAGTGAGCAAAATTAGTCCCACAACTTGCAATCCAGAAGCATTTTAGTCCAATTCAATCGAATTTTTGCGATTTTAACCAAATTTGTCCACCGATAGGTTAAATGTGGCATCAAACTTTTGCAAAATACCCCCTGTATATTATTTCTCTATGCTTGTGACCTTCGTGCAGCCTTGACAAGCGGCCCCCACCTATCAGCGGATGTACAAATATAAAAGATTTTACATAGGAATCGATCTCACGATCTACTGCTAAAGAAATTCTATCTTGACCACTACAGCACACAAGAAGATGGGATAACTTTCAGAGCACTTTCTTATTATATATTATTTTTTGGCTGAGTTGCGTATCATTCAAACAACAGGCTAGCTAGTTTTTATTGGCTCACACGTGCAAAAGGAAGTTATTGGTACTAGCATACATACTGAGTGAAGTGAAGCTTGATTGATTGAGGGTGTACACAGGCTACATGTAGACTTTCTTTTGGACATTTAAAAATACGTGTTTTAAAGCTGTGAAAAATTCTCCGAAAAAAATACAAATTTTTAATCCAAAATTTTTTATACACAAGCGAGCATTTTTACGTGAGTGTATGCTGATAAAAAGATTAAGAAAATTTTCAATCCAAAATAATCTGGTTAAAAAAATTATGCTGACAGTTGAACAGTTTGTACGTGCGTCTATGGTTTTAAAGTGTACTAGTATAAAGATAATTACGTCCTAAAAATTAGCAATCAGCTGCTTTGGCGTAGTGGCTTGTGGGGTATATAGCGAGTAAATGGTGTTGAGTTCGAACCATGACTCTTTTAGGCTTTTAATTATTTTATTTGCACATCTAATGTGGACCTGTCTGTCAGTCCGTAACAAGAACACAAATACTAAAGAAAGATATATAGGGGTTATTTTAAAAAATTGCCACACCATAGGTGGAGAAATTTAGCCAAACTTGCTAAAATTCGGTCAAATTGGACCAAAATGCTCTCGGCATGCAAGTTGTGGGACTAGTGTTGCTCACTTTGTAAAATATTCGGTCAAATTGGACCAAAATTCTCTCGGCATGCAAGTTGTGGGACTAGTGTTGCTCACTTTGTAAAATGTGGGACTAAAACGCTCTTACAAAGCAAGATGTGGAACTAAAAATATATATACCTCATTTATTAAACATGCATGCGCGAGACTTTCAAGATTCAACGAAGATATACTTCGGACAAATCACCAAAAAATTCAAGAGGGCATACAAGGTGTGACAAAACACATTTGTTATCCAAACTATATCAAAGAATCAAATCAACACAAGAATTGTTCAACAAAGTTCCACAAATGAACCAAGCAAAAACTATTGAGAATAAAAGATGAAATAAAGACACAAATGCTCAAATATTTATATCATTCAAGCAAATAAAATAGAGAAGAAATAATGAGATAACAAACTCCCAAAAGAGCAAGGTTTCAAAAAAACAAACCCTTAAAACTTTTCATAATGGCACAAGGTTCCGAGAAGAAAAGGTTTGTCTTCCACTAAAACACATTTATAATACTAAAAAACATCATCAAAGAGATGTTCAAAAACCAAGGAAGACAATGTGAGCCTCACCAAAATTTTGGAAAGAAAATAAGGCAATAAGAGGTGAACGCCAAAGTGAAGATGATCCACAAATTCTACCATAGACACATATATCAATTGTCGAATACAATGAGTGTATTGGAATAGATTTCCGGTGGTATATTGCATGGATGTTAAAGATAAATCTTCACAATAAAAAGCATAGGATAGAAATAAAAAGATTAAGCACTATGCACATATAGAGATTCTTGATAGCTTCAAGTAGTCACACAATCATGCAAAGCAATGATTATAATAACTTGAAGCAAATGGTATCCCAAATAAGATATAGATATATGTATTTGAGAAAGACCGCACCAAGAATTTCTTACTCAAACAAAGACCAAAAAGACGAGCAATAAAAGCTTCTAACAAAAATAGGACCTTGTTTGAGCCAACATGCCACCTAGAAATAAGAGAATCAACAATATCAACTCTAAGTGGCACTACCTCATATGTTCACATTTCCTAGGATTGTGATTTGCAAAATAAGCATATTACTCCCCCATAATGTGATACTCAATATTTCTTAATAAGAGGCAAAACAACCTCAACTAGAGATAATTAATGGACATTTAGAATTTGAATTTCTCATGAGTATGACACACCACATAGTGACTAGATAAGCTTGAAATATCAACACTAAGTGGTAATACTCATGTACGCGCATTATAAGTTTTCAGAGATGTGCGAGGCATATCACTCCCCCAAAATGGGATGTTCCATTAATGTCATATCCCAATTTTTTCCAAATTTTGAAATGTGAAAAATAAATAAACAAAAGAAATAATTGTTGAAATTTAGGGTGAAAAGAATTTTTTTGTTTCTAAATGGAAACATCAAAACCCTTCTCGAACAAATTTGAATGAAAAGGGAATCCAACAAAATTTCAATCAAGTGAAGTGCATTCATCAATGAATGTATCTTGAAAAACTTATGAATTTAATACGTTAAAAGGAAATAATTTCCAAGGCTAATAAAGCTCCTATCTAAAATCCATACCAAATCATGAGCAAAGTAATCCTAAAAGGATTTGAAAAGATAAACAAATATTAAATAAAATTATAAAAATTGGAATCACCAATCTTGGATCTATAAATAAAAAGATATGGATTTTATAAGACAAAGAAAGAAAGAAATAAGGAATATTTAAAAGCCAAATTAAATCTTGACCAAATCCATATAAAAATAAAATGAAAGATTATTAATAATAAAAAGGAGTAAAAGATTATTTAAATAAAATCATAAGGATTGAACAATATTCAATTTTATTTAAATAAAGACAAATTGCCTAAACTAAATAATAAATCCCAAGAAAATCATTTAGAAGATAATTTAAACCTTGAATTAAATTCATAAGCAAATGGAATAAAGATAATCCAAATAAAATAAAGGGATAAAGAATATTCAAATAAAAATAATATGGGATTAAACAATATTCAAATTATATTTAAAAGAAGACAAAATCCCTAATATAAATGATTAATTAAATCATGGGAAAATAATAAATTGGAATTTGCCCAAGTGGAATAAAAGTTATCTAATTAACTTAAAAGGAATAAAAGAATTATTGAATAC
Source organism: Avena longiglumis (assembly GCA_030063025.1). Taxonomy (NCBI): domain Eukaryota; kingdom Viridiplantae; phylum Streptophyta; class Magnoliopsida; order Poales; family Poaceae; genus Avena; species Avena longiglumis. Next base: position 518,521,484 of record CP125975.1, read on the forward strand.
AATAATATGGATTGGAACCATATTTAAACCTTACTAAAATAAAGACAAATGTCTAAATTAAATAAATAATAAACCATAAAAAGAATAAAAGAAATTATTCTAAATGGACTTTAAACACATAAATAAACAGTACCAAAAACATACTGAAAGTTTAGAAAAGTTTGGTCAAAACTTGAATTCAAATTGAAGATTAAATCAAAGGTTTGATATGAAAACAAAAAATTAGAAAAAAAAGAAAAAGAACCAGGAAACAAAAAAAATAGAAAAACAGACAACCCACTAACCTAAACCAGCCCAGCTAGCCCAGCGCAGCCCACCTCCCTCTCCCTGCGAAACATTTTCTCACCCGCAGATTAACCCGCACAGTCGCTGACGACCTAACCCCACCGTACCCCCTTCTCCTTCACTGACTTTGAGGGCCCGCGTCCACATCAGCGTCGTCTTCCTCGCGGTGACCACACCCCCATTCATCGCTGTCGTTTCTGCCATGAGTAATTCTCGTAAATTCGCATCAATGCAGGAGTAAACCTCGCCAATGACCGAACCCTCTTAAGCGCCTCTTCCCCCTCTCCGATTCCCCTCAGACCCCATCCCACCGTGCCACCAGGCTGCTCAAATCGCTACCCACACCATCGCTGCTCTGGCGAGCTTCCCGTCCAAATTCCGGCCAACCCTCACCTCCCATTGCCCCCTGGACCACACGATACTGACAAGAAGCCCCGTACGCATCCGCCGATACCTCCCTCTCGCCCGTGCATGCCCCATAGCATCAGCAACGACGACGACAGAGCGCCACCGCTGTCTGTTGCGACTCCATCGAGCCTCCCCGGTAAACCCTGACCGTTCCCCTCACTCTCTTTGACGCTCACGTGCTCGCCTATCTCACCGGCGTCTAACGCCGCCCTCCTTTGGTCTTCCCATGGTTTGTAGCTCCGTCTCCGACAAGACCCGAGCGCACCCGATGGTAGCAGTAACACTGGCGAGCAATTGACAGTGACTCCATGCGCCCCTCGACGAACGACAACCACCTTGAGCTTCACTACAACCACGCGAGCACGGTAAGCACCTACGTTTCCTCTCTTGCTTCCTCGTTGCGCCAGACCGCCGTTGGCAGAGCCGTGCCGCCGCGCGACGTTGTCGAGCGCCGCCAGATTTTGGTCAAGACGTTTTGGACCGTTAGATGTTAATCCGATGGATGCGATAGAACGTTTAGTGAAGGGGTACGCAATGATCTGAACCGCACAGATCTTTTTAGATCCAGCAGCTATAGCTGCACGATCCACTCGAACCGGTACGCTCCAGTAAGAAACAGCCACGTGGCCACTGCGTGTTTTAAAAACAGAAAATAGATCTATTATATGTTAGAATTTGAAAAATTCATAACTTTATGTCCACACTTCCAAAATTTTCAAATTTTATATCATTCGAATCAGGAAAAAGAAACCTTTGTAACCATGCGCTTAATTTAGTATTTTGATTCTAGAAAATTAGTTGTTTTTGCAGAAACATTTCTAGGCCTATTTTGGTTATAAAAATTATTCTAAAAATGATTTTAGGGTAAAATCTTTTGAAAATGGTTTGTTTTGAACCTAATTACCATAAAAACCAACTTTTGGATTTAAGAGTATATTTTGTGACACTAAGGAATTATTCCTTTGAATAAAGGCATTTCTAGTAAAACAAAATGTTGCTATTATTTAAAAAATGATTTTGAGTGAAACCTTTTGTAAATGGATTTTTTTGAACACTTTGACCATAAACACTAACATTTGTGTTTAAAAATATATTTGTCAAACAATAGAAATTGTTACTTTGATTTAAATCATTTCTAGCAAAACAAAAATGATTTAAAATGGTTTTGCCACATTTATAAATGACCAATAGGTGTTATAAAATGTTTATAGCCTATTAGAAACCACCTTTCCAAATAAAACAATCTTTTGTATGCTTGCATGCATTGATTTGTTTTTATTATTTTATGTGATGAATTGTTTGAATGCTAGTTTGAATTTGTGCCTTGATTGAATTGTAGTGAACTTTGAAGAGTGTGACATTTGCAAGATCAAGGAGTGAATCTAGTTTCTCTACCAAAAAGGCAAGTGGTGCTTCATACATTTTGTCCTAATATTTTTACTATGCATTAGTGATATTTCTAAGTAGGACTTGCATGGAATTTTTACTAAGTATGCTATGCCATGGGAAATCCTAGTAGATGATTGTAGGGGTCTCAACCTAATAAGGTAGATTCCTCCTGTGTTTACAATGCTAGTCCCCGGATCAATAGCTAGCATCCACAGTTAAGATGTAATATCAAGAAACAAAGGTCATAATATAACTTTATAACCAGGAATAACATAATTTTATTACATCAAACATAGCTCATTTGGCTATTACATTACATTGCAGCGGAATAACTATAAGTATGGGTCCTTCATCTTTAAAGTGCCACAGGCAGATGTTGGTTGTAGACTTTGTAATCCTAATCAATCAATCTTCACTAAAAACAATCAAACCTGCAACATACAAGTTACAGCCACAAAGGGTCAATACATTTGAATTGTATTGGCAAGTGATACTATGGTAGTAAAGTGGAGTCTATCATCTATATGCATTTGGCTAAGTGGAGTTGAGGCTTGCATTGCTCAAAATAGATTTTTCCTTAACATTTTGAAAATACTAAGTTTTTTGCTTTGACAAAATCATTTTTCTCAATCAAAGATTGAAGATCCTTCAAGGCATCTCTCAATCAAAGAATTGAAGATTTCAAACAACCCTTGTTCAACCCACAAGTTTTAACTTAGAAATCTGAATGATGAGATTCTTGATTGCTTCCATGTCTTGATGCTCAAATTGTCCTTTACCAGGGACATGGCTAAGTACTTAGATTTTACACTCTGCAGAGGTGGTGCACTTTACCCACAAGACTTGGTTTCCCAAGACAAAATCTTGCAGAAGCTTTCCCTTAGACCAAAATGGACGCGCTCCAACCTATCAAACACTACCACCCACTGTCCATTTGGCTAAGTTCTTGCAACCTATATGATCATGGCAGAGCCCATATTGCCAAGTGGTCGCACTTGAAGCTTCTCAACATTTGACATCTCAAATCCCTTTGTTTCCTGGGTGTCCATCCACAAGTGAGATACACAACCCAAGTCCATGGCCTTGTGTAACCACTCAACATATCCCAATCCTTCCATTCCACCTAGGAGGTTCATTAACTTAGTTGTTTTATTAAACAAAACCTAAGTCCTCAGACTTAGAATATTTTTCCATAGTGTGAATATATATTCCACCCATGTTTTATATTAGCTAGGTTAATCTTGGTAGTAGTAGGAATCTCTAACTTAGGAAAATCCTACTAAGGATTCATCTACTAGGTTTTACTATAGCAAGGTCTATACTTAGCAAAATCCATGCAAGTTTTTACTTAGCAAAATTACTAATGCATAGAGAAAATAATGGAACAAAAGTATGAAGCATCACTTGCCTTTTTGGTATGGAATGGTGGCTCACTCCTTGATCTTGCTAGTCTTACACTTTGCTACAAGTCAATCAAGCAAACACCAATTCAATTTACATTCCAAACCAATAATCACTCAAACACATTCATACACACAAGACAATGGAAACCAATTCATGCATGGGAGCATGCACAAGATAGTTTTATTTTTCAAAGGGGTCTCTATGGGGTTTCTAAACTTTGTAAGATCCAAATTGGTCATTTACCAAAGTGGCAAAGTCATTAGCAAGAAGGTTTTGTCCAAAAACTATTTTTAATTCCATTCATCATTTCATGTGGTGAAAATTGTTTTTATTAAGGCAAAACTCTTAAGTTGTTCACCAAATGAGTTGCTAATTTGCAAAACTTGGTGTTTTGGTTCAGTGGGTTTGATCAAACCATTTTCTTAAAGTTTTCTTTCCAAAATATATTTCATAACCAAAACCATTCTTTTTATTTGGCTAGAAAATGACTAAGTCAAGTAATCCAACCTAAATCTTACCAAAATCATTTTTAACACCAAGGGTTGGTTCTTAGGGTCAGTAAGACTACAACAAACCATTTTGCAAAAGTTTTAGCCTTAAAATCATTTTTAAACAATTTTTCTAATCTAAACAAGCTCACAAAAGAATCTGCAAAAACAAGCAAGCTAACAGATACTATTTTCTAAACTAAGGGCATGGTTGGCTAGGGCTTGTTCTCCTGAATTCATTGATATAAAATTTGTAAAATTTGGACGTGTGGTTTGAAAGTTATAGGGTTTTCAAAATGGCATTTCAATCTGATTTCAAATCCTATTTTAACTCTCCTGGTGCCACGCGTCCTATTTTCATTCGCCAGTACCGGTTCGCATGGATCAGTCGCTGGGGAGCGTTGGATTTAAATTAGATCGAGCGTCTCAGGATCTATCTTACCCCTTCGTTTAAGTCATCTGTTTCTACGCGTCTGATCTAAATCGAACGGTCCTGATCAATCAACCACAAAGTGGCGGCGCTGGCGGCGGCGGTTGGCGGCGGAGCGGCCAGTCGATGACGGCGCCGGCGGTACAGGAAACAAAGGAGGGTAGGGAGATGCTCACAGTGATCGCCGTGGAATACTGGTGCTCAACGTGGTCGTCTCCGTCGAAGGGGCGCTCGGGGTGGACGACAATCGCTCGCCGGAGATGAGCTGGACTTCGGGCGGTTCAGGAGGTCGTCGTGGGCGAGGATAGGGAGCGCCCTAAGACCAGTAGATTGCACCATTAGGTTCGCCAGAGGGAGGCGAGTATGTGTGCATCACAGGGAGGTGAAAAAGGAAGTCTGGTCTCACCCGTAGATGTCGCCGGAGTTGGAGGAGGAGGTGGTGGTGTGCTGGTGTCGTCGGGGCGACGTCCTGGGGCGTGCGCGAGTGAGCTACCTCCACCAGGAGGTACGCCTTGGCCGGGCAGCACGCCTGTGCTCCCTGGGTAGTGGGGTTGTCGGGTTCCGCCGGAATTCGAGCAGGACCTCGCCGGAGTTGGTGAGGTTGCAGTGGCCAATTGGAGTAGCCCTGGGGCGGAGAGGAACTGGAACCAGAGGGGAAACGGAGAGGAGGGAGAGGGGATTTATCACGCGTGATCGCTGCGAGTAATTGTGGCCGTATTAAAACGAATTAAACCCGAGGATTCAACGGCAGAAGGCGGGGATGAACGAGCCGTTGCGGTTAGAACGATGAACAGGAGGGGTGGGGTCCGCTTGGCAGTGAAGAAAGGGAGTGAAGGTGGGGTCCAATTGTCATCCTCTGTGCGGGTAAGTTCCTAAGTGAGGAAAAACGGTTCGGGCGTGGGAACAGGTGGGATACTGATGGGCTTCGTGGGCTGCTGGGTTGGGTTGGTTTACTTTTATTTTTTTCTGTCTTCTTTGTTTTATCTTTTATTTTCTATTTATTGATTTGAATTTCAAACAACAATTAAATCAACCAAATAAATTCATACAAACACCACACTTCAACTCTTTGAACTTGGTTCTGTTTATCAACATAAACCAACATTCCAAAATAAAATAACATTTTCATTCCTTTTAGGATCTATTTAATATAAAATAGATCATAGTTATTTAATCAAATATGATATGATTTATTTAATAAATCTCCATTTAAATTCCAAAATATTTTTCCAAACCAAACCAGTAGGTATCATTTGGAAATAAAGAATACTTGGAAACTTTGTTTAAAACAAAATAACATTTTTGCTAAAGGGGCCATTAGTAATTAAATAAAATGGGCTTTAGTTATTAATTCAAATAGGGTTTGTTTTATTAGAAACTTTATTTTGAAAACTAATATAGTACAAAAACCATTCAGTAGGTTTTATTTGAGGATATAAAATACTTGGAAAACTTATTTTAAACAATTAAATAAGTCTTTGATGGTTTATTAATAACAAAACCTTTATTTAATAAAACTTGGATATTAAATCCTTATTACTTTATTTAAAATACACTTTTATTATTTTAATCAAAGAAAACTCTTTTGTTTCAAAATCTTGGCCAAGTATAATTTGGCTTTATAAAATAATCCTTATTTATAAATCCATCTTTTCTTTTGAATACCAAATCTTTTATTAAAAGATCCAAATAGTATTTCCAAAATATTTTATTTTCCTTTGTTAATTGTTTTATGTTTTTAAATCCCTTTAGGATTTAATTGTTCAAAATAGGTTTGAAGATTCCTATTGGAATTCAAAAAGTTTCTTCTGGCCCTGAAAATCAAACAAAGTTTTATTTTATTCATTTATTTTCACATTACAAGATTTGGAAAATCTTGGGATGTGACAATGATGCCTTAGTAAATTTTTTCCTAAGTTAAGATTCTTGCTACTATTATGCTTAGCCTAGCTAGTAGAAAACAAGGGTGGTTTATATACATGCTATGGAAATTTTGTTAAATCTTTTGACATGTTTTTTCTTAATAAAACTACTATGTGAATGAAACACCTGGGTGGAATGGTAATTGTTTGGATGGATTTTTGTTGAGTGGTTACTAGGGCCCCATTTTCATGGCCTACCCTGTGTATCTCACTTGTGTAATTCCACCCAGGAACAAAGAGATTTGAGATTTCAAATGTTGAGAAGCTTCAAGTGTAGCCACATGGCATTTTGGGCTCTGCCTGGATCATATAGGTTGCAATAACTTAGCCAGATGGACAGTTGGTGGTAGGGGGTGATAGGTTTGGAACGCGTCCATTTGGTCTAAGGGAAGGCTTCTGAAAGATCTTGTCTCGGTGCATGTCGAGTCTTGTGGGGAAAGTGCACCACCTCTCGAGAGAGTAAAATCTAAGTACTTAGCCGTGTCCCCGACAATGGAAAATTTGAGCATCAAGACATGGAAGCTATCAAGGATCTCCTCATCCCAATTTCTAATTTAAAAACTTGTGGTTGAACAAGGGTTAAAGGATCACCGATTTTATTGGTAGATGCCTTAGGTGATTTGACAAACAAAAACTTAGTGTTTTCAACTTATAAGGAAAACCTTATTTTGAGCAAAGCAAGCCTAAGCTCCACTTAGCCAAATGCATATAGATGATAGATACCACTATTCTACCATAGTATCACTTACCAATACAATTCAAATGTATTGACCCTTGTGGCTGTAACTTATTATGTTGCAGGTTTGTTTGATGTTAGTGAAGTGTGTTGAATACGATTACAAGTCTACAACCAACATGATTGCCTGTGGCACTTTGAAGATGAAGGACTCCATGCTATATAGTTAATTCTGCTGCATTTTAACGAGATATCCAAATGAGCTATGTAAGATGTAATGAATTATTTTATTCCTGGTTATAAAGTTGTATTATGACCTTTGTTTCTTGATATTACATCTTAAACTGTGGATGCTAGCTATTGATCCAGGGACTAACATTGTAAACACAGGGATATATACCTTATAAAGGTTGGGACCTCTACAATTAACCACTTGAAAAGAGCCAAATAAGATATCATCAAGATGCATTAGAGGCTCAAAACAAAACACATGAGTAAATGATGTGCCACACACATATACATACTTGAATACACAAAATATTCAAGCATGAGGCAGAGCAAATACAAACACATACTTGGTACAAAACCAAAACATGTAAAGGGGCAAGTAACTTACAATATAAATGAGTTAAGTACAAGTTACCGTGAAGAGGCACATTGGATATAAGATAGGTAAATAATAATCCTTATGACTTGGCTTGATCAAATATAATATTTGAAGATCCCTTAATTATTCATGAGTTAGCCAAGTCTCCAATGACCTCCATAAATACCCATAGATCAAGTTTGAGCTTGTTGGTCCTCAACCAAGTTGGGTCCTAATAGGTTAGTCACAATAGGCTTGGCAACCCAAATGGTTCTTTTCTTAACACCACTTTGAGTTCCAACAAACTTAATAAACACATTGCCATACTTATCCTTCCCAAGATAATAATCATCATCAATAATGATAGGATTAGATAAGTGTGGCATCCCGCAAAACCACTACTAGAAAATCGCGTTGAATTTGTGCATTGCATCGTCATCATCATACGTTGTTTGTCAAAAACTATATTCGTAACGCCCGATTTGATTTCCAAACGCCCCATCTTTATTCAAACGCCAAAACCCGGGTCGCCGGATTATTTTGTTTTGGCCGTTATCGGTTTGCACACGGCCTTTTTAAATCAAATAAAAATTATATATTTTTTTTGTGGGGCAGTCGAACGGGCCGAGTAGACCCGAACGACCACCCCTGTTTTTTTTAAAAACGGTCCACCTAACCCGCCCTGTAAATCCTAGACCTACCCAGCTATCTACCCAACCCAAACAGCCACCTCACCCCCACCTATCCCAGGATGCCACCTCAACCTTGGCCATCCCTCCCTCCAATCAAAAGTTGCCACGTCACCTTGGTCAAACCCACTCCCCCAACCCTCCCTCCAACCACACACAGCTACACGCACGCTCACGCCCGCACCAGATCCCACCTCCCCGCGTCGGCCACACCGACCCGGTCCACCTGGCCCCGCCCCTGGGCCCCACCGCCCGTCCCACCCCGTCTGACCCCTTTCTTCCTCCTCCCACGCCCCTTCTTCCCCGTCGCGCAACCGCGGTCCTCCCCTGCCGACACGGCTCGCTCGCCCCTCCCGCTCCGGACCTCGCCGCCACCGCTCAAGCCACGCTGCCGGGCGCGCTCACCGCCTCCGCTCAAGCGCCGACGCGCCTGCTTCTCCTCGCCTAAAGAAGAACCCTCAGCCGCCCGGCCGCCGTCTGCTGCCGCCCTGCAGGTGCCCGCTCGCCGCTGCGTCGCCGTCCCCTTCTCGGCCTCCTGACCTCCGCCCCCTGCAGCTCGTCGTCGTCCCCGTGGCGCCGTCTCTGCCCGCTGTGTCGCCGTCGGTTTCCCCGTCTTCAGCGTTGATGTGCGTCCGGTTGTGGCAGCACCGGCGTGGGCAGGCCGTCCGCGGAGCAAGGCCTCGACCCAGCGGTCCCGTTCTTCGTCGGCTCTCCGTCCCAGGTGGCCATGGTCTCCATCAACAACATGCACTCTGATGGTTCCTCTGCGCTACATGTTGGAGAACTGGCCAAGTCTCTCAAGTTTCTCGCATCGGTGTCGCGTCCGCGTACCGGTAAGCCGCCAAGATCTTCGGATGACAAGATCAACATCCACCCGGACAAGCCCCAGGAACCACGTCGAGATGCTAACGTCTACCTCATGGATCCAAGCGCGATCCCGGAGTCCGATGCTCGAGACCGACCCCAACCCCGAAGACCGATCCTGGCGTCCGAGACCCTGAGACCGACCCCGGTGTTGAGACCGAACCCCCCCCGGACGCCAAGACTGACTCGATGGCGCGGTACTGACAAGAGCCTCGCAGCGACAAGACCGACGACCCGACAAGATTCCCGCGACGACAAGAACGACACCGACCCGGAAGCACCCGTTTCGCCCCCGACGCCGAACCAAGTCCGGCTTCCCGGAACGCCAAGATCTACCCCGATCCGAACACCCTGACCCCGGAGTTCGAGAACGTTTCCGCCGAGACCGAACCGTCGAACCCTGGACCCTGAACCCGAACCCCGGAACCCCAAGATCGTCGAGCCCCCTCAATGTGTGAACCTTCTCGGAACCCTATTTCATAATATAATAAAACTTGTCGCATATTAAATTGTCATTCTCGCATGCATATTGTGTGGTTTGGGGGCCTTATGCCGATTCACCAAATAATTAAATATGGGGCCCATATGCGGGCAAATCTAGTCTCATATTGGCCTCATCTAAACTTGTGTAGCGAACCGGTATCTTATTTTGCCTTGCTAAACCACATTTAAAATGCGGGGTATCTAAACAACATGAACCACCTAATAATTAATTGTCGGGACCTCGGTTCCGCTTAATATGACCTTATTGCATCGCACCTTTGCCATGTCATCCATCATACATGCATCATGCCGATCTTCTGTCGTTTTATTAAATATTGCATCCGGTGTTTGTTCTAGTGTTTTGCTTCTTCGCGGATAAGGCCGTTGAGTTGATGTGAGCTTCGCCCCGATCTTCTGTCGAACCTTCGACAATGTTTTCAGGCGAGCATCTCCCTCTTTCTACCTATCTTGCTTTATAGTCTTTATTCCCTCCTGTTGATCTATTGCTATCTGTGTTGCGATGCTTTAGCTTCCGTACCTGTGATATACCGTGCAGCCCTATATTGCCTTGGACACACCCTATTACCTGTTGTTTGGTAGTTAGTTGGACTTGCGCGGCGTAGTGCTTGCTCAAGTGCTGATGTGTGTCGTCATATGCCACAGTTGCTGATGTATTGCCGCATGTTGATGTTGGAGATGATTCTAGTTTTACTTATCGTCACTTTAAATTCTGTTTAACAACTAAAATTGAATAAGCAGAGGCATCGGTGGGTGATAGATAACATTTGGTTTCCGAACGCCCACTTGTGTCCCGTAAGACCCCGAGTACTTGATACCTGTTCCTTGATTTATCGCGCTATCCACATCCGGGAGGTATATGGGACCCCCCTGAGCCAGAGCTTGAGTCTGTCTTATTTCATGGGGCCACAAACTAGTTCGAGGTTTTATTTACGATCCTGTACTTATGCCATGCTACTTTCTGTATTTAAATTGTGCGAGGAGCACACTGTACTGTTTAGGAAGGCGGAGTGATTACGTGGTATCGACAAGCCCAGCCACACTTTCGGGTTCCCAGTCGCTTACAACCATTGGCGCTAACCTTGAGGCCGTCTCGGAGCTTGCTTACTCCGTTGCGGGTTCTACTCAAAGGGGTGGCCCCCTGAAATATTTCAATCTGTGATTGTTCACCGTGAAAGCCTCGTTGGGTTTTGTTTTGGTTTTTCCGAGGTTGATCGAGCGTGTGTTGCTATTGGTGCACCGCCGGGTAAAACTTTCAAAGCCGTGTCCGCGGATATGGACGACTTGGAGCACAAGATCTCGATCATAGACAAGCATAACTAAAGTTTATTGCTATAAATTTGACTTTATAATGACTAGTAATCAGCTTCACTATAATGGAATGGCTAATAATACGCCCACAATTGCTTGTTTGGATTGTCGCTATGCACCATTGTACTGACCGAAGTATTGCAACTACAACGGAATGGCTGAATAAAAGTACCAACAACCGCTGGGTTTTGGGTTTATCTCATGCTATCTGCACGATTAGTAATTGTTGCAACTATCACGGAATGGTTAACTAAAAGTGCCCATCGCTTATTTTATCGTGATGATTATCTATACCGACTAGTAATTACTGCAACGATAATCGAATAAATAAACCGCCAACCGTGTGAGTTCCTCGGTTGACTTCCTCGTTTGGTCTCGAGGGGAAACACCAGATGGGTTTGTTTGGTGTTAGCTTGTGTTGGATCAGATAGGTCTATCTTACCTCTCCGATCGCCGCGGTTGTATCGAGTCTCTATAGGTTGTTTAGTGCATGCTTTGCCGCCGCTTCATCCACCATACCTATGGCGAGGACCGCCGATTCTAGCCTCGCTGCATCGGCCTCAAGATCGACGCCCTTCTTTTTCCTTTGCCCTTTGCCGCACCCTTTTGTTTAAGCAGGTTATGAGATCGACGTCGTTAGCGTGGTTACCTTCCGCCTTGGCCTCGGGCAGGGTTATGGACGCCATTGGTTATTCTCCGTGGCTCTTAGCCCCATTTGCATCTTGTCCGTAGCTGGACGCCTATCGCTTTCAAGGTGATTTGGATCTTTGTATAATATATCTGTATTCTTGACTCTTTGAGTCAGTTATATATATCTGCTCATGGGTCCCATCGAGGACTGTTGTGTAATGTTATTACTCGCTTTCCACCCGCATGAAAGTGCTCGTGAGCACCTTTGAATCGTTCTATGCGGGTTTGGCGAATTTTGCTCAAACTTGCATAGGTCCGATTCGAGGGTGTTACTGAGTGGTATCGAGCTCAGCAGCCATGATACCCCACAAGTCCAGCCTGTAGGATAACCTAGCTAACGGCCGAAGTAGAGTGTCAAAACTATTTTGCAAAAACGGTTGGATAGTTCTGATTAGGTCTGATTTTACTCCTTACCCTCTGCTGTTCTCCTCTTACCCCTACGTGTTTTGAATCCGCTCTCGTCTCTTTCTTCGAGTCCAGGAATTCTCGTGGTTGGGTTTCCGTCGTACCTTTAGGGATTCGCTTCCTTCTTCGATAACGGTGTTGCTACATCTGTTCTCCATGCTATCCGAGGAATCCTTCGTCTGTGGTGCCGTCCTTTGTTCTTTGTTTGTGCCTTCCGGAGTTTTCCGACGCGACGACCTCATCTATGCCAGGTCCGATGCAGAGTCTGCATCACTCCGTTGTTCCGAACCTCGCTTGTCGAGGTCTTCAGTCTGACTCCGAGAGTTGGTTGCATAATCCGCCTATTCGTGTGCAGAGTAATGGTTTGAGTGCGGGATGGAGTAGCTACCATACCACTACTCTTATCATTCGCTCTTGTACGCCGAATCAGTGGATCCAGCAGTTTTACTCCGTCCATGGGAGTAAGGGATGGCCTTATCGTTGATACCTCTATCTTCGACCTTTTGTTCCGGAGTGCTCTCTCGACGATCAGGAACAACGACCCTTTGTTGGTGGTGTCGCCGATTTCAAGATGGAAGATGAACCCTCGTTAGTGGTGTCGCGAGGATCTACACGAAGCGAGAAGACGCAGACCGCCGACCTTCTTTCCGGTACCATGAGGCGGATCTCGAGGGCGAGATCCTTTGTTAGTGGTGTCGAATTGTGGCATCCCGCAAAACCACTACTAGAAAATCGCGTTGAATTTGTGCATTGCATCGTCATCATCATACGTTGTTTGTCAAAAACTATATTCGTAACGCCCGATTTGATTTCCAAACGCCCCATCTTTATTCAAACGCCAAAACCCGGGTCGCCGGATTATTTTGTTTTGGCCGTTATCGGTTTGCACACGGCCTTTTTAAATCAAATAAAAATTATTTTTTTTTTGTGGGGCAGTCGAACGGGCCGAGTAGACCCGAACGACCACCCCTGTTTTTTTTAAAAACGGTCCACCTAACCCGCCCTGTAAATCCTAGACCTACCCAGCTATCTACCCAACCCAAACAGCCACCTCACCCCCACCTATCCCAGGATGCCACCTCAACCTTGGCCATCCCTCCCTCCAATCAAAAGTTGCCACGTCACCTTGGTCAAACCCACTTCCCCAACCCTCCCTCCAACCACACACACCACACACGCCACGCCACGCACACTGATCCCACCTCCTGGCCACACCGACCCGGTCCACTGCCCCGCCCCTGGCCCCACCGCCCGGCCCCACCCTGTCGACCCCTTCTTCCTCCTCCCACGCCTTCTTCCCGTCGCGCAATCATGTCCTCCTCGCCGACGCTGCTCGCTGCCTCCCGCTCGGACCTCGCCGCTGCTCACGCCTGCGCCAGGCCACGGCGCCTCACCACCGCCCGCCCGAGCCTCGCCGACGCACCTGCTTCTCCTCGCAAAGAAGAATCCCCGTCGCTGTCCGCTGCCGCTTCGCAGCCGGTCGCCCGCTGCGTCGCCGCTCGCCGTCCCTTCGCCTCTCGACCTCCGCAGCTTCGTCGTCCCGTTGCGCCGTCTCTGCCCGCCATTGCCGGTTTCCGTCTTCAGCGTTGATGTGCGTCCGGTTGTGGCAAGACGTGGCGTAAGCCGTCCGTGAGCAAGGCCTCGACCCAGCGGTCCCGTTCTTCGTCGGCTCTCCGTACCAGGTGGCCATGGTCTCCATCAACAACATGCACTCTGATGGTTCCTCTGCGCTACATGTTGGAGAACTGGCCAAGCCTCTCAAGTTTCTCGCATCGGTGTCGCGTCCGCGTACCGGTAAGCCGCCAAGATCTTCGGATGACAAGATCAACATCCACCCGGACAAGCCCCAGGAACCACGTCGAGATGCTAACGTCTACCTCATGGATCCAAGCGCGATCCCGGAGTCCGATGCTCGAGACCGACCCCAACCCCGAAGACCGATCCTGGCGTCCGAGACCCTGAGACCGACCCCGGTGTTGAGACCGAACCCCCCCGGACGCCAAGACCGACTCGATGGCGCGGTACTGACAAGAGCCTCGCAGCGACAAGACCGACGACCCGACAAGATTCCCGCGACGACAAGAACGACACCGACCCGGAAGCACCCGTTTCGCCCCCGACGCCGAACCAAGTCCGGCTTCCCGGAACGCCAAGATCTACCCCGATCCGAACACCCTGACCCCGGAGTTCGAGAACGCTTCACGAGACCGAACTCGAACCTCGACCTCGAACCCGAGCCCCGGAACCCCAAGATCGTCGAGCCCCCTCAATGTGTGAACCTTCTCGGAACCCTATTTCATAATATAATAAAACTTGTCGCATATTAAATTGTCATTCTCGCATGCATATTGTGTGGTTTGGGGGCCTTATGCCGATTCACCAAATAATTAAATATGGGGCCCATATGCGGGCAAATCTAGTCTCATATTGGCCTCATCTAAACTTGTGTAGCGAACCGGTATCTTATTTTGCCTTGCTAAACCACATTTAAAATGCGGGGTATCTAAACAACATGAACCACCTAATAATTAATTGTCGGGACCTCGGTTCCGCTTAATATGACCTTATTGCATTGCACCTTTGCCATGTCATCCATCATACATGAATCATGCCGATCTTCTGTCGTTTTATTAAATATTGCATCCGGTGTTTGTTCTAGTGTTTTGCTTCTTCGCGGATAAGGCTGTTGAGTTGATGTGAGCTTCGCCCCGATCTTCTGTCGAACCTTCGACAATGTTTTCAGGCGAGCATCTCCCTCTTTCTACCTATCTTGCTTTATAGTCTTTATTCCCTCCTGTTGATCTATTGCTATCTGTGTTGCGATGCTTTAGCTTCCGTACCTGTGATATACCGTGCAGCCCTATATTGCCTTGGACACACCCTATTACCTGTTGTTTGGTAGTTAGTTGGACTTGCGCGGCGTAGTGCTTGCTCAAGTGCTGATGTGTGTCGTCATATGCCACAGTTGCTGATGTATTGCCGCATGTTGATGTTGGAGATGATTCTAGTTTTACTTATCGTCACTTTAAATTCTGTTTAACAACTAAATTTGAATAGCAGAGGCATCGGTGGGTGATAGATAACATTTGGTTTCCGAACGCCCACTTGTGTCCCGTAAGACCCCGAGTACTTGATACTGCCTTGATTTATCGCGCTATCCACATCCGGAGGTATATGGGACCCCCGAGCGAGCTTGATTCAGTCTTATTTCATGGGGCCACAAACTAGTTCGAGGTTTTATTTACGATCCTGTACTTATGCCATGCTACTTTCAGATTTAAATTGTGCGAGGAGCACACTGCATCGTTTAGGAAGCGGAGTGATTACGCTGTATCGACAAGCCCAGCCACACTTCGGTTCCCGCCATGTACCATTGGCGCTAACCTTGAGGCCTCGAGCTTGCTTACTCGCTATGGTTCTACTCAAAGGTGGCCCCTGAAATATTTCTGAACTCGTGATTGTTCAATCGTGAAAGCCTCGTTGGGTTTTGTTTTGGTTTTTCCGAGGTTGATCGAGCGTGTTGCTATTGGTGCACCCCGCCGGGTAAAACTTTCTCAAAGCCGTGTCCGCGGATATGGACGACTTGGAGCACAAGATCTCGATCATGACAAGCATAACTAAAGTTTATTGCTATAAATTTGACTTTATAATGACTAGTAATCAGCTTCACTATAATGGAATGGCTAATAATATCGCCCACAATTGCTTGTTTGGATTGTCGCTATACCATTGTACTGACCGTAAGTATTGCAACTACAACGGAATGGCTGAATAAAAGTACCAACAACTCTGGGTTTTGGGTTTATCTCATGCTATCTGCACTGATTAGTAATTGTTGCAACTATCACGGAATGGTTAACTAAAAGTGCCCATTTATTTTATCGGATGATTATCTATACCGACTAGTAATTACTGCAACGATAATCGAATAAATAAAATCGCCAACCTGTGAGTTCCTCGTTGACTTCCTCGTTTGGTCTCGAGGGGAAACACCAGATGGGTTTGTTTGGTGTTAGCTTGGTTGGATCCGGATAGGTCTATCTTACCCTCTTTGACTGCCGCCATTGTATCGAGTCTCTATAGGTTGTTTAGTGCATGCTGCCTGCCGCTTCAAACCATACCTATGTAGGCGAGGACCGCCGAATCTAGCCTCCTCGCTGCATCGCCTCGATCGACGCCTTCTTTTTTCCTTTGCCCTTTTTGCACCCCTTTTGTTTAAGTGTTATGAGATCGACGTTAGCGTGGTTACCCTTCCCTTGGCTTGGCCAGGTGGTTATGGGCGCACGCCATTGGTTATTCTCCGTGGCTCTTAGCCCCATTTGCATCTTGTCCGTAGTGGACGCCTATCGCTTTCAAGGTGATTTGGATCTTTGTATAATATATCTGTATTCTTGACTCTTTGAGTCAGTTATATATATCTGCTCGTGGGTCCCATCGAGGACTGTTGTGTAATGTTATTACTTCGTTTTCCACCCGCACGAAAGTGCCTGGTGGGCACCTTTGAATCGTTTCTATGCGGGTTTGGCGAATTTTGCTCAAACTTGCATAGGTCCGATTCTGAGGGTGTTACAATAAGGTACCGTTTGAACATGAAGAAGCAAAGTGCCCCTTCACAAGACATATGTAGCAACAAGTGCTCCCCTTTCTCTTCTTCATTGATTTCTTGGCTTGGGGAGCATTATCTTGATTCTTCTTTGGAAGTGGCCTAACTTCAACTTGGGCTTGGGATTGACCTTGAACTTTTGGCCACTTACCTTGTTGCTTCTCACTCAAGTGCTTTTTCTTCAATGGACAAGATCTTACATGATGTCCTTCAACCTTGCACTTGAAGCAAATAATCTTGGCCAAATTCTTGACTTGGTCTTGGCCCTTCTTCTTGTTTCTCTTGGACTTGTTCTTTTTATTGGAGTTGAATCCAAGTCCACTTTTATCATTTGGGGATTTTTGCACACTCAAAATATTATCGAGTGTGGATTTCCCTTCAGGACTCTTTTTTATGTCTTTTTTCACAGAAGTGACTTGGGCCTTGAGCTCTTTGATCTCCTCTACAAGGTTAATAGAACTAGAGATACTAGAGGAAGTAGAAGCTTCATTGTTAGAGTGTAACATCCCAAAAATACTAAGCTGGGATCATCAAGCATTAGTCATCAACATTTAGGGTTAACAAAAACTTTTCTAAATAAAATTATGAATGCATTCATATGTGTATGCATGGATTTTGAAATTCTTTGGAACCAACTTGTTTGATTCTTTCATTGCTTGTAAAATGTTTCTTAGGTGAAATAAACATCATCTAAAACATTTCCCACACTTTTCCTAAAGACAAGTAAATCAAAACAAATATATTAAAGGAATGGTCACTTTGACCAATTTAACTCCCATGCCTACTTTGGCAGTCTCAAACTTTCAGAACCTAACAGAAACTTTTCTGGATCTTTGCACCCCTTGAATGTACTCCTAACAAAGTATCAAGGCCCACTTTGTGATCATCCAGAAACTTTCAAATCCATAGTTTAAATGACAATTCAAAATTGAATCTTTATCATATGGGAAGATCCCACTTTTTCAAAAACCACTCAAACAAGCTCAACTTTCAAAACCCAAGCATCTGCAGACTCACCAGCACCAACCTAGCAAACCCACCAAAAATCTTTTCAAAATTCAAAACTTGAATTCATGCGGCCATTTCATCAAACAGGTTGCAATACAAATCAAACAAACATCAAACACTATAGTGTGCAGTAAAATTGTCCTAACTTGTTCCCTATTTAGCTCACAACCAGCTCAGTATATCATCTAGGAAGATTAACCAAGCACTAGCACCACTGTGAGCTTGCCATTGCCATCAATGGTGAACAGCCGAGCACACCTAGGTCACCCCCATGTCGATAGCAAGCTTGGAGGAGACACAAGCCTAGCCAGCATGTCTGGGAGGCAGCCCACCGTCCACCGCCACTCCCTGTCCACCGCTCGAACCTTGCCAACCACTGGACCACACGCACGACGCGCATCGCCAATGACCATGCCGAGCGTGCGCGTAGCACCACCTCGACCCTCACAAACCGCTACGCCCGCCGCTGCGTGCATACACAATCCCCACCAGAGACCGCCAGACATCCCGTTGCCGCCTGCGGACGATAGCCACCGCCGTCAAGACGCCGCCTGTCAGCGCGCGTCGCATGTTCCAGACCAAGCCACACCGCCCCATGCCTCAAAACCATGTCGTTGAGCATCGCCAGGGAACACCGCACCGTCCCCTACAATTGCCCATGCCAATAGCCGCCTGTAACATCGCCCCCGACGAGCTCACCGTGCGCCCCGTCGATCCCCTCGCTCGACTATAAATAGAGGCCACCCCCACTCGATTTCTTCACACCATCTCACTCCCCTCTTGTCACTGATCGTGCCACACCGTTCCCGGAGCAAGGCGAGCACCACCTCGCCGGAATTTCACCGGAGCCCGCCGCCTCTGGAGAAGAAGGGAGCCATCGATTTCGTCCACCCCAGGAGCTGCTGCGACCACCCCTGAGTTCGCCATCATCGACTTCGTCGTTCGACCGCCTTGCCGAACCTCGCCAGCACCCCGGTGAGCCCCCATGACCCATGACCCAATTGATGAAGAAGGACAAGAAGTTTGAATGGACAGACAAGTGTGAAGCGAGTTTTCAAGAACTCAAGAGGAGATTGTTTTCAGCCCCAATCTTGATCATGCCGGATATCACGAAGCCCTTCGATGTGTATTGTGACGCATCCAAGATTGGTCTCGGATGTGTGCTAATGCAAGAAGGAAAAGTTATATCTTATCTATCCCGACAATTGAAGCAACATGAGCAAAATTACCCAACCCATGACCTCGAACTCGTAGCCGTAGTTCTAGCCCTGAAGACATGGAGACATTACCTGATGGGAAATCGTTGTGAGATTTATTCGGATCACAAGAGCCTAAACTATATATTCACTCAAAAGGAACTGAATATGAGGCAGATAAGATGGATTGAGCTAATCAAGGATTATGATCTGGACATTCACTATCACCCTGGTAAAGCCAACGTAGTAGCCGATGCCCTTAGCAGATTGCCGTGCCGCTTGAACTCCATGATTTTGAAGGAGCAACCAAGTTTGCACAAAGATATGGAAGATTTTCGAATGGAATTAGTAAGTGAAGGATTTTTGGCTAGCATAGAACTTCATCCCACTTTGATCAGCCAGATTAAAGAGGCGCAGAAGGGAAATGCCAGTATCGACGGAATCAAGCGTCGTATCGGTACAGGCAAAGTACCCGGATTCACCGAAGACGAAGAAGGAGTTCTGTGGTACAAAGGACGCCTTTGTATACCAGCAGATTCTGAGTTGAAAGAAGTTATTCTGAAGGAGGCTCATGACACTCTTTATTCTATCCATCCCGGAGGAACTAAGATGTATCAAGATTTGAAAGAGCAATTTTGGTGGCATAAGATGAAGAGAGAAATCGGAAGCTATATCGCCAAGTGTGATATATGTCAGCGAGTTAAGGAAGGACATCAAAGACCCGCTGGATTGTTGCAACCTTTGCAGATTCCGGAATGGAAAAGGGATTCTGTAGGAATGGACTTTATCACTAGACTGCCTACTTCTAGTAGGGAAATGACTCTATCTGAGTCATAGTGGACAGATTGTCCAAAGTCGCCCATTTCTTGCCCGTCAAAACCACATATCAGAGTTCGAAGCTAGCAGAGTTATACATCGCTAGAATCGTCAGTTTGCACGGAGTCCCTAAGAACATTGTATCAGATCGAGGAACGCAGTTTACCTCGAGATTTTGGAAGAAAGTCCAAGAAGGTTTAGGAACCCGCTTAGATTTCAGTACCGCGTATCACCCTCAGACCGATGGACAAACGGAGCGAGTAAATCAAATATGGATCCAAGTGGGAAGATATGCTGAGAGCATGTGTGTTAGAATATGGATCCAAGTGGGAAGACTGTCTGCCGTTTGCAGAATTTTCCTACAACAACAGTTACCAAGCCAGTTTGCAAATGGCCCCATTTGAGTTCATGTACGGAAGGAAGTGTCGTACCCCTTTGAACTGGTCGGAAGTAGGAGAGAGTCAGATTTTCGGACCCGACATCCTACGAGAAGTAGAAGAGAAGGTTCACAAGATTCGTGAGCACCTCAAGACCGCCCAATCCCGACAAAAGAGTTACACCGACAAGAGACGTAGAGACCTCGCCTTGAACATAGGAGATTTTGTTTATCTGAAAGTGTCGCCATTGAAGGGGATGCAGCGTTTCCAACTCAAAGGAAAGTTAGCCCCCAGATATATCGGACCTTTCAAAATTCTGAACAGTGAGGAGAAGTAACGTATGAATTGGAGCTACCCGAAGAGATGTCAGCAGTGCACAATGTGTTCCATATCTCGTTACTTCGCAAGTGTCTCGAAGTCCCCGAGAAGACCGAAGTGTTCAAGAATATCGACCATCAGACCATAGAGATCAACGATGACCTGACCTATCCCGAAGTACCCATCCGTATTTTGGAAGAAGCCTTTCAAACTACCCGAACCCGAAGCATCAAGTTTCTCAAGATTCAGTGGAGCAACCACATAGAAGAGGAAGCTACCTGGGAGCACGAAGATCACATCAGGACGGAGTTTCCCGATCTCTTCAAATCCTAGGTAATCTTTTCGTCCTTTTTCAAATCTCGGGACGAAATTTTGTTTAAGGGGGGAAGGTTTGTAACATCGCAAAAATACTAAGCTGGGATCATCAAGCATTAGTCATCAACATTTAGGGTTAACAAAAACTTTTCTAAACAAAATTATGAATGCATGCATATGTGTATGCATGGATTTTGAAATTCTTTGGAACCACCTTGTTTGATTCTTTCATTGCTTGTAAAATGTTTCTTAGGTGAAATAAACATCATCTAAAACATTTCCCACACTTTTCCTAAAGACAGGTAAATCAAAACAAATATATTAAAGGAATGGTCACTTTGACCAATTTAACTCCCATGCCTACTTTGGCTGTCTCAAACTTTCAGAACCTAACAAAAACTTTTCTGGATCTTTGCACCCCCTGAATGTACTCCTAAAAAAGTATCAAGGCCCACTTTATGATCATACAGAAACTTTCAAATGCATAGTTTAAATGACAATTCAAAATTGAATCTTTATCATATGGGAAGATCCCACTTTTTTAAAAACCACTCAAACAAGCTCAACTTTCAAAACCCAAGCATCTGCAGAATCACCAACACCAACCTAGCAAACCCACCAAAAATCTTTTCAAAATTCAAAACTTGAATTCATGCGGCCATTTCATCAAACAGGTTGCAGATGCAAATCAAACAAACATCAAACACTATAGTGTGCAGTAAAATTGGCCTAACTTGTTCCCTATTTAGCTCACAACTAGCTCAGTAGATCATCTAGGAAGATTAACCAAGCACTAGCACCACTGTGAGCTTGCCATTGCCATCAATGGTGAACAGCCGAGCACACCCATGTCACCCCCATGTCGACAGCAAGCTAGGAGGAGACATAAGCCTAGCTAGCATGTCTGGGAGGCAGCCCACCGTCCATGGACACTCCCTGTCCACCGCTCGAACCTTGCCAACCACTGGACCACACGCACGGACCACGCCCAGACCGCCAACGACCATGCCGAGCGTGCGCCAGAGCACCACCCTCGACCGAAGCCCACAAACTGCGCGCCGCCCTCGCGGCGTGCATACACAATCCCCACCGACCCAGGAGACCGCCAGACATCCCCGTTCGCTGCCCTGTGACGCACAGCCACCGCTCGCCGTCGAAGACGCCGCCTCTGCCGCGTAGAGCGTCGCATGTTCCAGACCAAGCCACACCGCCCCACGCCTCAAAACCATGTCGTTGAGCATCACCAGGGAACACCGCACTGTCCCCTACCATCGCCCATGCCAATAGCCGCCTATAACATCGCCCCCGACGAGCTCACAGTGCGCCCCGTCGGTCCCCTCGCTCGACTATAAATAGAGGCCACCCCCGCTCGATTTCTTCACACCATCTCACTCCCCTCTCGTCACTGATCGTGCCACACCGCTCCCGGAGCAAGGCGAGCACCACCTCGCCAAAATTTCACCAGAGCCCGCCGCCTCTAGAGAAGAAGGGAGCCATCGATTTTGTCCACCCCAGGAGCTGCCGCGACTACCCTTGAGTTCGCCATCGTCGACTTCGTCGTTTGCCCGCCTCGCCGACCCTCGCCAGCACCCCGGTGAGCCCCCAGCAACCCTCACTGGCCGCGCTAGGTTTCTTTCTCGCCGACGTTGTCTCGCGTCGACGGTGACTCCCAGCCGTTGGATTAGAATCAGATCGAACGACCCACGTTGCCCCGTACCGCTTCGCCCCTCACTGTCTCACTGGCAAGTGGGGACACCCACTTAAGCAGCCCGCGGGAGCACTGCGCTTAGCAGGCTGGCCTAGTAACTTCTCCCGCGCAGCCCAGTGATTTGAATTAAATCTTTTTCTTTTTAATTCAAACACACTTCTGTACCCATTTTCAAAAATCAATCCAGATCGATTCAGTGCACCAATTTGAATGAAACCAATTTTGTTGGAAAGGTCTGTGAATGCTGAATCCAAGCCCATTGGATTCAAGTCATTTGGATCTATAGATCATCCTTAGTAAAAATAACAAGGCAGAAGCTTTTCTGCATTCAAACATTTTTCAAATTTAAACCATACTAGCTTTTGAGTTGATTCCAACTCTCAAAATCACATTTAACCATACCTTTCAGAATATATAAAAATATATAGGTTTACTTGCCGAAATAATGTTCAAGTAATAAAAGAATGCCCCATAGGCATTTCTAGTCACTTATATTTAAATAAAATAAAAGGGTAAAACCTTATTAAATTGTGACACCACTTTAAATCACATTCCCTTGGACTACAATATGTGGTGATGACATGTGTCAACATGATCCCATGTTTGGGTTGGAAAATATTAAATCTTAAGTAGTTTTTCAAGGAGTAGAAATTACTTTTCTAAAAATAAAAGGAATTAAACCAAGCCTTAACCTTGTAATGTTAGAGATGATGCTAGATCATCTATAGGACCCTTGTGTGTGATGATTGCAAGTAGTTAAGTATTGTTTGGTGATTGTGTACCTCGTATTTATTCATAGACGCTAGTACCGACCAAGGATACGAGGAGGAAGGAGGATACTACGAAGAAGAAGCCGAGGAGAACTTCAACCCCTGCTCTGCACAAGGCAAGCTAACACTTGCAATTTAGCAAGCTTATATTGACATTGATGCAAGCTAACACTTGCAAGATACTTTACCTATGCAAGCCAATACTTGCTTGTTACCATGCCTACTATATGCTTTAAGCATATATGATCATACCCACTTGATAAACCAATCCTAGGTTTATTTACAAGCTTCTTACTTTATTTCTTTATCAAAGCTTACTTAGAGTTTACTTAAGAGTTTGGTAGATATTAGAAAGTTATCTGAAGGTTGCATAAAGAGCATAAAATTTGGCCTAAGATTAGACACCTTGATATCATCCTGAGATATAAGGTTATACATAGTTGAAACTCCCCTAGTTTACCACCCCTCATTATTGCTTACCCCGACTTGTAGATGCTAGTGCTAAGCATAAAACTTGATCAACTTTAGATGGGAATACTTGGTGAGAAAATGGTTATGAAAACCTTAGAATGATGGATCATTCGATTGAAATGTTTTGGACATGTGTTTCCAAACACCTGATGATTTTGGTGATGAAAATGTTGAGGCATGAGCCTTAGCCCTTTTATAAAACTAATTGTTGTCTGGATGCGATACCATTCCAATTTTATCGTACAACCACAATACCCGAAGATTGGGTAGGGCTTGACTGGAAACTTATGTACCTTAGTATTAGCTCCCTCACGGCCAAGGTCTGAGCTGAGGCTACCTTGTGAAGATTGTCCACATGCAGCACTCCAAGATGACAGTTGGTCATGGTTGGGAGGCCAAACTCACAGGAGAGGTGCTTATACTAGGGCGTGTAATTGAAAGGTTAGGATTGATTATCCGCATACTGAGTAATTCAGGATTTGTTCCTGACGGATGTATCGAATGTTGTGGTGAAAGTGTACAATCTCTGCAGAGTGTCAAACTATTCGAATAGCCGCGTCCGCAGTTATGGACAGTTGGAGTGGCCATACTATTCCCCCGTCAGACTTTTCAAAATTGACTTGTGAAATGAATTGAGACTTTGACTTGACCACAACAGAGTTGTGACATGAGTTACAAGATCCCACTTAGGAGTTATAAAATTGTGACTAGCTTTGGAACTTAGTAGAGATAAATCTGGCTTTTGCAAAACAACCCTAGAGCCTAGTGTCCTATTATCCAAAAACCCCTTTACCTGTTAGTATTAGTTTGCGAGTACTTAAAGAGTACTCATGGCTTTGTCCCTGGCTATTCCATGGCTGACTATGAAGAGGAGTACCGGAAGATGGACCCGTGAAGGTTACGACAACTAGGATCATCTCCCATCGTCAGCATTGCCTGTGACCCCGAAGATGGAGCTTCGCCTATGCTACCGTTATTATTACGTATTCCGCTGCTTGATGTTGTATTAAGAACTGGATCATGAGATCCCTATTTGTGTAAGAACTTATGTATCGTTTGTAATGGATGATGTACTATGGTATCCAATTCTGTTATGTCTCCCAAAAATGGTAATCCTGGGATTGCGATGTATGGCATAACAGGCATCTAGGATTGAAAAATCCGGGTGTTGACATAGAGCAACAAGGCAAATCAAGTAATCCAACACAAGGTT
This sequence comes from Avena longiglumis, assembly GCA_030063025.1. Taxonomy (NCBI): domain Eukaryota; kingdom Viridiplantae; phylum Streptophyta; class Magnoliopsida; order Poales; family Poaceae; genus Avena; species Avena longiglumis. The sequence continues at coordinate 518,546,327 of CP125975.1, forward strand.
TATCACTAGTATGACTAGAAGGATCAGTCAGAATAGCACATGGAAAAATAGCATTTTGAGTAGATGTGCTAATGTCCAAAAGAGGCTCACAAGATGTTATATTAGTAATACTTGCCTCACAAGCTAAATTTAGCCCATCATGGGAAATTAGAAGATCATTATGAGAGCCTGAGAGCTTTTCATGACTTTCTTCCAATTTCCTATATTTGCTAGTTAGCAAATCAAGTTGAGCCCTTAGCTCAACATTCTCCTTTAGGGTAGATGCTTCACAAGAAGTAGAGTTGGTAGCACAAGCATCATTAATGTAATTTTCCTTTTCAAGCTCATAAGATTCAATTTTTTGTGTGAGGAGACTATTAGTGTGCTTCTCCTCTGCAAGCTCTTGCTTAAGGAGATTGAATCTCCGACTCCCATCATCAAGTTGGAAATACAACTCCTATATGCTTCCCGTTTGTTTAGTTATGGTGTCCATAACGTGTTTGAGACAAGTAATGACCTTATTATTACCACGAAGAGAGTTATGTTGGGCCACGTAGAGATAAAACAAAACTTTTTCCTCTAATATGGTGATCCCAAGATCTAGCTGAGGTAGAAGGCCACGAGGATTACCACTAGACGCGTAGTTGAGGATTACTGATGAAACGCGTCAGTTGAATGCAGCGTAGTCCTCAAGATCCGATCCGATCACGATCGTCCTGGCACTGATCGTACAACACCTCTGATGGTATCCACACGTACAAGGAGCAGCACCGGCGGTGCACTGCTAGGTTCAGTACGGCGGCTGGACTGCTGATACGTCCATTTTGCATCACTATTCTATATCATAATTTACTATTATTGATTGATATATTTCTTATTAAGAGGTGTTACTTATGTTATTTCAGCTATTTTTGCATGTTGGATCATTCTTGGAGGATGAACTGCCGGAGTCAGGATTCTGATGGAAAAAGCGGTGTTTGGATGCAATTTTCGCGAAGATCGGAAAATACCAGAAAATACATGGAAAATCCTATTTTTCCAGAATACGAAGGAAGCCAGAAGGGGAGGATGAGGTGGGCCACCGGGGGCCCACACCCCCCATGCGCGGGCCACCCTGGGCCGTGCCACTAGGGGGTGTGGCCACCCTGGCCCACCTCCTACTCTACCCTTTCGCCTATATACTCTCCTCGAAACCCTAATACAGGGGGAGCAACCATAGAAATATTCCATCGCCTCTGCGGGGCAGAAACTACAGAGAGAGAAAAAGCTCTCTGACAAACATAATTTTGCCGGGGGAAATTCCTTCCCGAAGAGGGGAGATCATCGCCATCAACACCGTCATCAACCTAGACTTCATCGGGATTATCATCATCCACACCACCATCTCCACTAGCACCATCATCACCACTCCATCCCGCTATAACAGTTGTGTTGAATTTTGCATAGTTCTTAGGGCAAACTTTCCCGGTGTTAATTACTTTTGTAGTTGATGCTTGTGAGTGGAACCATTGAATTATAGTCTATGTTCAGATTGTTATTCATCATCATATCATCTCTGATCTTGATCCATATGATGTCTCGTGATTAGTTCGTTTAGTTCTTGAGGACATGTGAGAAGTCATGTTGTTAGTAGTGGAATTGTGTTGAGGTATTATTCAATGGTTTAATATTCAAGTTGTGGTGCTATTCTTCTAGTGGTGTCATGTGAATGTTGACTACATGATACTTCACCATTTATGTTCTAGGGGAATGCATTGTGTATTTGGCTACTAATTGTGGGGTTGCCGGAGTGACAAAAACCTGAACCCCCGTTAGGAAATCTTTGCACAAGGGAGTGTAGGATCTCAGAGTTTAAGGCCGTGGTGAGGTTTTTGTCTTAATTACTTTCTTGTAGTTGCAGATGATTCCAAGGGGTTTAATCAAAAGTATGTATTAGTCCTAGTAAGGTCGGTAAATTAGCATAGGTTTACCCATACAACACTTATCAAACCAAAGAAGATTAATCAACTATATGAAACGAAAGCACTTGACAGTATTCCCATGTGTCCTCAAGAACGTTTGGTCCTCATATGTAATACAACCGGATTGTCCTTTGCTAAGAAAGGATTGGGACACTTGCTGCAATTATTTGTTGTATTTATTTACTTGCACTTTATTTCTTTGCATTATCAAAAAACCCTAAAAAGTCGTTTGCTAAGTATTTACAGAGATTTCCTGCTCCAAACCACTAATCAACACCTTCTGCTCCTCGTTGGGATCGACACTCCTATTTATCGAAAGTACTACAATACACCCCCTATACTTGTGGGTCATCAAGACTATTTTCTAGCGCCGTTGCCGGGGAGTGAAGCGCTATTGAAGAGTGGAACTGGTAAAGGAAACTTCTACTATGAGTATTGCTTTTTATTTCTGTTTGTTACTCCCTTCGATCCATATTACTTGTCATTAGAATGTATGTATCTAGCACTAAAACATGTCTAGATACATTCATTTTAGTGACAAGTAATATGGATCGGAGGGAGTACTTTGTTTACAATATGGATAACCCACTTGGTTTCCTATTTGGGAAAGCTACTACACTGCTAGGGTAGTAGATGAACCACCACTTGCTGAGATAGATCCTTTTAAGATAGCTACAAGAATTGTTGATCGTGTTATGGATAATTATTATTTTGGGGATGTAACCGTCCATCCTGGTGATCACTTGCTTTTTATCCATGAATTATGCGGGTTGTTTAAGTGTGCAAGTATCACAATGGAACAAGTCAAGAAGAAGTTACTCTCTATATCATTAAAAGGAAGAGCTGAAGAATGGTATAAGTTGCTGGAGAATGGATAATCTATGAAATGGGAGGAAATGGTACCTCTCTTTTATTCTAAATTCTATCCTCCCAGTGAGATTCATAAGGATAGGAATCAAATATATAAATTTTGGCCTCGTGATGGAGAGAGTACAGCCCAAGCTTGGGGGAGATTGAAGTTACTAATGCTTACACGTCCTATTCATGAACTCCCTAATAATATTATTATCAATAACTTTTATGCAAGGCTTTCTCTTCATGATAAAGATTTATTAGATGCTTCTTGTGTCAGATCATTTACACGTATGAAATAATAATCTAAATGGGATCTTCTAGACCGTGTTCAAAATAATACTGAAGCATGGGAGAATGGCAAAGGAAGAAAGTCAGGTATAAATTATGATTATGAATGTATTAAATATTTTATGGGAACTGATGACTTTCATGATATTAGTACTGAGTATGGTCTTGATTCTCAAAGTATTGCCAATTTTTTTAAGGCCTTTGCCTCTTATATTGAAATTCCTAAAAAGAAGTGGGACAAGTACCATGCACCTTATAAGGATATTTTTAATCATGTTCCTGTTAGAAATACTAAAGTTTTTACTGTAGACCCTATTTTGCATGAACCTTATGTTGAGAAAATACCTTTTCCTGCTAAGGTAAAGGAACATTCTATTATAGCTAATGTGGTTAGCAAAAGTACAAAGAAAGATGTAGAACCTGATGAACAAATGAATATTGAACCTGTAGTAGCCATTGTGAAAGATCTTGTCACTAAGAATGTAGAAGATGGGCACATTATCTTTTGTGAATATGCTTCTAATATTATCTCTCATCCTAGTAAATCTAGGAAAGATAGTGTCCTTGTGATTTCTGTTAGAATTGGTGATAATTTCTATTACGGTTTATGTGACATTGGTGCTAGTTCTAGTGCTATTCCCTATGAGCTTTACAGAGAAATTATGCATGAAATTGGTCCTTGTGAACTTGAGGACATTGATGTGGTTATTCACCTTGCTAATAAGGAAACCATTTTCCCTATTGGTATTGTAAGAGATGTGGAAGTTCTTTGTGGTAAGATTAAATATCCTACTAATTTTCTAGTGCTTGGTTCAGCTGCCAGTAAAACTTATCTTATCATTTTTGGTAGACCCTTTTTGAACACTTGTGGAGTTATTATAGATTGTAAGAAGGAGAGAGTTTTAACTAAGTTTGATGGAGAATCTTATGAGTTTCACTTTTCCAAATTTTCTAAAACTCCTTATGAAAATGAATCGCCTAATGAGGATTTTAGGGTTGAACAACTTGCTTCTATTGATCCAGTTTATGACCTTAGACCTCTTTTTGATGATTGTAAGTGCTCATTCTGATGATAAAGTTGTTTCTTGTAAGTGCTTCTATTGCTTCTATTGATCAACTTGCTTCTATTGCTCATTCTGATGATAAAGTTGTTTCTTGTGACAGTTATATTGTCAACTTTATTCAAAGTGCTACTGAAAAGTTATTATGAGAGAGGGAAACATGGTTTTATGCATCTCAATAATATTAAGTTTACCCGCTTTATGTTGAAAGCTTTGAAGTTGCATTTGTTTTATCTTACTATGCTAGTAGCCTTTTTTTCAATAATTTATTTTCTCATGAAACTCCCTTGCATAGGAAGTGGGTTAGACTTAAAGGTGTTGGATATTTGCTTCTTGATGTCTCTTTCATTTCAAATCCATATATCCTATGTGAACATCTTTGAAATTATCATGCCCATCTTAATGGCTATAAAGAAAGAGCTTTTGGGAGACAACCCATTTTAGTTTGTTTTGGGTCTTTGTTTCTTTGTTTACTGGAAGTTATTACCTCTGTAATAACCATTCCTTATCCTTTTTGTTTGTTTTTTCTGTCAAGATCAACATCTTTTGAGAAGTAGAGGAGTTGTGAGAAGTTGCTGTCCTAGGAAAGATTTTCGTGCTGCGTTGTAAATATTCGTGAAATATCTCAATACTTTGGATGAGGCTGTAATTTTCTGTGCTTGTGCCCCAAGTTGTTATCCAACTTTCATTAGTTTGCACTTTTTTATTTTATCAACATAAGATTTTTGAAAAAATAAATATTTACCTGCTAGTCTATTTTGACATATTTCTGCCATATTTGCATTTGCCTCTTAAACCAACTTCCTTTTAAATTCTTTTTGGTCTTTTGAAAGGAGTTGCTATAGTAGATTTTGTTTTGATGGATTTCAGTTGAAGTTTGAACCCAAAGGTTTATTTTTTTTGCATACACTAAAGTTGCTAATAAAGATTGTGTGACACTTTGTATGAAAAGAACTTTCAAGTGTTGGAGAGAAGGAATCTGCATAGTCCGTTTCTGAATAGGTAAAAGTGCTCAAAGCAGAAGGTTCGCAAAAACTTTTCTCTTTATATTTTTGTTGTTTTTATTCCATATGGAAGGTAACAAGACGAAATAGGGGAGGAAACGAAGCCCGGGTGGGCCACACCTCCCAGTGGCGCGGGCCCTCCCTGGCCGTGCCACTAGGGGGTGTGATCACCCCGGAGCCCGTCTCCATCTTGTTTTCGCACAGTACCTTCCTTATGTCGTAAAACTTCGTAACATATAACCCCCTGGATCCCACGAGGTTCGTATATCGTGTTCTCATCGTGTTTTTTTTCGATCTGTTTTTTTCAGGTAGATTCTCAGTTTTGGAGCCACAATGTATTCTCCTGGATCACTCAAGGAGGATTCCTCCGCGTACATCATCAACCCGTACATGTATGAGTTGAAGATTCACCCCAAGGAGTTGTTACTCAAGGATGGGAAGGTGATGGCACGTGGTAGCGCTTCGTTGGGAGACCCCAAGAGCAAGGTGTGATGAGAACAGCAGCAAGTATTCCCTCAGTAAGAAACCGAGGTTATCGAACCAGTAGGAGGAAGGAAACGACTCAAAGGTGTTGCTACCAACTTGGAGACCTGCATAACGCAAACTCAAGACTTCGCCCCAACGAACAGTGATGTTGTCAATCTGACCGGTTGCTGTAACAAAGGATTAACTGTATGGTGTGGAAGGTAATAGTGGTTTGCAGAAAGTAAACAGTAACTGTCACATCCCAAAATATTTCAAATTTTGAAATGTGAAAAATAAACAAACAAAAGAGTTAATTGTTGAAATTTAGGGTGAAAAGAAACTTTTTGCTTCTAAATGGAAACATCAAAACCCTACTTGAACAAAATTTGAATAAGAAATCAAAAAACAAATATTCCAAAGATCAAATGCATTTTATGCATGGAAAGAATCTTGAAATTAAAAACTTGGAAAAGTTAAACCAAAAACCCTAAATCTTAATGAAAGAAATCATTTCCAAGATCTCCAAGACTATGGATTTGTTCCATATAAAAATTCATCAACAAACATTTCTAAATGGTCAAAACTGATAAATAAAAATATTATAAAACCATAGAAATTGGTTTCATTCAATTTGGAGCCATGGATAAAAACTTATGAATTTAATAAGATAAAATAAAATAAATTCCAAAGCTAATAAAGCTCCTAGCTAAAATCCATACCAAATTGTGAGAAAAATAATCCTAAAAGTATTTAAAAGTATAAACAAATATTAAATAAAACTATACAAATTGGAATCATCAATTTTGGAACTATAAATAAAAAGATATGAATTTTATAAGACAAGGAAAGAATTAAATAAATAAGAAATTATTTAAAAGACAATTTAAATCTTGGCCAAATCCATAAGCAAATGGAATAAAAAGTAATTTAAATAAAACAAGAGAATAAAATATTATTTAAATAAAATTGTATGGGTGAACCATATTCAATTTTATTTGAATGAAGACAAAATTCCTAATATAAATGATTAATTAAATCATGAGAAAAATAATTGAAATTGCCAAAGTGGATTAAAAGTTGTCTAATTATGTAAAAAGAATAAAATATTAATTAAATAAAATTATATGGTTTGGAACCATATTCAAATTATTTAAATAAAGACAAAAGACCTAATTTAAATGAATTATTAAACCATAAGAAAATATTTGAATATTTCCAAAGTGGACTTTTAACACATTAATAAAATAGTAATAACCTACTAAAAAAGTTCTAGAAGGATTTGAATTCAAATAAATATTTAAAACATTTGAATCAAATGAAAACCGAAAAAGGAAATAGAAAAAGGAAAAGAAATAAGAAGAAAAAAATAAAACAGAACCAACCCACTTTCCCTATCCCAATCTGGCCCAACTACAGCCCACCCGGGAAACTCACCCCTCTCTCCCTGTTTCTTTTCTCACCGCACACCCAACCCACTCACCCACTGACGCCCCGGCCCCACTGCCGCGCTGTCATCGTCATCCCCGCGCGACTAGTTCTTCCCCTCTTCCCCCTGTCGTTTCCTGCGTTGATTTCTCGGCTTCATTTCGCATTAATGCCACCAGTAATTCCTCCAGCGACCAAGATCGTTTAATATCCCCGCTCTCCTCTCTCTTTCCTCCAGTCACCACCCCACGAGAGCCCCTAGGCTGCGTGAATTTCTCGCTCGAAGCCCCACTGCTCCGACGTGCTCCAGCCATGATTCCGGCTAGCTCCGACCACGCCCCTTTCCCTAGCTCACATAGACGTGCTCTCCATCATCTCGTGCACCTGCCAGTGGCCTATGCTTGCTCGCGCGCGCCCCAAACGTCGGCAACAACTTCACCCGTGCGCCGCTGTTGTCTGCTTCAACTTCGACGATCTCTCCCCGTAAGTCCTGACCGCGCCTCTCCCTCTCATTGACGCTCTTGCACTCTACTCTTCCTTGCGCATCTAACGCCGTCCTCCTCTTGTATTTGATGCCTCGTAGCATCGCCTCCGACAACGACCGTGCGTGCCCAATGCCGGGAGCATCTCTGGCGAGAAATCAGCGTCGACTCCGTGCTCCCCTGTCCATCCTGCTGCCACCTTGAGCATCTACTCGCCACGGCGAACCCGGTGATCGCCTCCTTTCCCTCCCTTGCTTCCTAGAAACGCCAAAACATCACCACCCGACGCGCCACCGCCGCTCACCGTCGCTAGCGCCGCCAGTTCATGGCTAGTTTGATTAGGGCCGTTAGATTCGAATCATGCGGGTAAGATTAGGTAACTTAACTGAAACGGTATGCTTGATCTGAGCCGCACACAGTCACTTTAATCCAACATTCCACGTCGCATGGTCCACGCGAATCGGTATCGTCCAGTAGGAAACAGACACATGGCCTAGCTTTTGTTTTAAAAACAGAAATGAATCTATTAGATGTTTGAGTTTGAAAAATTCATAACTTTTGTTCTGCTTGGCCAAAAATTACAAACATTATATCAATCGATTCAGAAAAATGTAAACTTTGCAACTATGGCCTTAGTTTAGTATTTTGCTTCTGAAAAATTAGGTGTTTTTGCAGAAACATTAGTAACGCTATTTTGGTTATAAAAATTGTTTTGAAAATGATTTTTGAGTAAAACCTTTTGCAAATGGTTTTTGTTTTGAACTCTCTGACCCTAAACACTAAAATTTCAATTTTAAAATATATTTGTCTAAACACTAGAAATTATTCCTTTGGATAAAAGCATTTCTAGCAAAAACAAAAATGATTTAAATGGCCTATTTTCACTAACTTGTTTTCAAATGATTTTTCCACACTTATAAATGACCAGTAGGTGTTTCAAAAATGTTTATAGCCTTATTAGAAACCACTTTTTCGATAAAAAAAATCTTTTGCATGCTTGCATGGATTTCTTTGTTTTTATTATTTTATGTGGTGAATTGTTTGAATGCTAGTTTTGAATTTGTGCCTTGCTTGATTGAATTGTAGTGAACTTTGAAGAGTGTGACAATTGCAAGATCAAGGAGTGAACCTCGTTTCTCTACTAAAAAGGCAAGTGGTGGTTCATACATTTTGTCCTATTATTTTGACTATACACTAGTGATATTTTGACTAGGCCTTGCATGAATTTTTTTACTAAGTATATATGCTATGCCTTGGGAAATCCTAGTAGATGTTGTCTTAGTAGAATTATCCTAAGTTAGGAAACTTGCCATGTTATCATTCTTAGCTTAGCTAGTAGGAAACAAGGGTGGATTATTCATTCGATGAAATATTTCTAAGTCTATGACTTGTGTTTTGTTTAATAAAACAACTATGTGAATGAATCACCTGGGTGGAATGGTGAGAATGGTTTGTGTTGAGTGGTTACCCAGGTCCCATTTATATGGCCTACCCTGTGTATCACACTTGTGGAAAGCCACCGAGGAACAAAGAGATTTGAGATGTTAAGTGTTGAGAAGCTTCTAGTGCAGCCACATGGCAATCTGGGCTCTGCCTTGATCATATAGGTTGCAACAACTTAGCCAGATGGACAAAAGGTGGTAGGGGTGATAGGATGGAACGCTTCCATTTGGTCTAAGGGAAGGCTTCTGAAAGATCTCGTATCGAGGCATGTAGAGTCTTGTGGGGAAAGTGCACCACCTCTCGAGAGGGTAAAACCTAAGTACTTAGCCGTGTCCCCGACAATGGACAATTTGAGCATCAAAGGCGTTAAAGCTATCAAGGATCTCCTCATCCCAATTTTTAAGTTAATAGCTTGTGGTTGAACAAGGGTAAAGGTTCACCAATATCTATTGGTAGTTCCTTGGGTGATTTTGACAAACAAAAACTTAGTGTTTTCAACTAATAAGTAAAACCTTATTTTGAGCAAAGCATGCCTAAGATCCACTTAGCCAAATGCATGTAGATGATAGATACTATTATTCTACCATAGTATCACTTGCCAATACAATTCAAATGTATTGACCCTTGTGGCTGTAACTTATTATGTTGCAGGTTTGTTTGATGTTAGTGAAGTTTGTTGAGTAGGGATATCAAGTCTACAACCAACATGATTGCCTGTGGCACTTGAAGATGAAGGACTCCATGCTACTTAGTTATATCTGCTGCATTGTAATGAGATAGCCATATGAGCTATGTAAGATGTAATGAATTATTTTATTCCTGGTTATAAAGTTGTAATATGACCTTTGTTTCTTGATATTACATCTTAAACTGTGGATGCTAGCTATTCGATCCAAGGACTAGCATTGTAAACACATGGATCTCTACCTTATCAGGTTGGGACCTCTACACATGGTATTAGAGCACTGTGTTGCCTGTAAGATTGTAACCCTAGGATTGGACAAAACCCCTTAGAAAAATAGGAGTTGTATTTGTTCAAAATTATTTACAAACAATCTTGTAAAACTCTTTCCTCAACATTTTGTTTTGATTCTACATCTCTCCCTTTTCAACTTGTTGGACAAAGACTTCAACATGAGCAAGGACTTCACCATCACCAATGACTTCAACTTCAGTTTCACAAAGGACTTCAACTTGGACATCACCAAGGACTCCAGGTGAGACAAGAAATATTACTCAAGACTTGGAGACTAAGGAAACACAACTTAGGAGGAACCATCATCACCTTTGAACTTTGTGACCAAGATGCAAAATTTCTACCAAGGATACCATGATCTTGTTCATAAAGAAACAACTAAGAAGAATGGAATGATCTCAAGTGAACCCTATAGTTGGACCACCATACTAGTGTTTAGTTTAAATCGACTTGTTGATCATATGTTGATCACACCAACTTATGTGGTGTACCAAAAATATTTTGTTGCCTAAAAATATGCTTGAATCTTGTTGTTTGAGTGAAATGTATGATTGTGATTTCTTGCACATTGCTTTGTGTGAATTGTTGTGTGTGAGTAGAATTCTTCCTCTAGAAATATTTTGCCTAATCTAATACCAATCCAACCCAAACAGATGACTTCTCCAAGAGGCTCCAACATCAAGGATGGTAACAACAACCAATAGATGCACATGATAGAACAACTGCTAGCAACCCAAGCCCAGTTGAATCAAGTGAGAAGTCAGCTTTTAGCCAACAACATTGAGTTAGACCCAACCATGCTAAAGTTCTTGGAAACCCAATCCCAATTGCTGCAAAGGATGACCAATCAGATGATCAACATGAGAAGCAACCTTTCCCAAAGTGATTGTGACAACAATGATACCAAGGATGATATTATGGAAGGAACTCAAGCTTGTAGTATCTATGGAGACATAGGACACACTTACAAAGATCATATGGACCAATGCCCTAATTGTGAAGAGAAACATCCAGCTAGGCAATGCTCCACATCTCAAGTTACATGTTTCCTATGTGAAGGAAATGATCATGTCCCTATTAAATGCCCCATCTATCCTATAGTTCAATAGATAAAACAATATGGAATGCATCAAGTGTTTGGAAACCTCCATAAGGGAACAACTTCTACCAAGAAGGATGAAGACAAAGTCACACCTCAGTTTGCACCTCCATACATTGTAACTCACCATGGTGGACAAAAGAGGAAACATGGATGTTATCCTAGGAATCGTTCTAAGAACCAAGGAAGTTTTCCCACCTTTATGGTTAAGTATGAAGAACATGAACTAAGAGAACTCCTAGATTTGGAGAGACCCAAAAATAAGAAGGATATTAGCCAAGTGATGTGCCACAAATGCAAAGAGCTAGGCCATTATGCATCACATTGTCCAGAAAAGAAGGAAGACAAGACAAGCAAACCTATGAGGGACATCAACCTTGTCACATGTTTCAAGTGTGGTAACAAAGGACACTATGCAAACAACTGTCTAGAGAAGTTACACCAAGCTACCAAGTAAGCCAAGATGTAATATAGTTAGAAATCTTTTAAGGGTGGTAGAACCCTAGTTGTATTGAAGCCAACTTGTAACCTCTAGCCTTCTTGAATCTCGGGACGAGATTCCTTTTAAGGGTGGTAGTCTTTCACATCCCAAAATTTCCAAATTTTGAAATGTGAAAAATAAACAAACAAAAGAATTAATTATTGAAATTTAGGGTGAAAAGAAACTTTTTGCTTCTAAATGGAAACATCAAAACCCCACTTGAACAAAATTTGAATAAGAAAGCAACAAACAAATATTCCAAAGATCAAATGCATTTTATGCATGGAAAGAATCTTGAAATTAAACACTTGGAAAAGTTAAACCAAAAACCCTAAATCTTAATGAAAGAAATCATTTCCAAGATCTCCAAGACTATGGATTTGTTCCACATAAAAATTCATCAACAAACATTTCTAAATGATAAAAAATGATAAATAAAAATATTATAAAACCATAGAAATTGGTGTTGGGAATATGCCCTAGAGGCAATCATGTATGATCAGATTTACCATTGTATTCATAAAGATATAAAGTTGTCCTTGTATGAACATCTGATGTGTATCATTGAATATGTGATTCGGTTGTGGAACTATGAATTCATGTTGTTTGTACTAAATGTCCTTGGTCATTGAGGTTGTGCTGGACACACAACTTAGACCAATGTGAAAGTCGGCTTGATGAATCGGTTCCACTTGTCATGGGCATGGAGATGCCATTCCGACTTACACAGATTTGGCTAAAGAGTTTAGCGAGTCGGATTGACCCATATTGAGGTACAATGAACAAGTTGTCATTTGTTTATCTTAATCAATGTAATCCTTAGACCTGAGGTTGTTGCATAGTCCGAGATGAGGATCACCGACTTAGATTCTGTCAAACGCTGATCCGTAACTGGGCAGTTATAAAGACAGGGTTCGGGTCGACTGAGAATCAAGCTGCGTGATGTGAATAACCAAGATGGGATTTTGCCCCTCCACTCGGAAGGATATTCTCTAGGCCCTCTTGTGAGATATGATTCGGAAAGCATGGCCATGCACGACTCGGTTAAGTGTTAACCGAGGCGATCGACTAAGAGTTAGTCGGATGAATCACTTATCTCGGATCGAGAAGAGATTCGGACTATTTAAGGGATGACATATATTCGCCTATAGTCTGACAAGGTATATCGTGAGGCAAAAGTGACTCGAACACAAGTCACATTGGAAAGGAAAGTCGTCATGACTCTTTGGTAGTTGGGAGTCGGCACGTTCTGCTAGGAGCCGCTGCCGACTGATCGATTGTGAGTCGGACTCCAATCATGTCCAAGTAGCCATGAGCCTGCTGGGTCACACACTTAAGAGCGGGAGCAAGTTCGGATTGGATCTGAACTGGAAATCTGGTTGGGTTGGACCCGAGCCTGATTTGGACTGAGTCAGTGAGTCGGACTCACATGGAATAATATTATATGGGCTTTAGTGAATGGGCCGCGCGAGCAAAGCCCACGTTCACTCCCTATATATAGTGGAGCACCGTAACCCAGAAAGGTAAATCGTTGATCGTTTAGGTCATTCCATGTGTTGGAAACCCTAGCTCCACAGCAGTCCTGCCGTCGTAACGAACCTAGCAGTTCGCCGTCGGTGCTCCTCCTTGCACGTGTGGATACCAGCAGAGGTGATGTACGATCAGCACCAGGACGATCGGATCTCAAAGGACTGCACTGCATCAACTGACGCGCTTCATCAGTAATCCACAACTGCACGTCTAGTGGTAAACCTCGTGGCCTTCTACCTCAGCTAGATCTTGGGATCACCATGTTAGAGGGGAAATTTTTGTTTTATCTCTACGTGGCCCAACATCGATAGCTTCTGGTTTTAGGCTCGAGATCTCGCATATGTGATATGCGGTAGGCTGTAGATGAGATCTATATCCTGTTTTGGTGATCGATCTATGAGATAGATCGGTTTTGTATGAGGTTGATTGGATCAACTGTACTCAGGGAATGGTAGATCTGATTTCTGTGATCATACTGATGAGGTCGTGGAACGACATACCCCGACAGGTCGGCTTCCGCCATCGGGATAGACTGCGACACGTAAATCCAAAGGCGGTGATCGAAGATCAAAAAGTTTGATCGAATCGGAACAATGGACGGAATCCATGTCCGGATCGTAGATGAGATCTACGTTTTCAGAAAAATCATCGGAAAAATCCATGTCCGAGACCGACGGCTTCGCCCTGTCGTAGCGCCTTAGATGTTGTTGCGAGTTTCACAGCGCCGGTAGATATTATATCTATGCATAACTTGTTTTTGCAGGAAGTTGTGAATGGTATGGTTCATGTGCATGTGATGTATGTGTGTAATCCATACATGATCTGCGAATCACGGTTTTTGTCAGCCGGCTGGAGCCTAGGTGCTGTCATATTATTGTATAACGACCTGCGTGTCAGACTCTCCATGTAATTTACTTTACTAAGCTAGTGTAGCTGTTTGGAGAGCCCGGATGGCAAGTAAGGCGATGTACATGCTGGCGACATGGAGTAAGACGACAAGTGGCAAGAGTTGGCACGAGTCGGATTACGGGCTTTGTGGAGATCGAGATCGCCATGAAGGGAGCCATACCATTTCACATTATTTTTATTTTATTATGTGTTATTGTTATGTCTCTGTTTTACCTCTATTAGATAGTCGGTAAAATTTAATACCTCAAAGAAGGTCTAGTCGGTTTTCCCGCTAGTGTTTGCACCATCACAAGTCGGACATTTTTGGTAGTGGGCTCATAAAATTGAGGTGCTGCCAATTCTTTCCGACTAGGTGGGTTTGAGTCGAATCTTACTGCAGAAAGACTCGGTAAGCTAGACGGGTCTATCACAATGGTTATGGGGCTCGGGGAAAGTCATATGGGAGCCGGGGCATGTGATGCCACCCGTCCAACAGGAGTCGAATGAGATACGATTGACAAGGAGTTGTCTACCTAGATCACTTGGCGGCTAATGGTGATGCTAAAGCTCACTAGCCGACTTGCTTATTTAGGATCCTGAATCACTAAGCAACCATCAAAGGGGTGTTGGTTCTAGTGGGAGCATAAAGTATTAAAAAGTTTAATATGCTTGCTCTTTTATGAATACATGTCTTAAGTGTTTTGCATATTTTCTGTTGTAGATCATGGCACCAAGTAGCAGTCACTCTCAGATATCCGGTTTTGCGTTGAGAACCATTCTTGAGAAAGATAAACTGAACGACACTAATTTTACCAACTGGTATCGAAATCTGAGAATTGTTCTCAAACAAGAAAAGAAGGACCATGTCCTAGACACCCACTTCCAGATGAGCCGAATGAGAATGCGACTGTCGCTGGCACCAATGCCTACCGTCGGGCTAAGGATGAGTCCACGGATATTAGTTGTCTTATGCTTTCTCACATGGAACCGGACTTGCAAAAGCAGTTCGAGCATGTTGAGGCCTACGATATGATCGAAAGCCTCAAAAGTATGTTCCAGGCTCAGGCGAAGACTGAGAGGTATCAAGTCTCTCAGGCTTTGCTGAGTTGCAAGCTTAAGTATGGTGATCCACTGAGCCCGCATGTGATCAAAATGGTTGGTTACGTGCAGTCTCTGGAGAGGCTTGGCTACCCCATAAGCGAAGAGTTCGCTATGGATATAATTCTGAACTCTCTTCCTAGTGCATATGGGCAGTTCATTTCGAACTACCACATGCATGGTATGGATAAGAAGCTCACCGAATTACATGGGATGCTCAAGCAGGCAGAGGCGGATCTCAAGAAGGGCACCAGTCAAGTGTTGATGGTGCAGAATAAGGCTAAGTTCAAGAAGAGTTCTTGGACTAAGAATAAGGCTAAGTCAGGAGGAAAGCAAGCTCAGGACCCGGTACCAAGCGCTTCCTCAGGGACTAAGCCATCTCCTTTAGACGGATCCACTTGCTTCTACTGCAAGGCGGATGGCCACTGGAAGAGGAACTGTAGCAAGTACTTGGCCGACAAAGCCAAGAGTGGAGGTATGACTTCCGACTCAGGTACACTTGTTTGCAATGTTATAGACATATATCTTGCTGATGCACCTAATAGTTCTTGGGTATATGATACCGGATCAGTTATTCACATCTGCAACTCGTTGCAGGGACTGGTAAGAACTAGGAGCGTAGCAAGAGGCGAGGTTGATATTCGAGTCGGCAACAAAGCAAGAGTTGCCGTGTTGGAAGTCGGCACGATGCAACTTCACTTACCTTCTGGATTCATTATGGAACTGAATAATTGTTATTATGTTCCAGTGCTCAGTCGAAACATTATTTCTGCTTCATGTTTGATGAGGCAAGGCTATGAGTCAAATATCAAGAATAATGGTTGTTCTTTGTATTTGAATGACATGTTTCATGGATTTGCACCCGTCCAGAACGGGTTATTTATTTTGAATCTTGATGGTGAGTCGGTTTATAACATAAATGTTAAAAGGTTGAAACCAAATGATCTGAATATGGCTTACTTTTGGCACTGTCGGCTTGGTCATATAAGTTGGAAACGCATGAAGAATCTCCATGATGATGGACTCCTAACTTCGTTCGACTTGGAGTCGTTCGAGACATGCGAATCCTGCCTACTCAGAAAAATGACCAAGACACCTTTTGCAAAGAGTTGCGAAAGGGCGTCCGACTTGTTGGGACTAGTACATAGTGATGTATGTGTACCAATGAGCACGACAGCCAGGGGTGGTTATGAGTACTTCATTACCTTCACTGATGATTTGAATAGGTATGGATATATCTACTTGATGAAACATAAGTCGGAAGCATTTGAAAAGTTCAAAGAATTCCAGAATGAAGCACATAATCAACTCGGCAAGAAAATAAAGTTTCTTCGGTCGGACTGAGGAAGCGAATACATGAGCCATGAGTTTGATGACCATCTGAAAAGTTGTTGAATAGTTCCTCAACTTACTCCACCAGGAACGCCGCAAAGGAACGGTGTTTCGGAAAGGCAGAATCGGACCTTGTTGGACATGGTACGATCAATGATGAGTCGCACAGATCTGCCTTTATCGTTTTGGGGATATTGTCTAGAAACAGCGGCGTTCACACTAAACAGAGTACCATCAAAATCAGTAGAGAAGACACCGCATGATATGTGGACATGCAAAAAGCCGAGTCTGTCTTTTCTTAAGATTTGGGGTTGTGAAGCATTTGTCAAGCGACTACAGTCGGACAAGCTTACAGCCAAGTCGAATAAGTGTATTTTCGTGGGGTATCCGAGGGAAACCTTGGGTTACTACTTCTACAACCGAGAAGAGGGCAAAGTGTTTGTCGCTCGGAACGGTGTCTTCCTTGAGAAAGAGTTTCTCAGTCGGGGAGTAAGTGGGAGCATGATGCAGCTCGAAGAAATTCGAGAGGAACCGGCTAGAAGCGAGTCGGCAAAAACCTTGGAGGTTGAGCCGGTCGTGGCCGAGCCGCAAGACCAGACTATTTAAGATCGGCAAGATTACGAAGTGTTCGTGATGTGTTACTGTTAGACAGTGATGAGCCGGCAAATTATTCGGAAGCGATGGTGGAATCTGATTCCGAGTCATGGCTTGGAGCCATGAGATCCGAGTTAAAGTCCATGGATGAAAATCAAGTTTGGAACTTGGTTGATCCGCTAGACGGTGCAAGACTCATCGAGTGCAAATGGGTCTTTAAGGAGAAAACTTATATGGATGGAAATGTTTCCGTCTATAAAGCATGCCTTGTCGCGAAGGGGTTTCGACAAGTTCAAGGAGTTGATTACAACGAGACTTTCTCGCCCGTAGCGATGCTTAAATCAGTTCGGATCATGTTAGCGACAGCAGCCTATTTCGACTATGAGATTTGGCAGATGGATGTCAAAACGGCTTTCCTTAACGGAAATTTAACCGAGGACGTGTATATGATACAGCCTGAGGGTTTTGTCGATCCGGCTAATGCTGACAAAGTATGCAAACTTCAGAAATCCATTTATGGGTTGAAGCAAGCATCTCAGAGTTGGAATATTCGCTTTGATGAGGTAGTCAAATCGTTTGGCTTCATCAAGAGTGATCATGATTCTTGTTTGTACAAGAAGTTTAGTGGGAACAAAGTAAACTTTCTAATCTTATATGTAAATGACATATTATTGATTGGAAATGATGTCCACATGTTGCAAGAAACCAAGGAATCATTGGAAAGGAGTTTCTCAATGAAAGACTTGGGCGAGGCAACATATATCCTCGGAATCCGGATCTATAGAGATAGATCAAGACAGCTCATTGGATTGAGTCAGAGTACTTATTTGGACAAAGTGTTGAAGAAGTTCAACATGGAATCTTCTAAGAAGGGGTTCTTACCAATGTCCCATGGTGTAAAACTTAGCAAGACTCAGTGTCCTTCGACAACTGATGAGCAAAGTCGGATGAGTGCGATTCCATATGCTTCTGCAGTTGGATCCATCATGTATGCCATGATTTGTACTAGGCCGGATGTTTCCTATGCTTTAAGTGTTGTGAGCAGATACCAGGCTGATCCTGGAGACATCCACTGGACATCGGCTAAAAATATCCTAAAGTACTTGAGAAGGACTAAGGATATGTTCTTGGTTTATGGTGGTGAAGATGAACTCAGTGTAAAGGTTACAAGGATGTGAGTTATCTTACCGACTCTGATGATTCTCGTTCGCAATCCGGATACGTGTTTATTATAAATGGAGGTGCTATGAGATGGAAGAGTTCCAAGCAAGAGACTGTGTCTGCATCTACAACAGAGGCTGAGTATATTGCCGCCTCGAGGCAAAGAATAAGTCGCTTGGATGAGGAATTTCCTCATGGATCTTGGTGTGGTTCAGGGCTCGTCCAATCCGTTGGACGTGTATTGTGACAACAATGGTGCTATTGCACAAGCCAAGGAACCTATACAACACCATAAGAACAAGCACATACTCATGCGGTACCACCTGATTCGCCAGTTCGTGGATCCAGGTGATATCAAGTTATGCAAGGTACACACAGATGCAAATATTGCGGATCCGTTGACAAAGACGTTACCACAGCCAAAGCATGAGGCACATTTGAGAGCCATGGGCATTAGATGCTTAGACATGTGATGTCAGAAGATTGACTCTAGTGCAAGTGGGAGACTGTTGGGAATATGCCCTAGAGGCAATCATGTATGATGAGATTTCCCATTGTATTCATAAATATATAAAGTTGTCCTTGTATGAACATCTGATGTTTATCATTGAATATGTGATTCGGTTGTGGAACTATGAATTCATCTTGTTTGTACTAAATGTCCTTGGTCATTGAGGTTGTGCTGGACACACAACTTAGACCAATGTGAAAGTCGGCTTGATGACTCGATTACACTTGTCATGGGCATGGAGATGCCATTCCGACTTACACAGATTTGGCTAAAGAGTTTAGCGATTAGGATTGACCCATATTGAGGTACAACGAACAAGTTGTCATTTGTATATCTCAATCAATGTAAGGTTGTTGCATAGTCCGAGTTGAGGATCACCGACTTAGGTTCTGTCAAACGCTGATCCGTGAATCGGGCTTATAAAGCGGGTTCGGGTCAGAGAATCAAGCTGCATGATGTGAATAACCAAGATGGGATTTTGCCCCTCCACTCGGAGAGATATTCTCTTGGCCCTCTTGTGAGATATGATTCGGAAAGCATGGCCATGCACGACTCGGTTAAGTGTTAACCGAGGCGATCGACTAAGAGTTAGTTGGGTGAATCACTTATCTCGGATCGAGAAGAGAGTCGGACTATTTTAGGGATGACATATATTCGCCTATAGTCTGACAAGGTATATCGTCAGGCAAAAGGGACTCGGACGCAAGTCACATTGGAAAGGCAAGTCGTCATGACTCTTTGGTACTTGGGAGTCGTCACGTTCTGCTAGGAGCCGCTGTCGACTGATCGATGAGTCGGACTCCAATCGTGTCCAAGTAGCCATGAGCCTGCCGGGTCACACACTTAAGAGCGGGAGAAAGTTTGGATTGGATCTAAACTGGAAATCTGGTTGCGTTGGACCCGAGCCTGATTTAGACTGAGTCAGTGAGTCGGACTCACATGGACTAATATTATATGGGCTTTAGTGAATGGGCCACGCGAGCAGAGCCCATGTTCACTCCCTATATATAGTGGAGCACCGTAACCCAGAAAGGTAGGTTAGGTCATTCCATGTGTTGGAAACCCTAGCTCCACAGCAGTCCTGAGCAGTTCGCTGCCAGTGCTCCTCCTTGCACGTGTGGATACCAGCAGAGGTGTTGTACGATCAGCACCAGGATGATCTGATCGCAAAGGATCAAGATCATCAATCGACGCTTCATCGAATTGCAATCGCTGCGTCTAGTGGTAAACCTCGTGGCCTTCTACCTCAGCTAGATCTTGGGATCACCACGTTAGAGGGGAAATTTTTGTTTTATCTCTACGTGGCCCAACAATTGGTTTCATTCAAATTGGAGACATGGATAAAAACTTATGAATTTAATAAGATAAAAGAAAATAAATTCCAAAGAAAATAAAGCTCCTAGCTAAAATCCATACCAAATTGTGAGGAAAATAATCCTCAAAGTATTTAAAAAGATAAAAAAATATTAAATAAAACTATACAAATTGGAATCACCAATTTTGGAACTATAAATAAAAAGATATGAATTTTATAAGACAAGGAAAGAATTAAATAAATAAGAAATTATTTAAAAGGCAATTTAAATCTTGGCCAAATCCATAAGCAAATGGAATAAAAAGTAATTTAAATAAAATAAGAGAATAAAATATTATTAAATAAAATTGTATGGGTGAACCATATTCAATTTTATTTGAATGAAGACAAAATTCCTAATATAAATGATTAATTAAATAATGAGAAAAATAATTGAAATTGCCAAAGTGGATTAAAATTTGTCTAATTAATTTAAAAAGAATAAAAGATTAATTAAATAAAATTATATGGTTTGGAACCATATTCAAATTATTTAAATAAAGAGAAAAGACCTAATTTAAATGAATTATTAAACCATAAGAAAATATTTGAATATTGCCAAAGTGGACTTTTAACACATTAATAAAATAGTAAAAACCTACTAAAAAAGTTCTGGAAGGATTTGAATTCAAATAAATGTTTAAAACATTTGAATCAAATGAAAACAGAAAAAGGAAATCGAAAAAGGAAATGAAATAAGCAGAAAAAATAAAACAGACCCAACCCACTTGCCCCAGCCCAATCTGGCCCAACTACAGCCCACCTAGGAAACTCACCCCTCTCTCCCTGTTTCTTTTCTCACCGCACACCCAACCCACTCACCCAGTGACGCCTCGGCCCCACTCATCACACATCATCGCCCCCCTGTGACTAGTTCTTCCTCTTCCCCACCGCTTTCGCGTTGATTTCTCGGCTTCAATTCGTGTTTATGCCCGCCACTTGCAAGCCTTAACAACTGAGTTGTCAGTTCAGCTGCACCTGGAAATAGTTCTTGCTCACAGAATTTTATCAGTAGCAATAGTTTGGTAGTAGCAACAGCAAAGCAACAGCAACAGTGAACCTCACGGAATCGAAAAATGCTCTCGCGGCGGGCTGCTCCCCGTGGGCGACTGGTTCGTGCTGCGCCACCAGCTCCCCGTGCCCCTTCCTCAACCATTTCTCCCTTGCCGTCGCTGGCGTGCGCTGCTGGACAAAGCCCGCGCGGTATGGGTAGTGGCGGGCTCTCAACTCTACCCACTCAACGAGAATCCAGCGTGTGGCGGCTTCATCTTCTCATGGTGCGGCTAAGGTGGCGACTCGTCCCTTGCGGCGATTTGGCACATGAGACGTTGCGGTGCGGTGTTGGCGGGGTTTAGGTGCGGGCGATCGATGATGGTATTTGGTGGAGCTAGGAACCCTGGTGGCGTGGGCCAGCAGGCCCAGATCTGGGTCCTCCGGTCCTAGACTATGTGGAGGCTGGTCCTGGCGTTGCAGTGTTCTACCCTGGCCTTCGACCACAGACCGGCGGTTGCTCGACAACGGCACAATTGCGATTTTGAGATGACAAGGGTAGGTTGCAGCATGGACTTGCAAGTGGATGATGATGGAGGATATGGCGCGACAACATGGCAGCGGGGCTAATCAGTCACGTGGGGCCTGATAGGCCCTACTACCGCGTCTAGTGACCGCACCTAGCAGCGGAGGATGGAGGTTGATTCCTTGGTGACCGTGGTGTTGCCAGAGGCCAAATCCGAGCCTACAAGTCTAGATATAGTGCACATGAGAATAACTGGTAGTGCATCTCTACGAGTAACTATTATCACAACAGGAAAACTCGAAGGCGCCTAGGGCTAGAGGCTATGCCGACTGCCAAAAGTCAGGGCCGTCGACGTAGGCCACGAGTCGGGCACCCCATAAAGCTGACCGTCGACATAGGATTGTTGTGCCAATGGCAATGCCCTCGGCATAACTTTCATATCTACGCCGACGGCAATGCCCTCGGCATAGCTATTTTCTCTTTTACCACATTAATATTAGAACAATAATAACTAAATCATTATAATTCACAAAAGTACAAATAATATATCAGAATTTGCAGAAAAATAAAATCTATCTATCTACACTCAAATATTACAAATTTTTGAATAAAAATTAACTAAAACATAAAACATTACATATAGTTTAAAACATGCATAAGAAATTCAAAAACAATACAAACAATGTAAAACTTTCACGTGGTTTCATATTATGTGATCTAGTTGCAATGAGAAATATTAAACTTGGAATACTGTAAATATCACAAAAAAACCTTCTCAAAATGAGTTACAAAGTTCGAAGTTTCATGACTTTTAAGCCAAACGACCAATGTTTTGGCTAGAATTACGGCATAGTTTATGATACTATGCCCATATTATGCACACATGTGTGCATCTTGGAATGGCTTACAATATTGCAAGAGGAAGTTTTCCTTTTCGTCGTACAAAAAAAATGATTTTCCATTTTCCGAGTGTCAAAAAACGGGGTGTTTTGTGAAGCAACCAACAAATGGAAGTTTCACATTGGTACTACCCCATTTTAAAAAAATACTAGACAACCTTATATGTACAATTTCCCAACTAGAGTATCTTAAACCTTTTCATCCACCCCTCATAAAAAGAAAAATTACATCCAAATCGGTAGGAAATCGGTCAGATTTGAACTACAAGTACATGATTTAGTGCTAATGATTTTTTGGAAAAATCATTTTTAGGTTCACAATATGCTATTTCATCAGATATCCACTACAAGTTTAGTGAGACTCGGCGCAAGACTAAGAATCTTCATGCCTGCTGTTTTGACCATAGTTTGTAACAAGCATAATAAATTAAAAAATGACTCAAATAATGTAAAACCTTCGCGTGGTGTCATATTATGTGATATTGTTGCAAGGGAAATATAAAATTGAAATA
This sequence comes from Avena longiglumis, assembly GCA_030063025.1. Classification (NCBI taxonomy): domain Eukaryota; kingdom Viridiplantae; phylum Streptophyta; class Magnoliopsida; order Poales; family Poaceae; genus Avena; species Avena longiglumis. The sequence goes on from CP125975.1 coordinate 518,569,241, forward strand.
TTGTAAATATCATAAAAGACCTTCTCAAAATGAGCTATCATGTTCGAGGTTTCATGGCTTTCAAGCCAAACAATCAATGTTATGGCTAGAATCGTGGCATAGTTTGTGATAATGTGCCCACATTCTGCACACATGTGCATCTTGAGATGGATTACAATTTTCCAGTAGGAAGTTTTCCTTTTCATCACATCAAAACGTCATTTTCTATTTTCTGAGTGCCAAAAATAGAATGTTTTGTGAAGCAACCGAAAAATGAAAGTTTCACATTAGTACTACTCCATTTTTCAAAAAATAGACCACCTTAGATATACAATTTCCCAACCAGGATATCTTAAAGCTTTCCGTTCACCCCCTCATAAAAAGACAAATTCTTTCCGACTGGTAGGAATTCGGTCAGATTTGAACTGCAGGTACATGATTTAATGCTTATGATTTTTTGGAAAAAATATTTTTAGGTTCACAATATGCTATTTTATCAGAGATCCACTGTAAGTTTAGCGAGGCTCGGCTCCGGGTTAAGAATATTAGTGCTCGTCGTTTTGACCATAGTTTGTAACGGCTATAAGAAATTAAAAAAGGATCCAAATAATGTAAAACCTGCGCGTGGTGTCATATTATGTTATATTATTTTAAAAAATATATCAAACTTCGAATATTATAAATATCATAAAAAAACCTTCTCAAAATGAGCTATCATGTTCGAGGTTTCATGGCTTTCAAGCCAAACGGCCAGTGTCATAGATAGAATCGTGGCATAGTTTGTGATAATGTGTCCATATTATGCACATGTATATCTTGGGATGGCTTACAATCTTGTAGGAGGAAGTTTTTTTTATCACACCAAAAAGCTATTTTCCATTTTTCGAGTGCAAAAAAAGGGTGATTTGTGAAGCAACCATCAAAAGAATGTTTCACATTGGTACTATCACATTTTTCAAAAATACTAGAACACCTTACATGTATAATTTCACAACTGGGATATCTTACACCTTTCCGTCCATCCCTCATAAAAAAGACAAATTTCTACCAAATCGGTAGGAAGTTGGTCAGATTTGAACTACATATACACGATCTAATGCTCATGATTTTTTAGAAAAAACATTTTTAGGTTCACAATATGCTATTTCATCAAAGATCCACTTCAAGTTTAGTGAGGCTTAGCCCCGGGCTAAGAATCTTAATGCCCGTCATTTTGACCATAGTTTGTAAAGATTATAATAAATTAAAAAATGATCCAAATAATGTAAAACATGCGCGTGGTGTCATATTATGTGATATTGTTTCAAGGGAAAATATCAAACTTGAAGTATTGTAAGTATCACAAAAACCTTCTCAAAATAAGCTATTATGTTCGAGGTTTTATGGCTTTCAAGCCAAACGACCAATGTTATGGATAGAATCACAGCATACTTTATGATAATGTATCCATATTTTTCACATGTACATCTTGGGATGACTTACAATTTTATAGGAGGAAGTTTTCCTTTTTATCACATCAAAAAGCCGTTTTCTATTTTTCGACTGCAAAAAAGGGATGTTTCGTGAATCAACCACCAAAATAAAGTTTCATATTGGTACTATCACATTTTTCAAAAATACTAGAACACCTTACAAATACAATTTCACAATCGGGATATCTTACATCTTTCATCCACCCCTCATAAAAAAGACAAATTGTCGCTGAATCAGTAGGAAGTCGGTCAGAATTAAACTACATATACACGATATAATGCTCATGATTTTTTGGAAAAAGCATTTTTAGATTCACAATATGTTATTTCATCAAAGATCCACTGCAAGTTTAGCGAAGCTCAGCCTCGGGCTAAGAATCTTCATGCCCGTCGTTTTAACTATAGTTTGAAATGAGCAAAAACATTATAGCTAGAATCATGGAATAGTTTGTGATAAGATGATATGGATATCATAATTGGATTCCTATCATTTTTCTAATCAATTTAGACATATTATTTGTCAAATTCTGATTTACGGATTTAAATATATTAATTAATCCATATTAAATAGAAAATTACAAAAAGTAAAATCATTATATTTTTATTTGAATTCAATAATACTATTACTTACTAGCACAAATGCCCGTGCGTTGCTACGGGCGAGAAAAACGCTCCCCTAAGAAAAACTTAATTTTCTCTTGTGTGATCCTGCAAAATATGTAATTATTATTCAATCATACGAGTCGGTACACATATCAATTGGTAAAAATGTGTTTATACAAATAATTCTATATAGTTAGTGGAATAACCATAGAAAATAATAAGAGCCAACTATGGGTTCCTGACCTACTATTTCCTTGATATCTGCCCTTCTTCTTCCAAATGAAATGAGATCACATAATCACAGCTTCTTTCCTCGTCGGCAGTTGGCTTTGCTCAATGTAAGGACATAATCTCGTGTATTTCAATGTGGCGCATATAAGATCCAGAGAATTTCAGCCACAGAGGGTCTGTCTGTCTGCGATTTGCAGATGGCTAAATGTCATCGTCTAGGATTTTACTAAAATAGCGGCATGATGTGTGTTACAGCAGCAACGGTAGTATACATGCACCAGTAACGCGCACTCTATTCTTATCGCTAATGAAGATCTTCTACATTACCAATTATAAACCCAAATCTGCAACTGTAGCTGTGAATCCATGTACGCACATGGGTAGAACAGGCATAGGAAATCGAGAGTGAAAATGTATATATAACAGACATCGACATTTGAGATTGAATCCGCAACCATGAAATCTTGGATCTGACCATAAAGTACCAATCGACATCCATAAATATAAAATTGGATCAAGAACATATCCTGTGTAACCAAAATTTGGAACTAACAGCCAATCCCCATCCGTGCACCCACGCTGACACCAATCCCCATCAGCGAAAATCATAGAGAAACAAATCCATGAAAAATATCCATACAGTCAGTTGCGTCAATTCCCACCTTCGGCTGCAAGCCATCGCCTCTCTTCGTAGGGCCAATTGAGAATCCTCTTGGCTAGCAAGATCCAAGTCGGTGTTCTGACCGACATCGAGGATTAGAACAAAACAACTTCTCCATGTCTCTCAATTTCCCTCATATTGTCTCAGTCAATCAGCTGCAAACATCAATATCAGTAGCTAGCAAATCAGTTGTTGTGGCATTTTAACTAGCTTGGCCATTGAGTCCCGTCCTGTACTTATACTGAAGTTCAAAGTGAAAAATAGATCAGCCAAAGTGAGTAGAACCATAAAAGCAAGTGAGCGATGGAGAGAGAGAAATCCACCACCGCCATTCACACACGTCTTGTGCTCGCCTCTCAGTCTTGTGGCCGGCCCTATGCACCGCCGCCGTTGGTGAGGAGACAGAGGAGGCCCGAGAGAAAGAAAGATATGAGGGGAAACACCTCGACGCACGTGGCCGGCCCTTGTCCATGCCCGCCCCTGTACCGCCCGTGGTCCCCTTCGCTCGTCGGTATCCCTCCATCGCCGCCCATGCCCAGGCCCGCGCCTCCCTTCTCTCCATCAGCGCCAGGTCCCCGCGCGGGTTCTCCGATGTCCAGTGGCCGTGGAGGCGTTCAGGACGCTGCCTGCGTTCTTCTCTCTTTGAAGCGAAGGGTAGGAGTAGGGGTATGAAGAGGGGCGTGATGGAGCAGGTCCATGGGAGCGTCACCATATCAGAGGCGCGTCGATGCGGACGCATCAACGACGGGGAGGCTGACGTTCGACACTTCAACGCCGCCTGGTCGGAACAGTCGGAGTCCATATGGAGCGAGGAAACGCGTCGTCGGGAAGCCTAAACCGAATCGACGTTGATCAGTTTTCTTTGGATACGCGGAGTTTGTTTCCTCCACGGCTTGCTTTGCTGGACCGATGTTTTCTCCCGGGAAGCATTGCGCAAGCGGACGACGTACAAAGTTGCATAGGATGAAAACCACCTCTAGACAAATTATATAGTAGAGATTCATTGGTGTTATTTAAATAATTTTTTGTAATTTCAAAAAGCAAAAACGTGTGCTAAAATGATATAAGCGTTAATAGGATTGATATGATAATATTGACAATAAGGTACAAATTGCTTCGCGGAAACTCATTCGGAAGGAACGAAGAAGTTAAGCGTGGTGATGGAGTAGTGTGAGGATTGATGACTGACCAGGAAGTTTGACCAAAACTATAATTTGACCAAAGATTAAGTGTAATTAGTGTTTAAAATATTTCAAGTGAGAGATTGACGAGTAAAACAATTCAAAGATTAAAAAAAATTGAAGAAAAATTGAAAAACAAAATTGAATACTTTTACAACCGGCCATTAGGCTATGCCGATAGGGTTATGCCGAGGGAAAAGCCATTGGCGTAGCCTATGCCGACGGTAATTCCTGTGCCGACAGCCAAAAGTGCCTGGGTCGACAAGGCATTATGCCGAGGGGGGATACTCTGAGGGATGCTCTCGGCATAGCCTGTGCCAACGACATTTTAGGGCTGTGCCGAGGGCAGTTGGCCCTCGGTACACCATAGTTTTCCTGTAGTGTATTGTTATAGGTGATAGACGTGCCATCTGATATTCAACATTGGACTACATCAAGAATCTATATTTGATGTGTGGGGGAGGGGGAGTCAACATGCACATGAAAGGTCGATATTTGTGTCTTAAACTAGAGAGGACTACAAGCTTGTTAGAGATAATTGCTGATACACTAGTGCACACGTACCCCTCTAACATCGGTTTGGAGGGCCCTCTAACAGCGGTTGTAGAACCGCTGTTGAGGGTTCGGTGTTAGAGGGCCCCCCTTTAACACTGGTTCTTTATACGAACCGGTGTTAAAGGGTGGCGCACGTGGGGCTGCCGCAGCGCTCAGTCCCCCCCCTTTAACACCGGTTCATAACACGAACCGGTGTTAAAGGTTCTGTGCCGCGGCAGGAAAAAGAGATAAATCTCTACCGCGGCAGGAAAACGGCCTAAATCTCTGCCATGGCGAGTTACGCCTGCCCCGTTAAGGCGTATTTGGCCGGTGGGGCGGGGAGGGGGAATCGATCGGGAGCGGTATACACATACATCGTCATCGGTACATACGAGTACATGAATAATTAAGCAACTATTATTATACACAACATCTTCATTGTATGGTATTCTCCGTAAACGTTGAAGCATCAAGTACAAGACAAACACGTTCAAGCATATATACAACGTTCATTTTGGTGGATATCTAAATAGTTCTCCGCCAGGCATGGCGACCTCATCAAGTATGAACCTCGCCAATTCCTCTTGAATGGCTCGTATGCGGTCAAATGGTAGGAGTTGGTCCCGCATCCGTTCGATCTGAATATATATGAAGAATTGGGTCAATATATATAAGAATAAAACTCAACACAATTGATGGTAATAAAATAATATTGTGTACTTTGTTTACTTACTCTAAGTTGTTCTAGTGTGGCTTGGCCCGTCGCACATATCGTGTTGCGAATGAACTCGCAAACATAGTACCCACATAAGTTATTACCGTGTCCCGATGCGCGCACTTTACGAGAATAGAGAGTCCAATCAAAATAATAATCAATAAAGCATGATATAATGGAATTAGAAGCAGAATCAAAGAGATACGCAGACCTAGCTAGCTAGTATTACTTATATTTTGGTCTACAAATTTTAGTTCTTCTGACCATTCACCCACGGTCCTGCCCGTGAACCTTTTCCAAACCCTGTCCGGCAAAGAAAATGGATAAAGGAGTAATTAATTACTTGTTGTCACGAAAGTTGCCGATCTAGTGCGATAATATGATTGAAATTACCTCTGGAGCATCTCTCTAAAGTCCTCTATGAACCCATAATACGTGGTCTTTTGCCCATTGTCTTCTTCTGCATCGAAGAGGACACCACTATTTTGGTTGGTGCTCTTTTTATCTTGGCCTATCGTGTAAAATGTATTCCCATTTATCTCATATCCTTGGAAAGTACATACAGTCGAAGATGGTGTCCTGGCCAACAAGTACAGCTGATCCCCAACAGTGGTGTTATTCATGAGAAGTCTTTGCAGTCAGCCGCCAAAACTCGCCATGTGTTCACTTATAATCCATTCATCAGACTGTCCTGGGTGTTTGAGGCGTATTAAATTCTTGTGTTCATTGATATACGGGGGAAACCAAGATAGATCTTTGTAAAACCGTGTAGTGTGCTTGATTGAGAGAATGTCCGTCCCTACATATCATTGCTTTACATCCTAGGGTGCCTTTTCCACGCAGTCTCCCCTCATGTCGTGATTCTAGAACACCAATCGCCTTAAGGTCAGGAATAAAATCAACACAGAACTCAATGACCTCCTCTGTTACGTAGCCCTTGGAGATGCTTCCTTCTGGCCTAGCACGGTTATGAACATATTTCTTTAAGACTCCCATGTACCTCTCAAAGGGGAACATATTATGTAGAAATATAGGACCGAGACTGGCAATATCTTCTACTAGGTGAATCAGGAGATGCGTCATAATATTGAAGAAGGATGGTGGGAACACCAACTCAAAGCTGACAAGACATTGGGCCACATCTGTCTGTAACCCTGGTAGGCTTTCTGGATCGATTACCTTCTGAGATATTGCATTGAGGAATGCACATAGCTTCACAATGGGTACTCGAACATTTTCAGGTAGAAGCCCCCTCAATGCAATCGGAAGCAATTGTGTCATAATCACGTGGCAGTCATGAGACTTCAGATTTTGAAATTTTTTCTCTGCCATATTTATTATTCCCTTTATATTCAACGAGAAGCCAGACGGGACCTTGATACTGCTCAGGCATTCAAAAAATATTTCCTTCTCTGCTTTGGTAAGAGCGTAGCTGGCAGGAGTTAAGTGGCATCATTTACCCTTCTCGTTCTGAGGATGCATAGGCTCTTTAGGGTCTTTCAGACGTTGCTGGTCCTGCCATGCTTCCGGTGTATCTTTTGTCTTCTCATACACTCCTAGGAAGCCTAGCAGGTTCACGCAAACATTCTTCGTCACGTGCATCACGTCGATTGAAGAGCGGACCTCTAAGACTTTCCAATAGGCTAGGTCCCAAAATATAGATTGCTTCTTCCACATGGGCACGTGTCCGGCATCGTCATTGGAACAGATAGACTGCCAGGACCTTTTCCAAAGATTACTTCTAGGTCCTTGACCATACCAAATACCTCCTCTCCGGTACGGATGATAGGCTTCCTCCGGGGTTCTGCCAGACGTTTGAAATGCTTGCCTTTCTTTCTTACTGGATGCAGGTTCGGAAGAAATCGACGATACCCTAGGTACACAACATTCTTACATTTATCCAAATATACACTTTCAGTCTCATCTAAATAGTGTGTGCATGCATTGTATCCCTTGTTTTTCTGCCCTGAAATGTTACTAAGAGCAGGCCAATCATTGATGGTTACGAAAAGCAATGCTCGTAGGTCAAATGGCTCCTCTTTGTGCTCATCCCACATACGTACACCTGGTTTGGCCCACAGCTGTAAAAGTTCTTCAACTAATGGCCTTAGGTACACATCAATGTCGTTGCCGGGTTGCCTCGGGCCTTGAATGAGCACTGATATCATAATGAACTTCCTCTTCATACACAACCAAGGAGGAAGGTTATAGATACATAGAGTCACAGGCCAGGTGCTGTGACTGCAGCTCTGCTCACTAAAAGGATTCATGCCATCTGTACTTAGACCAAACCTTAAGTTTCTTGCGTCACGTGCGAAGTCCGGGTACTCCCGCTCGACTTTTATCCACTGTGACCCATCAGCGGGGTGTCTCAACATCGCGTCTTTCTTACGATATTCCATGTGCCATCGCAACAACTTGGCATGCTCTTTATTTCTGAAGAGACGTTTTAACCGTGGTATTATAGGAGCATACCACATAACCTTGGCAGGAACCTTCTTCCTACGGGCCTCGCCCTCAACATCGCCAGGATCGTCTCGTCTGATCTTATACCGCAGTGCAGTGCATACCGGACATGCATCCAAATTCTCATACTTCTCACCACGGTAGAGGATGCAGTCATTAATGCAAGCATGTATCTTCTGCACGTCTAATCCTAGAGGGCAGACAACCTTCTTTGCTTGGTATGTACTATCGGGAAACTCATTATTTCTTGGAAGAAGATTCTTCATTTTTACCAACAACTTTGAAAATGCGTTTGTCACACCGTTCTCTGCCTTCCATTGCAGCAAATCCAGTGTGGTACCTAGCTTTTTGTGGCCATCTTCGCAAGTTGGGTACAACAATGTTTTGTGATCCTTTTACATCTGCTCCAGCTTCTCCTTCTCCTTTTCAGTTTCACATTCTTCCTTTGCATCAGTAATGGCCCGACCAAGATCGTCATCAGCGGGCCCATCTGCTGCCTCTTGATCTTCATTATCTACCCCCGTTGTAGTATCATCATATTTAGGATACATATTATGATAGTTGTCATCATCCTCTTCTTCTTCGTTGTCTTCCATCACAACCCCTTTTTCTCCGTGCTTGCTCCAACAATTATAGCTGGGCATGAAACCGGATCGAAGCAGGTGGGCGTGAATGGTTCTGGTATTTGAGTAGTCTTTCTTGTTCTGACAGTGAACACACAGACAACACATAAAACCATTGTGACCACGGTTTGCATTAGCCACAACAATGAAATTTTGGAGGCCCATAATGTACTCGGAAGTGCGGCGGTCACCGTACATCCATTGTCGGTTCATCTGTATTAATATATAGTATATATCAAAAATTAATAGGGAGAAGACCATTTATATATAGTACATCAATGACACATGAAAGGATAGTTGCCGACCTCGACCGAGAAGGAAAGAGCAACGAGAAAACTTATTTTGAGCTCTCGGGCATTTCACCGAACACCTCTTGTGCATACGAAAAAAACATAAACTAGCACACTTCACACCCTCTTGCTAGGCTCCAAAATGAGATAGTGAAAAAATGGAAGAGTGGGGTGTGGGCTGCGGTGTCTTATATAGCCCCCCTGTAACACCGGTTCAAGCCACGAACCGGTGTTAAAGAGAGTGCGCTGCCATCGGTGAGGCCTTTAACACCGGTTCGTGCCACGAACCGGTGTTAAAGGGGGGCTCCTTTTTGCTGCACGGGCCACGCTGGTACGGGACCCCCCTTTAACATCGGTTCGTAGAAGAACCGGTGTTAAAGCCCATTTCCAGGATCAAACAAAGGCCTCGTTTCCACTAGTGATACGAAGGCATTGTTTTCCACAACCGATAAACTAGAGTGAGTTTTGTTGGCACAAGCCACTAGTAGAAAAAGGATCTTCGGTTCGGTCCAGAGTCTAACACTAATCCCGATTTATTACGGGCCGGGACTAGTATGAGCACTAGTCCCGATTCGTACCGTTTTCGATGGCTAGGTGCTCGAGAAAACTCTAGTCCCAGATCGTTTTGGACCTTTAGTTCCGGCCGTGATATGGCCCGGGACTAAAGGGGTTTGGGCACGGGAAACACCCTTTAGTCCCGGGTCGCCCGAGACTAAAGGGGTGCGGGCCGCGAAAGGAAAACTTAAAATAGCTATAAGATGTCGGAAAAAATGTACAACCTATCAAAATATGCAGAAAAAATTGGGAGTTTGATTTCAACTGCCTTAGGCCGTTTTGGATTATTTTAGATTTTTAAAATTCGAAAAGGAAAAAAGTTATTTAAACTATTAATTTTTTTTGCAATTTTATTTATTTCATATTTGGATTCCTCATATTTTTCTGATAATTATGGATATATTTTTTGTCGAATTTCAATTTACAGATTTAAAGATATTATTTATGCCATATTAAATGAATAAATGGCAAAAAATGAATAAAATATTATTTTATTTAGTTTTTACTTTCATTAGATTAAAATATTATTATTACTTATTTATTGTTATTTACTAAAATAGTTGTTTGTAATTTCAAAAAATAAAGATGTATGGCATATTGATATGGGCTAATAGGATTGATATGGTAGTGTTGACAACAAGATACAAATGGCTTCGCGCAAGGACATCTTGATGGAATAGAGAAGTTAAGCATGCTTAGGGTGAAGTAGTGCTAATATGGATGACCGATCGGAAAGTTTGACCACAAGTGTAATTTGACCTAAGATACTTAGTGCTAAAAATGTTGCAAGTGAGAGGATTACGAGTCAAACAATTCAAAAGTTCAAGAAAAATTCAAAAACAAATTCGAAAAAACAAAAAAAATCTTTAGTCCAGGGTCGTATTATGACCGGGGACTAAAGTTCCTTCGTCCCCCCGCTGCAAAAATGGCCATGCGGTGGCCCTCTAGTCCCAGGTTGTAATAAACCGGGACTAAAGATAGGGGCCTTTAGTCCCGATTTCACAGTACCGGATGTAAAACCAGAACTAAAGGCCCTTACAAACTGAGACTATATGCCCTTTTTTCCACTAGTGAGGATAGTGCTCCTAGGGTCATTTTAGGGGTATAGAGACATGGAGCCCATCAATATGGACGCCATGTGTCGTTCCCACGGTTTTTAGGGGTTAGCGGTTCCACGGGCTTCAGATCAATCAGATACATGTCTCGGGGATGGGGAGCCGACGGCTACCCCACAAGGAACAAAGGTAGCTGGCCAATGTTTCCTTTCCTGGGGACATACCACCCAGTGACCAGGTTTCATCTGACCCACCCTAGACATCGACATCACGATTCAACCACGTCGCACGCATTGGAGGAATCAGAGCGCCACATTGCATCCATGAAATCCCTGCGGCTCGCAGGGTCCTAGGCCGGATTCCTCCCTAGATCCCGACTGCGAACCCGGAGAACAATTAATGAAGACCACAAATTAAAAATATAAACTTGTTGTGCCAAACCAGTATGATTGCCTCTTAATAGCCGAGATCTTGGACACGCGTACATCTTCGGATCTCTACACCATGGTCATGGAGCATATAGGGCACGATTCATTGGGGGTCCCCGAGCCGAATAATGTGTGCATGTAAGAGGGGTTGTGTAAGAGCAGTTACCCACAACCATTCATCTAGATCAACATAGACCAAATGACTCATAGCTTGTTTATCAGAGATGAGACGGTACGTAGTTGGCATTCGTAGTTTTGTGGTCAAACACTCTAAAATACATGGGTTATACGTTGCAACCATTTCATCGTGTGGATGTTCAAGTGCCATATCGTGGAGATGTGCTCTAGCATATTGGTCGTTAAGTACCTAAATAATTACATGTACAAGGGCCAGAATCGGGTTTTGATCAACATAGACCAACCGTATAATGATAGTAACATAGGTAAGATCAAGAGATAGATGAACTCTTCGATCAATATAGACCAACCGGATAATGATCATTAGGTACCTTCCGACCCTTTTTAGTTTAATCAAATACACACCTTTTGTAAAAAAAAACGAGCTTATTTGTTTGAATTAAATATTCTGGTGGGTACCCGGCGCTAACAATGACTTACTAGCACCGCTACGGTGCGACGCCACAATGAATGGTCCATGTAACGGGTAAAGGTAGACATGACATCACCATGAACACAACGATTCATCACACCGCCGTGCTCCGCCAGCAACGAGAAGGGTATAGAACCGGCCTGTCACACTACAAACATAAACTCCACACTTTTGCTCGATACATTTCCTAAAAGATTAACCAAAAATATCGGGTCAATGTTCATACATACAACTCTTTATTTCAAGGAAGCGCTTTATTACAATATAATTTGGATATCCATATATTAATTGGTAGTACTAATTAATCGCTTATCAGCCTGCAAATATGAAAAAATCTACTCCCTCCGTTTTAAAATATAAGATGTTTTAGGTTTGTGAAGAAAATGTATGTAGACTTCTTTGTGTGTAGGTTCATTGAGGTTTAGAATGAGCCTACACACTAAAAAAAGTTTAGATACATTCTCTTCATAAACCTTAAACATCTTATATTTTAAAACGAAGGGAGTAGCTAGTTAATTCGTACTTGGAGATGGCCGATAAGAATCTCGAATTATTATCTGCCTCCAAATAAACCATCTACTGTATTTAAATGCCCTGACTCGTATCCCTCCATCACCATAATAAGCACCTTGATCGCTCTCAAACCAAATCTGCAAAGCCGCATCCGTCAACTAAAAGCCGCGTCCCCACATTACCAGCAGCCATGAAAACCTTCAGCCTCCTCATCGCCGTTGTCGCCGCCGTTGCCATCATCGCTTATCCCGTTATCACGTCCGCCCAGGCAGCATGGTACCCGATCGACCCTACGAACGAGCCGCATGTCCAGGAGCTCGGCGCGTGGGCGGTGTCGGAGCACGTCAAGCAGGCGCACGACGGGCTCAAGTTCAGCAGGGTGAGGAGCGGCGAGGAGCAGTCTGACGCCGGCGTGAAATATCACCTCGTCATGGAAGCGCTGAACGGCGACGGCAAGCGGGGCAGATACGAAGCGTTTTTAGTCGAGCAGGTCAGGAGCAGCACGCGCACCCTCGTCTCCTTTAGCCCAGCGAAGTAAGCGGCGACCAGCCGGCGGGATATATAATTCAACTTGGAAATGGATTTCGATTTGTAATAAATGTGTGCCCATTGCCGACAGATAAGTCGTTTTAGAGCATCCCAATTTGTTGGGCGTTTTCGGACCGAAATTCGGACCAAAATACAGTCGGACAAAGCTCGTTTTTGTCTGAAAACACCAAGTTTCCACTCGCGTTCCCAGACCGAGTTCCCTAGATGTCATTTTTCGCCTAAATCCGGCTTAAATTCATCCAGATTTTGGCATAGTTCGGCATAATATAAATACAGAGCACTGTTTGGCCTAGTTCGACATACATTCGATCGAAGTTCGGCGTAAATTTAAATATAGTTCGGCCTACAGTAAAAATATAACATATTTCGGCCTAGTTCGACCAGTTCATGCTCGACATCTACATGTTGCCCCTGCGTATCCATATGTGCTCAACCAGATCATCATGTAGTTGTTGATACTGTCGGATCTCGGATCTCCTGGCGTATTGCGATGAGGGCAGTTCAGGTTGGAGGCACCTAGTGATCAGACTCGGCAAGAGATATCTGTCTGTAGTATGGCTCGTTCTGCTCGACCAAACTCACTGGGTCCTTCCTCTTATCCTCAATGATCATGTTGTGCAAGACCACACAACAGTTCATCACTTTTCACATCTGATCTTTTGACCTGGTCATAGCAGGGAACCGGACAACTGCAAACCTCTCTTGGAACACAACAAATATCCACTCCACGCCCTTCCTGCAAGCTTCATGTTCCTTGGAAAGTTGAGAATGCTTGGGAAGCATTGGGCTTGAGATGGTCTTCACAAATATTGGCCATCTTGGATAGATGTCATCTGCTAGATAGTATCCCTTGTTGCAGTGTTGTCCATTGATATCAAATTCCACAGGGAGAGCATGAACCTCAACAAGCTTGGCAAAGACATTTGAGGAGTTGAGGATGTTGATGTCGTTGTTCGATCCTGCCATGTCAAAGAATGAGTGACAGATCCAAAGATCATGTGTAGCAACTGCCTTGAGTATCACAGTGCAACCTCCTTTGTGGCCTTTGTACATTCCCTGTCATGCAAATGGACAGTTCTTTCACTGCCAATGCATACAGTCTATGCTTCCAAGCATCCCAGGAAATCTTCTACTTTCATTTACTGTGAGATCCGAGTAGTGTCTTTATCAGTGGGTGTTCTCAATTATTGTTTCACAAACACTGCAACCACTGCCCTGCAGAACCTGTACAAGCAATTGATGGCGGTGGACTCAGCCATGCGGAGATAGTCATCGGTACTGTCACCCGGCACTCCATATGCAAGCAACCTCATCGCTACTGTGCACTTCTGCAGTGAGGAAAACCCAACCATGTCGGTGCAGTCCTTCTTGCAAACGAAATAGGGGTCGAACTCCCAGATGGCATGCATGATCTTGAGGAAAAGCTTCCGGCTCATCCTGAAATGGCGCCGAAACACAAACTCTCCGTGGAGCGGCTCGTTGGTGAAGTAGTCGACATACAACAAGCAATATCCCTCTATCCTTTGCCTCGCCTTGCACTTCCAGTGACCCTTCGCCGAACCTCTGCGCTTCGGCTTCGTTGTCTGCTGGTACAACTGGGTGAGGGAGGCGAGGATCTGCATGTGCTCAGCATCTTCGGCGGCAGCAGTGTTCTCCTCCTCCAGCAACACGGCGAGCATCTCCTCGTCGTCGGAGTCCATGGCTGAACTGGCAAAACGCCGAACACTTCGCGGGCGAGCTACGACGAAGTTTGAGCGGCGATAGCGGCGTCGAAAGGGGCTGCGACTACGGCGAGCCTATATAGAGGCGTGGGCATGTCTCGACGTGGAGGAGCTCCTCCGGCGAAGCCATGGCAGCCGAGGAAGCTGGGGAGCTCTTCACCGCAGACTGGACGAGTGGGTGTGGGGAATTCGGCCTTGTGTCGCCGATAGAGCTGGCCCACACACATTTTCGCTTTGTCCGGCGTTTCCAGGGCGTTTTCAAAATGTTGGGAATGGCCTGGGAAGTCCGGACCAAAGTCCGACCAAATCTGAACGAAACCAGGGTCCCGGGAAGCGACTGCGCCAATTTTCGGCGTCCGGACCTAAATTTCGCCCTGGGATCGGCATCGTGGGAATGCTAGTGGAAATGCTCTTATGGAATATATGTAAGCATATTTGAATTTCACCATGTTCGAAGTGAACTTTTAAATTATAAAGCGAACTTCTTTAGACAGTAGAGTTAACTTCTTTTTTAATGTTTTTGAACTTGCTTTTTATCGAACACGCTTTCTAATTTGTTTTGCATGAACTACCAAATATAATTAGAATGCCGGTTGTGCTCGAAGTGAACTATGTTTTCTCGCAGAGTGAACTTTTTTTTATCATATGTGAACTTTCTTTTTTATCGAAAACTCTTCTGAATTTTTGTATTCTTGTTCTTGTTGTATTCTTGTTCTTGTCTAAAGTGAATACAAAATATAGCGTGAACCCCGTCACGTTCGAAGTGAACTATATTTTTTTGCAGAGTGAACTATCTTTTTAGCGTATGTGAACTTTCTTTTTCATTGAAAACCCTTCTAATTTTATTTATTCTTATCTGAAGTGAAATATCAAATATAACGAGAACCCTCTTCGCGTTCGAAGCGAACTATGTTTTCCCGCAGAGTGAACTATCTTTTTAGCCCGTGTGAACTTTCTTTTTTTTTATCGAAAACCCTTGTAATTTTTTTTATTCTTGTCTGAAGTGAACTACCAAATATAACGATAACCCCGGTCGAATTCGAAGTGAACTACGTTTTTCCATAGAGTAAACCTTCTTTTATAACACGTGAACTTTGTTTTTCTCGAACAGCCACCCTGCTTGAAAGTGAACTTTTGAAAAAATTAGCCATGTATGAACAAAGTTCACAAGTGAATTTTTCAGAAACAAGAGCGAACTTTTTTTTACGCTTGTGAACTTTGTTTTTGTCGAACAGCTTCCCTAGCATGATTTGAGGAAAAATTCTTCCAGAAGAGTGAACTTTATTTTTTACACAAAAAAGAAATTCATAGTAGGCTGGAGGCGATGGGAAAGATGGTGGGGGTGAGAGGAGGTGGGAGGAAAAGGGCACCGGTGTTGGACCCGCGCAGTAGGTGGGGGAGGGTGGTGAGGCTTTCCTCCACTGCATGTCGGTGGTAGGGGTGGCGGCGCGGTGGCTCACTAGCGGTGCTCTGGATGACGGAGAAGGCATGAGAGGCCGGGGATCCCGAGCGGTGCGATGGAGGAGGGAGGAGGTGCGAGCGGCCGGGGAACCGGGGCCATGGTTCGCTGGCATGCAGAGAAAGTAGGGAAGGGCAGCGCAGCGCCCCGCTAGCCTGTGGAGAAGGTGCGGGAGGGCGGCGCGGTGGCACTCTGTTGCCCACAATAGGTAGGAGGAGGAGGGCAGCATGGTGGCTCGCTGTCATGCTGAGAAGGAGGGGCGGGCGGCGCGGTGGCCCGCTGACGCCTATAGTAGGTAGGGAGGGTGGCACGCGCGAGATCCCGTCGCAGGCGGGGGAAGAATATGCGGGGTAGGTAGGGGTGTGGACCGGGTCGAGAAAAGGAGAAGGTTATTTTGGGGGGTTTCTGTATAAGCTATATTGGAATCTCTTAAGGGGGGTTTCTTTTTACCTCTTCTCTCTCTCGAGAGAGAGGGTCGAAATATAGGCATTTAGGGAAGACGACCAATGAGAGAGGGAAATAAAATGATAGAGGAGTAGTGGGCTAGAGTTGGGGTGGACGGGAAAAGGAGTCAGAGAGTGTGCATCTCAACACGACAAACCGAGCAGCAGAGTCGGCTCGACTAGACCATATATAGAGAGTTTGACATGCAGTGAGAGAGGGATATAAAATGAAAGATGGGTGGTGGGCTAGAGTTGGGGTGGATGGGAAAAGGAGAGGAAGTTGGCCAAACTTTCGGCATAGAATGGTTAGATTTTTCTAAAAGCATTTCCCTTTCTTTTTATCTTCTCAAATCAAAAGCTTATGATTTTCAAATGCTTGGAGATTCAAATTGCACAAAATGTGGTGGAAAGTTTGTAGAGTTTCCTAGAATCATACAACATCATTTCAAAATCTTTCCGGCAAAACTTCTGTGAAACTTTTCTTACCCAAAAAAATCCAAATCTAGTTTTAAATATAAAATGACTTTAAATTACAATAAGGTAATTTTGTCCTCTAAAAATATGATAAGACCTTTTTATAGACCTTCTTAACATATTTTTTATAAGGAGTATATAAGATACTAATTACACCCAGCCTCTCCAACAACGCAGTTTTCTAATGGCAATATGGATGCACACATCCAAAAAAAGTCCTGCTAAGAAGGAAATAGTGCACAAGCATCGTCATCGTCCAATCATAGCTCATAGGTTTTCACCCTAAAGATAAATCCGTGCTCTCAAAACAATAAATTCAACAAAGGCCATTGCTAGACACAACCAATTAAGGTCAACCCTTAGGTTTTCACCCTCAAAGTTTAGATACTGAACTTCTCATGTGCTATCATCCCCACTTTTCGATTCCGCTGCTACGAGACACGAATAACCAAGCCAATTCCTTGTCGCCACCAGTACTCAAACCATTATAACTAGTAATCAGATCTCGGCTTCCAAGACGTTCTTTGCACACTGACTTCACCATAAAACTAAATACATGTTACATGATGGCAACAGACTGCAGAGCTTTGCCCTCGCTCCCTCTGAAACCAAACGGGGTCAGTAAAAACATGGTTTCGCGCGACCGAAGCCCATCTGATATGAAAATCTACAGGCATGATTCACCCATGAGAGTTTGTCGGCGGATCCTTTCGGAACTCGACACTTCGGCCATACCATGAGGGCATGCATCAAGCAGATATTCGCCGTGGCACGAGAGGAACCCTAGCAGTCCCCACACTACCGACTGACTCTCGGCGATCAGATCGAGTGATATCGGGCCTGATCCAGTAGTATCGCGCCGCGCCGCCACCTTCATTCTACAATACCGCCCCCATCATAGCCTCACTGCCACACGTCCACGAACACCGCAACACCACCGGATCCCACGCGCACTACGCTGCCCTAGAGTCCACCTCTCGTGCGAGGGTAGATGGACAAGACGTGCAAGGCCTGCTCGCCGCCTTCGATGACGAGGCATTGACGCAACCGCCGGAGCCGCCCTCACACCGAGCAGCCCAGGACGAAGTTTCGTCTTGAGCTTCTTAACATATATGTGAACACCTCATAATTATTTGAGGAATATTGAAGGACACTCGGAGGTAATTTCAAAAAAAAATGTGATTGAATTAAGCAAAACTCAAGGTTTTGAATCCCCTCATTTTCATGTTTCACAAATGACGTCGTGATGCATACTACAACTCCTATATAACACAACCACTACTGGAGATGCTACATCCATGCAACGGGTCTTTCTTGGTATACCTACAATTTTTTGCACTGTCGTCTATTGAGGGACGTAGTAGTTTGTGTTCCTTTTATTTGCCATTTTTTCCATTGTCTAAGAAATGTTAGATTTTTGTTAGTCGTCCGTCGGACCTCCTCCTCGCTAGCAATATCGCCTTACTTCGGCATAATACATGGCATATAGTGAAACATAAAACAATTAGGAATTATTTTTTAACTTATTTGTCACTCAATAGCAATGAAGAGGTGTTTAGTTGGCCATATATAGGGACTCTTTGGACAACATAATTTAAAAAACACATGAATTTCATAGGTTTAGCTATGCAAGACAAAGCCAGCCATGTATACGGAAATCCAATTTAGAGCGTGTCTAACCGTCCCTGTAAAAGCGGTCAAACCCGTAAAAAAATTGCCTTTTACATTCTCGGAAAAAACTCGACGCAGATCAGTGCCTGTAAACCTCTACAACCCATACAACTTTTTATAGGTTAGCCTGTACTCGGTCCTATGATCTTTGAAAGTAAGGGCTCCAGGCCATTTTAAGGGCTGACGTGTAACCGTTCAACACACGCTTTTTAGGCCAAATGTCCTCGGAGGTGTGTTGTATTCGCCAGAATCCGGCAAAATTCATCGCATTCAGGCTTTCTCCATCGTCTCTGACGACACACGTATACCTCCCGTGAGCTCTCGACCCAATTCCCCTACTTCGCCCTCTCGATTTTTGTATCGCAATCGTCCTTGGGGCCCTCCTCTATCGTCTCCACCATTACAGTCCATGTCAAGCTCACATGCGGCCTCGGACAAAGAGCAGCGGCCTTGGTGGGAGCGGGCGGCCTTGGGAGGGAGTGGCGGCGCGGCCTCGGGTAGGGAGCGATGGCGCGGTCTCGGCGGGAGCGGCGGCGCTAGCGAGCGGCACGGACAAGTTGGTGAGGATACGTACCAGGAAGAAGATGACCGGAAGAAAAAAAGAAATATTGTTTACATGTTATGTTTACGGCTCTGATCTTCGCCGTGCGTTTGCTGACCCTTAAAATAGGTTTACCGCAGCCTGTATACGGATTTACGGGTTTATATTTTACAAGCGCCGTTAGTCATGCTCTTAGGAATTCTTTTGACAATAAATTGCAAAACTTAGAAATAGAAAAAGCACAGAAATTTCACAGGTTTACTTTTGCAAGACAGAGTATTGTAAAACACATCAAAATTATATGAATGTTTCTCTGAATGAAACACAGCAAAGATATCTCGACTCTACACACATGAGTAAAAATGAGCTTTGGAGTGATTCAGACATGACGAGCATATCTTGCCTGACAGACTAGACTAGACTAGGCTTCTCGCCAAGTAAACTCACTGCCGCCGTCACGCGATTGTCTGGCGATGGAAATAACATGCACACCCAAATTTGTATTCTGCATAATAAATTGGTATTCCCTCTGATTCATATTAATTGACTTTGATTTGTTAAAAATTGGATAAACCTATATACTAAATAGTGTCTAGATTTATTCAAATTTAGACAAATTTGTCAATTAATAGGGAGTACTAAATCTTGTTGATATGGATATGTAACCAGTATTAATTTATACCAATTAACCATACAGTAATGCAGATGTATGGATACAAATAATCTCTTTAAATGATGCGCAGTCAATCATCCCTCTCCTCGCACCATCTGAGATTTTCCAAACTCCATCAATCTAGAGGCGGGATATAGCCGCCACCTAACAACCATGAGGATGAGCCTCTTCTTTTTTCTCCTCGTCGCCGGCGCAACCGTCCTTGACGCCGCTGCCATGCCCAGCACAGCGCTTGACGGGAAATGGCAACCGATCTCGAACATCACCGATCCGCACCTCAAAGACCTCGGCGAGTGGGCGGTGGCGGAGCACACCAAAGTGTACAACGACGGACTCAGGTTCAGCAAGGTGGTGAGCGGCGAGGTGCAAATCGTTGCCGTCTTGAACTACCGGCTCGTCGTTGACGCGCTGCCGCTCGACGGCAAGGACACCATGTATGAGGCGGAGGTGTTCGAGCAGGACTGGCCGACCAGTACCACTCGAAAGCTCGTATCCTTCGACCCGGCCAACTGAGCCTTCAATGTTGGTCCGATAGTATTGCTGAGTATGGTTGCGTTGTTATTTTTCTGTAATGAGAATTGAGAAATCTCGAGGACTTGGTGGCTAGAGCTCGGGGTGTTTAGCTGGTCCAACTGAATTCGAGTCGCAAGCAAAGTGTTCATACTAAATGGGTGCTATCCGCGTAAAAAAAAATCGCTTGAGAGGTCTCATCAATCTTCCCTCTGGTCAACGTTTTTTCCTACTGCTGCTGTAGGCCCCCGGTTGAGTTCTTAATCCCACCTGCCCTGTCAAGATTTTGAAGTTTACTCATCTGATCTTGTGTATCACATAAAACAAGATGTCAATAAAATTGTCCAAAATGATCTGTTGTGGCCCTGGTATTATTTTTCAACAAGGCAAAAGATTTTCTATTATATTGAATAAGAAGAAATTTTAGGATGTGTTTGGTTGGGATGTAAAAAACAGCTTATGGTTATTGGTTGTATGATGTGAAAAGGGGTTGTGGGCTATCTGTTGTAGAAAAATTATAGGTCATTTGACAAATTAGTTGTTAGATTTAACTAGTTTATGCATTCGACTTGATAGGTATGAACTGAAAACCAAAGTCAAAAGCACATAAATAGGTGCTTTTTTGCTTATAAGCAAAAACAACACCACTATTAAGTCTAACAAACACACCCTTATAACAATTGCTTGGCACAAGTCCTAGGACTTCACAAATAGTTCTACTCTCACGGAATTACATTACTCAACAATCCCGCCCCGACGATGCTGCACATCTGAGCCTCATATTTGATCTTCGCAATGACGGTAGGGGCAGTTGAGGTGTGGTTTCGGAAGACCCAAGCATTTCGCTCTTTCTAGACTTCCCAAGAGGAAAGCATGAGCAAAGAGGTCGTTTCCTTTATAGCGTTTCCATGCGCCAACGTGATCTTCAACCACCAATCTTTGACGCTAGCTAGATTCATTTTACCAAATAGACGTATCTATATCATGTTGGTCAAACCAATGTATTATGATGGCATTCCATATGCATAGAGTGAAGGGGCACTTGAATGAAAGGTGGGTTGCCGATTGTTGGACTTGGTTGCATGAGAGATAGTTGCCGCAGTTCGGCCAATCCCTACAAATAAAACATTATGTCGCGCGAATGTTGTTTTGCAAAACCAACCATGCAAAAAGATTATTTTAGCGCATCCCAAATCTTCTAAGTAGCGGCATCCATAGAGGTGGGATATTTCCTTAATGTTTCATTTTGTTAGCTAAGGAGGCGATGTAGTTTCCATCAATTGTGAATTTCCACTTTATAGTATCGGTTACGTCAATGGAATGGTGGACTTGTCCTATCAATTCTCAAAAGGTGGAGAAACATTTCTATTTTATTGACCCAAGAGTTGTTTTTGAGAGATTTCCTCACTGAATGATTTTTTTCTCTTCATGAGTTCGTAAATATTTGGGGCAATACCTTAGGTCGGTCCTGAGAGCCAAGGAGGGGTACAAGTTTAGATCTTTTTTTACTATCACTGGTAGTGACCACATCAAAGATGTCTCTATCATGGTCATTGCATGGGTTTCCAAGACCAATCCAGGTTTTAGACTCATCGGTTCATTCTATCCATATCCAACAAAGCCTACTAATGTTGATAATTTCTTCTAGATGCAAAATTCCAAGACAAAAAGGTTTTATCAGACGGAAAACCATCTCCCAATGCACTTTGCGTTCCCTCGGGTCACCTTGTCACATCTAAGGATGAAACCTTTACCCACGGGTATGGGTGCCCGCATGAGCAAGGTATGATCATATTTTTATACCCATAGGTACCATAACCGTTAATTCATGGGCACGTGTATAGCATTGTACGTGTGGGTATACCCATATCCTACCCGCATGAGCAAGGTATGATCATATTTTTATATCCATTGTAAAATTTTAAACTATGCAGCCCAGGGCTTATGAGATTGCGACTTCTAAACTTCGATAAATTGTCATGTACTCATATACCTATTATTGAGTTGATATAAATGTTTTATTTGTGAAATATGCTATTGATGAATATAAAATATGAATAATGTGTTATTTTATGTATCCGCCGGGTACCCAATGGGTATGGGTACCTGCCGGGTATGGGTATGGCTAAAGTTTTATACCTACGGGTATGGAAGTGGGTAACATTTTATGCCCATTGACTACACGGGTATGGGTATGGTATTGCTCTGCCTTTCCCATAACCTGCTCATTTCCATCCTTAGTCACATCAGGCCCACAAGTATTCACAAAGAAGTGCGGTGATCAATTTGTGAACTTCTTTAGGTAACTCAAGCGAGGTGTGATGGAAGGTGTGAGCGGGATTTGTAAGGGAGCTAGATTAATAGGGATGGTTTTTATGTTTCAAACACCGTGTGTATCTCATTTAGCTTCATGTTGGTAATATGCTACTAAAAAGTGAAAGATATGATCACAATGAGAAAAAAACATATGCATTCCATCTCACCATATTTCTTGATTAGCAATAAGCAACACCTATTTTGGTATCATTGGAAAATACTTTTAGGTATGAATTCAATTATTTTATTAATTTCATATGACATAATTTACATATTCTTGATGTGACTATTAGTCAAGAAAAATCCCAAGAAACATGGACATCTTGCAATTTCTAATAGGTTCATACTAAGACTTGTAGTCCATTAGGGTATGCATGTGTCAGATAGTGTTGGACATCTTCAAATTGGTCAGTCACATGAGTGCTTTCTAGGTGTGTTCTTATTTAGACCATGCCTTACCTTGAAAATACTTTGTTCTCCTATTGTTAATGAGTTTGTAGTCTTCCCAACAACTTTAGCTATCTCAATGTATACACTTGAATCGGCAAAGATGCGAGTGAACCAAATCAAAGTTGTTCTTTCTGCAAACAACTCCAACAATTCCTTTCCACGGAGCTTTAAGGCCACAAAACTTCATATTTTGTATGTAATGGACCATTCGCGCATGGTCTATTATAGATTTGTAGAAAAAGTTCAAGGATCTAATAAAAGTTTGATGTAAGAAGTAATGATGCAAGGGGACAAGAAATTGGAGTATGTGGTGATGGTGCTCCTTTCTACTAGGAGTTTGTAACAATTACAGAAGATTAGGGTACGACGACCTTCATGTTTTATGAGCTTGTTATGCCTTCTATATGTTTACATATTATAAGATGTTCACTTTTTAGCACTTCTACTTGTATTTGACTGTTGTAGTACTTGAATATGCTAGTGTTGTGTGTATATGGGTGCATAGGCCTAGAGATCAACAATATTGTCTTATAGATTAAATCATTTTATTAAGCGATGAACTGAGATGGGGGGGGGGGGGTAATTATTCATACTTGTTACTATAGCAGTGTTGCTGAAGGTTCATCCATACCTCCTCCCATGCCCTCCTCATAATCCTAAGATGTGAGCTTTTCTCTCCCATCTAGGTAAGTCGAGGAACAAACCTTCTTTTCCAAAATGAAACTTTCTTAGAATGGATAGGATTTAGATTAAAAACTTTTTGGTATCTTTCTTAAAGAATATTGGCCTCAAAGAAGATTCAGACTAAAAAATCCATATATACAAAGAAAACCCACATGCATACTAAAAAATTGCATAGAATTCATATTCACAATGGGAAGAAGGCACTTTTTGACATGATAGATGGTCATCTAGTGTCGCCCCATGGAATCTATCTCTAGCATTTCCTTGCTCATTTGGAGGAAGAACATGTATGTCTTTGATGAGTGATATTTTGAAACAATAATAACTTGTATTGATTTTAGCCACGGTGGGCTGTTTATATAGATTACAACTGACTTGGACTCCAAGACTAATAAAAATAGAGTTACAATTCGAATAGGGAGGATAGATGCCCTAGCCGCACGGACCTATACTCTAATAATGAGCTATCCAATAAACCTTTGGATTCGCTCCATTCAACCCAAAATAACGACCCCTGCCACTCCTCAATAAGTTTGTTGCCATTTGGACCCACATCACAAATTTCAGACTTCATCCCAACCTGCCGATTTTGTTAATCTGGTACTTATAAAGGAGAGTATGGAAAATTAATGCAGATTATTTTCTTCGTTGTTTGTGCAAATGAAAATGTAACTTCTGACAATTTAGATCTCCAAGGTCGGAGCATCAAATTTCTTTGCCCCTCTTTGTCATGTGCACCCTAGAACAACCTCTCGCCTTTGTTTTTATGGCTTGCTTGGAAGTTTGGACCTTGGTCCTGACCGCCACTAGCTTTGACATCTCCTTTTTCTTCTATCATTGTGTGGTGGAAGGATACCTCAGATCGTGTCCCTGAGGATCGTTGCCATGATTTTAGTGGAAATGTTATCTATATCATGTGAAAATTTTGAAAAATAAACCATTGTGTATTTCAGGGAATCTCGGCCCTAGACTCAGTTGCCACGACCATGACCCTTGCAGTCATCGACATTCGACTTGGATCGTGTGTTTCGTCGTACCAAATTTCTTCTAGCAACCATGAGGACAAGCCTTCTCCTCATAATAGGCATTGTCGCCATCATCTGAGCCATCAATCGAGGTAGGTGTACCATCGAGGCAGCAAACACCGCCCATGAGAGAGACCTGTACATGGCGGTGGTGCGCACGGATGCGTCAGGTAACACTGTCAATCCCATCTCCTTCAAGACAATGACCAGATGATTTGGTATTTCGGCACCTGGACGCTAGGATTATAGCCTACGGCGTTGTGTTTCCATGTACTTGTAACTCCGATGATCATAATAAGAAACAATGATCAACCTTTCCTTCCACGACTAGACTTGTATCTCGATCTCGGGACTAGTCCCTTTACGTGAGGGACATTGAGTTTAAGTGGAGCATTCTCATGGAGTAATGGACCCAAGTCAGGTGTCCCACCTAGGAGCGTAAACACAACATTCTCAAAAAGCCGCAAACCAGCAATCATGAGGACCAGCATTTGGTTAGGGGAGTGGATGTACGATCCAACCGCCTAAGTTCACACTAGTAGAAACCGCCCTATGCACTACGGGAAAATTCGGCGTTGCCGTGCACTGAGGCTTTGCCGTGTTGCCGTGCAATCAAACAACATGACACACGGCAAAGAAGCATCGCACGGCGGCATGATACATGATACACGGCAAAGAAAACCCTCACGGCGAAGTCCAGAAATGACACACGGCAAAGAAACTGTCCACAGCTCATGGGACCCACTGTTTCCGCGCAGTTGACGTGTTGTGGTAATGGCGGGGCTTTGCCGTGTGCCTCATCGTCAGGCACGGCAAAGTTTTGAATTCTAAATTGTTTATTTTTCGTGCAAAATATTCCCGCCATTTATTTTATTTAACACGCGAAATATTCCCGCTTGTTTTATTCAACGAGGGACGATATTTGTCGTGTGCAGTGCACGACAAAGGAGCCTTTGCCGTGCGTAGTGCACGGCAAAGCCCTATTTTTTCTCATCCCCCCCCCCTTTTGCCTCTATTTTCTTTTAGCACATATTTTATCTCAAATATCACCCATATTGCATCTATAAAAACTTTAATTATGTGGTTTGGACAACCCACTTTAATTATGTGGTTTTTTGGGATTCCGGAGCTCCAGAGGCTATCTCCCATCGAAA
The DNA here is from genome assembly GCA_030063025.1 of Avena longiglumis. Lineage (NCBI taxonomy): Eukaryota > Viridiplantae > Streptophyta > Magnoliopsida > Poales > Poaceae > Avena > Avena longiglumis. The sequence goes on from CP125975.1 coordinate 518,594,827, forward strand.
CCCTAATCTGCGAGGCACCCGGGGATCTACCCCTAGATTTCTCGGCACGAGGTTCCACCAATATACTTTTTTGTTTGTTAAGGTATGTTTAGGCCATAGATATAAGGAAAACCAAGATCGGGACCTTGTGGCACATGCTAGCCATCGGTATACCCGCAGCGGGACATTTCCACCTAGAGTTTCAAGAATCCGCTAAGTGTTATCGTCTGAATGTGAAGAAGGTCACACCGGGGAGCCATGTATTCTATCTATGGGACTTCCACAACAATTTTACATGTATCCTAGGTACACATACAAGATTCCTAGGTTCATGTGCAAGTTTGGGTGGGTTCCCGGAGCTTCGAGGGTCGAAAGCACCGAAAACACTCGTCTGCGGGCCTCGAGAAGGTATACCCCCTAGCTTTCTCTGTATGAGGTTCCAACAATATTTTTTTTTTGTTTGTTAAGGTATGTTTAGGCCATAGATATAAGAAAAGCCAAGTTTAGGACCTTGTGGCACATTCTAGACCCTGGTATACCCACAGCGGGACATTTACACCTAGAGTTCTAGGAATCTGCTAAGTGTTATCGCATGCATGTGAACACGGTGACACCCAGGAGCTAGATATTGCATATATGGACCATAAACCACATTTTCGTACACATGGCATGGCCACATGCAAGTTTTGGTGGGATTCCAGTGCTTCGGAGGCCGTTTCCCAGCGAAACCCTAGTCTTTGAACTTCTTACCTAAGAGCTGAGCCTCGCTAAACTTGCATTGGATCTCTCAAGAAACATCATATTGTGAGTATAAAAATGATTTTTTCATAAAAACCATGAGCATTAGATCATGTAGCTGTAGTTTTTGAATTTTTTATGCCCGTTTCAAACTATCGCCAGACTTTCTCGAACGACAGGCATGAAGATTCTTATCTAGGGGCTGAGCCTCGCTAAACTTGCATGCGATCTCTGAATTAACATCATATTGTGAGTCTAAAAATTATTTTTGCAAAAAATCATGAGCATTAGATCATGTACCTGTAGTTCAAACTGGACCCACTTCCTACCGATTCTGCGATCATTTGTCTTTTTCACCAGGGATGGACGGAAATGTTTGAGATATTGCGTTTGGGACATTTTTCATGTAAGGTGGTCTAGTATTTTTTTAAAAATGGGGTGTTAGCATTTGAAATTAGCCATTAGATGGTTGCTTCACAAAATCCCTCCTTTTTTATGCTCGGAAAATGGAAAATGGCTTTTCCGTGCGGCGAAAAGGAAAACTTTCTTCTGGAACACCATTCTCCATCCCATTATGCATATGCATGCACTACATGGGAACATTATCACAAAATATGCATTGATTCTAGCCATAACATTTGTCATTTGACCCGAAAGTGAGGAAACCTCGAATGAGATAGGTCATTTTGTGAAGGTTTTTTGAGACATAATCAATATACCAAGTTTGACATTTTTACTTCCAACTATGCCACATAATATGACATCACGCGAAAGTTTTGCATTGTTTGGATCATTTTTGAATTTTTTATGCCCTTTCAAACTATCGCCAAACTTTCTTGAATGACGGGCATGAAGATTCTTAGAGCATCTCCACTCGTTGGGCGAACCCAGGACAAAAACTAGACCTTTTTTGGCTAGATGAAGCGCGTTTTCGGCCTGGGTCCGCCGAGCTTCCCACTCGCGTACCCAGGCCGAGTCCCAGGTTCGGCGAAATTCAGTTAAACTCGGCGAAATATGGATGAATATAGGCGAATTTTATTAAGTAGGACAAGGGCGCACATATTACATCGGATTAAAAACTAGGAAAAGGACGCCGCCGTGGTCGATGCCGGACGCCGCAACTACAGGCCAAGGAGGGGGTGGTTGCCGGTCTAGATGTGCTCCATGACGCCAACGAGAGTTTGCCCTGGAACTCTCCACCAGCGATGGCGAAGAGCCACATTATGACGCGGCGACGGCGATCCCGGAGGTCCGTCGTGTCGGGCGAGTTCCTCGAGGCGCCTATCGACGAAGAACTGCCTCTAGAAGACCAGGTTTCCAGGAATCCCGTCGGCGCTGAGTTGCCCGCCTAAGGGGAGATGAGTGCCCGGCGGCGCCGATAGCGCGCCTCGCGGAGGAGCCGGACTTACCACGGCGTCGATAGACTGGTCCATTCGGCAAATTCACTGCGTCCGACGTCCCCAAGGCATACCCGGGTCTAGTATTTTTTTAAAATACGACGGTAGCATTTGGAATTAGCCATTTTATGATTGCTTCACAAAACACCCCGCTTTTAGTACTCACAAAATAGAAAATAACTTTTCTATAGGATCCACTTCCTACCCATATTTAGATTCATTTAAATACAAATATATCTAGTCAAATTTTAGTTTATATACACTCATATCTAAACAAATTTAATATGGGTAGGAAAGAGTAATACAAACGTTGAAAAACTAGAAATAAAAGAAAAAATAATCTTTACCGAGTGGAGCACACGGCAAAGCCATGTAAAGAAACACACGATCCGTGTGCTTTGCTTTGATTGGTCCAGAGAGAGGAGCCATGGATCAGTGACGTGGCATATTCCCTTTCTCTCCTTATCTTCACGCGCCAAGAAATATTTCCCACGAGCGACGAGCGACGAGCGCCAGAGCTCTGCGAGCGTGGCCCTGCACGCGCGTGCGTCGGGCGCTGCCGCCAGCGAGCCCGGCCGCGACCTCCGGCTAGCACGGCCTTGGCGACGAGCGCGAGCCCCGAGTAGCTGGATTTACGCGAGACGGCCTCCCAGAGTCCTGCACGCGATGCACCCGGCGCTTAGCCGCCGCCGGCGAAGCGCCGTGACCTCCAGTGAGTGCGGCCATGGCGACCACCACCCCGCCGTCGGCTTTATCCCTGCGATACGGCCTTTCCGTGTTGGGCGCTGCCACCGGCGAGCGCGGCAACAAACTCCAGCTAGCATGACCATGGCGACCTACACCCCGCCGCTGGCCCAAACAACTGATTCAGGCGCCACCGTCGCCTCACCTCCATGGCGCTGCCACCAGGCTTCGAAGACGCTTGCACGAGACTACCGGCGACAGCAAAGGCTTGTCGACCATGTCGTGGAGGAGCAGAGGTGAGGACGGTGGTCGCCGGGTTTTTTTTTCGACTGTTCGATGACTTTGCCGTGCGCCACAGAAAAATACACGACAAAGCTTTACTTGAAAGACACACGGCAAATGCATATCCAAAACACAAGGCAAAGCCCTAGTGTTGGGACCCACATACAAAGCACACGGCAAACACGAGACACATGGCAAAGGCCTAATAGGACCCACTGGCATGGCGCCGTCTCGCTCGCGACGGTGTTAAGTTACTTTTGTCTGCCGTGCAGGACTGCCAGGCACACGGCAAAGCCTTTGCCGTGTAAGACGCACGGCAAAGAATCCTTTGCCGGCCTGATCTTTGCCGTGTGGTCTTTGCCGTGTACAGTGCACGACAAAGGCTTTGCCGTGTTTTTTTTTGGGCTTTGCTGTGTATCGTCTGTTACACGGCAAAGAACAAAAATCCTGTAGTGATGTGTCCCGGTTGGTAAGGGGTTTTAGTCCCGGTTCCCCAACCGGGACGCAGCAATCGGAACTAAAGCACTAACCTTTAGTCCCTGTTGCCCCACCAACCGGGAAAAAAAGGCGTACACGTGGCCGCTGCTGAGTGCGAGGGGGGAGGAGCAACCGTCCCGGTTCGTAACACGAACCGGGACAAATAACCCTCTGCCGCGGCAGAGATTTGGCACATTTCTCTGCCGCGGCAGAGAATTCATGTTGGCAACCTTTTTTTGCCGTGGCAGAGAATTCATTTATGTTGTTTTATTTTTTATTTAGTGTTTTGTACTCATCAATGAAGGAACCATTATATTACACAAGATCATCATGACAATATAGATCCAAGTGTCGAACATATTACATTCGACACACGGAGTTCATGCACTACATACAAAATAAGCTCTTTGTACAATCCCTATTGGATATACACACCCGAATAGTATTCCTCTTTTGGGTCTAGGACTTCTGCATCCAAGAATCCCGCCAATTTCTCCTGAATTGCTCGTACGCGATCCTTGGGCAGAAGACCGTCCCGATCTGATTTTAAAAAGGAGTCAACCTATATGAATGAAACTAAACACAATTTGATGGTAATTAAAAACTATAGAAATTGCTTACGTATGTTAAGTTGCTCTAAATTTCTTCCCTTCTCACAGCACGTCTGACGGATGAACTCGCAAACATAGTATCCACATAAATTGTTCCCTGGTCCCTACGTCAGGCACTTTACGAGAACATAGTTCAATAAAAATAATAATCAAGCATGATAATAACGGTATCAAAACTAGAATCAAAGAGATGCGCATATATAGCTAGTGGTGCTTACATCTAGTGTTTAAATATAAGCTCCTCTTTCCAAACACCCTAACCTTTTTGGTGAACCGTTTGTCCGTTTCCAAGCGCCCCCCCCGGCAAAGAAAACGAATAAAAGAAGTTATTAATTACTTGATATCATAAAATTCACGAACGTTGTTGATATAGTATCATAATGATTAGAATTACCGCTGGAGAAGCATCTGCATGTCCTTCCACGTCTCAAGGAGTTTATGTTTCGAGTCCATGACTAGTACACGCCCTTTATCAGGTTGAATGATTAACATAATATAGTGGAAGCTGCGCATGCATAACTAATCAATTATATACTTAACGTTGAGTAAGCGAAATAGAAAGTGTATACAAGACAATAGCACTCACTCGAAGTTGTAAGGAAATAGTATTTCCCTTATGGTTTCTTGAAACCTTAACGCGTGTACGATATTATCCTCCGTATTCTGGGGGATTGTTTTGTGATTAGCTTGATGAACCCAATATGGGTCAATGAACCCAATGTCATAGATTTGTCCTCTGCTGAATCCGAGAATCTTCATTCTGCATATTATAGTATGATTATATACATGCAATAAACGAGGTGAGATAGATAGAGACTAAATTAATTACAGAATTAGTACTTACAGATAATAGACACTGATGATCGATTTGTCCAAGACGTCTTGATTGAATAATTGAAATAGTTTATCAAATTCAATGTATATCATGTCATCTATTTCTTTCCCATAATGCTTTTTTGTAACCCTCAGCATTGTTCAGTTAGCCTCGGCCTTTGTGGCATGCATGTACCAGTTATACAATCTTCGCATTTTTGTTGGAAGATTATTTACCTCCTCAGGTTTGACGAGAGGTTTGTCGTAATGGTATTTATATGCTACTTCACCCACGGGGAAGTACTGTAACTGGGATAAGTAGTGGGCAATACTCATACCTTGAGCAGCGGCAGCTTCTCCGTGACAGCGACTACATCCGGATCGCATCGCTTCGCCGCATATTTGCTCGACCCCACATTGGTATGGGAAATCACCTTGAGAGGGGCGCAAGACTGTTTTTCTTGTTCTCCGAGCTGGGCAACAGATTTCCCGCTTGCATTAGTACTGCTCTTCGAGGCTTGCTGTACCGCATGCGACTTGAGAATAGAGCGCTCATAGTCTGATGACAGCTTTGGCTCGGGTTGATGAAGAGTCTTTAGCATTTTGAACACTCAAGCCTTTTCTTCTTTGGTGCTAGGGAACTCTGGCTCTTTCGGCCGCCTCAGCTTAGCGAAAAACGATGCCGTTTCCACATCAACGATAGCCCTAGTCTCCTCTTCGGTACAGTCATAAGCTCTCTTGGGAGGAACCTTTGGTACTTTTGGAAGAGGCTCATGTTTACGTCTCGGCGATCGCTTACCACTCCGCAGAGTAGCGGTGGTACGCTTAAGATTTTTTTCCTGAGGCGCCGACGATGGCTGCCGCCGCGGCGATGGCGACGCCGGAGACTGGTGAGGCGACGGATATGGGTGAGGCGACGAAGACGGCTGCCGTGGCGGCGACGACCGCGCTGGAGACGGGTGAGGCGGCGGCGAAGATGGCCTTGGCATGTGATTTGGAAGCACAATACATTCCTTTGGCCATAGAATGGTGACGTTTATTGATTCTCCCAGCTCAGTCACATCCCCTTCACCTGCAGGGTAGTCAAGCATCAAAACTTCAAAGGTGGGCATGATTTCATCCACCCCGATAACAGCGTAGCCCTGTGGAACCGGACGACAATGGTAAGTTGGTGCAGGTCCAATTGGTAAGGCATAGCCGACCGCCACCTTCATTGATATGTTCACAACTTTGACATGTAGCTTGTAGTGTGTCATCTGTGTGATATCATCCACTGGGTAGCCAACACGAGCCATCGTTGGTGCACCATCGTCATCATCATTGTCATCACCCGGGACCTCGGTGGAAGCCACACTGCTTTTTCGATTATTCGATACGCCGGTACCATCGAATGCAGGTTCTACCACCATGTGCTGCTGAGATGGGCCAGTAGTACCTTGCTGGCTAAGTGCGTTAATTTGATATTGTTGTTGCTTCATTCGTTCTTCAATTATACGCATTCGCTCTTTCTGAATATCTGCTTCAACTTCCGCCTTGTCCTTTCTCCTCTGACGGCATCTATCAGGATATTTCTTCCTTTCTTCGGGAAACCCAGTCCTCCATGGTTGGGAGACTATTGTGCCTCGTGTTCGTCCATCATGTTCCTTATTTCCAAGGGCGAGTGTGAGCTCATCATTCTCTCTATCGGAAATGAAGTCCCCATATTTAACAGCCTTTACTGTGTTTCTCATCTTCTCGATTGGCAAGGGTTTTCTTTATGTCGTATGTTATATATACACTTTCCTTCCGAGTCCAACGTGCCCCCATGCCCGTATAACCAATTCTTTGCACGTTCGATCCAATCGTCTGTCTCTGGGATGATCTTTTTAGCACGCAGTTCATCCTCAAGTTTCTTCCACTTAGGAATGCCAGCCATGTAGCCACCTTGCCCCATAGTATGTTGATACTTCTTGTTAGAAGCATTCAGCTTATTCATTGCATACATTTTCTTAGCTTTTTCTAATGTCTTGTAATTCACAAACTCAGCCCAGAATGGTTTTATCTTCTGAAACCGAATCTTCTCGAAATCCGAAGTCTTCTCTTTCACGACATAGTCAAGGTGCAATCTTTTATTCCAGTTGGTGAAACACTGGGCCATCTTCTTCATATCCCACTCCCTGACCTTCATATCCATGGCTTTCGCATGTTCTAAGGCGTCCTCAACCGAATCCTCCGCATTTGGATCCAGCTCTATCTTCGGTAGTTTGACATTAAGCATGAGCCTCTTCCATAGTAAATCTTTGGCCACGGTAGGGAGAAATAAAGACGTTCCTTCTTCTTCCACATCAGCGGGCCTATTACAATTTCGAATGGTGATCGGGATGAAGTCCCTAACGATTACTCCGCATTGTGCCACAAATTTGGTTGCGACAACAACGGGAGCCGTCGGTTTTGCCGTCTTCAGCGATATCTTCAATCCTGAACCTCTCATGGTCTTCCAACTTTTTGGTTGGGCCTCGTCCGCTCTTTTCAGTAGATTTGTTCGATCCGGAGGGCTAAAAGAATAAAGATCGTTGTTACTATTTCTATATAGACATCAGATGATTAATTAATGAATTAATTATATTACATGCACCTCGCCGGAGCGGTCGTCTTCTCGATCATATAAGTCATCGCCTTCTCCCTCGCAGAAGGCATCACCTTCAACCTCAAACAAGTCATCTCTTCCGGCAAAAAGAGGATCACCCTCACCGGAGTTGTTCAGAAACTTCGATACATCTAAATTTTATTCCTCGCGGATCACACCTTGGATCAACTCTTCCTTTTCTTCGTCTCTGTCATGTGGGTCCGTAGTTTCTGCATAGGTGGAAAAATGGATAAGTCAAAGCAGCTAAGGGAGAATGTTAGGTAGGGCGTTGAGAGATATAAACCCTAATTCGGAGAAACCCTAATATATACATACACAATAATAAAAATGAAGATAAACCCTAAACCTAGATACAAAAAGGAAACTATGTAGTAGATAGGTAACTCTAGCTACTTACAAAAGACCATATTGGAATCATATGCATCATAGAGATAAAGTAGATACTTTGTAATAGGTTCAGAATGAGAGGCTACGCTTACCCTGGGGCTCGGATCCTATCGCGAAGAACCAATACCGGAAATAAAGGCGACAATTCAAGACATGGCATAATGCAATGCACAAACAATATGTATGACATGTCAGATTAGATACTATGTAGTAACCATAATGCATGTCGATTTAAGAGGGTTCAAAATGCCCTGGCAAAGGTGCATCGTCAAACTCACATGTATATGAGGGGTATCGATGTTCTTCCAACACGCGTGGAGGGGTGCGCTGGAAAGAGCGTGACGAGGGGAACCACATAGTGGCGGCGCCGCCCCTTTAGGGTCACCGGAGCGAGGCCTGCGGCGAGCGGCGGCGATGGAGCTCATAGACGAACGACGCGCGGCGGCTATGAAGATCTGGGAGGTAAACGAAGGGTGCGCCATGAGCACCAGAAGCTCACCACGGTGCTCGACGTGGGGTCGTGGAATCCAGGCAAGGCCGGAGGCGAGCTAATCGATGGCGGCGAGCTTTGTCGGGGTCGGGGCTTGATTCCTTTAGTGGGACGAAACAGGGGACCGATGCAGAGCTGCTGGCACCACTAGATGGTCGAGGGGAGGCCGGGAACGGCGGCGACGACCGGCTACTGGGGTCGACTAGGGTTTGGCCAGAGAGGGAGAGAACGCACGCGAGGGGGGGTATACGTCCCGGTTGGTGGCTCCAACCGGTACTAAAGGGAGAATGTTAGGTAGGGTGCTGAGAGATATAAACCCTAATTCGGAGAAACCCTAATATATACATACACAATAATAAAAATGAATTTATAGTATCAGAAACCCTAATTCAGAGAAACCCTCGGGCTCGGATCCTATCGCGAAGAACCAATACCGGAAAGAAATGCGGCAATCAATACATGGCATAATACAATGCGCAATCAATATGTATGACATGTAAGATTTAGAGATCCTACACTAGCCCTAGGTGCAACATCAATTTAAAAGGGTTTGGGATGCCCTAGCAAGGACACACCGGCGAACCCACATGTACATAAGGGGTGTCGATGTTTCTTTACCTAATCTAGGGTTTTTAAGTTGCTTGAAAATGTATGATGATTGCTTAGACAGATAGCTCTTAATTTTCTGAACATTTTGATATATTATTTGTATTTTTCTGACTTATAAATCATTAGTTATTGAATTTACAAGTTTATATCAATTTCTGAAAATATTAAACCATTTTAAAACAGTTACTGCGTCACTTTACATCAGCACAGGGGGGGGGGGTAGTTTTTCACCGGGTCTGGGCTACCCACAGTGACTGACCAGTGGGGCCGAAGACACACCGACGAACCCACCAGTCAGGACGACGCCAGCGTGACGTCATCACAACGGCCACCGTCAGATGGTCACCGGCGACGGTAAAGGAGGGCGCGTGGACCGACGAGATATAGCCTACTCGAACGAGGCGAGCAAGGCAAGCCTACTGATGGCAGCACTGCTATGTTTTGGTCGCCGGAGCAAGGAGAACGATGGCGCATGGCGGCAGAACGCACGGGTCGACGGCGAGCAACGACTACAGAGGGAGAGGGGGTCGAGGGAGAGGTCCTAGGGGACCAACAGCTCACCGCGGATCAGGCGAAGGGCTCGGAGAGGCCGCGCGAGGTCTATATCGAAGGTGATGTCGACAGCGGCGGTCGTCGGTGACGAGGAAGATGGCGTCGATGGCGATGATTGCAGATGCCCCTCTTCGATTCCTTTTGCGGGGAGATAGAGGGCAACGAGGCGGAGGTCGTGGCAGGGTCAGCAAGGCGGAGCTCAAGCAGCCTGCCGGCGTCGTGGGGCGGCGTCGCATCGATGAAGCAGAGAAGTGAGATAAGGATGAGGAAGAACAGACGCGCAAGTTATAAAGGAAGGATGTTTTGTCCCGGTTGGTGGCTCCAACCGGGACTAAAGGGTCTTACGTCCCGGTTGGAGACACCATGTGATTACGCCTTTGCAAAAGAGTTGTAATATGGTCATCATGTAGTCATCTGTGAAACCATTACAGGCGATGCTACATAGCACAACCATTACAGGCGATGCTACATCCATGCAAAGGATCTTTACTGGTCTACCTACAACTCTTTTGCACTATCTATCGAGGGACGTAGTAGTTTGTGTTCCTTTTGTTTGTTATTTTTTCAATGTGCTGCTAGATACCAAGAAGGAAAAATGTTAGATTTTTGCTAGCGTATCTCGAGCTCCTCCTCGATAGCAAGAAAGACATGTACCAGTAGCCGTACTTCAGTATAATACATGGCGTATGGTGAAACATAAAACAATCAGGAATTATTTTTACCTGATTTTTCGTTCAATGGAAATTGAGAGGTGTTTAGTATAGACATATATATAAGGACTCTTTGGACAGCATAATCGAAAACACATAAATAGAGAAAATACATGAATTGTAGGTAGACCAGTAAAGATCCTTTGGGAAAGGGCGCCGGAGCTTACGGAGAATATCAACCAGGCATGGGAACATGCGGGGAGCAAGGAAGATCTGGCCGGCGTGTTTAGAGGCCTGGACCATGTGATGACTGTGCTACAGAAATGGGGGAAAACTAAGTTTGGGAATACAACTAAAGAACTGGAGAAATCACGGAAGAAGCTAGAGCAGCTATACAACACAAATGCAGACCAGAGAGAAATAAGAAGGGTTACGGATCAAATCAATGAACTACTATACATGGAGGAAATGCTCTGGTTGCAACGCTCGAGAATATCCTGGCTGAAGGAAGACGACCGCAATACAAAATATTTTCATCGGAAGGCAGTGTGGCATGCGAGGAAAAACAAAATTAAAAAACTCAAAGAGGCGGACGGAGTGTGGAAGGAAGCACCAACAGATATGGAGCGTATGGCTACCAAATATTTCCAGGAGCTGTTCACAAAAGACCCGTCCTTGAAGCCTGATAATCTGATGCACATATTTCAGGAGAAGGTAACAACCCATATGAATACTGAATTATGCAGAGACTTCACGGACGAGGAGATCGGCGACGCTCTATTCCAAATAGGGCCCCTGAAAGCCCCGGGGATTGATGGATTTCCAGCACGTTTCTATCAGAGAAATTGGGCAACACTTAAGGCTGAGGTAACAAATTTTTTGTTACAGGTAAAATGCCTCTGGGAGTAAATGATACCGCCATAATTCTCATTCCCAAAGTGGACCAGCCGGAAACCCTCAAAGATTTTAGGCCAATTAGCCTTTGTACAGTACTCTACAAAGTGGTAGCTAAGTGTATGGTGAACAGACTAAGGCCGATACTAGGCGAATTGATATCAGTCAACCAAAGCGCTTTTGTTCCAGGAAGATTAATAACGGATAATGCCTTTGTAGCCTTTGAGTGTCTACATTTTATGGAGACGAAAGAACTTGGAGAAGAATTACTGTGCATACAAGATGGACCTCTCAAAAGCTTATGATAGAGTGGATTGGGGATTTCTAAAGGAAGCAATGAAAAGAATGGAGTTTGCTCACAGGTGGGTGGAGTGGATAATGGAGTGTGTCACCACTGTGAGGTATCAGGTAAAATTCAATGGAACCCTTCTGGATTCGTTTCCGCCTTCTCGTGGCTTGCGACAAGGTGATCCCCTGTCCCCGTTTCTGTTTCTTTTTGTAGCTGACGCCTTATCAGGACTGATCCAGAGGGAGGTACAGAATAATACTATCGAGCCAGTGCGCATATGCCGGAGGGCACCAGGAGTTTCCCACCACTCTTTGCCGACGATTCCTTGTTGTTCTTCAAAGCATGCCCCCATCAGGCCACCAAAGTGAAAGAAATCATGGATGTGTATGCTACCTGTACGGGGCAGCTCTTAAACCCGCAAAAATGTTCCATTTTCTTTGGGGAGTCTTGCCCCATGGAAGCCAAACAGGAGATAAAACAGATCCTTCAGGTTACTCAAGAGGCGTTTGAGGCTAAGTACCTGGGCATCCCGACCCCTGAAGGACGGATTAACAAGGAGAAGTTTAAAAGCCTTAAAGCAAGGTTAGCTAAGAAGCTGGTGGAATGGGATGACAATTATCTGACACAGGCGGCTAAAGAAATCTTGATCAAAGCAGTGGCTCAAGCCCTATCGCTATATATTATGGGTGTGTTCAAAATTCCCTTCGGCCTCTGCGATGACCTTACACAGATGATCCGTGACTACTGGTGGGGAAAAGAGGAAGGAAAACGGAGGATGCATTGGCTCGCTTGGGATGCCCTGATTCGTCCAAAGAGCCATGGGGGATTGGGCTTTAGAGACATGCGCATATTCAACCAGGCACTGCTTGCGTGACAAGCCTGGAGGCTAATTCACTACCCAGGGACGTTGTGTGCCCAGGTCCTTAAAGCAAAATATTTTCCCAATGGATCGGTACTGGACACGGTGTTTGCGGGAGGGAAATCATCAACGTGGAGTGCCATCAAGTACGGCCTTGAGCTGTTTAAGAAGGGAGCCATCTGGAAGGTGGGTACAGGGGCCAACATTCGTGTGTGGCGTGACCCTTGGATCCCACGTGACACAATATACACTTCGATCACAGCCAAACCACGAAACTGCCATTTTAAATGGGTGTCAGATTTTATACAGCCTGATGGTTCTTGGAATACGCAACGCCTCGCCGGTTATTTCCTGCCCATTAACGTCAAGGCCATCCTGAAGATAAAACCATCTAAGTACAAAGATCCAGATTTTGTGGCATGGCAGCCCGACAAGCGTGGCGTGTTCACAGTCCGAAGTGCCTATACCTTGGCATATAAGAAACAACTGGATGAGCTGGCGATAGGCGCGACGAGCAGCCGGCCTGGAGGGAAGCGCCCGGACTGGAAACTAATATGGCAATGCCCCGTTCCTCCAAAGATACGTACTCTCGCTTGGAAGCTCGCGTGCAATGCTCTAGCGACCCAACAAAACAAGAGCAAGCGTGGCTTGAAAACACATCCCTATTGCACCATCTGTGGGAGGGAAGAGGAGACCACTTTCCATGTGTTCATCAGATGCCCCCATGCCAGGAGCCTGTGCCAAGCTCTGTCCGAAGATTGGTGCCTCCCCCGATTGAAAGCGTGGCCAACAGTGGGTCCGAATGGCTACTCCAGCTCCTCAATAAACTCACGGAGACAGAAAGGGCAAAGATCTTAATGCTGTTTTGGCGTGTGTGGTACGTACACAATGAACTAACTCATGCTAAACCAATGCCTACTTTTTGAAGGATCACGCAGGTTTCTGATCAGCTACCTAGAGTCCTTGATTCTACTAAAACAGCACCCGAAGGTGGATATAATAAAAGGGAAGGAGGTTGTTATACTGGAACAAGGGATGAAGCATGCAAAAACGTGCAACAATGGAGGCCTCCAGGCGAAGGACAAATGGAAGCGACCTCCCCTAGGCCAAGCAAAGCTAAACGTCGATGGATCATATGTGGCGGACGGGTAGGCAGGGGCTGGTATGGTCCTTCGAGACAGCGCTGGACAGGTCATATTCGCCGCGTGCAGACAACTCTTTCATTGCAGAGACGCAGTGGATGCGGAGCTTGCAGCGCTAGAGGAGGGTATCAACCTGGCACTCCATTGGACGCCGCTACCGTTTGTGGCGGAATCCGACTACGCAGAAGCACGTGATCTTGTCAAGCCCCAGACGCCAAACACTTCAATTTATGCTGCAAGGGTTAGAAATATCAGGGAATTATGTAAGGAAAGAGATGTTAGTTTAGCTAGGGTTGATAGGGAAGCAAATTGTGTAAGTCATGTACTAGCTAAGCTTGGTAGAGTAGGCCCTAAAAACGGTAGTTTGGCTGGGCAATGCCCCCGAAGTCCATGGGCAAATCCTTGCTGATTGTAACTCTATCAATCTTTAAATAAAAACATCTTTTCCTGGCAAAAAAAAAGAGAAAATACATGTATTTCGTCAATTTAGCTATGCAATACAAAGGTAGGCATATATACGAAAATCCAATTCAGTGCTTCTTTTGACAGTAGAATTGTCAATCGTAGAAATAGAAAAAACACATCACATGTTTACTTATGCAAGACATAGGATTATAAAACACATGAAAATTATATGAATGCTTGTTTGAATGAAACGCAGGAAAAATATCTCGCCTCTACGCACATGAGTCTAAAAATGAGTTTGGAGTGCATTCAAACTCCTAAGAAATTACCCGCAAAAAATCCTATGAAACTGAGGCATAAAAATCGAATCCATAGAATTAGGTAGTATAATTTCTTCTAATACAAAAGCAATCCATATATGAAAGAAACTTGCCCCAGTCTCTCGGAGGTGCTCATAGGGGTAGGGTGTGCGTGCGTGTGTTTATAGGGGTGAGTGTATGTACGCATTGTGAGCGTCTGTGTTTATACTGTGTTTCTCAAAAAAAAGACTTAAGATTAGAATCCTATGAAATTTCTACAGTCAGAAATAGGCCCGTAATAGTACTCCCTCCGTCCCAAATTACTCTGCAATCCGGGTTTAGTCAAAGTCAATCTTTATAAATTTTGACTATATCAAAGATTTATTAGTTATTAATGAGTACCATCTCGAAGGAGTACGTTGGATTAGTTCTGCCAAGGGAGCCTTTTACCGAGGAGGCTACGCCGAGGACAGCCGTCGGCGTACCACACGCCGAGGGCATTTAGCCTACGCCGACGGCTTTTTGCTCTCGGCGTAGCGCGCGTCCTATAGTAGTATAATTTCTTCTAATACAAAGGCAATCCATATATGAAAGAAACTTGGCCCAGTCTTTCGGAGATGCTCGTAGGGATAGGGTGTGTGTATATACGCATTGTGAGCGTCTGCGTTTATACTGTGTTTCTCAAAAAAAAAAACTTAAGATTAGAATGCTATGAAATTTTTACGGTCAGAAATAGGCCCGTAATAGTACTCCCTCCGTCCCAAATTACTCTGCAATCCGGGTTTAGTAAAAGTTAATCTTTATAAATTTTAACTATATCAGAGATTTATTAGTTATTAATGAGTACCGTCTGGAAGGAGTACGTTGGATTTCTGCCATCTCCTAGCGATCTATTAAGTGCCCCTAGTTCAGTTGCCCTGAACCTTCACCACACTATAACAGCCTCCTGGGTTGATCTCAAGATTGTAACCCCATTGATCGATCCAAAGCCTGCGAGAAACCCCAAACCAGCAACCATGAGGACCAGCTTTCCCCTCATCATCGGCTTTGTCGCCATCATTTGCGTCGTCGCGATGCCCGCCACGGCTTCTTGGACTCCCATCCCAGAGCCCGCAGCACCCAAGTACCAGAGTCTCGGGTTCTGGGCGGCGGATGAGCACAACAAACAGGCGCATGACACTATCCATTTTGTGTATGCGTTTTCTGTCAAGAAGCAAGACTTGAACTTTCAGCTGGAATTTTCTGGAGAACGCACCAGCATCGAAGAGAAAGGCTTATTCAGGGCGGTGGTGCGCACCGATGCGTCGGGCAACCCTGTCAAGCTCATCTCCTTCGAGATGGAGCAAGACTAGAATTGATCTGTGATTCCGGCAGCTGGCCGGCCAGTAGGATTATACCCGACGACCTTGTGTTTCTGTGTACTGTACGTAGTACTTGTAACTCCGATGAGCATAATAAGAAACATTATTGATCAAGCTTTCTTTCTACGCCAAGACTTGTAAGTCGATCTCGGGACTACTGCCTTTACATTAAGTTTAAGTAGGAGCATTATCATGGAGAATGGACCTGGGTGTCCCACCTACCACATACTCAATAGTATAAAAACATCTGTGTAATTGTGCAGATCGGACAGGTTAAAAAACAGAGAAGAGTTGACGATGAGACAAAAAAAAGACGGTCTGGTATTATTTGGAGAATTCTGATCGGGTTGTATTGTATGCCTTGGAAATATATTTTTTCAATTAGATCATGTTGGAAGAAGTAGTACGATTAGGTGCTTGTGGATTCAATCACAGGTAAGCCTGCAAACCTCGTTTATGGATCCAAAGCCAAAGAAGCCGCAAACCAGCGATCATGAGGACCAGCTTCAAGATGACGGACTACGCCTTCAAGATGAAAGACGGTCAGTTAAGCCTCGAAAAAAAAGACAGCCAAGTCTTGCCGTCTTGCTAATACTTTCTTCTGTTCTTACATTTAGTAACGAAGGTAGTAGTACTATAAGTTAAGAACACTGTTCGACAAAAGAAAAGAAAAACGGAGGCCACACAGCCATCAGGTGATCTGCGTCAGTCGGCGAAGGTGCCGTCTCGCCTGCAGTGTTCTGCATTTCGATTTGCAAAAATATGTCGTCCAACTCAAAGATTCAAGAATTTCGAGAAAAACGAAATTTCAAAATAAAAAATAAAAAAAATCGGTCAAATACAAATGCACCCGTTTGAATCTTTCGGACAACGTTTTTGAAAAACTTGGCGAATTTCAAACGGAAATGGCATTTAGAGTTGAAAGTCGTTCGTTGATCAGTTCAGATTCAAAAGTTTTTCTCGTACCAAGTACAGCTAGCTATTTGCCGCTTCACTGCAGTTGTTTGGACGTCTTCACTGGATCGACCCATTCTCTTCGAACTTATCTGAGCTCGTCTGCGTGGACGTGTGGGGCGTGCACGACGCCTCGGCAACCTGACCCATTCGGACAAACGCGTCCGGCTCGACCCATCCGTACATATAATTTCGGGCTCGGTTGCATCGGCCCAGACGCGGGCGGACAGCGTGGTTGTCCTGCCCGCGCGTGCCATTGGCCCATTCGTCAGCCACCGCGACCCGCGGCATTGAATCAGACACGGGCAGTGACACCGATTCAGACGCAATCGCTGCAGCGATTTAGAGGCGCCGCGCGGAAGGCTGACCGGCGGCAGCCTGCATCATCAATGGCGATGAGACGGCACTCTGACTGACTGGACGTCGCCTGCGTTCCCATGCCGGCATTGATGGCGAAGGAGCGGGAAGCTGCGACCGATGGTGTCGTACTCCTCAGCTCTCTCCATCGCAAACTCTAGCCGCCGCCACCACCACCAACGATGAAGACGCCATCCTGGCTAAAGAAGGGGAGGAGCAAGAACGACCATGAGCCGTCTGGCTCTAGCAGCCAGCGCTCCCGGCTACCGTCCTTCCTCCGTGGCACATCCCTGCCGCCTCTGCCGCGGATTTTCAGGGCCTCTCCGTGAGGGATTACCGGCCACCGCGGGAGCGCCGCACACGGTAGTACTTCCGTGTCGCGGAGTGCGAGCGCTGCTGGAGGGAGGGGCGCGGCATCAAGCACACGAATGTCTCCCTCCCTACCGGCTGACACCTCAACCGGGACCGTGTCTCGGTGCCGCCTGTGCCCAAGAAGGGCAAAGGGCTGGATGAGGAGATCCGCCACCGGATCAACAACCTCCCGCCGGCCCAACGGTGGGAGAGTGGCTACCATAGCGAGGACTACTAGGTAGAGTTCCTCGAGTGGTAGCACAAGGTGCGGCGCGCCACCACCATCCTCTGTGACTAATGTCGGGGGAGGTCTATGATGTGTCCGGTGTTGACTTGGGAGCACTTCGTTGGAAACCCCAAGTGCAAGGTGTGATGAGCACATCAGCAAGTTTCCCTCAGTAGAGACCAAGGTGGTCGAACTAGAAGGAGGAAGGAAACGTCTCTAGGTGTTGCAAGCAACGTGGAAACATGCACAACACAAACTCAAGACTTTCTCCCAATGAACAGTAAGGTTGTCAAGCTCACCAATTTGCTATAACAAAGCATTAACTGTATGGTGTGGAAGGTGATGATGAATTGCAGCAAGTAAACAGTAACAGTGGAAGATGTATCAATGGTAAAGATTGGACCAGGGTCCATAGTTCACTAGAGGTGCTCTCCTTAGATAAACAAACATGACATTAAGGGTAAACAAATTACAGCAGGTGCAATTGACAGGACTGAGCAAGGCATAACAATGCAATACTAGACACAAAGATCCTATGAAATTCGATTGGGCAATACAACAATATACATAGACCACCATCCAACTACAGCTATGATTAGAAGTCCACCTTCAGGTTATCATCCGAACCCCCTCCAGTATTAAGTTGCAAGCAACAAACAATTGCTTTAAGCAAAGTGTGTAAGATAAACAATCCACTTGTTGTATGAACAAGAGACCATTGTTTTCTCCCTATTGGCAATAGCACATCTACAACCGTAGAGATTCGTGTCACTTCCCTTGATTAAGTAGAGGCATGAACCCACTATCGAGCATAAATACCCCCTCTTGGAGTCACTAGCAACTACTTGACCAAGATATCTACTAACAACGGAGAGCATGCAAGATCACAAACAACACAGACATGATAGAATAAATAAGACAAAACCATTAATCAATCTGACATAGTAATCTCAATATCCATCGGATCCCCGCAAACACAACATGCATGATTACAAATAGATGAGATCTTGATCATGAACGGAGCTCACAACATCTATACATGAAAGCACAAGGAGGAGATACAACTATCTAGCTACTACATGGACCCGTAGTCCAAGGTGGAACTACTCACGCTTCATACCAGAGGCTGGCATGATGAAGAAGAAGGCCTCCGAGATTATCTCCCCTCCGGCTGGGTGCTAGGAAGAACTTCAAATCCCTCCCGATCTAGGGACGATGGTGGCGGCGGCTACAGACGGTTTCGTGGAATGTTGATCGGGTGCTTAGGGTTTAGGCACCAGGGGACTTTATAGGCGAAGAGGCGAGGCAGGGGGTCCACCAAGACGGCTGCACCCCCTCCCACCAGGCGCGGCTAGCCCTAGCCCGCGTCGCCAGGGGATGTCGCCCCCTGGTGCCTCCCCTTTGTCTCGTACTCTGGCTCTGTGTTCCCCACGGTAAAATATTGACTTTGGCTTTTGTCCCGTCCAATTCTGAGAATATTGATTTTCTTCCTTTCTAGAACCAAAAAGAGAAGAAAGCATGCAACTAGCACTGTGGCAACTTGTTAATAGGTTAGTACCAGAAAACATATAAAAACACCTCAAAGTGTAGACAAAGCAAAGCAAAGTAGATACTAAACAAGCATGGAACATAAAAAATTATAGATACGTTTCCGACGTATCAAGCATCCCCAAGCTTAACTCCTGCTCGTCCTCGAGTAGGATAGTGATAAAAATAATAATTTTTGAGGTGACATGCACCATCAAAACCAAGATCAAACCATTTGGAAGCATTGAAAGCTGGGATCAAAGAACTCTAAACATGTGCATGAAAGATGAAGTTCTAACAGTAATACAAAGTAACTATGCATGCAACATGAAAGGCGACAAACAAAGATCATGAATAGTTTGCATTGAAAAACGTTTGTTTGTTTCACATACAGAAAACATGGCATAGTGGCATTCAGCTTGTCCCTCATGGAGTAGCAAATAGATGCATAGGACACCTTCAAAGTTCATAAGAGTGACTAGATACAAATAGCACAAGAACAAGCAATACAACAATATGCATCAATCAATAAGTTTTGGGACAATGCACATAGAACTAAGAATGACAACTATGCTCTCTTAATGGTGCCTAAAGGTAGAAGGTGGAGACTCAATATAATGGTGGAAGATAGGCCCTTCATAAAGGGAAGCAAGGATTTCAAGTTTCAAAAAGAGCTTCCAAAAATTATATTACTTGTTAGCTTTCAACCCTTATTGCCCCTATCATAAGCATCTTGAAGTTATTAAGGTTAAAGTGAACAAACTATGGAGTATATGCTTGACAAAGTATAACTTGGCAATCTCATGTCCCTTGAATATGAGGGCCACACCTCATGATACTCAACTTTAGTCACCTGTAAGTTCTTGTCATAGTAAGTACATGTGTGTCATAGAGAACCGCCAACATGGTACCCCTTGCACATGGTACATGAGCTATCCCATAACCAAAATGACAAGGCAAGCAGACAATGAGCATCTCAGCGATATTTTTATTTGATATTTGCATAGGTTTTTATTGAGGATGCTTCACAAATGGCTCATTATGGTGATGCTGCAAGTTTCCACCATGATTAGGCATGGATTAGGCTAGCGGCCCAGGCGTTTCTCTAACACAAAATACATAACTCCATGGACTTACAAGATCCCTTTTATTTCACACCGGTGACATCCATAGACAAAAGAGCATGATATCAACTGTGTACAAAGTACAAGTGCAATGTTGAAAACATTCCCCATGACAACATGGTTCTGCTAATTCTAACGTATATGTGCAAGCATATACAACATAGATGACACAATGGTTCAAGTTTATTAGGGGCAAGCAATATAAAGTGTGCCATCAAGTTCTTGAGACCTTTAATCATTAAGTTTTCTCATAACAAAATACTTTTTAATTGGAAGATAGCGGACAACAAGAATATACTTGGAATGGTGTAACACACGATGCATAGGAATTTATAGTGGACACTTTGGAATAACTGGTTTCTTGGGAGTTGGAAGCATGAGTAGAGCTTACTCATACAAGTGGAGGCTAGCAAAAGACTGGGAGCAACCAACTAAAAGAGCAATAATGGCCATAATCATGCAGAGCGACAAAACATTACTAATCAAAGCATAGAGTGGTACTACAAGTCAAGGACTAAGTGATCATAGAGGCTATGGTGACTTGTTCATAGTCATAACATGGTGTGAGCTTGTGCCAAGTCAACTCAAACAAAGCATCAAAGGAGAATACCACAATACTATGATTTTGTATGCTAAAACAACGCATGATTCCTTCAAGGCACACTAAGAAATCTCAATGACTTGGAGAAAGTCATGCTACAGCAATAATCACTAAGCATAAGGTCAAAACAACACCTAGTATGACATGATAAAATCTAAGTCACAGTCAAAGCAAGTTCCTCTTGCACTTTCAAGCAAGAACTTTCTACTCCTTTCCAACACCAATCGACTTATTTGAAAAAACACAGCGAGAACGGGGGTCCAAAATACTTTATTCAAGCAAAATAAAAAAACTAAGCAAAGCAAACTAAAACTAAGACGCTTCAATAACAACACAATAGTGCATGCAACAATAAAAACGAAGTGTCTAGAAAGACCTAATCTTTTTATTGATGAAGAAGGGGATGACTTGGGCACCCCAAGCTTTGATGCTTGTACCTCTTGGATATTTCTTGGGGTGACATCGGGGTGGCATCCCCAAGCTTGAGATTTTGTCCATTCTTCATCTCATTACATCATTCTCTCTCTATACCTCAAATTTTTCCTTCATACAGAACTTCACACAATCTTCATTAGCAACATTAGTGTATTCAAGAGATAATAGACCCTTGGGTTTAACTTTATAACAGCAAAACTTCCACTAAAAAAAAAGCTACTGAAGCAAATTCCTTTAAAAATCTCAATTCCCCAAAAGAGAACTCACAAAGAAATTGATAAGAAGCAAATGCAAATAATGGCAGAAATCTGTCAAAACGGACCAGCAGGTAGAAACCGATTTTTTCGAAGACCTTCTGTTGCTGAAATCAAATAGTGTTGAACTAAAGAAAGTTAGCAAACATACCGGGGGATGTATTCATAAATTTTAAGCTCAATCCGACTTACAGAGACTCCTCACGAATTTCTATAGTGGAGGTCAGAAATCTGTTTCGGGACAGCAACTCTCCAAATCTTACTTCACTCTCATTAGAGGTCATTATTGGCACAAAAAGCAAACAAAAAGGATAAGGAGAGGTCATTACTGAAGTAATAACTTTCAAGACTCAAGAAAACTATTGGGTTATCTCCCAACAAGTACTTTTCTTTAACGCCTTTAAGTTAGGCACAAGAAGCAAGAAATCAAGTATTTTCAATTGAAGAATTAAGATCAATACTTGCAAAATCTTCAACTATGAAAGGTATCTCATCCAAATGAGTTTTGGAGGATCCCTTCTCATTTCTCTTTGGTTTACTACTTTCATCAAAAAGATTTTCAGGAGCAATCCAATCAAAATTCTTTTCAAAGGCTTCATGCATTCCAACAAGCTTAAAGGGTATGGGTATCTTGAATTCCTCTCTAAGTTTGGTTTTATCTGAAGTACCCACAACATCTACACATGAGCCTAGCATATTAAAACGCTCAATGACCTTTTTGGCTTCCCTATCAACATCATGGAACTTTTTCAGTAAAGTTTCAAGAATAAATTCTCTCTTTTCAGCATTCTTTTCTTCTTTTAGTTTTAGGAATAAAATTTGCATCATGGGGTTAAGGCTAACAAACCTAGCCTCCAACATATGAACTAAATAAGATGCAGAAATTTCATAATTAGGAGCAAGTTCTGCTATAGATCTATCCTCAATATCCTCATGCTTGCTAACATGATTAAAGAATTCTTCCATATTATCTTTCCCAATTATTGAGCCACTACCTATTGCAACATCCTTCAGGGCAAACTTGGGGAACAACATGGTGAGCTAGAGCAAGGTGGCAACTAGAGTAGGAACTAATTTTTTTGTGTTTTTGATAAGAGAAAGCAAACCAAACTAAACTATTTTTTTTGGAGTTTTTGATAAAAAGAGGCAAACAAAACCAAGCAAAATAAACTAAGCAAACCAAACACAAAGTAAAGTGAAAGGTTGAGGAGGACAACCCTTGTGAAGACGTCCTTAGCCTCCCCGGCAACGGCGCCAGAAATCTTGATGCGTGCGTCCGGTGTTGACTTGGGAGCACTTTGTTGAAAACCCCAAGAGAAAGGTGTGATGAGCATAGCAGCAAGTTTCCCTCAGTAGAGACCGAGGTTATCGAACCCGAAGGAGGAAAGAAACGTCTCAAAGGTGTTGCAAGCAACGTGGGAACCCGCACAACACAAACTCAATACTTTGTCCCAACGAACAGTGAGGTTGTCAAGCTCACCGGTTTGCTGTAACAAAGGATTAACTGTATGGTGTGGAAGGTGATGATGAATTGCAGTAAGTAAACAGTAACAATGGAAGATGTATCAATGGTAAAGATTGGAACGGGGTCCATAGTTCACTAGAGGTGCTCTCCTTAGTTAAACAAACATGGCATGAAGGGTAAACAAATTACAGTAGGGCAATTGACAGGACTGAGCAAGGCATAACAATTCAATACTAGACACAAAGATCCTATGAGATTCGATTGGGCAATACAACAATATACATAGACCTCCATCCAACTGCATCTATGACTAGAAGTCCACCTTCAGGTTATCATCCGAACTCCTCTAGTATTAAGTTACAAGCAACAGACAGCTACTTTAAGCAAAGTGTGTAAGGTAAACAATCCACTTGTTCCATGAGCAAGAGACCATTGTTTTCTCCCTAGTGGCAACAACACATCTACAACCGTAGAGATTTCTGTCACTTCCCTTGATTAAGTAGAGGCATGAACCCACTATCGAGCATAAATACCCCCACTTGGAGTCACTAGCAACTACTTGGCCAAGATAGCTACTAACAACGGAGAGCATGCAAGATCACAAACAACACAAACATGATAGAATCATAAAGACAAAACCATTAATCAAACCAACATAATAATCTCAATATCCATCGGATCCCCGCAAACAGAACATGCATGATTACAAATAGATTAGATCTTGATCATGAACGGAGCTCACAAGATCTATACATGAAAGCACAAAGGAGGATATACAACCATCTACCTACTACATGGACCCATAGTCCAAGGTGGAACTACTCACACATCATACCGGAGAGAAGGCCTCCGGGATGATCTCCCCTCCGGCAGGGTGCCGGGAAGAACTTCAGATCCCCCCGATCTAGGGATGATGGTGGTGACAACTACAGACGGTTTTGTGGAATATTGATCGGGTCCCCAGGGTTTCTGCATCGGGGGATTCTTATAGGCGAAGAGTGAGGCTGAGGAGGCGACCAGGAAGGCCAAACCCTAGCCAGGCGCGGGCCCACCCCTGGCCGCGCCTAGGGGGTCTGGCTGACCTGGCCCGCTTCCTCGTCTCCCCTCTGGACTTCTTGTTCCCCACGAAAAGTAATTGACTTTGACGTTTGTCCCGTCCAATTCTGAGAATATTTCTTTACTAACTTTTCTAAAACCAAAAACAACAGAAAACAGGCATCTGGTACTGTTGCAACTTGTTAATAGGTTAGTACCAGAAAACATGTAAAAAGCTCCTCAAAGTGTAGACAAGTAAAGCAAAGTAGATACTAAAGAAGCATGGAGCATCAAAAATTATAGATACGTTTCCAACGTATCAAGAAGCATCTAATAAATCTTTATCATGAAGAGAAAGCCTTGCATAAAAGTTAATAATAATAATATTATTAGGGAGTTCATGAATAGGACATTTAAGCATTGGTAACTTCAAACTCCCTCAAGCTTGGGTTGTACTCTTTCCATCATGAGGAAAAAAGTTATATATTTGATTCCTATCCTTATGAATCTCACTGGGAGGATAGAATTTAGAGTAAAAGAGAGGTACAATTTCCTCCCATTCCATAGATTATCCATTCTTCAACAACTTATACCATTCTTCAGTTCTTCCTTTCAATGATATAGAGAGTAACTTCTTCTTGACTTGTTTAGTTGTGATACCTGCACACTTAAACAACCTGCATAATTCATCGATAAAAAGCAAGTGATCACCAGGATGGACAGTTCCATCTCCAAAATAATAAGTACCCATAACACGATCAACAATTCTTGTAGGTATCTTAAAAGGATCTACCTCAACAAGTGGTGGTTCATCTACTACCTTAGTAGTAGTAGTAGATTTCCAAAATAGGAAACTGAGTGGGTTATCCATATTGGAAACAAAGTAACAAACAAAAATAAAAAACAATACTCATGGTCGAAGTTTCCTTTACCAGTTCCACTCTTCAATAACGCTTCACTCCGCGGCAACGGCACCAGAAAATAGTCTTGATGACCCACAAGTATAGGGGTGTATCGTAGTACTTTCAATATATAGGAGTGACGATACCAATGAGGAGCAGAAGGTGTTGACTAGTGGTTTGGAGCAGGAAATCTTTGTAAATACATAGCAAACGGATTTTTAGGGGTTTTTGATAAAGCAAGGAAATAATGTGCAAGTAAATAAAGACGACAAATAATTGCAGCAAGTGGCCCAATCCTTTCTTAGCAAAGGACAAGCCGGTGGTAATACTTAGAAGTACCAGACGTTCTCAAGGACACATGGGAATACTGTCAAGTGATTTCGTTTCATATAGCTTATTAATCTTCTTTGGTTTGATAAGTGTTGTGTGGGTGAACCTGTGCTAATTAACCAACCTTACTAGGACTAATACATACTTGTGATTAAACCCCTTGCAAGCATCCGCAACTACAAGAAAGTAATTAAGATAAAAACCTAACCACGTCCTTAAACTCTGAGATCCTACACTCCCTTGTGCAAAGGTTTCCTAACGGGGGTTCAGGTTTCTGTCACTCCGACAAACCCACAATTAGTAGCCAAATACACAATGCATTCCCCTAGGCCCATAAATGGTGAAGTATCATGTAGTCGACGTTCACATGACACCACTAGAAGAATAGCACCACAACTTAAAAATTAACCATTGAATAATACCTCAACACAATTCCACTACTAAAAACATGAATTCTCCCATGTCCTCAAGAACTAAACGAACTAATCACGAGACATCATATGGATCAAGATCAGAGATGGTATGATGATGAATAAAAATCTGAACATAAAAAATAATTCAATGGTTCCACTCACAAGCATCAACTACAAAAGTAATTAATACCGGGAAAGTTTCCCCTAAGAACTATGAAATATTCAACACAATTGTTACAGCGGGATGGAGTGGTGATGATGGTGCTGGTGGATATGGTGGTGTGGATGATGATGATGATCCCGATGAAGTCTAGCTTGGTGACGGTGTTGATGGCGATGATATCACCTCTCCGGGAAGAAATTTCCTCGACAGAAATCTGTCTGCCGGAGAGCTCTTTCTCTCTGTAGTTTCCACCCTGCAGAGGCGGTGGAATCTTTCTGTGGTCTCTCTCCAAACTTTAGGGTTTCAGGAGGAATATATAGGCGAAGGGGAGGAGCAGGAGGTGGGCCAGGGTGGCCACACCCCTGGTGGCACGGCCTAGGGTGGCCCGCGCCTGGGGTGGTGTGGGCCCCCTGTGGCCCAACTCTGCCTCCCCTTTTGGCTTCCTTCGTCTTCTGGAAAAATATAATTTTCCATATATTTTCTGGTATTTTTCTGATCTTCGCGAAAATTGCATCTAGACACCGCTTTTTCCATCAGAATCTTCACTCAGGCAGTTCATCCTCCAAGAATCATCCAACATGCAAAAATAGATAAAATGACATAAGTATCACCTCTTAATAAGAAATATATCAATGAATAGCAGCAAATTATGATATAGAATAGTGATGCAAAATGGACGTATCAAGATTGCGAGGATAAGATTCTAACGATGAGTACGGTGGAAGGCGTTGCCCCACTCGCCACGACGGCAAGCATCGTGAGCTCTGCTACAACAACATTCGCCAAATTGGTGGCAAGCGATGCATGGCTTAGACTTCGTCGCCCATGCAGGCTATAGCCAGTGCGACCGCAAAAGCAGTCATCGTGATGGTGGCGGCTACTGCAACAACAAAAACACCGCGAGGCAGAAATTTGACTCGCGGCCTTATTCGACGAGCCTTGTGTTTATCACAACAAAGAAGGGAGACACGCCACCCATACCACCGCTGACTTCCACTCTCTCAAAGATATCAAGAAGGCAAGGTCTGCAAAAGCAGGGAATAACCCCGACTAGCCCAGGGACAATGGCAGCACCGACGCATTCGGTAATGCCGTGGGATCGCTTCACACCTTCACCAGCACAGGTACCGGGTGCGAGAAGAAGGTTCTCGCCCGCAGAGTCACTGTCTACACGGTGAACCAAGTCGACATCCCATGATGGCTCAACTGCTCCGAGCACACCATCACCTAGAGTCACGACGATCACACGCCCAAGATGGAGTACCCGGGCGAGTTGCACTGACTGTCAAGCCCAAAGTGGCTTACTACTGGCTCTCCAAAACCTTGATAGACGGCAGCAGCTCCATCGACATCATGTACCTGGACATCTTCAGGACACTACATCTCCCACAGTCGATGGTCGAGTTGACCCTCTACACCTCCATGGGACCATCCCGGGTCGAAAGGCCTACTCGATTCGTAAGGTGACACAGCCAGTCACCTTCGGCACCCCCTCCAACTTCCGCAATATGTGAATCATCTTTGAGCTGGTGAAGTTCTGCAATCCCTACCAGTGCTTCCTGGGCCGATAGGTATTCGCCAAGTTTATGGCGGCCCCACACTATGCCTATAACATGATGAAGATCACAAGGCCATACGGGATCATCACTATTCACGGTGACTGTTACATGGCCCTAGAGTATGAGGACAATGGCGCCACACTCGTTGATGTGATGATCACCGAGGAGATGAACCACGCTGACAAGCTTGCCAAGTACGCCAGGGGAGGTGATACGGACGATCCCTCGATCCTGAAGAAGTCGGCAACTGCGAGTTCCACGACAACAACCTTTGAGGGCCCGCCACACACACCCGCACTGTTAACCTTGTCCCGGGCGACTCGAGCCAACAGGTCACCGTGGGGACGAACCTAACCCCCGCATAGGAAAGTACGCTCATCGAGTTCCTGCATGAGAATCGCGACATCTCCGCATGGAATACATTCGACATGCCTAGTGTCTTGAGGAAACTCGTTGAGCACAAGCTCCGCGTCGACCCGAAGGTGCGACATGTCAAACAAAACTTATGACCCTTAAATCAAGAGCGTTGCCACGTGATGCATGTAAAATGCATACATGAACTTTGTAGTTTATTGATACATATTCCCACAAATTTGCAACATATATAATTCAATGTCCATGTTTTATATTGATTTTGATGATTTACCAATGATCCTCTTTATTTTGGTTATAACTCTTCAGGACAGGAAAACCCTGTTTTGTGTATTTTTATTTTTCAGTGACCTAAACAAAGTCAAATGGAGCTAAAATTCTAGGAAAGCCAATATTTCGTGAAGAGTGATGATCTGGAGTGCGTTGAGGTCATGAGAGGCGCCTAGAGGCACAAAAGTGCATGGGTGGCGCACCCCTCTACCTCTTTTCTCCCTCGGCCATCCAATTTTCTTCAATCTTTTGCCCACGGACTTGGTTTGACCTAAAAACTCCTATATAAAGGGTCCCCCTGGGCATCCTCGAGGAGAGTGCCACAGAAACATAGAAAAAACAAAACAGAAATGGAACCAGCAAAGATTGTAGGGGGAAACTTTGTCGGAGCCATCGTCGGAGGAATCTCTACCTTCTCCAACATCATCACCATGATGAAGAGGGAGTAGTCCACCCCTGTACTATGGGTTTGTGGCGGTATCTTGATCTATTTCTCTCTTGTTCTTCATAAGTCTGGTACCATATGAGCTGCCCAACATGATTATGGTCATATATGTAATTTCTATGTGGTGGATCTTTATTCTATGATTTGATATATGAGATTGGAATATATCTATGTGTAAGATATATTGATAGATGCATACCATGTACATCTTTCTTAATTACTTGTTTTGATCCAATTTGTATGCAAGAGCATGTGTGGGGAAAAGTGTGTATTAGATGGAGTAACATGATGGTAGTGACATCAAATTCAAGATTTACTATGGTTTTTACCCTTTTTGTCACCTCACTAGGGATTAAGTGAATTCATATGCTATAAGTATCTTGTGATAGCTTGATAATCTTGTTTGGTCAAGATAGCATATTTGTTATTCAAACATCATGTCAAAGTACTTAAGGCTATGCTCTGTTAGTTCTTCATTTTAGATTTCTTACATTTTTCCCTTTCTAGAGGAGTATAAGAGAGATGTGTTACATCATGTCTATGTTAGGATATGATGCCCATATGAATGCTTATTGAAATTTACCAACATTATGTTGATGATGAATTGTTTTATGCCCACTGCAACTTAAAAGATAGTAGACAAGTGAATCCATGAACCCCGGTCCAACTTTTATCATAAGAAACAACCTTCCAACACCATTACTATCATCTAAATTTTCCGCAATTTAATATTTTGAAAATACTTTCATTACTTGCAAACACAAACAAAACAAAAAAATACCTTTTTATTATTGCATTTACTTTGCTTGGCTAGTTATAAATTGTTTTACTTTATTTATTATTATTGTTATTTCATATTACTAATACAAAACCTTGTGCTTGAACATATTTTCTCACTATATATTTTGTCAAACATGAACATTTGATGCTGCTTATGTAAGATCAAATTGTATATTGACTACATTTTAAAAAAAATCGGTTCATTCTACTGCCAAATTGGAGAACTAAATTTTACGGAAGCATTGATTCATTTTTAGTTAAAAATGAGCACTATCTTATAAATCCACAGTCACACTATGCAAAGTAGAGCTTTCAACAAATAAGACTATCATGAGCTTTATATGACCAAGAAGATACACAAATTTGTTTTATTCAGGAGAATTATTGTTCCATCATATGTCGTGCCACATTTACTAGTATAATATTGAAGTTACATGTCCTCACCGAAGGTACTAATGAAGTTTATCCATGTTGGAAATTTCACATGGAGGAGGAGGAAATTGTTGTTGGGAAAGATGTCGAGTGCGAAGATAAAGTTGGGAATTGTGAGTCCTACCACAATGAGTCTAACTGTTATAAGTCTATGCAAGACATGGGGGTTGAACACATTGATGGGGAAGCTTCAGCACTGTCGGTATATTGCAGTAGCACTAAATGATAAAGATGATGGGATTGACAACTCGACTCGGGGCAGCCTACAACAATGACACATTTATGCAACAATGATGGAAAGCTCGGTCTAATGCAAGAAGATTGATGGATAGGGGATATAGTGAGACGAGTTCGGGAAAGGTAGAGGGAGAGGTGACAGTATTTAGGTTGTCCTTATTTCGGAGAGGGTCCAAAACATTGGAGCGAAGCACAACCACAACGAACGATAGCCAAAGCATGCAGAGAGGATGAATCGGGACACAGATAGGACCCAATGTGTGCATCTAGACACGACGGACCAGATGACGGAGTCGGCACGACCAGACCATATATAGAGGGAAGACGGTCAGTGAGAGAGGGAAACAAAACAATAGAGGGCACTAGTGGAGAATGGGCAATGTGTCCCGATTGGTAAGGGGCTTTAGTCCCGGTTGCCCAACTGGGACGGAGCAATCGGGACTAAATTCCCCACCCTTTAGTCCCGGTTCGGCCACAAACCGGGACAAAATGTGCTCCATGTGGCCGCTGCTCCGCGCGAGGGTGGGAGGAGCAACCGTCCTGGTTCGTAACACGAATCAGGACAAATCACTCTCTGTCGCGGCAGAGATTTGGCACATTTCTATGTCGCGGCAGAGAATTCATTTTGGCCACATTTTTTTGCCACGGCAGCATTTTGGCCATTTTTTGTGCCGCGGCAGAGAATTCATTTATATTGTTTTATTTTTTATTTTGTGTTTTTTACTCATCAATGAAGGAACCATTATATTACACAACATCATCATGATAATAGAGATCCAAGTGTCGAACATATTACATTCGATACACGGGTTTCATGCACATATATACATACAAAATAATCTCTTTGTACAGTCCCTATTGCCTATACACCCGGTCCCGTATAGTATTCTCCTTTTGGGTTTAGGACTTCTCCATCCAAGAATCCCGCAAATTCCTCCTGAATTGCTCGTATGGGATCCTTTGGCAGAAGACCGTCCCGCAGCCGTTCGAGCTGATTTCAAAAAGGAGTCAACCTATATGAATGAAACTAAACACAATTTGGTGGTAATAAAAAACTATAAAAATTATTTGCGTACGTTAAGTTGCTCTAAATTTCTGCCCTTCTCACTGCACGTCTGACAGATGAACTCGCAAACATAGTATCCACATAAATTTTTCCCTGGTCCCCGCGTCAGGCACTTTACGAGAACAGAGTTCAATCAAAATAATAATCAAGCATGATAACGGTATCAAAACTAGAATCAAAGAGATGCGCGGATCTAACTAGTGGTACTTACATCTAGTGGTTTAAATGTAAGCTCCTCTTTCCAAACACCCCTAGCCTTCTTGGTTAACCATTTCCAAGCGCTGCCCGACGAAGAAAACGAATAAAAGGAGTTATTAATTACTTGATATCATGAAATTCACTAACGTTGCTGATATAGTTCTGTAATGATTAGAATTACCGCTGTAGCGTCATCTGCATATCCGCCCACATCTCAAGGGGTTTATGTTTCGAGTCCATGACTAGTACCCGCACTTTGTCAGGTTGAATGATTAACGGAATATAGTGGAAGCTGCGCGTGCATAAATCATCAATTATACACTTAACGTCGAGTAAGAGAAATAGAAAGTGTATACAAGACAATAACACTCACTCGAAGTTGTAAGGAAATAGTATTTCCCTTCTGGTTTCTTGAAACCTTAATGCGTGTACAATATTATCATTCTTATCTTGGGGTTTTGCTTTGAGATTAGCTTGATGAACAAAATATGGGTCAAGAACCCAATGTTATAGATTTGTCCTCTGCTGCATTTGAGAATCTTTATTCGGCATATTATAGTATGATTATATACATGCAATAAACAAGGTGAGATAGCTAGAGACTTAATTAATTACAGGATTAGTACTTACAGACAATAGGCACTGATGATCGATTTGTCCAAGGCGTCTTGATTGAATAATTGAAATAGTTCAACAAATTCAATGGCTACCACGTTATCTTATTTCCCGTAATGCTTTTTTGTAACCCTCAGCATTATCCAGTTAGCCCCGGCCTTTGTGGCATGCATGTACCTGTTATGCATTCTTCAAATTTTTGTTGGTAGATTCTTTACCTCCTCAGGTTTGACGAGAGGTTTACTGTAATGGTATTTGTATGCTACTTGAGTCTCGGGGAAGTATTATAACTGGGATAAGTAGTGGGCAATACCCATACATTGAGTAGCGGCCGCTTCTCCGTATAGTGCAACTACATCTGGATCATACTGCTCTTCGGCCGCATATTTGCTCGACCCCACATTGGTATGGGAAATCACCTTGAGAGGGACGCAAGATTGTTTTGTTTGTTCTTCGAGTTGGGGAACAGATTTCCCGCTTGCACTAGTGCTCTTCGACAGTTGTTGTGCCGCATGTGACTTGAGAATAGAGCTCTCATAGTCTGATGACAGCTTTGGCTCGGGTTGGTGAAGGCCCTTTAGCATTTTGAACACTCGGGCTTTATCTTCTTTGGTGCTGGGGAACTCTGGCTCTTTCGGTCGCCTCAGCTTAGCGAAAAACACTGTCATTTCCGTCTTGACGATCTCCGTAGTCTCCTCTTCAGTACAATCATAAGCTCTCTTGGGAGGAACATTTGGTACTTTTGGAAGAGGCTCCTGTTTACGTGTCGGCGATCGCTTTCCACTCCGTAGAGTAGCGGTGGTATGCTTACGCTTTTTTCCTAAGGCGTCGGCGATGACTGCCTCGGCGGTGACGGCTGTGCTGGAGACTGGTGAGGTGACAGAGACGGGTGAGGCGATGGAGACGGGTGAGGTAACATAGAAGGCTGCTGCGGTGGCGACGACTGCGCTGGAGACGGGTGAGGTGGCGGCGAAGATGGCCTTGGCGTCTGATTTGGAAGCATGATACATTCCTTTGGCCATAGAATGGTGACGTTTGTTGCTTCTCCCAGTTCAGTAACATCCCCTTCACCTGCAGGGTAGTCAAGCTTCAAATCTTGAAAGTTGTGCATGAATTCATCCACCCCGACAACAGTGTAGCCCTGTGGAACCGGGCGATAATGGTAAGTTGGTGCAGGTCCAATTGGTAAGGCATAGCCGACCACTACCTTCATTGTTATGTTCACAACTTTGACATGTAGCTTGCAGTGTGTCATCTGCGTGATATCATCCATTGGGTAGCAAACACGAGCCATCGTCGGTGCACCATCGTCATCGTCATCACCCGGGACCTCGGTGGAAGCCACACTGCTTTTTCGATTATTCGATAGGCCGGTAGCATCGAATGCAGGTTCTACCACCATGTGCTACTGAGATCGGCCGGTAGTACCTTGCTGGCTAAGTGCGTTAATTTGATCTTGTTGTTGCTTTATTTGTTCTTCAATTTTACGCATCCGGTCTGCCTAAATATTTGCTTCAACTTTTGCCTTGTCCTTTCTCCTCTTACGACTTCTATCAGGATATTTCTTCCTGTCTTCGGGAAACCCAGCGCTCCATGGTTGGGAGCCTATTATGCCTCATGTTCGTCCATTGTGTTCCTTATTCCCAAGGGCGAGTGTGAGCTCGTCATTCTCTTTATCGGGAATGACTCCCTCTTTTCAACAGCCTTTACTGCTTTTCTTATGTTATCGATTGGCAAGGGGTCTTCTTTATGTCTTATGTTATATATAGGGTGTGTTTGGTAGACCGTCTCAACCCAGAATCTCTCAACTCATCTCGATTTCAGTTGTTTGGTAGGTCGGCTCCCTGGTTTGGGCACTGCCCACTCGATGCGAAAACAGCCTCTTGGCACTGCCGGATCGCGAAGCTGAAAACGAGCTTCGCACCTCGTCCCTGCCGTGTCCATCCCGAAAAGTTGGTCCCGCGCGTCCCGATTTTTCCCCACCCGTCCGCGCAGCCCCGCTAGGGAAACCACCCCACGACCCCAGACCCCAACCCGACCCCTAGCCGCCCCACGTTTCTTCTTTCTCCCTCTTCTCTCATCCCCACAGCGTATCGCCGCCGTCCTTCCCGCCCCAGATCCCGCCGCCAGTCAGTCTCCCCCGCCCCTCTCTCTCAACCGAAATCCCTCCCAGCCCTCGTCCCCTTCGTGCCGCCCTCCTGTGGTCGTTCGGAGCTCCACATCAGCGCCATGGAGTTTGTCGAGGACCAGCGGCCGCCAGTCTGTAGCAGACGCCGTCGTGTCGGACGAGGATGTGGACCACCGGCAGTTTGTCTTCGACCCGTTTCCCAGCTGCATCACGACTTCTCCGCCCCCATATGTACGGCTCATAGACCTCGTCTACACCGTTTCCCAGCTAGCTTCTACCAAGATCTGATGGTGCTAAACTTGACTCGATAGGAAGCTGCAGAATAATGCTATTCTCCATTGTACAGATGGGTTCCTAGTATTCTATTAGGGAGCAAAAGCCAAGCAGGCGATAGGAATCATACATATGTTATTTAGGTTCACACTGGTAGCATACATGGTTGAAGGTGTAGCTCCCTGTCTTGGGCAGATTTTTTCTGCTATTTAGATGGGAAAATGGTTTCAAGCTGATGCCTTTTCCATGTATTAGCTCCTGTTATTTAGGCTGATGTTAATGCTACATCCAAGTGATTCTTATTGGTTCTCTCTGCTTGTTATAAAAATCTCACTAGAAGGGTTTTCTTATGTTGGTCATATAAATAGCAGTTGCATGGAATTTATGAGCTTGTTATAAAAATCTCACTAGGACTGATTGTTTCATCCCTAGCTATGTATTATTCTTAGTATACTGTCCACACACCCTAAGCTTGTATATGTCATATTAACAATGCTTTGCTCACTGTTATGTCATAGTACCAATATGATTTGTTTTTATTTCTTTAGATGGACGATTTAGCGAGAAAATGAAGACAGCTAATTGTGAAA
This sequence comes from Avena longiglumis, assembly GCA_030063025.1. Lineage (NCBI taxonomy): Eukaryota > Viridiplantae > Streptophyta > Magnoliopsida > Poales > Poaceae > Avena > Avena longiglumis. Next base: position 518,629,473 of record CP125975.1, read on the forward strand.
ATTTCCTGTATTGGGTGCTTTTATGGTGTTTTATCTCAATAAAAGCTAGGATGGACCTGATTTGTCAAAACTTTATGGACATTACCTAATTTGAGATGGAGCAACGGTTTGCTGTTTTAGATTGTTTGACGGAGCATAAGGGTAAAGAACTTAATTTCATGAAAATAGAAGCTAACGTTTGTGAAGCCTCGTTCTAAGGGTATCATAGCTAAAAATCATGATATTGTTTGACTTGCTGTTGGTTGATGCAGCTCAAAAAACTGTATTTTGTAATGCCAATTAGAATAAATGCATGCGTATTTTGTAATATGGATCTGCTATTCACAAACTCAGAAAGACGTAACAACATCTCACATAGATGCAGTCTACCAAAAAAAGTATGAGCTCAGCTTGTCTAAACAGACCTGGGCTACCAAACAACATCTTAGCTTAGCATATCTGAATAGATACAAGCTACCAAACACATGATATAATTTAAGTTCAACTTGGCTGGGGTCAGCATGTATGAGGAGAGAAAGACTTTCTAGATTCACCCAGACTACCAAACACACCCATACACTTCCCTTCTGAGTCCAACGTGCCCCCATGCCCGTAAAACAAATTCTTTGCACGTTTGATCCAATCGTCTATCTCTGGGATGACCTCTTTATCATGCAGATCATCCTCAAGTTTCTTCCACTTAGGAATGCCAGCCCTGTAGCCACCTTGCCCCATAGTATGGTGATACTTCTTGTTAGCAGCATTTAGCTTATTCGTTTCAAACATTTTCTTAGCTTTTTCTGATGTCTTGTAATTCACAAACTCAGCCCAGAATGGTTTTAACTTCTGATATTGAATCTTCTCGAAATCCGGAGTCTTCTCTTTCACGACATAGTCAAGGTGCAATATTTTCTTCCAGTTGGTGAATTGCTGGGCCATCTTCTTCAAAGCCCACTTCTTGACCTTCTTCTGGGTGGCTTCAGCATGTTGCTTGGCCTCCTCAACTGGATCCTCCGCATTTGGATCCAGCTCTACCGTCGGTAGGGTGAAATTAAGCATGAGCCTCTTCCACAGTAAATCTTTGGCCACGTAAGGGACAAATAAAGACGTTCCATCTTCTTCCGCACCAGCAGGCCTATTCCAAATTCGAATGGTGATCGGGACAAAGTCCCTAACGATTACTCCGCATTATGCCACAAATTTGTTTGTGACAACAAGGGCTGTCGGTTTGCCGTCCTCACCGATTTCTTCGTTCCTGAACCTCTCATGGTCTTCCAACTTTTTGGTTGGGCCTCGATTGCTCTTGATTTGCTCGATCCGGAGGGCTAAAAGAAGAGAGATCATTGTAATATATGTATATAAACAACATATGATTAATTGGTTAATTAATTATATTACATGCACCTCGCCGGAGTTTGTAATATTGAATGTTCCTACGGAGCGGTCGTCTTCTCGATCATAGAAGGAATCGCCTTCTCCCTCATAGAAGGCATCACCTTCTCCCTCAAAGAAGTCGTCTCTTCCGGCAAAAAGAGGATCACCCTCACCAGAGTTGTTCAAAAACGTTGATACATCGACATTTTCCTCCCCACGGATCACACCATGGATCAACTCTTCCTTTTCTTCGTCTCTGCCATGTGGTTGCATATTTTCTGCATAGGTGTAAAAACGAATAAGTCAAAGCGGCTAAGGGAGAAGGTTAGGTAGGGTGTTGAGAGATATAAACCCTAATTCGAAGAAACCATAATATGTAAATACACAATAATAAAAATGAATTTACAATATTTACAATAATAAAAATCAATTAAAATCAATATTTCAGAGTTCCGAGGGGTGTAAAACCTAGTTCGAAGAAACCTCAGATGCATATGAGAGGGGTCACTTAAGTATACTAGGAGCAGTGGAACATGAGTATAAGGCTACAATAGGGAAACTATGCAGTAGATAGGTAACACTAGCTACTGACAAAAGACCACATTGGAATCGTGTGCATCATAGAGAGAAAGTAAATACTTTCTAAAACATAGGTTCAGAATGAGAGGCTATTCTTTCCTTGTCCTTCAATAGACAGATATGGATCTTCGATGTCGTTGACTTCAGCCTCGAGCTCGGATCCTATCGCGAAGAACCAATACAGGAAAGAAAGGCGATAATCAAGACATGGCATAATGCAATGCGCCATCGATATGTATGACATCTCAGATTAGAGACTACACATTAAACCTAAGTGCAACATCGATTTAAGAGGGTTCGAAATGCCCTGGCGAAGGCACATCATCGAACCCACATGCACCTAAGGGGTATTGATGCTTCCTTATCTAAGATAGGGTTTTTAAGTTGCTTGACAATGTATGATGATTGCTTAGATAGATAGATCTTAATTTTCTGAACATTTTGATATATTATTTGTATTTTTATGACTTATAAATCATTGGTTATTGAATTTACAAGTTTATATTAATTTCTGAAAATATTAAACCATTTTAAAACATTTACTACGTCACTATGACATCATCACAGGGGTGGGGTAGTTTTTCACCGGGTCTAGGGCTACCCACAGTGACTGACCAGTGGGGCCAAAGACACATCGGCATGCCACGCGGGCGGTCAAAGGTCAGCGGGTTCCACGGACACGTTAGGACCACGCCAGCATGACGTCATCACGATGATCACCGGCAACGCGGAGGAGGGCGCGTGGGGCGGCGAGATCTATCCTACTCGAACAAGGCGAGCAAGAGAAGCCTACTGGTGGCAGCTCCTCTATGTTTTGGTCGCCGGAGCAAGGAGAACGGCGGCGCACGGCGGCGGAACACATGGGTCGACGGGAGCAACGACTATAGAGGGAGAGGGGTCGAGGGAGAGGTCCTAGGGGAACAGAAGCTCAGCGCGGATCGGACGAAGGGCTCGGGGAGGCCGCGCGAGGTCTAGAGCGATGATGATGTCGACGGCGGCTGTCGTCGGTGACGAGGAAGATGGCGTGGATGGCGACGATTGCTGATGCCCCACTTCTATTCCTTTTGCGGGGAGATAGAGGGCAACGAGGCGGAGTTCGTGGCAGGGTGAGCGAGACGGAGCTCGGGAAGCCTGTCGGCGTCGTGGGGTGGCGTCTCCAGTGCGCGTCGATGACTTAGCAGAGAAATGAGATGGGGAAGGAGAGGAACGGGCGCACGGTTAAGTACTGAAGCATCTTTTGTCCCGATTGTTGCCACCAACCGGGACTAAAGGCTCATACGTCCCGGTTGGTGGCATCAACCGGGACGTATTCTCCACTTTTTTTTTCATATTTTGGGCTGAGCCCAAGCAGCGCGCAGGGGGCCTTTAGTCTCGGTTGGTGCTAGAAACCGGGACTAAAGGTCATGTTTTCAAAATTTTCACAAATTATCTGTTTGTTCGCGCCTTATTTTTTATTTTGGGGTTTAAATTTGTAATGTTTTTTAAGTGATAATTAATTTGGAATATTGAAAAACTTTAAACATAAAAAGTGTTTCAATTTGAATAACTAATTTAAAACCATTTTCTGTTTTTAAAAATAATTAATGTAACCATTTAGACTATTAACCATTTTAAATTAAAAATGAATTAACTTATATTTTTTGCATATTAATTTGGAATATTGAAAAAAATAAACATAAAAAGTGTTTGAATTTGACTAACTAATTCAAAACCATTTTCTGTTTTTAAAAATAATTAATGTAACCATTTAAACTATTAACCATTTTAAATTAAAAATGAGTTAACTTATATTCTTTGCATATTAATTTGGAATATTGAAAAACTTTAAATATAAAAAGTTTTTGAATTTGAATAACTAATTCAAAACCATTTTCTGTTTTTAGAAATAATTAATGTAATCATTTAAACTATTAACCATTTTAAATTAAAAATGAATTAACTTACATTTTTCGCATATTAATTTGGAATATTGAAAAACTTTAAACATAAAAAGTGTTTGAATTTGTATAATTAATTCAAAACCATTTTCTGTTTTTAAAAATAATTAATGTAACCATTTAAACTATTAACCATTTTAAATTAAAAATGAATTAACTTATATTTTTTGCATATTAATTTGGAATATTGAAAAACTTTAAATATAAAAAGTGTTTGAATTTAATAGCTAATTCAAAAAAATAAGTTTTTACAAATAATTAATGTAACCATTTAAGCTATTAACCATTTTTTATTTCTTATGCCCGTTTTGAATTTTTCCCGTTTCGAACTAAGGTCGAACCTGCGTGCATGAAGATAGGGGACGAGCCTCGTTAAAACTTGCATTGGATCTCTAAAGAAACCACATATTGCGAGAATAAAAATGATTTTTTCAAAAAATCACGGGCGTTAGATAATGTACATGTAATAAAAACGGACCCACTTCCTACAGATTCGGCAGACATTTGTCCTTTTCACCCGGGATGGATGGAAAGGTTTGAGATCTCCCTGTTGGGAGATAGTCCATGTAAGGTGGTCTAGTATTTTAGAAAAATGGGACGGTAGCATTCTGAAATAGCATTTTGGTGGTTGCTTCACAAAACGACCCGTTTTTTCGCTCGGAAAATGGAAAATGGCTTTTCCGTGCGACGAAAAGGAAAACTTCCTCCTGCAACATTGTTCTTCATCCCAATGTCCACATGCATGCATAATATGGGCACAATATCACAAACTATGTCGTGATTCAGCACATAACATCGGTCATTTGGACTGAAAGCCATGAACCTCGAACATGATAGGTCATTTAGTGAAGGTTTTTTCGAGACATGATGAATATACCAAGTCGCAACTATGTCATAAAATATGACACCACATGACGGATTTACATTGTTTGGACCTTTTTTGAATTTCTTATACCCGTTTTGAATTTTTCCCGTTTCGAACTAAGGTCGAACCAGCGTGCATGAAGATAGGGGACGAGCCTCGTTAGAACTTGCATTGGATCTTTGAATAAACCACATATTGCGAGTCTAAAAATGATTTTTTCAAAAAATCACGGACGTTAGATCATGTACCTATAGTTCAAACTGGACCCACTTCCTACCGATTCGGCAGACATTTGTCCTTTTTACCCGGGATGGACGGAAAGGTTTGAGATCTCCCAGTTATGAGATCGTCCATGTAAGTTGGTATGGTATTTTAGAAAAATGGGACGATAGCATTCTGAAACATCATTTTGGTGGTTGCTTCACAAAACGACCCATTTTTTGCGCTCGGAAAATGGAAATTGGATTTTCCGTGCAACGAAAAGGAAAACTTCCTCCTGCAACATTGTTCTCCATCCCAATGTCCACACGCATGCATAATATGGGCACAGTATCACAAATTATTGCGCGATTCAGCACAAAACATTGGTCATTTGGACCGAAAGCCATGAAACCTCGAACATGATAGGTCATTTTGGGAAGGGTTTTTCGAGACATGATCAATATACTGCGGTGACCCAGCATACCACTGCATGTGTAGTACACTATAGTCGTTGACATGACATCCACAGAACACCGTTCCGTAAATATCACATCCCTTAGAGTGGTACAACAGAAACATTGCGGGTCCATATTACAAAAGTACACATATTATTATTATTACAATATCAGAAGTTCAAGACTTCCAAAAGATCCAACTTACAAACCAAAATATAAAGTGTTCAGCGGAAATTTAAAAGTAACAACTCCGACTAGGAGTGGGGCTCAATAACTTATTCTATAGAGTTCATCTGCTCGGCTCCGTTAGTTACTACAAAATAGACACTTAAGTGGACTCTTCTCATCGACACCGTAGAGTATCTCGTAATCCACTCCTTCAACTCCTCCGGACAGATCAGGTTCCTCGTAGAACACATCTTCTTGACATACAGCTGCATACATTGGCACGTCTTCGGGATCCTTAGAGTCTAAGCAAGGATCAAAGGAAAGAATGAGTAACAACGTTACCCAACAAGTTCATTTTATGCAAGGTGGGAGGTTTGATGCTCTAACTACCACCTCAGATTATAAATCCTTGGAACTATGCAGTTTTTGTAAATCTTTCTTCAAAGATTGATTTTATTCCGAAAAACTATGACAATCAGCCTTCACAGGTTGACCAGAATTTTCATGGAGTTCCTTTCTTGCCGCGTTCGTAGCTCCTTCCCGGAATAGGGAGTAACAAGTTACAGTTCTTGCACTCTGTAGAGGTGTGTTACTTTACCCATGAGAGATCAACTCCTTGTTGCACAACCGGGCGTACTTTCCCGTCCACAATTCCATGATGTGGGGCCCAGTAGTTGGTCCAAGCCAATCACTGCCCCCTTCGCGACCCCGCATGCCTCCTTGGTGTACACCATGCCCACATAATGAATTACGGCAATGGTTTGTACAAACCGTTAGATGCCAGAACTATCGTGGGACGATGAGGGTTCCCACCCATATGTTGCATATCCTCTACGAATTACCAACTAATATGCACGCTACGAGGATAATATCCACGACCTGCACATCCGGTTTCATGCGAGAGGAACGAGATACAGCTGACTTCTCGGTCACATTCCAAATCTCATGGTTAACGCGTAATATACGGCGCTAGAATCACTGATGTCTGGGGTTGTTAAGTCCCTACTTGATCATCATTGTTGCAAATAGAACCCTAAGTTCTATTGCTCCAGTATATCACCACTTAGGATGATATCTATGATTTCTTTATTTATGAAAATATTATTTTCTTTCTTTTATAGCATAAATGATAACACACAATTTGCAAATACTTTGATAAAGACTCTTCAAAGGACATGAGAAAGTGATGAACTTGCCTTGTGATGGCAAGGTAGTGAAGTCTGATGCTTGCACTGGACCTTGAGCTTCTAGTTCTACAAAAACATCATTATTGCCCGGTAAGGAGAATATTTAAAGAAGCAAAATGATTATGCAAGTAATGTAATGCATTATTTAATTCTATATGCATTTTCCCTATATAAGGTGCCTTCTAATAAAGCATTTATAAAAATTAATAAATTTTTTTGTATTTATTGCATATATTGAATTATTCTATTTTATTTCCCTTTTTATTTGACTTCTATTGATTTAATAATTCTTTTAGGAATTATTAATTATACATTAAATTTATTACTAAATATTTATTTAGTATTTTTCAAAAATACTATAATATTAATAAAGAATGAAAGTGATTTTTATTTGTTTTTATCACCTTTCAATAATTTTGTAAATTCCATAAAGAATATATAAATTACAAAATTCTTATAAAAATTTAAATGTCCAAAATTTGATATCTTATTTTATTTGGACAGAGTGGATTATTGTGAATCCAAAAATATTTTATTTGTAGTTTTTTTGGACTTTTATTTTATTTTCTATAATTTTAATGAGGTCAGGGGCATTTTGGTCTTTTCCAATTGATGAAAAATTTATTAAACAATCTTGGGCGCGCCTTTTGGGCTTATTGGGCCAGTGTGGCCCAATAGGGCAAGGTCAAAATACCTCCCCGAGGGTTTTTGGCCCACCCATCCCACGCTCTCTGCCTCGCTCTCTCCCTCGACCCTATCCTCTCCTCCTCTGACCCGACCTTGTGGCCGGCGATGCCGCCATCATCGATTCCCGCCGCCGTCGATCGTTCTGGTCGCCGTCGTGGTGCGATTTGGGGTTATCGACGATGCTCGTTCATTCTATCCACTTGGATTTGACTCCGGGGCTTCCCCGTGGCCAGGTCCACCCCGTTCCCGAACCCTAGGGTTAGGAAAAGGTGATGTCGCTGCCGCGGTCCCGCCTGCGGTGGTGTGCTAGGCTCCTGTGCTGCTGTGGCCGCCGCCATGGCAGGTACAGGTTGCAACGCCCCCCTGGGTGCTCCATGTGCCGCCGAGGTTCATCGGCCAATATGCTTCCTCTTCGATTCATCAGCGAGGACCTCGGGTAAGTTGCTTCTGTGGTCCTTGTTCATGCCATTACCATGAACCTCTCTATGTGTATCTAGTGGCTTCTCATGCCTAGTGATTATGTGCTGATTAGGGTTCATCTCCTAATTAGGGTTCTTATTTTGATTAGGGTTCATAACCCCCTGTTGATCATATCCATGATGTTTTTAGATCTAGTTATGATCATACTTGACCATGAAGAATGATTGTCTATTGTGGTTAATGATTTGTAGTGGCTTTGATGATGCTAGTTGCCTGTCAGATTTATTCTAGTGATGATTCACTATGATCCTATGCTAGTGTTTTTATGGAATCCCTGATTGGAATATGTTGTTGATCTGAGAATTTACTCTACTGTCAGAATGCCTGTACTGACAATAGTTTTCTCTCAATAGTTGCTTACTGCAATTATGATGGTAAGCTTGTATGAGATTATACACACTGAATCAAATCATTACATGTAATGATTTCTATGGATGTATAGGTGAATTTAATGTTGATTCCTGGCACTTGGCTTCAGGAAAATGATATGTAGTGGTTGTCCCTTTTATCTATGGAACTTCAGCATAGATTGGTTTTGGTTCATTTAAAACCTGTCCTTGTGATACCATTATGATCTGGTACACAAGTGATGGAGTTTTATTTCTAGGCTTAGCTTGATAATGCTTGTGATTAAAACTGGCAAGATGAAATGAAATCTTTTCTTAACTTTCCTGCCTATGATGTTGGTCTGAGGCTCTAGGATTTAATTCCTAGTTAGCTAAGAAAATAGTTTGTTTGAAACATATAGGATTAGAGGTGCTACTCTTTTTGAGAGATGTGCCCTGATTTGATAAGATCAAATGAAGAATGATCTAAGTTGCAAAAGTAACACTGAACTCAGTGATGTTGGTCTGAGAGTTTAGTGCTTGTGGTTGAACTTGATTTCTTATCCTTATACTTCAAATCTCTAGGATAGATTCACCCCTCTTGGGTGATTATTGAGAGATCATTTCATAAAGCAACACATGCTTTTGTTTAGATAATATGATGAAATCATGTGATGGTTTTATGAGGCTCACCACAAAATTTGATGTTGGTGTAGTAGATTGATGATGATCTTGATCTTGATCTGCTTTTGCTGGGCTCCTGAGCTTGCTCTTGAGCTTGCCTGCTCCTCCTAGCTCCTGGGCTTGACCTTGTTGTCCACTAGATCCATCCCCTCCTTATGTCACCATCTTCGTGATGTTTGGGTTGATCTGGGTGGTTTGATTGGTTGTTGTTCTTGGTTTGGCTGCTGTCTACACTGGTTGTTCTTGTGTGATGTGTTAGTGGAGTGATGCACTAGTGCTCCCCACGGCTGTGCTGTGGTTTTGTGTGATTTAGCTATGCTTGAGAGGTTAACAGCACACCATTTGCATGCTGGTGTGTGTATAGCTTGTGTGCCTGCTATGCACTTGTGGATAGGTTCAAATTTTTTGAACTTACCATTACCAACTTACTTTCACCTGGCTGGTGAATTGATCCTTCTTGGCTGTCATTTGACTTCTGGCTTTTATGAAAGATGAAATCTTTCATATTGGTGAAACTTTTGCCCCTTTTATAACATTTCTCCATGATGAGTTTGTCAAGTGCACCTCACTGACATATCTGAGAGAAATATACTAATACTAATTTTATTTTGTTTCTATTTAGTCTTTGTTTTACAGGTACAAAGATAAAGATGAAGATTTAGATATAGGATAGTTAGTAGATTTACAAATGTAATTTTCTTATTCTTTTGTAATTTTTATTTTATAATTCTTGTAATCTTTATTTTACTCAATTGTAATAAAGATTATATATTTATTAATAAAGAATATTCTTATTCTTTACTCTTTTGTAAATTGTGAAGTTTGGAATAACTTCAGTAGGTTACATTCTTTGTAACTTATTTATGTATTAATAATTTGAAATGAATTTCATATTCAATATTGTTTTTAGATAAGATTTATGTTATAATACTTATCTCTTAATTAATTTAAGATTCAAATCTTATATCTAAATCAGTTAAATTATTATTTAAACACTTAAGTTTTAAAATCCAAACTCATTTCAAAAGACACATAATTCCTTTAAGATCACATCAAAGTTTATAGCAATCCTCCTTTAAGACTAAACCTAATCTCAAAGTAAGAAAGAAACATTGATCACTCAAGGTTTTATTAGGCGAAAATTTTACCCACATTTTCACAAATGAATGCATGCAACAATTCATATTCCTAAATCTACCCTTCGTTAGGTCCGAAATAGTGGGATGTTACAGACTTCCCCCCTTAAATTAAACTTCGTCCTGAAGTTTGTGGAGATGTACCTGAATAGTTCTGGATAAGCTTTTCTTAAATCCTCTTCCTTCTCCCATGTGGCTTCTCTCTCAGGGTGATGTTCCCATTGTACCTTGCAATATTTGATTGCTCTGTTCCTCAATCTTTTCCAGTTTTCTTCCAGAATCTTGCAGGGCTTTTCAATATAAGTCAGGTCTGCTTGTAGTTCTATCTCTTGATGTGTTATTGCATCATCTCGAACTTTCAAACATTTGCGAAGTTGTGACACATGGAAAACATTATGCACCTGAGCCAGTCTTGATGGTAACTCTATAAGCTATAGTTCTGTTTTGACTCAGTATCTTGAATGGTTATATCTTGGACTCAATTTCCCTTTAACTCTGAATCTTTTTACTCCTTTCATAGGACTTACTTTCAAATAGACCATATCTCCCACTTCTGGATGCCATGATCTTATGCTTTGATCTGCATAACTTTTCTGCCTGCTCTGGGCTATTTTCAGTCTATCCCTGATCTTATCAATGATGTCTTGTCTCTCCTTGATATAATCTGGTGCAAATTCTTTGCTGCTTCCAGGTTCATACCAACATATTGGTGATCTACACTTCCTTCCATACAGAATCTCATATGGAGCTGCCTTCAGACTACTCTGATAGCTATTTTTATAAGAAAATTCTGCCAATGGTAGGTGATTTTCCCATGGTCCTCCAAAATCTAGTGCACAAGCTCTCAACATGTCTTCTAGCATTTGATTTGTTCTTTCAGTTTGACCTCCTATCTCAGGATGATATGCCGTGCTGAAATCTAATTTTGAACCAAGTGCTTCATGTAATTGCTTCCAAAATGCTGAAGTAAACACTTATCCCCTATCAGTTACGATCTTTTTGGGTACTCCATGCTTACTTACTATCTCTTTGACATATACTTTAACTAATTTCTCGGCATTATCCTTTTGATTTACTGGAATAAAATGTGCACTCTTAGTGAGTCTGTCCACAATTACCCATATCATATCCTTCCTTTTTGGTGTCATAGGTAATCCTGTCATGAAGTCCATACCTATTTCCTCCCATTTCCATTCAGGAATTTCTAAGGATTGTAATGGTCCTGCTGGACTTTGATGTTCAGCCTTCACCCTTTGACAAGTATGGCATTTCGATACATATTTAGCAATATCTCTTTTCATGTTATTCCACCAGAATAGTTCTTTCAAATCCATATACATCTTAGTACTCCCTGGATGTATAAAATATGGGGTATCATGTGCTTCTTTTACTATGACATTTCTGATCTCAGTCACATCTGGAACACATAGACGATCTTGGAACCATAAAGACCCATAATCTCCATGGCGAAAAACTGATTTTTGCCCTTGAGATATTCTCCGAATTTCCTCAACAATAAAAGGATCTTCTTCTTGATGTCTAACAATTTCTTGCTTAAGATCATTGTCCTGCTCTGCAACTACATGCATAGTCGCTAATCCTCCAAGAACCTATGTTCTGATAAATTGAAGTTCTAATCTTTCCAAGTCCATTTGTAACTCTTTTGGTAACTCCCTATTGCTTGGCTGAGTATCTGCACTCTTTCTTCTTAAAGCATCTGCTACAACATTTGCTTTCCCTGGGGTGTAATTGATTGTTAAATCATAATCCTTGATTAATTCTAACCAACGCTTGTCTCATATTCAATTCTTTTTGAGTGAAGAAGTATTTGAGACTTTTATGGTCAGTGTATAACTCACATCTGGCTCCATAAAGAAAATGTCTCCATCCTTTCAGTGCAAAAACTACTGCTGCTAACTCTAAATCATGAGTTGGGTAGTTGACCTCATGTGGTTTCAATTGTCTTGAACCATAAGCAATCACTTTCCGATCTTGCATTAATACACAACCCAAACCTTCTTTAGATGCATCACAATATACAGTGAAATCCTTCCCTATTTTAGGAACTGCTAAGATTGGAGATGTGGTTAATCTAGTCTTCAACTCTTGGAAACTTGCTTCCCACTTCTCATCCCACTTGAATGGTGTATTCTTCCTTAATAATTTGGTCATTGGTCCGGCTATTTTGGAGAAACCTTCAATGAATCTCCGATAATAACTAGCGATTCCTAAGAAACCTCGAATTTGTTTCACATTGGTCGGTGCGGTCCACTCTAGTACCGACTGAACTTTAGATGGATTCACGGCAATCCCATCCTTACTGATCACATGACCGAGGAATTCTACCTCATCTAACCAGAACTCACACTTACTGAACTTAGCATAAATCTTATGTTCTCTTAAAGTCTGCAATGCTATTCTCAAATGGTCAGCATGCTCTTCCTTATCCTTGGAATATATCAGAATATCATCAATAAAAACGATGACAAACTTGTCCAAATATGGCATGAAAATCTTGTTCATCAGATTCATGAATATTGCCGGTGCATTGGTCAAACCAAATGGTACTACCAGATACTCATGGTGTCCATATCTTGAGACAAATGCTGTTTTTGGAACATCTTCTGGCTTGATTTTTATTTGATGGTATCCAGATCTTAAATCGATCTTTGAAAATACTCCAGCTCCTTTCACTTGATCAAACAAATCTTGAATTCTTGGTAAAGGATACTTATTCTTAATAGTCACGTTGTTCAGGTTTCTATAATCACCACACATCTGTCTTCCACCATTTCTCTTATCCACAAATATTACTGGTGTTCCCCATGGAGATAAACTTTCCTGTATAAATCCTTTTCTTGCTAACTCATCAATTTGCTCCTTGAGTTCTTTCAACTCTTTGGGTCCCATTTTATATGGTGCTTGAGCTATTGGTGTTGTACCAGGTATTAAGTCAATGGTGAACTCTATCTCCCGGTCTGGTGGCATTCCCGGTAACTCTGTTGGAAAAATATCTTGGAATTCATTAACTATTGGAATCTCTTCTAATTTAACTTCGTTCATTGAATTCAACTACAGATCCACCATGATATGACTGTGTTTATCTGCTTGGTAAACTATCCTTGCTCCACTTAGAGTTTTGATTGAGACAGTTTTCTCCTCCAATTAATCTGAGCTCCGTGCTCCATCATCCAATCCATCCCCATCACTACTGCAATCCCCTTCAAAGGAATCACATAAAGGTCTGCGAATTATGTACAACCACAGATCGAGATAACCTGATCTTGTTTTATGTGGTGTACAATCACATTCCCTCCTGCCGTAACTACGGTCATAAGACGTTCTAACATTGCCCTTCTAATCCCGAACTTATCACAAAATTCTTTAGAAATGAATGAAGTAGTTGCACTAGTATCAAATAGAACTTTGCCGGGATTGGTAAAGATATTGAGTGTACCTATCACTGCATGCTCCGAATTATCCACCTCCTCAAGGGTTGCACAGTTCAGTTTTCCGGTAGGTCGGTTTCTTTTGCCATTGTTATTCTTGCCATTATTTCCCCCTTTACTGGGCTATCCATTTCCTCCACTGGCTTGTCCTCCTCCCTTGGTAGGCCATCCTCCTGGTGGTTTCCTCGGACAATCTAGCTTAATATGCCCCTTCTGGCCACAACCATAACAGATCACTACATGCGTTTTGCACTCCCTTGGGAAATACCCTGGAATTCCACAGATGTTACAGATAACATTACTTCTCAAATTAGATTGATTTCCACCACTGCCCTTGTTATTGTTATTGTTGTTGTTGCCATAATTCCTATTCCGAGGTTTCAACTCTAGGTTAGGTTTAGGTTTGTTTGCCTGAATTCTCTTGGTTTCCTTCTTGGCTCTCTTCCTCTGATCCTCTTGGACATTCTTGTAGTCATCTTCAAAAGTAATGGCTGCATCCAACAACTGCTGATAAGTTTGCTTATTGGATAACCTAAGCTGCATCTTCACAAACGGATTTAATCCACGCTAGAAACGCTTCTTCCTCTTGTCTTCAGTGTTCACATCCTCCTCAGCATAACGAGACAGTTGGCTAAACTCCCGGATGTACTTCATGACACTATTATATCCTTGCTGAAGCTCCTCAAATTCTCTCCGCTTCAACTCCATGATGCTTTACAGAAAATGATATTCATGGAATCTCTGCTTGAACTCCTCCCAGGTAAATTCCCTTCCTGGTTGTTGCATGGCTAATTGATTTTCCCACCATGATGCTGCAGGTCCAGTCAGCAGATGAATTGCATACCTCAATTTTTCCTCATCATTGCAACCCACAGTTTTTAGCTTCCTTTCTGTATCTGCTAGCCAGTCTTCTGCATCCATTGGTTCAGGAGCTGATGCAAAAGGTAACGGTCTTGCATTCTGGAAATCAGATAGACTCACTCCTCCTCCTTCAGGTGCCCTTTGATTTGCTCGCCCCAACAGCTCTTCCATGAACTTGTTCTGGGTCTCTTGCATCATTTGCATGCATTGCATAAAGTTCTGCTCCATTAACGGCCTCATTGGTGGTGGTGGTGGTGGTAATGCTCCTTGATTTGCTGTATCGGCATCGACTTTTTCCTTGGCCTCTCGCTCCATCCGCTGCTGCTCAGTTTCCATTTCTACACCCGTATCCATGACACCCTAGTCCTGCATCATAAAGCGAATACTCATAATTACATCATGCACATGTGTTCTGAGCTCGACTTTATGCACAGAACTAGTCACACAATGAAGATCCAAAGAAAATCCAAATATGCATTTCACATATTATACATAATATCATAATGATACAAAGTCATTACAACATATACCATATTGGTATTATTACAAAGCTACCTTATTCCTTGAATACAATACACAGTACTTGATACTACTGATTAGTTGTCTCTTTCTAGTAGTAACTACGCTCATCATACATGCCTGATGTCCAACCGTGATGACGTGTTGTCCGTCGCACAGTTTGTGGAACAAATGGCCTTCCAGAAGGAACATACTCTGTATCTGAAGTGTCAGGACTTGAGTCATTACTCAACCTGAGCGTATTGACTCCCTCCAGCTCAGCTGAAAAGTCTTCAGGAACATATTCAACATTATCTCCAGCCTGGATCTGCTGAGCTTCATTCCTTGAGTTCTCAACAGAATACGAAGATCCTGCTGCTTCCCAGGTGCTCCCGTGGGCAAGATAATTGAACACTGGATAGTGTATATTCCCTGGGTTTTGAGAAGATGTTGATGATTCAAACACTCTCTCCTTAGGATCTTCTTCTTCATCCTGATCATCTATTGACATAGTATTTCTACTTCTGTTATTAGGATTCATCCTTGCACCCATCCAACTAGATTGTCCAACATTTCTGTCAGAACCATCTATGGACATCTGGTGTTCATGAGATCCATTGTATGATCCCATCCTCCAACCATCCGAATTCTCAATAGGAAGTTCTGAGTTAGAACCATCCTCTGAGCCCTGTGGTACTGCATACCGCATATCTATAGTAGGATGAGAGAATTCCTTATTTGGTCCTGGTTAAAATTTGACTTCCTTTCTTGGCCCTGCAAAAAAAATTCTTCCCTTCTTGACACTGTATTTTCAATTGGTTCCTTATATGTCCCTCTAGTGCAATTTGAACACCAAGGGTGTTAACCGCATATCTAAGATGACGCTTTTGCCCCTCGTACAATATGTGACCAAAATAATAGCAACGTCATGATATATCTGTTCAAGGTTATTGGATCAAATTAGAGGACATCACCTTTGACTAAGACTATTGGTATGCTCAAGAATAGACACGCACAAGCAAAGAGAAAGAAATTATGCCTCTGATTTGCACAAAAAAATAGAGGACATCACCTGCGTATAAAAATTGCGAAAATTAACGCTACATTGTAAAAAAATTCTACATTGCATGCGCAATCTGCTAGAGTGTTTCTTCGATTTGAGCTGGAGATTAACAGGAGATGGTTTCAATACAGAAACAGCGCTCTGCCGTCCTGGACCGCGGGGATTCCACAGTGGCCGCCGAGTCCGAAGCGGTGGCGGTTCTACATGACTTACAGTGGCAATCGCACACGCTGCCTCGGGCCACGCTTGACACGCCTTGAGGCGGAAGAAGCAGGCGGACGGCGGGAGGCGCGCTGGAGCGTGTCGTCGAGGAGCTGCTTGAGCTCAGGTGCCGCTGAGCTTTTCGAGGGACGTAGCAAAGGCATGCCTTCTCCCTCCACGGCCATGCCGGGTCCGTTTCTCGGCTGACCCACACAGCCCCGTCGCCGCATTCTGCTCCCATAGCCTCTGTTGCAGCCCTCTACTCCCATAGCCGTTGCCACCGGGTCTCAGAGAGTCAGAGAGAGGAGAGAGGGACGGGTCGGGTTGGGTTTTCTTTTTTCCTTTTCTTCTTTCCACTCATCGATAGAGCCAGGGGTATATGAGTCTAGAAAATTTTGGTCTAACGGGAGGAGATAATGGAACTAACGGTAGGGCCAAATAAGGAATCAACTCAAGATTTTGGAGTCAAGAAGGGAAGGGAAATTCGTCCAGGGCCAAAAAAGGAAGGAAAATTTCAACCAGGGTCAAATAAGGAATTCTCTCTAGTAGGATCATGTGTAGGTTCAGGTCTTGGTGAGTAAGGATATGGTATAAAAGATTCCGGATCTATAGGTATATCCTTAAAGATAGGTGTTGCACTACTACTTGCTTCTTTCTCTAACTGGAATGCTAACTGCTTCCTCCTTTCCGGATCAGTTAGATCCTCTAGCATGTCATTTTTGTCTTCGACAATCACTTGATGAGTCTTATAAAAAGATGCAATGAGTGTCCGGTATCTATCCATAAACTTGGAAGCTAACTTAGGATGCTTCTTAACCAAATTAAGATGATCCGGTATAGGCTCCGAGTCTATAGAATCATGAGGTATCACAGAGAATGTGCTACCTTCCAACTCCTTGGTTTTCTGCTCCCGTATATTAGCTATCGCCTCCACAGCAGCAACATGATAGGCTGCTAAATGACTCCTACCTTCTCCTATGGGTAGATCGTGATATAATCCAAGCTTCTCTGGAAGTTGGATACTCACACGATACTTGGATAACATCCGGCCATCAAGGTAAGTGATAGTGTTCACTAGAATTCTAGTTGGACAATTAAAGAGCTTTAAAAGTTGACGAAGTTGGTCTGTAAATGATCCTTGATATTCATCAAGAGTCTCCTCTTTCCTGACCAAAGTCTGTTTTGGAAACTTTGGTGCCATTTCTCTGTATAGCAGAAAAATAATTTTAATTAGTATCCAATGATATATTGCATCATAACAAAGAATTATCGCACTAAAATATATAACATAATATTCTCATTTGAATACCCATTATATTGATTTTAGAGAATTCTTTATCGTTGCTAATTCTCCTACAGGTAATACCCTTTTCTAGGTTTCCAACCTAAGGTGAAAGCAATTTGCTCTGATACCAACTGCGGTGACCCAGCATACCACTGCATGTGTAGTACACTATAGTCGTTGACATGACATCCACAGAACACCGTTCTGTAAATATCACATCCCTTAGAGTGGTACAACAGAAACATTGCGGGTCCATATTACAAAAGTTCACACATTATTATTATTACAATACCGGAAGTTCAAGACTTCCAAAATATCCAACTTACAAACCAAAATATAAAGTGTTCAGCAGAAATTTAAAAGTATCAACTCCGACTAGGAGTGGGGCTCAACAGCTTATTCTATAGAGTTCATGCTTCTCAGCTCCGTTAGTTACTAATAAATAGACACTTAAGTGGACTCGTTCTCATCGACACCGTAGCGGATCTCGTAATCCACTCCTTCAACTCCTCCGGACAGATCAGGTTCCTCGTAGAACACATCTTCTTGACATTAAGCTGCATACATTGGCACGTCTTCGGGATCCTTAGAGTCTAAGCAAGGGATCAAAGTAAAGAATGAGTAATAGCGTTACCCAACAAGTTCATTATATGCAAGGTGGGAGGTTTGATGCTCTAACTACCACCTCAGATTATAAATCCTTGGCACTATGCAGTTTTTGTAAATCTTTCTTCAAAGATTGATTTTATTCCGAAAAACTATGACAATCAGCCTTCACAGGTTGACCAGAACTTTCATGGAGTTACTTTCCTACCGCATTCGTAGCTCCTTCCCGAAACAGTGAGTAACAAGTTACAGTTCTTACCTCTGTAGAGGTGTGTTACTTTACCCATGAGAGATCAACTCCTTGTTGCACAACCGGGCGTACTTTCCCGTCCACAATTCCATGATGTGGGGCCCAGTAGTTGGTCCAAGCCAATCACTGCCCCCTTCGCGACCCCGCATGCCTCCTTGGTGTACACCATGCCCACATAATGAATTTACCGCAATGGTTTGTACAAACCGTTAGATGCCAGAACTATCATGGGACGATGAGGGTTCCCACCCATATGCTGCATATCCTCTACGAATTACCAATTAATATGCACGCTATGAGGATAACAACCACGACCTGCACATCCAGCTTCATGCGAGAGATAGGAGATACAGCTGACTTCTCTGTCCCATTCCAAATCTCATGATTAATGCGTAATATACGTCGCTAGAATCACTGATGTCAGGGGTTGTTAAGTCCCTACTTGATCATCATTGTTGCAAATAGAACCCTAAGTTCTATTGCTCCATTATATCACCACTTAAGATGATATCTATGATTTCTTTATTTATGAAAATATTATTTTATTTCTTTTATACCATAAATGATAACACACAATTTGCAAATACTTTGATAAAGACTCTTCAAAGGACATGATCAAGTGATGAACTTGCCTTGTGATGGCAAGGTAGTGAAGTCTGATGCTTGCACAGGACCTTGAGCTTCTAGTTCTACAAAAACATCATTATTGCCCGGTAAGGACAATATTTAAAGAAGCAAAATGATTATGCAAGTAATGTAATGCATTATTTAATTCTATATGCATTTTCCATATATAAGGTGCCTTCTAATAAAGCATTTATAAATATTAATATTTTTATATTTATTACATATATTGAATTATTCTATTTTATTTCCCTTTTTATTTGACTTCTATTGATTTAATAATTCTTTTAAGAATTATTAATTATACATTAAATTTATTACTAAATATTTATTTAGTATTTTTTTTCAAAAATACTATAATATTAATAAATAAAGAAAGTGATTTTTATTCATTTTTATCACCTTTCAATAATTTTGTAAAATTCCATAAAGAATATATAAATTACAAAATTCTTATAAAAATTTAAATGTCCAAAATTTGATATCTTATTTTATTTGGACAGAGTGGATTATTGTTAATCCAAAAATATTTTATTTATAGTTTTTTTGGACTTTTATTTTATTTTCTATAACTTTATTGAGGTGAGGGGCATTTTGGTCTTTTCCAATTGATCAAAAAATTTATTAAATAATCTTGGGCGGGCCTTTTGGGCTTATTGGGCCAGTGTGGCCCAATAGGGCAAGGTCAAAATACCTCCTCGAGGGTTTTTGGCCTACCCAGCCCACGCTCTCTGCCTCGCTCTCTCCCTCGACCCTATCCTCTCCTCCTCTGACCCGACCCTGTGGCCAGCGATGCCGCCACCGTCGATTCCCGCCGCCGTCGGCCGTTCCGGTCGTCGTCGTGGTGCGATTTGGGGTTGTTGACGATGCTCATTTGTTTTATCCACTTGGATTTGACTCCGGGGCTTCCCCGTGGCCAGGTCCACCCCGTTCCCGAACCCTAGGGTTAGGAAAAGGTGATGTCGCCGCCGCCGTGGTCCCGCCTGCGGTGGTTTGCTGGGCTCATGTGCTGCTATGGCCGCCGCCGTGGAAGGTGCAGGTTGCAGCGCCCCCTGGGTGCTCCCTGTGCCGCCACGGTTCGTCGGCCAATCTGCTTCCTCTTCGATTTGTCACTGAGGACCTCGGGTAAGTTGCTTCTGTGGTCCTTGTTCATGCCATTACCATGAACCTCTCTGTGCGTATCTAGTGGCTTCTCATGCCTAGTGATTATGTGCTGATTAGGGTTCATATCCTAATTAGGGTTCTTATTTTGATTAGGGTTCATAACCCCCTGTTGATCATATCCATGATGTTTTTAGATCTAGTGATGATCATACTTGAGCATGAAGAATGATTGTCTATTGTGTTAATGATTTGTAGTGGCTTTGATGATGCTAGTTGCCTGTCATATTTATTCTAGCGATGATTCACTATGATCCTATGCTAGTGTTTCTATGGAATCCCTAATTGGATTATGTTGTTCATCTGAGAATTTACTCTACTGTCAGAATGCTTGTACTGACAGTAGTTTTCTCTTAGTAGTTGCTTACTGCAATTATGATGGTAAGCTTGTATGAGATTATACACACTGAATCAAATCATTACATGTAATGATTTCTGTGGATGTATAGATGAATTTATTGTTGATTCCTGGCACTTGGCTTCAGGAAAATGATATGTAGTGGTTGTCCCTTTTATCTGTGGAAATTAAGCATAGATTGGTTTTGGTTCATTTAAAAACCTGTCCTTGTGATACCATTATGATCTGGCACACAAGTGATGGAGTTTTATTTCTGGGATTAGCTTGATAATGCTTGTGATTAAAACTGGCAAGATGAAATGAAAGCTTTTCTTAACTTTCCTGCCTATGATGTTGGTCTGAGGCTCTAGGATTTAATTCCTAGTTAGCTAAGAAAATAGTTTGTTTGAAACTTATATGATTAGAGGTGCTACCCTTTTTGAGAGATGTGCCCTGATCTGATAAGATCAAATGAAGAATGATCTAAGTTGCAAAAGTAACACTAAACTAAGTGATGTTGGTCTGAGAGTTTAGTGCTTGTGGTTGAGCTTGATTTCTTATCCTTATACTTGAAATCTCTAGGATAGATTCACCCCTCTTGGGTAATTGTTGAGAGATCATTTCATAAAGCAACACATGCTTTTTTTAGATAATATGATAAATCATGTGATGGTTTTATGAGGCTCACCACAAAATTTGATGTTGGTGTAGTAGATTGATGATGATCTTGATCTTGATCTGCTTTTGCTGGGTCATGAGCTTGCTCTTGAGCTTGCCTGCTCCTCCTAGCTCCTGGGCTTGACCTTGCTATCCACCAGATCCATCCCCCTCCTTATGTCACCATCCTGGTGATGTTTGGGTTGATCTGGGTGGTTTGATTTGGCTGTTGTTCTTGGTTTGGCTGCTGTCTACACTGGTTGTTCTTGTGTGATGTGTTAGTGGAGTGATGCACTAGTGCTCCCCCACGGCTGTGCTGTGGTTTTGTGTGATTTAGTTGTGCTTGAGAGGTTGAAAGCACACCCTTTGCATGCTGGTGTGTGTCCAGCTTGTGTGCCTGCTATGCACTTGTGGATAGTTTCAGAATTTTTGAACTTACCATTACCAGCTTACTTTCACCTGGCTGGTGAATTGATCCTTCTTGGCTGTCATTTGACTTCTGGATTTAAATTTATGAAAGATGAAATCTTTCATATTGGTGAAACTTTTGCCCCTTTTATAACATTTCTCAATGATGAGTTTGTCAAGTGCACCTCACTAACACATCTGAGAGAAATATACTAACACTAATCTTATTTTGTTTCTATTTAGTCTTTGTTTTGCAGGTACAAAGATAAAGATGAAGATTTAGTGTAGATTTAGATATAGGTTAGTTAGTAGATGTAAATGTAATTTTCTTATTCTTTTGTAATTTTTCTTTTATAATTCTTGTAATATTTATTTTATTCAACTGTAATAAAGATTATATATTATTAATAAAGAATATTCTTATTCTTTACTCTTTTTTAAATTGTGAAGTTTGGAATAACTTCAGTAGGTTACATTCTTTGTAACTTGTTTATGTATTAATAATATGAAATGAATTTCATATTCAATATTGTTTTGAGATAAGATTTATGTTATAATACTTATCTCTTAATTAATTTAAGATTCAAATCTTATATCTAAATCAGTTAAATTATTATTCAAACACTTAAGTTTTAAAATCCAAACTCATTTCAAGACACACATAATTCCTTTAAGATCACATCAAAGTTTATAGCAATCCTCCTTTAAGACTAAACCTAATCTCAAAGTACGAAAGAAACATTGATCATTCAAGGTTTTATTAGGCAAAAAATTTACCCATATTTTCACAAATAAATGCATGCAACAATTCATATTCCTAAATCTACCCTTCGTTAGGTCCTAAATACTGGGATGTTACAGACTGCCGTGACCCACATACCACTGCATGATGTACTACATTATAGTCGTTGACATAACACCAATGAAACACCGTTCACTAGTATTACATCCCTCAGAGTGGTACAACAGAAACACAGCAAGTCCAAGACATGACTATAGGTTACAACTCAACTCTTTACACAAGATCCAGAGAACACTCTAGGTTAAATAGAGAGAAAGAAACTTCTTATAAAGAAGGTCAAAGATAAACAACTCAAAAACTATCATACTAATAAGACTAGTATTTTAACCAATGGTTTGGCATTGCTACTATTGCAATACTCTAAAGAAGTAGGTTCTATGGCTAGAGATTCTATTCTTATCTAATCCACAACTTCGTATTCACTTGAGTGGATATATATGTTGACTTCCTTGACTTCATTGAAGAGCTTTAGCTTTTGATGATGATTCCTGGAGCATAACTTGATGCAGACATCGTCTATACTGGCTTTAGAACCTATCAAGGGTTAAGAATATACTTTGAGTACGAGCGTACTCAACAAGTCCACTAGAAAAGGAGTGTTTGATGCACTATATGTACAGCCACAGACCATAGGTCATAGGCAATGCAGGTTTTCGTAAACATTTCTTCAAAGGTTGCTTTTATTCTGAAAAGCTATGTCCGTCAGCCTTCACGGGTTTACCAGAACTTTCATGGAGTTCCTTTCCCGCCGCGTTCGCAGCTCCTTCCCTAACAGGAGTAACAAGTTACTGATTCTTACACTCTGCAGAGGTGCTACTTTACCCATGAGAGACCTTAGCCTTGTTGCACAACCAAGTCATGACCTTGTACATACTTCCTTGGTATGGGGCCATCTAAGATCCAAGCCAATCATCGCTTTCGACCCGCATGCCTCCTTGGTGTACACCATGCCCACATATTGAATTACGACAATGGTTTGTATAGACCGTTAGATGCCAGAACTATCATGGGACGTTGAGGGTTCCCACCCATATGTTGCATATCCTCTACGAATTACCAATTAATATGCACGCTACGAGTGATAACAGCCACGACCCGCACATCCGGCTTCATGCGAGAGGAAGAAGATACAGCTGACTTCTCTGTCCCATTCCAAATCTCATGGTTAACGCGTGATATACGGCGCAAGAATCACTGGCTACATTGGTTGTTAAGTTCTAGATAATATGTTCCTATACCACCGGAACTTTCGTAGTAGGTTATTACCTCATGGTAAATAACCTATAATCATATTGTTATGAAAATAGTGTTTTCGGACCTTTTTCAAATGCAGGTGATGACAAGACTGGATTTATAAAATACTTTATAGAAAATAATCAAAGTGTAGGGGTTCGTAGCATGGAAAACAAAATTTTCTACCGCATGCACATAAACAAGCCAAGATCTATCTACTAGATTGTAGCAACGAGTCTATAGAAGCACTCACCCTCGAAGATTCCAAAGCGGTTAGTGAGAGCAGATTCTCGTGGGTGATGTAGTCGTACACTTGCTGATATCAAGATCGCGTAGACGATCCTTCCGGCGCTGCGTTCCGGCAGCGCTTCCGCAGTCGTTCACACGTTCGGTTCTCGATGAAGACCTTCCTCTCCCTTGTTCCAGCAGGCAGCGAAGGTTGTAGTTCTCCCTTCGTGATTCCGGCAGCACGACGGCGTGGTGTCGGAAGTAGAGGGTAGATCCCACAGGGCTTCGCCTAAGCCGGATGCGAGTTATGGTGGATTAGGGTTTCCCGGAAATCTAGGATTTAGAAATCCGGGAGGAGGAGGAGGTGTCGATGGCAAGACATGTGGCCAAGAATGGCCAGCGGCGGGCTCAGGTGGAGAGGGCTTGGAACTTGTGTGTTGTGTTGGTGCAACCCCCCCTTTCTATTTATGAGAGTGGGGGCAGACTTGGGAGGGGTGGGTTTGAATCCAAAACCAAACCCAAGTTGGATTGAGAGAAGGACTTGTTTCTTCTCCCACTAGGAAACCATTGTTTTAGTTTGACTTTTCAAACTTCTCGTTTGACTTTAAATTTAGAGCTTTATTTCTCTCTTGCATATGCCAACACCAAGTGACCTTGGGTATGATCCAATCATTCAACATACCCATGACACATTCATGGACCATTATCCTTCCGGACCGGTGAACCTTCTAGACCCTTCTAGAACCTCTCTGATGAAAACATCGGAAACTTTCCCGAACTCCGAAATAGGACTTTCCTTATATGAATCTTATTCTCCGGACCATTTCGGATATCCTCGTGATATCCCGGATCCCATCCGAGACTCCGAACAACATTCGGTATCCCTACTAACATTCCATATCTACTAAACAACATTGAATCCTTAAGTGTGTCTCCCTACGGTTCGTGAATTACGCGGACATGATCGAGACACTTCTCCGATCAATAACCAATAGAGGAATCTGGAAATTCATATGGCTCCCACATATTTCAACGATTACTTTGCGATCGAATGAACCACTTACATACGATACCAATTTCCCTTTGTCTCACGATAGTTTACTTATCCGAGGTTTTGGTCATCGGTATCTCTACATACCTAGTTCAACCTCGTTACTGATAAGTACTCTTTTCTCGTTCCCGTGGTATGTGATCCCTTGTGAGCCAGTCACATGCTTGCAAGCTAATTGGATGACATTCCACCGAGAGGGCCCAGAGTATATCTATCTGTCATATGGATGGACAAATCCCACTCTTGATCCATGTGCCTCAACCCATACTTTCCGAACACTCAATGCCACCTTTATAGCCACCCAGTTACGGTGTGGTGTTTGATGTCATCAAAGCATCCTTCCGGTGATGGTTATTAGCATGATCTCATTGTCGAAGGAATTAGGTTACTATGTATCAGAAAGCTTATAGCAAACAAACTATTAAAATGACTTGATCTTTATGCTACACTTATCTATAGGAGTATGTCCATCATACCATTCCCCTAATGATATGATCTTGTTATTAACAACATCTCAATGTTCATGATAGAGAAACCACGATCATCTATTAATCAACAAGCTAGTATTATAAAGAGGCTTTACCAGGGACTCTAATTTAGTTTACAAATCACACAAGTATTAATGTTTCATGTTAATACTATTATAGCATGAATGTAAACATTTATCATAAACACAAAGATATAATACTAACTGCTTTTATTATTGTATCTAGGGCATATCTCCAACACAAAGGACATGAGCAAGTGTGAGCTTGCCTTTTGTGGTTGATGCACTCACGTTCTTCAAGACAATATAAGATCCAATATCTGAAATCAGCATCATTAGTCCGGTAAGGACTAATGTTTAAAGAAGCAATATGTAGTTATGCATAAGTAATGCTATGCATTTTTTGTAAAACTCCCAAATTGAATCCCCAATACTTTGAGTGAAGTGAATTCAAGTGATTCTTTTCAGAGTTGTTTTATCTTCAAATTTTACTTTACAAGTAATGACCTTTACAATGTTTAAGCAATCTTCATTGTTAATAAAATGTGATCAATGCCTTCTGGTATTTGATTGATTAGTTTGGACTTGAGATGCATTTTTCTTAATTGAAATAGACCAAAGTTAACTATGAAAACATAAGTAGTTTATTATACATAATGTTTATAAGCTTTGAGACTAAAGTTAACTTTAAAAGGGTAAGTAAACTTAAGATGTAATATGTTTTAATTATTCCCAAGTTTTAGATTTATGATAGGTATAACTAAGGTGTGGAATTATTCACTTTATATTTAAGTGAATGATTGGATTAAATTTGTTTTGCTTATTAAAACAAATATGTATTTTTTAATGGAAGCATAATTAGAAGGTCTTAGTAATTTGTTAGAATTTAAAGTTATGTTAATAGTGGTCAAGATATAATGATTATTCACCATATTATATAAATGGGTGATACCCAATGTTTATTTAAAAGGATTCTTAATAAGATTTTTAAAAGAATATTTTAAAGTAAAAAGTTATACTTAAATTTGACTATGAATTCAATTTATGGTTTGGAATTAGTACTAAGACACTAATTGCTCAAGGTTTTATAAGAATTGTGATTAGTTCTTAGTTAAGAATTGTTTTTTAAAGAATTTATAAAATAAGTAATAGATAAGGATTTATTATTTAAAATAGTAAAGACTTTTCTATTAATATATTTAATATTTTTCTAGTGTAATATATTTATTCAAGACCTTAAAAATGAATTTTTAAGTATTATCTTTATTTTTATAAAGTTCATCAAAGAATTAAGTGTCTTTGAATATTTGCTTTATGTTTTATTTGTAAAACTCTAAGTTAATATTTTTATAAAATAATAGAGTTATTTTGATACACAAAAATGATTGTTTATTTATTTTTAGGGTTTTTGTTTTATTTTATAAAATTTCATTTAAGATTTAATGGTGTTAATAATTATTTTACTTTAAATTTATTTTAAACATTTAGAATTATATTTTTATTAGGTAGATATTATTTTTGTGGTCATTTTGATATATCATATGTATTTTTAGGATTTTCTATGATTTTCTATAGCTAAAAATGTTTGGAGGTTATTTTAGTAATTCATTTTTTATTTCTAAACCTAGTTGACTTGGGCCGTTTGGTTGGGTATGTGGGCTGGTTGGGTATGTGGGCTGGCCTGGCCCAACTGGACCATGCCAGACACATCACCCCCGGCCCATCCCTCACCACATGCACACACCTGCACACCACTCTTCCTCAGCCCCTTGCTCCCGTGCGCCGCCGCCTGCTCAATGCTACGCGCTGCTCCAGCCATCGCCGCTCGACATCCGCCGCTGTGGCCTGCCGGCGAGGCTCTGCCTCCTTCTCCTCCCTCGTTTCCCCTCCGCTATGGTGCCTAGCACCCTCGCGCGCTCACCCCGGGAGAAACCCTAGATTCTACTTCTTGTGCTCAACTTCCTCAATCCCTTCTCCGTGGTTGGCGTCGGGGATGGCCTTCTTCGTTTACCGCTTGTGCCTATGCTTCCAGTTCGAGGTCCACTTCCTATGGCGATGTGGTACTGTAGTTGCCACTGCGGCCGACCCCTATCCCTGATGCCGGAGGGACGACATCCAGGGATGCAACGCCGGCGCCCTTCGTTGCTTCGACATGCTGCTGAGGAATAACCATGGGATCTTCCTCGGTGTTTTTGGCCTCTGGTGCTTTGGTTTGGGCTCTTCCTTTTGTCTATTTGGGCATTGGTTCCGGCGGGATGGAAGAGGTGCCTGCAACCCCGGCAGCCATGACTTTCTGCCCCTAAATTTGGCTAAGAGGATTGTGCATAATGGTAATGGTACTGGGATTATTTCTTTCTCTAACTCCAGCGGGATTGTATTCTCTGCAATTTCTTATATTCTGATTCAGGTAACTCTGATGTGACCAGCCTTCGAGCCGATGAAATGTTCTTGTATTATTTTAGGTTTAGATTCTTGGTAATCTAGGATTGGAGCTACTTGTAATGGTTATGGCATATTCATTGGTGGCTTGATTTTAGCAGTCTGTTGGTTGTGTGGTTGATCATGTGCTACTGATTAACTTAGAGTCTTGCAGCATACCTGTTGGTTATGGAAATCATTTGTGATCACATAGTGTTACTGGACATATGTTATTCCTATGATTAAGATGATTTTTCTATCTCAGATAGTCAGATGTATAAATGCTAAAGTATTGTTGTGGTGATGTGTAAATTTGATATTCATAGGATAGCCAAGATGCACTTGACCAGGTTATGGTACCAGTTGCTTTATCCTATTAGTTTTGTTCTTGGGTTGGAGTTCTTCTTAACCATGTTGATAAATACAAGTAGTGGTTAGTGGTTTCCTGATGATCTAGTGATTACTATATGATTTGTATTATCAAATCCTTATTCTGTCCTTCATACTTGATAGTAGTTTCTGGTATCAGTTTTATTTGTGCTAATAAACTAAATGTTGACTGCCAGAAGTGTGTATTGCAAAGGTAGATAGATATACTCTACTTGTCCTATTTATAATTTCTTCTTTGTTGGTGATCATTTTCTGAACTAGATATGTTACCAGAGGTATATATATTTTAAGCATCCTAGCTTGATGCTGATTGTAACTTTCTATTGTGATGCCTCTCTCTAGATAGTACACAGCATTCTATCCTATGTAAGGGTTGCTGTCATCTAGCCTAGTGGTGCCTCTTTGGTCTCCTAGATGCTGCATTTATGCAATACTTGGCTTTAAGCAACTGTTCTGGTTGATGTGGTACCTCCTTGGACGATGCACATGAACTAGATCACATATATATCCATGCTATAATATTACTGGTTAGAAGTTTGGACTTTCCCTATCCAATGATATCATAATGTGAGGCTTAAGCTTTGTAGAGGCAAATCATGAATGGATTCTTTCTTGAGGTTTCAAGAAAGGATCTATTTCATAGAACTTTTCTACAAGGAAACAATCTACATACCTGATTCCTAGAACATCTGTTAGGAAAATGATGTGGCAAGAATAAAGTAGTGGCTTGTGTTAGTGTAGATGTCACTGTGGTGTCTCAATTTTGAGTGTGCACAGTGGTGAATCTTTAATTAGCATAAAACTGCTGCTAAAAATATCACTATGATGTAACCTGAAAGGTATAATAGGGAGATATGGCTTATAGCTAGTGATGCAAAAGTCTGAAGCTATAATGGCATACTTGGATAGCTCAATCTGCTGTTTAAATAGTTTGGCTAAGAATCAAGATATGACTGCCAAGGATGCAAAGGCTGAGGAACATATTTGGAAATAAGATAAACAATTACTACTGATGCCTAGAAGTTCAATGATGAGACAAGCATAGCATCTCTATGCCTATCTGAGCACAATCTCAACACTGCCAAAATCTTTTTTAATGGAATTGGTAAGAATAGATATTATTGATGGTATGGGTGGTCAACCTGATGCTTGTCCTTCATGGTCATATGTTTCTAGATCTTGATCTACTTCTTCCACTTGATACTTGTGTATGATCAGCTACTCCTTGCCATTGCTGGTCTGGCCTTCTTTTCCTGGGATGCTGCCTGACCTTTACCTTCCCCTTATTATAGCTCTTTGATGGATCCAGGGAGAAACCAGAGATTGATTAGGTGGTGGATTTGGGTGGATGATCCAAGTATTATTGGTTTGATGATAAGATGATGAGATGGGGAATGTGCTCTGAAGTGTGGAGGTGAAATGGTAGCTTGTTGCTACGGCTGGTTCACCCCTTTGTGTACATAAGTAGGATTTCTTGTCTCCTTGCTGGGCTGCTGCTATGTTGACAGCACGCCCATATGCATGGTTGTGTGAGCAGCTTGCTTGCTTGCTGTGACTCATGGATCAGATCAAGTGAAGATAGATCTTTTTGTTGGTATTACTGTTTTGACTTTTATCCTTTTACTAATTTGGTGAAACTCGCCCCTGCCTATGATGCATAAGCCTGAGGCAAATATTCTGGATAAGAATAGATACTATTCATTTGGTGAAACTTGCCCCTTCTAAAAAAACAACTCAGCTCAATGAGGAGACAAAATAGTGCACTACACTGTTGATATCTGAGAACAATTTATTATACAAACCCCTCATTTCTAGCATGTTTTGTTGATCTTTTATTTTGCAGGAAATAAAACAAAGAAGAAAGAAGATACCAGATTTAGTTTAGGTTTTCTTTTTCATCTTATTGTAATTTCTTTTATGTTTGAATAATATAAAGACATTGTATTACCTTCAATAAAGTTTACTTATTTTATTTTTTCTTATTCCATTCATTTGTAAAGACAATGTAATATATATTTCTTCTTGTAATAAAAATTATTTGAGTTACTCCATTTATGTAATAAAGATTATATTTATTTATACCATTTTGTATTATGATTATGAAATATTCTATAATACTTTAATATTTAAATTTAAATTCAAGTTATATTTGAATTGTATGATCTCATATTTGAAGTCTTGAATGCAAATTCTTTTCCCCAAAATTATAAATTCAACAAAGGTCATGTCCAAATTCCTAACCCCCATCTAAGATGAACTAAACCCCATTTCTAAAATGGCAAGAGAAACACTTATCTCTTTGTGTTTTAAATATTAATTCGAATAATTTTGAATATTGAATCTTATTCATAAATAAGAATTCACCTCTTATCTTTTATTATAATTTAATTTCCAATTCTAATTCTATTTCAAATTCTTTTAATATTCAAATCCATCAAGTAAATATTCAGATTTGAATTTTCTTCGCCTAAAATACAAAGGTACAATAGAGGTCATGTCGAATTCCATCGCACCTGTCCTGGTGTTTCCATCAGAACAAGGGAGACCTCGATCCCTCTATAGCCTCTTGTAGTTTTGCGCGAAAATTCCCCGGATTTTCTTATGCATGAATGCAATGCACAACCCTGTGTCCTCTTTATTTCTAGGTGCTAATCCTGGGATGTTACAGACTCTCCCCCTTAAAATAAACTTCGTCCTCGAAGTTCGTATACTCTCACGTTTTAGAATAAGGAATTGCCATTGTATTGATCACGACACTTCCCAATTCCATGATAATCTCAAATGGGAATAATTGTAATATTCCATATCCATACCTTTTCTTTGAATTATCCTCCTAATTGGCAATGTCCAACTTGGTGTCTACAATGCACTAATGTTCCTCTTACTATATTCCCTTAGGGCTTTGTCCTTACTAGAAGATCCTTAAATTGGGGTCTCTGATTTAGTTCATTACCCGTATTAGGTATCCTAATACAACTCCTTTACTTGATCATCAAACTTCCGGATTATACTATATAAGGTCCAGGAAGTATTACTAAATAAACCAGGGTTTTTAACTCTATTAAACAATAACTATGGTCAAAATACTAACTTTTGATTTGTGATAATATTGGTTTATATTGGTAGTCCTTCTGAAAATTGGATTTGAACACATTTAGTCCATACCCATTGGAATTTCCTTGTTCCTCTACACATGTCCAATTGGATGTGCTATATTACCTCTTCAGAATCACTTAAGAATTGTTTATTTTAGGATTAGTTTGTTAGAACTATTCTATTTTATTACTTCAAGCTTTTACCTTATTAGGCTTTTAGACAATCTTTGTTATTATCTTCAGTAATTTTATAAGAATAACTTCCTTTTAACCTTATGAAAATAAGGCTTGCTGTTGTTGTAGGTTAGTCCTTCTCCATCCTTTATTCGGAAAGTCAGATAATAATACCTTCATTTCTAAGGTTTACTCTCCCCCTTAGGGTTTACTAATGGTCTTCAAAAGGTCTATATAGTATTTCTTAATTTTATAAATAGAATATTGGTCCCTATCCAGCTTATGCTCAGCCTAATTAGGGTCTGATGAAAGATTGTACGGTGTATCCACACATTCGTGGATCTCCGAAGTGAATCATTCAGCATTATTTGTCTTACTTACGATGTGGACATTTTCACTTTGATAGGTCAACTTTCGCGAAGAGTCTCGAAAGACGGTCGATTTCCATTTATTTATACTCCTTTGTGTCTTACTTAACTTAGGACAAATTTTATGCTCTTTATGCAACTTCTAAGAAGGTCTGGTTAACTATGTCAACCAACACCGGCTGCGGGCAAGATACCAACTGTGGATCAAATACCAGCTGCGGATATTTACCAGCTGCAAACCATTCTAGGGTGTATGTATTACCCTATGGTTTCTAGCATCCTTATGGCATTCTATCTGAATTGTCAGAGCTTAAATACCATTTTGGTTTCAAAGCTACTTCTTTGTATTTATTCATGATACTTCCATGAACTGCATAATTACTCCATTGACTTCTTAGCAAAATTACCTATTTTGATTGAAATTTAAGTTCATCACTTCTTGTTGCTGACTAATAATGATCTAAGCTTGATCCATCCTCCAAATTGAGTTGATAATCCTTACACTTGGCTTCATTCTTCATGTAAGTCTTCATTTTGGTCTTTGAATTTCGTCACTCCCTTACACGAATTCCCTTACTCTATCTAGGTCTATAACATCAAGTAGTGACTGGATGTTGCAACATGCATTTTCACACCAAGTCAAACTTCATGTACAAATCTAGTCAATCAAGAAGATCCAAGAAAAACAAATAAATCCAAATGTGGTACATATAACACACAATATTCTAAGCCTAGAATATAGTAGTTGAGTATAATATCTCTAGAATTCCGACTTAGTTGTGTAGTATATGACACCTCCTCATATAGGTTTACATTGTGATACTTAGCACATAAAGTCAACTATTCTTTATCTCAATATTTACCAAAATTTCTCAAGTGCAATAGGATAGTATTAAGCAAAGTGGTCTCAATTTGGTTTTGACTAACCTTTGGTTTCACCTTTGGAATGATTAACTATGTTCAACCTTTCTTTATTAGCCAACTAACCTCACATGATCTCTCCAAATGACTAATCAAATTCTATTTGTTAACTAAAACCAAAGATTATTAGAAAGTTTTAGCACCCATGACTTCTATCATAACTCTACTATGTAATTTTCATACCTCTACTCCAAGATAAATCACTAAGTACTTGTCATACTTACTCCTACATCATGGTTTCGAACATAATCTCACCATGATCTGGTTATGTCTACCTATACATTATGATTTAGGGGTTGATCTAACCATGATGACTTTGTTTCTCATTACACTATCATTAAGTCTTATCATAATTTTACTTCATCACGTAGAATTCTCAAGTGAATCCCACATGATTACTACTTATTACATCAACATTTATCCTAGTGAGATTCATCTCGTTGTCTTTGGTTAAAAAATAACAATAAAATTCCATTGTGCTACTTGAATTCTAGAGTTAGGCTACACCATTTCCATATGATTTCTTACACTTTCTTACAATATCTTGGTGGTTTATGTCTCCTTCGGAAGACACTAGATAGCACTAGACTGAGAAAAGATAGAATATTTACTCCTAAGAAAGAATGACTTAAGCATCTGACTTAGGTATGACAAGGTTATCCTCAAGTGGATACTCATCACAAGTCATAAGAATATTTGGTTTAGATAAGATGCTCCTATAGTCACTATCCAACCTATAGATATTCCTAAAATGGTTTTAATCCTAAGGTCAAAGCATATGCTCTGATACCAACTGCGGTGACCCAGCATACCACTGCACGATGTAGTACACTATAGTAGTGGACATAACACCAATGAAACACCGTTCACTAGTATTACATACCTCAGAGTGGTACAACAGAAACACATCAAGTCCAATACATGACTATAGGTTACAACTCAACTCTTTACACAAGATCCAGAGAACACTCTAGGTTAAAGAGAGAGAAAGAAACTTCTTATAAAGAAGATCAAAGATAAACAACTCAAAAACTATCATACTAATAAGACTAGTATTTTAACCAATGGTTTGGCATTGCTACTATTGCAATACTCTACAGAAGTAGGTTCTATGGCTAGAGATTCTATTCTTATCTAATCCGTAACTTCGTCTTCACTTGAGTGGATATATATGTTGACTTCCTTGACTTCATTGAAGAGCTTTAACTTTTGATGATGATTCCTGGACCATAACTTGATGCAGACGTCGTCTATACTGGCTTTAGAACCTAGCAAGGGTTAATAAGATACATTGAGTACGAGCGTTCTCAACAAGTCCACTAGAAAAGGAGTGTTTGATGCACTATATCTACAGCCACAGACCATAGGTCGTAGGAAATGCAGGTTTTCGTAAACATTTCTTCAAAGGTTGCTTTTATTCTGAAAAGCTATGTCTGTCAGCCTTCACGGGTTTACCAGAACTTTCATGGAGTTCCTTTCCCGCCGTGTTCGTAGCTCCTTCCCGGAACAGGGAGTAACAAGTTACAGTTCTTACACTCTGCAGAGGTGCGTTACTTTACCCATGAGAGACCTTAGCCTTGTTGCACAACCAAGTCATGACCTTGTCCATACTTCCTTGGTATGGGGCCCAGTCTAAGATCCAAGCCAATCACTGCCCCCTTCGTGACCCCGCATGCCTCCTTGGTGTACACCATGCCCACATATTGAATTACGGCAATGGTTTGTATAGATCGTTAGATGCCAGAACTATCGTGGGACGTTGAGGGTTCCCACCCATATGCTGCATATCCTCTACGAATTACCAATTAATATGCATGCTACGAGTGATAATAGCCACGGCCCGCACATCCGGCTTCATGCGAGAGGAAGAAGATACAGCTGACTTCTCTGTCCCATTCCAAATCTCATGGTTAACGCGTGATATACGACGCAAGAATCACTGGCGACATTGGTTGTTAAGTCCTAGATAATATGTTCCTATACCACCAGAACTTTCATAGTAGGTACCTATAATCATATTGTTATGAAAATAGTGTTTTCGGACCTTTTTTAAATGCAAGTCATGACAAGACTGGATTTGTAAAATACTTTACAGAAAATAATCAAAGGACATGAGAAAGTGTGAACTTGCCTTTTGTGGTTGCAAGATTATGCACTCATGGTCTTCAAGACAATATAAGATACAATATCTGAAATCAGCATCATTGGTTCGGTAAGGACTATTGTTTAAAGAAGCAATATGTAGTTATGCATAAGTAATGCTATGCATTTTTGTAAAACTCTCAAATTGAATCCCCAATACTTTGAGTGAAGTGAATTCAAGTGATTCTTTTCATAGTTGGTTTATCTTCAAATTTTACTTTACAAGTAATGACCTTTACAATGTTTAAGAAATCTTCATTATTAATAAAATGTGATCAATGCCTTCTGGTATTTGATTGATTAGTTTGGACTTGAGATGCATTTTGTCTTAATTGAAATAGACCAAAGTTAACTATAGAAACATAAGTAGTTTATTAGACATAATGTTTATAAGCTTTGAGACTAAAGTTAACTTTAAAAGGGTAAGTAAACTTAAGATGTAATATGTTTTCATTATTCCCAAGTTTTAGATCTATGATAGGTATAACTAAGGTGTGGAATTATTCACTTTATATTTAAGTGAATGATTGGATTAAATTTGTTTTGCTTATTAAAAAATATGTATTTATTTAATGGAAGCATAATTAGATGGTCTTAGTAATTTGTTAGAATTTAAAGTTATGTTAATAGTGGTCAAGATATAATGATTTTTCACCATATTATATAAATGGGTGATACCCAATGTTTATTTAAAAGGATTCTTAATAAGATTTTTAAAAGAATATTTTAAAGTAAAAATTTATACTTAAGTTTGACTATGAATTCAATTTATGGATTTGGAATTAGTACTAAGACACTAATTGCTCAAGGTTTTATAAGAATTGTGATTAGTTCTTAGTTAAGAATTGTTTTTTAAAGAATTTATAAAATAAGTAATAGATAAGGATTTATTATTTAAAACAGTAAAGACTTTTCTATTAATATATTTAATATTTTTCTAGTGTAATATATTTATTCAAGACCTTAAAAATGAATTTTGAAGTATTATCTTTATTTTTATAAAATTCATCAAAGAATTAAGTGTCTTTGAATATTTTCTTTATGTTTTATTTGTAAAACTCTAAGTTAGTATTTTTTATAAAATAATAGAGTTATTTTGATACACAAAAATGATTTTTTATTTATTTTTAGGGTTTTTGTTTTATTTTATAAAATTTCATTTAATATTTAATGGTGTTAATAATTATTTTACTTTAAATTTATTTTAAACATTTAGAATTATATTTTTATTAGGTAGATATTATTTTTGTGGTCATTTTGATATATCATATGTATTTTTAGGATTTTTCTATAATATTCTATAGCTAAAAATGTTTAGAAGTTATTTTAGTAATTCATTTTTTTGTTTCTAAACCTAGTTGACTTGGGCCGTTTGGGTTGGTATGTGGGCTGGCCTGGCCCAACTGGACCATGCCAGAAACATCACCCCCGGCCCATCCCTCACCGCATGCACACACCCGCACACCACTCTTCCTCATCCCCTTGCTCCCGTGCGCCGCCGCCTGCTCAATGCTACGCGCTGCTCCGGCCATCGCCGCTCGACATTCGCCCCTATGGCCTGCCGGCGAGGCTCCGCCTCCTTCTCCTCCCTCGTTTCCCCTCCGCTATGGTGCCTAGAACCCTCGCGCGCTCACCCCTGGAGAAACCCTAGCTTCTACTGCTTGTGCTCACAACTCGTCCCCAATCCCGCTTCTCCGGCTAGTTGGCGTCGGGGATGGCGCGGCCTAGCTCGTTTTACCGCTCATGCCTATGCTTCCAGTTCGAGGTCCTCTTCCTATGGCGATGTGGTACTATAGTTGCCACTACGGCTGACCCCTATCCCTGATGCCGGAGGGACGACATCCAGGGATGCAACCCCGGCGCCCTTCGTTGCTTCGCCGTGCTGCTGAGGAATAACCATGGGATCTTCCTCGGTGTTCTTGGCCTCTGGTGCTTTGGTTTGGGCTCTTCCTTTTGTCTATTTGGGGATTGGTTCCAGCGGGATGGCAGAGGTGCCTGCAACCTCGGCAGCCATGACTTTCTGCCCCTAAATTTGGCTAAGAGGATTGTGGATAATGGTAATGGTACTGGGATTATTTCTTTCTCTAACTCCAGCAGGATGGTATTCTCTACAATTTCTTATATTTTGATTCAGGTAACTCTGATGTGACCGGCCTTCGAGCCGATGAAATGTTCTTGTATTATTTTAGGTTTAGATTCTTGGTAATATAGGATTGGAGCTACTTGTTATGGTTATGGCATATTCATTGGTGGCTTGATTTTAGCAGTCTGTTGGTTGTGTGGTTGATCATGTGCTACTGATTAACTTAGAATCTTGCAGCATACCTGTTGGTTCTGGAAATCATTTGTGATCACATAGTGTTACTGGACATATG
Organism: Avena longiglumis; assembly: GCA_030063025.1. Lineage (NCBI taxonomy): Eukaryota > Viridiplantae > Streptophyta > Magnoliopsida > Poales > Poaceae > Avena > Avena longiglumis. Next base: position 518,666,615 of record CP125975.1, read on the forward strand.
TTATTCCTATGATTAAGATGATTATTCGATCTCAGATAGTCAGATGTATAAATGCTAAAGTATTGTTGTGGTGATGTGTAAATTTGGTATTCATAGGATTGCCAAGATGCACTTGACCAGGTTATGGTACCAGTTGCTTTAGTTCTAGATGATCCTATTAGTTTTGTTCTTGGGTTGGAGTTCTTCTTAACCATGTTGATAAATACAAGTAGTGGTCAGTGGTTTCCTGTTGATCTAGTGATTACTATGTGATTTGTATTATCAAATCCTTATTATGTCCTTCATACTTGATAGTAGTTTCTGGTATCAGTTTTATTTGTGCTAATAAACTAAATGTTGACTGCCAGAAGTGTGTATTGCAAAGGTAGATAGATATACTCTACTTGTCCTATTTATAATTTATTCTGTGTTGGTGATCATTTTCTGAACTAGATATGTTACCAGAGGTATATATATCTTTTAAGCATCCTAGCTTGATGCTGATTGTAACTTTCTGTTGTGATGCCTCTCTCTAGATAGTACACAACAATCTATCCTATGTAAGGGTTGCTGCCATCTAGCCTAGTTGTGCCTCTTTTGTCTCCTAGATGCTGCATTTATGCAATACTTGGCTTTAAGCAATTGTTCTGGCTGATGTGGTACCTCCTTGGAGGATGCACATGAACTAGATCACATATATATCCATGCTATAATATTACTGGTTAGAAGTTTGGACTTTCCCTAGCCAATGATATCATAATGTGAGGCTTAAGCTTTGTAGAGGCAAATCATGAATGGATTCTTTCTTGAGGTTTCAAGAAAGGATCTGTTTAATAGAACTTTTCTACAAGGAAACAATCTATGTACCTGATTCCTAGAACATCTGTTAGGAAAATGATGTGGCAAGAATAAAGTAGTGGCTTGTGTTAGTGTAGATGTCACTGTGGTGCCTCAATTTTGACGGTGCACATTGGTGAATCTTTAATTAGCATAAAACTGCTGCTAAAAATATCACTATGATGTAACCTGAGTGGTATAATAGGGTGATATGGCTTATAGCTAGTGATGCAAAAGTCTGAAGCTATAATGGCACACTTGGATAGCTCAATCTGCTATTTTAAACAGTTTGGCTAAGAATCAAGATACGACTGCCAAGGATGCAAAGGCCGAGGCACATATTTGGAAATAAGATAAACAATTACTACTGATGCCTAGAAGTTCAATGATGAGACAAGCATAGCATCTCTATGCATATCTAAGAACAATCTCAACACTCCCAAATCTTTTTTAATGGAATTAGTAAGAATAGATATTATTGATGGTATTGGTGGTCAACCTGATGCTTGTCCTTCATGGTCATATGTTTCTAGATCTTGATCTACTTCTTCCACTTGATACTTGTGTATGATCGGCTACTCCTTGCCATTGCTGGTCTGGCCTTCTTTTCCTGGGCTGCTGCCTGACCTTTACCTTCCCCTTGTTATAGCTCTTGGATGGCTCCAGGGAGCAACCAGAGATTGATTAGGTGGTGGATTTGGGTGGATGATCCAAGTATTATTGGTTTGATGATAAGATGATGAGATGGGGAATGTGCTCTGAAGTGTGGAGGTGAAATGGTAGCTTGTTGCTACGGCTGGTTCACCCCTTTGTGTACATAAGTAGGCTTTCTTGTCTCCTTGCTGGGCTGCTGCTATGTTGACAGCATGCCCATATGCATGGTTGTGTGAGCAGCTTGCTTGCTTGCTGTGACTCATGGATCAGATCAAGTGAAGATAGATCTTTTTGTTGGTATTACTATTTTGACTTTTATCCTTTTACTAATTTGGTGAAACTTGCCCCTGCCTATGATGCATAAGCCCGAGGCAAATATTCTGGATAAGAACAGATACTATTCATTTGGTGAAACTTACCCCTTCTAAAAAAACAACTCAGCTCAATGAGGAGACAAAACAGTGCACTACACTGTTGATATTTGAGAGCAATTTATTATACTAACCCCTCATTTCTAGCATGTTTTGTTGATCTTTCATTTTGCAGGAAATAAAACAAAGAAGAAAGAAGATACCAGATTTAGTTTAGGTTTTCTTTTTCATCTTATTGTAATTTCTTTTCTGTTTGAATAATGTAAAGACATTGTATTATTGTATTACCTTCAATAAAGTTTACTTGTTTTATTTTTTCTTATTCCATTCATTCGTAAAGACAATGTAATATATATTTCTTCTTGTAATAAAAATTATTTGAGTTACTCCATTTATGTAATAAGATTATATTTATTTATACCATTTTGTATTATGATTATGAAAGATTCTATAATACTTTAATATTTAAATTTAAATTCAAGTTATATTTGAATTGTATGATCTCATATTTGAAGTCTTGAATGCAAATTATTTTCCCCAAAATTATAAATTCAACAAAGGTCATGTCCAAATTCCTAACCCCCATCTAAGATGAACTAACCCCCATTTCTAAAATGGCAAGAGAAACACTTATCTCTTTGTGTTTTAAATTTTAATTCGAATAATTTTGAATATTGAATCTTATTCATAAATAAGAATTCACCTGTTATGTTTTACTATAATTTAATTTCCAATTCTAATTCTATTTCAAATTCTTTTAATATTCAAATTCATCAAGTAAATATTCAGATTTGAATTGTCTTCCCCTAAAATACAAAAGTACAATAGAGGTCATGTCAAATTCCATCGCACCTGTCCTGGTGTTTCCATCAGAACAAGGGAGACCTCGATCCCTCTATAGCCTCTTGTAGTTTTGCGCGAAAATTCCCCGTATTTTCTTATGCATGAATGCAATGCACAACCATGTGTCCTCTTTATTTCTAGGTGCTAATCCTGGGATGTTACAATACCAAGTCTGGTATTTTTTTCCTTGCAACTATGTCACATAATATGACACCACGCGAAGGATTTACATTGTTCGGACCTTTTTTGAATTTCTTATGCCCGTTTTGAATTTTTCCCGTTTTGAACTATGGTCGAACCGGCGTGCATGAAGACAGGGGACGAGCCTCGTTAGAACTTGCATTGGATCTCTGAAGAAACCACATATTGCGAGTCTAAAAATGATTTTTTCAAAAAATCACGGCGTTAGATGATGTACCTATAGTACAAACCGGACCCACTTCCTACCGATTCGGAAGACATTTGTCCTTTTTACCCGGGATGGACGGAAAGGATTGAGATCTCCCGGTTGTGAGATAGTCCATGTAAGTTGGTATATTATTTTAGAAAAATGGGGCGGTAGCATTCTAAAACAGCATTTTGGTGGTTGCTTCACAAAACGACCCGTTTTTTGCGCTCGGAAAATGGAAAATGGTTTTTCCGTGCGACGAAAAGGAAAACTTCCTCCTGCAACATTGTTCTAGATCCCAGTGTCCACATGCATGCATAATATGGGCACAGTATCACAAACTATGCCGCGATTCAGCACCAAACATCAGTCATTTGGACCGAAAGCCATGAAACCTCGAACATGATAGGTCATTTTGTGAAGGGTTTTTCGAGACATGATCAATATACCAAGTCTGGTATTTTTTCCTTGCAACTATGTCACATAATATGACACCACGAGAAAGATTTACATTGTTCGAACCTTTTGTGAATTTCTTATGCCCGTTTTGAATTTTTCCCGTTTCGAACTATGGTCGAACCAGCGTGCATGAAGTCAGGGGACGAGCCTCGTTAGAACTTGTATTGGATCTCTGAAGAAACCACATATTGCGAGTCTAAAAATGATTTTTTTCAAAAAATCACGGGCGTTAGATCATGTACATGTAGTACAAACCGGACATTTGTCCTTTTCACCTGGGATGGACGGAAAGGTTTGAGATCTCCCGATTGGGAGATAGTCCATGTAAGGTGGTCTAGTACTTTAGAAAAATGGGATAGTAGCATTCTGAAATAGCATTTTGGTGGTTGTTTCACAAAACGACCTATTTTTTGCGCTCGGAAAATGGAAAATGGCTTTTCCGTGCGAAGAAAAGGAAAACTTTCACCTGCAACATTGTTCTACATCCCAATATACACATGCATGCATAATATGGGCAAAGTATCACAAACTATGTCGCGATTCAGCACATAACATCGGTCATTTGGACCGAAAGCCATGAAACCTCAAACATGATAGGCCAGGTTGGAGGGATTGCGGCAGGCTGGGCCATCTTTAGTCCCGGTTGGAGGGATTGCGGCAGGCTGGGCCAGGCAGCACTAATGATAGGGGTGAGTGTCGACATTATATCGTACGGCTTGTACCTTGTCCCGGATGGTGTCGCCAACCGGGACTAAAGATGAACCTTTAGTCTTGATTGGAGACACCAACCGGGACAAAACATGAGTGAACACTAATAATAGGGGTGAGTGTCGACATTATGTCGTGAGTGTCGACACTATGCCGAGCTTCTTGTACTATAAATAGGCATCCTTGTGAGTCCAGTCCTCCAGCCAGTTTGAGGCATCTCCAAGATGGTTTGCGAGAGCAGGGACACCACTACGGCCAGCTTGAGGGAGATGCCGCCAGATCCTAGTCCTCCGGTATATCCAACAAGCTGGCCATAGAGGCACTCCCTAATATGTGAAATAGTTAGCTCCCAGGCGTATTGATCTAGCTAGAGAAGTTATAAGCTACAAGATGGTGTGCGAAAGCACGGACACCACTATGGCCAGTTTCAGGTAGATGCCGCCGGAGCCCACTCCTCCAGCATCTCCAAGAAACTGGTCATAGAGGCACTCCCTAATATGTGAAATTAGTTAGCTCCCAGGCGTATTGATCTATTTTGAGAAGTTACAAGCTGCAAGATGGTGTGCAAGAGCAGGGACACCACTACGACCAGGTTTAGGGATATGCCGCCGGAGCCCAGTCCTCCGGCATGTCCCTAAAGTTGGTCATAGAGGAACTCCTTAATATGTGACCACGCGTGTTTGGAGATCAGATCTTCATACGGTATGTACGAATCGGGACAACATCTCCATAGTTTGGGAAAGTCGTAGTATGAGTAGGAACTAAAGGCCCCCCTTTAGTCCCGGTCCAACCACAATAAGTGACTAACACTCAAGACATTTATTAATATTAAAAATAGAGACTACGGAATCGGGACTAAAGGCCCCCCTTTAGTTCCGGTCCAACCACAAAACGGGACTAACACTCAAGACATTTATTAATATTAAAAACTAAGACTATGAAATCGGGACTAAAGGCCCCCCTTTAGTCCTGGTCCAGCCACAAACTGGGACTAACACTCAATACATTTATTAATATTAAAAACCAAGACTACGGAATTGGGACTAAAGGCGCCCTATAGTCTCGGTCCAGCCACAAACCGGGACTAACACTCAATACATTTATTAATATTAAAGGGGCACTAAAGGCCCCCTTTAGTCATGCTCATATCTAGCCCTATAGTACACAGCTTCAGGGTCATGTTCATCGTCATCGTCGTCATCATCTTCGTCTTCGTCGTCGTCGTGGTCGTTGCTAGGCGCAGGCGGCTGGATCCGTAGCCCAGAAATGGCATATTGTGGGGGCACCTTCCACTCCGGCCTCGGATTCACGACACATGGGGTAGGGGGCTCCCGGATGACGACGCCTTCAACACCGCCACCCTTCTTATGGCTCTGTGGTGGCTGCGGGTACCGCAGGCGAGGATCGTCTCCCCCGGTGATGTAGCGCATCACGACGATGATAGTCCGGTTCGCCCACCATAGGCGGCGACTAGCTTCATTGTGGTTCACCGGGGGAGGGCCGTCACCCTCGTACCTGGCAAGCTCTGTTTCTCGCCGGTTAGCAAAAAAGGCATTCCAGGTGTCATAGTTGTCGGGATCCCACTGGGGATCCATCCGCTGCTCCGGCGTGAGCTCGTGGTAGAAGTGGTTCGTGATGGACGCCTCGCGTGCAGAACCTTGAGGGACAGGAACCCCTCCAGCGCTCAGCATCCAGCCGGCGGGCGGCCGGTAGCCCGGCGGGCAAGGGTAGCTGGAGGCGCATAGCGCCTCAGTCTCCTCGAGGGTCAGAATTGCCCAGTTTGCACTATTCAAAGAACATTTCATAATCCCTAGTGTTTTGTGTGTTAGATAAAAATATCAAGGATTATTTAATGTGTTGAAGTGTTGCTGTTCTCTCTAAGGAAAGAGGTAAAGGAATCTGCCTTTGGGGGCGGATAATCCGCCCCACTCTTTTGCCAGATAGGCGCAAGCCCCAGAAGGGGGGCTCGGATGGATTTTCCGGCCCCACCGGATAATCCGCCCTTCAAGGGGCCGGATAATCTGCCCCCTCATGCTCAGCTTGGAGTTTGCCAAGGCGCAAGCCCTAGAGGGGGGGCGGAGTTTCGGCCGGATTTTCCGGCCACACCTGATAATCCGCCCCCAGAGGGGGCCGGATAATCCGCCACCCCAATATCTTCATCAAGTTTTTCAAGGCGCCATCCCCAGAGAGGGGGCGGATTTTCACCCTGGAGTATCCGCCCTGGGGGCGGAGTTTTCCCCGGGGCAGATAGTCCGCCCCTAGTGGGGGCGGATAATCCTCCCCCAAACTTGTTCAACGGCCAGATCTGTGCAGGGGGTATTTAAGCCAGCCTTCCCCCTCCCGCCATATCTCTTGGTTCATTCGAAAAAATCAAGATCTGATCTGCAACCTTCATCCAAGAGTGCTCCACCTAGATCCACCCAAAGGCCCCGTCCCTTGGGGAATCGAAGGAGGAGGACTCGATCTTCATCAACTGCAATCAAGCGCTTCATCTCCTCTCCATTCATTTGGAGAATCACTGATCTAGTATTTCTTGCAAATATATGGATCCTTGTTTTGTTTATATTGATAAACCTTGTTCTTGTGACAACTTGTTGTCATCTGGGGAGCCCCCAATTCAGTTGTGGGTGTGTGCCCCGGTAGAGTTGTAAAGGCACCAGTTCCCGCCTCGAAGGGTAGCAATAGTGGAGAAGGTGGATCAGGCCTGTCGTGGCGAGATCCATCGGAAAATAGGGTGAGGCCTATTGTGGCATGGTGGTCTTAGAACCGCCCACCCCTCCAACGCAGATGTACTTCCCTTAACAAGGAAGGAACTGCGGTAAAAAAATCCCCGTGTCTCCGCGTGCTCCACTACGGTTCCCTCGCTCCTCTCTTTACGTGCTTAGTAGCTAGGTTTGCATATAGGGAAATTATCGTAGCTACATATCTAGAGAATTTACTTTGTGTCAAGCCTAAAATTGAAAAAGAACTAAAAATTGGGTAGCACCTATTCACCCCCCCTCTAGGTGCCCATACAATCCATTTCAATTGGTATCAGAGCCCCGGCTCTTATTTCGGGCTTAACCGCCTAAGAGAAGTAGGGGTTCCAAGGTAGATGGGAGTGATGCTCCGGAGGTAGTCACCATGAACGATCTCAAGATGTTGGAAACAACCTTGGTGAGTTCAATGGAGGCTAAGATGGAAGAGATGCGTCAATTGATAATGCGTCTCTCCACATCCGCAGCATCACCTCCATCTAACTCTGAGACTACCACTCCGCAATCCAAGGAAACGGGTAAAACCGATTCCAAAGATAACGAAGTGGTTGGTGATGACACTAGCAAGAGCTCCTCCTCGAAAAAGGATAGTGGTAAGGAAGGATACAATGAGGTTTCCCATGTGTATTCTCCTGATCCACCTATCCCTCACCCATATATACATAATAGGGGTGATCCACCCAAACTTTCAACATCATGCAAAAGGGGGTCAACATGGCCTTGAAGACTAGTGTGATTGATCATGATGAATATGCCATAGAAGGTATGGAATATCCCAAGGATATAAAAAGGATCCACGAACAATACCTAGCTCTTTATGCTAGAAACTTTTGTAAAGACCCGGCCAAGGCTAAAGCTGAACTAGAAGGCAAGAGTGGAGCTTATGGAAGAAAGGAAAATGGTCCCAAGCTAAGAACATGTTTCAACTATGGAAACCGGCTGCACTTTGTAGATGAGTGTCCATATCAAAGTAGGGAAGATAATGGAGGAAGACTTATTTTCAAAGACAAGTCAATGGCTCCAAGCAAGAAACAGTTTGTAAATAAGAATGCTCCTTTCAAGAAGCAACCAAAATTTGTTCTAGTGGCTCAAGAAGAATATTCTTCGGGAAGTGAAGATGAGGACGAGGATGATAGCTCTCAAGAGGTGGCTGCTATAGTCACCACATCTACATCAACATATCTCTTCGACTCTCCGAACGAGAACGTCATCAACAAGAATGCTACTTGTCTCATGGCAAGAAGTTCCGAGGTAACTACTTCTAACTCTTCTTTTCCTAGGGCTATGATTGACATGGATGATCCTACTAGTCTTAAGGTTAAAGAAGAGATTATTGCTTTGGACTATTTCTTCACTAACTTGCAAGATGAGCACAAAATACGTTTTGAAGCTCTTATGGACCAGCTGGCCCAAAATGCAGCTCTCCTCGAAGAAAAGGGCAGAATTGAAAGGGAGGATGCAATGGAAATTGCATCCTTAAAAAATGCTCTAGAAGAAGAAGAGGCTTGGGTTTGTCTTGAAGAGAGGCTTGAGTCCATTGAGGAGTCACATGAAGAAATAGTAGCCAAACTTGTTAAGGAACGTGACAATGCAGTCGCCAAAGCAATGAAGTTAAAGAAGGAAAAGATTGACTTTGGGGCTGCTCATGATAGAATCTCCGAGGAATTGGAGAAACTTGACATCGCTCACAAGGTGTTGAAAATCGATTTCTACATTCTCAATGAGTCACATGATCAGCTCCAAATTGGATTGGCCAAGTATGATGTTCCTAGCACATCCAATTCAACATAAGTCACAAGGTAAATGCTAGTGTCGAAGAAGAATTTGTCAAGGACATCACTCCCAAAGATAAGGGTGTTCTTGATGAAGTTCTTGGCAAGCAAAAGTCAAATCATGGTAAAGAGGGACTTGGGTATGTCACCAAGTACAAGAAAAATAAAAACAAGAAGAACAAGACCAAGAATGTACAATCAAAGACAAGCACCGCTGAGAAGAATGTCATAGAAGACAAAACTAACAATATTGGTTTTGTAGGGTCTCACAATCCAAATTATGAACTCTTTTGTGGTGATTATGGCGATGTTTATGCTTATTATGTTGGTCCCTTTGATGAATATATTGCTTGGTCTATTTGGGTTCCAAAGACCCTTGTTACTAACATGAAAGGACCCATTGAAAAATGGGTACCTAAAACCAAGAAGTAATTCTCTTGCAGGGCTATGCTTCCGGTGGGTCGAAATGGGTGTTGGATAGTGGATGCACTAGTCATATGACCGGAAGCAAGGAGATCATCACGGAGATGCGTCCGAATCATGATAATATTACAGTCTCCTATGGTGATAAGTCTAAATCTCAATTATTGGGTCTTGGCAAGGTTGTGGTTGCCCACGATATCTCTCTCGTGGACGTCATGCTTGTTGAGACCCTCGGTTACAACCTTCTTTCTATTCGTGCCCTTGGCAAGATGCGTTTTGCTGTTTTCATTGATGATGATTTGGTGGTACTCTTGTGGAGCAAGTCTCTAAAGGTCGCTTTCGTTGGGTACGTCGAAAATGACCTGTATGTGGTGGACTTTTTGGGGAAAACCACTTCGGGTCCGATGTGCCTATTCGGAAAGGCCGACGTGGGCTGGTTATGGCATCGCCATTTAGCCCATGTCAACATGAGAACTTTGCAAAGTCTCCACAAGGGTGGCCACATCCTTGGACTAAAAGACAATGTCTCCTTTGCCAAAGATCGTGTTTGCAGGGCTTGTGTTGAAGGCAAAAAGCATGACTCTACCCACAAGAGGAAGACTATTGCTCTTCAAACAGAATCTTGGAATTACTTCATGTGGATTTATTTGGTCCTCCATCTCATGCCAGTCTTGGTGGGAATAAATATTGCTTGGTCATTGTCGATGATTACTCAAGATATACATGGGTCTATTTCGTCAAGCTAAAGAGTGAGATTCAAAAAATGGTCATTGACTTTTCCAATGAAGTTCAACGTCAACACAGTGTTCCTATCTTGGCAATAAGAAGTGACAACGGCTCCGAATTCAAGAACTACACTTTGAATGAGTTTCTAAGCGAAGAGGGTATAAGACATCAATATTCCGCTGCGTACACCCCTCAACAAAATGGTGTAGTCGAGAGGAAGAACCGGACTTTGATGGACATGGCAAGATCAATGTTGGCTGAATTCAAGTCTCCTTACAACTTTTGGGCTGAATCCATATCCATCGCTTGTCACTCATCTAACCGGCTCTACCTCCTAAATATTTTGGACAAGACTCCATATGAAATACTTACCGGTACCAAGCTCAACATCTCATAATTCAGGGTATTCGGTTGTAAGTGTTTCTTTCTTATTAAAGGTGTCCGCTTGTCTAAATTTGAGTCCAAGGGTTTAGAAGGTATTTTTGTTGGTTACGGTGTCGAATCCCACACTTATAGAGTCTACAACAAGCTCACCGGGATTGTTGTAGAATCTTGTAGTGTGGAGTTCGATGAAAATAACGGCTCCTATGTAGGGCAAGTTGATGTTTGTGATGCAGATGTTGAAATACCCCAAGATGCCATAAGAAGAATGGGCGTGAGATTTTTCCTCCCCATTGAGGAACCCCTTGTGGCGGATCGTGAAGGACAATGCTACACTCAAGTGGAGCCCTCATCTTCACAAGATCAGCAAGCTCCTACTGCTGGAGAAAACTCTGCATCAACACCACAACTTTCTGAAGCTCATCAGTCTCCTGGACAAAATGGCAGTCCTAGGCCGGATTATCCGCCCCCTCCAAGGGGCGGACAGTCCGCCCCTGGCACTCCAAATCGTCTCAGGGGATCAGAAGAAGAAGAAATCAGTCAAGAAGACTCTAGGCCGGATTCTCCGGCCCCCGAGGGCGGATAATCCGGCCCTGGATTCCCCAACTCTTTTAGGCACTCTTAGGAAGAGGATGTTGCAGCTACTTCACCCAGGCCGGATAGTCCGGCCCCACCAAGGGGCGGATTATCCGGCCCTGAAGAAAATGTTCAGCAACAAGCTCCTGTTGTCAACTTAGAACAGGATCAAGGGAAAGATCAAGATCAAGGGCAAGGTAGTGGATAAGACAGGATACCAATGTTGAATCAACTCCTCCTAGAAACAATCAGGATATTGAGACTTGTCGCAAGGCTCGTGCTGATCGGAACCTTGAGCTTAGAGGACACACTCTTGACAAGGTTGTTTGTGATCTTCGAAGAAGGGTGTCTACTAGAAGAGAACTTGCAAGCTTCTGTGATCATCAAGCTCACATTTCTATGGTTGAACCGAAGAAGGTCTTTGATGCTTTTGAAGATCCCGATTGGGTTGTTGCAATGCATGAAGAATTAAATAAATTCGAGCGCAACAAAGTTTGGAAACTCGTAGAGAAACCCAAGGATTGCCGCAATGTTATTGGCACCAAGTGGTTTTCAAGAACAAACAATATGAAAATGGCATTGTTGTGAGGAATAAAGCAAGACTCGTGGCCCAAAGATTCTCTCAAGTGGAAGGAATTGATTTTGGCGAGACTTATGCTCCTGTGGCTCGTCTTGAGTCCATCAGTATCCTTATTGCCATGCCGCCCATCATAATTTTAAATTACAACAAATGGATGTTAAGAGTGCGTTTCTTAATGGTCCACTACATGAGTTGGTATACGTCAAGCAACCCCCGGGTTTTGAGGACCCCAAATTTCTGAACCATGTCTACAAAATCGATAAGGCCCTCTATGGCCTTAAACAAGCCCCACGTGCGTGGTATGAGCACCTTAAAGAGCTTTTGTTAGACCGTGGATTCGTAGTTGGGCAAATCGATCCCACTCTTTTTACTAAGAAGGTTAATGGGGAGCTTTTTGTATTCCAACTATATGTAGACGACATTATTTTTGGCTCTACTAACCAAGCTTTTAACGATGAATTTTTCAAAGATTATGACTGACAGGTTTGAGATGTCGATGATGGGTGAATTGAGGTTCTTTCTTGGATTCGAGATCAAACAACTTAGAGAGGGAACTTTTATTAATAAAGCTAAGTACATCCAAGACATGCTCAAGAGGTTCAAGATGACGGATCTCAATGGCGTTGCTACTCCAATGCAAACAAAGTGTCATCTTGAGCTCAATCCCAAGGGTAAAGACGTGGAGCAAAAGGTATACCGATCCATGATCGGATCTCTCCTTTACCTTTGCGCATCTAGGCCAGATATCATGTTAAGTGTAGGAGTGTGTGCAAGGTACCAAGCCGCTCCTAAAGAAAGCCACTTAGTGGCGGTGAAACGAATCTTCATATATTTGGTTCATTCCCCAAATTTTTTGTTATGGTATCCCAAAGGTTCAAGTTTCTATCTATGTGGTTACACTGATTTCAGATTGGGCTGGTGACAAAGATGATCGAAAATCAACTTCTGGTGCATGTCAATTCTTGGGCAGGTCTCTCGTGTGTTGGTCTTCAAAGAAACAGAATTGCATATCACTCTCAACCACCGAAGCTAAATATGTTGCTGTTGCAAGTGCTTGTACACAGTTATTATGGATGAGGCAAACTTTAAAGGAATATGATGTCAATTGTGACAAAGTGCCTCTTTTATGTGACAATGAAAGTGCTACCAAAATTGCTTACAATCCCGTGCAGCATAGAAGAACAAAACATATTGAGATTCGCAACCATTTCATTCGGGATCATGTTGCTCGTGGCGATATTGCCCTATCCTTTGTGAGCACAAAGAACCAACTTGCTGATATTTTCACGAAGCCTCTTGCTGAAGCAAGATTTTGTTATTTGAGGAATGAGCTAAATATCATAGATTCAAGGAGCTTGGCTTGACTACCCTTGCATACTCACTTACTCTTTTCATGTATTTGGTTTAGATGCGGGCATAGACATAGGGGGAGTGTGGTCCTAATTGATTGGGCTACCCTCCCCCATAATGCCGAAAAATCATTTCCCTTAATATCATTTAGTGATATGTGGGTTATTGATGAGCATTGGTTTTGAACTCAAGATACATCTTCGCGGTGTCATGCCATGCGCTCCAACATGGTGGCTTTGGCCACCGCCCTCTTCCTTGAGAAGATTTGGTTTCTAATGGCTCTCTTTGGATTTTCTTGCATATTTCTTGTTCTTATGGAAAACACACATAACTTTGGTTTTTGTTTGATTTGTTCTTGCAACTTTGGCTGTGTAGTACCATCTCAGTTTGTTGCTCTAAACCCAAGCCTTCTTTCCCTTCTTGAACCATCTATTCTTGCACACAAGTCCTCTATACACCATCGAGGTGGTTTGCAAGGATGCTCCGGCCTGAATCTGTCTTTACAGAAAATTTAGAGGGGGCGGATTATCCGCCTCAAGTGGGGGGAGGCGGATAATCCGCCCTGGGCGAATTCTGCCTCTTATGGGATGGGTCGGGGAGGCCAGGCTCAAACAGAGAATCCAGCCCTCCCCCAACCCTAGCTCTGCCCCAGCCGCCGCCGGAGCTTCCGCCCCTCCCCGGAGTCGATCTGACCACCGAATTCTCCGGGCCCTCCCACGATCTTCTTCACCTCTCCTTCGGGTATCTTCTCCTCCGTGATTTTCCTCTAATGAGTGAGGGTAAATACCTCATCTCTCTCCTTTTGTATGGGATTCATTTTTTTTGGTAGAAATCTCGTTGTATAAGATCCTTGGTGTTTTCCTTGCTTGCTAGAATCAGTAGTATTGCAACCCTAGTGCCCGATCTGTTTTGCCATGGTAAATATGGGCCGTTCTAGAATTTTTCTGCGGGGGGCGGATTATCCGCCCCTGCCAGGGCTGGATAATCCGGCCTGGAGATTAACATCTGGTCTGTTTTGGTCCTGATTTCCGCAATGCACATCCTTTTCTTATGGATTGCTTTTCTACTATTTCTACCATTTCTCCTGGACTTGTGTGTGTGCTTATCTCCATGCTATCCCTCTCATGCTTTTCACAGGTGGTTCCAAGGATACTAAGACCTTCTCTCGTCGTCCCCGTGCCCGTTATCTCAAGCCCACTGTAGAAGGGACGTTCATTGATGAAACAGAAGTTAGTAGAGCAGCAAGAGAGGCTGACGGATGGCAGAGGCAGCAAAGTAAACCAAGAGGGTTGCATCTCGCAAGGGAAAACAGTCGTGGCCCAACTACAAGGCTATGGACAGTCTTGAGTATGCCTCCATTCACCAAACTGATTACTATGATGAGGCTGACAGTGATGGTCCCCTAGAGGACTCTATGTTTTGGAATGCACACTTTCGGTATATTCATGATGATGTGTATGCCACTCTAAAGCTTCGCCCCATGCACCCCATCAATATGACCAAGGCCCAATCCAAGGCAAGGCTCCTTGAAGCATTGGATGTGACTAACAAGATGGGGCTTCACCAGCTTATGACTCTCCAATGCAACTATGATTCCTTCGTGGTGAGGCAGTTTTTGTCGACACTTGTGATTTGTGTCGTGGGAATTGTCACGGCAGATGCTGCAATCGGCAGCGAGTAGTAGAACGAGGGGCAAGGGCAGCCAGCCATCTACGGTGCGAGATGAGGGCAAAGACACGGGGTTTTACCCAGGTTCGGCCCCCCGGAGGGTAAAGACCTACTCCTGCTAGATTGTATTATGGAGGTGTTACAATGGGCGAGCTCGGCGGCTAGGCGGCGAGTCGCTTGGGTGTATGAGGGAACGTGTTTCTACTCACCCCATAGGGAGGTTTATATAGGCTCACCTCCCCTAGGGTTTACATATCTCAACCGATTCGGTTAAAGCTTCAATAGCCGTTTAACCTTACCCGACTTGGCCTATCTACTCGCCTGGGCCTTCAGCTTCTAGTCGCTCAGCTCCTGGCTGGGCTTCGATCCACTCGCCGTTCTGCAGGCCCACTCGTCGGGTCTTGGGCGATCGGAAGCGTCTGGGGTATACCCCGGTAGGAATATCCCCATCGAGTCCCGAGGCCGTCGTCGATTAGGCGAGGTGGGCTGGCGATCGGAGTATCTGACGGAGTAGGCACCGGTCGAATTGTCGGCGGGCTCGTATAAAGGAGACAACCAATGATCCGTCGCAGCCTTGGGCGTAGTCGGTCGGCGAAAACACTGTCTTAGTGATTGGGTCGGAGCCGAAAGTGGCGTGAATTGGACCGTCAGGCGTGGTCAAACTAGCCGTTGGGGTAATCCAACGGTAACTTTCGGCGTAATCACCGCGTGGTAACGGCTCCCTGATTTGGCGGGTAACTCCCGCTATATAAGGGGAATGGCAGGCAATCATAGATCCAACTCCTCACCACTTCTTCCGAGTGCGCGCATTTTCTTTCCTTCGCTCCGCGATCCAGTCGACCCGAAATCCTCCGATCTCCAACCAATCTCTCGGCCATGGCCCTTTCCACCGAGCCGTGGGGTAGGTCCAAGTGCACAAGGTCACAGCTGGCCTCCTTCGAGGAGGCCGGGATCCTGCGAGCCGGCTGTTGGCGTATCCCCGCAGCCGGAGAAACTACCCCAAACCCGCGAGAGAGGGAATTCGTCTGTTTCACCAGTCATCTCGAGCGGGGGCTAGGGTTTCCTACGTCCCTATCTTCCGGCGCTTCTGCGCCCACTACGGGATCCAGCCTTCATATCTGGGTCCCCATAGCATCGAGCAGCTCGCCATCTTCGTGGCGTTCTGCGAATGCTACTTGGGCTGCCGGCCCTACTTCCCCTTGTGGCAAGATCATTCCGCAGACGGATCGGTAGCGAGGCAAGCGCCAATGCTGGCGCGGCTTGACGTTTCAGCTCAAGTCCAAAGCTTCTTTCTTTGATCTGATGCTACCCGCCAAGGCAGCGAGCGACTGGAAGAAGTCGTGGTTCTACGTGGCCGAGGCGACCCCGGAGGGCGAGGTGGCGATCCCGCGGTACTCCTCGAGTCGCTCCGAGCCGCGCAATCTCCAAGTCGGCAAGCTCCCCGGCGACCAGCGGATGGTCGTCGACGAGATGCTCCAGACCATCTGTGGTCTGAAAAAGAAGGGCCTTCAAACGATAAACTTGTACAATTGCTGGCTCGGGCGGCAGCTCGTTCCACTCGCCCACCGCGACCACTACATGTACCAGTACACGGGCCGGGGAGACTCGACGAAGGCCTGTCTCGACGAGTGGAAGCTGGAGGATTATCTCCCAGCGTTGAAGAAGATTACCCAGGCGGTGTACCTGGATGCGCAGGCTGGGGTCGCCCCCTATACCGCGAAGCGTCCGGCTCCAACGGTAATTTCTTTACCTTGCTCGCAGTCGCAGTAAATGCAGTCGCGGTAATTCTGATTCCGTTTTGTATTCGTTGCAGCTATTCCAAGTGGTGGAAGGGTGGCTCCCACCCTCGGACGATGAGAGCTCGGGCCCATCCGCCCAGGACATAGGCGAATCGCCGCCTACCAAGGGCAACGAGGACGACGAGGACGAGTCCGAAGAGGAGGTCGCCCCGCTGGTCCGAAAGACCCACGGGCAACGACAACGCGAGATCGAGGCAAGCAGAAGCCTCGAACGTCATGACGATGACGACGAGCTCCCAGAGACCACCTCGCGCCGTCAAGCCACCCCGTTAAAGAAGAAGAGGAAGGAAAGGGAGGCGAGGGCCCTCCCGAAAAAGAAGACGAGGCCGTCGAAGTCGGCCTCGCCGTCGCACTCGGCGAGCAGCTCAGACGCTCCCAGCCCAGCCGGCGACGGCGCACCACCAGCGACAACCATGCTGGACGCGTCTACCGTGGAAGTGCCGCTGGCTTC
Organism: Avena longiglumis; assembly: GCA_030063025.1. Lineage (NCBI taxonomy): Eukaryota > Viridiplantae > Streptophyta > Magnoliopsida > Poales > Poaceae > Avena > Avena longiglumis. The sequence continues at coordinate 518,683,336 of CP125975.1, forward strand.
AATGCCTCCACCATTCGCCCCAGTCTCTGGGCTGGGGGAGGCTCCGGCTGCGGCGGCTTCGCCTCGCAAGGAGGCCCCGGCTGAGGATGTTCCATAGGCGCCAGCTGCGGCCTCAACAACGAAGAAGCCATCCGTGTCTTGGGCACGCGACGTCCTGGAGTTGGGGCTCACTCGCCGTCTGGGCCCTGAGCTGGAGAAACCGGCCGGCCTCCGTATAGGACTGCGTTTCATCCCAGTCGCCAAGTGAGTTCGCTCACCTTTCCTTATTTTTCATAACTATTTCGATTGTCTTTGTTGATTCGATTGATGCGCAGGACCGGGGTGAAGAGGATGGGTCACCCGACCGTGGCCAAGGTTCCCTCCGCCGCTAGCGAGGAAGATCCTTCCCGCAAGAGGAAGGCGGACGAGGTCGTCGCCTCGGCGGATGGCAGTAAGAAGGCCAAGGGCGACACCATCACTATCTCGACGATACATGTCGCAGCCGGGCCCGTGATGGAAGCAGCCGCGTCTACGAAGGAGGGTGCTTCCTTGCCTGGAACGGTGGAGGCGACCTCTCTCGGGGCAGGTACCTCTATCGCTACCTTCCCGCGCTTCGTGACCAAGGCGACCACGGCGAGTGGGCCTGCACCCTCGAGCCACGCGCCTGGGACCGCCGACGATGAAGTTGACCAACGTCGCGGGCACACGCCGGCACTTCTCGCATCCGTGGACGCGGTACAACTCCACAGCATGCTTGGCGCGGCCATCCAGGTACATCCAGTCCCCGAGGATCAGGTCGGTGCTTTGCAGCGGCCTGATTCTTATAATTTCACATCTTTTGTTTGTCGCATCTAGTCCCCGAGTGCGCGCGCGCTAAATTTTAGCGGGTGGGCACTTAGGAAAAAATTTTGATCGCCAGTCCCCGAGTGCGCACTCGCTGAATTTCAGCGGGTGGGCACTTAGGAATTTTTTGATCGCCAGTCCCCGAGTGCGCACTCACTGAATTTCAGTGGGTGGGCACTTAGGAAAAATTTTTGATCGCCAGTCCCCGAGTGCACACTCGCTGAATTTCAGCGGGTGGGCACTTAGAAATTTTTTGATCGCCAGTCCCCGAGTGCGCGCTCGCTGAATTTCAGCGGGTGGGCACTTAGGAATTTTTTGATCGCCAGTCCCCGAGTGCGCGCTCGCTGAATTTCAGCGGGTGGGCACTTAGGAATTTTTGATCGCTAGCCCCGAAGCGCATCGCTGAATTTCAGCGGTGGGCACTTAGGAATTTTGATTTGACTAACCCTTTTTGGTGATGTGCGGTCTGCAGCTTGAGTCACGGACCGATTGGCGAAACAGCGGAGAAGGAGCTGGCCATCGCCCAGAGGCAAACAAAGGGCTTCAGGCTGTTGCCAAGGCAGAGGAAGCTCGCCAGGCTTGTCCTCACGGTGAATTAAGCGGCGCGATTCGGCTTTGAGTTCGGCTGAATACGGCGGATCGCCGACCTCGGCCTTAGAGGCGAGAAGAAGCGAGCTTCGCGGACGGGCGAAGCTAAGGCCGCCATTGCGCCGCTGAAGAGGATCGCAAGGTGTCGAAAGTCCTTATTGCTGGGCTTCGGGGCGACCACGCCGCTTCGCTGCTTCATCACGGACTCGCCGCCCATTGCTTGGTGAGTGCATCTCGCCTTTCTAATAGTTGTGGTTTTGTGGTGTCCGTCGTACTTATCATTGTCTTTCGCAGGTCGCATCATTGATAGCGAAGAAGAGGCGAGCTTCGCCGACGCGATGCGTAAGCATGCTCGTCGATTCGGCGGCGTTGTCGGCGATGCATCCGTGCCTACCTCCAAGAAATATCGCCCACGGAGGTGATTCCAGCGACCTCGTTGAGGTGTGGAAGTATTTGGAGAAGGCGCCCGGTCGTTGAGTTCATGACGCGTCGGTGTTTCGGCGTGGGCGTCGGCGGCATCGAGCCTTGGACTCCCACTTCCCGATGATTTCGACATTGACGATGTGACGAGGGTATCCATCGCCGATCGGCGCGCGGTGGAGCTGTCCGAGGTCCTCAAGTTGCAGAACGTGCCGCCACGTGCATCGGGCGTGTTCGGGCAATGGGCGACCTCTGCCGTACCGAGACGGTTGTCGCGCCAAACGACCCCGAGCCGCCGCATCGTGACTTCAAGGTCGAGCAGCCTTTTTGCGCGGCGATGGCGGGTGAACTGACGACGTATCCATCAAACCCATACACGGCGTTCATCCGCAGTCGCCGGGATCTTTGGCGGTCGTCGTGGCTTGTAGAGTAGGGTAGTTTGCCTTGTGGCGTTAGCAGCAGTTCTGCCACGCGGGCATATTTTGTAACATGAAACAATGCAACATGTGATTGAATGAGACGTCGTGTCTATTTTGATATTTGTTTGTGTGCTTTTGATTGATTTTGGACGAGTCCCCGAGCGCGTCCGCCCTTTTGTGGGGTTTACCTCGTATATGATGTGTGTGTTGTTATCATGTGTTTTGTTGATTTGGTCGACTCGCCCGAGCTCGGAGAGCCAGTCGCAAGGCGACTCCCTTGAGTGCTCTATACTTTACCGTTTTCCCTTGCGCGAACGAGGTCGGGTGGCCGAGTCCCCGAGCGTGGTACTTGGTTGTTCTAGTCGCGACTCGAGGGTGGTTGAGGATTTAGCGCGTTGGTGTGAACGTCGCTCTGCCTGGCCCGTTGGGTCGATCGGCGTGCAGTCTTGGGCATGCTCTCTTACTTGGCGTTTTCCACGCTCGCGAACTGGTCTTCAGTCCCGGCGTGGTACTTAGCCGTTCGAGTCGCTATGCCGAGGATGCGGAGGACCAAGGTCGCCTGTGAAGCGAGGCGATTGTCTTGGCTCGTAGAACCAGTCGAGCTAGGCGACTCGATGGGGCTCGGGTTGGCGTTTTTGTGGACGATGCAAGACTGAAGTGACTCGGTGCTCTTACACGCACTACTTAGCCGTGCCGATCGCTGTACCAAGGTTGACTTCGCATTTAGCATAACGCTGTTTCTGATCACGAGTGGCATAAGTCATGGAGAGTAGGCGCAATTTCGGTAACCATTTCTTTTTATTTCATAGCGACTGGAGAGTACATGTGTGGGGTTCTATGAGTAGAACTTCCGGAGGAGGTTTACATTCCATGGTCGCTTGACGTCGAGTTCGCCGTCCCCACGGACGTCGATGAGGTAGTAGGCGTCGTTGCGTCTGGCCCGATAGCGAATGGGCCTTCCCACGGAGGGGAGAGCTTGTGCATGCCCTTCTTGTCCTGGATGAGGCGTAACACCAGGTCGCCTTCCTGGAAGGTGCGAGCTTTCACCCACCGACTGTGGTAGCGGCGGAGTCCTTGCTGGTAGATGGAGGTGCGTGACCAAGCGAGGTCGCGTGCTTCGTCGAGTTGGTCGATCCCGTCTTGGCGGGCAAGCTCGTTTGCAGCCTCCGTGTAGTGGATGACCCGCGGCGAGTCGTGTTCGAGGTCGGTGGGCATGACTGCCTCGGCGCCCTAGACCATGAAGAAGGGAGTGAATCCCGTCGATCATTGATCGAGGTGCGGATCCCCATATGACGGAGGGCAACTCCTCGACCCAGCACCGGTGCGCTCGAGTGGTACTTGTAGTCGCGGCTTGTGCCGTGGGATGCTGGTTGGCCGTTCCTGGCCGTTGGACTCGGGTGGGCGGTACGAGGTCGAGCTGGATATGGTGCTCTTCGCAGAATTCGGCCATGGCTCCCTTGGTTCCGTTGTCCGTGATGATGATGTTGGGGAACCCGTAGCGATATATGAGCTCGCGTAAGAATTTAGTGGCGGTCTTCCCGTCGCATTTTCGGACTGGCTTGGCCTCCACCCACTTCATGAATTTGTCGACAGCGACTAGCGGTGGGTGTAGCCAGAGGGGCCTTCTTGAAGGGCCTACCATGTCCATGCCCCACACACGAATGGCGGTGATGGGGATTGTTTTGGCGCCGAGCTCGATGCGTGTGTCGATTGGCGTGCCGGCACCCGGCGCTGGGCGATGTCGACAGCGTCGGCGTGCGGTGGGCGATGAAGCCGTGTCGCATAGCCTTGGCGACCGAGGGAAGCGGCGGCGTGGTGGCCGATCACGAGTGAATGTCGTGGAGGATTTTGCGTCCTTGCTGGTTGGACGCAGCGTTGGAACACGCCGGTGACGCTGCGCTTGTGGAGCTCGCCGTCGATGATAGTGTAGGACTTGCATCGACGGGCGATCATTCGAGCGTCTGTCTCGTCTGCTGGCAGGGTGCCGGCTTCCAGGTAGGCGATGTAGGGCTTGGTCCAGTCGTCTGGCTTGTTGACGAGTGCGACCAAGGCTGCCTCTGGTTGTAGTGGGACCCCAATGTCGATCTCCCTTGGGAGAGAGACTGATGGCTTGGTAATCGTGTCGAGGAAAACGCTGGCGGGAGGCGCGAGTCGAGCCGACCCGATGCGGGAGAGTGCGTTGGCTTCCTCATTGTTTCTCCTGTCGATCCACTCGACAGAGTAGCCGGTGAAGTGGCCGCCCAACTTGACCACCGCTTGGCGGTACGCCGCCATGGTAGGGGAGACGGCGTCGCAGGTGCCGGTGACTTGCCCCGCGACAAGGTCGGAATCTCCGTAGCAGCGGAGGCGATTGACGTTCATCTCCTTGGCGGCTCGCATGCCGTGGAGTAGGGCCTCGTATTCAGCCATGTTGTTGGCGCAGGGCGTGAAGTCGAGGCAGAGGATGTAGCGGAGCTTGTTTCCTTTTGGTGAAGTCAACACTATCCCTGCGCCTGCACCGTCCGCGTTCTTGGAGCCGTCGAAGTGCAGGCTCCAGTAGTGGAGGTACGGCAGCTTCTCTGGCTGCTGGGCCTCCTCCCAGTCGGCGATGAAGTCTGCCAGTGCCTGTGACTTGATCGCCTTTCGTGGCTCGTATTTGATGTTGTGGACGCCGATCTCGACGGCCCACTTGGCGACTCGCCCGGTCGCCTCGCGATTGCGGATGATGTCTTGCAGTGGTGCTGAGGAGACGACCGTGATCGGGTGCTCCTGGAAGTAGTGCGGCAGGCGCCGCTGAGCCCTGAAGACCGCGTATACTAGCTTTTGGTACTGCGGGTACCGCTGGCGCGACTCGGTGAGGACCTCACTGATGTAGTACACCGGCCGCTGAACCGGGCGCTCCTTTCCTTCCTCTGGTCGCTCGACGACCATCACGGCGCTGACGACGCGCTCGGACGCCGCGACGTAAACCAGCATGGGTTCTTTGTCGGCGGGGGCGGCGAGTAGTGGTGCGGCGAGTAGCACCTTTTTGAGGTCGCGGAGCGCGTCGTCCGCCTCCTTGTCCCACTGGAAGGTGGGGTTCTTGCGCATCAGGCGGTATAGGGGCATCGCCTTTTCGCCCAGGCGGGGGATGAAGCGACTGAGAGCCGCTACTCGCCCGGCCAGCTTCTGGACATCGCGCAGGCACTCGGGTTTGCCGAGCCGGGCGATCGTGTCGATCTTTGTGGGGTTCGCCTCGATCCCTCGTTTGGAGACGACGTACCCCAGTAGTTGTCCGGCGGGTACACCGAAGGTGCACTTGCCTGGGTTGAGCTTTATCTTGTATCTTCGCAGGTTGGCGAAAGTTAACGCCGGTCGGTGAGTAGGTCGCCTTGGCGGCGGACTTCACGACCACGTCGTCGATGTAGACGTGGATGTTGCGGCCAATTTGGCTCGCGAGGCATTCTTGCATGCACCTGGTAGGTCGCCCGGCGTTCTTGAGGCGAAGGTCATGGCGGTGTAGCGAAGGCTTCAATGGTGTGATGAACGCCGTCTTCTCCTCGTCTTCGACAGCCATTTTGATCTGGTTGTACCCAGAGTAGGCGTCGAGGAAACATAGCGACTCGAGCGGTTGAATCGATTATCTGGTCGATCCGCGGGAGACGAACTGCTCCTTTGGGCAGCCTTCGTCAGGTTTGTGTAGTCGATACACATTCTCCAGGTCCCGTTTTTCTTCTCGACTAGGACTGGGTTTGCCAGCCACTTGGAGTACTTGATTGGCCGGATGAAGCCGGCAGCGAGTAGACGCTGCACTTCCTCTGAGATTGCTCGACGGCGTTCTTCATTGAAGGGTCGCAGCGACTGCTTGACAGGTCGCACTTTGGGGTCGGCGTTTAGCTTGTGCTCAGCGAGCTCCCTAGGGACACCGGGCATGTCAGAGGGTTTCCATGCGAAGATGTCCATGTTCTCACGGAGGAACTCGATGAGCGCGCCTTCCTACGCTGGGCTCATGCCCGTCCCGATCGTCACCGTCTGGCTGGAGTCGCCTGGTACCAGCTCGACGGTGCGCGTGTGCGTCGTGGCCTCAAAGGTTGAGGTGCCTGTGCCCTCTGAGTTGGGCTTCTTGAGTATGGTGGGGTCGTCGTTGTTGACCCCGCTCGCGTACTTGGCGAGCTCGTCTCCTTTGGCCTCGCACTCGGCGGCCATGTCGGGGTCGCCGTTGATGGTGATGATGCCGCACGGCCCGGGGAGCTTCATCGCGTTGTACGCGTAGTGGGGTGCTGCCATGAATTTAGCGAACGCCTGGCGCCCCAGGACGCAGTGGTAGGGGCTGTCGAAGGGCACCAGCTCGAAGACGATCCGCTCGGTGCGTAAGTTTGCCGGTGTGCCGAAGGTGACTGGCAGCGTGACCTTGCCGATCGGGTACGCCTTCCGACCGGGGACGATGCCGTGGAATGTGGTGTGGGTCGTCTCGATCATCGACTGCGGGAGCCGCAGCCGCCTGAAGGTGTCGAGGTAGAGGATGTTGATGGATCTGCCAATGTCCATCAGTGTCTTGGGGAGCCAGTAGTCGCCGACCTTGGGCTTGACCACCAAGGCGACTCGTCCTGGATACTCGATGTGCGGCGAGTGGTCTTGGCGGCTCCAGGTGATGGGCTGCTCCGACCAGTTCAGGAACTGGGGGACGTCTATTTGGGCCACCGCGTTGACGGCGACGGCGCGGGCGATGACCTTCTTCTCGCGCTTCGTGTTGAAGCCTGTGAAGGCGTGGAGCGAGCCGGCTACTTTGCCGAATTTTCCGCCGTTTGGCGGGTCATTATCGGGGTCCTCCTGCGCTCGCCGTGCCTTCTCGATTTCCCGGAGGGTGTGGCAGTCGGCGGTGGTGTGCGTTGCGGGCTTTCCTTCCCTGCTATGGAACGCACATGGTTGGTTAAGGAGGGCCGCGGGGTCGAACCTTGGCTTGTTCTTGTAGTTGCCGCCGTCGCGGCGTTGCCCTCCGTCGCGGCGGAAGCTTTGGGCTCAGCGCTGCGTGCGGCGTTGAGACGGTCGACTCGCCCGTCACTGGCGTTGCCGGTGAGGCGAAGTGCGCTGTAGCGTAGGTCGGTTCGTAGTCCTCCGTCGTTGCCGCCTGCGTCGGCGTTGACCTCTGACTCGTCGTGATTTCCTGGTTTGGATCTTCCTCGGCGTCGTTTGGCGATCTCGAGGAGGTCGGGATGTTGTCGAGTGTGCGGGAGTGTCGCTGAGCTTGGCGACTAGGGGCTCGTGGCGGCGAGGTCTTGAAGCAATGGATCGCGGTGTCCGGGTGGATGCCGACGCGTTGTACCAAAGCTCGCCACCGTTGGACCCGATTCTTGGTCGACTCATGGGGTCCCTGGACGCACTGTTCGTGTCCTCAATAGTGGTGGCGCGGGTGTAGGAGCACTCGAAGTGCACAGCGAAGGCGTCGCATTTCCTCCCGAGTCGACATCACGGGAAGAGTGTTGATCCACTACCTGCACGTCCCCTCCATCATCAGGGGGAGGTAACGGGCAGCGAGCAGGTCAGTGTGGCCCGCGATCCCCATCGCCATGAGGTATGTGTCGAGCCACACGGGCGGTCGTCAGGAGTCGTACTTTCTATTTCTTTTGGCGCCTTGAAGTTTGGCGGATACTTCGCCTCGGATCATTGGTCCAAGAACTTTGGCCTGAGTCGGTGGCGACCCCATGGGCTCGCCGTCAGCGGTGGTTAGGGTATGTCGCATGTCGTCTGGCTGGCATGTGCGCCAGCTTTGGTTGTCGATGATGTGGGTGCGGGCGTCGATAGGTTGCCTGTTGGCGGCGACAAGGTTGGTTGCCGGCCTGGGGGTCGTTGGTGGAGAGTGCCGCGTTAGCAGGTCGGTATTGGAGCTGCGGTGGCTCTGGTGGGCGATTGAGGGTGTTTGCGCTGGCGGCCGCTGGAGGCCGCTCTGCTTCCCGAGGAACGCGAGTATACTCGACCTGCCGAGTCGGCGCCCGCTCTTTGCTGCTCGACGGCCTTCGCGAGCAGGGCCCTGACGTATTGGATCTGTAGGGCGCCGTCGCCGGTGGCTGTGATGTTGTCGGCTGCTGCTCGGCCTGCCACGAGGTTGTCCATTAGGGTGGAGAACAGTGGGAGGCCGTTTGCGTCTCGCTCCCGTGAGGAGACTACTATCCGCGACTAGTCCCTGGGAGGGGTGCGGTTGGGTGGAGGTAGGGCGCCCCTCGCCATTGATCCTGGCGGGGGCCGAGCGCTTCCTCCTGGTGGCGCGTTCTCGCAGATCGCGCGCTCGGCCACGCGGGCCGGGTCGTTTTCGTCGTCGGTTCGTGCGCGCCCACGGTGGGGTTCAGCGTGACTGATCCGCTGCTGGTGGTAGCGTGACAGCTCTGCGCCGTCACACCGCCGAGGCGAAAAATTTTCGCCGCTTGCTCTTTGCGTACCGCCTCCGCCAGTTTCAGGCGGAGTTCCTCGACCTCCGTTGCCGTGGCGTTAGGAGGGATTGGGGTGGAGAACGGGTCCTCCGGCGGATCGGTGCCGGTCGCCATGTAGGTCGCGGTGTGGCGACCGGTTCCGTCGCGGGGGTCGCCGGAGTTCTCCGATCCGGAGTCGAACTCGAAGATCCCGAGGATGGAGGGATCCTCGAAGTCTCCCGCGTTGGAGACCTGGGCGATGGAGCCCGCGTATGAAGCCGCGGTGATGGATCCGGTGAGTGAAGCCGGGGTCGCCGAGTCGGCATCGTCGGTGAGGGCCGCATCCTCTGCGGCCGCTGAAGTCCCGGCCACGTTGCTGTGGGCCGAGTTGTACTCGGAGGCGAGGCGATGGATCGTGCGGATCTGGCTCTCAGAGAGCCGATCGCGCAGCGGCGATTCACGGATGCGAGCCGAATCCTCCAAGACGATGACGTCGGTGAGATCGACGAAGAGGCTGATCGTGCCGATCGGCAGGATCACGCTGTGCGTGACGGGTCGCGCCACCGGGACGTAGCTGCTCGGCAAGATTTGGAGCATCTCGCCGATCGCTATCATGCGGCCGGTGGCGACCGTCTCGTTGATGGGCAGATTGGATCTCGCCGCGAACACCCGGACCGGCCAGGCCCCGGTGGGCGCCATCGTTGGAATTGTCACGGCAGATGCCGCAATCGGCGGCAGTAGTAGAACGAGGGCAAGGGCGGCCATCTGCGGTCGAGATGAGGGCAAAGACACGGGTTTTACCAGGTTCGGCCTCCGAGGGTAAAGACCTACTCTGCTAGATTGTATTATGGAGGTGTTACAATGGGCGAGCTCGGCGCTAGGCGGTGAGTCGCTTGGGTGTATGAGGAACGTGTCTCTACTCACCCCATAGGGAGGTTTATATAGGCTCACCTCCCTAGGGTTTACATATCTCAACCGATTCGGTTAAAGCTTCAATAGCCGCTTAACCTTACCCCGGGCCTATCTACTACTTTGGGCCTTGACTTCGATCGCTCGGCTCACTGGGCTTCGATCCACTCGCCGTTCTGCAGGCCCACTCGCCGGGTCTTGGGCCAGTTGGAAACGTCCTGCTGGGTATACCCCGGTAGGCATATCCCCATCAATTTGCGGTGATGAGCGCCGTACCATGAAGTGGATGACCAGGACAACAATGATTCAGTCGGCCTTCCGCATTTTTGGGCACGTTCTTGGGTATGCTTTCCATTGGCCGTGACACTCCTTCTGGCCACCGCATAATTTCTCCACTGAGGCCATCCAAGGACACTGTGCTTGCTCCTTGTCTTTCTTCTGATGGTATTGTTGGTACTTTCGCTGGACTCTCTCCCTTGTATGCCTCCCTTGTTGGCATATTTAGGGAAAGCATATATCCTAGTGGTGGAAACAATGACAAGATCCGCGGCCACCTGGTTCCTCTCCTTGCATTTGCTCACGAGTGTGCCACTAATTCTGGTTCAGCTACAGGTTACAAACTGGATGTCATGGACTACATATATCATGAGATGACAGATGTTATGATCAACAGGCTCTGTATCCCATATGCTCCTTTCATTATGATGCTCATCAAGCATATGTTGCCTCTTGAGGACTTTGGCACTGATTTGGATGGTGTTCACAAGCCCAATAAAATCTACAACAAGGCTCAGAAGACCCATCATCCTTCCACTGCCCCTGAGTCCTTCATGCGTGATGCACGGGCTAGTGGTCGTCGTTCCGCGATGTCCTGAATGGCACGCGAGGTTAAACAGATCACTTGGTTCCAGCGGAACATCCTTTGCATGGGCATTGGCACTCACAAGGGCCAGTATGAGGAGTACCAGAGGAGCCATGAGAGGGCTCACACTCAGCATCTTATTCTTCACCATGTATCAGGTGCCACTGGCCATCCACCTCCTCCCACTGCTTCGGAACCATATGCTCAGTGGAACACTTCAGGGATCAACTATAGTGAGCTCGAGCGTTGCCTGTTTCCTCCACCTCCGGGGGCACCTACTCCTCTAGCTGATGATGATGATGATGAGTATGATGAAGAGGAAGGGGACGGGGATGACTACGACGAGGATGAGGAGGTGTGATCTTCTAGGGCGTTAGCATCGCTCTTCTTCCTTTTTGGCGTTTCGATCCCAAAGCGGGAGAAGTAGTTCTATTAGGTCTCATGGATTTGCAAGGGTCGGGCGCAAGGACTTGTCTTTCAGTCGTTTATTTGCTTGCTTGTGCCCCTTTTAGCCTGAACTTATTTGTTACTTGTGCTTGGTTTATGTAAGCCTATGTCGTGCTTTACTCTATTTGGTCTTCTTGAATTCCGGATTTATATTGTGGGTCTACTCTCATGGAATTCTGGATTTATCTATGGAGTATATTTGATGGCATATGGAAACATGGGATTATCTAATGTATGCATCAATATTGTGGGATGTGCTTGGAGCCTGACAATCTCATTATTTTCTTTGGCTATAATCACATCCTGGTGGTATGACCTTGTTTCCTAACCCACCTTGTTTCAATTATCTTTGCTATGAAAGTTGCGTTCTCTCTAGTGTGTGTATTTGTATTCAAATGCAAATTGTAAATATGCACACATCTAGGGAGAGCCTCTTTCATTTTTTTAAGGTGTCGTTAGTAGGTTTCATTGCAAATCCTAGTATTGTCATCTAACACCAAAAAGGGGGAGATTGAAAGAACATTTCATAATCCCTAGTGTTTTCTGTGTTAGATAACAATACAAAGGATAATTTAATGTGTGTTGAAGTGTTGCAGTTCTCTCTAAGGAAAAAGGAAAAGGAATCTGCCTTTGGGGGTGGATAATCCGCCCCACCCTTTTCCCAGATAGGCGCAAGCCCCAGAAGGGGGCGGAGTTTTGGCCGGATTTTCCGGCCCCGCCGGATAATCCGCCCTTCAAGGGGCCCGGATAATCCACCCATCATGCTCAGCTTGGAGTTTGCCAAGGCGCAAGCCCTAGAGGGGGGGCGGAGTTTCGGCTGGATTTTCCGGCCACACCGGATAATCCGCCCCTGGAGGGGGGCGTATAATCCCCCCCCCCCCCCCAAGATCTTCATCAAGTTTTTCAAGGCGCCATCCCCAGAGAGGGGCGGATTTTCACCCTGGAGTATCCGCCTTGTGGGAGGAGTTTTCCCTGGGGCGGATAGTCCGCCCCTAGTGGGGGGCGGATAATCCGCCCCCAAACTTGTTCAACGGCCAGATCTGTGCAGGGGGTATTTAAGCCAGCCTTTCCCCTCCTGCCAGATCTCTTGGTTCATTCAAAAAAGTCAAGATCTGATATGCAACCTTCATCCAAGATATCTCCACCTAGATCCACCCAAAGGCCCCGTCCCTTGGGGAATCGAAGGAGGAGGACATATCTTCATCAACTGCAATCAAGCGCTTCATCTCCTCTCCATTCATTTGGAGAATCACCGATCTAGTATTTCTTGCAAATACCTAGATCCTTGTTGTTTATATTGATAAACCTTGTTCTTGTGACAGCTTGTTGTCATCTCGGGAGCCCCCAATTCAGTTGTGGGTGTGTGCCCCGGTAGAGTTGTAAAGGCACCGATTCCCGCCTCGAAGGGTACCAATAGAGGAGAAGGTGGATCAGGCCTGTCGTGGTGAGATCCATCAGAGAATAGGGTGAGGCCTATTGTGGTGTGGTGGTCTTAGAACCGCCCACCCCTCCAACGCAGATGTACTTCCCTTAACAAGGAAGGAACTACGGTAAAACAAATCCCTGTGTCTCCGCGTGCTCCACTACGGTTCCTTCGCTCCTCTCTTTACGTGCTTAGTAGCTAGGTTTGCATATAGGGAAATTATCATAGCTACATATCTAGAGAATTTACATATCTAGAGAATTTACTAAAAATTGGGTAGCACCTATTCCCCCCCCCCCCCCCTCTATATGCCCATATGATCCATTTCAACTATCCATTGTTGTGAGAGACGAAGGTGTGAATGTGTGGATAGCCATGGTGCGGCCATCCTAGATATAGAGGGAAAGGGCAGGAAAACTTGGTGGGAAGCGGTGGGTAATGGGGGGAAATATCTTTAGTCCCAGTTAGTGCCTACAATCGGGAATAAAAGCTCTGGTCAGAGGGAAAGGGAGGAATAACTTGGTGGGAAGAGGTGGGAAATGGCGGGAAATATATTTAGTGCGGTGACCCAGCATACCACTGCATGATGTACTATACTATAGTCATTGACATAACACCAATGAAACACCGTTCACTAGTATTACATCCCTCAGAGTGGTACAACAGAAACACAGTAGGTCCAATACATGGCTAAAGGTTACAACTCACTCTATACACAATATCCAGAGAACACTCTAGGTTAAAGAGAGAGAAAGAAACTTCTTACAAAGAAGAATCAGAAATAACAACTCAAATATTATCATACTATTTAGACTAGTATCTTAACTAATGGTCTGGCATTGCTTCTATTGCAATACGCTACAGAGATAGGTTCTATGGTTAGAGATTATATTCCTATCTAATCAGTAACTTCGTCTTCACTTGAGTTGATGTATATGTTGACTTTCTTGACTTCATTGAAGATATTTAGCTTTTGATGATGACTCCTGGAGCATAACTTGATGTAGACGTCGTCTGTATTTGCTTCAGAATCTAGCAAGGGTTAAGAAGATACTTTGAGTACGAGTGTACTCAGCAAGTTCACTAGAAAAGGAGTGTTTGATGCACTATAACTACAGCCACAGACCGTAGGTCGTAGGCAATGCAAGTTTTCGTAAACATTTCTTCAAAGGTTGTTTTTATTCTGAAAAGCTATGTCCGTCAGCCTTAACGGGTTTACCAGAACTTTCATGGAGTTCCTTTCCTGCCGCGTTCGTAGATCCTTCCCGGAACAGGGAGTAACAAGTTACAGTTCTTACACTCTGCAGAGGTGTGTTACTTTACCCATGAGAGATCAACTCCTTGTTGCACAACCGGGCAGCTTACCCGTCCAAAATTCCATGTTGTGGGGCCAGTAGATGATCCAAGCCAATCACTGCCCTCTCCGCGACCTCATATGTATGCACGATCCTTCGGGGCCGGCTCACCTCCGTTAAGCCCCCTTTAGGGCAGGCTAAAATCCTGATGAGTTCCCGAAGACTATGACCTGGTGATGCCCGGATGAGTACCATTTAAATGTACTATATCCCTAAACACCATTCATAGTTAATCTAGACACCAAAAGTGTGGGGAGTAAGGGTGCCCACCCATATGTTGGATCCGTACAAGGAATCACAACATCACGTTAAGGTCGTCTTGCCTCCATACGAGAGGAAAAGGATACAACTGACTTCTCCGTCCCATTTCAAATCTCATGGTTAACGCGTAATATACGGCGCTAGAATCACTGGCGACATTGGTTGTTAGGTCCTAGATAATATGTTCCTTTACCACTGGAACTTTCATAGTAGGTGATTACCTCATGGTAAATAACCTATAATCATTTATTATGAAAATAGTGTTTTCTGGCCTTTTTCAAATGCAGGTGATGACAACACTGGATTTGCAAAATACTTTACAGAAAATAATCAAAGGACATGAGCAAGTGTGAACTTGCTTTTTGTGATTGCAAGATTATGCACTCACGTTCTTCAAGACAATTTAAAAGATCCAATATCTGAAATCAGCATCGTTGGTCTGGTAAGGACTAATGTTTAAAGAAGCAATAGGCTCTTATGCATAAGTAATGTGATGCACTTTATAAATGTGAATCCTTGGGATAACGTTGTTCTAGGGTTTGGATACTAGAAATGATGTCTTTGAAATGTGTTGTACTTTTAGATAAGTGTTACACTTGTGCTTCTTATTAGGGCTTGTGAGTGTGTGTGAAACAATATGTAATTATACTATTGTAACATCCCACGATTAGCACCTCAAAATAGATAAGACACATGTGTGTGCAGTGCATCCATGCATCAGAAAATCCGGGTAATTTTCGGGAAAAACTAAAGAAACTATAGAGGAATCGATATCTCTCTTGTTCTGATAGGAACATCAGAACATATGCGAAAGATTTTGACATGACCTTTAGATATTATATGCGTTTTTGGAGGGGTAAAATTTGAAATTTACTTTGAATTCCAAATTCAATTCTAATTTTGAATTTGGAAATTCAGAAATAATAATGCAATAATTAAGTAAAGGGAAATGATTATAATAATGATATAAAAGAATCCTTTCTTATAAGAATACATTAAGTATTGCATTGTTCTTTTACAATAAAAGAATAAGAGTAAATTACAATTAAAAAATGAATTTTAATAATAAATAAGAATTGAATTATTATTTATATAAGTAAGATATAAACATTTAATAGATACAAGTTACAAATAAAACAATAATGGAATACTTTATTACATAAGACAATGTTACATTGTTGTTGCAATAAAAGGATAAAATAAAATTTACAACAAATATAAGAACCTATACTAAAACCTTAACTATTGGGCCTAAGCTAAATCGTGTATCTTCTTTTCTTCTCCTTATCTTCATTCCTACAGAATAAACAACAAAAGAAAGGAAACATTTTGTAATGTTAAAATGTTTGCCCCACCATAGGTGAGGAAATTTAATTTATTAAACTTAGTTAGGAAATTTAGGAAGTACTCCTAAATTCCACAACCTAGAACCAGAGGGCATTACCCAATCTAGGCAACATCTAGGACATGGATCAAATGCTTCTATACACTTGAAATAGAGAGAGGTATCTGTGGGTCAAAGTAACCAATTTTTCCAATCTTAGGCAGGCTATAATACCCTCTAGCTCTACCTAAGTTTAAACTTAAAAGAAACAAGAATTCAAATATACATGCTAGTCAAGTTTAGCAATAATTAGCTAGACTGGCTAATTCTTACAGTGACAAGTTTAACAAATATAAAGAATGATAGCCAACCAGGAATATCCACATCAGCAGAAGCTAAATCAACATTTACACCTGGCATGTAAATTAGAAAAGAAAATGTTACAACCAGATAATATCCATCATTCCTTGATCTCATCCATAGAAAAATATCTAGGGGTGGAAACTTGCACCCAGTGGGGGGCCAGTTGTAAGCATCTCACACATCAGCATGCAAATGTTGTGCTGTCAACACAACAGTAACCCAGGAAGTAGACAAGAAGGAATCAATTTATGTACATAAGGGGAGTGAACCAGCCGTAGCAGCAAAGTTACCATTCCATTTACACACTCTAGAGCACATCTCTCATCACTAGGAACAACACCTGTTCTTGCTCATCACCATAAGATCACCCATCTAGATTAGCACCATATATCTAACCCTGGTTGCTTAGTAAAGCCATCCAAGAGCAGATTAAGCCAAGTAAGGAGGTAGAATAGCAGCCCAGCTGATCAAGATCAAGCTCATCAAGGAAAAGTTATCAGATCAAAGGATATCACCATAGCTGATCAAGAACATCCACAAGAACACAATTACTAGAGAAGCATCTACTTTACAAACAATAGGTGAATATGCCAAGAGCACAATTTATGTTGTTATCAGTTTTAACTTAAGCCTGCATACTCAAAAATCCCAAGTAGGAATTGAAATAAAAGTTACTCTCAGTCTTGCATAGAGTTTCTATGCAAGGCTCATCATCGAGAATAAAAGCCACAAAATAGTATCGGTTCTTGGTTGCAATCTGGCCAGCTTTTGCATCATAGGCAGGGGCTATATCACACTTATACCATTCATACCAAACAATAAAAGCCTACAAACCATCTTTGAACAAACCAGCAAGCATGAAGGATTGCTGGGAACAAATCCAAAAGAATTGGAAATTGCACCTCAGACACAATCACTCATTCACTTTTTCCACATCCTTAATCTAGTCTTTAAACTAGAACATCAGTTCTTCATCAAGTAAAATAATAAATCACTTCCTTAGATATTCAAGAACATCCAAGAATCATTCTATATTCTCTAACAAAAGTAACTGCATCAAAGATTCAGGTGCACACTTCACACTTTCACATTTGATCTAAGAGGCAGCAGCAGATCATGTGCACATGTTCTTATTACTGTGCATCCTCCTTGGAGGTACCACAACAATGAGACACAAGCCCAGAAGCCACAAGAAACATTCCTGGATACAAAGATTCAATGAATTGAAACTCAACTAAAAATTTCATTTAAAAATCATCTATAGCCAGTCACACACTGCCAAAGCACCTAATTCATCTGCTAATATTCCTGCTTATAGACCAAAAGGAATTAATAATTACCCAATAGCTGAACCAGATAGAGTATTTCCAGCAACTCAGCATTCCACGCACACATGTGTCTGATCAAGAGATTGATCTGTTTAGTATCTAGGAAACAAACAGATTATTTTCACATTTACTTATTCTATGTACATATCACTTATATAGTGAATGCAAATTAAATCATGCTTTTATTAATATTCAAAAGAACACTCTAATCACAAGATCAACCCAAGCATGTTTAGATAACAGCAAAAGTAACAACATGAATGCCACACACAGATAAGTAAAAAACAAGCCTAGTCAGAGTATTGGTATCGGCTCTAGAGTATAGAGATGTTTTGGTATTGAAGTTAGACATGGCCAACCTCCACCCAGCAAGCCATAGATTCATACAATATTTACAATAGAGTAACAGCCCTAACTGAGGTTGGTCACCGAAAACAGAAGCAACATCAGAGGGAGATCAGTTCGAGCAAAGAAGACCAGAGAGTGAAAAGGGGAAAACATACGTGTGGTCCTCGCTAGGGTGTGAAGAGGAAGCTGTGGCCGGCATCGAGGATGAACACGGCAGCACGTGGAGCACCCAGAGGGCACTGCAATTCGCGCCAAGCCGCGTTCATAGAGCTCATAGTGAGGAAGATGGCACCATCTCCTCACCAAGGCACAAGGGTGATGCTAGAGGAGCGTGGGAGCACCACATCCTCGGCAACAGCGCAACCTTAGCCATCAGAGAGAGAGAAGTGCGGCTAGGAGAGGGCTCGAGCATCAAATCGAGCTGGGGCCATTGATGCAGTGTCATCCACATCGTCATTTCACACCACGATGGTGGCCGTGGTGGCCAGAGCCGGCCATGATCAAGGCACGGCGGCGGCGTCACCAAGAGTCGCCTAGAGAGAGAGAGGGATTCGAGCAAGGGGGAAGACGCACTAGACCGAGTGGGTCGGTTTAGCTGGCTCGGTCCACCGATCGGGTTGGTTTAGCCCAACCATGGGCCAGACTGACTGGTGGGTCCAAGGTAAAGTAATATCAAGAAAATAAATAAAAAGAAAAAGGCAATAATAATTACCAAGATAGCCTTAATATAATATTAGCTGTAGAAAAATAAATAAAAATCCTAAAAATACATATAGTATATCAAAATGTTCACAAAAATAATATCTACCTAATAAAAATATAACTTTATTTGTTTAAAATAAATATAAAGCAAATAAATCTTAACACCATTACATCCTAAAGTAAAATCTCATAAAATAAGGAAAAATCCTAAAAATAAATAAAAATCATTTTTGTGTATAAAAATAAATCCACTATTTTATAAAAATACTAACTCAACTCTTTTATAAATAAAATCTGAAGTAAATATTTAAATACATTTAACCCTTTATGGAATTTTAGAAACATAAAAATAATACTTAAAAATTAAATAAAAATAATTTTTAAGGTCTTCAACAAATATATTACACTAGACAAATATTAAATATATTATCAGAAAGTATTTAATATTTTTAAAAATAAATCCTTATCTAATAGCTATTTTGTGAATTCTTTAAAAACAATTGTTAAGTAAGAAATAATCACAATTCTTATAAAACCTTGAGCCATTAGTGTATTTGTACTAATTCCAACCCATAACCTAAATTCAAAATCAAACTTAAGTATAACTTCAAAATAGTCTTTTAAAAATATTATTAAAAACTCTTTTAAATAAACATTGGCTATCACTCATTTATATAATATGGTGAATAATCATTATATCTTAACCACTATTAACAGTACTTTAAATTCTAACAAATCACTAAGATCATGTAATTATGTTTCCTTTAAATAAATACATATTCTTTTCATAATAGCAAAACAAATTTAATCTAATCATTCACTAAAATATAAAGTGAATAATTCCACACCTTAGTTATACCTATCATAAAACTAAAACTTGGAAATGATTAAAACATATTACATCTTAAGTTTACTTACCCTTTTAAAGTTAACTTTAGTCTCAAAGCTTATAAACATCAGGTATAATACACCACTTCTATTTTTATAGTTAACTTTGGTATATTTCAATTAAGACATAAAGCATCTCAAGTTCAGACTATTCAAGCAAGCATAAACAACATCAATCACATTCTATCAATCATATTCTAAAAGCTATCAGAGTTGTTTAAACCTTAGGAAGGAAAGCTTTTCTTCAAATGTTATTCTTTTTGCCACTTCAAACAATAATCTCATAATAAATTCTTCAACTCTTAACAACTAAAACAAGGACTTTTATCGTAGTCACCAAATGACAATTAAACATAATCACATTACTTTATACTTTACCTGTATATTTAGAATTATTATCACTTAAGTTCCTTATAAATGTCATTACTTATAAAGTAAAATTTGAAGATAAACCAACTCTTAAAATAATCACCTAAATTCACTTCACTCAAAGCATCGGGGATTCACTTTGGGAGTTTTACAAAATGCATATCATTACTTATGCATAACTGCATCTTGCTTCTTTAAACATTAGTCCTTACCGGATCAATGATGCTAATTTCAGATATTGGATCTCATATTGTCTCGAAGACTGTGAGTGCATAATCCTGCAATCAAAAAAGGCAAGTACACACTTGCTCATGTCCTTTGATTATTTTATGTAAAGTATTTTGCAAATCCAGTGTTTTCATCACCTGTATTTGAAAAAGGTTAGAAAACACTATTTTCATAATAATATGATTATAGGTTATTTACCATAAGGTAATAACCTACTATGAAAGTTCCGGTGGTAAAGGAACATATTATCTAGGACCTGACAACCAATGTCGCCAGTGATTCTTCCACCCTATATTACGCGTTAACCATGAGATTTGGAATGGGACGGAGAAGTCAGTTGTATCCTTTTCCTCTCGTATGGAGGCAAGACGACCTTAACGTGACGTTCTGATTCCTTGTGCGGATCCAACATATGGGTGGGCACCCTTACGCCCCACACTTTTGGTGTCTGGATTATCTATGAATGGTGTTTAGGGATATAGTCCATTTAAATGGTACTCGTCCGGGCATCACTAGGTCATAGAGTCTTAGGGAACTCATCAGGGTTTTAGCCTGCCCGAAAGGGGTCTTAACGGAGATGAGCCGGCCCCGAAGGATCGTGCAGATATATGAGGTCGCGGAGTGGGCAGTGATTGGCTTGGATCATCTACTGGGCCCCACAACATGGAATTGTGGACGAGTAAGCTGCCCGGTTGTGCAACAAGAAGTTGATCTCTCATGGGTAAAGTAAAGAACCTCTACACAGTGTAAGAACTGTAACTTGTTACTCCCTGTTCCGGGAAGGAGTTGCGAACGCGGCGGGAAAGGAACTCCATGAAAGTTATGGTAAACCCGTGAAGGCTAGCGGACATAGATTTTTAGAATAAAAGCAACCTTTGAAGAAATGTTTACGAAAACTTGCATTGCCTACGACCTACGGTCTGTGGCTGTAGTTATAGTGCATCAAACACTCCTTTTCTAGTGAACTTGCTGAGTACGCTCGTACTCAACGTATCTTCTTAACCCTTGCTAGATTCTGAAGCCAGTACAAACGACGTATACATCACGTTATGCTCTAGGAATCATCACCAGAAGTTAAATCTCTTCAATGAAGTCAAGAAAGTCAACATATACATCAACTCAAGTGAATACGAAGTTACTGATTAGACAGGAATATAATCTCTAGCCATAGAACCTATTTCTATAGGGTATTGCGATAGTAGCAATGCCAGACCATTAGTTAAGATACTAGTCTTAATAGTATGATAGTTTTTGAGTTATTTATTTCTGATTCTTCTTTGTAAAAAGTTTCTTTCTCTCTCTTTAAACTAGAGTGTTCTCTGGATCTTGTGTAAAGAGTTGAGTTGTAACCTATAGTCCTGTCTTGGACCTGCTGTGTTTCTGTTGTACCGCGCTGAGGGATGTAATACTAGTGAGGGTGTTTCATTGCTATTATGTCAACGACTATAGTGTACTACATCATGCAGTGGTATGCTGGGTGACCGCAACTATCATACAACAGTAAGATACAAAATTGTGGAATGCTATTCAAGGATTACTTATATCATAATTGCCTTATCTTCAAATCTTGCTTTACAAGTATATGCATTTATAAGGAACTTTAATTATTAACAATCTTGATATACAAGTAAGGTTGAAAGCAATGTGATTATGATTAATTGCCATCAGTTGCCTATGATGAAAATTCTTAAGTTTAGTTGTTAAGATTTGGGGATACTATCTTAAGGTTTGTTGTTTGAAGTGGCAAAAAGAATAACATTTGAAGAAAATATTTCTTTTCTAAGGTCTAAACAATCTTTGTGGTTAGTTAAGTCTGGTCGATGTTATTTGTGCTTGCTTGAATAGTTTGGACTTGTGATGCTTTACAACTTAATTATAACAGACCAAAGTTAACTATAAGACACATAACAAAGTCTTTAGTATTATATTTAAAGTCTTGTGGACAAAAGTTAACTTTAAAAAAACATGGATAGATTTAAGGTGTAATGCTTATGATATTTGTACCTTGCATACTTTGTAATGTTTCCTGAAGGTTACTTAAGAATGGTTATTCTCCTATTTAAGTAGTGGTCTCTTAAATTTATAATGGAACAAGATCACTTGTTGCCCTATAGAGGTGTGGTTATAGTTTGTGGATAAGTAAATAGTATTAGTGACTACTCATGAATTATCTTTGTATTTAGTCCATTATAAAGTTGTGAGTGGAATAATTATAAAAGGTTGTATTTGACTAAAATATCATTCTTGAAGCTTTTATTATTGTTAAAAGTATTTTTTAGAAAATAAACTACACATATGGTTGAAGGATAATTCAATTAAATTTTATTTATAATGTTTTGAACCTTTTATAACTTCATATTATTAATATTTAAGACTAATACTATTATTAGACTCAATTGACTAATTTTAGAAATATTAGCAATTTTTATTTATCCTTATCTTAATTATTAATTTAGGAAATAGGTTTAAATTTAAGTTGTTAAATTGTTTAATTTTTTTAGTTATCTCAAAAGTGGAATTTTATATTTTTAACATGTCGGTATTATTTTTGTGAACATTTTGGTATATTACATTTATTTTTGTGATTTATATATAATAAGATATGATTTTTATAAGATTTATTACTTTATAACTACTTAATAAATAATCAATATTTAATTAAGTGAAATAATAATGCATGATTATAGTTTTAAATTATAGTTCTTATCTTTCTAAGATTTTTGGTATTTTATTTATATTTTTAACATTTACCAATATTAAAATATGAATTTTCAAAGTATTAATACTTATAAAATCTTTATTAAGTAATAATTATTTAAATTGACAATATAACAATTTTTGATAATGGATTAATGTTATAGATTTTATTTTTCTAAACATTTTCATATATTATACATATTTTTCTGAATTATAAAACAAAAGTTATTGATTTAATAAGATTTAATCATTTATTGATATTTGAATTTATATTGTTTTATTGATTTACTTAAACAGAAAATACTTTTCTTACCGAGGCTAAACCTACCCAAGGTCACTGACAAGTGGGCCAGTGGCCACATCATCAGCCACGCGAAACAGAGACTAGGTCAAACCACGATGAGGTGGCAGAATGACATTAACATGATGACATGCTGACATCAACTCGGCCTCCACCACCAGAGAATGGTCGCCGGCGGCGAACCACTATGCTCCGGTGAACAAGGTCGATGCTCTTAGACAGAGGGAACCAACGAGAACCTATTGGTGGTAACGCCACTACCTAGTGGTCACCAGAAATACACCGGCGACGAGATTCTACGGTGGCCAACGACGGTGCTCAACGAAAACAGGTCTACAGCGAGATTTAGCAAGCGGAATTAGGATCTAGAGATGCGCAAGCTTACCCTGATGACGATAGAGTGATTGGTGAAGATGATGGTGCTCCAGTACAGACTAATTTGCATGAACTCCGATGATCACCGACGGAAGGGAACGGCGAAATTTCCTCAATTCCAAACGCTCCTTGCTTCAGTGCTACTACTCACGTGACGAGAATGGTGAGGCACTTCTCCCCGACTACCCCATGGCCTCAGAGGTGGTTTCTATCGGCGACAAGGAGTGGCTTCGATGAGCTAGGGTTTTGGCCCTTTTCAAAACAGAGAGGATAAGGAGGAGTGAGGATGCGCGAGTGAGAGGATGAGGACGAGGGATTCGCCATGGCGTTCTTATCCTCGCAGAGCGACCTCGGCGGTGGAGGAAATCGCAGTGGTGACGGAGAACGGCATCGGCGCCGCCCACGTAGCTGCCTTCCTGCGTGAGGATGACGAAGGGGTGATAGACGACGAACCGGTATGGGCTAGACTTGGGCCAAGTGGGCCGCGCGGTGACGCGCGTGAGCAACGGATAGGGCAAAGAGAAACTGGGCCATGGGCCATAATGGTCTGTTGTTCTCTTCTTTTATTCTTTTCTAATTTCAATTTCCTGTTTTATTTTCATATTTGTATTTTAACATTTGGTTTGAACTTTATATTATAAAATTTATTTGCTGAATACTTGCAGCAGCAATTTGTATTTATTGTGATTCCTTTTGTGAACCTTTATGATAAATGTTTTTATATTTCTTTATTTTCTTTATATTAACCCCTTTTAATATTTTTTAGAAGCCTTTCTTATTTTTTTCTTTCCATATTAAACCATGGCTTTAATAAATGATATTTCCTTATTTGTTTATAAAACTTAATTCTAGTTAGCTCATAGTTTGGGAGGAAATTTTATATAATGATCCTATATCATTATTGGATGCATGATATACAAAGGGAATTATTTAGTTAATATTACTCCCATCAATTTAGAAAATGGCAATTTATATATTCTATTATAATTAACATAGAAGTTAGGGTTTGTATTGTAAGTGCTTACCCTAGAGTTTAGGATTTTTAATTTACTTATATTCTTTTGTTGATATGAATAAAGATTTAATAGCTAAGCATATTGTCTTTTGTTTGTGATCTTTAATGATTACCTTTCAAAATAGAAAGTTATTAACTAAAATGTCTTATGGAAAAGAATTGATAAAAATGTCTCCTAAACACATATGGTTAAGACAATTGGAAATGATAAAGATGTGCTTATGTGATTTGCTATAGGAAAATATTCCTATAAGATATTGCGGAAATATTATGATTTATCCAACAAATGAGATGGATGTTAAGCTTGATCATAGATTTAGGGCTTAGTGTTTACCAAGAATTCCTATCTTCCATAATTCACAATCCTATACTTCTAATTAAGGAATTCCTTTCCTATATATACTACTTCTTCCTATCCATCATCATGGTTAACATGATGAGCTTTACTTCACAAGAATATTGTTATCCACCTTTTGTTCTTCTAAACTCACTGATGAATCCAATGAGTTTGACATTAAAGCTTTTCATGATCTTCACCTATCCAGAATTGGTTATATCAACTACTCTTCTACTGATAACCCCCAATCCAATAATAGCTACTTCTAACTTTATTCCTATTCTTCCATAATCATCCACCACTAATTTTACTCCAGTAGATGGGTTTATAATTGGATATACATCATTCCTACTTCACCACAAGTGTTTACTCTTTTCCAGAGGAAGATACTAACTCTATAATTCAATGCCGCTCTAACATCTTCTTAATCATACAATTTTATCTTTCCTTGGCTCCAATATCTCATATTAGAGTTCAATCAAGTTTTACCCAACAATGTTACTTATACAAGATATAAGCATTCAATCTTGGTGACTAAAGCATGATAATTATAATCCTTTGATCCCTTATGGTTTAGGTTTCTAATGAGCTAGTCAAGGCTTCATCAATACAACATTACAGTTGTATTGGAATCATCTTATTAATATTTCTATTGGGTTAAGAAATATTATTCTTTGACTATACATACTTGATCCCACAAAATTACTCCTATTATCTAACTTCAATACTCATCCTTGTAATCTCTACCTCATATACTCTTTTATCATTTCAGGAGTGAGTTAACTCAATCAATAATCCTATTGATTTAATTCCCTTACAATACTCCCATCCTATAAATGATATTTAAATCTAGTATTACCATATACCTTTCCTTACCTCCATCCTTAAAGGGTTTTAAGTGAATGCTATGATAAGAACAAGAGTTATTAGCTCAAGTGTTGATAGTTTAATAATTGGTGAAACAATAGTTGATTACTCAACATTGATGAACAATAGATATTAAAATAAGGTTCAACGGAGATGATAAAGATTCTTATGGAAAGAAAGATATGTGGTAAATGATCTTAACTTGATTTCCTTGCTACTTAATCTCACTGAAGGTTTAAGGTTATATATTACCATGATACTCATAGTATAATTGGATAAGAAATAAATAAGTCAAGGGTAAATTATTACATTCTTAACTTGGTATCCATGGGTTGTTGTTGTGAACATTATGATATGATCCCTTAAGGATCAGATATCAATCATTAAGCAATGAATTATTATTTAAATTTTACTATATTTGATCTACCCTTAGATCAATTTACCTTTAACCAAAATAATGTTTTTATCAAAGGTCATATTGAAACTTATCGCAGTCAACTTGATGATCTACTTCAATTCCATCAAGTTAAGAGAAGCTTCAATCACCTTGACAGGTTTTTATTTAAAAGCACGAAAACTATTCAGATTGTAACATCCCTAAAATCATGTTTCAAACTCATGCATATCATCCATGCATCCATGATCATATAGAGTTCATTTCAAACAAATCATTTAAAAAACAGGAGCATATGAGCTCATTATTTTATGTGATCAGCATTTGAAACAAATGTTACTCTCCAATGGGAGATTGTTGTTCAAGAAACCAAACTTTGTTGTCTTATTGTTCTCAGGTTGTATTGCTAGATTGCTAAGATTTAAACCAAAGTTTCAAAACAATATGATTTGGAAACCAATTTCAAAACCTATTCAAACTAGTGCTATGCCACTGCTTATTTTATTTTATTCCAAGTGACCAAGCCAATTCAAAGTGACCACTTGGTTATATGCCCAGAAATGTGACTGTAGCCCACTACAAAAATCCTGAAAAGATTTGAATTCAAACAGATTTTGAAATCATTTGAATTTGGTTCCTGAAATTGAAAACAGAAAAAGGAAAGGAGAAAATAAATGGAAAAAGGCCAGCGCCACCTATCTAGCCCAACTACGGATCCAGCCCATTAAGCCCACCCGGGTTCCTGCTCTCTCTCTCTCTCTCACTCGCAGACGAACCCACCAGGTCACTGACCACACGACCCTACCCCCTCTGTGTTTCACTCACTGACTGGTGGACCTCGCCAGCTCATCCTCATCTTCCCCAAATCGCGCCCACGACCACGTCGCCGGCCGTTCCCTCCGCCATTCACTGTCGCGTTGATTCCTCGCTTAATTTCCCTTGATACCGCGCGCGATCCTCGCCCCCGCTCTGGCTATAAGACCACCTCCCCCTCACGGCCATTTCCCCCAACAAAGCCAGACAGAAACGCCCCCAGGCTGCCCGCAATCATCCTCGCGCCGCCGCAGACAGAGCTCACTCCGGCGACCAATCCCGGTGAGCCCCGTGCGCCCCTCTCCCTCTGGTTCATACGAGCCGCTTCACAACTTACTTGCACACTTTCTGACCCCACTGGTTCGTCCTATACTGCCCCAGGTCGTCGACTTCGTCAAACGCTGCAAGCTCCCGACGACATCCTCAACTACGGCGGTCAAATTCGGTGAGCCCCTTGTTCCCCTTCGCCTCTGATTCACACGATCGTGTTCGCTGTAGTCTTGCGCATCTCCAGATGTCGTTTGTTCATGCTAGGGTGAACAGGAGCGTCGCCAATGTCGCCGTCCACCCGAGCCCGACGCTGGCAGCAACTCCGACGAGCCCGTGCAGCCGTGTCCGTGCGCCCCTTGCCAAGCCGTCGCCAGGTTGAGCATGAGTCTGGTAAGCATCCCCGGTGACCCCAGAGCCACCTGTAGCATCGCGCCGCCGTAGACAGAGCTTGCCGCCGCCAGTAGCCACCGCCAGCGCCGCCCATCTATGGTCGTTTGATCCAGGACCATAGGATCTAGATCCAGTGCGTATAAACAGATCACTTATCGAAGCGTTACGAGTAGATCTGGGCCGTCCAGATTAAGTAGATCTAACGGGGCTCACAGACGCGATCCTGAGCGAACCGGTACGCACCAATCAGATTAAGACACGTGGCTAGGGTTTAGGTTTAAAATCAGGATTTAAATCTATTAGATGTTTGAATTTGATTTAGCCATAACTTTTGATCCCCACGTCAAAATTTGATGAATTTTCTATCAATGGAATCAGGAGAACAAGCCCTTTCTAAATATGCAATGTGTTTAATGTTTTGCTTCTGTTAAAATGGTTTTATTTACAGAAACATGTGTAGGGCTATTTTGAGTATATGAATTGTTTAAAAAATGTTTTAAGGTTTAAATAAATGTTGTTTGACAAGTTTTGAACTTGTTTATGAACCAGTACTGTACACTTGCTTTGTTGAGTTTTAAAAATCATCACATATCATATTGCATGCATTCATATATTTTTGTTTGTATATATTTTGTATGTGATTGTTGCTATGATTTTATGTGTATATTTGGTGCCAATAGTGATTGTGATTGTGAGGAGTGTAGCTACTCTCCAAACTACCAAGGCAAGTGGTGCTTCATGATAGTTTTATCCCTATGTTTTCTACTAAGCATTAGAATTATTTTGCTAGTCTTGCATGTTATATTTTGCTTATATGCCATGATGGGAAATCCTAGTAATTGTAGAATTGCTAGGAAATTTCTAAGTTAAGATGCTTATCTATGCCATGCTTAGCCTAGCTAGTAGCAACCAAGGGTGGTGAAATATACATGCTTTGATAAAATATTTCTAAGTCTTTGGACTTGTGTTTTGCCTAATAAAACAACTAAGTTAATGAAACACCTGGGTGGAACGGAAGGAATGGTTTATGTTGAGTGGTTACACAAGGCCCATTTATATGGTTTACCTTGTGTATCTCACTTGTGGAAAGCCACCCAGGAACAAAGAGATTTTAGAGGCCAAATGTTAAGAAGCTTCTAGTGCAGCCACTTGGCAATATGGGCTCTGCCTGGATCACATAGGTTGCTAGAACTTAGCCATTTGGACAGTTGGTGGTAGTGGGAATGATAGGTTGGAGCGCGTCCATTTGGTCTAAGGGAAGGCTTCTGAAAGGTCCTGTCTTGGTGAAAATCAAGGCTTGTGGGGAAATTGCATAACCTCTGCAGATGGAAGAATCTAAGTACTTAGCCATGTCCCTGGAAAAGGACAACTTGAGCATCAAGACATGGAAGCTATCAAGAATCTCCTCATCCCAATTTCTAAGTAAAAACTTGTGGGTGAACAAGGGTGAAGGACCTCAATTTCTATTGGTGGTTCCTTGGGAAAAGTTTTGATAAATAAAAACTTAGTGATTTCAACTAATAGGCAAAACCTATTTTGAGCAAAGCAAGCCTAAGCTACACTTAGCCAAAATTTCATATAGTATCTAGTCCACCAAAAATTATACTAAGGTATCACTTGCCAATACTATTCCAATGTATTGACCCACTGTGGCTGTAACTTGTGATGTTGCAGGTTACTCTGATGAGGATTAGGAGTCATGAGTCTACACTCAACATGTTTGCCTGTGGCACATGAAGATGAAGACTTTTATTCTATTTACTTATTTAAACTCTTGTAATAGGCATGTGGCCATGGAGTTTTAAAGACTATGTTGTCTCTGGAATGACTGTAATAATGACCTTTGTTTCTGTGTACTTCATCTTAAACTGTGGATGCTAGCATTGATCCAGGGACTAGCATTGCAATCACAGGGATCCTTTTCCTTTATAAAGGAGGGATCTTACACAGATTTTCTATGCATGAATGTAATGCACACATTTGGGTTCAGCTTATTTCTAAGCTCTAATGCTGGGATGTTACATTTAGTCTCGGTCAGTGCCTACAACCGGGACTAAAAGATCCGGTCAGAGGGAAAGGGCGGGAAAACTTGGCGGGAAGCGGTGGGAAATGGCTGGAAATATATAGTTTGTGAAGCAACAACCGAATTAAAGTTTCACATTTATCAAAAATACAAGGAAAAATATAGTTGCAAGGAAAAATATTAAACTTGGAAAATTGCAAACATCATAAAATATCCTTCACAAAATGAGCTATCATGTCTCATGGCATTTAGGTTCAAAATATGCGGCCGGCCGGCCAGATATGAACTACAGGTACACAATATGAGCATGAACTTCTTGGCGTATGTCCTTCCTTATGATCGCTTTGGACGTAACCATGGAGCATCTTGTTTGCTTAACCGAATGCTTGGGTCGGTTTTCACTGTTAAGGGCGGAATTTCATCAAATTTATTATAATCTTCTGACATGTCTGTCTTGTCCTCGATTCCCATGATGTTTCTTTTCCCTGAAAGAACTATGTGACGCTTTGGCTCATCATATGATTTATTCGTTTGCTTATTTTTTTCTTTTTTTTGGTCTGTGTCCTTCACATAGAAAACCTAAGACACATCATTGGCTAGGACGAATGGTTCATCTCTGTAACCAAGATTGTTGAGATCCACTATTGTCATTCCGTACAACTGGTCTATCTTTACCCCTTCCCCATTCAGGTTGACCCATTTGCAGCAAAACAAAGGGACCTTAAAAGAGACTCCATAGTCAAGTTCCCATATCTCCTCTATGTAACCATAGTATGTGTCCTTTTTCCCATTCTCGTATGTTGCATCAAAGTGGACACCACTATTTTGGTTGGTGCTCTTTTTATCTTGGGCGATCGTGTAGAACGTATTCCCATTTATTTCGTACCCTTGGAAATTCAATATAGTAGAAGATGGTGACGCGGCCAACAAGTATAGCAGATCTCCAACAGTGGTGTCATTCAAGATATATGTCTGCATACAACCGCCGAAAGACTTCATGTGTTCATCTGTAATCCATGAGTCAGGCTTCCCCGGGTTTTTGGAGCGTACAATATTCTTGTGTTCCTCGATATACGGAGCTGCCAAGGTGGAATTATGTAGAACTCTATAGTGTGCTTTAGTAAAAGATTCTCCGTCCCTACATATCATTGCTTTCTTTCCTAGCGTGCCTTTTCTACTTAGTCTTCCCTCATGACGCGAGTCAGGAACACCAATCGGCTTAAGGTCAGGAATAAAGTCAACACAAAACTCAATGATCTCCTTTGTTCCATAGCCCTTGGAGATGCTTCCTTCTGTCCTAGCACGGTTATGAACATATTTCTTTAATACTCCCATGAACCTCTCAAAGGGGAACATATTGTGTAGAAATACAGGACCGAGAATGGCAATCTCTTCCACTAGGTGAACCAAGAGATGCGTCATAATATTGAAGAAGGATGGTGGGAACACCAACTCAAAATTAACAATACATTATACCACATCCTTCTGTAACCTTGGCAGAATATCTGGATTGATTACCTTCTGAGATATTACATTGAGGAATGCACACAGCTTCACAATGGGTACTCGAACATTTTCTGGTAGAAGCCCCCTCAATGCAATCGGAAGCAAGTGCATCATAATCATGTGACAGTCATGAGACTTCAGGTTTTGGAACTTTTTCTATCATATTTATTATCCCCTTTATATTAGATGAGAAGCCAGACAACACCTTGATACTATAAAGGACTTCAAAAAATACTTCCTTCTCTGATTTGGTAAGAGCATAGCTAGCACGACTTAAGTGACGCCCTTTATCCGTCTTGTTCTGTGTATGCATGTTCTTTGGGTCTTTCATAACTTGATGGTCCTCCCGTGCTTCTGGTGTATCTTTTGTCTTCCCATACACACCCAGGAATCCTAGTAGGTTCACGCAAAGATTCTTCGTCACGTGCATCACGTTGATTGAAGAGCGGACACGTAGGAATTTCCAATATGGCAGCTCCCAAAATATAGATTTCTTCTTCCACATGGGTGCGTGTCCGGTAGCAACGTCATTCGAAATTGATTTACCGTCGGGACCCTTTCCAAAGATTACTTCTATGTCCTTGACCATACCAAATATATCATCACCGGCAGGGAGTTCAGGCTTCTTCCGGTGATCTGTCTCACCTTTGAAATGCTTGCCTTTCTTTCTTACGGGATAATTGGTCGGAAGAAATCATCGATTCCCCAGGTACACAACCTTCTTGCATTTATGCAAATATGTACCTTCAGTGTTATCTAAATAGTGTGTGCATGCCTTATATCCCTTGTTTGTTTGTCCTGAAAGATTACTAAGAGTAGGCCAATCATTGATGGTTACGAAAAGCAACCCTCGTAGGTTAAATGGCTCCTGTTTGTTCCCATCCCACACATGTACACCTAGTTTTGCCCACAACTATAAGAGTTCTTCAAGTAATGGCCTTAGGTACACATCGATGTCGTTGCTCGGTTGCTTCGGTCCTTGGATGAGCACTGGCATCATAATGAACTTACGCTTCATGCATAACCAAGGAGGAAGGTTGTAGATACATAGAGTCACATGCAAGGTGCTGTGACTGCAGCTCTGCTCCCCAAAAGGATTCATGCCATCTGTACTTAGACCAAACCATAAGTTCCTTGCATCACCTGCAAAGTCCGGTAAGTCTCTCTCGATTTTTCTCCACTGCGACCCATCAGCGGGGTGTCTCAACTTCCCGTCTTTCTTACGGCCTTCTTTGTGCCATCGCAATAACCTAGCATGCTCTTTGTTTCTGAACATGCGTTTCAACCTTGGTATTATAGGAGCATACCACATAACCTTAGCAGGAACCCTCTTCCGGGGGGCTCTCCCTCAACATCACCAGGGTCATCTCGTCTTATCTTATACCGCAATGCATTGCATACTAGGCATTTATCTAAATTCTCATACTCCTTACCGCGGTAGAGGATGCAGTCATTAATGCATGCATGTATCTTCTGCATATCTAATCCTAGAGGGCAGAGAATCTTCTTTGCTTCGTACGTACTCTCGAGAAATTCGTTATGCTTTGGAAACTTCGGCTTCATTATTTTCAGCATCTTTTCAAATGCGGAGTCAGTTAGACCACACTCTTCCTTCCATCGCAGTAATTCCAGTGTGGTACCGAGCTTTGTGCTGCCATCTTCGCAATTTGGGTACAATAATTTCTTGTGATCTTCTAACATGCCCTCCAACTTCAAATTTTATTTTTCTGTTTCACAGTCTCGCTTTGCATCAGAAATGACCCTACCAAGTTCATCAGCAGGCTCATCCGATGCCCGTTCTTCACCTCCTTCCTCTTCATTGTCTTCCATTGCAGTATCACTGTATTCAAGAAACATGTGATGATAGTTGTTATCATCATCCTCTTCTTCATTGTCTTCCATCATAACCCCTCTTTCCCGTGCTTGGTCCAACAATTATAGCTGGGCATGAAACCTTTCATAACCAGGTGGCCGCGAATGATTTTAGAGGAAGAGTACTCTTTGTTGTTCCGACATTGAACACATGGACAATGCATAAAACCATTCTCTTTGTTTTCCGTAGCCACATCGATAAATTTATCCATGCCTTTAATGTACCTGGATTCACGCCTGTCACCTTACATCCATTCTCGACCGTTCATTTGCATCATATAATTAAGTTTATCAAAAACCATTACAGAACATCATAAATAGTGAAATGACCAATTCACATCGACACATGCATTGTATCAATGACAGATGAAAAGATAAGATTGCTAACCTCGATCGAGGAGGAAAGAAAGAGCAAAAAACTCAAGGTTGTCTCAGGCACCTCCTATTTTTTGTTTTGTGAGAAATTGAACTATATCATTCACTCAAACATTTCATCGAACACCTCGCATGCATGCATAGGAAAAAAATATACTAGCACACCTCTCACACCTTCCACCAAGAAAAACAGAGGGAGGCAGAGGGCTGGGGCATCGTATTTATAGAGGGCTGGATCATAAGTCCCAGTTTGTAACACAAACCGGGACTAAAGGTGTGTGGCAGGCCACGTGTCTGGCGCCCACACTTTAGTCCCGGTTTGTGTTACAAACCGGGATGCATGCTCCCTCACCAACCAGGATGCATGTCTCCGGCCCCCGTGCGGCAGACCGGCCCGCTCGAACCGGGACGCAAGCTAGCATTAGTCCCGGTTCGTGGCGGAACCGGGACTATTACTGTTGGCCTGTTTTCTACTATTGGGTGGTGGGCTAGAGTTGGCAAGACTTTCGGCATAGAATGGTGAGATTCTTCTAAAGTATTTTTCCTTTCTTTTTCTCTTCTCAAATAAAAAGATTATGCTTTTCAAATGCTTGGAGACTCCAACTGCATAAAATGTGGTGGAAAGTTTTTAGAGTTCCCTAGAATAAAACCACGTCATTTCAAAATCTTTCCAGCAAAACTTCAGTGGAACTTTTCTTACCCAAAAATACAAATCTAGTTTAAAATTTAAAATGAGTTTGAATTACAATAAGGTAATTTTGTCCTCAAAAAATATGATAATGCCTTTTTCTAGACCTTGTTTGAAGAAAATATGCCCTAGAGACAAATAATAATATAGATTATTATCATATTTCATAAAGTTTATGATTAGGTTTTATATCATGCTATAACTGTATTGAATGGAAACGATCAATACACGTGTGATATACAAACATCTAGTAGTTCTCTATAAACTTTAATTACCGGTATATTGGTCAACAGATGATCAAGGTTTCCTGATCATGTTGGTGCCTCGGCATCAATTGACACTGAAGTCATCTCATTAGAGAATGAGATGGTGAATATACCATATCTAAAGCATCATAACACGATCATGTCAAAAGTTCAAGTTGCGAAGATTATGAAACGTAGTGACTCGTTCCTTAGACTATGAGACCATATCTAATCACTGTCTCCCGAGAATGCTTGAATGACATCTAATGTCATTCGGTGGAACGGTGATCATAAGGATGTCATTGGGTATTTGGAAGAACAGGTAGAGACATATGCGTCAAAAGCGG
Source organism: Avena longiglumis (assembly GCA_030063025.1). NCBI lineage: Eukaryota > Viridiplantae > Streptophyta > Magnoliopsida > Poales > Poaceae > Avena > Avena longiglumis. The sequence continues at coordinate 518,717,269 of CP125975.1, forward strand.
GATTTGTCCATACGCGTGACAGAAGATACTCTGAGCCCACTTGGATGAGTTATATCCATAAGCTATACAGCGTGTGACTAGGTCATGGGATATCACTTATTGGATCGAGTGAAGTAGCTAGTGCCGGTAACAAGGTTGAACCCAACATGGTTATATCATTAATCAATACTCGAACAATACAAGTATCACATAGACAAAAGGAATAATACACATCATTAATGGTTCAACGACAAGTTTCGTGGAATACATAGGTAGTCATTATGGGCATCCAGATCCCGTTGATGATCATAGGTCAGAGACGAGTCTTGACCATATCTGGAGTGTTTCCGGACCATTAGGTAGCACTCTTAAGGGTTTGACAAAGCTCAGAGATCGTTATTGACATATTCTAAAATCATCGAAGAAAATAGAGAAAGAAACCAGAATCGTTCTAGAGAGATCCGAAGGTGTTTGGAAAAAGAATGGAAAGAAAGAGACCGAAAGGAGTTTCAGATAAATGGGAATTTATAATATATATTTATTGCATATTAATAAATTCTAAATAAATCTTTCAATCAGGATTTATAAAGCAACTTTCTCATTATGCCAAAATCCCGAAGAAAATTGGTCTAGGAGAAATCTGCAAGGAAAAGAAGGAAAAATAAAAAAAAGTAGCCCACGTGGGGGCAGGCTATAGTTGATGCTGTCGTGTTGACATGGGCCGCGGGCATGGGTGGCCGGCCTACCCGACCGCGTTGGGCTGTGGGCGAGCAAGGCCAGCCCACCCGGGCTGCCTACTGCCACGCATCGCCCAGCGGGCCGCGGGTGGCGGCCGGCCAACCCGGGCCCCTGTGGCTAACGGCAGGCGCGCGCGTATGGGCCGCAAGGACAGCCCGCCTGGTCGCCTGCTGCGCTGGGCTATGGCCGGGGTGGCCCACCCGGGTTGCCCCAAGGGCCCAGCCGTTGCAGCTCGTTTTTTCTTTATCCCTTTGTATTTTTTAGTCCCACATAGAAGACCTAAAGGGGAGGGAACATCTTCCTCTGCCTATATATAGAGATGTTCGTAGGAGGACTAAAACACACAATGAAATAAGAAAAGTCATTTGGTTGTCTATCTCTTCTCTCTCTTTTGCGACACTGGCCCACTTGTCAGGGTTGTGCGAGCAAAGAGTTCTTCACTGCGAAGCGCCGACGTGTTGCGGGATTCGGAGCCGGAAGATCTACTTCCGCAATCTCGGCTGGATCAGGAAGAAGCAGGAGTCGTCGTCAAACATCGTACGTGTGTGACTCCCTTGGACGGCGCCGTACTTTCGACGCTAGGAGTTGTCGGGGCCATTGGACTTCATGACCTCGAGGTCAGCATCGGTACGACTTCACCGACCATGTTTCCCACGGTACGTTGACCGCGTTCGGTCTTGAAAGGTATGAATACAGTCTCGTTACTGTATTACTAACTAATAGATAGATCCTAGCATTAGGGCTTCGATCGTAGGAAAAAAAATCTGCCCTGGAGCCGCAACATTGTTAACATATATGAGAACACCCCGTAATTATTTGAGTAATTTTGAAGGACTTTCGGAAGTAATTTAAAAAAGTGTGATTAAATTAAGCTAAACTAAAGGTTTCGAATTCTCCTTATTTTCAAGTTTCACAAATGACTACATGATGCACATTGCAAATCCTATATAACACAACCACTATAGGAGATGCTACATCCATGCAATGGATCTCTCTTGGTCTACCTACAACTCTTTTGCACTATCCATCGAGGGAAGTAGGTTTGTGTTTTTTTTATTGTGCTGCTATATACCAAAACGGTCAAATGTTAGATTTTTGCTAACGTCTGCTGGACCTCCTCCTCGATAGCGATGTCAGAGAGGCACGTACCAGTTGCCGTACTTCGGCATAATACCTGGTGTATGTGAAACATAAAACAATCAGGAATTATTTTTACCTATTTCTTTCTCAATAGAAATTGAGAGGTGTTTAGTATAGCCATATATAGAGACTCTTTGGACAACATAATCGAAAACACATAAATAGAGAAAATACATGAATTTCATAAGTTTAGCTTTGCAATACAGAGATAGACATATATATATATATATATATATATATATATATATATGGAAATCCAATTCAGTGCTTCTTTTGACCATATAATTGTAAAACATAGAAATAGAAATAACACAAGAATTTCGCAGGTTTACTTATGCAAGATAGAGGACTGTAAAACACATGAAAATTATATGAATGCTTGTTTGAATGAAGCGCAGGAAATCTCGACTCTACGCACATTAGTCTAAACATGAGTTTATAGTGGATTCAAATTCCTATGAAATTACCCGCAAAAAATCCTATGAAACCGAGGCATAAAAATCGAATCCATAAAATTAGATAGTGTCATTTCTTTTTTTTTTGGTAGTGTCATTTCTTTTAATACAAAGGCAATCCATATATGAAAAAAACTTAAGATTAGAATCCGATGAAATCTCTACGGTCAGAAATAGGCCCGTAGTAGTACTTGCATAGCAATACAAAAGCTCTTTGTTGCGTGTAACCAAGAACCATCAGTCATGCAATGTGTGTCGGCCGGCAGAAGGAGAACGTGAGTGCATATCGACAGGATAATATGACGAACAGATCTAACATGATAGACTAGACTAGACTAGTACTCCTCGCCAAGCAAACTCACTGTCGCCATCACAAGTTGACTGTCATGGTATTGCCGGCGAGTACGTCATGCAAGGGTCCTCACAGTGCGTGTTTAGAGACGTGGGGAAAGGCGGACGGTTGACGGGTATGAGGTAACACAGCTTACCCAGGTTCAGATCCCACAACGGTGGCGGAATCCTACTCCTGCTATAAATCACTATAAGGAAAATACGCCGAGTTACAGAGATAGATTCCCTGTGCGAGGTTGTCTAAGTTATCGTCTGAAGTTGTGCCATAAAGGCTCCTATAGGCCCGACTTATATAGTCGCCAGGTCATAGGGTTACAGGGAAAAGTCCTAGCCGGACAGGTTACAGAGTCCTACACCGTCTATCACTAGTCTTGCGTGTCTTGCACTCCAAGGCTCCGGGTACGTCGGTGACTCCAACCGTAGCCTTCCTATATCCGGCATGGGCCTCTGTTCTGGATCCATCTAACTGGACCGCCCAGCAGGCCATGGGCCATGCTACCAACTGTGGGCCACCCGGGTCATCCGGATAGGAGACATGCTATGAGGATACCCATATAGCATATCCCCAACAGTAGCCCCCGAAGAACTCCGAGATCTTGCGCCGTCTTGCCTTTTCACATGGAATACTCCGTCTAGATGGATGTCGGCAAATCGTCAAGCAATATCTTGTAGTCCTCCCAAAAGAACCCTGCAAGGTTTTCTCCGTATTCACTTGTAAGTCGGAGAATTTGCTGAATCTTCCATCGTACTCTTCCGTAGCCGGACTGGATCCGTCCATGCCGGAATCTTCTGATGTGATGGCTCATCTGCCTATGTCAGCTAGGGTGACGTAGACTTAGGTCAGCGACGCCTCGTAACTCACATATGCAGAGAACGCAATCATTTGCACTTTTCCCACGCGAGCGATACAAACCGTTGGCGGTGACGGTTGGGACATGACGAAATTTCCGCGCACATTCACACACACGTCGTCTACGCGGCAACCGTCCGATCAAGCTGCACGAATCTTGATGCTGGAGATCATAAATAGTAACTGCAGTGGAATTTTTACTTTGCACCTCATTCTCTCTTCGCATTGTCTTCTTCTTCCAACGAGCGCCCCCTCGAGCTCTCCGCGCAACCTCGCGAAAAACCCTAGTTCCCAATCTCGCCAGTCACCTTGAAACTCGCGCAATGGCCAGCAGCAGCTCTACCCCCTCGATGGCGGCGTCGGGCGAAGCCGCGGCGAAGCCGGCGAGCTCCGTCGTCGTGCCCCCAAAGGGTCTGGTCATCCCCATCTCCGCGATGGTCGAGACCACCGGCGACGACCATAATCTGGCGGCGCTAGAGCTGCTGGAAGAGGACAACGACTCCCACAAGGGAGATTGGCGCGGTTCAGACATTACGGACCGCGATATTAAGGAGCTGATAGTCGAGGGCTACCTCTCAGCGATGGAGGGGCTCGTCTGGCGGGCGGCGCTGGTCGGCGAGGTCACACCTCCTCCCCAAGTTGGAGAAAATGTGTACCTCAAAGCTCAATTGGTACGCGGCGTCTCCCTGCCCATCTCTAACTTCTTCCTTTCCGTCTTGAACCACTACCGAGTCCAGCCCCAAAACCTTTCTCCCAATAGTATCCTAGCGCTCAGCAATTACGCGGCGCTTTGCGAGGGTTACTTAGGGATTAATCCTAGGCTAGATCTCTTCGTGTATTTCTTCACCGTCAAGCGTGAAGCCGGAGCCAGCAAGGACGAACTTAGAAACTGTGGTACCATAAGCTTCAAGATCCGTCCTGGAAGGCGGTTCCCTGACATCGTCGGCCACGAGTCCTGCAAGAACTGGCAGCGTACTTACTTCTACGGCCTAGATATCCCTCTGTCCGGCCAAGAAGTAACGTACCCGGACTTCGTCGATGGAGCCGCCGCTGAAACTTCGACATGGAGATCCCAGGCCTCCTTTCCCTCCGACATCGAAGCCTCTCGCGCCATAAGGCGGATAGAGTGGTTTGTAGAGATAGGTTTGACCGGTTTGGACCTAGCCATGTGCTAGTTCATCAAGCGAATCCAGCCTCTGCAGCACCGCGCAAAGCTAATGCACGAGTATACCAGCGATAGAAGGGATAGCCTCCGCATCTTCGTGGACAATTTCTCGAGCGACTCCGTTAAGCTCCGTCTCAAGGACATCGTCAAGGTGAAGGACAAGAAGCGTGGCTTCACCATCACCTACGACATGTTCGTAGACGGCAAGTGCCCAAAGGTAGTTGTTTATTTTCCGTGTATGACATATACTCCAGTTCTTCCGTCTAGCAAATTTCATCCCGTCTAACACGGTGGTTCTTCACCTTACAGCTTAGCGACATAGATGAGGACAGCATGGCTCCTCAAATCTATGATCCAAAGATGAAGGAAGTCACCGTCATGTCCGACGATGATGCTCCATTGGCGTGAAAGCGGAAGAGCTCCACCTCTGATGTTGCCGACGGAGGCAAGAAGAAAAAAACGGAGGGTGGATCCTCCAAAAAGACTACCGCCGCCCTGGAGGCGAAGAAGAAAAAAGTTAGCGGGATCCCCTTTTCCAAAGCACCCCTCTTGTGTAAGCTTATTTCTCTCCGACATTGTCTATTTATCTGTCTTGCTCCTGTACTTATGCATTTTGCACGTTTCAGGAAGAAAGCCACGGCCATCTTGAAGAAGACCTCCAAAACATTGGGGGCTTCTAGAACCATCAAGGACATGCTGCATCGCGATGCATCTCCCGCCATCGCCCCTGTTACTCACAGCGTCAAGCCCTCCTCCGCTCCGACAAGCTCTCAAGCTAAGGAAGCATCTGGCCCTTCCGCCATGGAAGTGGACTCAGGTGCTTCTACCGAGATTGATGTCGTCGGCGAGCAGGCGACGCAGGAGAGTGCCGCACACCCAACGGCTGAAGCTCCGACTAAGGATGCCATCGGTGGCGGTAAGGCGGTGGTGGAAGCTGGTACTTCTGTCGTAGGCGGCGCCCCGCACCCAAGAAATCTATAGAGTATCCAAAGATAGTCTATCTGGTACTTACACCGGGTAGCACTACTCTAGTTCCTGGTGCGGCGCTGACATCTCCGAAGTGCGGTCTAGAGGAGCTCCTCCGACAAGCAGAGATCTTGTAAGGAAACAGCGTATCCTTTGGCAAGCTGCTGGCCGAGAGTGCTACCAACCTCAAGATCATTGCACTTGTAAGTTTTATTTGCCTTTTGCATTTCATATGAGTATCCCTCTGTAGCCCCCGAGGATTTAGACGGAAAACCATAGGTCTTTGCGTCTAGATGCTCTAAGAGTGACTAACCTAGAAAACTTCTCACTGTAGCCCCCAAGCATATAGGTGGGATGAAATATTCTGACTAAATGCTTTAAAAGTAGCATACGCAGTGTTTATTAATTTCAATACTGTAGCTCCCAAGCCTCTAGTTGTAACTGAATTAGTTCCAACTAGATGCTTAAAGAAAAGCTAAGCATACATCTGAGTTAAAAACTTTATAATGTAGCCCCCAAGCTTCTAATCTAAAACTGAATTAGTTCTGACTAGATGCTTAAAGATAGACTAAGCATATTGCCAAGTTAAAAACTCTCGCTGTAGCCCCCGAGTGTCTAGGTGGAAAGTATCCGACTAGATGCTCCAAGTAGACCAAACAACGTTTAATTCTTCTTTTTTCCATAGAACGAGAATGCTCAGAGGGGCATGGCCAACGACAAGTATCAGAAGATACGTGCGGACCTGGAAGCCGAAAAGGGTAAAACTGCCTTTTTGAAGGAACAGATCATCAAGAGCAAGCGTATGTTTTTCCTTTCTTTTTCGTATTCCGACTTGAACTTGTGTATTCTCCGAGTACTCATTATGCAATTTGCTTTTCTCCGACACTGCCAAGGCCAAGGAAATTGTCGAGCAATCCAAGCACATTCAAGAGCTGGATAGCGAGAACAATATCCTTAAGCAGGAGAGGAAGGACATGCTGAAGATGCACGAAGAATCCATGAAAGTCCCGCAAGACTTTGCCACTGAGGAGATCAACCGCTTGAAGGAGGAGATCTCGATCTTAAGAGATCAGAAGAAAGCTGTCGACGAGCAGAATCAACGCCATCATGAGGCGTACAAGTTCCTCCAACAAGAACGGGACTCCTTGGAGGATACCCTCTGGCAGGCTGAGGCCAGCATCTTCAGTAAGTGGTTCTCCGTCTTGGATTTCTGTAAGTTGGATACTTTGAATTTTTGAACTCATGTGCTCCTTGTCGAAATTTGCAGCTCCTATGGGTTTAACCCGGTCGCCTCCTCCAGCAAAGGAATGCATGGTTCTTGCCGGCAACTTCATCAACACCGCCATCGCGCAAGCCAAAGAGATCGCCAAGCCCCTTCAAATCAACATCAAGGAATCAGACTCTATGGCGAAGTACTCGGAGATTCTGCGCCGAGCCCCCGAGCGTATCACAAGCTGGAAAGCTTCATGTGCATGGGCTGGTGCAAGGATGGCGCTGCCCATGGTCAAGGCACACTATGAAGATGCCGACATCGACACGGTAACCTCTGGCATACCCGACGTGGATGACGATGGCAAAGAGATTAACCACGAATCTATATTGTCATCACTCGCGGGTTATGACACCAGAGTTGCCGACTTAGTTGATGTCAATGTCTTCGTACCGATGAATACCATCGATGGCGGCAACCAAAGCTCATCTGAGTATCTTCGTACTGCCGACTTCGAGGGTGATTCTCCTGCTACCGATGACATTGCTTCCAAGTCGCCTGCGCCAAAGGAATGAAAAACAACTTGTAATATTTGTTTCCTTTGTGATGCGTATGAGGAAAAAACTATGTATTAACTTAAGGCGGAAAACAATGATGTATGTCCTGCTACTTAAGAACTAGTTCCAGCATGTATATATTTTTAAGCAAGTGCTGGCTTATCCATTACTTTGGTTTTTATGCTTGACTTTTCGTGAGTCGGAAGACTCGTTGTCAGAACCATGTGCTCAGGCGATGATGTCCAATGGCACCGTCAATAACCTAAGCACAAAATCGCCGACAATAAGTGCCAAAAGTCACTACTCCAGAATCCACATAAAAACGACAAAGAACGTGTAGACCAGAAAACTTAAGTTAACGCCTGTAGGCAGAATCTTCACAAGTGCAATTGCAAAACTTGTGCATAAAGGTTTTATATGATCCAAAAATAAACACTAAAGGAGGTAAAAGACTCAGAAATATGAGTGAACCAGAGAGCTTTATTTCATTGATCATATAAGAGGTACACAATTAGATAAAAAATACTAAGTGTAAAAAGGACGTAGTTGTGCTATGTTCCATGGCCGATCAAGCTCCAGGTAGTCATCATCCGGGTCACGTCGCTTATGCTTGTGATCCTCCTTGGGTCTATCCTTTAGTTCACGATTGTCAATGAGGTAGTAAGACCCATTGAGTAGCGCCTTTCTTATGATGAACGGTCCTACCCATGGCAGGGATAATTTGTGAGACTTCTTCTGCTTAAGTCGGAGCACCAAATCCCACTCTTTAAACAAGTGATGCCGAACGCGGCAACTATGGTAGCTGCGTAGCTTCTGCTGGTAGATGGCGGATCTTTGGCATGCCAAAACGCGCTCCTCCTCGAGAAGGTCCACATCTAGGCGTCTGGAATCGTAGGCGGCGACTCTTGGTGCATCGTGAAGTATGTCGGAAGGTAGGATGGCTTCTGCTCCATATACCATGAAGTAAGGGGTGTAGCCAGTGGATCTGTTGGGTGTAGTTCGTAAACTCCACAATACAGATGGCAATTCTTCTGCCCAGGCTTCAGCTGCTATATGTAGCGGTGCCTCAAGGCGTGGCTTGATTCCCTGCAGAATTAATCCATTGGCTCGCTCAACCTGACCATTTGATTGTGGGTGTGCCACGGATGCAAGGTCAAGTCGGATGCCTTTCTCCCAACAATAAGCCTCCACTTCTCCGAGTGACAAGTTGCTGCCATTTTCGGTGATAATGCTATGCGGGAGACCAAATCTTACCACTAGATCCCGGACAAACCTGAGGGCAGTTGCCCCATCAAGCTTTCTAATGGGTTTAGCTTCTATCCATTTAGTGAATTTATCAACTGCTACTAATTGATGTGTAAACCCATATGGTGTCGTCTGTAACGGTCCCACCATGTCTAGCCCCCAGACTGCAAACGGCCAAGTTATTGGTATTGTTCGCAATTCTTCAGCAGGAACATGTGGTTGTCGGGCATAATACTGGCATCCCATGCATGTCTCAACCAGCTTGTTGGTGTCCGCCTTTGCGGTCAGCCAGTAGAATCCTTATCGGAAGGCTTTCGCGACCAACGATCGAGGAGCGGCGTGATGCCCGCAATCTCCGAGATGGATTTCGCGCAGGATTTCCATACCTTCTAGCTGGGAAACACACTTTAGGTATACACCAGTACTGCTCCTTTTGTAGAGTTGTCCATTGATTATGGTATAACCCTTTGCTCATCGTACTATTTGTCGTATTTCGACCTCGTCGTCGGGCAAAGTTTTGTGCTCGAGATATTCCATGAACGGTTTTGTCCAAGCCGGAGGGACCTTTGTCACCATGTGGACGAAAGAGTCGAATCTACCCGGGTTGTCGATGTCGGCTCCCTTTACGGATGGTGTGCGCAGATTCTCTAAGAAAACACCTGGCGGAATTTGTTTGCGCCCTGATCCAAGCTTAGACAGCAGATCAGCCGCCTCGTTTTGCTCCCTAGGTACATACTTGACTTCGTAGCCCAAGAAGCTCTTGGCTATCTCGTCCACTTCGTCTCGATATGCCGCCATCATAGGATTCCGCGCATTCCAGCTGCCAGCCACCTGCTGGGCAACCAAGTCAGAATCTCCACAGCAAACTATGTGCTTGATGCCAATATCCTTGGCTACACGCAGTCCGTGAATGAGTGCTTCATACTCCGCCATGTTGTTTGTAGCCTCGAAGTGGATCTGCAGAACGTAGTGTAGCTTGTCTCCTGTTGGTGACTGTAGCAATACACCAGCCCCCGAGCCGTTGAGCAGCTTTGATCCGTCAAAGTGCATCACCCAGTATTCTGGTTCCGGCAACGGAGTAGCATCTGGCATCTCCGTCCAATCTGCGATAAAATCCGCCAAGGCTTGTGACTTGATAGCGTCGCGTCTCTTGTAGGTGATCTAGAAGGCGGCAAGTTCAATTCCCCACTTCGCGACCCTTCCCGTAGCATCGCTGTTGTTGATAATGTCGGACAGTGGAGTCTTGCTCACCACTGTGATTGGGTGCTCCTCGAAGTAATGCCTCAGCTTCCGAGAAGCAAGGAATACTCCATAAGCTATATTTTGGTAGTGCGGGTAACACTACTTGGACTTCGTCAAGACCTTGCTCACATAGTAAACTGGTCGTTGAACTCCGTGCTCATAGCCTGGTTCCTTCCGCTCTACCACGACGACGATGATGATTACCCAGTTGGTTGCCGCCATGTAGATTAACAGGGGCTCTCCAGGCTCGGGTGCTACAAGGATGGGCGCTGATGAAAGAATCTCCTTGAGCTGCTTTAATGTTGTGTCTGCTTCGTCCGTCCACGTGAATTTGTCCACCTTCTTCAGCAACTTGTACAGCGGTAGAGCCTTCTCTCCAAGTCGGCTGACGAACTGACTAACTGCTGCAACACAACCTGTTAGCCGTTGAATGTCCTTTATTCATGTCGGACGGTTTATGTTTAAGATGGCCTTGATTTTCTCCGGGTTGACCTCGATTCCACGCTGGGAAACGATGAATCCTAACAATTTGCCGTCTGGAACCCCAAAGACACACTTCTTAGGGTTAAGCATCATGTTGTATTTCCGGAGATTATCAAAGGTTTCTTTTAAGTCGGAGATTAAGTCATTGGACTTTTTAGACATCACCGCGATATCGTCCACGTAGGCATGAACGTTCCGACCAATTTGGTCGTAAAGGCAATGTTGCATTGTCCGCTGGTAGGTAGCACCTGCGTTTTTCAGCCCAAAGGGCATCGTAACATAGCAAAACGTGCCGTATGGGGTAGTGAATGAACTGGCCAATTGGTCCGACTTCCTCATCTTGATCTGGTGTTATCCTGAGTATGCATCAAGAAAACACAAAAGTTTCGAGCCAGCCGTCGAGTCAATGACTTGGTCAATGTGAGGCAAAGCAAACGGATCTTTAGGGCAAGCCTTGTTCAAGCCAGTGTAATCAACGCACATTCTTAATTTTTTGGTTACCTTTTTGGGGACAAGTACAGGATTGGCCACCCATCGTGTGTGAAGGACTTCTCGGATAAATCTAGCCTTAAGTAACCTAGCTATCTCTTTGCCAATGGCGCATCTCTTCTCATCTCCGAAGCGTCGTAGAGGTTGTTTCACTGGTTTGCATTTTGGATCAATGTTTAAGCTGTGCTCGGCAAGTTCCCTAGGTACACCCTTCATGTCGGCAGGTTGCCAGGCAAAGATGTCCCTATTCTCATGGAGGAACTCGACGAGCGTGCTTTCCTATTTGGGATCCGGGTTCGTCCCAATGGCGGTGACCTTGGAGGCATCGCCTACCACAAGTTCCACCGTCTTGGTCTCGATGGAGGCCTTGAACGCAGGAGCAGAGTCGGAGATCTGCTTCTTCGATGCGGGCATCTCTAAGTAATCGACATGTCTCTGGATCTCTTTGAATTCTTCGCTGTAGAAGACAGCTTCCATGAAGGATGCTTCATTAATCTCGCAGTCCCTTGCCTTGGTAAAGCTTCCAGATACGGTGATGACACCGTTCGGTTTGGGTATATTGAGTTTGTTGTAGACAAAGCATGGCTTGGCCATGAACGTGTGGAATATGTCGCGGCCGAATATGACGTGGTACACGCTCTTGAAGGGGACCACCTCAAAGGTCATGCGCTCTTGGCGGTAATTATTAACATCGCCAAAGGCAACCTGAAGTGTGATGCACCCAAGGGACCGAGCCTCCTGACCAGGAACTACGCCATGGAAGATGGTATTGGTCTGCCTTAGGTTTGCCTCCGTCAAGTTCATCTTCTGCAGTGTATCCAGGTACATGATGTCGATGTTGCTTCCACTATCCACCATACACTTGGTGAACTCCACGCCATCAATCAAAGGGTTGATGACCATGGCGTATTGGTTCTCCGTAGGAATAAGGTCTCGGTGGTCCGTCCTGTCCCAAGTAATTGGAACCTCCGACCAGCGTAGGTACTAGGGGACTGGGGGTAGAGTAGCCATCAGGATCCTCATGGAGGTCTTCTGTTGTCGGACGATGGGCGTGCCAAGGAAAGTGTGGTAGACTGGCGCCTTCTTCATGAAGGGGTTCTTTCCCTTGTCGTCGCTCTTGGCGGCGTGCTTGGGGTCAACGTCCTCGTCCATGTCACTTGAATCCTTGGACTCCTCCTCCTTCTTCTTCCCTTCGCCCTTGCCTCGCGGTCTATTCTTCTGACTTTGTTTGTAGCCGGACTCCGGGTCTTCCATGAGATCGTTGACGAACTTGCAGTGTCGATTGGTATGGGTGGCCTTGCCGTTGACATCGAGGTGTACGAGGCACGGCATATCGCGGTACTCTTCATAGGTTTGGGGAACGCGGAGCGACGCCGAGGTAGTTTCACTTCCTCGTTGCTTCCCACGGACAGCTCCCCGTCCTCGGCCACGCTGTCCGCCATCACCTCGTCCTGCAAAAGTCATGGCGACCATGTCGGTAGATTGCTTTTCTTCTGGAGCGGTTTTCTGCTTTGTGTTGCTGTTCCTCCGAGCTTGAGTTGGAACGGCTGTTGCCGGCAAATATCCACGAGCATCGTCGTCGGCAGCTGCGAACTCACTAGCCAACTGAATCATCTGGTTCAAGTCAAGCTAGTGATTGTCCTGCAAGCGCTTCAGCTTATGTCGAAGCAACATGTCCCTTTCCAACCCATCGATGAAGGCGGCCATGGCGGTCTGAGCATGCACTCCTACGGAGGAATTCTTCATATCCAGCCAGCAGGAGAGGTAGGCGCGAGATGTCTCGTCTTTCTCTTGCACGCACCGATGTAGATCTCCAACTATACGGGGACGCTTGTACGTACCCTCGAAGTTCTTGGTGAACGCTTCTTGCATGTCCAACCAATTGCAGATGGATTTCTCCGGGAAGTCGTCAATCCATTAACGGGTTGTGCCTGCCAACATCAAAGGGAGGTACTTGACGACAACATTGGGGTTACCTCCGGCAATATCCACCGCGTTTCCGTAGTCCTGCAACCAAGTGGCTGGCTTGGCGGTGCCGTCATAGGTCTTGATGGTCTTGTCAATTCGGAAAACTTTGGGGTAAGTTGCGGACCGTATTGCAGGTCCAAAACAACATGGTCCTAGGTATGATCCTTCCCGGGCCTCGTGGATCTTATCGATCCATGAACGTGCATCGTACGGCTCCGGGTTCTTCTTATTTTTTTCAACAGGGGATGGGTTGCGTGAACGACGCGGGCCTCCTCCGCCATGGTGACTACTAGGTGAAGGCGGAGGCGGAGGTGGCAGTGGGTTAGCCTTTTTGCTGTTACCCTCCTGCGACGCCTCCCGCCTGTCACAGTTGCTTGTCGGACGCGGAGGGTTGTGGCATGACCTGCTCTTGTGTCCTTGGTTGCGCTCTCCGTCATGACGGGTCTGCTCCGTGTTGTCGCGAATGACGATGCCGCACTACCTTGGCGGGGGCATATCCGTATGATGGTGAGCCTTGGGATCTTCGCGATGTCGGGGTGATCGGGGCGGTGGCGATGGGCGATGAGGTCAGGCCTTTTCTCCATGGTCGGAGGATATGGGGATAGCATCCTTCCTATTGTGCGCATCCCTCTGTCTTCGTTCTGATGAACCCGTCTGAGACCCGACATCAAGAGGAGATCTGTCCCTTGGCGGCTTATGCTGGCTAGACTGGCAAAACACTGGGTCAGACTCAAGCCTGTGAGAGGTTGCCTTTTCCTGCTGTTTTACCGCCTTGGCCACTAGGTCATACACCTGTTCCACTGCCTCGGGCGATCTATCCTGCTCCAGAAGGGTCTTGGCGACGACGAGATTGAGGAGTGGGGTGGGCATCACCTGTTTGCCTTCACTGTCAATGTATGGCTTGGCCTGTGCCGGCTTTGAGGGAGCCCATCCTAGGTTTCGCCATACACCAGGATCGTTGATGATGCGAGCCAAAGCTTTCTTGGCCTTCTGTTGCTGCAGCAGAGTCTTGTAGTCGGCCTCCATTGCTCTAGCTTTCTCTATGGACTTCTGCGCGTTGACCAGATCTCGATCTAGCTTAGCGCCTTGCTCCGCGATGGCCTGCGCTTCCTCCAGCAGCTGTTGGCGCTTCTCGTCAAGCTGAGTCACGTTCCGGATATGAGCTACGGTCAGTGGCTCCACGAGGAGATTGTCGTAAATCACTCTATCAGCTGGAGTAACTTGGGAAGCAGCATACGTAGATGCCGGAGGCGGCAAGTTTACGGTGTTGTTGTTGCTCGGGCCGGTGCCGAGTTCCTGCGGCTGCTGCACTGGGTTAGGCGGAGGAGGCATGGCCTTTGCGCGATCATCGTCAGCAGCAATAAGTAGCCCCTTCCCCTTTTCTAGTGCTGTAGGCGGAGCTCGTCCGGGTTGATCTTCATCCATCACCGTCCCAATGGTGACGAACACCTCTCGAGACATGATGCAGTGTTGGCTTGCTCGTCGCGCGTGTACTCCTCCTCCATCTCCTGCATGGCTGAGTCTAGTTCCTCTAGACTAAAATTTATCTCCTCTGAGTCCGCACTTAAGTCGGCATATAGCGCGTCAATCACAGAGTCGGAGGGTTCCAGGACTTCCTCGATGACGAGGGGTGGAGGTGCAACAGCAGAGACGATGACTGGTGGTGGCGGCGCAGCTGCGACGATGGCGGTCGGAGGCGGTGGTGGCGGTGGCTGAATCGGAGGGGCCCCGTCAATGAGCGTAAGCGCTGTCTGAGCTGCCGCTTCAGCCTCAGCGTAGTTGTTGACGATGCTCACCATGCCTTCAAAGTTAAGGCGTCCTGACGCCTGCTGCCGTCTTAGAGAAAGCCGGAGAAGCGTGTTGTGGTCCAGTCCTTCCACAAAGTGATACATAGCATCATCATTGGGGTAGTGGGCCAGATCGGCTCGTATACGGAGCCACCTGGCCAGGTAATCGTGGGGGTTTTCACCTTCTCTCTGAACGCAACGCGCCAGATCGAAGATGGTAACCACGCTGACGAACTTGGATCTCTGCTGTCCAGACGCACGGGCGAAGCCGGCGGATCTGCAGTGATCTTCCACCTTTATATCCTGCACAGGGGGGGTTTGGGTGGGCTTTGAATTTTTCCGATCTTTGCCGGCAAACTCCGAAGAGAGATCCGACATATATCGTTCCGCGAACGTATCCTGCCCGTAGGCGGTCCGTGCGGGCCTTGATGCTCCTCCGACTCCCAGGGAACTAGTGCCCGAGTCGATTTCGCCAATGAAGAGGCGGATGTCTCCGATAGGAACGATCGAACACCGCGTAGGGTTCGTCTTCGCCGGGATCCAGAACTCGTCGGGAGGGACAATCGGAACGTTGTCGGAGAAGAGAACGCGACCGATGGCTACGGTTTCGCCGATTCCCGCGAAGATCTTGGTCCTCACCCGCTGAAGAGCCTAAAGCGCCTCTTGCCCCACGGTGGCGCCAACTGTCGTGGTATTGCCGACGAGTACGCCATGGAGGGGTCATCACAGTGCGTGTTTAGAGACGTGGGGGAAGGCGGACGGTTGACGGGTACGAGGTAACACAGCTTACCCAGGTTCAGATCCCACAATGGTGGCGAAATCCTACTCCTGCTATAAATCACTATAAGGGCAATACGCCGAGTTACAGAGATAGATTCGTTGTGCGAGGTTGTCTAAGTTATCATCTGAAGTTGTGCCCTAAAGGATCCCATAGGCCCGACTTATATAGTCGCCAGGTCCTAGGGTTACAGGGAAAAGTCCTAGCCGGACAGGTTACAGAGTCCTACACCGTCTATCACTAGTCTTGCGAGTCTTGCACTTCAAGACTCCGGTTACGTCGGTGACTCTAACCGTAGCCTTCCTTTATCCGACATGGGTCTTCCTTATGGATCCATCTAACTGGGTCGCCCAGCAGGTCATGGGTCATGCTACCAACTGTGGGTCATCCGAATCATCCGGATAGGAGACATGCTATGAGAATACCCATATAACATATCTCAACATTGACTAGGCCGTGGAAATAACATACACAGCCAAAATTTGTATTAAATGGTACTGAATCTTGTAGATATGGATATGTACCCGATATAAATTTATACCAATTAATTTTATTAACCATGTAGTAATGTACAAATAATCTCATTAAATGATAGCGCAGTTACCAAGTAATAATTAATTAGTCAAACCGGGTATAGTAGCAAACAATGGATACCCAGCTAATACCCGGTAAAAAAGATATATACTCATTAAAAAAGATATAGTACTCATTAAAAAAAGATATACTCATTAATAACTAATAAATCACTGATATACTACGTTGGACTAGTTCTGCCATGTCCTAGCGATCTATTTAAGTGCCCCTAGTTCAGTTGCCATGAACCTTCACCACACCATAACAGTCTCCTCTGCTGATCCGATAGATCTCAAGATTGTAATTCAAAGCCCGCCAGAAACCCCAAACCAGCAACCATGAGGACGAGCCTTCTCCTCATCATCGGCTTTGTCGCCATCATTTGCGCCGTCGCGATGCCCGCCACGGCTACTTGGACTCCCGTCCCGGACTCCAGAGATCAGAAGTACCAGAGTCTTGGGAGGTGGGCGACGGATGAGCATAACAAGCAGGCGCATGACACGATCTTTTTAGTGCTTGCGTATGATGTCAAGAAGCAAGACTTGGACATTCAGCTGGAATTTTTCGGATGGCGCTCCAGCAGCGACACGAAAGGCATATTCAGGACGGTGGTGCGCACAGATACGGCGGGCAAAGCTGTCAAGCTCATCTCATTCGAGCAAGTGTACAATTAATCTGTGATTCCGGCAGCTGGCCGGTAGGATTATATCCGACGACGTTGTGTTTCCATGTATTTGTAACTCCGATGATCATAATAAGAAACATTGATCAAGCATTTTTTTTCTGTGCATAGGCTTGTATCTCGATCTCGGGACTACTGCCTTTAAGTGATGGACATTAACTTTAAGTAGGAGCATTCTTATGGACCCAGGTGTCCAAGAAACTGAGATGCTCAATGGCCACCACCGGCCTGCCGATATGTAAGAAGAACACGATTTGGACGTCCAGTTTTTACTGGTTTTTACTGCTCGATGTAAATGCAAGAGGGAGATAGCACGGCAACGGCAAGCAGTAAGCTTTGCTTGCCACCGGAGGCAGCAGATTGGGTATCTGTTCATAAACCGAAGAGCTCTGAACGACTGCCAGCGAGCAGGCCAGATTTTTTCTACAATGATTTGGAGAGTGCGAGGATAATGGATTTTGATAGAGCCTATGCATATCTCGCGTCTCTTCGCGTTAGTGCCACTGACCCTCTTAGATAGCAAAACGATCACAATGGAAGAAAACACAAGGGCTTTGCCCCTACAAATTTTTCCATATAACATCGTCGCAGTATCTAAAGATGTAATTGGTGAGACCCCTAGGAGGCACCACAGCGTTCAGCACGTCCTGGCCGTCGAATCGCGGTCTTGGGAGCATCTCAGCCGTCCATTTCGCGCTAGTCCAAGCCATGTAACAACGCTGATCTACCCGCCTGCAGCTGCGCATGGGTCCTTCATTTGGCTGGTCCGCATTGTCAGTGACCTAGGCTGGTTTTGGGGTGGAGCATATGGTGGGTGCGGGTTGTCTGGACAGGGGCAGTGGCTCCACGCGCGGCGCTTGGGCGTGCAAAGAGGCCCGGTCAAAAAGCATCCAAACCCTAACCTCCACGATTGGACAATCCCACGACCTCCTCCTCCTCTCCCAATCCCCCTTCAGCCGCCGCTACTGCCTCCGCCGTTCCTCTCCCTGAGCTGAAGGCGTCGCTCCCTCCTCGGTCGTTCTCCAGTCCTCCCAACTTCCCAATCCCCGCGCTTGCTCCCTGCCCAATCCCCTCCATCATCGAGTTCTCTCTCTCCTCCCTCGCATCAGCAGCAGGTGAGCCCGTGTGTGGTGCTGGAGCTGCACAAGGTATTTGTGCCAAGCTCTAGAGGACGTCGCCGGCGCTGGGGAGGAGGTTGGTGGAGATCTTCATCGCATGCAACCGTCCCGTTGCATCTGGTAGGAGGAGGGCGAGAAGCAGCAGCTCCATGTGCGTAGAGGATGATGCACGGGAGGGGACATGGCGTATGGAGCCTCCTCCACCAATCCTCTCAATAGCTCCATCGCTCCCCGGGGAAATGAAACCCCCAATCCCCTCGATCGCTCCACCGGGGAAATGAAACACCCAATCCCCTCCATCGCTCCTCCCCAATCCTCTCATCTTCTCTCTCCCTCAATCCCCATCCCATCTTGAGCACGCCGGCCGCCGCTCACACGCTGCCTCTAGCCATCGAGCCCTCTCCTTCCTCCTCGCTCATACCGCCTCCACATCCCCTGATCGCTCGACTCTCTCCCCTCCCGAGCTATGCCTCCATACCCGAGCTCGCGAGATCGGGGGCGTGGAGGAGTGCGCGGCGGCCCAGGAGGAGCAGATTCGTCGTCGCCGTGCTTGCCACAAGTGGGGCGTCTGTGTCCGAGATGGCTCCCAAGATCGCCATCAGTTACTGGTGGTCGGGCCCTAGAGTGCCCACGGTCGCGGTGGTGCAAGGAGGTGGAGAATAACATCACAGGTGAGGTTTTGATGCACAGTTTTGTTCTTTCTTTTTTTCCCAACTCCATGCTCCAGTTTATGTCATATGCATCAGATGCGTCTGCTTTTGTAGGATTCACGATGGATCTCGATGCCTGGCCAGCCCGTCATCATCATAAGGAGAGGACTAATGTAGTTAGATAGATGTCCCAAGGTTAGATGCTGCAGTAGTATCTGTCTACCATGTGGTCAGTGCTTATCAAATAGATGGTCTCCCCCATGTTCATGTTCTAGCCAAGGAAGGCAGCATGGAAGGAGATTGAACCAGACATTAATTGGTTTTGGATTTAATAAATGAGTTCTGTTCATTTTATTTCCCAAAACGATTTCAATTTGTTGTGCTGATTGCAGAAGCTATTTGTTTGGTATGGTGAAGTGCTCATTATATAAACTAAAACAGCATACCTTGCATCTAATTTTGTCATCGACACAAGAAGCCACTCATTTTCTGATTACAACTTTGCAAATGTTTTGGTGTGTCCACGGATGCTTGGGTTTGGATGGCGACACTAGCAGCAAGAATAACCAACAATGGTGTACAAGGTTGTATGTTCCTTCTAATTCGTATGCTGATTATTCGGGTTTTTTTTCTAGACAAAAAATGCATACTGTGATTTCGAGAGCATCTAGGATAGTTTCATATCCGGGTTGTTTTTATGATCCTTAGGTTCTACCATCTCTTTTGCAGGACACGGTAGTGATTGAGGTCGAATGCTTGGGTTTGGATGGCGACACTAGCAGCAAGAATAAGCAACAATGGTGTACAAGGTTGTATGTTCTTTCTAATTTGGTCATGGTGTACGGGAGGTACAAGGTTGTATAAGCAACAGTAGGTACATGATGCAATTTTGTCGGATTAGATGTCCCTAGATTTTACTTAAATAAGTAAATAAGTAGACGATTGTTCTTACATATACTAAACCATCATTTAGGGTTGATCTTTCCGTAGCCCCTATATAATATGGCTTCAGTAACCAAGCATGATGGATCTAAACCATTACAGCTTATACATGTATGAGTGAAATTGATGGCTTCAGTACTGAATCAGTTCGTATTTTTCTCTGAGCTTATAGTCTTTACCTTTTGTACATTACCGGCACCAGAGCTTATAGTCTTTACCTTTTGTACATTATCGGCACCAGTACAAAAATAGTTGGCCCATGCTCCTACTGCCAAGGTTTGATTTCGCATATGGTGATGATGCAGGCTGAGTGATGGTGAAAATATTTTCTGGACAGTGGCCACGCTTGGCTCCTTCAAGATCTACCTCCGCTATAAAAAGATGATCATCATCCCTCATGATTGTTTTCGTTAGTACAGATGTGAAGAAATCTTATATTGCTTCTTTGGTTTGCCTTACAATAGTTTGGATGTGCTCATTGCTACAGGTTTTCTATAAGTCACATGCACCAGGTTTCTACTACATAGCACGTGTTCCTGAGGCTGAACATGGTAAGTAATAAAACAAGAGGAGTCTTCTTTTTTATAGCAGAATGAACTTATTTAAGAAGCTTTAAAATGTTTGGATTGATTCTCAAGGTATCGAGTTGATCAGCCTCCATGCATGAAGACTCGTGCTATGCATAGATGGACGATCCAATACCATAACAGAATCATCATTTGGTCTTTGCATGGGAGAATCGACAACAACAGATTACATAAAAGGCCGCTCTGAAACAAACTGATGATGTTGAGGCAAGTGAGGACTATATCTCATTAGCAATTCATTGGCTAGACATGTAGTATCATTTCTATCAACATATGTTAGTAGTCTATATTCCTTTAAAAAATATTGTGCTCCTGTTGTTTTACGCCGCTACAGCAGGACAAGACTCGGGGATGTATCCAACTGTATATTAAGTAACAGTAAAATGGAACCACCAGGACTCTCTCACAGCGATTTGACGTTCCTAGCTGTCCGATCATGGTCTTGAACGTCGTAGATCATCCAGTCGTCATGTTGAACGGCGCTGCTTCATTTTTTTTTGACCGTATCCAGCTAGTGTCACGGCCCTGCAAACGTAGCTGGGCTGCTTCTCCGGAAACTGACTTGGACGCCTTCCAGTTAACCGGGCCAAAACCACATGAAAAGCGCAACAAATTTTGGATGGGCCTATGCGGTTTGGT
This sequence comes from Avena longiglumis, assembly GCA_030063025.1. Taxonomy (NCBI): domain Eukaryota; kingdom Viridiplantae; phylum Streptophyta; class Magnoliopsida; order Poales; family Poaceae; genus Avena; species Avena longiglumis. The sequence goes on from CP125975.1 coordinate 518,737,863, forward strand.
CAGCTTAGTTCCTGCTCGTTAACTTTCCTTGCAACTGTCGTCCATTAGGGAAAGCGGAGCGATCGCAGAGGAAGGCCATCCTGGCGCCGCCACCATTATAATGCGATTAATGCCGTAGAAGACGAGTCGTCTTCCGTTCCGTTTCTCTCCAATGGTGGCGATGGACGACCGTTTCATGCCTGCACATCTCCTCTCCCAGTTCCTCATATAAGATGCGACGTCGACCTCCATTTTTCCTCACGCTCTTCACTTGGGGTAATCTCGCATTTGCCAGTTGCCCTTCTTACTCCATCTACTGAGATTGCTGTTATTTGTTTCAGGAGACACATCTGGCGGCCATGATCTCCACTCGATAGCGACCCATCCGGCGACACTCAACTTCCAGCGTCTAGGACTAGGGATGGCGACGGCGGGCGGTCACACTTCCATCAGGCCGCCATGATGCTCCGGTAACTCCGGCCTGCCGGTAAGCTTCTGCGCAACACCCCTAAATAAGAAGTGCGACAGGCCCACAATGCTTCTTCCATGCTCCAGGGATGTATATCACTGCAGCGACCTGTTCGACAGGTCCTGCCAGATTACTCGCCCTTATTAATTCGTCTGGTACTAGAGTCCATCTTTGTCAGTTGTCACGGTAGCGGAGAAGAAGGCCACAATGCTGGCGGCGGGGCATGGCGCACCAGGCGGCGACTAGTGGGCCGGCCGTTTTCTGCATGCGGATGGCAGGTGCGTCCCATTCTGGTGCTCTACTCCTGTTAAATGCGATGGTGCCGCACGAGTTGGAACAATGCATCTGAAAGTGTGTCTTGTTGAGTACGGATGCATGAACCGAGCTTTCAATTATACGGTGATTATTGATGACTGGTAGGATAAGCAAATTGTGTGCTTGTTATCCAGATGATGCCTATGCAGTTATCAGTTGTCATGTCTACCCAATTTGAGAACAAATGCAGGCTTTACACACCATGAATGCGATTCTTGGTTTCCGCTCCTCTGCCCATTTTGTGAAGTTATTCCAAATTTTCTTATTGACATGTTGTGTGTCAATGTCTCTTTAATGAAAAAAAAGGTACAACTGATGTAATCCTATGCATGTTTTATTCATGCGTCTTTCTCTTGTAATTGGTCGGTGCATCCAAGATTTGCACTCATCGATCATTGAAATTCCTTCATCTGCATGGCTTTCTTATACTCCCGCCGGCCAATATTAATTGGCACTCTAAATTACAGGCCCAATAAATATCCATGTAGCCGTTGTATTCAGGTGTCCATAGAGTACTTCCTCTGTTAGGGATTATAAGTCCTATGGACCATTTTGATAGGATTAAGAAAAGCAATAGCTCATCCTCTTGATTCCTACATGCACCAATAGTTATACATGCATGATAGAAGAGAAAGAAAAAGAAGACCATGCATTGGATGAAAGAAGGTAATAAAAAAGAAAGAACTTGTAATTCCTAACATTTTAAAAAAGCTCATAGGCCTTATAATCCCTAACGGAGGGAGTACCACCCATGTAAGTCTCTTGATAGCAATGGTTCAGAAAATATAGTATGACTTTATAAGCTAGCTTGCTCAGATTTTGTGGATCTTTATTTCTGCATTTTTAATGTATGCTCGAATACAGTGTTGTTTTTACCATTTTAGTTGACCGTTACATCCAAACAAAGTAAGTAAAACGAAATATCACCGCAAATAATTTAGGCTCATGCATCCGACTGAAGTGTGACATGGGACTGGTTATAAGTGGTTGTCCAATTTTAGTGAATCTATTTTATATTTCACCAAGGCTATGTATTAAACAATGATGATGTGTCCAATCTGCCATGTGTACACCCATTGAGATTTTCTTATGTATTCGTACCATCCGCTTTGTCCATATGTTCTTACGTATCCATTGTTATTCTCCTTGAAGTGTGAGCCTTACATTCTTTATAAATAGCCAACCAAAGCCCTATTTTTTTTCACTTTGCCAAACATCATAACATGCCATTGTCTTCAGCCAGCAAGATGAAAAAAACATGTAACCAAAGGTACTGGAATCTGCATCCCGTGGAACGTTTAGCGAAAGCCGGTTGTTCTAGCTTAGCCGTTGACACAAACCTCTCGATCCGTTTTAAAGCCCTGGTCGTGCTTGCGGCTTCTTGAAGCTGTGTGGCGCACCAATAATTCCTCGCCGGTGTCCGAGACGGCGGATCCGGGTGTAGATCTTGAAGATGCTGAGGTTGCTGAACAGGGCGCTGGCTTCGATGGCGCAGGATGGAGGTGCTCCGGGGATGAGCTTCGTCTACTTCCCGGCAGCAGGGGAGCTCCTCCCGATCCAAGGTTCAAGCGGAGGAGTAGCGGCAGCGCGCCGGCGATACGTCTTGGTCATCGTCTTCGGCAGTCCATAGGGACTTTTGTGTAATTTTTTCTTTGGTGTGGACTTTTATGTAAGGACCTTGTTCTAAATATCAGCTCCTTTTTCGCAAAAAAAAAAACAAGACAAAACATTCACATGTCTTAATTCTTTTCATTCACTAAAGGTGGAACTATCCATATGTTTCTATACAATATCTATCTTTTCTTTAAATATGGGCGGGCGCGGCAACGCGCGTCTTCATGATCTAGTTAGGTACTATAGCAGGGATATAGCTGGGTAATTAACTTGTGTCCTGGATCTTGGTTCCTGTATATTAGTGTCTACCTATGTTGTGTCTTTGTTTGATGGAATATGGTCCCTTTTTATTGGAAATTAAAAGGTACTGATTAGTCTATTTGATGTTTTTCCTCTTATTATAAATAAGTTAACAACCTGAAATGGTATATTGTGTGGGTGGTCACTGAATTTCTTTTTAAGGTACTCCCTTTTTTGTTTTACAAATATATAGCAGATAAAGTGTTGATACATGCAACTTGGTTTTTTGAGTTAAGCTTACTAATTAGTCTCCAGCCACTCCTGAATAAGTATCAAGTTCCTAGAAAAAATTCCTTAGTGATTTTTCCTGCCAATTATATGCGTTAGTTGCAAAAGTAACAACGCTATTCATATTTCATATGGTGACGAAAATTTATGAATATCATTTGGCTCACGAAAATTCAACTTGCTTAGTACGTACTGTTGTGCCACATATATTCACATTTCATCTCACTTTGTCCTATGGCTCATAGTAGACCCTGACCCTCTTTCTAATAATTTTTTTTTGTTTTTAGACTGAGGTACTATATTTACTTTGCACTCAGCTTTTGGTGAGCATTGCTTTGATTAACGTACTCTCTTCTATATGAAATTTCAATATATATTTTTTGCATACATAGATGGTTTTGATTGCCTGATGCACTTTTCATTCTAAATAAGAACTCGTGAATGTTCAGCCCCTTTGTCCGCATCCCTGGCGCCTTCGCTGTCAGCGCTGTAGCCAGCATCCATGATTTCGTCGCCGTCGTTGCGCCGACCAGGTGCCTCCACCTCTCTTTCTCCAAAAGACCAAGCTTCGATGGCATCTGGCGAGTGGGTACACTGATTCGTCAGCTTATTTGGTCTCATACCTCATATTTTCCGACCTACCTCAGTGTTCTCCTGCTTAGTACTACTCTTTTCATGGAATAACAGGTTAACTCATTTGTTCTTTTCCATTTTTGGGTTGGTGTTCATGGTTTGTGCCCACAGTTGGTAAGGAATCCATTGGTGCATGCCCTACAGAGAAGAGTCGTTTAGAACTACTGTATTTCTTGGTTTTACGTTTTATCATATGCTCTCATTCAGACAGTACCTAGATACCACCATCGACCAAATCCACAGATACCACTGACGGAGAGGCCTTTGTTCTTCTTGAAGAGGACTTTGCTGCCCTTTGTAAGCCCAGCAACAGCCTTATCTTTCTAAGAAATTATTGCAGGCAGATCTACCTCCAGATTGGAGAACTTGACGCCATGGTGTGCAAAGAAGCCTTTGCCTCATGGTACATATGTGACGAATGCAGAAGAGTCTGGTTCACGTGACATATTTTGGCTTCCTCCTAGGTCCCTTAAGGTGCCGCATGTGTAATTTATAGGAGCCCTTTGCCTGGTCGCCCTGCACTGCCCTCACACGGCGTTATGTTCGGCCCTGGTTCGTCAAGGTGAAGGAGGATGATGGCGACTTGGTTGCCCGATTTGTAAATGAGGTATGTAATGTTGTTTCTCTATATCGCTCCATGCAAAGTTCAGTACTTCTGTTTCTAGAAGAATCTATAGATAAGGAAGATATAAAGTATATGTGGAAGTCAAATTTAAATTTGCACCAAGCAAAGGGAAAATCCTAATGCCTCTTATAGCAACCATTTAGATAAATTTGCTTCAAGATTCAGAGTTCCTTATTTACTAAAGAATCAAACTCTAAAACCCGCAAGAAAAACTTTGTGTAGAAAAATTACATATTATCACGGTTTACAAGCAACATTAAAAATTGAACTTGGTGTTATGTAATCTCCCACTAGCATGGTGTTTAGCAATCTCCCACTAGCTTGGTGTTATGTAATCTCCCACTAGCATGGTGTTTAGCAATCTCCCACTAGCATGGTGTTTAAGTTATCGCAAACTGAACTTGCTATTTTTTTATGGTTTTAGAACATCCATGGTGGAAATAAGAAGGCACCATGTAACACCAAATGTCTCCATGTAACTATAGATGTTATTTATTTTATTCACTAGAGGAAAAAGGGCTATCCGTTCGCGACCCCTCGGAGCATTAGTCCCGGTTGCGCCACCAACCGGGACTAATGCTGGCACGCGTCCCGGTTGGAGCGGGCACGGGGCCAGGGGACATGGGTCCCGGTTGGTAAGGGGGCATGCGTCCCGGTTGGAGCCACCAACCGGGACTAAAGGTTTGGCCACAGCCACGTGGCGTGGCACGCACCTTTAGTCCCGGTTGCTGGCTCCAACCGGGACTAAAGCCCTCTATAACTGCACCGCCCCAGCCCCCTCTGCCTCCACTCTGTTTTTTTCAATGGTGGAAGGTGTGAGGGGGTGTGCTAGTTTTTTCTCATGCATGCATTGAAGGTGTTTGTTGAAATGTTTGAGTGAATAATCCCGTTGAATTTCTCATAGAACAAAAATATAGAAGGTGTCCGAGACGCACTTGAGCTTTCTCCTCTTTATTTCCCTCGATCGAGGTTAGCAATCTTATCTTTTCTAGGTCATTGATACAATTCATGTGTCGGTGTGAATTGGTTATTTCACTATTTATGATGTCCTGTTTTTTGATAAACTTACTTATATGATGCAGATGAACGGTCGAATGGATGTACGGTAACGGCGGGTAGCCGGGTATATCAAAGGTGTGGATAAATTTATCGATGTGGCTACGGCAAACAAAGAGAATGGATTTATACGTTGTCCATGTGTTCAATGTCGGAACAACAAGGAGTACTCTGCCTCGAAAATCATTCGCGGCCACCGGATTATGAAAGGTTTCATGCCCAACTATAATTGCTGGACCAAGCACGGGAAACAGGGGTTATGATGGAAGATGGTGAAGAAGAAGATGATGATAACAACTATCATCATATGTTTCCTGAATACTGATACCGCAATGGAAGACAATGGAGAGGAAAGAGGTGAAAACGGGCATCGGATGAGCCGGTGATGAACTTGGTAGGGTCATTTCGATGCAAAGCGAGACGTGAAATGAAAATGAGAAGTTGAAGTTAGAGGGCATGTTAGAAGATCACAAGAAATTGTTGTACCCAAATTGTGAAGATGGCAGCACAAAGCTCGGTACCACACTGGAATTGTTGCGATGGAAGGCAGAGTGTGGTCTAACTGACTCCTCATTTGAAAAGATGCTGAAAATAATGAAGCCGAAGTTTCCAAAACATAACGAACTTTCCGAGAGTACCTACGAAGCAAAGAAGACTCTCTGTCCTCTGGGATTAGATGTGCAAAAGATGCATGCATGCATTAATGATTGCAACCTCTACCGCGGTAAGGAGTATGAGAATTTAGATAAATGCCCGGTATGCAACGCGTTGCGGTATAAGATCAGACGAGATGACCCTGGTGATGTTGAGGGAGAGCCCCTCCGGAAGAGGGTTCCTGCTAAGGTTATGTGATATGCTCCTATAATACCAAGGTTGAAACGCATGTTCAGAAACAAAGAGCATGCCAGGTTGTTGCGATGGCACAAAGAAGACCGTAAGAAAGACGGGAAGTTGAGACACCTGCGATGGGTCACGTGGAGAAAAATCGAGAGAGACTTCCCGGACTTTGCGGTGACGCAAGGAACTTATGGTTTGGTCTAAGTACGGATGGCATGAATCCTTTGGGAGCAAAGCTGCGATCACAGCACTGGCCCGGACTCTATGTATCTATAACCTGCCTCCTTGGTTGTGCATGAAGCGTAAGTCCATTATGATGCCAGTGCTCATCCAAGGCCCGAAGCAACCGGGCAACGACATTGATGTGTACCTTAGGCCATTAGTTGAAGAACTCTTACAGTTGTGGGGCAAACCAGGTGTGCGTGGGATGAGAACAAACAGAGCCATTTAATCTACGAGGGTTGTTATTCGTAACCATCAATGATTGGCTCGCTCTTAGTAACCTTCGTGATGCACAAACAAAGGATATAAGGCATGCACCCACTGTTTAGATAAGACCGAAGGTACATATTTGCATAAATGCAAGAAGGTTGTGTACCTGCAAATCGACGATTTCTTCCGACCAATCATCCGTAAGAAAGAAAGGCAAGCATTTCAAAGGTGAGGCGATCACGGAAGAAGCTGAACTCCTACTGGTGATGATGTATTTGGTATGGTCAAGGACATAGAAGTAATCTTTGGAAAGGGTCCGGCGGTCAATCGGTTCAACGACGTCGCTACAGGACACGCACCCATGTGGAAGAAGAAATCTATATTTTGGGAGCTGCCATATTGGAAAGTCCTGCGTGTCCGCTCTTCAATCGACGTGATGCACGTGACGAAGAATCTCTGCGTGAACCTGCTAGGATTCCTAGGCGTGTATGGGAAGACAAAAGATACACCTGAAGCACGGGAGGACCAACAAATTATGAAAGACCCAAAGAATATGCATATAGATAACAAGACGGATAAAGGGCGTCACTTAAGTCGTGCCAGCTATGCTCTTACCAAAGCAGAGAAGGAAATCTTTTTTGAAGTCCTTTACAGTATCAAGGTGCCGTCGGTCTTCTCATCTAATATAAAGGGGATAATAAATATGGCAGAGAAAAAGTTCCAAAAACCTGAAGTCTCATGACTGTCACATGATTATGACGCAGTTGCTTCCGATTGCATTGAGGGGGCTTCTACCGGAAAATGTTCGAGTACCCATTGTGAAGCTGTGTGCATTCCTCAATGCAATATCTCAGAAGGTAATCAATCCAGATATTCTGCCAAGGTTACAGAAGGATGTGGTACAATGTCTTGTTAGTTTTGAATTGGTGTTCCCACCATCCTTCTTCAATATTATGACGCATCTCCTGGTTCATCTAGTGGAAGAGATTGCCATTCTCGGTCCGGTATTTCTGCACAATATGTTCCCCTTTGAGAGGTTCATGGGAGTCTTAAAGAAATATGTTCATAACCGTGCTAGACTGAAGGAAGCATCTCAAGGGATATGGAGCAGAGGAGGTCATTGAGTTTTGTGTTGACTTTATTCGACCTTAAGCCGATTGGTGTTTCGACTCGCGGCATGAGGGAAGACTAAGTGGAAAAGGCACGCTGGGAAAGAAAGCAATGATATGTAGGGACGGGATTCTTTCACTAAAGCACACTACGATTCTATATAATTCCACCTTGGCAGCTCCGTATATCGAGGAACACAAGAATATTGTACGCTCAAAACCGGGAAGCTTTGAATCATGGATTCAGATGAACACATGAAGTCTTTCGGTGGTTGGATGCGGACACATCTCTTGAATGACACCACTGTTGGAGATCGGCTATACTTGTTGGCGCGTCACCATCTTCTCTTGTATTGAATTTCCAAAGTGCGAAATAAATGGTAATACATTCTACACAATCGCCCAAGATAAAAAGAGCACCAACCAAAATAGTGGTGTCGCTTTGATGCAATAGACGAGAATGGACAAAAGGACACATATTATGGTTACATAGAGGAGATATGGGAACTAGACTATGGAGTCTCTTTTAAGGTCCCTTTGTTTCACTGCAAATGGGTCAACTGAATGGGGAAGGGTAAAGATAGACCAGTTATGCGGAATGACAGTGGATCTCAACAATCTTGGTTATAGAGATGAACCATTCGTCCTAGCCAATGATGTGTCTCAGGTTTTCTATGTGAAGGACATGTCCTCCAGACCGAAAAAAAGAAAAAATATGCAAACGAATACATCATATGATGAGCCAAAGCGTCACATAGTTCTTTCAGGGAAAAGAAACATCGTGGGAATCGAGGACAAGATGGACATGTCAAGATTATAATAAGTTTTATGAAATTCCGCCCTTCACAAGGTGAAACCGGCCCAAGCATTACGGTGAGTAAAGAAGATGCTCCATGGTTACGTCTGAAGCGGTCATAAGGAATGACATATGCCAAGAAGTTCATGCTCATATTATGTAACTCTAGTTCATGTCTTTCGCGGTTTGTGGCTTGACCAAGGATATCTTTCATGTTTGTGGCCTTTAGTCCCGGTTTTGTAGTCTCAGTTTTTAATATTAATAAATGTCTTGAGTGCTAGTCCCGTTTTGTGGCTGGACCGAGAGTGCCTCTATGACCAGTTTCTTGGAGATGCCGTAGGACTGGGCTCCGTCGGCATCTCCCTAAAACTGGTCGTAGTGGTGTCCCTGCTCTCGAAAACCATCTTGCAGCTTGTAACTTCACTAACTATATCAATACGCCTCGGAGCTAACTAATTTCACATATTAGGGAGTGCCTCTATGACCAGTTTCTCGGAGATGCCGGAGGACTGGGCTCCGTCGCATCTCCACACTGGCGCAGTGGTGTCCCTACTCTCGAAAACCATCTTGCAGCTTGTAACTTCACTAACTAGATCAATACGCCTCGAGCTAACTAATTTCACATATTAGGAGTGCCTCTATGACCGTTTCTCGGAGATGCGGAGGACTGGGCTCCGTCGCATCTCCTCGAACTGGCAGATGGTGTCCTGCTCTCGAAAACCATCTTGCAGCTTGTAACTTCACTAAGTAGATCAATGCCTCGGAGCTAACTAATTTCACATATTAGGAGTGCCTCTATGACCAGTTCTCGGAGATGCGGAGGAGGCTCGCTCGGCATCTCCCTTAAACTGGACGTAGTGGTGTCCCTGCTCTCTAAAACCATCTTGGAGATGCCTCAAACTGGCTGGAGGACTGGACTCACAAGGATGCATATTTATAGTACAAGCAGCTCGGCATAATGTCGACACTCACGACATAATGTCGACACTCACCCCTATTATTAGTGTTGACTCATCTTTAGTCTCGGTTGGTGTCTCCAACCGGTACTCAAGGTTCATCTTTAGTCCCGGTTGGTGACACCATCCGGGACAAGGTACAAGCCGCACGACATAATGTCGACACTCACCCCTATTATTAGTGTTGCCTGGTCCACTCTGCCACAATCCCTTCAGTCGCGGTTGGTTTCTCCAACCGGGACTAAATATGAACCCTCTCTTTATATAGGCATTTCACTCTATTTATTAGGTAACACTTAAGACATTTATTAATATTAAAAACCGGGACAAACCGGGACTAGCTAACACTCAGGACTAAAGCCGTCCCCTTTAGTCATAATCATGCCTAGTCCTATAGTACGCAGCTTCAGGGTCTTCATCGTCGTTGTCATCATCATCGTCATCGTCACCTGCCACTTCGGGGATCCTCAGCCCATCCATGGCATATACCAGGGGCCATTCCAGCCTCGGATTCACGGAAGGTGGGAGAGGGTCTCTGAAGGCGATGCCGCTACCGGACGATTAATGGGCCTGTGGCGGGTGGACTCGTGGGCACCGTGGCGAGATGGTCTCCCCGGCGATGTAGCGCATCACTTTGATGATAATGCGGTTCGCCCACCATGCGATGGCGGCCGTTGTGGTTCACCGGTGGGCCATCACCCTCGTACTGGCGAGCTCCCTTTCCGCCTATTAGCGAAGAAGGCATTCCAGTGTCGAGTTGTCGGGATCCCACTGGGATCCATCCGCTGCTCGGCGTGAGCTCGTGGTAGAAGTGGTTTGTGATGGCGCTGGCGTGCGGAACCTTGAGGGCAGAGGGACAGAACCCCTCCGGCGCTCGGCATCCGGCGGGCGGCGGTGGCGGCGTACAAGGGTAGTTGGAGGCGCACAGCGCCTCGGTCTCCTCGAGGGTCAGAATGGACCAGTAGGCGTTGTCCATTATTCTAAGAGAGGAAGGTGTGGATGTGTGGATAGCCATGACACGATCATCCTAAATATAGAGGGAAAGGGCGGGAAAACTTGGCGTGAAGCTTTGGGAAATGGCGGGAAATATCTTTAGTCCCGGTTAGTGACTACATCCGGGACTAAAAGCTCTAGTAGAAAGGAAAGGGCGGGAAAACTTGGTGGGAAGAGGTGGGAAATGGCGGAAAATATTTTTAGTCCCGGTTTGTGACTACATCCGGGACTAAATGTGTGCCGAACAATGATCATGTTTCGAAAAAACCTTCACAAAATGACCTATCATGTTTGAGGTTTCATGGCTTTCGGTCCAAATGACCGATGTTATGTGCTGAATCACGGCATAGTTTGTGATGTTGTGCCCATATTATGCATGTGTGTGTACATTGGTATGGAGAACAATGTTGCAGGAGGAAGTTCTCCTGTTTGTCGCACGGAAAAGCCCTTTTCCATTTTCCGAGCTCAAAAAACGGGTCGTTTTGTGAAGTAACCACCAAAATGTCGTTTCACAATGCTACCGTCCCATTTTCCTAAAATACTAGACCACCTTACATGGACTATCTCCCAACCGGTACATCTCAAACCTTTTCGTCCATCCCGGGTAAAAAGGACAAATGTCTGCCGAATCGGTAGGAAGTGGGTCCGGTTTGTACTACAGGTACATGATCTATCGCCCGTGATTTTTTGAATAAATCATTTTTAGACTCACAATATGTGGTTTCTTCAGAGATCCAATGCAAGTTCTAACGATGCTCGTCCCCTATCTTCATGCACACCGGTTCGACCATAGTTAGAAATTCGATAATTCAAAGCAGGCATAATAAATTCAAAAAATCCGAACAATGAAAATCCTTCGCTTGGCGTCATATTTTGTTACATAGTTGAAAGGAAAAATACCAGCCTTGGTATATTGATCATGTTTTGAAAGAACCTTCACAAAATTACCTATCATGTTCGTGGTTTCCTGGCTTTTGGTTTAAATGACCGATGTTATGTCTTGAATCACGGCATAGTTTGTGATGTTGTGCCCATATTATGCATTTGTGTGGACATTGGTATGGAGAACAATGTTGCCGGAGGAAGTTTTCCTTTTTGTCGCACGGAAAAGCCCTTTTCCATTTTCCGAGCGCAAAAAACGGGTCGTTTTGTGAAGTAACCACCAAAATGCCGTTTCACAATGCTACCGTCCCATTTTCCTAAAATACTAGACCACCTTACATGGACTATCTCCCAACCGGTACATCTCAAACCTTTTCGTCCATCCCGGGTAAAAAGGACAAATGTCTGCCGAATCGGTAGGAAGTGGGTCCGGTTTGTACTACAGGTACATGATCTATCGCCCGTGATTTTTTGAAAAAATCATTTTTAGACTCACAATATGTGGTTTCTTCAGAGATCCAATGCAAGTTCTAACGATGCTCGTCCCCTATCTTCATTTTAAAAGGTTACATTAATTATTTTTTAAAAATAGAAAATGGTTTTGGATTATTTATTCAAATCCATACACTTCTTATGTTTAAAGTTTTTCTAAATTCCAAATTAATATTCAAAAATATAAGTTAATTCATTTTAAAAGGTTACATTAATTATTTTTTAAAAATAGAAAATGGTTTTGGATTATTTATTCAAATCCATACACTTCTTATGTTTAAAGTTTTTCTAAATTCCAAATTAATATTCAAAAATATAAGTTAATTCATTTTAAAAGGTTACATTAATTATTTTTTAGAAATAGAAAATGGTTTTGGATTATTTATTCAAATCCATACACTTCTTATGTTTAAAGTTTTTCTAAATTCCAAATTAATATTCAAAAATATAAGTTAATTCATTTTAAAAGGTTACATTAATTATTTTTTGAAATAGAAAATGGTTTTGGATTATTTATTCAAATCCATACACTTCTTATGTTTAAAGTTTTTCTAAATTCCAAATTGATATTAAAAAAATATAAGTTAATTCATTTTTAGTTGTAAATGGTTCATATTTTAAATGGTTACATTAATTTTTTTTATAACAGAAAATGGTTTTGGATTATTTATTCAAATCCATACACTTCTTATGTTTAAAGTTTTTCTAAATTCCAAATTAATATTCAAAAATATAAGTTAATTCATTTTAAAAGGTTACATTAATTATTTTTTAGAAATAGAAAATGGTTTTGGATTATTTATTCAAATCCATACACTTCTTATGTTTAAAGTTTTTCTAAATTCCAAATTGATATTAAAAAAATATAAGTTAATTCATTTTTAGTTGTAAATGGTTCATATTTTAAATGGTTCCATTAATTGTTTTTTAAAATAGAAAATGGTTTTGAATTATTTATTCAAATCCAAACACTTTTTATGTTTAAAGTTTTTCTAAATTCCAAAGTAATTATCATTTAAAAAACATTACAAATTTAAACCCCAAAATAAAAAATAAGGCGGGAACAGAGAGAAAATAACTGAAAAAATTTGAAAACAGGGGAATACGTCCCGGTTGGAGCCACCAACCGGGACTTGGAGCCCTTGCCATTCTTGAAAATTTGGAGTATAGGTCCCGGTTGGTGGCTCCAACCGGGACGTATGACCCTTTAGTTATAACAGGGTGCCCCTCCTCTTCTTCTTCCCCATCTCCCCTCCTCTTCTCTTCTCGCGCACGACGCCGTCAGGCTGCCCCGCCGCCGTGCACGCCCTACCGGCCGCCCCTCGCCCAGCCAAGCGTGCAGGAAGCTTCGCCTCGTCGCCCCGAGGCTTCTCCCTGAAGGAATCGGCCCCGCTCGCTCCCAATCGTCGCCAACGACCCTCGAGCCCGACGATCGCCGCCGTCGATTCGTCGGCTCCCGACCTCGCCTCGCCTCCCCGACACCACCACCGCACACCTGGTGAGCTGCTCGTCCTCGTGGACCCTCTCTCTCGCCCCCTCTCGCTCTGGTTCATCCTCCCCGTCGACCACCTGCCACCACCGCCGCTCACCGTCGTCGTGCTCTCTCTCCGGTGACCTTTTGGAGGCGGCGCTACTGTTGGCTCTCCTCAACCTCTCCTCTCTCTAGCAGCACGCGCCCTAGATCGCCCCCTAACGCCGTTCCCCATCACCATCCTGCAAGCCACCGCCGGCGTGACGTCACCCGTGCATCAGCGCGACCCATCCAGGGAGCCACTTTGCCTGCATGGCTTTCCTATGTGGCCTCTGGCCCATGGTCGACCTCTCCGCTAGCCCCAGCCCGAGTGAAAAATGCCCCCCTGAACCACTTTTTCTTGTGTGGCTGTTGAGGTGGCTCCGGGCCCCTCTGTCAGTCATTGTGGCTAGATATGCCTGCGGTGTAAAAAGTTTAACCAGCTTTTAATAATTTTAGAAATAATTATAATCTTATAAATTCAATAACTTTTAATCTATAAGTCATAAAAATATGAATAATATATCAAAATGTTCAGAAAAATGAAACCTAGATATCTAAGCTATAATCATGCATTGTTCAACAACTTAAATTACAAGTTTAATTAGAAGAACAAATCCACCCCTCTCATGTGTTTCGGAGTTTCTCCGAGTTAGGGTTTTCACCCCTCGGAACCCCGATTAAATCGTCGAGCATTTCTTAGGGTTACATTCCAATGCAAATTAACTTGTCATATCATCATACTTGCTTGAGCATTGCATTGATGCCATGTGTTGATTGTTTCCCTTTCTTTTTGTTGTTTGGATTATTAGGTTTATTATTAGTTAGGTATTATTAGGTTTATTAATTAGTTTGGTATTATTGGTCTTCGCCCCAATCGATCCTTTGTGGGTAGCACTAGACCCGATTCACATTTTCAAGCAACTTAGGTGCATGTGGGTTCGACGATGTGCCTATCTACTACAGTTTCCCTTTCTCTTCATTTTATTATTGTGTATGTATATATTAGGGTTTCTCTGAATTAGGGTTTATATCTCTCAACACGATACTTAACTTTCTCCTTTAGCCGCTTTGACTTATTCGTTTTCCACCTATGCGTAAAATATGGACCCACACGTCGAGACGAAGAAAGGAAGAGTTGATCCAAGGTGTGATCCGTGGGAAGATAATTTAGACGTATCAACGTTTCGAACAACTCCGGTGAGGGTGATCCTCTTTTACCGGAGTAGACAACTTGTTTGAGGTTGAAGGTGTTGCCTTTCATGGAGAAGGCGATGCCTTGTGTAATCGAGAAGACGCCCGCTCGGCGGTGCATGTAATATAAATCAATTCATTAATTAATCATTTGCTATCTATATAGAAATAACGACGATCTTTCTTCTTTTAGCCCTCCGGATCGAAGGAATCTACTGAAAAAGAGCGAGGCCCAACCAAAAAGTTGCAAGACCATGAGAGGTTCAGATCAAGATGTCAAGAAGGCAGACCGGCAAGCTCGAAGTTGTCGCAACCAAATTTGTGGAACAATGCGGAGTAATCGTTAGGGACTTAATCCCGATCACCATTAGAAATTGGAATAGGCCTGCTAATGCGGATGAAGAGGAACATGTTTATTTGTCCCTAACCACGCCAAAGATTTCTTGTGGAAGAGGCTCATGGTTAATTTCAAACTACCGAAGATAGAGCTGGATCCAAATGCGGAGGATCCGATTGAGGACGCCTTACAACATGGGAGAGCCATGGAGGCTAAGGTCGAGTGGGCTTTGAAGAAGATGGCCCGATGTTTCACCTGGAAGAAAAGATTGCACCTTGACTATGTCGTGAAAAGAAGACTCGATTTCAAGAATATTCAGTTTGAGAAGATAAAACCATTACGGGATGAGTTTGTGGAATACAAGAAATCAGAAAAAGCTAAGAAAATGTCTAAAACGAATAAGATGAATCTTTGCTAAGAAGAAGTATCACCATACTATGGGGCAAGGTGGCTCTGGTTGGCATTCCTAAGTGGGAGAAACTTGAGCAGAACTGCGTGATAAAAGATCACCCCAGAGGCAGACGATTGGGTAGAACGTGCAAGGAATTGGTTTTACGGGCAAGCACGTTGGACTCGGAAGGAGGTGTATATATAACATACGACATAAAGAAGACCCCTTGCCAATCGAGAGGATCGGAAGCGATAAAGGCTGTTAAAGATGGGGACTTCATTCCGATAGAGAATGATGAGCTCACATTCGCCCTTGGAAATAAGGAACATGATGGACGAACACGAGGCCCAATAGGCTCCCAATCATGGAGGACTGGGTTTCCGAAGAGGAAGAAATATCCGATAGAAGCCGTCGGAGGAGTAAGGGCAGGCGGTTGAAGCGAAAGTCGGAAAGAGCGAATGCGTTTAATTGAAGAACGATTAAAGCAACAACAAGATGAAATTAACACACTTAAAGAGCAAAGTACTACGGCCCATCTCAAGTGACACCGCATTCGATGCTACCGCCTATCGAATAATCGAAAAAGCGATGTGGCTTCCACCGAGGTCCCGGTGATGACAATGGCGATGCCGATGATGCAAGCGATGGCTCTGTTGGCTACCGATGGATGATATCACGTAGATGACACACTGGGAGCTACATGTCAAAGTTGTGAACATATCAATGAAGGTGGCGGTTGGCTATGCCTTACCAATTGGACCCACACCAACTTACCACCGCCGTCCGGTTCCGGAGGGCTACTGTTGTTGTCGGCGTGGATGAAATCATGCCCACCTTTGAGGTTTTGGATCTTCACCGCCTCGCCGGTGAAGGGATGTGATCTTTGGGTGACGCAAAAACGTCACCATTCTATGGCGAAGGATTGTATCGTGCTTCAAATCACGCCAAGGCCATCTTCGCGCCGCCTCACCGTCTCCAGCAGGTCGTCACCGCCAGCGGCGTCTTCGTCGCCTCACCGGCTCCGTCGCCTCACCAATCTCCGGTGCAGCCATCGCCAGGAGCCATCGTCGGCGCCTCAGATAAAAGCGTAAGCGTCTCGCTCTTGTCGTCGTGGCGATCGCCGAAATGTAAACAAGAGCCTCTTCCAAAAGTACCAACGGTTCCTCCCAAGAGAGCTTATGATTGTCTTGAAGAGGAGATCATGCGATCGTTGATGCGGAAACGACAGTTTTTAAATCTGAGGCGGCGAAAGAGCCAGAGTTCCCCAAGACCAAACAAGAAAAAGCCAAAGTGTTGAAAATGCTAAAGAATCTTCATCAACCCGAGCCAAAGCTGTCATCGACTATGAGCGTTCTATTCTCAAGTCACATGCGGCACAAAAGCCTCAAGAGCAAGATCTTGATGCAAGCGGAAATATGTTGCCCAGCGGAGAACAAGCAAAACATACTTGCGCCCCTCTCAAGGTGATTTCTCAAACCAATGTGGGGTCGAGCAAATATGGGGCGAAGAGCGAGATGATCCAGAGGTAGTTACTGTCTGAGAAGCCGCTGCTCAAGGTATGAGTATTGCCCAAGACTTATCCCGATTAGAGTTCTTCCCGTGAGTGAAGTAGCATACAAATACCAGACGGAAAACCTCTCGTCAAACCTGAGGAGGTAAACAATCTTCCAAAAAATGCGAAGATTGCATAAGCGGTACATGCATGCCACAAGGGGTGGGCTAATCGGATAGTCTTGAGGGTTACAAAAAGCATCATGGGAAAGATAAGGATGACATGATATCCATTGAATTTGATGAACTATTTCAATTATTCAATCAAGACGCCTTGGACAAATCGATCATCGGTGCCTATTGTGCGTAAGTACTAATTCAGTAATTAATTTAGTCTCCACTATATTATTTTGTTTATTGCATGTATATAATCATATTGTAATATGCGTAATGAAGATTCTTGAATGCAAGAGGACAAATCTATGACATTGGCTTCATTGACCCATATTGGGTTCATGAAGCTAATCTCAAAATAAGCCCCCATGATACGGAGGATAATATAGTACACGTTAAGGTTTCAAGAAACCAAAAGGAAATACTATTTCCTTACAACTTCCGATGAGTGTTATTGTCTTGTATACACTTTCTATTTTTCTTACTCGATGTTAAGTATATAATTGATTAGTTACGCATTCGCAGTACCACTATATTCGTTAATCATTCAACTTGACAAAGGGCGTGTACTAGTCATGGACTCGAAACATAAACCCCTTGAGACGTGGAAGGACATGCGGTAATTCTAATCATTATGACACTATATCGGCAACGTTCGTGAATTTTATGATATCAAGTCCTTAATAACTTATTTTATTCGTTTTCTACGCCGGGCAGCTTGTAAACGGTTCACCAAGAAGGCTAGGGATGTTTGTAAAGAGGAGCTTACATTTCAACCACTAGATGTAAGCACCACTAGCTATATCCGCATCTCTTTGATTCTAGTTTTGATACGATTATTATCATGCTTGATTATTATTTTGATTGAACTCTGTTCGTAAAGTGCCCGACGCAGGACGGTAACAATCTATGTGGATACTATGTATGCGAGTTCATCCGGCGACGTGCGATGAGAAGGGCAGAAATTTAGAGCAACTCCACGTCGTAAACAATTTCTATAGTTTTTAATTACAATCAAATTGTGTTTAGTTTCATATTCATATAGTGACTCCTTTTTAAATCAGATCGAACGTCTACGGGACGGTCTTCTGCCAAGGGATCGCATACGAGCAATTCAGGAGGAATTGGCGGGATTCTTGGATGCAGAAGTCCTAAACACACAAGGGGAATACTACTCGGCTGTGTATAGACAATAGGAATTGTAAAAATAGCAACTTTCAAGAAATTGGCCGGTAGCATCGAATAACAACTTTTGTATGTAGTGCATGAACTCGATCTGTATATTGAATGTAATGTTGTCATGATGATCTTGTGTAATATAAGGTTCCTTCGTTGATAAGTGCAAAACACTAAATAAACAATAAAACAACCTAAATGAATTCTCTGTCGCAGCACAAAAAGTGGCGAAAATCTTTGCCGGCAACAAAATGTGCCAAAATGAATTCTTCGCATGGCGAAGAAATGGGCCAAATCTGCCATGCGGCAAAGAAGATAGTCCCGGTTGTTACGAACCGAATAATGCTCCACCCCTCAAGGCTCGATGCATACGTGTACCCATTTGTCCCGGTTGGTGGGGCAACCGGGACTAATGGTTAGAGTTTAGTCCCGATTGCCCCATCCCGGTTGGGCAACCGGGACTAATGGCCCTTACCAACCGGGACGCATGGGACCTTTTCTACCAGTGATTGTCCAGCACAGATCAATCTTAAGATTAGATCTGCCTTATGTAACGTTCATTTGCAGTGTTTAACTTACCCATCTTTTTTGGATTTCTTCGTATCACCACTGAATTATAATCTCATTTGAAATTGTCTATCAAATTTGAGCAACCATTTGGTACATATTTTCATCAATTACAATAGCCAAATTGGCTCTGGTACATATTGTCGATCAATTATTATTGCCATATTGGCTCAAAATCAACGGGATCATGCGCCAAGGCGCACCCCTAAATCTAGTAATAGTAACCTGTGGAGTACATGTCACTGAAATTAGTTGCTGGAAACGACGGACACCTTATATATTTTCCAAAGGAGATCGCGTTAGAAGCTGAAGCACATCAAGCTACGTTTTCACGCTATTCGAGAACTTGTTCAAGATGGTGACATAAAGATTTGCAAAGTACACACAGATTTAAATGTGGCGGATCCGTTGACTAAACCTCTCCCGAGGGCAAAACATGACCAACACCAAACTACCATGGGTGTTCGATATATTACCATGTAATCTAGATTAGTTGACTCTAGTGCAAGTGGGAGACTGTTAGAGATATGCCCTAGAGGCAATAATAAATATAGTTATTATTATATCTTTGTGTTTATGATAAATTTTTACATTCATGCTATAATAGTATTGACCAGGAAACATTAATACTTGTGTGATTTGTAAACTAAAATTAGAGTCTCTAGTAAAGCCTCTTCATAGTACTAGCTTGTTGGTTAATAGATGATTGTGGTTTCCCTATCATGAACATTGAGATGTTATTAACAACAAGATCATATCATTAGGAGAATGGTATGATGGACATACTCCTATAGATAAGCGTAGCATAAAGATCAAGTCATTTTAATAGTTCAATTGCTATAAACTTTCTGATACATAGTAACCTAATTCCTTCAACCATGAGATCATGCTTATCACCATCACCGGAAGGATGCTTTGATGACATCAAACACCACACTGTAACTGGGTGGCTATAAAGGTGGCATTGAGTGTTCGGAAAGTATGGGTTGAGACACATGGATCAAGAGTGGGATTTGTCCATCCATATGACGGATAGATATACTTTGGGCCCTCTCGGTGGAATATCATCCAATTAGCTTGCAAGCATGTGACTGGCTCACAAGGGATCACATACCACGGGAACGAGAAAAGAGTACTTATCGGTAACAAGGTTGAACTAGGTATGCAGAGATACCGACGATCAAAACCTCGGATAAGTAAACTATCGTGAGACAAAGGGAAATTTGTATCGTATGTAAGTGGTTCATTCGATCGCAAAGTAATCATAGAAATATGTGGGAGCCATATGAATTTCTAGATTCCTCTATTTTTTATTGTTCGGAGAAGTGTCTCGATCATGTCCGCATAATTCACGAACCGTAGGGAGACACACTTAAGGATTCGATGTTGTTGAGTAGTTATGGAATGATGAGTAAGAGACCGAAAAATGTTGTTCGGAGTCTCGGATGGGATCCGGGATATCACGAGGAGATCCGGAATGTTACGGAGAATAAGATTCATATAAGGAAAGTCCCGTTTCGGAGTTGGGGAATGATTCCGGTGTTTTCATCGTGAATGTTCTAGAAGGTTCCAGAAGGTCCGGCACTCCGGAGGGGAAGGGTACATGAATGTGTCATGACAATGTGGAATGGTTGCATCATGTACTAGGTATCATGGCTGGGAAAAATAAAGGGAGAAATCAAATCCTAGTTTGAAAAGTCAAACGCCAATTTGAAAAGGCAAACGGCAAGTTTGCTTGGTGGAGGGAGAGTAGGAAACCTACTTGGGGAGGAGTTCCTCTCCCTCCACCCGCCGGCCAAGGAGGCCGACTTGGGGGAAGACTCCCTCCTCCCAAGTCGTGCCCTCCCACCTATAAAAGGAGGGGCAGGGCTGCCCCTCTTCCCTACACCCAACACCACCCAAACCCTAACCCTAGCCGCCGGCCTCCTGCAAGTCGCCGCCGCCCCTAGGGTTTCTCCTAGCCGCCGACTTGGGGCTTCCCCAAGCCCTAGCCGCCGGCCAAGCTCCGCCCCTTGGTGCCCTCTAAACCCTAGATCGCCAAGGCCTCTCTCATAGTCCACCATACTCTCTCCGGCTTAAGGAGAAGCCCTGCGAGATCTCTCCTCTACTTCCGGTACCACGCCGCCATGCTGCCGGAATCGCGAGGAGAGTGCTACAACCTCCGCTGCCTGCTGGAACAAGGGAGAGGAAGGTCTTCATCGAGTACCAAACATGTGAACGACTGCGGAAGCGCTGCCGGAACGCAACGCCGGAAGGATCGTCTACGCGATCTTGAGATCGGAAGAGTACGACTACATCACCCACGAGAATCTGCTCTCATTAACCGCTTTGGAATCTTCGAGGGTGAGTTCCTCTATCGACTCGTTGCTACAATCTAGTAGATAGATCTTGGCTTGTTTGTTTGCATGCGGTAGAAATTTTTTGTTTTCCATGCTACGAACCCCTACACTGTGGACAGAGTGTAAGTGGGTCATGGGCGTGTGTGGGTGTGTTGGAGCGTTGTTATAAGCTCAGCCTACCGTTGTAAACGATATCAACCAAATAATGAAATATCTCTCGGTCTCATCTCTCTCTTGTTCTCTCCTGACTTCTTCTCCAAACCACGCATCTGATCCCCAAATCCACAGGAACCCTAGCCTGGATATTACACTTGGTAATCAGAGCTTGTTCGATCCGTTCGCGCTTCATACACTTGGGATTTTCCGGTAACATCGAGTGATTGGTTGTTGATTGCTCTTAGGGATGATCAGCTATAAATCCGAAATCAGCGTTCGGAAAATTCAGGGGAGGCGGCGACGGTGGCGTTCAAGGTGAGCGCGCAGACAAGGCACGTCGTTGCAGTCATGGGGACGTTTGAGGAGAAAGTGATGAAGGAGTTTGAGGCCCTGAGGGTGATCCAGCAAAAGGTGGCGGGGATTGATGCGATTCAGGCTTGGCTCGAGGAACTAGACGCCAAGTTCGTCGAGCAGGTGGCATGACTCGATCAAGTCCAGTCGAAGGTAGATCTGACAGTAAACTTAGTAGGGGTGATTCATCAAGAGCAAGTCAATGTGGCGCGTGTTCTGAAGGAGTCATCAAGTGCATGGGACGCCGATATGAATCGGCTGGCGGCGGAAGGGGTGCTCGCGAGTTCTCCAATGGCGGCGGCACGGGCTGCATCTCCATCGACAACAGCAAATTTTGGGCGACCACCGCCACCTCCACCGCATACTCGGCCTCAGCCTCGCCCACCTGAAGAGAGCCAGTTATGCTCCCATAATCAGCACCAGGATGAGGGAGGGGGTAGCAGTAGGCGATCATGGATGCCGAAGATGGAGTTTCCCCACTTTGATGGTGATGGGGTGTGGATCTGGCTTGACAATTGTGAAGCATACTTCCAGTTGTATCACATTCCGGAGAATTTCAAATTGATGTCTGCTTCTCTGCATCTTCAAGGGAATGCAGCCCACTGGTATGAATCGGTGAAACTGGCAGAGGCATGTACGAATTGGCAAGCATTTTGTACTACAGTCCTGACTGAATTTGATGTGAATGTGCATAGAAATTGCATGCGAGAGTTGTTAGTACTGAAACAGGTGGGAACAGTACAGGAGTATCGCACGGCATTCAATCAGTTGGTGTACCAGGTCCGACTGTATGAAGGGATTGTGAGTGAAACACTGCTGGTGACTCGATTTGTGTTAGGCTTAAAAGAAGAAATTTGTCAGGCTGTAGAAATTCAATTACCCCACACGGTGCAGATAACAACGGAATATGCTCTGGTGCAGGAAGCAGTGCTTGAAAGAGGGAAACAACAGTCTGGTCGACATCAAAGACAATTTCAGATCAGAACTAGGGGAGTTAAATCTGATGCTGGACCAAAGCCTCAGTTTGCAGCTGGTGACTTGTGGAAAGCAAAGCAACTGAAAGAGTATCGAAGGGTAAATGGTCTCTGTTACAGTTGTGGTGAGAAGATTATGCCAGGGTATGTGTGTGCTCATAAACAAGGAGCTCAAGTCAAAGGAATTGAAACAGAAGAGGATGGTGAAGTCATCTCTGATGCACTTTTGGATGCACTGACAGTGGAGGAAAGTGTGGATGAGGCAGCCATGTTTCTAACTACTAATACTATAGCTGGAACTACCCATGCTAGATCAATCAAATTAAGGGCATTAGTGGGAAATCAGGTGATGCTATTACTAGTGGACTCAGGGAGCTCGCATACATTCATTGACAAACATCTGGTGGACAAGCTCAAGTGTCAGACTACCGCTTTACCTGCTCCTCTCAAGGTTAAAGTGGCGAATGGGCAACACTTAATGTGCATTGCTGAGGTGAAACAACTGGAGTGGTGGATTCAGGGAGCAACCTTTCAGACAGATATGAAAGTTGTATCTCTAGGGGGCTATGATGCAATTTTAGGGATGGATTAGCTGTCACAATGGGGTGCTATGACTTGTCATTGGGAACAAAGGTGGATCCAATTTGACAAGCATGGCACTGTGGTTAAGTTGCAGGGGATGATAGATAAACATGTCAATGAGCTCAAGGAACTCACCATTGACCAGGTGGACAAATGGAACAGGGGGAATGACATCTGGGATACTGTGGTAGTAACCTTGCCTACTAACAGTGAGCAACAGTCAGTACCAGAAGGTGTTCAGGAGATACTGAATCAGTTTGAGGATGTGTTTCAGACTCCAACCACCTTGCCTCCTCACAGGGCTTTTGATCATGCCATATCCTTGCTACCAGACAGTGCTCCTGTCAATTCCAGGCCTTATAGATACTCACCTCTCCAAAAGGATGAAATTGAAAACCAAGTTAAGGAAATGCTGTCTTTAGGGTTGGTAACAACTAGTATGTCACCATTTGCCTCACCTGTGCTGCTGGTAAATAAAAAAGATGGTACATGGAGATTTTGTGTGGATTACAGGAGATGGAACCATATTATAGTGAAGAGCAAATTTCCAATGCCTATAGTGGATGAATTGCTAGATGAATTGGCTAGTACTAGATATTTCTCTAAGTTAGACCTGAGAGCAGGTTATCATCAGATCAGGATGGTGGAAAAGGATGAGGAAAAGACAGCATTTAAAACTCATCATGGGCAATTTCAATTTAAGGTGATTCCCTTTGGTTTAACAAATGCACCAGCTACATTCCAGTGTCTCATGAATGCAGTATTTTCCAAACATATCAGACACTTTGTTTTAGTGTTTATGGATGATATATTGGTGTACAGTCCAACTTTGGAAGCTCACTTGGAGCACCTACATACAGTTCTGACAATTTTGAGACTGCACAAGCTTTATGCCAAGAGAAGCAAGTGTTCTTTTGCTCAGAAACAACTGGAATATCTGGGCCACATTATTTTAGATAAAAGTGTGGACACTGACCCTGACAAAACAAAAGCAATGGCAGAATGGCCAGTTCCATCAACTGTCACTGAACTCGGGGGTTTTCTAGGACTCACAGGTTATTACAGGAAATTTGTCAAGCATTATGGCATCATAGCAAAACCCCTTACTTCTCTTCTCAAGAAGAAGGCATTTTATTGGGACAATGAGGCTCAGCAAGCATTTGACCAGCTTAAGGAGGCAATGACTTATACTCATGTTCTCACCTTACCAGATTTTTCTTTGCCATTCTATGTGGAGACAGATGCATGTGATAGTGGAATTGGGGTTGTCTTAAGTCAACAAGGCCATCTTGTGGCTTATTATAGCAAGGCCTTGGGACCAAGTAATCAGAATATTTCTATATATGAGAAAGAGTTCCTTGACAATAGGCCAAACATGAATATTGTAAATACCCTGGGTTACTCAGTCCCTTGACAATACCTGCAGGTGAATGGGCGGACATTTCTATGGATTTTATTGAAGGGCTACCAAAATCCAAAGGCTATTCAGTGATTCTGGTCATTGTGGACAGGTACACAAAATACAGTCATTTTATTCCACTAAAACACCCATTTACTGCTGAAGTGGTAGCTGAAAAGGTGCTGGATAATATGGTTAAGTTGCATAGTATACCCCTGACAATCACTTCAGATAGAGACAAGGTGGTTACCAGCAAATTTTGGAAAGAACTGTTCCAAAATGTTAAGGAAATCGGTAATCGTTAGCTGCTCGGTTGGCTTGGGAGTAGCGATTAATCGGAATTCGAACGATTAACTGATTTAATCGGTCGGCTATTAATCGGTGCAGCCTACAAAAATTAGCACCTAAAACACGTATGAATCATTAGCCTTAAGCTCCCATATGAGATCCTCAAGGCGCTCGAGCTCTTGTATCTGAGGTCTAGTTGGCAACTATAAGGAACTGGTCAACAACGACAAGGAACTAGTTGGTGATGGCTGAAATCAAGCTCCTCGAGGAATGGATTGAATGGGAGCTTCACAAAACCTACTTCATTGGGACGGGCTAGCGGATGGATGGGCGATATGTGTTGATAATTTTGCAACTTTTTTGACCAAGCGTAGTGGTTAATCGGGAACATACCTAGTAATCGGAGTGTCAGGCCTATTAATCAGGCTAAACGATTAACACAAAGGATTAGTGGTAATCGACACGGTCAGGTCCCTAGTAGCGATTAATCGGCCTATTAATCGCTGATTCGGTCTATTTTTTAAACAGAGGTTCCAATTATGGGAAACCAAGCTCCATATGTCCACAGCCTATCATCCACAAACAGATGGGAAAACTGAAAGGGTGAACCAATGTTTGGAGATGTATTTGCGCAGTGCAGTGCATGACACACCTAAACAGTGGGCACAATGGCTACCATTGGCTGAATTTTGGTATAATACATCGTACCATTCTTCTCTGGGATGCTCCCCTTTCAAGGCAGTCTATGGAAAAGAACCAAATATGGGTCACAAGATGCACAACATATCTTCCAGTCATCCTGAGTTGCATGCCTGGCTCAAGGAAAGGGAGAACTACTCTAGTTTTCTGAAACAACATCTGGCACGGGCTCAAGCTAAAATGAAGAATGATGCTGATAAGAATAGATCTTAGCATGAGTTTGTTGTCGGTGAATCAGTGTTTCTCAAGATCCAGCCCTATGCACAGTCATCTGTGGTCAACAGACCATGCCCGAAACTTGCTCTGAAGTTCTTTGGACCGTTCAAGATTTTAGAACGAATTGGTGCGGTAGCTTACAAGCTCCAGCTTCCAGAGACCAGTCTGGTACATCCTGTGTTCCATGTTCCCCATCTCAAGTCGCAAGTGCCAGATCACACTCCAGTGTATGCTTCATTACCTGAACCAATTCACTTGGACACAAACAAGCTTTTGCCTGAAGAAGTTCTTGACAGACGCCTCGTTAAGAAAGGTAATGCAGCCCTCCTCTAGGTGTTGATTCGTTGGACGGGATTACCTGCTACAACAGCTACCTAGGAAGATTATGATGATGTCCATCATAAGTTTCATAATGCACCAGCTTGGGGACAAGCTGGTTCACTGGGAGAATCTTGTCATAGCCTGCCTCAAGAAGATCGTCTTTGTTGTGCCGAAGCGGAAGCTCAAGAAGAGAGACGGAAATGATCAAGTGATGGGCTAAAGGGTTATTTCCTCAATGGGCTGTGGCCAGAGTGTAAGTGGGTCGTGGTCGTGGGCGTGTGTGGGTGTGTTGGGGCACTGTTATAAGCTCAGCCTACCATTTTGCACGATATCAACTAGATAATGAAATATCTCTTGGTCCCATCTCTCTCGTTCTCTCCTGACTTCTTCTCCAAACCACGCCCCTAATCCCCAAATCGACAGGAACCCTAGCTTGGATATTACAGGGTGATGGGGTAGATGGTTCAGTGGTACGGATAGGGGAAGTGGTGCTACAAGGGGTGGACACGTCAGTGGTGGGGGTGGTGACAGAGGAATTTCGCAGGTTTACTTATGCAAGACAGAGGATTGTAAAACACATGAAAATTATAAGAATGCTTGTTTGAATGAAGCGCGGGAAAATATCTCGCAAAAAATCTCGCACATTAGTCTAAACATGAGTTTATAGTGGATTCAAATTCCTATGAAATTACCCGCAAAAAATCCTATGAAACCGAGGCATAAAAATCGAATCCATAAAATTAGATAGTGTCATTTCTTTTCTTTTTTTTGGTAGTGTCATTTCTTTTAATACAAAGGAAATCCATATATGAAAAAAACTTAAGATTAGAATCCTATGAAATCTCTAAAATAGGCCCGTAGTAGTACTTGCATTGGCAATACAAAAGCTGTTCGTTGCGCATAACCACGAAACCATAAGTCGTGAGTACTGCAATGTGTGTCGGCCGGCCGAAGGAGAACATGAGTGCATATCGATAGAGTAATACGACGAATAGATCTAACGTGACAGACTAGACTAGACTAGTACTCCTCGCGAAGCAAACTCATTGTCGCCATCACAAGTTGACTAAGCAGTGGAAATAACATACACAGCCAAATTTGTATTAAGTGGTACTGAATCTTATAGATATGGATATGTACCCGATATCAATTTATACCAATTAATTTTATTAACCACGTAGTAATGTAGATGTATGGACAAATAATCTCATTAAATGATAGCGCAGTTACCAAGTAATAATTAATTGGTCAAACCGGGTATGAAAGCAAACAATGGATACCCAGCTAATACCCGGTAAAAAAAGATATATACTCATTAAAAAAGATATAGTACTCATTAAAAAAAGGATATACTCATTAATAACTAATAAATCACTACGTTGGACTAGTTCTGCCATGTCCTAGCGATCTATTTAAGTGCCCCTAGTTTAGTTGCCCTGAACCATCACCACACCATAGCAGCCATAGATCTCAAGATTGTAATCCAAAGCCTGCAAGAAACCCCAAACCAGCAACCATGAGGACCAGCCTTCTCCTCATCGTCGGCTTTGTCGCCATCATTTGCGCCGTCGCGATGCCCGCCACGGCTACTTGGACTCCCGTCCCGGACTCCAGAGATCAGAAGTACCAGAGTCTCGGGAGGTGGGCGACGGATGAGCATAACAAGCAGGCGCGTGACACGATCTTTTTAGTGCTTGCGTATGATGTCAAGAAGCAAGACTTGGACATTCAGCTGGAATTTTCCGGATGGCGCTCCAGCAGCGACACGAAAGGCATATTCAGGACGGTGGTGCGCACAGATACGGCGGGCAAAGCTGTCAAGCTCATCTCATTCGAGCAAGTGTACAATTAATCTGTGATTCCGGCAGCTGGCCGGTAGGATTATATCCGACGACGTTGTGTTTCCATGTATTTGTAACTCCGATGATCATAATAAGAAACATTGATCAAGCATTTTTTTTCTGTGCATAGGCTTGTATCTCGATCTCGGGACTACTGCCTTTAAGTGATGGACATTAACTTTAAGTAGGAGCATTCTTATGGACCCAGGTGTCCAAGAAACTGAGATGCTCAATGGCCACCACCGGCCTGCCGATATGTAAGAAGAACACGATTTGGACGTCCAGTTTTTACTGGTTTTTACTGCTCGATGTAAATGCAAGAGGGAGATAGCACGGCAACGGCAAGCAGTAAGCTTTGCTTGCCACAGGTTCCCTGTTTCGCAGCGGATATATATCGAGCAGCACTGCAGCAGATTGGGTATCCGTTCGTAAGAGCATCTCCACTCGGTTTCTTAGTTTCGGACGTTAAAATTTAGGTTCGGACGTTAAAATTTGGACCAGTCGTGTTTTTGGATCCCGGTTTTGTCTAGATTTTAGCGAACTTTGGTCCGACTTTTCAGGCCATTTCTAGCATCCCGAAAACGTCCTTAAAACGCCGGACGAAACGAAAACGGGCGTGGGTCAGCTCTGTCAGCGAGACAGTTCAATTTTCCCCCACATCCACTCGCCCAGACTGTGGCGAAAAGCTCCTCAACTGCCACTGTCGCATGACTTCGGCAGCGAAGCTCCTCCACGCCGAGACATATCCACGCCGCTAGATAGGCTCGTCGTAGTCGCCGCCCAAACTTTGCCTTAGCTCGGCTGCGCTGCAAGCCGAACTAGGCCAAACTATGCTCTGTATTCATATTGTACTAAACTATGCGGAAAACTGGACGAATTCGAATCAAATTTAAACAAAAATAGACGTTACGAGAACACGGTCTAGGTCTAGGAACATGAGTGGGAAACTCCAGGCCGAAGACGAGTTTCGTCAGCCTGGGAACATGCAACGAGCTAATGTACCTACCGAAGAGCTCTGAACAACTGCCAGCGAGCAGGACAAGACCAACAGGCCAGATTTTTTTCTTCAATGATTTGGAGAGTGCGAGGATAATGGATTTTGATAGAGCCTATGTATATCTCGCGTCTCTTCGCGTTAGTGCCACTGACCTTCTTAGCTAGCAAAACGATCACAATGGAAGAAAACACAAGGGCTTTGCCCCTACAAAAATAATTCCACATAACATCGTCACAGTATAATACTCAGTAACCTATGGAGTACATATCACTGAACTTGGTTGCTGGAAACACGGACGCCTTTTATATTTTCCAAAGGAGATGGCATACCAGTTTAGGCATATCATCACATATACTAGTACTTGAATCAGAAAGCCTGAGAACAAAATTGCCGAGTTCAGTTCTACAAAAATAAAACGTAAGCCTTCCTTGCCACCAGGCTTCGATCAAGGCCACCGAACGATTTCTGCTATCTACACCAGCAAATATTATGTCACAGTTTGGCAAAGCACGCATCCAGGATGCTAGAAGCCGAGGAGCCATTCAGTCAGTAGTTCATCACACACAAACATAGCTCATGTCATGCCTCCACGAGTCCTTTGCTGCGTGTTTTCTTCTTCCCGCCCTTCCCCTCCTTTGGACTTGCTTGGCCTTTCTCTTCAACTTCCGTCTCTATTTTTGCGAATATGGGCTTCGGCTCCATCATTGCCTGGCCTGCTCTAAGGGCTCCCCATTTGGTATCGTCCTACATGATAGTTGACAGATTATAAGCAAGTAGTGTCACTGGAAAATTCTGAGATTGCAGACTTGCTATCTACTTTTTAAACATTGTGTTCTATGAGGGTGTTAGATTATATATGCATACTAAAGGATGACCACCAAATATTATGCAGAATTGGGGGTAGAATTAAACTGGTAATAAGAACATACCCATCTCAATGTACTAAACTGGTCCTCAGTGAAACCAAGCTGTGTATAAATCCTCAAGGAAAGGCTTGGAGTGATCGGAGACAACGCTATTGCAATTATTCTCATTGTCTCTAGAATAATTACGAGATCCTGCAGTCAAGTGGAGAAAATTGAATGAACAAGCCAAACGACACAATAAAAACAAATAATAGCATGCCAATCATATTCTAATGTCTAGACAAATATACGTGTGCGTAAACAGTTTCATCATTTATACCACCAACAATGGATTTCAGTTTATAGACAAATGGTGAATATGTTATGTATCACACATCTATTAAATAACACAAGGCCACTGACCACCCAAAGTTCATCTCACCAATTCATCAGAACGAATAATTCATTATTACATTGAAATAGGTGCACTGATGATAGTAGAAAATAAAGAATTTTGAAGCTCGCAGAGCTCTCTTGTGTTTGACACTGAGTTTGTTCTACAAACATGAATAGAAGCAAAGGCTGCCGTATGCAGTTTGACCTTATGAGCATTAGATTTTGACAAGTAAAATCAAAAACAAACACAGCAAGCCCAAGAAGAAGAGAAATGGATATAGTTTCAACTTTCAAGTGTTTACCTTTGCAGCCTTTTCAGCACTCTCACCCCCTTGCTTGAAACAAGACCATGGTGCTTGCTCATCAATGTACAAGTTCCCTAAGTTACCAATTTCTAGAATAGTTTCACATGCTGATGTCAACGATAGATTTTCATAATGGCTCTTCGCCTTGTCCACCTGTACAGACAGTTTATACCACTGTAACACCAACAGATACAACAGCAGTGCAGTACATGCAAACATGTATTTTTAATTGAATTTTTCCTTTTTATTAAGCAGAAGAATAGCAGGTGGTGATCTGAAATATTCAGATGCAACATGTGATTGAAATATTAATGGAAGCAATAACTGACAACACATTCTGACAGTGTCTGAAGCCCTTATTACCAAATATTAACTGAGCAAACGTCACATCCATTATCTACAGCTTCAGGAAGGGAAATAATAAAACGGTTGGGCTACGATCATAATGGTCGCTGTCTTTATTTGCTGTAGGCTAAGAAACAGAACTTAAAGGAGCACTAACAAAGACTATTCTGGTCTTGATGTAATAAACCTTAAACTCTTAATGGCACACATAAGCTTCAGACTTCAGCACAGCCTCCAAACCTTATGGAGATAGTAACCAAACTAAGAACAACCGGCACATGTACAGGTCTAAGGGTTTCAAGCTTTGGAAATCATATTCGAAACAATTACACTCATGAATTTTTTTATTGTCTAGAAGCTTTAAAGCCAATTCACACAACCTACAACCCATGAGAAATAACAGTCACGCATCAATTGTTTATATCAGTTCATACTCATGCTATCGTAATTTACAAAGATACCAACAAGACCCACTTACCAAGTTCTCAACATTATTCTTGAATGAATTGCCATCTACGGCAGCAATTGAATCAAAAGCTAACATAGAGTTGCAGTTCTTTTTTAGGAGACCAAGCGTCCGATTGAGGAGGTTTCCTGTTCAGATGAGAACAGGATCATCACTAGTAAAACAGTTAACACAGATAAAACACCAGCTGAAGCATAAGCCAAAACATACAGAAATAAATAAATAGAAGTTTTAGCGCACAGACATACCAATTGTGTTAGCAAGATGTGCGTTGACTGTATTGATGAAGCGTTCTTCTGAGTAGTCCCCGTCATTCCCGAATTCTACTTCTCGCAAGAAGAAGTACCTGACAGCATCCACTCCAAATCTGTCTACCAGATCCTTTGGCTCAAGTGTGTTTCCTAATGATTTCCCCATCTTCATGCCATCCTAAAATTGCAAAATAAAAAGCATTGCTGCATGAAGTAAAAGTGATTTATGAGAAAAAAACTGGCTGATAGCCCTGATAAAATTTATATTTGTTGCTCATCAGCGCTGTGTTTTGCAATATTTTTCCAAGACAACCATGCACACCAATGAGGCACAAGATGTATGAATAGTTCGTGACATTGGACCATATATAGCCCTATAAAATGAAATAGTGCTACTACTAACCTGTCCTACAACAAAAAAGGGTAGAGAATTCCTCGATAAAAAATATTGCGGAATAGATTCCCCAGGAAATGGACAAATCTTATGAAGAAGGGGGAGAAAAATATTCTTTAACAAAAAAGGAGAATATAGTTTGTTAAAATTTGAAGGGCATACAGAATAGAGGGTTGCAAACTTGAAAACGAAGAAAGTAGGTGGCCAAGAAATACAATAATTTCTTAGCTACAAAGCCATAAACTATATGGCAATATGTGATATACACCAACAGCTAAGGGAAGATGCTAAACAGATATACCGTATACTAACATGAGTGTGTTAACTTGTGGCATGTGCGGTACCATTATTGACAGGTATCATAGACAACACAATCTCAAAAGTTAGATTAACATCGTAAAAAGCGATGAATTCAAGGAAGAAATGATACTGAGTGAAAATACCATGGGACTGTGAACATGATATAAAATTTCTTCAAGCTCTAGAAAATTATAATTTGCAGAAGGGAAGGCTAGAGCCATAAAATAGGACCAAGGAAATTTGACCCTTCAGCAACCGATGTGTAAATGTCTAGACCGAGAAGTGCACATATAGTGGCAGGAAAAGGCCAAAAGGCACTATCAACTAGCATTAATTTTTCACATAAGCATTGTCAAAATACTATGTATTATGCGTCTATGCGGTGTTATATTTTTGTAAGATTTGTTGCGGTGGAAACAAGAACACTGGAAATATGTAAAGGTCACCTTTGTCAAGAATCCATGACCAAAAACTGCATCAGGAACGCTTATCCCTGCTGA
This sequence comes from Avena longiglumis, assembly GCA_030063025.1. Lineage (NCBI taxonomy): Eukaryota > Viridiplantae > Streptophyta > Magnoliopsida > Poales > Poaceae > Avena > Avena longiglumis. The sequence continues at coordinate 518,770,384 of CP125975.1, forward strand.
CATTAGCATTGCTGGCCAGTAAACTGCATGAAACCGCAATATGTCCTGAGGTACATGCACAAGAAAACATCACAGACCAAATGAACAAAGAAGTTCATCCAACATTCTTGCGTGTACACAGAAAAAATGCCAATATCTATAGCAGTAAGTGACCAACTCCAAGTAATCTGTGAGAATCAGCCAGTTTGCAGTGGAAGAGAAAGTATAATTGTACTCAAAGCAGTAGATTAATACTAACAAAGAATCGAGGTAAAAGTACACTTTATGATGTTGGCATCTCCAGGTAATAGGAAACATGATAAAAGTTATCAGCTTTAACATATGACAAGAGATGTGTTGTTCTTTTCTAATTCTTAGCTGAGTTGCACGTCTCTCAGTCTTGAAAATTAAGGCATGGTTCTGTCAAATTGCTTCAAGCCTTCAACTTTGACCTATCAGTGCTAATAAGTCACCAACTCAGCATCACACATGATAAATTTATCAGGCAAGTAGCTGCAGATGAGCCTGAGCAAAAGGGGCCAACCGAAAAAAGTTCAAACGAATGGGGTCTAATCTTGAGAATTGGGAGTGAGACTCGTCCCTGAGTTTTGTCATATGAAAACTAAGTAGTTATGTGATGTTAGCTGGTACATCAAGATAAAGGAGTTTATGCTTGTTTATTCATTTGAATGATGTCATATTTTTAGTACTTTCTCTTAGCAACTAAGCTAAACAGGCAAGCGTTACTATCCAAGTTAACATCAAAATGAGAGCTCCTTACAATCACGAGAAGAAATTAATCAACATGGACAGAGAACATATTAAAAATGACTAAGAGAAGCATATGACATTTTCCTCTAAGTTAAAAAAGGAACATGAATGTTTGCAACAGATGCAAAATTTAATTACCCAAAACCGACCTTTCCTATCAGGTGTAGAGAGGCAGGCCAACCACGATCAACAGCTTGCTGTAAACTTGCCTGCTCCCCATCATCTACGGACGCTGAAAGATAACTACACACACAAACATATAGTGAACAACCAGTACGAAACAAGGTGATAGGCAATACTACATCAGATTATGTAATATGGCCTCATTTCCAGTCTGCAAGTTGACAGGTCATGTATTACATGCATGACCTTAACTTTATGCATAATTGGTAGAGTATCCATTGTCCAATATAATTATGAACAGGTGATTATTGTAGACTTCAACAGAATGTGGAAGATAAAGTGTGTGCACAAACAAGGATTAGTATAAACATATATTACCTCTAGATAAAATAAAATAGAACACAACATACATGATAGGTGCACAAGTGTGCTAGCAGAAAGAGGAACTGAAGTGATTGTCATGGACTCATTATAGTGAGACGAGATCATGAAGAAGAGCCTTCAGTGAGGCATTTCAGATGAACTCTAAGCAACCAGACTACGACAATGTTATGAAGAATTGAAGTTTTTTTTTTTTTGCATGGAAGAATTGAAGATATTATGCTAAACAATACATGCAATAAGAGTTCTCGGAGAAATGAATTATCACACTGTTCAAGGCACTCCAAATTAAGGTTGTAAATAGCCTCTTAGCAGCCTTTGTTTGTGCATGGAAAGTTCACAGTTTTGAGTAAACGAAGGAAAGTCCATCCAATAATTTGCAATTGGCAAACATGAAGATAAATTAATGAAGTTAAGTATCTACTATACTTGCATGGTAGAATTGGAGGACATCGATATCATATAACACAATATATACAGCCATATGCAACTATCTATCCAGTAGAACTTGAGAACATGCAACTTGCCCATGCTGACTAAAATGCCAAGCAGCAGGTATGAAACAGAGCAACATACCCCAATAAGGCATCAAACCACACGTATATTGTTTGTTTGGTGTCATTGGGCACTGGAATGCCCCATTCAACAGATGCACGAGAAATAGAAAAGTCTCTCAGTCCACTTTTAATCCAGCCTTCGACCTACAGCTGTCTTAATTAGAAAAATAGCAAAGAATAAGAGCATTCTAAACCATGATAATAAATACTTGTGAGCTGAAAGACTAGCAATTAATGAAACATGCAAGGTAATATTTGTAATGGTGGCTAACATATGAAGCATCGGAACGTGATTATGAATCTTGGACATTTACATAAGAAAAATTTATATTATACTATCACTGTACAAAGAACGAAAGTGTGTTTTCTCTTGCAAGTTTAATCCAGTAGAGTCCAACTGTGAGCTGAATACAGGCTACTTAATAATTTGCATTATGGTTAGTCACTTCTTTTAGGCATGTGGTGATGCACGTATGTACATTGAGAGGTCACAGTAATCCCATCTTGCCAGCGAAAGAAAACAAATACGTACTGGCCAGGTTTCAAGTGCTAAGTAACCTTTTTTAGACAAAACATGGTGACTCTGTTTCAAAGATGGGCTGGGAAATTTCCAGCAACTACATTAGTGACGAAATCCAGGATTGGATTGAACAGCCACATGGCTCCCCAACCCCAAACTCGCACCATAAGTCACTAAATCCTGATATATGATATTGCTGTAAAAGTTAAAGATACATGAGAATGATTGTGGTCTAAAGACACTCTTCACTGCCTATTGACTATTTTTACTGTTACGATATATATAGCAACATATGAGAGCTTTCTTTTTTCAAAAGTGGTAAACGCTGACATCTAGGTTCTAATCTTTAACCTAGTTAGGAATTAGGAAGCATATAAGTGAACATTTGACAGGTTATTGGAAAGAAAATGTTGTAGGGTGTTTCTTCAACATGCCAACAGCATTTCCTGGCAAGAAGAGACGTGATGACCCAACAAAACTCACATAGTTTGTTAAATATTTGACCGCACAAATATATGTCATAAAATCATGCCAGATTCTCAATAATACATATGTTGACATGGTGCATTTTTTTAATCTGTCAGTGGTTAAGTCAATATACTTAGAGTATCCATTTAATAAGAAAGAAGAAAACAGTTCTAAACTTTTCCGCTGCAATTCGTAGGAACAACTCAGTAAACACACAGATTGAACGAAACATATAGAGGATAAAGCCTCACCTCGTGCAAGCGATGTGATGGCCTTACAAAACTGGGATTTCTTGTCAATAGCTCTTCTAACTTATGCTGATATTTTGATAAGGCAAAGAAATAGTTATCTTCCTTTCTAGGTAGACAAGGCTTCAGATGCACAGGACAGCAATTATTTTCTGCCAACTCTTTTTCATCCTGTGTCAAATCAAAAAAACTGACATTTTTTATTTTTTAGAAGTACCAATACATAAATATAGAGATAACCTAAAACAATGTGCATGGTAACCATTGTCACAATTAACTATGTATAAATACATTTAGCTACAGAATTGTACTATTACTGGTATATATGAGAAGGTACAAAGCAGAAGCTTACCTTGTACTCCTCACAGCTCACACAGTAAAGCCCTTCGTAATCAGCTCTATATATGTCACCACTGCTTAGTACTCTAGAATAGAAGTCATTAACAACAGCCTCGTGCTTAGGATCGGTTGTGCGGATGAACTTGTCATACTCTATGTCCAGCTAACAAAAAAAAAGTTGGAAGAGAAACATGAGCTCCAGATTTACAACATATCGGTAAAATGAAAATACTGTGTTGTGACATACATCAGCCCAAAGTGTCTTGTATGAATTTGAAATTATATCGCAATGCTCCTTGGGGTTTCTACCACTAGCCTCTGCTGAAGTGGCAATTTTTTCACCATGTTCATCTGTTCCAGTAATGAATATAACCCTCTTCTCAAGCAATCTCTGCAAACCAGATAAGCACCACGGAACAGATTCTTAGATAAGGTGTCCAGTTAACCAACTACCAAAAGGCACGCATTTGCTCCCAGTAGCTCAAATAGTCTAGCAAACATATCATTGAACTGGAAATTCAGCATTGCTAAGACAGTAAGATATACGGTACGAAATGCAGTGTGTTACATTCCTGCACCGGCAGGGCGCACCAATTGACTACAGAACAATAAAGAGCAGAAGCCATTATCGAAGTTTAGTACGGCCACATATCAAAATGCCATGTCCCAGCAGATAGATCTCGACTAATGAACACGGAATTCGTCTTGTGAGAATTGTGCGAAGGCTTGCCTGGAAGCGGGCGACGGCGTCAGCGGCGATGGTCGTGTATGCGCTGCCCATGTGCGGCGGCGCGTTGACGTAGTAGAGCGGCGTGGTGATCACGTAGGAGGGTGGCGGCGCGGATGTGGAGGCATCTGAGGAGGAGGAGACTGTGGCGCAGCAGCGGGCGCGGGCGCGGCGGTGGGGCGCGGAGGCGAGGGGGCGGATAGGGGGTGAGGCGAAGGCTAATCTACGGGCGGTGGCTCCTATACACGCCGGGGCACAGAGGAAGGCCCGCCCAGCGGCCATGGCGGAGGGGGCCGGAGAGACGGAGGCGGAGGAGTGGGTTATGGGGGGAGGGGTTTTGGGTCGCGTTCGTGAGGCAGAGAAAGCAGATGCTGAGGTGGGGGACGATGGCGATGGGGTGCAGACTGCGCCACTGCGGAGGCTCCGTCTTTGAGTAAATTTTAGAGAATTTTGAATTCTATTAAATTTTCCTTTGATATTGGATTTGTGTTACTACTCCCTCTGTTCACAATTAGATCGCATTCCGGGTTTAGTCAAAGTCAAAAAAAATAAAGTTTGACCAAATATTTAGAAAAAAATAAAAATATTTACGTTATAAAACTTATAGTATTGGAATCTTTGTAAGTTATATTTCCATAATATATGCATTTGGAATAATGAATGTTTATATATTTTCCTATATTCTTGGTCAAAGTTGACAAAGTTTGACTTTGAAAAATTATAGAACGCGAAGTAATAAAAAACGGAGGGAGTACCTCCAGATTCAGCGACAATTAATATGAATCGGAAGGAGTACCAAATTTCTTTGCATTTGTCCTCCATCTCATAGAATTATCAGGTCTTCTTGGTTAAAGAAATTATGTAGAGTTTTTTGAGAATATGGTTTCTAAGGTGAAAAACTATTGAGGTCGTTTTATTTGTGGAATTTGAATCCTTAGGGCTCGTTTGATTCAACGAAATTGTGTAGGATTTTTATAGGATTTGAATCGGAGGGAGTACCAAATTTCTTTTCATTTGTATCCCTCCATCTCATGGAATTCTCTGGTCTTCTTGATTAAAGAAATTCTAGGGTTTTTTTAGAATATGGTTTATAAGGGAAATAAAAACTATTGAGGTCGTTTTATTTGTGGAAATTGAATCCTTAGGGCTCGTTTGATTCAAAGAAAGTGTGTAGGTTTTTATTGGATTTGGATCCTACAAATGTTGTTTGTTGTTTGTTTGATTAAAGGACTTAAGTGGAAGTAGATAGTACTGCAGTTGTATAGCCGGAAGCCTCTCTCTCTCTCTCTCTCTCTCTCTCTCTCTCTCTCTCTCTCTCCTGTACCCCTCTCCCTCCCATGAGTTTTGAGAGTCGACCGTCGAGAGCCATCCCGATCCCGATCCCTCTCTGGCGGCCTTGCCGGCTGGAGAGGGTGGAGGAGAGGTGTTGAAGTAGTCCCTAGGAGTAGTTTTAGGTTTTTAGGCCCTATGCCTGTAGTTTGGAGTAGGGTACTAGATCTTTCTGGCCAGATCTGGTACATCCGGCAGCAGTGGTGGTTGTTGCTTCTCCGGTGGTCGGAGTCGACGACGGCTATCCTGAGGCCGGGGATCTCCACGCATAAGCTCAGCTTGCCTCTTCTCCTCGGGGCGGTGCTCTGCTTCTTCTTCTTCCACTTCTGGCGGGCCGTGGTGGCGGGGGGTCATGGAATAGAAGTGGTGGTGTTGCTGATGGGATAGGAGGCTGGGGGTCTTCTGCTCTGCCGCTCCGGCGAGGCAGCAGGCGGTCGTCGATTGAAGGGCTGGTTGTGCTCCCATGGAGGGAGATGGTCTTCAGCCTTCTTGATGTGGCGAGCCCCTGTTTCAATAAGCGTCGCCATCTCTGGGCTTCTAGTTCTCCATCGATGTGTGCTTCTTCTTCTCTCCTTTGGCCGGCCGTGGTGGCGAGGAAGGCAGAGGTCGTTGTCGATGTGGATTCAAAAGTTGTTCGAAGCTACGCCCGCTTGTGCTTCTCTGTAGTGGCCCATGGGCAGTGGTGAGTCTACCGAGCCTCTGCCTGTTCTGGCCGAAGGGCGGCCGAGGGTTCTAACCTCCATTGGAGGCCCCTTTTCGAAGATTGAATCCAGAGCTCGACGTCTCGACGGTGGCAAGTGGTTCGTCCTCGTCGGCGCCAAGATGGCTGGTTGCTTGCTTCTTCTCCGGTTTGATAGACATCACAAGCAAGAGACCTTGATATTGCTGTTTCTCGGGTGGAGATCGCCGGAGTTCGGTGGCGGAGGCACCTAGGGACTGGATTGTAGTCTTTCTTTTTGGTTTGAGGTGCTTTGTGTAAAGTGGAGGCCCCTTTTCTTGTTTTCTAGCATGGCTAGGGTGCTTTTTGCTAGAGGCCTCCCTTATTCTTGTACTTATATCGCAGCTTCTAGGGTCGTTGAGACCCTTTTATTGTTCAAAAAAAATAAAAATGTTGTTTGATTACAATACTTAGGGATTTCTTCAAAGGATTCATTTGCACTTTATTTTAGAAGAAAAATTCCATCCACTCCAGCTTCTTTTTAAAATTTCTTTTGGTTTTTATGTGTCTTGATCCAAAATCATGTAGTTTAGTAATAATCCTATAAAATTTAAGTGGACACGCCACTTCGATCCTGCGGTTTTTCTATTCGTGTATTTTGAGAATCCTACGAAATCAAACGAGCTCTTACTCTTTTTCCCTAAGGACATTCACAGCATCAAATCACAATACAGCTAATGTAGGCAGACGAGATCTCTAAGAAGCGATCTGCAAACACTTATTTGGAATTACAATGTAAATGTTGATTGTTATATATCCAAATGGCATCACCGCACTGTCTCCGTCTACGTTGGAGGTGAAACCAAGTCTTTTACAGCCAGAGCAGGTCAAATTCGATGGTCTTAAGAACATGCACAAAGTTTTTCACCGGATCTAAAGAACAATTTAGACAGCAGCCAGACCGGATATTACACTGAAATTGACTCGACAGCAACTGAGACCGGCTCTCGGAGTTTCTGTCAGCAAACAGCAACGCACGTCTCCTCTCTCTTTCCCTTTTTTTTTAAATTCTTGTTCTCTAGACTTGACATCAATTTGAGACCGGCCTTCGTCTTCCCCAGAGCGCTCCCAGCACCATCCCCTGCAGCAGCCTCGGAAAACCTGCAATAACCTGCAAAGAACATGGCTACAAAATGTGTGTCAAAATCAACTCAAGTTCTGCTTCTGCGTTGCGATTTCCAGGATTCATGTTTTCTTTTAAAAAAAGTAAAAGAGAATAGCAGCAACAATTGAGAGAGAGAGAGAGAGTGAGAGAGAGAGAGAGGTGGCGCAGGGGAGCCAGGGAAGAGGCAGTGCAGGGGAGGGAGCAACAACACCAGCAGCTCTCCGTCTCTCACAACTCATTTGTACTGTACGCGGTAGTGGAAGGAAGTAAGAAAATGAAGCTTGTTGTTTGCCCCATCCCTTGCTCTGCTCCATCCCTGTCTCCTCTCCGGTCACAAATCCTCTTATTTGTTCACCTGATGCTGCTGCCAAGGCCGATGCCACTATCAATGATAAGAAACAATGGAGATCTATATATACACGAACTCGATATGTGCTTCTCTCGTTTTTATTTTTATTTTTGAGATTATTAGGTGCTTCCTCTCATCGACTTGCCAGTACAGTACTACACCCCCTCTCTCTCTGTGTTCCTCTCTAACAGTAAGCCGCCGGCATCCATCAGTAGTACTACAACGCCCAAGAGCGCGTACTGCAAACAATGTAACTGGAGTACACAAAGACGCTCACATGTTCCGTGAGTAGTACAACGCTCAAGATGTGTACTGCAGCTCGCCCAATTTGTTGGATCACTGCTCGTACCAACCGCATCAACAAGCCGTGTCGTACACTTCTTCATCTTCACTTCTACGTACCTAATACTAGTAGCACATTTTAGAAGTACTGCTACCAAATAGTACGATCAGCTGCCATTTTAGAAATACCGCTACCAAACAATGTAGCACATTTTAAAAGTAGCCACGGGATCACGTGTTTTTTTAGTCTTTATATTGCTTAGACCTTGTTTATTTATCTCGTATTTTTATCCACTAGAGTTTTTGAGATGTGCGAGGATTTGATGTTCATCAAATACTCTTCGATCCCTATTTCCAAAAATCTCTACTTTAGAGGAGAGTTTTCAATTTAGACAAAAACATAAAGAAATTGTGGAGATATGCCGGGATTATCCCGGCCAACCCGCCGTAGTAAACAGATTCCAGAATTTTATGGAAATTTGAATAATCCTCTACGATCCCCACGAATACACTAGTTAATAGTACTAGAGAAGTAAACAGGGTCTTACGATTGCCAGATTACCGGCCCTGAGAGCGAGCTCCTTCTTATTTCCAGTTGTTATTTTAGAGTTGTAGCTCTTTTCAATTCGCTTTTAGTCGAACCATGTCGGCAAATTTTCACCATTTTACACCATAGAAACTCAGAGTCACGCTCAGCGCAATCGGTTGTGTGCATTTGTATTTCTTTGGTCAGATACAACTCTTGTCACCTCCGACAGTACTACTCCCTCCGTCCATAAAAGGATGTCGGAGTGATCATTTTGCAAATAAACCCTCGCAAAATTTCCAACACAACCCGCACTCCATGCTCGTCTTCCTCGCTCCGCTCCCCTCTCTTCCTCGCTCCATCGGCTCGCCTCGCCGCCCTAGGCCGATGCTCCCCTTCCCCCTTCCCTTGCTTTCTCCTTGCCTCTCCTTGCCCCACGCCTTGCCTTCCCACTCCATGGTACCGCCGCCTTGTTCCCCGTCGCATAGCTCCCGTCTTTCCGCTATGAAGCGTCGCCTCCCCAAGCTTGGATTTTTATGTCCAAGAAACCGTCTTGATTCCCCCACAGGTTGAGGATCCCTGTGATTTCGATCCCGTTGATTTCAATCCAAGACACCGACGGCTCGCCGAGAAGAGGATCCGTTGATTTCGATCCCGATGCGAGAAGAGCTCAGGTTGCTTGCCTCGGGGAGGGTGAGGTAGCGGGAGGGGTTTCATGGCATCTCCCGCTGCTGCCGCCATTCTCCTCCACGTAGAGCTGCTGCACCTCCTCTACTCAGCCTGGTAAGTCGCACTTCCTTTTATGACTGAACTATATATGTATCCCCAAGCCTCCAAATCAACATGTTTCTCCTTGTATGTCTGAACTAGATAATCAACATTGGTTGTATGTTAAGAAGAATTTCATACCTTTTTAGTTTTTAGTTAATTATTTGGCATCCTTTAATTACTCAGTCTGGCATGATGTTGCCATCTTGCCACATTGACTCAATTTTAGTTGCTGTTGGTGATATTCAAACCTGAGAATTTATCGGTAAGTGGCAATGCGAAACAACATATCCAAGTTGAATAGTAGTATGAGCTTGCTGATATGTAAATGAGTGCTTGTTGCTGTTCTTTACTCTGCAGATGGTTATCTTGCTAAAGCAGTATGATTTTGCTGATATGTAAATTAACCATGATGATGTTCTGTATGTAGAATTTCAACATTTTTAACTTACTTGAATATTGTTGTTGGCAATAACATCGATAAATCTATAGTTATTTTACATAAACAGATGTACACTCAGGCACTCAACCAAAAATAAACATTATCATCTCCAAAAATAATTCTATGCTTAAGTACCGCAACATATTTAGCTAACCAAGTTGTTCTTGACAGTTTTATTTCAATATTGTAGGTTGATGAAGAGATTTTCAGCCAACTTATTCCACTGCTGTTTGGAGTACCAAATATGGATTACTTAAGTTCACGTTCAGTATAGCATAGTGGAGTGATTGTAAAATTCAGTGTAGTTTTGAATTGTTAAAGTTTTTCCTTTACTGAAGTGGTAGGCCACACATGCAAATTTTCTTGATGGAAGTGGGTACTGGTTAATTGTGTATCTTGAAATACACACTACTGTACTAATGCCAGGTTTCCTGCACCACTGGTTTATCACAGGAGTAAATACATGAACAAATTTACCTATGATACGATACTCTTGGAGATTTCATTTACTCTATGCATTGAGTAGGTGTTTCTCTAAGCAAATTCATCTTGAAAGCTTAGAAGCTGCGCTGACAGATTTTTAACAACTTGAGAGGACAGATTTAATTCACACATTCAGTCACACACTATTCATTTAGGTGTTTCTCTCTGCAAATTCAGCCACACATTATTACCAATTATTTGCCAATTTGGTTTGATTTGGTGTGGATGCTGAAGTGATTCCTATACAAAATTGCATGGTTATTCTGGGTATGCAACTGATCAAATGACAGTACAAGAAATTATAGGCAAGATGGTGAAGATTTGCTGCCTGCTCACCATGGGATGGTGAAGATCTTCAGGTTCGTCACGTTCCTGTCTATTGGCGCCTCGCCGCCTATGGCAGAGCGTCCAATTAGAGTGGAGGGCAATTTATCAAGTGGTATATCCTTATTAATTACAATTATTTGATATTTTGGTACAGGTGTGGAAGTGTAGCCGGGACACAGACTGTTTCTTGTGACCCTGGGAGGGTGTATTCTTCGTTTCTCAAAGGGCCTATTTGTGTGTACTGTTCTCTTAAACTTTGTCAGCAGCCTCTCATCCTAATCAATTTACTTGCATGTTCTGATTACTGTTTTTAGGCTGTGAAACAAATAAAGGAACTCACAATATAGTTGTATCTGCTAAAGTTGATGTTCAGAAGGTGACCATTGGAATGTTGTCTGCTGGAAATCGCCCTCGGTTTGTCTGTGATATGATTTTCTCACATAGTTCAAAGATTGTTAGCGTCTTTGAGTGTGGTCATGCCGCTGCCGGTTTTTGTTCACCGGAGGAGCTACTGAAAGGATACAGATGTCGCCTAGAGGGGGGTCAATAGGCGATTAAAACTTTTCCTAGAGTGGCTCAACAAAGGCGGAATAAAACTAGTGTTTACTTTGATAAGAACAACCTAGAACAACTAAGGTTCACCTATGTGCACCAACAACTTATGCTAAGCAATATAAACAACAAAGTGATATCAAGATATGTGTTACTTCAAGCACGAAGGCTATCACAATGTAAAGTGCATAAGTAAAGAGCTCGGGTATAGAGATAACCGAGGCACGCGGGGACAACGATATTTTACCGAGTTCCTCCCAACATGGAGTACGTCTCGTTTGGAGAGGGGGTGGTATCAAACCACCAACGCCACAAAAGGCCTCCCTTATTCTCCAGTGAATCTCACCCCAATGGGGTCGATCCACTCTTCCACTATCGGTGCACTTGTCGGTGGCAAACCGGAACCTCTCACAAGGTTGGGGCACTTCTCCACAACTTAATTGGAGGCTCCCAACAAACGCCACCAAGGCCACAACCTGCAACACCAACAAACCGTCTAGGGTTCCAAGAACCCAAGAGTAAAAAGCTTCTCAACTTTCACTCACCAAATCCTCCGGGGAGAACTCAAACCGATGCACCAAATGCAATGGCAAGAACACAAGTAGTGCTCAAATCCTTATCTCCCAAATTCCACCAAAGCTACAAAAGCTTGTGGGGGAATAAGAGAGGAAGAACAATGAAGGAAATCCACAAAAGACTCCAAGATCTAGATCCCAAGATGTTCCCCTCACTTAGAGGAGAGATGGATTGGTGGGATTGTAGATCTAGATCTCCTCTTTCAAATCCCTAAAGTATATGCAAGAATGAAGGGAGGGATTGAAGGGGGGTCAAGCTCAAGAGGGTCAAGAATGGAGGAGAAAGCCTGTAAAACTCGAGCAGCTGCATTGGGGAAAAAGGGCCCCTTTTTATAGGCCCACGGATTTCTGACCGTTTTACGCCTGCTAGGAAAAGTCGACGAGACTCGTCTACACCGGAGATTCAGCCCAGCCTCCGGACCGCCCATCTGAATGACCTGGGCCATCCAAGACCCAACAAGACCAGAGACTCCGGTCTTCCAACATCGGAGACACATCCGGAAAATCCGGACTACACCGGAGATTCCGGTCCACACAGACCGGAGACTCCGGTCAGAACCAAATAAGAGGGAAACTTCAAATAGCGATATCTAGAGTTTGGAAACTCCGATTGACCCGAAACCAATTTTGTTGGAAACAGGACAACAAGGGCTACCCAACAAAAAGTGGAAATATTGGATACCACCAAGAGAGAACATTTCATGTATTATAATGTGATATACCTCTCTTGGTGAGAAACCGTAAAACCTCAAAGATCAAAAACGCAATATGATATAAAAGGGAAATCCTTTTTTATGAACTAGAGCTTGTTATGAATATTACCACAAGCTCTAGAACCTCACATGGATAAGATCCAAATAATCAGCCAAGAAAGGATGATGCTAAGTATGCAAAGGTTTGAGCTCTCTTTGAAAGATATGATCGAGTTACTCACTTGAGAGCCCCTCTTGATAGTACGGTTGTCTATCCTATAAAACAGTCTCCCCAACTAACACCACGAGACCGGTAAGAAAGAAACCCTATCAATATCATACCTTTGCCTTGCGCATATTCCACTTGATCTTGATGTATACGATCCTGTCCTTCTCAAGATGGAACACCTTTCTTGATTGCTCTTTTACGCACTTGATTGATGAAGACTTGCAAGTTACTCCCACATACAACATGGGGAAACCTTTACATTGACCTTGTCTTCATCGATCCATGATCACCGAGGATGGCAATCTTTAAGCATGATATCTTCTAGATATTGCACATCTTTAGCTTGCACATCATTTCTTCTTTTCTTCATTATGTTGATGCCTTGAAGATACACCAGAGATATTACTCCATCTTATTCTTCAAGACATACTTGCCATAGGTTTAACTCTCACATGACCAATTTGAGGATCATTCTTTGAACACCTTGGTCACCACATGATCCTCTTCACTTCTTCTCCAAACCTTGAAGCCAACAAATGGTTCAAGCATTGCCTATGGACAATTCCTACACGTACAAATTGATACAAGCATTAGTCCATAGAGATTGTCATTAATTACCAAAACCACACATGGGGGCCCACATGTTCTTTCAATCTCCCCCATTTTGGTAATTGATGACAATCCCTTTGAGAGGGTTTATATAAGGAATTTTAATAAATAAAATGGTAGCACCAATATCAAAATACTACACAAGTATGTGATATTGGTACCATCACCATATATAGAGCAAACTCCCCCACAATCTATGCATGTGTGATGAACTTGAATTTCATTGCATATATTGTCAATCATTATCATTGGTGGAGTTTCCTCTATATATATACCACATGCTAAGCAACAACAAAGATGCAAGAGCATGAAAAGCAAATGCTTAGGAAACAAACTCAAAGCATAAACATATTGCCAATCATTATCATTGGTGGAGTTTCCTCTATATATATACCACATGCTAAGCAACAACAAAGATGCAAGAGCATGAAAATCAAATGCTTAGGAAACAAACTCAAAGCATAAACAATTCCCCTTAAACCCTCTAAAACTTCTTCCCCATTGGCATCGATTGCCGAAATGGGTGACAAGTTCTAGAAGGCCAATATAGTGATAGATCCCCAAAGGTGTGCATTCGCACATATCCAATGATGAATACTTGGGAGGAAGTAGAACTATATCGAGGACCCAAAGATTGCCAAAAGAAATAAAATAAAAGAAGCATCAACAAATGATGTAAGTAATCACAAGACCCGGCAAACCAATTGAAAACAACAAATGAGTCCAAATGGAAACAACAAGATATTATGATACGAGTAGATGAGTGTTTTAAATAACAAACATAGAAGCTCCCCAAGATTTGTGCACAATTAAATAAATGCATTGGAATACATAATGCACAAATATGGAATCCTTGCTCCCCCATAGGCATTTAAAACACAACAAATGAAAGATCAAATAAATGCTTAAATAAAATAGAGAAGCTCCCCAAGATTTGTGCATACTTTAGAATCATTGTATTTCAATACACAAATGCACAAATATGGAATCATCACTCCTCCATAAACATTTAAGGCACAATAAATGAGAAAGAAGACAAATGAGCATTATTAAATGAATTAGATGAGTTCCCTAAAGATAATGCACCAATTATGATAATTGTATTTGGTATCAAGGTGCATAATCATGGAATCCTCACTCAGCCAGATTCATTTAACAATACAAGGCATGAGAGAACAAGTATGAGTGTCCAAAGATGCAAACAAGAGGAACAATCACTCATAGGCAAATAAATTTGGAAGCCACTGAAGAATCAAAAGGAATAGAAAGGTGGTATCCAAGGATTAAAGGTCAACTAAAATTATCTTCTCATATGTGTATATGTCTCTAAGTGGAAAACATCGCAAAGACATATGCCAACAAAGGAATATGCACACATAAAGAAGATATACAAGAAGCACATGGAAGAAAAAATGAAGTCATAACATATACCAATAAGATTTTTGCTTCAAAGCACGACCAAAGGCTCAAATATATCTTATTGTAGATTAATGAGCTTCAAACACCAACACACTACATATATTACAACTATCACCAAGGGAAAAAGGAGAAAGTTGGAATATATGGAGAAAGGCAACAAGTATCATAAGAGAAAATAGACTAGCAAAATCTCACTATTGCACATGAGAGAAGTTGAGGAAATGATAGGCAATAAAATTGCTAGATTGACATATTTGGGATTGGAGGATCATATGCATGATTTTGTATAGTCCCAATTATATGCACTCATCTCAACTTAAACGCATATACAATATAGAGTCCTCTCAAAACCATGGCTAGAACTACAACAATTACAAATACATTAATTCATGCTAGAAGGCAACCGACAAATGGTTGGAATCAAGATATGTGAGCATGAGAAAAAGATACTTGTTACCGAGATATAACTGGTAGGATGTAGAGGATATGAATTCGTTGATCATCCTATAGCTTGCCTCAAATTTTCTTCTAAGCATCACTTCTTCAAAATTGAGAGACAAGCATCCAATCTATCTCCAATGTACCTAAAACAAATTTAAGTACAAAATGGTCCCCAAACTTATTGGGTCCAAAGTAGTTAGTGCAACTACAATACATAGGAGAGACTCCACATAAATATGTACATATTGATGTGAAATTAAATTTCACAGGAGATAGCTGCTTAGAATGTTATCCCTCTTATTTGAGGTGGATTGAGTTTGTAAATACTCTTTTGTAACTCTCTATAATATATAAAAATTGCAGTGGGTTTTTTTGCCCTACTGTTTTACCCTAAAAAAAAAATTGAATTTCATGCACAACTTAGCCGATGGGATTTGGTGGAGTATCCCCTATATATTGGATCAAAGAAAGCAAGCATGCCATTATATAAACATTTAGTAAATATGCATGCATAAATCTTTCAAGAACCAAAATGAAGATACAATTTGAACAAAAACACCAAGTAAATCGAGGTTGCACACGCAAGAGTGTGACACGACAAATGATGTCCAAATTATATCAAATAACCAATTCAACACATGAAAGATCACAAATTCAACAAATGAACTAGGCAAAAGCCAAGGAGCAAAAGATATATAAAAATAAAAATGCTTAAGGATTTATCTCATTCTAAAATGGTCGAATCATGAAACAAGGAATGAGACAAAAACAACTCCCAAAAAGAGCAAGGTTCCAACAAGAAACCAAACTCCCCAAACTTCTCATGGTGGCACAAAATACCAAAACGAAAATATTGAGGTTCCAAGCACATAAAACCTGATATGGATCAAACAAAGAAGCATAAATATGAGTGTTCTAAATAATATAGGAGAGCTCACCCATAATTAGTACATTATATAGAATTTTGCTTTTGAATGCAAAATGCACACAGATGAGATCATCACTACTACCTACATTAAATAAAACACAAGAGGATACCAATAAAATAAGAAGATTCGAAAGTAGCAAGGAATACATGGGAGCTCACAAAACATTTACTTGGCCAAAGATAGGACAATATTAAACAAGGGCCGAAGTGAATATGATCAATAAATCCTACCATAAATATAGTACTCATTGTCCAAGGACAAGAAATATTGGGAATCATTTTCCCAAGGTAGCTTGCGTAGATATCCAAGATCATAGTCACAACAAGAAGCATATAACAAATATAAGAATTAAGCATGATACTTCTAACAATATTCTTGGTAGCTTCCAATCATCACACAATCACTAGTTATTAGAGTAACTTGAAGCAAATGGTTTCCATGATGATATAGAGATCTAAATATGAGGAAACACATACCAAGAACCACTCTCATATACAAGATCCAATCCAGGGGCACAAGGCCAGGGGAACAAGGCCCAATGCGGCCAGGACACTCCCTCATAGGCCCATGCCCCCTCCCGGAAGGTGGGGCCACGTTGGTCCCCTTCCGGAAGGTTCTAGAAGCTTACGGTACAATACCGATTAACCCGGAACAATTCCGAACTCCAAAAACTGCACTGCCTTATATGAATCTTATTCTCCGGACCATTCCGGAACCTCTCATGATGTCCCGGATCCCATCCGAGACTCCGAACAAAAATTCATAAACCAATTATCCAATATATCCTAGCGTCAAGACACGTTAAGTGTGTGACCCTGCGGGTTCGAGAATATGCAGACATGATCTTCTATCAATAATCAACAGTGGGGTCTAGGCACCCATATTGACTCCCACACATTCATCGATGATCATATCGGATGAACCACGATGCCAGGATTCAATCAATCCCATATATATATATATATTCCCTTCGTCTCGCGATATTTTACTTGCCCGAGATTCGATCATCGGTACAGTCATACCTAGTTCAATCTCGTTCACAGCAAGTACTTTACTCGTTCCGTAATCCGATAACACTTTGTGATTAACTCCTTAACCACATGCTTGCAAGCGGTGTTGATATCGATTACCGAGTGGGCCCGAAGTATATCTCTCCGACTTGGGAGGGACAAATTCCATCTCGATACATACAACCCAACAGATACTTTTCGATCACCTGAGAGACACCTTTATGATCACCCTCTCATAGGATGACGTTTGATGACCTCAAATCTTTCTTCCGATACCAGGGAGTTGTATTATCTCATGGTCTAAGGAATACAATATTTGACATAAGAAAAGCTTCGCAAAGACGAACACGATGACACGATCTAATTGCTTTGCTTAGTTTGGGTCTGTCCATCATATCATTATCCAATGAAATGATCTCATTATCAATTGACAACTCATGTCTATGGTTAGTAAACCTTAACCATCATTGATCAATGAGCTAGTCCTTAGAGGCGTACCAGGGACATGGTGTTGTTCACAAACCACACAAGTATTAATGTTTCAACTTAATACAATTCTATCATGGAATATAAACTTTATCATGAACAAGAATTATAATAATAACATCTTTATTATTGCCTCTAGGGCATAATTCCAACAGTCTCCCACTTGCACTAGAGTCAATAATCTAGTTTACATCTGGCAACAATCTCACACCCATGGCACTGAGGTGTTGATCATGTTTTACGTGGAAGAGGTTTAGTCAATGGATCTGCGACATTCGGATCCGTATGTACTTGCTAATCTTGGATCTCCATCGCTATATAATCTCGGATTATATGAAACTTGCGGTTGATATGCTTGGTCTTTGGATGATATCTTGGTTCCTTAGCGAGTTCTATGGCGCCGGTGTTGTCACACAATATCTCCGGTGGGTCCAATGCACTTGGAACCGCCAAGCTCGATGATGAAGTTTGATCCAAACTCCTTCACTTGACGCTCTGCGGCAACCATGTATTCCGCTTCTCATGTAGATCCCGCGATCACGCTTTGCTTGCGGCTTCTCCGACTCACCTCCTCCATTCAAAATATAAACGTATCACAAGAGATTTAGAATCATCCTTGTCGGTGTCGAAACTAGCATCGACGTAACCTTTTCGACAATGTTCATCACCCCATAGACTAAGAACATTTCTTTAGTTCTATTTAGGTACTTTAGGATGTTCTTCACGGTTGTCCGATGTTCCACTCTGGATCACTTTGATATCTGCTCGTCGTCAAACTAAGAGCATTGGACACATCCGTCTAGTACACATGGCATACATGATGGAACCTATGGCGAGGCATAAGGCACTTTGCTCATAGCTTCCTATCATTTACCGTGGCTGGACACCGAGCCTTGCTCAATATCTTACCCGACAACATAGGCACTTGAACCTTTCTTTGCCTTATCCATTCGAACCTTTTCGAACTTTGTCTAGTATGTACTCGGCTTAAAGCTATCGAGGCGTCTTTGTCTATCTCTATAGATTTTGATGCCCAATATATAAGCACTTCACCTAGGTCTTTCATTGAAAACACTTGTTCAAATAACTCTTCACATCGTTAAGCATGTTGATGTCATTTCCGATAATCAATATGTCATCCACATACTGATGAGAAGCGTCCGAGCTCCCACTCACTTTCTTGTAGATACAAGCTTCAGTAGCAATTTGGAACAAATCCAAAACTCTTGATCACTTGATCAAAAGCGAAGGTTCCAACTCGAGATGCTTGCTTGGTCCATAAATGGAATCTTTGAAGTTTGCATACTTTACTAGCATCCTTAGGATCGACAAAACCTTGGGTTGCATCATATACAACTCTTCATCAATGTTCCCATTGAGGAAAGCATCTTGACATCCATCTGCCATATTTCATAATCATGAAACGCAACAATTGCTAATAAAATCCGAATGGACTTAAACATCGCTACGGGAGAGAAAGTCTCATCGTAGTCAACACCTTGAACTTGTCGAAAACCTTTTGCGACAAGCCGTGATTTATAGACGGTAACATTACCATCCGCGTCCGTTTTCTTCTTGAATATCCATTTGCACTCAACGGCCTTTCGGTCGCTAGGAGGATCCACCAAAGTCCATACTTGGTTTTCGCTCATGGATCCCAATTTGGATTTCATGGCTTCCAGCCATTTCTCAGAGTCTGGGCTCATCATCGCTTCCTCATAGTTCGTAGGTTCACTGTCTTCTACCAACAAGACAGTCAAGACAGGGTTGTCGTACCACTCAGGAGGAGCACGTGACCTTGTCGACCTGCGACGTTCGATGCGACATCGTCAAGCTTCATGATCCTTGTCATTAGCTTCCTCTATTGTTGTGCGGTGACCGGAACAATTTCAGGTGTTGCGCTACTCTCCAATTCAAGAGAAGGTTCAATAACCTCGTCTAGCTCTACTTTCCTCCCACTCACTTCTTTCGAGAGAAACTCCTTCTCAAGAAAGGAACCGTTCTTTGCGACAAACACTTTGCCTTCGGTTCTGTGATAGAAGGTATACCCAATAGTTTCCTTAGGGTATCCTATGAAGACGCATTTCTCCGCTTTGGGTTCGAGCTTGTCTAGCATCAACTTCTTGACGTAAGCTTCGCATCCCCAAACTTTAAGAAACGAAAACTTAGGTTTAGCACCAAACCACAGTTCATACGGTGTCGTCTCAACGGATTTAGATGGAGCCCTATTTAAAGTGAATGCAGCGGTTTCTAATGCATAACCCCAAAACGATAACGGCAAATCAGTAAGAGACATCATTGATCGGACCATATCTAATAGGGTTCGGTTCCTGTTCGAGACACACCATTGCGCTGTGGTGTTCGGGTGGCGTGAGTTGTGAAACGATTCCACTTGCTTTAAGATGCGTGAGAAAATCATAACTCAAATATTCACCTCCACGATCGGATCGTAGAAACTTAATCTTTCTTATGATGGTTCTCCACTTCATTCTGAAATTCCTTGAACTTTTCAAATGTTTCAGATTTATGTTTCATTAAATAGATATACCCATATCTACTTAAGTCATCGGTAAAACTGAGGAAATAGCGATATCCACCGCGCGTCGAAACACTCATCGGTCCGCATACATCGGTATGTATGATTTCTAACAAGTCCGTTGCTCGCTCCATCATATGGAGAACGGGGTTTTGATCATCTTGCCCATGAGGCATGGTTCGCATGTGTCAAATGATTCAAAATCAAGAGACTCCAAAAGTCCATCGAATGGAGTTTCTTCATGCGCTTTACACCAATATGACCTAGAGCAGCGATTGCCACAAATAAGTAGTATTATCACTATCTACTTTGCATCTCTTAGCCTCAATGTTATGGATGTGTTTCATCCCTTTCGAGATTTAGAAGAAATAAACCATTCACAAGAGGTGCATGACCATAAAATATGTTACTCATATAAATAGAACAACCATTATTCTCCGATTTAAATGAATAACCGTCTTGCAATAAACACGATCCGTAAATAATGTTCATGCTCAACGCAGCACATAATAACACTTATTATGGTTTAAAACTAATCCGAAGGTAAAACTAAGGAGAGCGTCTTGAGGGCCATCACATCAACTCTTGATCCGTTGCCAACGCATCGTCACCTCATCCCTCGCAAGTCATTGTCATTCCGTAGCTCTGTTTGAGTTACAAATATTAGCAACGAACCGTATCAAATATCCGGGCACTACAACGAGGGCTAGTAAGGAAAACATCAATAACATGTATATCAAATATACCTTTGATGGTGCCACCTTCTTGTCCGCTAAGTACTTGGATAGTTGCGCTTCGGTGACCCTTGTCCTTGCAATAGAAGCACTCGATGTCGGGCTTAGGACCGGACTTGAGCTTCTTCTCGGCGAGGCATTGCGCTTGCCGCCCTTCTTGAAGGGTTTCTTTGCTCCTTACCTTTCTTAAAGGAGGGCTTGTTGACCATCAACACATGATTATCCTTCTTGATGTCCACCTCTGCAGCCTTGACTGCGAAGAGCTCGGTGATCGATGGAACCAATCGATTATGAGTCACTACAAAACTTTTGTAGCGGGAGGAGTGATTGCGAACCTGTCAATCTTGAGATCCTCTGGAATTGTGCATTCCAGGTTGCTCAAGACGTTGAGTGTAGCCCGACATCTTTATGGCGTGCTCACTAACGGAACTCCTTCCTCCATCTTGCGTTAAAGAACTTCTGAGATCTCATATCTCTCGAGCGGGCGAGTCGAAACATGGTTTTCGGCTCCTCGAGAATCTCGAAGGGCGGGATACTCTTCAAAAGCGATTTTGAAGCTCGGTTCCATAGCAAACAACATGGTGCTCTTAATCACACCATAATCATCTTTTGCCGATAGACAGCTTTCTCATCGGTAGCGATTGCCAGGGGGTCACCTAACGCTTTCCCAAGGACATAGTCCTTTTGTCCGCCAGACATAATGATTCTTAGATTGCGGAACCAATTGGTGAAGTTAGACCCATTGTTTCTAAGCTTTTCCTTCTCAGCAAAAACGTTGAAGTTGAAGTTGGACTTGGCCATGTGATCTAAAGTATTTGCAAGTACAATTTAGACTATGTTCATGACAAATAGTTCAACTTAATCAAATTACTAGTTGAACTCCCACTAAATTCAACATCCTTCAAGTTGTTTAGTGAACACGATCCAAATTCACCACACCTAATCCGATCATCACGAGAAGAGATGCGGTTTCAATGGTGGACAACAAAGTGTCGATCATATCATTCATATGACTCATGCTTAACCTTTCGGTTCTTGTGTTCCGAGGCCATGTCTGTACATGCTAGGCTCGTCAAGTTAGACCCAAGTATTTCCGCGTGTGCAAAACTGGCTTGCACCCGTTGTATGTGAGCGTAGAGTCTATAGCACCCGATCATCACGTGATGCTTGGACACGACGAACTTCATAGCGGTGCATACTTGGGGAGAACAGTTTTATCTTGATCTTTAAGTGAGGAATCATCTTATAATGCTACCGTCGCGATCTAAGCATAATAAGATACATAAAGGGATAAACATCACATGCATATAACTTTATGTGACATGGTATAGCCAATCCTCGCGCAATGATCTCCATCTTGTGCGTTCTGGCATGATCTCCATCACTCCACCATGATTGCCTCCACCACGAATAGCAACTACAACTATTGCTAACTACTTAGCGATAAAGTAAAGCTATTACATGGCGTATAGAAGTTGACTCATGGTCATACACAATTATAAAGACAACCATATGGCTCTGCGGTTGTGTACTCATCGACATGCAAGTCGTGAAACATTACAAAACATGATCATCGCATACAATATACACATCACATCTTGGGCCATACCATATCACAGAAAACACTCCTGCAAAAACAAGTTACGCCTCTACTTTGTTGTTGCATGTTTACGTGGCTTATGGGAGTAGATGCTAAGAACGATTCTTACCTACGGAAAGCCACAACGGTGATATTATGGTTGCCAAACTCGGTGTTAATCCCATGACAACTATAGTGAGAGAACCGACATCCACCACCGCATGTGTGGAACAAGCCACACGTCAAGTGCGGAGCGGTCTCATGACGGCGTCGCGTAAGGTTGGCCTGGACCGCTTCAATCTCACTATCTCGCGTCATAAGAAGAACACAAACAAGAGGCTTGCAACAGAAAACATCAACGCCGCAACCATGTTGCGTTACTCGTCAAACACATCTACGCATAGATCTAGCTCGATACCCGAAGGGTTTCGCGGCATAGTAAATCAAAATTTTCTACGGATGCGAACAGAGGGAAAGCCAAGATCTAATCTAGGAGATGCAATCAACGAGAGAGATTGGATTAGATCTTCATACCCTTGAAGATTCGCATAGCGGAACGTTCGTCGGAACGTGGGTGATGTAGTCGTACTCGCTTCTCCTCCTCGCGATCCGATCCGATCTAGCACCACAAGTGGCGGTGCCTCCGTGAGATGCACGTGCAGCACCTCTCAACGTCTCCTCCTTCCTCGGACCAGCAAGTATGGTGGAGAGATAGATTGGATCTACAACACGGCGTGGTGTATATGGTGGAGAATTTACAGCAGGGCTTCGCCTACAAGCATCGGGAGGAGAGAGGAAAGCTAGCAAGGCGGCTAGGGTTTGGAGGAGAGGTGTGGGGGTTGTGCGCCCCACCCTCTTTATATAGAGGGGCATTAGCCCCTCCCCCAAGCCCAAAGGATAAGGAGTGGGGGCATGGACTCTCCCCTCTTCTAGAAACCCTATCTTTAGTTTAAACGATTTAAACTCTCTAGGATCGGCTGGGCCCTATGGGGCCTTGTGCCCCTGGCCCAATGCGGCCAGGACACTCCCTTATAGGCCCATGCCCCCTCCTGGAAGGTGGGGCCACGTTGGTCCCCTTCCGGAAGGTTCTAGAAGCTTCCGGTACAATACCGATTAACCCGGAACAATTCCGAACTCCAAAAACTGCACTGCCTTATATGAATCTTATTCTCCGGACCATTCCGGAACCTCTCATGATGTCCCGGATCCCATCCGAGACTCTGAACAAAAATTCATAAACCAATTTTCCAATCTATCCTAGTGTTAAGACACGTTAAGTGTGTGACCCTACGGGTTCGAGAATATGCAGACATGATCTTCTATCAATAATCAACAGCGGGGTCTGGGCACCCATATTGACTCCCACACATTCATCAATGATCATATCGGATGAACCACGATGCCAGGATTCAATCAATCCCATATATATATTCCCTTCGTCTCGCGATATTTTACTTGCCCGAGATTCGATCGTCGATGCATCATACCTAGTTCAATCTCGTTCACAAAGTACTTTACTCGTTCGTAATCCGATATCACTTTGTGATTAACTCCTTAACCACATGCTTGCAAGCGGTGTTGATATCGATTACGAGTGGGCCCAAGTATATCTCTCCGACTTGGGAGGGACAAATTCCATCTCGATACATACAACCCAATGATACTTTCCGATCACCGAGAGACACCTTTATGATCACCCTCTCATAGGATGACGTTTGATGACCTCAAAGCTTTCTTCCGATACCAGGAGTTGTATTATCTCATGGTCTAAGGAATACAATATTTGACATAAGAAAAGCTTCAAAAGGCGAACACGATGACACGATCTAATTGCTTTGCTTAGTTTGGGTCTGTCCATCATATCATTCTCCAATGAAATGATCTCATTATCAATTGAAAACTCATGTCTATGGTTAGGAAACCTTAACCATCATTGATCAATGAGCTAGTCTTTAGAGGCGTACCATGGACACGGTGTTGTTCACAAACCACACAAGTATTAATGTTTCCGCTTAATACAATTCTAGCATGGAATATAAACTTTATCATGAACAAGAATTATAATAATAACATCTTTATTATTGCCTCTAGGGCATAATTCCAACAAGTTCAACCTCGTTACTGATAAGTACTCTTTTCTCGTTCCCGTGATATGTGATCCCTTGTGATCCAGTCACATGCTTGCAAGCTAATTGGATGACATTCCACCGAGAGGGCCCAGAGTATATCTATCTGTCATATGGATGGACAAATCCCACTCTTGATCCATGTGTCTCAACCAATACTTTCCGAACACTCAATGCCACCTTTATAGCCACCCAGTTATGGTGTGGTGTTTGATGTCATCAAAGCATCCTTCCGGTGAAGGTGATAGGCATGATCTCATGGTCGAAGGAATTAGGTTACTATGTATCAGAAAGCATATAGCAATTGAACTATTAAAATGACTTGATCTTTATGCTACGCTTATCTATAGGAGTATGTCCACCATATCATTCTCCTAACGATATGATCTTGTTGTTAATAACATCTCAATGTTCATGATAGGGAAACCACAATCATTTATTAACCAACAAGCTAGTATTATAAAGAGGCTTTACTAGGGACTCTATTTAAGTTTACAAATCACTCAAGTATTAATGTTTCGTTGTTAATACCATTATAGCATGAATGTAAACATTTATCATAAACACAAAGATATTATAATAACTACAATTATTATTGCCTCTAGGGCATATCTCCAACAGTCTCCCACTTGCACTAGAGTCATCTAATCTAGATTACATGGTAATATACCGAACACCCATGGCAGTTTGGTGTTGGTCATGTTTTGCCCTCGGGAGAGGTTTTGTCAACACCCGGATTTTTCAATCCTAGATGCCTGTTATGCCATACATCGCAATCCCAGGATTACCATTTTTGCGAGACATAACAGAATTGGATACCATAGTACATCATTCGTTACAATGATACATAAGTTCTTACACAAATAGGGATCTCATGATCCCGTACTTGATACAACTTCAAGCAGCGGAATACGTAATAATAACGGTAGCGTAGGCGAAGCTCCATCTTCAGGGTCACATGCAATGCTGACGATGGGAGATGATCCTAGTTGTCGTAACCTTCCTGGGGTCCATCTTCCAGGTACTCCTCTTCATAGTCTGGCCATGGGAATAGCCAGGGACAAAGCCATGAGTACTCTTTAAGTACTCGCAAACTAATACTAACAGGTAAGGGGTTTTTGCATAATAGGACACTAGGCTCTAGGGTTGTTTTGCAAAAAGCCAGGTTTATCTCTACTCAGTTCCAAAGCTAGTCACAATTTTATAACTCCTAAGTGGGATCTTATAATTCAGGTCACAACTCAGTTGTGGTCAAGTCAAAGTCTCAATTTGTTTCACAAGTCATTTTGAAAAGTCTGACGGGGGAACAGTATGGCCACTCCAACTGTCCATAACCGCGGACGCGACTATTCGAATAGTTTGACACTCTGCAGAGATTGTACACTTTCACCACAACATTCGATACATCCCTCAGGAACAAATCCTGAATTCACCATACTCAGTATGCGGATAATCAATCCTAACCTTTTGATTACACGCCCTAGTATAAGCACCTCTCCTGTGAGTTTGGCCTCCCAACCATGACCAACTGTCATCTTGGGTGCGCAGTGGACAATCTTCACAAGGTAGCCTCAGCTCAGACCTTGGCCGTGAGGGAACTAATACTACGGAATATAAGTTTCTAGTCAAGCCCTACCCAATCTTCGGGTATTGTGGTTGTACGATAAAATTGGAATGGTATCGCATCCAGACAACCATCAGTTTTATAAAGGGCTAAGGCTCATGCCTCAACATTTTCATCACCAAAATCATCAAGTGTTTGGAAACACATGTCCGAAACATTTCAATAGAATGATCCATCATTCCAAGGTTTTCATAACCATTTTTCCTCCAAGTAATCCAATCTAAAGTTGATCAAGTTTTATGCTTAGCACTAGCATCTACAGGTGGGGGTAAGCACTGATGAGGGGTGGTAAACTAGTGGGGTTTTAACTAAGTTCAAACTCATGCCTCAGGATGACATCAAGGTTATCTAGCTTAGGCCAAATTTTATGCTCTTTATGCAACCTTCAAAGACAACTGTTGTCTATCTACCAAACTCTTAGGTAGACTCTAAGTAAGCTTTGATAAAGAAAATAAAGTAAGAAGCTTGCACATAAAACTAGGATTTGGTTTATCAAGTGGGTATGATCACATATGCTTAAGGCATATAGTAGTCATATCACAAGTATGGGTTTGTGGCATCAGTAGGGTATCTTGCAAGGGTTAGCTTGCATCAATATCAGTATAAGCTTGCATCAGTGTCAATATAAGATTGCATAGTTACTAGCTTGCATCAGTGTCAATATAAGCTTGCCTTGTGCAGAGCAGTGGTTGAATTTCTGCTCGGCTTCCTCTTCATAGTATCCTCCTTCCTCCTCGTATCCTTGGTCGGTACTAGCGTCTATGAATAAATACGAGGTACACAATCACCAAACAATACTTAACTACTTGCAATCATCACACACAAGGGTCCTATAGATGATCTAGCATCATCTCTAACATTACAAGGTTAAGGCTTGGTTTAAATCTTTTTATTTTTAGAAAAGTAATTTCTACTCATTGAAAAATTACTTAAGATTTAATATTCTCCAAACTAAACATGGGATCATGTTGACACATGTCATAACCACATATTGTAGTCCATGGGAATGTGATTTAAAGTGGTGTCACAATTTAATAAGGTTTTACCCTTTTATTTTAATTAATTAAAGTGGCTAGAAATGCTTATGGAGCATTCTTTTATTACTTGAACAATATTTCTGCAAGTAAACCTATATATTTTTATATATTCTGAAAGGTATGGTTAAATGTGATTTTTGAGAGTTGGAATCAACTCAAAATCTATTATGGTTTACATTTGAAAAATGTTTGAATGCAGAAAATCTTCCGCCTTGTTATTTTTACCAGGGGTGATCTATAGATCCAAATGAATTGAATCCAACGGGCTTGGATTCAGCATTCACAGACCTTTCCAACAAAATTGGTTTCATTCAAATTGGTGCACTGAATCAATCTGGGTTGATTTTTGAAGTTGAGTACAGAAGTGTGTTTGAATTTTTATAGAAAAAGATTTAATTTGAATAACCGGGTCCGCTGGAAAGTCTAATCGACGCTGCTAAGCCTTAGTGCTCCTGAGATGCTTAAGTGGGTGTCCCCACTGCCGGTGACACGGGCTGGGCGGTATGGGGCAACGTGGATCGTTCGATCTAGTTCTAATCTAACGGCTGGGAGTCATCGTCGACGCGAGACAACTCCGGCGAGAACGAAACCTAGCGTGGACAGTGAGGGTTACTGGGGGCTCACCGGGGTACTGGCGAGGGTCGGCGAGGCGGGCGAACGACGAAGTCGACGACAGTGAACTCAGGGGTGGTCGCGGCAGCTCCTAGGGCGGCTCCAATCGCTGTCTCCTTTCTTCTCCGCAGCGGCAGGCTCCAGTGAAATTCCGGTGAGGTGGTGCTCGCCTTGCTCTAAGAATGGTGTGGCACGATCGATGAGGAGAGGGGAGTGATATGGTGTGAATAAATCGAGCGGGGGTGGCCTATATTTATAGTTGAGCGAGGGGACCGTCGGGGCGCACGGTGAGCTCGTCGGGGGTGACGTTACAGGCGGCTATTGGCATGGGCAAGGGTAGGGGACGTGCTGTGTCTCCTGGTGATGCTCAACGACATGGTCGCGAGGCATGGGGCGGTGTGGTTTGGTCTGGAACGGCCGGTGCTCTGCGCGGCAGAGGCGGCGTCTTCGACGGCGGGCGGTGGTCTTGCGCACGGGCGGCAAATGGGATGTCTGGCGGTCTCACGGGTTGATGGCGATCGTGTATGCACGCGCGGGGCGGCGCTGTGTGGATGCTGGTCGAGGGTGGCTCTCTGGCGCACGCCGGCATGGTCTGGCGCGGCTTGTCGCGTGGTCGAGGCTTGGCAACGCTATACCGGGACAGTGAGTGGCGGTGGACGGTGGGCTGCCTCTATACAAGGTTGGTACGGCTAGTTCTTTCTCTAGCTTCTGTCCACAATGGGGTGACATTGGGGTGCTTTCATTTCACCATTAATGGCAATGGCAAGCTCACATGGGTGCTAGTGTTGGGCTAATCTTTCTAGATGATCTACTGAGCTGTGTGTGAGATAACTAGGGAACAAGTTAGGCAAGAATCACTGCACACTATAGTGTTTGATGTTTTGTTTGATTTGTGTTTGCAACCTGTTTGATGAAATGGCCGCATGAAATCAAGTTTTGAATTTTGAAATGATTTTTGGTGGGTTTGCTAGATTGGTGCTGGTGAGTCTGCAGATGCTTGGGTTTTGAAAGTTGAGCTTGTTTGAGTGGGTTTTGAAAAAGTGGGATCTTCCCATATGAAGAAGATTCAATTTTTAATTGTCATTTAAACTATGCATTTGAAATTTTCTGGATGATCACAAAGTGGGCCTTGATACTCTGTTATGAGTACATTCAATGGGTGCAGAGATCCAGAAAAGTTTCTGTTAGGTTCTGAAAGTTTGAGACAGCCAAAGTAGGCATGGTAGTTAAATTGGCCAAAATGACCATTCACTTAATATATTTGTTTTGATTTACTTGTCTTTAAGGAAACTGTGGGAAATGTTTTAGATGATGTTCATTTCACCTAAGAAACATTTTACAAGCAATGGATCACACAAACAAGGTGGTTTTTAAAGAAATTCAAAATCCATGCATACACATATACATGCATTCATGAGTTTATTTAGAAAAGTTTTTGTTAACCCTAATCTTGATGATTAGTGTTTGATGATCTAAGTTTGGTATTTTTGGGATGTTACTGGTTTAGTCAACGGATCCGACACATTCAGATCTGTGTGTACTTTGCAAATCTTTATGTCCCCATCTTGGACATGTTCTCGAATAGCGTGAAAACGTAGCTTGATGTGCTTCAGCTTCTTGTGCGACCTTGGTTCTTGCGCATTGGCTATGGCGCCCATGTTATCACATGATAGACATTGGGTTCGGCACTAGGAACCAAACCCAGCTCATAATGAACTCTTTCATCCATATCGCTTCTTGTGAAGCCTCCGGCGACCATGTATTCGATTCGCTTGAAGATCTTGCCACAACGCTTTGCTTTGCACTCCTCCAGCTAACTGCTGCACCATTCAAAGTAAATACGTATCCAGATTGTGATTTAGAATCATCCGGATCGGTGTTCCAACTAGCATCGGTGTAACCATTAACAATGAACTATTCATCACCTCCATAAGAAAGAACCATATCCTTAGTTCTTCTCAAGTACTTAAGGATGTTTTTGACCGCTGTCCAATGATCCACTCATGGATCACTTTGATATCTGCTAGTTAAACTAACAGCATACACAATGTCGGGTCTAGTACATAGCATGGCATACATTAGAGATCCTATGGCTGAGGCATAGGGAGTCTTACTCATCCTTTCTCTATCTTCTGTCGTTGTCGGACTTTGAGTTTTACTCAAGGTCGTATTGGGCAACATGGGCAAGAACCCTTTCTTTCTATCTTCCATTCCAAACCTCTTTAGAACTTTGTCCAAATATGTACTTTGTGACAATGATATTAGGCGTCTCGATCTATCTCTATAAATCTTTATGCCTAATATGTAAGCTGCTTCGCCAAGATCTTTCGTTGAAAAACTATTATTCAAATATTCCTTGACACTATTAAGAAGGTCTACATCATTCCCAATCAACAATATGTCATCTACATACAGTATTAAGAATGCTACAGAGCTCCCACTCACTTTCTTGTAAATACAAGCTTCTCCATAAGTTTGTATAAAACCAAAACTTTTGATCACCTTATCAAAACGTTGATTCCAACTTCGGGATGCTTGCTTCAATCCATAGATGGACCGTTGAAGTTTGCATACCTTGTTAGCATCTTTAGGATCGACAAAACCTTTGGGTTGCATCATATACAATTCATCATCAATGTCTCCATTGAGGAATCTTTGTTTGACATCCATCCCATATCTCATAATCATAATATGCGCGATTGCTAACATAATCCTCACAGACTTTAGCTTCGCTACCGTGAGAAAGTCTCATCGTAGTCAACTCCTTGAATTTGTCGAAACCCTTTTGCGACAAGTCGAGCTTTATAGACATGATATTACCATCGAGATCTGCTTTCTTCTTGAAAATCCATTTGTTCTCGATGACCTTCCGCCATCCGGTAAGTCCACCAAAGTCCATACTTGGTTTTCGTACATGGATCCAATCTCGGATTTCATGTCTTATTGCCATTTATTGGAATCTGGGCTCATCATCGCTTCCTCATATGTCGCAGGGTCATCGTGTTGTCCAACAACATGACACTCATAACGGGATCATACCAATCAGGAGTGGTACGAGTTCTCGTTGACCTGTGAGGCTCTGTAGCAACTATAACCGAAGATTCATGATCATCATCATTAGCTTACTCTCTTATTGGTGTAGGCACCACATGAACTTCTTCCGGTGCTGCGCTACTTGCAATTTCGAGAGATGGTTCGACAACCTCGTCGAGTTCTACTTTCCTTCCAGTCACTTCTTTCGAGAGAAATTCCTTCTCTAGAAAGGATCCATTCTTGGCAACGAAGATTTTGCCTTCGGATCTATGATAGAACGTATACCCAATAGTTTCCTTCGGGTGTCCTATGAAGACACATTTTTCCGCTTTGGGTTCAAGCTTGTCCGGCTGTAACTTCTTTACATAGGCTTTGCAACCCCAAACTTTAAGGAACGACAATTTAGGTTTCTTCCCAAACCATAATTCATACAGTGTCGTTTCAACGGATTTAGATGGTGCCCTATTTAAAGTGAATGCGGCTGTTTCTAATGCATAACCCCAAAATGATAGCGGTAAATCTGTAAGTGACTTCATAGAACGGACCATATCTAAGAGAGTTTGATTACGACGTTCGGACACACCATTACGCTGTGGTGTTCCCGGCGGTGTCAATTGTGAAAGTATTTTGCATTTCTTCAAATGCTCGCCAAACTCGTAACTTAGATATTCACCTCCACGATCAGAACATAGAAATTTAATCTTCTTGTTACGTTGATTCTCAACCTCACTTTGAAATTCCTTAAACTTCTCGAAAGTTTCGGACTTATGTTTCATGAAATAGATATACCCATATCTACTCAATTCATCCGTGAAGGTAAGAACATAACGATAACCACCGCGCGATGCTACACTCATTGGACCACACACATCGGTATGTATGATTTCCAATAAGTCCGTAGCTCGCTCCATCATACCAGAAAATAGAGTCTTAGTCATTTTACCCATCAGACATGCTTCGCATCTTTCAAGTGATTCGAAATCAAGTGATTCAAGAAGTACGTCGGAATGGAGTTTCTTCATACGCTTCACTCCAATGTGACCAAGACGACAGTGCCACATATAGGTCGAGTTATTGCTCGATTTCAAACATTTAGCCTCAATGTTATTAATATGTGTATTTCCACTATCGAGATTCAATAAGAATAGACCATCTATCAAAGGTGCATGTGCATAAAACATATTACTCATATAAATCGAACAACCATTATTCTCGGACTTAAACAAGTAACCGTCTCGCAATAAACAAGATCCCGATATAATGTTCATGCTTAACGCAGGCACCAAATAACAATTATTTAAGTATAAAACTAATCCGATGGTAGATGAAGGGGTAGCGTGCGCATCATGATCACATCAACCTTTGATCTGCTTCCCAGCGCATCGTCACCTCGTTCTTTGCTAGCTTCCGCTTATTCTCGCAAAGACTGCTTTGAGTTACAAATATGAGCAACCGAACCGAGATCAAATACCCGAGCACTACTATGAGTACTAGTGAGATACACATCAATAACATGTATATCGGATATACCTTTCTTCTTGATGTTGCCGTTCTTCAAATCCATAAGCACTTTGGGAAATTCCGCTTCGGTGACCCTCTTGCTTGCGGAAAAGCACTCGATGTCGTGCTTAGGTCCAGCCTTGGTCTTCTTCGTCGGCGCGGTAACTTTCTTACCACCCTTCTTGAAGTGTCCCTTTTGCTTAGACTTTCCTTTCTTGAATTTGGTGGTCTTATTGACCATCAACACTTGGTGCTCTTTCTTGATCTCCACTTCTGCAGATTTCAACATGGCAAAGAGTTCTGGCAACTGCTTGTTCATGTTTTGCATATTATAGTTCATCACAAAGTTCTTGTAACTTGGTGGTAGTGATTGGAGGACACGATAAATCCCCAAAGCATTAGGAATCACTATACCCAAGCTTTGAAGTTTGTTTGCGTGCCCAGACATCTTAAGCACATGCTCACTGATGGAGCTGCCCTCTTCCATCTTGTAGTTAAAGAACTTTTTAGAAGCCTCATAGCTCTCAATTGCCGCGTGAGTCTCAAAGATCAATTTGAGATCACGGACAATATCATGTGGGTCTGAATTCTCAAACCTTTTCTGAAGCTCCGATTCTAAACCATACAAGATAGCACACTGAACTGTGGAGTACTGAGTCTCCCGAGCGAGGTAAACATTCTTTACTTCATCGGTAGCGAGCTGCAGTGGGTCACCAATGTGCATCCAAAGACATAGGTCAAATTACCAGCTGTGAGGACAATCCTCAAATTGCGGAACCAATCCGCGAATTTGCTTCCATTGTTTTTCAACTTTTCTTTCTCTAGGAACGCATTAAAATTGATGGTAGGGGCCGCCATTGATCTACAACATATTTGCAATAGTTTAGACTAAGTTTATGACAAATTGAGTTCTAATTAATAGTTAAATTAATCTAGGTGAACTCCCACTCAAAACAATATCCCTCACATTGTTTTAGTGATCACACTTGAAATTAATGTGCATGAGGGATCATCTTATAATGCTACCGTCGTTAACTAAGCAATACAAGATGCATAAAGGATCAACATCACATGCAATTCATAATATGTAATATGATATGGCCTTTCTTATTTGTGCTTCCGATCTCCATCTTCAAGCACGAACATGATCTCCATCATCACCGGCATTGCATCAAGGTCAATGACGCTGCTCCATGGTTGTCGTCACCGGCTTAAACTACTACAACTACTTTGAATAGACATGCGGGTCTTAACATAAATTTAAAGACAACCATATGGCTCCTGCCGGTTGCCAACTTACAATAAGGAACATTGCATACATCAAATATAATCACAATCATGGCCATATCACATCACAGCACACCCCTGCAAAACAAAGTTAGACGCCTCTACTTTCTTTGCATGTTTTACGTGGTTTGGGGCTTTCAATAAGTGTCGTTCTAACTTACGAACAAGAAGCACAACATTGATACTAGTATTGTCAATCACCCGTTGTAAATTGAATCTTAACTATGCTGGGAGAAACAGGCACCCGCAAAGCCACTTATGCAATACAAGTTGCATGTCAAGCGTGGAGCAAGTCTCATGAACGATGTCATGTAAGGTTAGCCCGGGCCGCTTCATACCAACATCCCGCAAGATGCAAAGTACACAAGAAGCAATCGACAATAAAAGCATCAACGCCCATAATGACCATTGTGTTCTACTCGTGCAACAGATCTACATATAGACACGGCTCTGATACCACTGTAGGGTTTCGTAGCATGGAAAACAAAAAATTTCTATCGCGTACAAACAAACAAGCCAAGATCTATCTACTAGATTGTAGCAACGAGTCGATGTAATAACTCACCCTCGAAGATTCCAAAGTGTTTAACGAGAACGGATTCTCGTGGGTGATGTAGTCGTACTCTTCCCGATCTCAAGATCGCGTAGACGATCCTTCCGGCGTTGCGTTCCGGCAGCGCTCCATGATCGGTCACGTTCGGTACTCGATGAAGACCTTCCTCTCCCTTGTTCCAAAGAAATGGAGGTTGTAGCACTCTCCTCGCGATTCCCAGGCGGCAATGGCAGCGTAATGCAAAGTAGAGGGGAGATCTCGTAGGGCTTCGCCATAAGCCGGAGCGAGTATGGTGGACTATGATTGAGAGCCTCGGCGATCTAGGTTTTAGACGCACCAAGGAGGGGGCAAGGCCGGCGGCTAGGGTTTTCCCTAGGCGGCGGCTATGGTGGGTGGCGGCGGCTAGGGTTAGGGTTTAGAGGAAGGCAACTTGTGTGCTAGGAGGGGCAGCCCTGCCCCTCCTTACATAGGTGGGAGGCGCCGGCCAAGGGGAGGGAAGTCCCTCCCCAACTCGTATCCCAAGTGGGCTGGCGGTGGAGGGAGGGAACTCATCCCCAAGTAGGTTTCCTACTTTCCCTCCACCTTCCAAAATAGACGTTTGACTTTTCAAATTGGCGTTTAACTTTTCAAACTAGGATTTGATTAAACCCTTTATTTTGTTCAGAGATGACACCTAGTACATGATGCAATCATTACAACTTGATATGACACATTCATGTACCCTTCCCCTCCGGAGTTTCGGACATTCTGGAACCTTCTAGAACATTCCCGATGAAAACACCGGAACCATTCTCCAACCCCGAAACAGGACTTTCCTTATATGAATCTTATTCTCCGGACCATTCCGGATCTCCTCGTGATATCCCGGATCCCATACGAGACTCCGAACAACATTTGGTCTCTTACTCATCATTCCATAACTACTCAAACAACGTCGAATCCTTAAGTGTGTCTCCCTACGGTTCGTGAATTATGCGGACATGATCGAGACACTTCTCCGAACAATAACCAATAGAGGAATATGGAAATTCATATGTCTCCCGCATATTTCTACGATTACTTTGCGATCGAATGAACCACTTACATACGATACCAATTTCCCTTTGTCTCACGATAGTTTACTTATCCGAGGTTATGATCGTCGGTATCTCTGCATACCTAGTTCAACCTCGTTACTGATAAGTATTCTTTTCTCGTTCCCGTGATATGTGATCCCGTGTGAGCCAGTCATATGCTTGCAAGCTAATTGGATGGCATTCCACCGAGAGGGCCTAGAGTATATCTATCCGTCATATGGATGGACAAATCCCACTCTTGATCCATGTGTCTCAACCAATACTTTCCGAACACTCAATGCCACCTTTATAGCCACCCAGTTACGGTGTGGTGTTTGATGTCATCAAAGCATCCTTCCGGTGAAGGTGATAGGCATGATCTCATGGTCGAAGGAATTAGGTTACTATGTATCAGAAAGCATATAGCAATTGAACTATTAAAATGACTTGATCTTTATGCTACGCTTATCTATAAGAGTATGTCCACCATATCATTCTCCTAACGATATGATCTTGTTGTTAATAACATCTCAATGTTCATGATAGGTAAACCACAATCATTTATTAACCAACAAGCTAGTATTATAAAGAGGCTTTACTAGGGACTCTATTTTAGTTTACAAATCACACAAGTATTAATGTTTCCTTGTTAATACCATTATAGCATGAATGTAAACATTTATCATAAACACAAAGATATAATAATAACTACAATTATTATTGCCTCTAGGGCATATCTCCAACATACGATCTTGTCCTTCTCAAGATGGAACATCTTTCTTGATTGCTCTTTTACGCACTTGCTTGATGAAGACTTGCAAGTTACTCCCCCATACAACATGGGGAAACCTTTACATTGACCTTGTCTTCATCGATCCATGATCACCGAGGATGGCAAGCTTTAAGCATGAGATCTTCTAGATATTGCACATCTTTAGCTTGCACATTATTTCTTCTTTTCTTCATTATGTTGATGCCTTGAAGATACACCAGAGATATTACTCCATCTTATTCTTCAAGACATACTTTCCATAGGTTTAACTCTCACATGACCAATCTGAGGATCATTCTTTGAACACCTTGGTCACCACATGATCCTCTTCACTTCTTCTCCAAACCTTGAAGCCAACAAATGGTTCAAGCATTGCCTATGGACAATTCCTACATGTACAACTTGATACAAGCATTAGTCCATAGATATTGTTATTAATTACCAAAACCACACATGGGGGCCCACATGTTCTTTCAACTACTGTGACGAGATCCAGCGGTGGCAAGCTATGGACCACGACGACCAGACAATCCAGCAAGCAAGCGAGAGGGAAAAGGGTCCTGGAGGACCATCAGATCAACCTGAATCTGTTGAATGGCTTGGGAAAGTCTGAGGAGGCGCGGTGGCATCGAGCTCGTGTGGGGAAACGGCGGCCGGAGTGGGAGGAGACGGCCTCAATTTCGTTAATCCACGGCTTTGATAAGCGTGGCTTGATGGGAGCGTAGCGGGGGGAGGGGTTGTTCCACGGAGCAAGGGCTGGGCCGGCAGCGGGAACAGGAGCTTCAGGCGACCCCCATGAGAACGGAGCAGAGGAGTACGGGAGGGGCGGACGGAGGAGGAGATTCAGGCTGGAGCGGGGACGGAAGCTTTACCGCGGAGCAGGGCGACCCCCGCGGCGGAAGTTGAGGACGACGGAGACGGAGAAAAATTCCAGTTTGAGATTCACACGTGAAGGCCAAAGTTGTCACGTTTTCAATGTACCAGGGACTTTTTTGCAAGAATGAATTATAACTGTGTCGCCGACCTCCTTTGTTGGACGGAGGGAGTACATTCTTACACTGCAACAAAATCATCTATGTGTATCTTGCATCTCGCCAAGCAAACACCCCTAACAGGCTGTTGCAGCAGTGCATCTCTTTCCAGTAAAATTTCTGGTACGCATATAGGTTGGTAGACTGAAACTATGGACATATGAAGAACTGCTTCACGAGATTGTCGTGACAGAGCATCTGCCGCATGATTTTTGTTGCCCTTCTTGTAGCAGGTACGATAGCTCAAGCCTAACAGCTTAGTAAAAGCTTTCTTCCGGCAATGTGTATTGAGCCGTTGTTCCTCCAAACGTACTAAGCTTTTGTGGCCCGTGCTAATCACAAATTTGTTGTATATAAGGATGGCTCTTATCTATGGAAAATATAGAATCCATAATATTTTGGTGTTGATATTTGACACTCACGGAGAGTATATATAGACGTACACGGGGTAGACGGAGACTTGGAGTACAAGATGTAAAGTCCTAGTCTATCTCTAGTCTATACACGTATACGTACTCTAACATCCCCCTTCAGTCGGAGCGAGAGTGAAGCGGACGCTTACACTGGATTTGAAGTCTTGTGTTTCCGTCGTCTTCACCTCTTTATCATCATCACCTGCGTGAATATGGTCATGGATGTTAATTTGTTTAGGTTGCTCTGATACCATGTGAGAATATTGAATCCCTAATATTTCAGTGTATTGTTTTGACCCTCACGAGGAGTATATAGACGTACATGGGGTAGGCGGAGACTTGGAGTATAAGATGTAGAGTCCTAGTCTATCTCTAGTCTATACACGTATACGTACTCTAACATCTCCTTTAGTCGGAGCGGGAGTGAAGCGGACGCTTGCACCTGGATTGAAGTCTTGTGCTTTCGTCGTCTTCACCTCTTTATCATCATCACCTGCGTGAATATGATCATGGTTGTTAATTTGTTTAGGTTGCTCTGATACCATGTGAGAATATTGAATCCCTAATATTTTAGTGTATTGTTTTAACCCTCACAGGGAGTATATAGACGTACATGGGATAGATGGAGACTTGACGTACAAGATGTAGAGTCCTAGTCTATCTCTAGTTTATACACGTATACGTACTCTAACATTATCCACCGCGTTATCATGGCTAAAAATTCCTTTTCTTCTCGAACCTAGGACATTATTGTTGGTCATCGTCGTCGGTGTCGCCCAGTGCCTTGGAAGCAGGCTTACTTTCCGCAGCAACTTTTGCTTTCTTGGCTTGTTGCTTCACAGAATCTATAATATTTCTAAGGAGTGCATGTTGTATTTGTATCACAGATCTAAAATATAAATACATTACAATATTATATCTAATTCACATAATACTATACACATAGGCTGAAAGACGTTTTTCTACTTAATGTTACAAAAATATATAACATGTTGTAGTATTTGAATGGCTAATGATGTCGATTGTTTATGGAGATTAATTGAGGTCCCAAAAACCATCAAGACTTTATTCTACTTAATTCACAAGCATGCCTTCATCAAGGATGATGTCATCCTTTGACTTGAATACTTCAAAAGCACTTTGAGAAGGACTAGCTTGATGGTTGTCTTGAATGACGTTGAAGTGAGCTCTTATTTCCATGAACTTATTTGTCTTTCCCTCCATACTTCATGTATAGATCCAGAAGGTGTTTGGAAATACGGCATTTGTTAGTACGATGATTCGCACATTCACACCTTTGACAAGCTTGAGAGTTGTCAATTTGATCTTTTTTTTCTAAAAATGACCATTCACTTGTAATCTATTTTTTTTAGAAAAAATGTTTTTCCTTGCCTTTTTATGCAAGTTACTTTAGTTTTCTTTCTATATGATTTAAGAGGGCATGGCACTCCAATTTTGTGGTTTCCCCCTTCATGTTGATTGTGAATAATGGGGATCAGAGTGGCCATATGAACTCAAAAATGAAACCTCGCTTTTATGTTTTCTTTGAGAAGTCCAAATGCACTTGCTCTATATTGTTTCTCCTCAATACTCCTCTATTGTTTGTCTGATTCAAACAACATAGGGAACGGACACTACATGATGAGAAGGGAAAAGCAAGGTTGCAACATCATGTCCACTTAAATTATAGTACAATTTTTTGTTTGGACAAATGTTTGTTTGATTTCACCACATGAGAAGAAAGGATTTATTTTCCAATAATTTTGAGTGGATATAGAAAATATCATATTACTGAACAATATTCTTTTAAAATCCCTCAAAAAATATTAGTGGATATGAATTCTTGGGAAATTTACAAGAATTGATGTATAATATACGTTGTTTGGTTGCACCCTGGGGAAAAAAACACACATTAAAATGCATAAAGATTGAGCGTATACACATGGGGAATTTCCCAAGAGGTCTAACCTACTCCTAGGAATTCTAAGGAATTGTGGTGTAAGAAAGCAGGAACTTTTTGCACGGTTCATTCCTTTTGACCCAAGGGACGCTACATTAAAAATTACTCTATATGGATTTGAAGCCTACAAGATATTTTCTAACCAAAGCGGCCATCCGAATTTTAATCCTCTAAAATTTCCTTTGGATCAAGCATGCTCTAAAGTTCATGTGCTTGAAAAAATAATGTACGGTATGTGGCATCACAATCATTTGCTTTTCCTATTCCTATGTTTTCAAACTCCAGCAGTCCGAAGAAATCGTAGTGGTCCCCTAATACAACTAAAGTTAGAATGTATCTTTGAAATTAAGAAATGGTGTCGAGTTTTTTTGGTCCGTATTATTGTAGTTCAATAATTATGAGAATTTTTATTGCAGTAATAAATTTCTGATAACTCAGAACTTGTTGACATCATTTTATATTTTTCTTAAAGCAAATCAGACCTCATTTTTAATCAAGATAGGAGGAGATGGTATATATATCATGCAGACACGTGTTTTGGGAACCATGCAAATCAAGGCCTCCCTAAAGCAATCAAACATCATTTCAATCATGTTTAAGAGCATCATCCTAGTGCACCTCACATTATCCGATCCGACTGCAGCATCACGGGCAGGATGGGAGAGCACGAGCGTAGCATACGCACGTGATGGAGCAAGAAAGGAAGGCCTGATGGCCAGACGGGGGTCACATGCGATTGCGAAAACGGAACGGCGGCAGAGTCTCTTTGACCATACCGACGACGGGCAGCGAGGACGTACTACCTGCTGCTTTCGAGGCAACAAAAAAGTGCTCAGCGTGCGAAAAGAGATTCTAGGCTACTAGCTGCTCCCTGCGCCGGCCTTTTTAGACACACGCTCGCCTCGCACGGGTGTAAATTGCTAGTACTGCAGTTCGTGTCTGCTCAAATTGGCCAAACTGCCCGTTAAAAAAGAGTTTGGGTTACTGGTTCCAGAATTTTCACATCCCTAATTGTAGACCTCCGCTGCTATCCATGCCGTGTTGCTATCCACAGACTCCGCTGGACGGAGGAGCTCGGTTTGCCTGAGAAAAAAAAAGGCTCGTTTGCATTGCAGCAGGTTCCATAATTGCTGCAAATTCTTGTCCTGTTCGCCCAAAGCATCTCTTTTTGTCGGTTGTACTTTGTCCTCTGCTGCTCGTAACGAGTAGGGTCTGTCTAGGTAGGTTATGAATAAGAAACGGCGTGTTAAACCCATGCATAATATACAATTGAATTAGCGTGCGTTTGGTTGCGGACCAGGAGATGGATGGGATTGGATCGTCCACTATTTTATGTTGTTTGGTTATAGATGGGGTGGATGGAACCGTCCACCAGAAGGGAATATTCACTAGAAAACGTGGATCAGCCTGTCCGTCAAAAACGGCCAGACCAATGATCCTATTTTTTTCTAAAAGATGGACCAACTCCTAATCTTCTGTCTCTCTTGCTAAAACCGTTCCCCACCGCAGGATGCCGGCGCCGCCGCACCTTCCCACGCCGCTGTCGTGGCTAGGACCCGTCGCCACATCATCTTCCTCGTCGCGCCACACCCTGCAGGCTCCATTCATGTGTGCTCCAGGGTCCGCCGGCGACCCCTCGCCTCCGTGTGCTTCAGGATTGGCCAGCGACCCCCTCCTACATGTGCTCCAGCGATGGCCGATGAACCTTCGCCTTAGCGCCTCCGTGTGCTCAAAGGGACGACCAGTGAGTACCCTCCTCCGGGCGCACCAGCGGACGGCCGGCGAACCCTGCCTCCGTGCCCTCAAGGGGACGGCCGGCCGACGAGCGCCCCATCTCTGTGCCCTCCAGAGGATGGCTAGCGATCCCTCACCTCCGTGCGCTCCAGGGTCGGGGCAAGCTCTCACCTCCATACGCTCTAGGGTCGGCCAGCAGCGATCCCGACATGCCACTCCCGACGTGATCCTCGCCCACTCAGTTCCAATTTCCCCATCTTTCCTTAAGCTAGTTGCAATTAATCATCAGTTAACCTGTTGTTGCTGTTAAATATATTAAGTTAAACAAATTTCATCCCATCTCTCAAATCCTACGAAGCAAACAAAAGATGGGATCACCCGAATGTGAACCATCCCATCCACAAAATCAGGGATCATCCATCCCATACACATTTGTCCACCAACCAACACGCACGCTTAGATCAGTACACGAAGAGGTACGTAACATATTTCAGCGATAAACCCATGCATCTACAGGACATGCTTTAAGCGAGCCGGACCGGTCCAGCGTCCATGACACGGCACCGGACCGTCCTCTAAAACACGATACTGCGTAGTAGTAAAGCATAGCTTGCGTCTAATCTATTTTGGCGACTCTCGATGTTTTTATATATCACGCTACATATCAATTGTCCAACTCAAACAATTAAAGGTATTGATGTGTTATCTTGGCCCTAATATGTGTTAGACTAGCCGTGTCTGTATATAACTGTATATGACATGTACTGTACCTCTTGTTACTTCTATATAATGAGACAGTCATACCCACGTTTAGAGTATCGAGCAGTTTTTCAAACACATTGTTTTACATGGTATCAGATTAAGTTACGATGTCGTCTTCCGCTGTCCTAACCCAAGCCGCCGCCGCCTCATTGTCGCTGGGCCCTAAGCCGCCGCCTTCCGCCGACGCCTCTGCCTCGCCCTTCCTCGTCTCCCTCCCTCGCGTGGTGGCGTCTCGCTCCCAGGTCCGCTCCTCCGTGCAGCCCTCGATGGGATCGGTGCGGCCGCCGCTGCCTCGGGCTCGCGCGGGCGATCCGCCGCCGGCCTCCTCGTGGCCGTCTCGACCAACGTGGTCGCGCCGCCACCGCCGCCCGGCCTCCTCCGGCCCGTCGCCTCGACCAACGTGGTCGCCGCCACCCCTTGGTGGCCTGCGCCCGCCCCCACGCTGACGCCGACCTCTGGCGCCCGTCATGCCGACCTACGGCTGGCGTCTCCGCGTCGCTCACCCTGCCTATGGGGCCCTACCGACGCCGCCGTCCTCCTGGTTGGCGTATCCCTATGGTGCGTCACCTCTGCAGCCCTACGCCGCGCCTACGGTGCCGCACTACGGGGCCCACCTGCGTCGCCCTTTGGGGCCCCACCTGCACCGACCTACGACGCCTACTCGTCATCAGCGTATGATGGTGCGGCGCCTGCTGCCCCTGCACCGTCCATGGCGACGGTGCCACCGATGGGCTACTACGCGCCTTAGCCATCCGCTCACGCTGATCATGTTGCGCCGCCGTCGCCCTTCTACTTCTCGCACCTCATCCCGGTGAAGCTCACGCCCGACAATTACTTGTCTTAGCGTGCACAGGTGCTCCCGCTCCTTCGGAGCCGCTACCTGGAGGGCTACGTCGACGGCACAATTCCGTGCCCGCCGGGTCTATCATCCAGCGTACTATACGTGGGTGGCCCAGGATCAGGCCATCCTCTCTACCATCCAGTCGTCGCTCACTCCGAGTGTCT
The DNA here is from genome assembly GCA_030063025.1 of Avena longiglumis. Taxonomy (NCBI): domain Eukaryota; kingdom Viridiplantae; phylum Streptophyta; class Magnoliopsida; order Poales; family Poaceae; genus Avena; species Avena longiglumis. Next base: position 518,813,121 of record CP125975.1, read on the forward strand.
CGTCGCTGGTCCTCTTCGCCTCTATGTCACGAGATGCGTGGACGGCGCTCCACACCAGCTTCGCCTCTTAGTCTCATGCTCGTGCTCATGCTATCCGCACCGAACTGGGCGAGACGAAGCTCCTTGATAGCAGCATCACGGACTACTTCAACAAGATGACCGGCCTCTCCGACACACTGGCCTCCATTGGCCAGCCGCTTCGCCCCGAGGACTTCACCACCTACGTCCTGAACGGCCTCGACGACGACTATGATAATCTCATTGAGAACATCAATGGTCGTGACGTTCCGCTTCAGCCTCGTGAGCTCTACTCACGCCTCCTCGGCCGCGAACAGCGTGTCAAAGCGTGCCACGCCTCCCCGAGCTTCTCCGCCGCCTGTTGGGGAGGTGATCCCGGATAGGGTAAAGACGGGGAAAGACGAAAGGGTGTTCCCCGTCTAGTTTCCGAGTTAGATCGAGTCGGCCGAATCCTCGAGAGGTCGGCCGAGATAGAAAAAGGCAGACCCTTATAATAATGGCAAGGCATTACCCGGCGAAATCGCGTAAGTCGGCCAAAGTTAGCTCGAGTAATCTTAATGCGGTGAAGGACAAGCCGAATTACGAGGCGGGGCGAATAATCTGGCTTGCAGGAGAAGGAGAAGCCTAAAGTCAAACTCTAGCCGCAGGCTAGGGAGAATCAGAGCGGAGCCAAGAACTAGGGACAAAGGCGCAGAGCGACAGAGGGGCAGAAGGAGGTCACGGAGGTGACAGTCCTGAAGCCCGAGGCGCGCAGGAGGGGCCCTCTGGAACCTTGCCGTCATTAGAAGAGCGACAGGGAAAGGAGGCCGCCGAACAACTATATTGGGACAAGCATATTCCTCGAATATTCTTGCCACGTCAGCCCTAAAGGAACCCAAGGCTCTCCTTTATAAGGGGAGGCTTGGACCCTGAGGAGGGCATCGGCTCATTTAGTACCGTTAGGCTGGTAAAGTTCTTCCTTTCTCCTTGTATACAACTCAAGGAGTACTTGTAGCCCAAGGAAGGAGAAATAAAGATCTTTGCCTTAGTCTTTTGTGTGTAGAATCAACTGCATCTTCCCTCCCCAGATCCCTCTAGCATCCATTGGCCCCATACTTTAGCCTACCCATGGCATCTGCCGTGCCACAACCACGACAGTTGGCGCCCACCGTGGGGCCAGCAGCGGTGCTAGCTCGAGTAATGATCCGGACAGGAAACTTCATCAACACTGGCGAGCGCATTGTCTCTGGCTTGGTCCGGAGACTTAATCTCTGTGACTACGTCAGCGACAACGCATGAAGCTTCAAGGGAAAAAGTCCTCCACGCAACGGTGTCTTCATCAACTTGGGCATGCACCAGATTTACGTCGGCGTCGACATCTCCGGCGTTTATCCTCACCAGGTTGTTGTTGCAGGAGAACCTCCCCTTAGCGCCGCGAGCAGTCCGCGCGGAGCGCGCCCTGTCAGCAGCGTCGAGGTGATGGTCGCAGCCGGGGTGCAGGCGGGAGTAGCAGGCGCCGGATCAAGCAAAGACCCAGCAGCGGGCGTGCAGGTTACACCCAGGCAGACAGCTCCACAACCCACCGAGGTAATCCCTTCAGTGGTCAACCAGGCCGAGGTGCAGGAAACAACCCCAAAGGCACCAAGGGTAAGAGGGCCACCTCTGGAAAGACCAGAAAATATTCTTTAGGCAACCATAGATAACCTGACTACACCTGTAGCGCCGATACTTGATCCAGCAAATGCTCAGGCAGAGTTGGAAGAAACCAGGCAAAAAGTGCTGGTAGATGCAAAAAAGGTGTCGGCCTTGCGGGAGTCCTTAAACAGAATCCTGCGAGAATATGCCAAGGCAAACAAGCTTGACGTCGCCCCCGAGCGGGTTGACGAGTTGAGATTAAGAGGAAAGAACCTCAAAGATGATATCAACAAGGAGCATGATGCTCATAAGGCAGAACCAGTTGATTTAGGTTTGCCGAGGTACAGTACCCCGGCAAAGAACCTGAGAGCGGCAAATGCCGCAGCATTAGATCTAGAAGGATTAACCGACGAAGCCCAGCAAAAACAGCAAGAAAGAGTGAATGAGCTGGTGCGCATTGCGAACCAGTAGAATGAAGAAATGCTCAGATCAGACCCGGCGATACCAGGGGCCTCGCGAATGGTTCACTCGGCCGGAGCAAACCGCCTTATCTCAGAAGCAGCAAGACATCTTCACCCGGAAACAATGCACGAAAGGACAGAGCGGTAACTTCGGGAAAGAGAAACAAGCAAATTATTCCTTATGATCCGGCAATAGCCGGAAAAGCAAGCGAGAACAAGCCGAGGTAACAGTGGCGAGAGAAATCCCGGCCGTGCTTAGAAAGGCGGCGGAAGCCGAGGCAATGGAGACCTCGGCAGAGGAGAACTCGGAAGAGGAAATCACGAGAATAATATCCCGGTCGAAGGAAGGAGAGAACCACCACCCAACCCGTAGCCGAGACATGAACCTCGGCAGGAAAGAGAAGCGAGACCAGCTCGCCACAATCAGGTGAATGAAAGGTACAATGATGGTTATTCCGAGATGGAATATGCGATCCATGGTGGAAATAATCACTATGGAATGCAAGAGAGAGTTCTGTACAGAGATCTGCCGTCAAATGATGTCAGAGTAAAGCTAGACCGGCTATACCGATCCGAATTGCTGGAAGAACATGGGTCCACCGGGTCCGACATGCTTCGGACCACGGATCATGGGCGAACCGCCTGTGCCGAACTTTCAGCTGGCAAGAGGCACAAAAACATATAATGGGAGCACCAAACCACAAGATTGGCTGATCGATTATGCCACAACTGTAAAAATAGCAGGTGGAAACTTACGATGGGCAGTGCGGTATGTCCCACAAATGTTGGAAGGACTAGCTAGAGTATGGCTGAATAATCTGCCAGCAGGCAACATCAACTGTTGGTTGGATTTTGAAGAAATGTTCGTTAGCAACTTCACCAGTACTTACAAGAGGCCAAACAGTCCGCAGCAGCTAGCCATGTGCAAGCAAAGGCCGAATGAGACAGACAGAGAATTCTTAACTCGGTGGTGCAACCTGAGAAATTCGTGCGAGGGAGTAATAGAGTCACAGGCAATAGTTTGGTTCGCCCAAGGATGCCGCCATGCCAGTGTATTATGGCAGCGACTGCAAAGAGATATGCCAACCACATTGGCAGAAACCATCAGGATAGCGGATTCCTATGCGTCGGGAGATCCGACGCAACCAGAATTAATGTCGGCAGATCATCGAGAGCATCAAGATCAATACGCAAGAGAAGTGGCCGGGTCATCCAGGCGCAATGAATTCAGAGAAAGAAGAAGAGAAGAGAGACCGGATTATAGGTATGGTAGAGCTCAGGTGGCAGCAGTAGTGCAAGATCAGCCGAGTCACGGAAATACTCAACGGCAAAAGAATGGTCCTCAGCAATGGACACCAAGGAATGAAGGAAAAAGATAGTGGACACCAGAACAAAAATAAGCAATGGCAGGAGAGGCCGAAGTACACGTTTTAGTCTATGTTAGATCAGCCGTGTAAATTTCACACGTCAAACCCGGCCAGGCTAGCCAACCATACGACCCGCCAATGTGCATGGATGAAAAATGCAATGGGTAACCCCGCAGGCATGCGGCGCCTCTCCGAACTTATCGGCAGATCGCCACGATTGATCGAGCAAATGCACGAATCGATGTTGCCACCTCCTCCCCCGAGATATGAAAACTCGGATCGGAGGGATGCGGTGCATCAAGTGATAAACCAAGGTCCGGATGGAAGGACAAATCCAGGAAATAATGGACGCAATGACTACAGAGAACATCATCAGTCGTATTGCATGTTCACAACAGAACAGCAAGACAAGCAGAGTGTGCAGCGCCGACATATGGAAGTAAATGCAGTTATGCCGGCAGTACCAAGATATGTGCCTTGGTCGGATCAAGAAGTAACTTGAGCATAAAGGATCACCCCAAGATAATGTCGAGTCCGGGGTCGTATGCACTCGTGTTAGATCCGACATTTGTTGGACCAAGCATTAATGTGAAATTTTCAAAGGTACTCATTGAAAATGGTAGCAGTATCAATATCATGTACAAAGATACAATGCATAAACTCGGAATATCGCAGAACATGCTGCAATCCACGAGGACCACTTTCCATGGGATAGTACCAGGGCTTTCATGCGAACCCATTGGTAAGGTTCGAGTAGATGTTTTATTCGGCACAAGAGATAACTGCAGAGCAGAAAACTTAGAGTTTGAAGTGGTGGATCTAGAGAGTTGTTATCATGCTCTACTCGGACGGCCAGCATTGGCCAAATTCATGGGCAGCTGCCATGTAAGTTATATGAAAATGAAGTTACCCGGACCACAAGGGGTAATAACAGTAGCAGGGGATTACAGGAAGTAAATGGAATGTGCTTCAGCCGGGTCAAATTTGGCCGAATCATTGGTCATAGCAAGAGAAAAAAGAAGGATTCAGGAGGTAGCAGCCCTCACTCAGTCGGCATAGCTGAATATGCCGGCGTTAGCCAACCCACATGGAAGCGTCTCCTTTCAGCCAACTAAAGAAACAAAAAAGTTCCAGATAGATGAGCAATTCCCAGAGCGCACCGTCACTATTGGTGTCGGCCTAGATGCCAAATAGGAAAGCGAGCTCACCAACTTCCTCCGTGAGAATCGGGATATCTTTGCATGGTCAACTCAGGATCTGCAAGGTGTGCCGAGGGAGTTGGCTGAGCACTCTCTGAATGTAAGGCCAGGAGCAAGGCCGGTGAAGCAACCTCTCCGCCGCTTCGCCGAAGACAGGAGAAAAATAATAGGGGATGAAATAGCTCGGCTCCTTGCGGCCGGGTTCATCATGGAGGTGTTGTATCCAGATTGGCTATCAAACCCGGTGCTAGTAGAAAAGAAGAAGGATGATCAAAATGTAGCCATTGTATGGCGAATGTGTATCGATTACACGAACCTGAACAAGGCGTGTCCAAAAGATCCTTTCCCTTTACCTAGAATAGACCAAGTCATTGATTCGACCGCTGGTTGTGAACTATTATCATTTGTAGATGTGTATTCTGGTTTTCACCAGATACCGTTAAATCCGGCCGATCAAATAAAGACTGCGTTTATTACCCCGTACGGGGCTTATTGCTATCGCACCATGCCATTCGGCCTGCGCAATGCAGGAGCAACGTATCAGAGATGCATGCAAAAATGTCTACATGACTAGATAGGGAAAAATGTACAAGTATATGTAGATGATGTGGTTATCAAAACCAAAGAAAGCAAAACGCTACTGGATGATATCCGGCAGACTTTCGCGAACCTAAGAAGGTTCCGAATGAAGCTTAACCCAGAAAAATGCACATTTGGTGTTCCAGCGGGAAAATTGCTCGGTTTTCTCGTATCTATCCGAGGTATAGAGGTCAAACCAACTAAGATAAAAGCAGTGGAAAGGATGGAATTGCCAAAATGTCTAAATGACGTACAAAAGTTCACAGGTTGTTTAGCCTCGCTCAGCCGATTTGTATGTCGGCCGGGAGAGAAAGCATTACAACTTTATCAACTGATGAAAAAATCGGATAAGTTCATTTGGACTCCACGAGCTGACAATGCATTTCATGAATTGAAAAAGATGTTGTCACAGCGCCGGTCTTGGCTTCTTCATTATCGAAAGAGCCTATGTTACTTTACATAGCGGCCACCAACCGAGTAGTGAGCGATGTGATAGTGGTGGAACGAATTGAAGATGATAAATCAGTACAAAGGCCGGTGTATTACCTAAGCGAGGTACTATCAGCCTCAAAACAAAATTACCCACATTATCAGAAGATGGCATATGGGGTGTACATGTCAGCAAATAAACTTAAACATTACTTCGAAGAGCACCCCATCAAGGTGATTTGTGAAGCACCCATAGCCGACATATTGAGCAACAAAGATGCAAGTGGCCGAATAGCAAAATGGGCAATTGAATTGTCACCTTATGCTCCGCAATTCGATAGGAGAGATGCAATCAAATCTCAGGCTGTGTCCGACTTCTTCGTAGATTTGGCCGAGGTACAATATGAGCCACCATTACCAGATCCGAATTATTGGACGATGCACTTTGACGGTTCCAAACTAAGAAATGGTTTGGGGACAGGAATAGTGTTAACCTCGCCAAAAAGAGACCAGCTGAGATATGTGCTGCAAATACATTTTGCCGTGTCAAACAATGTAGCCGAATATGAAGCACTAGTCCATGGATTGAAGGTGGCGAAAGAGATTGGCATACGCCGAATCTTGTGCTATGGAGATTCAGATCTAGTAGTACAACAAGTCTCAGGCAATTGGGATGCGTTGGATGACAATATGGCTTTGTATAGATTTCATGTGCAAAAACTCAGTGGATACTTCGATGGATGTGAATTTCATCATGTACCTCGGGCAGAAAACGACGCCGCAGACACATTGTCAAAACTCGGATCAACCAGACAGTCAATTCCACCAGGTATCGCCCTAGAGCACCTGAGGAAGCCATCAATAACACCGTCTCTAGAGTCCGAATCCATCTTTATTCCGGCAAAATCAAGAGAGGACAATGTGCCGATGGAAATTGACAAGCAATGTAACCCAGAATTTCCAAAAATAAAACCAGCCGATGCAAGGATGAGTATGGAGAAATCCGAGGTGGTTATGTCGGCAGAAAATATGGAAATAGATAGTGAGACTACACCAGAGAAAATCACACCTCCATGGGCACAACCCATATTCTCTTTCCTTAGAGATGCAATTCTGCCGAACAACGAGATATTGGCAAGACAAACAGTGAGAAGAGCTAAAGCTTATACAATCATAAACAATGAGCTGTATAAAAGGAGTGTCACAAGTTTGTTGCAAAGATGTGTGAGCTCGGCGGAAGGCCAGGAGATCCTCCTAGATATACATCAAGGAGAGTGCGGACATCACGCCTCATCCCGAGCTTTAGTGGCCAAAGCGTTTAGGCATGGGTTTTATTGGCCAACAGCATTGAAACAGGCCAAAAAACTGGTCGAAAAATGTAATGGTTGCAAAGATATGCCAGCAAAATACATATGCCTTCGTCCGAGTTAAAGACTATACCAATTACTTGGCCATTTTCTGTATGGTGCTTAGATATGGTGGGACCATTTAAGCCGGCTCGAGGCGGGATGACCCACATATTAGTAATGGTGGACAAATTCACAAAATGGATTGAAGTGAAACCAATAAAGAAATGTGATGGGCCCACAGCAGTGAAATTCCTTAAAGATATTATCTTAAGATATGGGTACCCACAGTGTTATTACAGACAATGGTACAAACTTTGCAGAAGGAGCCTTCGCTAGATTCTGTCAAGAAAAGCACATAAGACTAGATGTTACCTCTGTGGCTCACCCAACATCCAATGGGCAAGTAGAAAGGTCTAATGGACTAGTACTATCCGGAATAAAACCACGACTCGTTGAACCGCTGCAAAGGTCGGCAGGATGTTGGATTGAGGAACTACCAGCAGTACTATGGAGCCTCAGGACTAGCCCAAACAGATCAACAGGTTATACACCATTTTTTCTAGTGTATGGGGCAGAAGCTGTGCTTCCAGCCGACATAATACATGACTCGCCAAGGGTGACCCAGTATACAACCGCTGAAGTAAATGAGGTAGCCCGGCAAGATGATGTCGATCTGCTAGAAGAAGCCAGAGAGCTGGCGCTATCAAGATCAGCTATCTATCAGCAGGACTTGCGACGATATCACAGCAAGAAGGTAAATCCAAGAGTGTTCAAAGAAGGAGATTTGGTTCTCCAGCTGGTGCAACGCACGGCCGACATGCACAAGTTGTCGCCTCCATGGGAAGGACCATTCATCGTGAGCAAAGCATTGCACAATGATGCGTATTACCTAATCGATGCTCAATCACCAGAAAAGAACATGGCAGACAAAGCCGGCGAAGAATCAAAAAGACCATGGAACGTAGCTTTACTTCGTCCATTTTACTCGTAGCAGTCATCTCTGACACATTGTAAAGTGATGCCTCAGGATGGAGCACCAACTATGTATTGAACCTCGGCGTCGAGGCGTGACTGGGGGCGCCATATGTTGTTTTAAATTTCATGTTATGTATCAAACCTCGGCGTCCAGAGCAGTGACTTGGGGACTGCCATATGTTGTTTTAAATTTCATGTTACGTATCAAACCTCGGCACCTCGAGCAGTGGCTCGGGGACTGCACTATATTGTTTTTAAGATTGGTTTATGTATTAAACCCGGCACCTGACGATGACTGGGGGCCCCATATTGTTTCTAAGTTTGATTCATATATTAAACCTCGGCACCTCGAGCAGTGGCTCGGGGACTGCACTATATTGTTTTTAAGATTGGTTTATGTATTAAACCCCGGCACCCTGAGCAGTGACTCGGGGACTGCCCCATATTGTTTCTAAGTTTGATTCATATATTAAACCTCGGCACCTCGAGCAGTGGCTCGGGGACTGCACTATATTGTTTTTAAGATTGGTTTATGTATTAAACTCCGGCACCCTGAGCAGTGACTCGGGGACTGGCCCATATTGTTTCTAAGTTTGATTCATGTATTGGACCTCGGCGCTTAAGCGGTGGCTCGGGGACTGACATATATCATTTTTGATTTTGTGTTATATATTAAACCTCGGCACCTTGAGCAGTGACTCGGGAACTGTCTTATATTATTTCTAAATTTGATTTATATATTAAACCTCATTGCCTTGAGCAGTGGCTCGGGGACTACCCTATATTGTTTCTAAGTATGGGTTATCCTTTGTTACAAGAGTGAGTATCAAACTTAGGCTCCCAGAGTGATATTATTGCGCTCCCCGCAAATACGGTCTTCAAGGTTTACGCCCAGATTAACAGTCCAAACCACAGTAGTCAAGTGGCAAAGTTTATCAAAGTCCGGCAATAGTGGACGCCGAGATACGGGAGAATAAAGGCAAATATATACCCCAAACTCAAGAAGTTGAAGGCCGCCAAAGCAAGGATTCGGACAAACAGGACCGGTTAAACAAAGTAATAACGATTACAACCGCATATGTCTCAGCGGCGCACGGCAAAAGAAATTCATACCGCACAAAAGATGGACAAATGTTTGACGTACATCATACGCCCGGCATACCAGGGGTAAGAAATAACCTAGAGTTTTTTAGCTGGAGAAGCAGTGGCTTGTTCAGGGGCTGGGCACTCTGAGGTAGGGGGAACTTCGGCCGAGGTTGCCTCGCCCTCCACAAACTCAGGAGCGACTTCGGAGGAAGCCCGAGGCTGTTGAGGAGCGTCAACTTGCGCAGTGGAATGTCCAGTACCTTTAGAGGAAGTTCGCGCGTCGTCGTTGCCATCCGAGCTCGAACTGGAATCACCAGAAGCAGCCGAGTCACCCTCATCTTCGCCCTGTTCAGCCGAGTTATCATCCAAGGCCTCCTCAACTTCGACCTCGTCCTCCGGATTAGGAAGGAAACTCGGACCTTCATTCCAGGTGTGCACGTCGGCATACTCAACAAGCTGGAAGGCACGAGCTTGCCGGAGAGCGACAAAGTCTGGATCCTCAAGCCAACAGGATCCAGTGCACAAATTTCTCAAAACATCAAGAGAAATATCTTCATACCATGACATGATGACAGTGAGAGCCATATCAGCACCGGCTCGTCCGACCGATTCCCTCCAAAGACTCAGCTGTCTCTCAGATGCCATTAATCTTTACACCAATAATTTGACCTCATCAATATTAGGAGTCCCAGAAGTATTCGGCCAGAGAAGATGGTAGGCTCGGATAGCTGCCTGCACCAAATCCCTGCCCATTATCTTCATCGAACCAACTGCAGCGCCAACAGCAACCAAGAAATCTTCCATCGAGTACTCTGAGTCTGCATCAGCAGGAACACCTCGACGCACACGAGCACTAATCACCGCTTTAGAGCTCACGGGCTTAGCTTCTGGAAAATGGTATGTGCAGAACACAAGTGCGTTAGTAAGCAGTAAGTAAGGGAAAAGATAACTCAGTCGCGGTCAGAAGCTTACGATGAATATAGCTCAGCATTATCTAAAGATCTTTAGCCCAGTCAATCTTGCTCTTCACAAAGCGGGTGATCTCCTCGCTCATCCCCCGTGTCTTCAGTTCGGCAGCCTCGAGGAGCTCTTTATTTTTCTGCAATTTCAGAGCTAGCCGATTTTTCTCCTCGGAGAACTCCTGGTCGACCTTTTCTAATTCAGACTTCTGAGAGAGATTAAGGGACTCCACCTCGGCACGCAAGCGAGCTATCTCGTCATCTTTATCCTTCAGCTGCACCGAGTGAGTAGCGCTTTGTTCTAAAAAATGCAGCATCACATCAGGCATGGGCGTGCAATCTTGGTGAGATGATGCAAAGGTTTGTAACTAGGCTTTACCAAAGCCAAAAGAGTTAAAAGAAACTTAGTGCACATTTCAAAGGGGAATATATAAAGTAAAAGAGTAACTAACCTTCCAGGGCCTTGACCTTCTTCTCAAGACGGATGTTAAGATTATTGATGTTCCATGTTTACTAACAAAGTGAGCCAACATCTCGCGTACAAAACAATAAGAGCTTCGGAGATGACGCAAGAGTTTGTCGACTTACCGGCTTTCTTTACCACAGGAATAACCTTCTCGTACTTTTCTTGCAATTTTCTATGCGCAAAAAGCAGCCTTTGGAATTCGGCAGTCCGCCGGTCATGCGCAACCTAAACAATAGAGCAAATGGTAAATGGATATTCAAAGCTAAGGCAGATCCGAGTCAAACAAAACTTAACCCGGATCTAGGTGGCTGGATATTCGAAGCTAAGACAGATCCAAGTCAAGCAAAACTTAACCCGGATCTAGGTGGCTGGATATTCAAAGCTAAGACAGATCCGAGTCAAGCAAAACTTAACCTGGATCTAGGTGGCTGGATATTCAAAGCTAAGACAGATCCGAGTCAAGCAAAACTTAACCCGGATCTAGGTGGCTGGATATTCAAAGCTAAAACAGATCCGAGTCAAGCAAAACTTAACCCGGATCTAGGTGGCTGGATATTCGAAGCTAAGCCAGATCCGAGTCAAGCAAAAATTAACCCGGACCCAGGTGGCTGGATATTCGAATCCAAAATAGATCCGAGTCAAGCAAAACTTAACTCGGACCTAGGTGGCTGGATATTCAAGGTTCAGACATACCCAAATCAAGAAGAATTTAATGCAGATCTAGTTGGACGGAGGTTCGAACTCTAAGATAAAACTGAACTAAGTAAAGCATCATAAAACTTCCAAACGAATAACAAGTTATTCGGTTGCAAGCTTCGGGGACTAGAGTATATATAATAGCATCCGGAGAACTAATCAAAACTCCATAAAAATGATTACCTCATTCATCTTGTCACTTTCAAGAACGATCTTGGCAGCCTGATGTAGGCGGCTGCTGATATCGGAGAGTTGAAACGGCTGGCTGCTTGGATTACCCTCGAACTGATCGGCAGCATTCCAATTGTTCGCATACTCGACCAACGAGCCGAGATTGTTCCCACTCTCCGTGCGAGTCAGAACTTTACCTCGAACATGTTGGGTAACAACCGCCACCGCTGGACTCTTGTGAAGAGCAAGCTGTTTATCAGCAGCCGGGGTAACAATGCCTTTGGCAGAGGAAATCCCCTTGCACAGCGCATCAGCAATTGTAGGCTGAGATGAGCTGGCAAGTCCTTTCTGAGAAGGCAAAGGCTTGGTAACAACGACCTTTCTTGCCTTAGGAGAGGTGTCAATAGGAGCCGATACCTCGGCACTTGGAGCAGCGTCCTTGGAGCCGGAGGAATTACGATTGCAGAAGGCGCCGAGATATTGATATCCTCGGCTGGAGTTGGTGTCGCAGTAGAGACCGCGGGGGTCGGAGGAATCTCAACAGAAACATCAGGGTTCACGGAGGAGGCAGCAGGTTCGGCAGGAATATCTGTGGGCCGAGATGTATCGGCATCAACAGGAGGAATCTCAGGCGCATCATGGCAGGGTGGCGTCTGATTCGGAGCAGTAGGAGAAGCAACACAAGCAGGACTCGGAACTCTAGTATCCTCAGGAGGCGGAGGAGAAGGCGGCCGAGTCGTACGACTCGTCATGCTAGGACCACTGGGCTTAATAGAGAGAGGAGCCCTGCAAAGACAGAAAAGGTCAAGTTAGAAGGGAGAAAGAGAGAAACAAGAAATACAAACAAAAATAACTCATCCAGTAACCCCGAGCATAGTTTTACGCTTCGGAGGATGCTGGGCTGACTTCTTTACTCACTTCCTGGGAGCAGCTTCTGAGGCATCAGTTGGGGCTCTGCGTTTCCCCGAGGTAACGGGAGGCCGGGAGGCAAGAGGCTCGACGTTGTGAATCTGACCGGCCGGATTAGCTGATAAAATAGAGGTCGGAAATGCATAAGAAATTGGCATTGCGGCAACTACCTCTAGAACTTGGACCTCGTCCGAATCACCTTCCTCCTCGTGGGCCGGGGCCTTGCCGCGAGCGCGAGCCGGAGCGAGATCCGTCTTGGGAACGAACTCCTCTGAGTCTGACTCCCCGCTGTCCGGAGTATTCCGATCCGCAGGCCATGGGAGTGCCAAAACCTCGGCGTCCTCAGTCTTCTGCTCCTCAAACCTCTGCAGAACAAGAAAGAGAAAAATTAGCAAAAAGAGTCACGGACGCGATTAGGAAGCAAAACACAAAGGCATAGACTTACCTCGGGAGGGGGACGCTCGCGGGTGAACGGCTTCAATCCCCAGGCCCAGTCCTCCGGCATCTCCGTCTTAAAGATAGCCCGGACACGTTTGAAGATGAGGTAATTGTCCAGCTCCACCGTCGAGACTCGGTTGGGATCGAGAGGACCGCTCGTGTAGCAGAGCTTGTGCGTGCGTTTCTGGAAGGGGCAGATCCGGGTGCTGATGAAGGTAGTCATCAGATCCTCTTCGCGTAGCCCGGAGCGCATCAATTCTTTCAGCCGAATCTCAAAAGCCTCGGCCAGAGCATGACTCTTCCTCGGATTATAGGTCCAGTTCTTCTTGAAAGGGGTGCCAATGGAAAAGGCAGGGAGCCGAATCCTATCCTCATTTCTAGAGTTCTTGACATAAAAGAATGACTTGTGCCACTTCTTACATGATTCTAAGCCTGCAACGCGAGGAAATTCGGATTTCCTCCGAGGTGTAATTGACGCGGCGCCACATTGGATAAGCAGCTTCTCGGAGGGATGAAGAGATTTGTCTGGGACAACGTTGGATCGAATCTGGAAAAACTTTGACCAAACGTGCACAGACGGCCATAGGCCGAAGTATCCCTCTGAGGCACAGATAAAAGCAGAGAGAGAGGCAATGCCATTAGCAGGCAGGTGATGCGGCTGCAGGCCGAAGTAATTGAGGAATTCTCTAGCAAAGTCACTAAGGGGGAGACCAAACCCACGAGCGAAATGTGACATGAAGACTACATATTCTCCCTCCCTAAGAACTGGAGAAGATTCGCTGCCGGGTAGGCGACAAGTTACCTCGGCAGGAATCCTGCGAGTTCGGATTAGCCACTCGATCTCTCGGCGGGTGACAAAAGAGCCCTGCCACGAGCCTCGCTTGGGCCCAGAGGCAGCATCGTCCTCCTCAATAAGGGCACCACTGACGGAGCTCGACATGGGGTCGCCGGAGGAATCTACGAAGGAAGAACTAGCGGCGGAGGAAAACTTAGAACTGCACGGCCCCGTCGTGATTCTACGCGGAAACGGCGATGGAGCATCAAGGGAGCTACCGCGCGAGAATGAAAGGGAAACAGAGGAATCTAGAGGAGAGCCTAGGCGATGGGACCGGAAGAACTCACGGGCGACGACGCCGGAGCAAGCGAACAAGGACGAGGCAGACGGAGCAGCGCGGCGGGCTCCTTGCCGTCGGAGATCCAGATGAACGCATTGTTGGAGATATGCCCAAGAGGCAATAATAAAGTGGTTATTATCATATCTTCACACTTATGATAAATGTTTACATACCATGCTAAAATTGTATTAACCGGAAACATTAATACTTGTGTGATTTGTAAACTAAAATAAGAGTCCCTAGTAAAGCCTCTTGTTAAACTAGCTTGTTGGTTAATATATGATCATGGTTTCCTGATCATGAACATAGAGATGTTATTAACAACAGGGTCATATCATTAGGAGAATGATGTGATGGACATACTCCTATAGATAAGCGTAGCATAAAGATCAAGTCATTTCAATAGTTCAATTGCTATATGCTTTCTGATACATAGTAACCTAATTCCTTAGACCATGAGATCATGCATATCACCTTTACCGGATGGATGCTTTGATGACATCAAACACCACACCGTAACTGGGTGGCTATAAAGATGGCATTGAGTGTTTGGAAAGTATTGGTTGAGACACATGGATCAAGAGTGGGATTTGTCCATCCATATGACGGATAGATATACTCAGGCCCTCTCGGTGTAATGTCATCCAATTAGCTTGCAAGCATGTGGAGCTCACGAGGGATCACATATCACGGAACGAGAAAAGAGTACTTATCGGTACGAGGTTGAACTAGGTATGCGTAGATACCGAAGCGATCATAACCTCGGATAAGTAAAGTATCGTGAGACAAAGGGAAATTGGTATCGTATGTAAGTGGTTCATTCGATCGCAAAGTAATCGTAGAAATATGTGGGAGCCATATGAATTTCAGATTCCTCTATTGGTTATTGTTCGAGAAGTGTCTCGATCATGTCCGCATAATTCACGAACCGTAGAGACACACTTAAGGATTGACGTTGTTTGAGTAGTTATGGTATTATGAAAGAGACCGAATGTTGTTGAGTCTCGGATGGGATCCGGATATCACGAGGTGATCCGGAATGGTCCGAATAAGATTCATATAAGGAAAGTCCCGTTTGAGTTCGGGAATGATTAGGTGTTTTCATCGGAATGTTCTAGAAGGTTCCGGATTGTCCGGCACTCCGGGGAGGGTACATGAATGTGTCATTACATATTGGAATGATTGCATCATGTACTAAGTGTTCTTGCTGTTCCAAAACATGAAAGTCAAATTGCGGTTTGAAAGTCAAACGCTAAACAGAAACTGTGGGAAACAAGCAAGAGGAGTTGGAACCAACTTTGGAGGAGGTTGGACTCCTCGGGCGGCGCCCAGCCCTAGGCCGAGTTGGGAGGGACTCCTCCCCTGGCCAAGACCCTCCACCCATAAAAGGAGGCAGGGCTCCCTCCTAGACACACAAGTTCCTATCTTCTACCTCGGTTTAGAGCCGCTTTTGGTTTAGAGCTTCTAATTGCTTTAGCCTCGGTTTAGAGCCTTCTAATTGGTTTAGAGCCTTCTAATTGGTGTGTCTAATTACTAGACCACTAATAGCCTCTCTCATAAGCTCCACCATACTGCTTGCAGGCAAGGCGAAGCCTGTGATTTCCTCTACTTAGGTACCACGCCGTTGTCTTTGGGAATCACGAGGAGAGTGCTACAACCTCCGCTCTTTGGAACAAGGGAGAGGAAGGTCTTCGTCAGTACCGAACGTGTGACCGACTACGGAGCGCGCTTTAGGAGCCTTGGGAAGGATCGTACGCGATCTTGAGATCGGAAGTGTCGACTACATCACCCACGAGAATGCTCTCGTTAACCGCTTTGGAATCTTGAGGTAAGTCATTCCAAATGACTCGTTGCTACAATCTAGTAGATAGATCTTGGCTTGTTTGTTTGTATGCGATAGAAAATTTTTGTTTTCCATGCTACGAACCCCTACAAAGGGTATCGAGCCGTGTCTATATGTAGATCTGTTGCAGTAGAACACAATGGTCATTGTGGGCGTTGATGCTTTATTGTCGATTGCTTCTTGTGTATTTTGTATCTTGCGGTATGTTGGGATGAAGCGGCCGGGCTAACCTTACATGACATCGTTCATGAGACTTGCTCCACGCTTGACATGCAACTTGTATTGCATAAGTGGCTTATGGGTGCCTGTTTCTCCTAGCATAGTTAAGATCCAATTTACAACGGGTGATTGACAATACTAGTATCAATGTTGTGGTTCTTGTTCGTAAGTTAGAACGACACTTATTGAAAGCCCCAAACCACGTAAAATATGCAAAGAAAGTAGAGGCGTCTAACTTTGTTTTGCGGGTGTGTGTGATGTGATATGGCCATGATTGTGATTATATATGATGTATGCAATGTTCCTTATTGTAAGTTGGCAACCGGCAGGAGCCATATGGTTGTCTTTAATTTATGTTAAGACCCGCGTGTCTATTCAAAGTAGTTGTAATAGTTGAAGCCGGTGGACGGCAACCATGAAGAGGCGCGTCATTGACCTTGATGCAATGCGTGATGATGGAGATCATGTTCGTCTTTGGAAGATGGAGATCGAAGCACAAAGAAGAAAGGCCATATCATATCACATATTATGAATTGAATGTGATGTTAATCCTTTATGCATCTTGTATTGCTTAGTAGACGACGGTAGCATTATAAGATGATCCCTCATGCACATGAATTTCAAGTCTTAAAGTGTTCACCCTTAGTTAGCACCGCTATAAAGCTTGTTGTTTCAAGCACCACGTGATGATCGGGTGTTAGATTCGCAAGTGTATACAACGTGAGCAAGCCATTTGCTCATGCGGAAACTAAGGTTTGATCTTGACGAGCCTAGCATGTATGCACATGGCCTCAGGAACACGGATTACCGAAAGGTAGAGCATGAGTCATATAGTAGATATGATGAACATGTTGATTGTTCGCCATTGAAGCTATATCAACTCTCGTGATGATCGGTTTTGATGTGGTGGATTTGGTTCGTGTGATCACTAAAACAATGTGAGGGATATTGTTTTGAGTGGGAGTTCATCTAGATTAATTTAATTATTAATTAGAACTCAATTTATCATAAACTAAATCAAAGTGAATTTGCATAGTTGTTGTAGTCATTGGCATCTGTTTACCACCTTGCGCTTAGTTGTAATTGAGATGATAGAACTATAGAATTCTGGTTAGTTACTTTACGAACTGGTATCGTATTGTTTTTGAAGTGTTAATCTAAAGTTTAAAAGTCCTATTGCAAACTTTCAGTAAGTTCCGGTTACTCGATGAAGTTTAATAATTTGTATTAAAACAAGAGTAA
Source organism: Avena longiglumis (assembly GCA_030063025.1). Taxonomy (NCBI): domain Eukaryota; kingdom Viridiplantae; phylum Streptophyta; class Magnoliopsida; order Poales; family Poaceae; genus Avena; species Avena longiglumis. Next base: position 518,830,256 of record CP125975.1, read on the forward strand.
CAATTCCAATGTTAGTATATAAGTATCATGTTTGTCTCCATGATTCTTGATATTCAAAGGATTGTCTTAATATCAAGGTTATCTAGGATCTGAAAGAGTTGTTTCAGAAACCATGATGTGTGGAAGATATTGTGATATCTGAAACGAAGTTTTGGTTGCAACATGATAGAGTATAATATGGCTAAAGTCATGTTCTCATATTTGATGAGAATTTGCGAAAAGTTGTAGACACTTGTTGTCCTAATCCTCCAAAAGGTTTTGGATAGCAACATTATACTCGTAATTCATCGTTATAAGCTAAAGGTAGTTTGATCATGGACGATTCCATGATAAGGATGAATATTTGATGTAGGTAAAATGTTTACTACACCAAGAGATTACTAAATAAAGGAATTTGAAAGAACACCAAACATTTGATGATGGTGATCTACTTCAAGGTGCAAGTCCAAAGACATTGGTATTTAACTATACACGCTTTGGACTATGTGTCATATGTATGACTCCACTATTGATATTGATAGATTCTTTCAAACATAAAAGGAAATACTGAAAGAGAATCTCATAAATATATGGCGAAAAGAAAAGATTAGAATTGTTCAATTTAAGTATATAGATGATATACATGTTATGGCTATATTCTTTGCTTATTAAACAATGTGGTTCTTAAGTATTTGATACTGAATTTGTTGGTATGAATTGTCATACAAAACAATGTAATTCATGAACTACAATGGCCTAAGTAATTAGCAAAGAATATGTGATGATGTTCATCGAGAACAAATAAAGGGTTATTGTGTTGCTCGTTAAACATCAAAGCTTGCCTTCAAGATTTGTTTTATCAGTGTTATGAGAACAAAAGGGTTGTTCAAATAATTGCCGTAATCCATAAAAGATGGATGATTCACAAATCTCGTTGGAAAAATCACATCCATAAAGCTAATGCTAAAGATGTCGAAAGACAAATTGATTGAAAAGATCACTTAGGAAGTGACATCGCCGTTTAAATTATATTGAAAGAAAACATGAAGAAACTCCATATGTATGGAATTTTGGAGTCTTTTGATTTTGATCAAATGACGCCAGAAACTTTCCTAGAGATAATTAAAACTTCGTTCATAGGCCAAAAGGAACGAAAGACTAGCTTATTGGAATTTGTACATATTGTTGTATAAGTCCATTATGTGTAGTCAAGAGCGATGGATTTCAACTTCATATGCTTTCTCCGAAAATTTGAGTGAATATATGAATATTTACTTAATAAGGATGAAGTATGAAACATTTGAAAAGTTCAAAGACTTTCAAGATGAAGTGCAAAATCATTGTAACAAGAATATAAACAGTTTATGATAAAGATCATAAAGGAAGATATTTGAGTTACAGAGTTTAGCATAATACCTAAGATTTAAGGAATCGCTGTGGATTTGCATTTCCCGAAACACCATAAGAGTATGGAGCATTCGAGATATGTAATTAAACCTTGTTTGACATGGTGAGATCAAAGGTGTAATTCATAAAATTGCCATTGTATTTTAAAGATTAAAAGCTTTAGAGATTACCGTTTTTCCACTGAAAAGAGCTTCATCATAATCCGTTGAAATGGCACCATATAAGGTTATGGTTTGGGATAAAACCCAAGTAGTCCTTTCTTAAACATTGGTATGCTATACATAAGAAAGATGTTTGCAACCAAAGTCGGATGAATCTGTCTTTGTTAAGTATTTCTCCATAACACCGGAGACAAAAGTGTTTGTCGCTTAGAACGTCAAGTTTCTTTAAGAAGGAATTTTTCGTGAAAAGTTAAGTGGGAGGACAATAGAACTTTGATAAGGTTGAAAGAACCTTAGATATATGTGCAGAGTTGCGCAGCACCGAAAAGTGTTCCGGAGGCAGCAACAAAGCTCATGGCTCACGTACCTCAAAGGTTGTGGTCACGGAGATCCAAGTTCCTATTGAAACAAGTAGGTCGGATAAACAATCAAATACCAAGATTTGAGGGTTGAATCATTATTTGAGAATAATGAACCGACTACATGCAAAGAAGCGATGATGGGCCCTGACTCCGTAAAATGGCTTGAAGCCATAAAATCCGTGATAGTTCCATACACGAGAAAATCAAGTTTTGAACTTGAAGGACCCTCGAGAAAGGTGTAAGACCTTATAGTTGTGTCTGGATCTATAAAGAAATAGACATGGATGTTTCACATCTATGAAATAGTCGACATGTTGGGAAAGAGTTCACAACAATGTTCAAAGGTTGACTATGACAAGATTTGATCTGTCATAGTGATATTTAGTCTAGACGGATTAATGTAGCAACCACTACATATAATTTGTTATATGGTAGTTGAATAAACAAAACAAGTTCTTCTAATAGAATCGTTACCTAGGACATGTGCATAACACGGTCCATAGGGTTTTGTTAATTCAAAGGATGCTAAAAGCATATGCAAACTTCAATGGTTAAAGTGAGCATCGTGGAGTTGGAATCTTCACTATGATGAAACTGTTAAAGGAGTTTAAAAGTTCATTAGAGACAATGAAGATGCTTGCATTTGCAAGAAATTAAGTGGGAGCGCTAAGACATGTTTCTAATACATTATGTGGAAGACATATTGTTGATTGGAAATAATGTATCTTTTATTAACACATATTAAGAATTTCATCCCGATGAAAGACTTAGGCAAAACCTAAATATTTGGCATCAATAGACGCTAATATGGTTGTGCCAGAAGTACATAGACAAGATATTGAATGAGTTCAATATAGAAACTACAAGAGAGGTTCTTGTCGCACAGAAAGGATTGAATAAATTCAATGTTGATGATATATTCAAGTGTATTGACATTTGGTAAAAGTGAAACAAATAATCAAGTATAGATTGATACTTGATGTATAAAATCACAAAGAGTATTTATATCATACTGTGATATGTACAAATCCAGATATGTCCTATGCTCTAAATGTTGTGAGCATATACCAGAATGATTCGTAAGATGATCATTGGACAATAGTAAGGATATTCTTATGATCTTTTGGAAGAACTAAGAGTATAATATTTGTAGAAGTGACAAATAGATGGTTAGTTCATTGTAAAAGTACTACATTGATACTAGCTTTGTCACAAAGTACAAATTAAGTTTATCTCAATCTAAACTAAGGGTGGCACAATATAATGGAAGGTGAGTTCCATAATGGATTTGGATGAGTTCCAAAGTTAAGACATTGTGACAGATACTACAACAAAAGGCCAAGTATATAACTGCTATTTTAGCAGCAAAAGAGGGCATTTGTGTCAAGTAGTTTGTTATCAAACTAGGTGTAGTTCACAGTGGGATAATACTATGAAGATATATTGTGCGACAATATTATCAACATGTTTTAACCCCAAAGAGCTAAAGGTCACACCGAAAGACCAAATTTATACAAAGCCATCTCATTAGAGAATGAGTGATGCGTAGAGACGCAAAGACATGCAATTACACACGGACTGGAAGTGTCGATCCGGAGATCGATTGACCACTAGCAATGGTACATACAACACCGAAAGCCATAGGTGTTATATACACAAAGGTTTGAAACTAGATTATTGACTCTAGTGCAAGTGGGAGACTGTTGGAGATATGCCCAAGAGGCAATAATAAAGTGGTTATTATCATATCTTCACACTTATGATAAATGTTTACATACCATGCTAAAATTGTATTAACCGGAAACATTAATACTTGTGTGATTTGTAAACTAAAATAAGAGTCCCTAGTAAAGCCTCTTGTTAAACTAGCTTGTTGGTTAATATATGATCATGGTTTCCTGATCATGAACATAGAGATGTTATTAACAACAGGGTCATATCATTAGGAGAATGATGTGATGGACATACTCCTATAGATAAGCGTAGCATAAAGATCAAGTCATTTCAATAGTTCAATTGCTATATGCTTTCTGATACATAGTAACCTAATTCCTTAGACCATGAGATCATGCATATCACCTTTACCGGATGGATGCTTTGATGACATCAAACACCACACCGTAACTGGGTGGCTATAAAGATGGCATTGAGTGTTTGGAAAGTATTGGTTGAGACACATGGATCAAGAGTGGGATTTGTCCATCCATATGACGGATAGATATACTCTGGGCCCTCTCGGTGTAATGTCATCCAATTAGCTTGCAAGCATGTGACTGGCTCACAAGGGATCACATATCACGGAACGAAAAGAGTACTTATCGGTAACGAGGTTGAACTAGGTATGCGAGATACCGACGATCATAACCTCGGATAAGTAAAGTATCGTGAGACAAAGGGAAATTGGTATCGTATGTAAGTGGTTCATTCGACGCAAAGTAATCGTAGAAATATGTGGGAGCCATATGAATTTCCAGATTCCTCTATTGGTTATTGTTCGAGAAGTGTCTCGATCATGTCCGCATAATTCACGAACCGTAGGGAGACACACTTAAGGATTCGACGTTGTTTGAGTAGTTATGGTATTATGAGAAAGAGACCGAATGTTGTTCGAGTCTCGGATGGGATCCGGATATCACGAGGTGATCCGGAATGGTCCGGAGAATAAGATTCATATAAGGAAAGTCCGTTTGGAGTTCGGGAATGATTCCGTGTTTTCATCGGAATGTTCTAGAAGGTTCCGGATTGTCCCAAGACTCGGGGGAGGGGTACATGAATGTGTCATTACATATTGGAATGATTGCATCATGTACTAAGTGTTCTTGCTGTTCCAAAAACATGAAAGTCAAATTGCCAGTTTGAAAGTCAAACGGCTAAAACAGGAAACTGTGGGAAACAGGAAACTGTGGGAAACAAGCAAGAGGAGTTGGAACCAACCTGGAGGAGGAGTTGGACTCCTCCAGGCCGGCGCCCAGCCCTAGGCCGAGTTGGGGAGGGACTCCCTCCCTCCCCTGGCGCGCCAAGACCCTCCACCCATAAAAGGAGGGGCAGGGCTCCCCTCCTAGACACACAAGTTCCTATCTTCTACCTCCGGTTTAGAGCCGTTTTGGTTTAGAGCTTCTAATTGCTTTAGCCTGTGGTTTAGAGCCTTCTAATTGGTGTGTCTAATTACTAGACCACTAATAGCCTCTCTCATAAGCTCCACCATACTCGCACCGGCTTAAGGCGAAGCTCATGATTTCCCTCTACTTCCAGGTACCACGCCAGCCGAATCACGAGGAGAGTGCTACAACCTCCACGTCACTGGAACAAGGGAGAGGAAGGTCTTCGTCGAGTACCGAACGTGTGACCGACTACGGAAGCGCTGCCGGAACGCAGCGCCGGAAGGATCGTCTACGCGATCTTGAGATCGGAAGTGTACGACTACATCACCCACGAGAATCTGCTCTCGTTAACCGCTTTGGAATCTTCGAGGGTAAGTTATTCCAAACGACTCGTTGCTACAATCTAGTAGATAGATCTTGCTTGTTTGTTTGTATGCGATAGAAAATTTTTGTTTTCCATGCTACGAACCCCTACACGCATGGCGGTGGAGTCGCGAACGGGCGCAGAAGCGAGAGGAAGAAGAAGGGCGCAGGTGAGCGGAGGGGGAAAGTGAATCTCCCAACCCCGCGCCCCTCTTTATAACCAAGCCGCCTGCGAGGTAGTGGGATCGTGGGTGTCGCGTTGACCGTGTAGATCGTGTGCGCCGCATGAACGCATGCCGCTAAGCGAAACCGCACCAAGGACCACAAGGTGGAAAAGAAGGTCACGATCCCCAACGGAAACGACACACGAGGCGTCGCAGCGCCGGCGCGACAGGCGCAGTAGCAATTGTAGCCTGTCAGTAAATACTATAGAGGAACAAAAAACTAGAGGAACAATGATGAGTATGACAGATAGGATGAGGCGTACGCGAGAAGATACGATGATACCTCGAACGAGAAAGAGATAACTCGGAAACATTGCAGAACGAGTGTCATGAAACTGATATGGCCCGGCCGAGGTTGTCGGCGGGGCCATACCAGCTTCGGGGACTAATGTTGGGGAGGTGACCCCGGATAGGGTAAAGACGGGGAAAGACGAAAGGGTGTTCCCCGTCTAGTTTCCGAGTTACAGTCTGAGTCGGCCGAATCCTGTAGAGGTCGGCCGAGATAGGAAAGGGCAGGACCCTTATAATAATGGCAAGGCATTACCCGGCCGAAATACTGCGTAAGTCGGCCAGGTTAGCCCGAGTAATCTTAATGCAGGTGAAGGACAAGCCGAGTTACGCGAGGCAGGGCCGAATGATACGAAGCTTGCAGGAGAAGGAGAAGCCTAAAGTCAAACTCTAGCCGTAGGCTAGGGAGAATCTGAGCGGAGCCAAGCACTAGGGACAAAGGCGCAGAGCGACAGAGGGGCAGAAGGAGTTCACGGAGGTGACAGTCCTGAAGCCCGAGGCGCGCAGGAGGGGCCCTCTGGAACCTTGCCGTCATTAGAAGAGCGACAGGGAAAGGAGGCCGCCGAACTACTATATTGGGACAAGCATATTCCTCCAATATGCTTGCCATGTCAGCCCTAAAGGAACCCAAGGCTCTCCTTTATAAGGGGAGGCTTGGACCCTGAGGAGGGCATCAGCTCATTTAGTACCATTAGGCTGGTAAAGTTCTTCCTTTCTCCTTGTATACAGCTCAAGGAGCACTTGTAGCCCAAGGAAGGAGAAATAAAGATCTTTGCCTTAGTCTTTTCTGTGTACAATCAACTGCATCTTCCCTCCCCAGATCCCTCTAGCATCCATTGGCCCCATACTTTAGCCTACCCATGGCATTTGCCGTGCCACAACCACGACACCGCCAAAGCCGCAACCCGCGGCAAACCTCAGAAGCCGCCAGTTGGCGGCAAGCCGGTGACCGCCCCTCAGCAGCAGCCATGCGTCGTTGCACCTCCCATCACTGGCGCGGGTCTCCCGCGTGCCTGCGGCCCCTGCTGTGGCGCTCAGCAGGCTTGTCAGCTTTGCGGTCTTGAGGGTCACATCGCCTACCGTTGTCATTGACGCTTCAAGCAGGACTTCCTCGGCATTGGAAACAATGGCAAGGGTAATGACAAGCAGTCGGCCGCCGCTATGGCGGGCAACAAGCACGGGCACACTCCGTCCTACTCCATTGATCCGGCATGGTACATGGATACGGGAGCTACCAATCACCTGACGAGTGAGATGGGCAAGCTCTCCACCCAGGAGCCATACCGCGATCATGATCAGGTTCGCACCGCCAACGGAGCAGGTATGCGCATCTCACATCTTGGTCAGGCCGCTCTTCTTACACACAATTCTAGAAAACTGCACATTTGTAATGTTCTTCGTGTTCCTTCTGCTACACGTAGTCTGTTATCTATTCCTCAGCTTACTCGTGATAATCCTGTCTTCGCTGAATTTCACCGTTTCTTCTTTTTATTAAGGATCGGGACACGAGAGCCGTTCTGCTTAGAGGTCGTCTTCGCCATGGCCTTTATGCGCTTGATGCGCCACCTCCTGCCGCATGCCCCCAGTGTTCACCGTGTTCGCGTGTCGCCTTAACACCGGCATGCGCGCGCCTTGGTCATCTCGCTCCCATAGTTCGTCATGTTCGCATCGTCATGAACTTCGAGTTGTGTCAATAAAATTTCAAACTGCTCGTGATGCACGCCGCCAAGGCAAGAGTCATCAGCTTCCGTTTCCTGAGTCTAGTCGTGTCGTTAAACAGCCTCTTGAGCTAGTGTTTTCTGATATAGTCATGCCCAAACCTCTGTCAGTGGCCTTAATTATTATGTCAGTTTTATTAATGCTTATAGTCGGTTTACATGGCTTTATCTTATCAAGCGTAAATCTAATGTGTTCGATGTTTTTATTCAGTTTCAAGCACATGTTCAGTGTCTCCTTAAGTATAAGATTCTTCATGTTCAGTCGGATTAGGGGGTGAATATCATCATCTTAATTCGTTCTTTAACAAGCTTGGGATCTCGCACCGTGTGTCTTGTCCTCATACACATTAGAAGAATGGCGCCGCTGAACGTAAGCATCATCATCTTGTAGAAACTGGCCTTACTTTACTAGCTCATGCCTTCGTTCCGTTTCGGTTTTGGAGTGATGCTTTCTCCACAACCTGTTATTTAATAAATAGGCTTCCTTCACGACTCTTGCATATGAAAACTCCTCTCGAACTCTTGCTCAATGAACTCCCATACTACACTTTTCTGAAGGTTTTTGGATGTGCATGTTGGCCTCACCTTCGTCCGTACAATAAACATAAGCTAGAGTTTCGGTCTAAAAAGTGCTTTTTTCTTGGGTATAGTTCCCTTCATAAAGGGTACAAGTGCCTTCACGTTCCCACCAATCGTGTTTATATATCTCGTGATGTCATGTTTGATGAGAGTGTGTTCCCTTTTTCTGCACTTCCGAACAACTCTACTACTCCTACACCACCCGTGCACTCCACTTTACCTTCGCCTGATCAATTTGTAGATGTTGCATATGCTCCTGTGTTGCTTCCTAACCATGCTGCAGGTATTGGAAGTGGTGCTTTGAGCTTAGGATGATCAGCGACCGACATCGATCATCTTTGGCGTCGAGCGTGCATGGCGATGCACACGGGTCGCCGCTAGCCTTGTCGTCAGCCTGGCGATCACGCCCATGGCCAACCGCCCGAGATAGGCTCGCCCGGACCTCAGCCTCCTCCTCGTCGCTGGCCCGGTGGCCCGCTCGCCCGGCTCCGGCGGGCCTCGCCGACCCTTCAGCGACCTCGCCAAAGAAGGGCGTCCCGGCGTCGCCATACCGCCTTCGCCTCCGCCTCGGCTCGGCGTCGTCACGCCTCGCCAAAGATCACCTCCTGTGGCTCTTCGCCTCACGCATCGGTGGTGTCTTCGTCCAAAGGAGCATGATGGGACTATTGCATGGATTGCTTGTGTTGCCCATGCCGTTGTTGATCCCACTTGAGCCTCGACACTTTCGGCTGCTCGGTATTCCTCATCGGCACGCTATGGAGGAGGAACTTGAGCTCTCGAAGAATGATACTTGGCGACTCGTTCCTCCTATTTCGGGGTCAATATTATTGATTCCAAGTGGGTCTTCAAGGTCAAGAAGCATCCGATGGTTCCATTGAACGCTACAAGGCACGGTTAGTTGCTAAGGGCTTCAAAGCAGGTATGGTCTTGATTATGAAGACACGCCCGATCCGGTTGTCAAGCCTACTACCATTCGCTTTCGCTCTCTTTGTCCGTTACTCGAGGATGGTCTCTCCGTCACTTGATGTGCGTAACGCTTCGCACGGAGTTCGATGAGGAGGTTTATATGCGCCACCACTGGTTTTGTTGATCTGCACGTCCTCGGCATCCCGCTGGTGAAGGCTCTCTATGGATCGAAGCAGATCCTCGTGCATGGCATGCATGCCTTGACTCGGTTCTTCGGCTCACGGTTTTGTTCCTCCACGGTGACATCATCGTTCCTTCTGCGGCGTCACGAGGTCACGATGTACATGCTGGTCTATGTGGATGATATCATCCTTATTAGCTCGTCGATGCTTCTTGACGTCTTGTTTCGCTACCGAGTGGAGATTTTGTCAAGGATTTGGGTGCTCTACACTACTTCCTTGGTTTGGAGGTCTCACGGTCTTCTGCTGGGTTGACTCTCACTTAGCATAAGTACTCTCTAGACTTGCTACTGTTGTGTTGGTATCTTTGAAGTGCAAGCATGCTACCACTCCTATGTCTCGCCATCGATCGGTTGTGCCGCTTGATGGAGATCCTCTTTCGCCGATGATTCTACTAAGTACACCTCGTTGGTGGTCTGCAATACCTCACTATCACCAGATCGATATCTCTTATGCAACAACCGTGTCTTGATACCTTCATGCACCAGGGCGTCTCGTTGGTCACCGTGAAGCGGATTCTGCGCTATATCTGTCTGACCGCCTCGTATGGATTGCTCCTTCAGCCTGCTCCATCTTGTGAGCTTTCGGCCTTCTCAGATGTAGATTGGGCTGGTAGTCCTTATGACAGGCGATCCACGGGGGGCTATGCAGTATTCTTTGGTCCTAATTTGATCGCCTAGAATGCTCGCGAGCTCTACGATATCTCGCATGATAATCTTGAAGCTGAATACAAGGCGGTTGCTAATGCCACAGCTGAGCTCATATGGGTACAGTCTTTGTTGAGAGAGTTGGAGTCTCTCAAGATTAGCCTCCGATACTTTGGTGTGACAACATCGGTGCTACATACCTCTCTTCGAATCCAGTATTTCATGCCCGAACGAAACACGTCGAAGTTGAGTATCACTTTGTCAGGGAACGCGTTGCACAGAAGCTACACCGTATCAAGTTCATCTCTTCCAAGGATCAACTTGCTGACATCTTCACGAAGCCTCTTCCACAGCCTCAGTTTTTAGTATGTAGGCACAATCTTAACTTGCTTTATACTTCAGCCCACAGTTAAGATTGAGGGAGGGTGTTAGACTGTATATATGTAGCGTGTCTGTATATAACTGTATATAACTTGTACTATACCTCTTGGTACTTCTACATAATGAGACAGCCGCACCCACGTTTAGGGTGTCGAGCAGTTACCCAAACACATTGTTTTACAATATGTTCCAAATCTGAGACCACACCGTTAAAGACATTGATACGTCTAGTTAGGTCTGTTCCTTCTTGCATCCTCAGAGCATCTCTACTCGTTGGGCGAACCCAGGCCGAAATCCGGACTTTTTTTGGCCGGACGAACTCATTTTTGGCCTGGAAACGCCGAGTTTCCCACTCACGTTACCAGGCCGAGTTCCCAGGCAAACAGAAAACGATGAAATATTTGAATTTTTATCGTTCCCGCCGGCGAGAGCTCGCCCAAAAGGTATTCGACAGAATTAACGCCCATAAGTTTGGCGACAGATTATTACAGAACAGGAAAAATGACTCGACCATATTTCGGGTGTAAGACAGTTACACACGCGAATACTAAGGTTCTAACTTGGTGAGCCTAGCATGTACAGACATGTCCTCGGAACACGGACCGAAAGGTTAAGCATGAGTCATATAGTAGATATGATGCCCATTTGATGCTCGCCTTTGAAGCTACACCGACTCACGTGATGATTAGACTTGGTGTAGTGGATTTGGTTCATGTAATCACCAAAAAGGCACGAGGGATGTCGTTTTTTAGTGGGAGTTCATTCGTAATGTGGATTAGTTAAACTCAATCTATCATAAACTTAGTCTAAACTTTACAAATTCTGTTGTAGATGGCACCACCTGCTTTTAATTTCAATGTGTTCATGGAGAAAGAGAAATTTGCAACAAACGGTAGCAACTTTACCGAATGGGCCATGAATTTGAGGATTCTCCTCTCTTTTGCAAAAAATTAATATGTGCTAGAAGCGCCGCTAGGCCCCCCACCTTTCGATGATGCCCCTGACGAGGAGAAGAATGTCTATCAGACTCATCAGGAGGACCACAACTTAGTTCATTGCGGCATATTATATGGGCTAGAGCCGGAACTTCGAAAGCGTTTCAAAAACGGCAATGATTTTGATACAATGGGTTAGTTGAAAATGATTTTCGACACACATGCTGCTGTAGAGAGCTACAATGCTTCAGAAAAGTTCTTTAGCTTCATGATGGAAGAGCACAGCTCCGTAAGTGAGCATGTACTCAAGATGTCAGGTTACGCCGATAAGATTGTGTCCTTGGGAATAACGATTCCCATTGACTTAGGCATCCATCGTGTTCTGCAGTCTCTGCCACCTAGCTATAAGAGCTTCGTGATGAACTATAATATGCAAGGCATGAAGAAGTCTCTCCAAACTTTTGTCAATGTTTAAAACTGCAGAAGTGGAGATCAAGAAGGAACATCAAGTGTTGATGATCAATAATAGCACTGGTTTTAAGAAGGACAAGAAGGGAAAATGGAAGGGAAGTAAGGGCGGCAAGCAGGTTGTCGTGCCTGAAAAGAAACCCGGAGTTGGACCTAAGTCTGACACCGAGTGCTACTATTGTAAGGGGACTGGCCACTAGAAGCGCAACTGCGCCAAGTATTTGGCAGACAAGAAGGCCGGCAAGGCAAACAAAGGTATATATGATATACATGTTATTGATGTGTACTTGACTAGTGCTCGCAGTAGCACCTGGGTATTTGATACCGGGTCAGTTGCTAATATTTGTAACTCGAATCAAGGGCTGCGGAACAAGCGACCGCTAGCAAGGGGTGAGGTCAAGATGCGTGTCGACAATGGATCAAGCATTGATGTGATCGTCGTTGGAATGCTGCCTCTCCACTTGCCGTCGGGATTAGTAATAAACTTGAATAATTGTTATCTGGTGCCAGCACTGTGAATGAACATTGTATCTGGATCGTGTTTGATGCGAAGTGGTTATTTATTTAAATCCGAGAACAATGGTTGTTCTATTTACATGAATGAAAATTTTATGGTCATGCATCGATGATGAATGGTTTATTTCTTTTGGATCTTGATAATAATGTTACACATATTCATAATGTTGATGCTAAAAGGATTAAACTTAATGATGATATATCTGCATATATGTGGCACTGTCGTCTAGGTCATATTGGCGTTAAACGCATGAAAAAGCTCCATTCGGATGGACTTTTGGAATCACTTGATTTTGAATCATTTTATACATGTGAGCCATGCCTTATGGGCAAGGCAACATGACTAGAACGCCGATTTTCAGTTCAATGGAACGGGCGACAGATTTATTGGAAATCATACATTCTGATGTATATGGTTACTTTCACGGATGATTTAAGTAGGTACGGTTCTATCTACTTGATGAAACACAAGTTTGAAACCTTTGAAAAGTTCAAGGAATTTCAGAATGAAGTGGAAAATCATCGTAATAGAAAGATCAAATTTCTACGGTCCGACCGTGGAAGTGAGTATCTAAGTTACGAGTTTAGCACATGAAAGAGTGTGGAATTGTTTCACAACTCACACCTACCGGAACACCACAGCGAAATGGTGTGTCGGAACGTCGTAATCGTACTTTATTGGATATGGTTCGATCTATGATGTCTCTGACAAACTTGTCGTTGTCATTTTGGGGTTATGCACTAGAAACTGCTGCATTCACTTTAAATCGGGCACCATCTAAATCCGTTGAAAAGACACCGTATGAATTATGGTTTGGAAACAAACCTAAGTTGTCATTTCTTAAAGTTTGGGGATGCGATGTTTATGTGAAGAAACTTCAACCGGATAAACTCGAACCCAAAGCAGAAAAATGCGTCTTCATAGGATACCCTAAGAAAACTATTGGGTGTTCCTTCTATCACAGATCCGAGGGCAAGGTTTTTGTTGCCAAGAATGGATCCTTTCTAGAGAAAGAGTTTCTCGCGAAAGGTGTGAGTAGTCGGAAGGTAGAACTCAAAGAGGTTATTGAACCTTCTCTTCAAAGTATGGCGAGTAGCGCTTGATCTGAAGTCGTTAGGAGTTGGATTCACCAGTTGAAAAGGGAACTAATGATAATGATCATGAAACTCCGAAAGAGAGTACTACCAAACCTCGCAGGTCTAGCAGGACGCGTGCAGCTCCCGAGCTCTGCGGAAATCCTGTCATGAATTTCATGGTTGATGAAAATGATGACCTGCGACGTATGAAGAAGCGATGATGAGCCCGGATTCCAACAAATGGTTAGAAGCCATGAAATCCGAGATGGAATCCATGTATGAAAATCAAGTTTGGAACTTGGTGGACTTACCTCACGACTGAAAGGCCGTGGAGAATAAATAGATTTTCAAAAGAAAGACTGATGCTGATGGTAATGTGACCGTCTATAAAGCTCGACTTGTCGCAAAGGGATTTCGACAAATTCAATGAGTTGACTACGATGAGACATTCTCTCCCGTAGCGATGCTAAAATCAGTTAGGATTATGTTAGTAATTACTGCATATTTTGATTATGAGATATGGCAGATGGATGTCAAAACCGCGTTTCTCAGTGGTAATATTGAAGAAGAGTTGTATATGATACAACCAAAGGGTTTTGTCGATCCTAAGGATGCTAACAAGGTGTTCAAGCTTCAACGATCCATCTATGGATTAAACCAAGCATCATGAAGTTGGAATCTCTGCTTTGATGAGGTGATCAAAGAGTTTGGATTTTCCCAAACTTACGGAGAAGCTTGTATTTACAAGAAAGTGAGTGGGAGCAATGTGGCATTTCTGATATTATATGTGGAAGACATATTATTGATCGGAAATGATATAGATCTTTTAAACAGTGTTAAAAGTTATCTAAACAACAAATTTTCAATGAAGGACCTAGGTGAAGCGTCATACATATTAGGCATAAAGATCTATAGAGATAGTTCTAGGCGCCTAATAGGGCTATCACAAAGTACATACCTTGATAAGATTTTAAAGAAGTTTAAAATGGACAAAAGTAAGAAGGGGTTCTTACCTATGTTGCAAGGCACGATATTGAGTAAGACTCAAAGTCTGACTACGACGGAAGAAAGAGAGATAATGGACAAAGTCCCCTATGCTTCAGCCATAGGCTCTATAATGTACGCCATGCTATGTACAAGACCATATGTGGCACATGCTATTAGTTTGACTAGTAGGTACCAATCAAATCCAGGTTCGGAACACTGGAAAGCGGTCAAGAATATCCTTAAGTACTTGCGAAGAACTAAGTTATGTTTCTTGTATACGGAGGTGAAGAAGAGCTCGTCGCTAAGTGTTATGTAGACGCTAGCTTTGACACCGATCCGAATGACTCTAAGTCTCAATCCAGATACGTATTTCTCATGAATGGCGCAGCGGTTAGTTGGAGGAGCTCCAAACAACCTGTGGTGGCGGGATCAACAACGGAGGCCGAATATGTTGCTGCTTCGGAAGCGGCTCAGGAAGCAGTTTGGATGAAGGAGTTCATATCCGAACCAGGTGTGGTTACAAACGCATTGGACCCAATGGTGATCTATTGTGACAACAATGGTGCCATTGCCAATGCCAAAGAACCAAGGTCTCACAAGCATTCCAGGCATATTAAGCGCCGGTTTCACTCCATCCGCGAGCATGTCAAGGATGGAGATATAAAGATTTGTAAAGTACATACGGATCTCAATGTAGCAGATCCTTTGACTAAAAATCTCCCTAGAGCAAAACATGATCTACACCAGAACTCCATGGATGTTAGATACATCACTATGTAACTAGATTATTGTCTCTAGTGCAAGTGGGAGACTGAAGGGAATATGCCCTGGGAGGCAATAATAAAGTGTTTATTATGTGTATTCCAGGTATATGATAGATGTTTATTTTGCATGCTATAATTGTATTAATACGGAAACTTTAATACATGTGTGTTTAATAAACAAACAGAAAGTTCCTAGTTATGCCTCTCTCATAAACTAGCTCGTTGATTAACAAGATGATCACAGTTTCCTGATCATAGACATTGGATGTTGTTAATAACGAGATCACAACATTAGTGTAATGATATGATGAACATTCATCTGAAGTATAACATTACGATCAAAGTCATTGAGTTTATATTGCTATAACAACTTACAAAGTGATCCTAATTCTTAGACCATGAGATCATGTCAATCACTAACACCGGAAGAGTTTCTTGATGACATCAAACGTCACACCATAGCTGGGTGATTATAAAGATGACTTCAGAACTACTAAAGTGTTGTGTTGAGGCTCATGGATCAAGAGTGAAATTTGTTCATCCCGGTGATGGATAGATATACTCTGGGCCCTCTCGGTGATATCACATTGGTTAGCTTGCAAGCAAGTGATTTGATCACTAGAATGTTATATCACGGGAACGAGAAAAGAGTGCATGTCGGTAACGAGATCAAACTAGGTATGGAGATACCGATGATCGAATTTTGGACATGTAATATATCATGAAACAAAGGGATTAAGATACTAGCGTAAAAGGTTCCGACGATCATAGGAAAGTCATCGTTGAATGTGTGGGAGTCAGTATGGATCTCCAGGTCCCGCTTATGATTATTGATCGGAGAAGGGTATCGATCATGTCCGCATTATTCGCGAACCGTAGGGTGGCACACTTAAGGGACACTGACATCCAATTGGAGCAAAAGTTTCATGCCGGAAAGAATAACATGCGCAGGAATTTATTTCACTAGATACCGAAACAGGTTTTCGGGTGAAATTGCAGAAAGTGTTTTTGCATGTGAAATAGAATACTAGCATGGGGTTATATGTGAATGTTTGTCATTAAAGTAATTGACAAAATTCTGAATAAATAAAAGGAGTTTTATTTAATGAGAGTTTGCATTAAATTTGGTGGAAATTTAATAGCAATTTTGAGTGGGATTTTGAGTGGAGGGAATTGAAGAGTTTTTTGTGAGTGGAGTGTCCACCCACATGAATGAAGGAGGGGAGGGGGCAGCCCCCATGACCGGCGGCCACCCCCTTGGGTGCCCCCCTCCTCCTATAAAAGGCACCCCTCTCCTCTCTCTCACTTACACCTCCTCGTGAATGATCTCTCTCCCCCTCTAGAATTTATCCCCCATATGGTCCCGGACTAGCAAGATACATTTTCCCGGTGGCTATTTGGCAAGAAAGAGTTATGCTTCCGCCGCATCGCTGGAGCGAGGAGGCGGAGGTTGCTCGGTGTCTTGTACATGTGTGCAAGCATGGATCTGCTGTTTTGCGGCGCTAGGACTTCCTCTCGGTCTTGAGATCGGCAAGAGATCGTCTACATCAACCATGACTTTAACTCGTTAAGCTTTGTCGGTCTTCAAGGGTATGTTCTCTACGGATATACATCCGCCCGTTGTTTGTATCTAGTATATAGATCTTGGTACTTAGTTCCTATTGTAGGAAATTTTTCGTTTTCTATGCTACGAACTCTACATGGCGATCATGTCCTCCATGTATGTCTTGGCCGACATGCCGGTCGACAGGCCGGCCGACATTCCGCCAAACATGTTGCTTGTGTCGGCCTCGTCGTAGGTTGCTTGCGTCGAGCTTGCGTCAAAAGGCAGTGGGCCGCGGCGCACCGCGGGGCCTGCGTACGCCGGATAGGTGGAGTAGGGGATTTTGATGTCCATGTTGAAGGACGAAGGAGGGCGCGACGCTGGGCAGGGGAAGACCATGTTGTGGTTGAACCCGCCGTCGAACTCGGGGGACGAGGAGTATCTCTGCCGAGCAGTCACCTGACTCTCCTGGAAGCCGGCTAGAGAGATCAATGAGAATCCGGGAGCGAGCCGACGCTTTCCTGGCTTCCCCAGTGGGGGGATACGGTGCCGCCATCAACACCGAACTCGTCGCCGCCGCCTGCTTCGCCCTCACGATCGCCTGCTCTTCCGCCGCCGCCTCTTGTTCTTGCCGAAACTTTGCCCTCTCCTTTCTGCCCTTCCGGTCGTCTGACGCGATCTTCTTGGCGTGCTCCTTGGCCGCCCACTCGGCGGGGGACATGCCCTCCGGCTTCTTCGCCGGTGCTCTCGGTTTTCTCGGCTTCTTCTCCACCGGAGGCTCGCCGAGGTTCGATCTGGGTTGGACGAAACTCTTGGCGGCATGGTGGGCGGGAGCTCGGTGGAGTGGAGGGAGTGGGGGGAATGGGGAAGAAGGGCGGGAGGGGAGAAAGAAAAGGGCGGGAGCTCGACGAAGTTGCGGGGGTTCAACCTTCTCTCGCCGACAGAGCTGGCCCACACCCGTTTTCGTTGCGGCCGGCGTTCCCAGGGTGTTCCCGGGATCCTGGGTACGGCCTGGGAAGCCCGGACCAAAGTTCGCCCAAATCCGGACGAAAACAGGTTCCTGGGTACGCGACTGGGCCGATTTTCGGCGTCCGGACCTAAATTTGGCGTCCAGATCGGCGTCCTGGGTAGCCGAGTGGTGATGCTCTCATGCCATACAAAACCTGCTTGAGATACAATTTATTGGGTGTGTTTTTGTCCATAAATTGTGTCTCCAACGTCTTCCGGATTTCACTCGGTGACTCCTTGTCCATCACATGATACAGGATGTGGTCAGCTCTACTTATCCATATAGTACCAGCTACCATGATTTGCACCTAAAGCCTAGTCATCACCATCCATCTTGGTAGGCTTCACCACATCAGCTTTAATTATCTCCAGGAGTCCCTGCAGGCGCAACAAATCCTTGACCCTCGATTGCCATAGCCAGAAGTTGCACGTACCACGAACTTCGTCACCTCGAACTTAGTTGTGGAAGACACCCCGTCTTCTCGCTGCTCTCCCACGAATAGCTGACCCAAGCCCCACTTTCAGTTCAACAAAGCCTTCTCGCGTGCGCCGCCTCACTTCCAAAATCCGGCGCTCAAATTTTAGGGTTCGACAACTCATGAGCTCTTTCTATTTCCCCCCACAGCCCTACTTCTATTTACCTTGAGATAATTTGGATATATCTCCACCTTCAATCCAAACCCACGTGACTTTCCTGAGCTCCAAGTCATGCCTTGCACCATCTAACTCGGCCTTCCTTTGTTTCCTTGTGCGTACCCAAAAATAAGTCGGTCCACGCCTTTGTCGAATTGAACCCGTATAGAGCTCCACTAGATATTCCAAATCTTAGATCCTCTATGCTTGTTGTACGTGCATCAAAAACCATAACCATGAAGACATCAAGACTCGTCGGGTCCTTGTCGAACTACACCTGGTCTCTTCTCATTGAACTTGTCTCTCCAGTTGAACCAGGCGATCTGACCGCTTGAACCCATTGCGCCACATCACGTCGGTGCCATCTCCCCCAACTTGCATGACAAGCCATCCAAGTGACGGTGCTTGCTGATCGGATCTTCTTTGACGACATGGCTGCCTTGCTTCGTCATGCCTGCGACCAATGTCGTCCATTGTTGATGGTGTTCCACCGTCATCAACGATGCGTACCGTAGTGCCGGAGGACACCCTCTGCTTCGCTCGTTCCTTACACACCGCGTGAGGACCCTTGCTCGCTCGAGCCTCCGTCCCGGTAAAATCCGGTCTCCCACCAGAACCACCATCATCTTGCCTTCCTCTAGATCATCCGCACCATGAAGCCAATCTTTAACCAGACGCTCTAATACCACTTATTAGCATAATACATGATTAGATCATTGCAGAAAGTAGACGAAATACGATGTTTGGCAATGCGTTTCAGTGATAAATGCCTACGTATGCATGACATGCTTTATGAATGCTCCTCCCTAGGTACTCATTATAGTACCATCGACGAAAAGTCTGTTCCAATGTACACATATATCAGATCTACGATGTCATACCGGTTTAGCGCCTTTGCCACTAAACTTGATATTGTGTCTAACCTAGCTTGGGTCTAGGCTATTTTGGCTACTTTCGATGTCTTTATATGTTAGGTCAGACTACAATTGTCTGACTCAAATACCCAACCTTTTGTGTAATTCAAATATATATATTGGTCACAATTACAATACGGCGTGCAATGCTGATCGTTTCTAAAAAAAGTCACCACTGATTCACTGCTAAAAGAGTTTACATTTTAAAATGGAGGCAGTACTTATTAGCAAGGTTGTTTTGTTTTTCTTTTCCTTGGAGTTCAACGGTGGCTCCACAATGAGTACTTAGTGTGTGTGGCAACCAGGCCACGGTTGCAACAAATCTCGTCGTCAAAACACCATGGACCACGATACAGAGGTCGAAGGTCTCAACGAGTAATAAAAGCAGGTCTCATTGGAAGCAGAGGAAGCGAAGAAGCTCAAAAGGCAGGCAAACACTGACACCCTCCCATCCCATCCCCCACAATAATTCCGACCTCCGGACCGGACCGCGCAGTCGTCGTCGTCATTCATACTCACTCACACTCCCCGAGACAAGCCGCAGCAAGCATTGGATGCTCTCCGGCTCTCCCCTCTCTCTCCTCTCCATCACCGGAGGTCGGACCGTCGGAGAGAAACAAACCCACATTCGGCCATCCCATTCCCCCACAACCAAAAACAACCAAACAAATCAGAAAAAACAACTCTTTTTTGGTCGCTCCCCAGGCACTCCACTCCCCACGCTTCCCCGCTGGTCCTGCCTCCTGCGCAGCGGAGCGCTCGCTTTGCCCTCCGGAATGGGGAAAGAAGGGAGAGGCACACCACACGCACATGGCGCTTGAGGATTTCCTGCTTCTCGGTTAGCCCCTTGGCTGGGCGGGCATTGCCGTCTCCTCCTCCTCCCTCCTCCTCGGACAAGAAAGAAAGAAACCGGGGGACGGGGGACAATGAGGAAGCACGGGTGGCAGCTGCCCTACCACCCGCTCCAGGTGGTGGCCATAGCCGTCTTCGCCGCGCTGGGCTTCGCCTTCTACGTTTTCTTCCTGCCCTTCGTCGGGGGCACGACGGCGCAGTACGTGGCCCTGGGCCTCTACACCCCCCTGGTGAGCTCCCCTCCTGTCCCCCTCGACCTAGTACTAAAATCTCCAGCAAGAACAGATCCGGTGACCGACTCTCTCACTGACTGACACAACAAATTTCCTGTCCAAGTAACCAGTAGCGCTTCTC
Organism: Avena longiglumis; assembly: GCA_030063025.1. Classification (NCBI taxonomy): domain Eukaryota; kingdom Viridiplantae; phylum Streptophyta; class Magnoliopsida; order Poales; family Poaceae; genus Avena; species Avena longiglumis. The sequence goes on from CP125975.1 coordinate 518,850,662, forward strand.
GTTGCAGATTACCTCTGTTGTGACGCTCTACATTTGGTGCGCCGCCACGAACCCCGGCGACCCTGGCATCTGCAAATCCGCGAACCACTCCAAGCTAGAAGCTGCTGACAACAGCGAGAAGCTGAGCAGCATGCTCGGGGGGAAGGACTCGCCTTCTTGGCCCAGATGCTCGCAACTGCTCTGCTTAGTCTGTCTGCCCTTCTCCTGCCTCTGCAAGAGATGCCTCCACTCCGAGGACCAACGCTCTGAAGAGAACATGAGTGAAGACGGCATGTTCTTCTGCAGCCTATGTGAAGCAGAGGTATGCGACAGACTGATGCATATGTGCAAATTCCGTGTTTCTGTCATTGTGTGTGACTCTCCAACAGTATTCAGCAAGTAAAATGTTTGTCTACGCATGTACATTCCAGCAGTTTATGCTAATGTGCCAAGTGCCGATGTATTTGAACTAACACTAGAATGTGCAATGTAATTTTCTGTAACTATATACTACTCCCTCCGGTCCATATTAATATACTCAACTGTGTCTAGATACAAATGCATCTAGTCTAAATACTTAACTAGATACATACGAATCTAGACAAAGTTGAGGTCATTAATATGGACCGGAGGGAGTAGTAGATTGTAGTCAAACACACAACACAGTGCGTAGTAGTTCGAACCAAATGATGCTGTGATTTCAATCCAATTCCCAGATGCTCTATATGTATACCACCACCAAACTCATTCTTTCAGTACCTTCCAGGTTCTAGCTACCCAAACTAGCCATCAACCTATGTGTTCTAAACTGTAGTGCAGCATGATGCAAAGTTTTATGTTCTTCTTTTGTTTTTTAGGAAAAGTTTTAGGTTCATATTGCTACATTAGGCAAACATTCTGTTTTGTTTTGGCATGACTTATTCACCTTTTTTGTGACCTTTTATTACAAACCGTGTATTCATTATGTAGGTTTTGAAGAACAGTAAGCATTGTCGAGTGTGTGACAAGTGTGTTGATGGCTTCGATCACCATTGCAGAGTAGGATACATTTCCATTGCTCTCTGCCCTGATATTGATATTCCTGCTTCCTTTCAAGGATGTGGCATTCCTATTTATCCTCACGTCCTTGTTCTCTCACAGTGGCTCAACAATTGCATAGGGAAAAGGAACTACAAAGGGTTCTTCATTCTAATGTCTTCTGCTGTTCTCCTGGTAAGTGTAGGTTTCTCTATTGGGTTGACAAAAATGGGATCTGAATAGAGCATATACAATTATGGCTACCCTGTAATTGCATCCACCTTCAGTTGCATGAAAATGTCTAAATCATAACTTCATCGGTCATCATAACATATGCAACTAACTGGCCATTGCATGTAGTTAGCTATTTTTTCCCATGTCCTTTTTATTCTGGTTGATCATTGACTGGGTTTCCATGGACCATGGTTTTTGCACTTTGGACCAGCTTGTAGTTCAGTGGTTGTCAGGAACCCTTGTGATAATTCTCTGCATTGTGAAGCGAGGGGAGTTCTCCAGACAAATTGATTCAAAGTTAGGAAGCAGCTTCTCGACTGTAGCATTTGTAATTGTTGTGGTGAGTTGATAAAACTTTCCTGTCTAATACATTACATTGCATTAAGGCGTGAAGATATATATTTTTACAACATTTCATGTGATTTTACAAATTACTATTCTGATTTTACTTTTTCTGTTTTGCAGGCTACCTGCACCCTGCTTGCAATGATTGCGACTGTACCACTTGCTCAACTTCTATGCTTCCATATTCTTCTTATCAAGAAGGTAAGTTACTTTCAGACCGCCATCAAAGCTGTGAATGCCAGTCAGAGAGGGAGGGAGGGAGTTGCCATTATTTCATTAGGTTTCTTTGTCAAACCTCCCTTCCATCTATCCCAAACTATGACAACTCCTATTTATTGTTTAGTCATATTTCCTGCTAATTGGACTGCAACCAGCTTTAACTAATACTGGTTTGAACCCAAGTCGGAGAATTATCTATATGTTGCCAGAAAGTCAAATAGCATGCATATTATTTCCTAAACCCACTATGCTGTCACAGAGAAGTTTTCCTATGTCTATCTGAACTTGCCCTTTCTCTATCACTGGACATTAATTGCTATCGTGTTGCTTGTCTTGGTTCAGGGAATTAGTACGTACGATTACATCATAGCTTTGAGAGAGCAAGAGGAGGATCAGCAAGAAGAGGTTGCTGGTCACCAAAGTCCCCAGATGTCTATTATTAGTTCTGTTACTGGATTTAGCACCACAAGTTCTTTTGGTCCACTTCATCGTGGTTCATGGTGCACTCCACCACGATTATTCCTTGAAGATCAGGTATGTGACTACAAATAGTTCATTTCTATCAAGAGCAAAATATAGAGGACACAGATCATGTATATAAAATTACAGCAATATATAAACTGTTAATCCATAGGATCTTGTTTATATCATAATTTTCTAGCAAAGTGTGTGCTGTTGTTTTCTTCATAAGATGAATAAGTCCATTCATCTGTGCTCTCAGTATGAAGTAACTCAACCAGATATTACAATATATGTATGCCTTTTCGGTTGATATTTGACATTTTAAGTACTCCATGAATTTGCACCTGCTCTCAAATTGTCAGATTAGTAAACTACTAAATTTATGTTTGAAATAAGCATAATAGTTTATCAATGCCAATCGAAATCAATTTTCGGAGTGCCCAGTTTTACTACTTTATCGAAGTCAACAAGCTTAACTTCTGATGAAAAAAATGCACTAAAAATCTAGAGCTGTTAAATATGAGCTGGAGCTGATGCTTATCCGTTCTTTCACAGTTTGATGTCATCCCTCCGGAGATTGGCATGTCACAAAACCCAGGAAGCAAGAAGATGAAGGCAGCGGAAGGAGCAAGAAGACGAAACGGAGCAGTAAAAATCAGTCCCTGGACACTGGCACGCCTTAATGCTGAGGAAGTGTCAAAGGCAGCTGCACAGGCAAAGAAGAAATCCAAAATTCTGAAGCCAGTCGCAAGGCAAGACCCTCCGATCATCCATGAGAACATGATGGGGCGATTCCCTGCTGAACTCTCTCTTGACCCCCTTGCAAGGCTCTCTACGAGCGGCACAGAGAGTAACTACAGCTATGCAGGGATTGAAACTTCTGGCATTCTAGCACCGCTACAGCTCGAGGCGAGGAGTGCTTTTCAACCAAGCACCGCAGCATCCTCCAGAATCGCTGCCTCGTCACCTGGAAGTAGCTTTGATTCGCCTGATCTCCACCCCTTCCGCATTTCTTCATCCACGGCTGATGAAATGCAGGTGGCCATGCCACATCCAGCTCACATTGAGTTTACAAGGTCGACAAGTGATGGATATGAAGCGTCAGGAGGTGAAGACAGTGACCGCATCCCGTCCAGAATCGTGCACAGGTCGGCCAACTGGGCTAACTCAATTCTGCATTCTGGTCAGGCAGCCCCAGTGCCTGATCAGCACTTGCCGTCATATGAAGGGTTTCTTAACAACACCAGGTCAAGTTAGTTAGATATGCGTCGTGTCCATCTAACCAAGTTAGAATGGTATGAAGAATCTGGGTGGTGTTGGTCCCTATAGAATGGCAGCAATGCTGGTGAAATATTGGCTAGTTTATGGTCTAGGATTAGGTTTTGTTAGTGATGGATGCAGTTCATCTGATGTTTAATTCATGTGAAATCGTTAGTGCATTGCTTACAGTGGCATTCTCTTGTCTGGAAAACATGAAGGAGAGATTTGTTGCAGATCGCAATTGTTAGCTTGATTCAGCATTATGTTTGCTCAATGATCCCTGTTGCCCCTCATTTTATATGTTTGTGCAGTACCTGGTTAGGTGCAAGACTGGACGCTTGCCAATCTGCCATTGCTCGGTGGCGATATGTGTTTTTTACTGTCTACTCTCTCTGTTCCAAAATAACTGACGTTTCAGTTTAGAACAGATCTGAGTGTAAACTTGCAAAGCAAACCAGGGCGCTACTGAATCATATAAGCATGCCACATTCCAGCTAAACAAAGGCTTCCCATCAGAGCACAAATTCCAAATCTAAATATCTAATACAAAAACTACCAAAGAACAGATATAAAGATTTCAAACTGTAAACCACAAACAGCCCACGGTTGTATATGAATCATGAATTAGTTTCAGCTCGTTCCCCATCTTCAAGCTATGAAGTGCAGACAGAAATAAACAGAACACAAGCTGAAGATGCAGAATATCTATATCTGGGACTGACACAGTCACACAGGTACAAAGCAGACAAAGAACATATAGCTTCTACTTCAAGAGCATTCCTCTACATCTACGTATTTTCAACCCAATATCATCGGACAATTTGCATCTTGGTCTTCGACAAAACCAGTCGGTAGGGATTTGGTGTAATTTACAAAGAACAGTCCCACCAGTAAGTGAACAGGTAAAAGAAAAGACCACACTAGCATAACTATTCTCTGTTGTCCCCCAGGAAGAAAAAGAAATTCAGTTGCTACATCACAAGAAACATTGCGCGAGAGGAGATTACACCGGCACCCTCTTCCCCCTGTAGCGGTCAAGGAACTGCAGGCAAGTGAAATTAGACTAATCAGAATGTGAAACAGATCAAGCCTGAAGGAAAACTGGTTGTCTAAGCAACAAAAGGAGAATGTCTGCTGCATTCCATACCGATGTGACAAATGGTTGTTGAAAAATCCAGCCGAGGATAGGAATCCTCTGAAGGAAAACCGCAAGAGTTGGCCAGAATCCACTGAAATGGAATGCAAAACAATGTCAAGTACACATACAAATAAATTTTTTATGAGAATAGTGGATTTTCTAGTGAAAACATTGGTTTTGTAGATGATTGTCACCATAACATTGAATAACCTTATTAGGTTTTTTCTAAACATGGAATAGCAAGTTTTAATAAAGAGAGAAGCAATGAAAAGTCAAACCTGAAGAGTACGACAAAGCCATATGCCTCTAAGAGCATGCCAAAGAAAGGCCATCCAATGAGAACCAGGAAAAAGCCAGCACCAAAAGAGATGGTACCCTGTTCATTACATCAGTTAATTATACAATACAAATGTTGAATCAGAGCAGCCATAGTGATTAAGTGATTGCCAGACCTTGTAATTCTTAGGCTTTGTGAAGAACTGCATAGTTGATTTCAGACCAATTGTCAAACCCAAACCTGACAGGAAGAGTATCTGAAAGAATACATGAGAAAAAGTGAACCATATGCATACTAGTTAACTCAACAGTTCAACAGATTGAGAAAGGAAACCTACATTGCCCATTGCAATAAGCCCCTTGTCAAAGAAGAAAATGATTCCCAGGAAGGAGAAGAATACTCCAAAGCCTGTCAGGCCTAGCCCAATCTCTGATGAAGATAAAATGCATGTGTCATAAACCACTGAGTGAGAAGAACAAATTGTTGTCTAAGCTGCCTAACATTACTTGCATAATGTTCCTAACTCAACAGATAAGTTTACATCATTGGTTGACCAAAAGGACCAGAAAACATTCTACTTACTATACTCAAATTTAAAGGGTCCAGCTGCACACAGCTCCCCAAAGTCTCAAGGCTTGTAGATTTTTAGAGCACCAAAATCAGGAAAACAAAACTGAACCTCGTCCGAGCTAAAAATAGAATAGCTCATCATTCGCCAGTATTGAACAAGCACAATGATATTGCCAGTGGCCAACAAGAGACTGGTGGAGACCATGGAGTTGGCACCATGTGCTGGTTTTTAAACACTGTTCCTAAACAATCCAACACCCTCAAGGAAAAATCTACACTAACTCTTAATCTTTTAGTTTCATCTCACTACAAGGCTGACCCAACTGATATGGTTCCCAGAGTTCCATATACAGCTCCAGCTCACTTGTAACTAGCTATACGGTGCTAAACTGCCAGGGTAAGTTCAGAGTAACATACATGTTATCTAATATCGTATGTACATACTAATTGAGAATTGACATATGATACACCTATGATGTATCATAACTCATTAGGATACTAGTAAGATATTTGTTTAGAGATATGACATACAGGGCACCTTTCGACACTTAAAATGAGAATGAATTAGATGCTTGGAAAAAACAGCAAACTATGTACCACATGCATGATCAATAAGCCAGCCTTTTAGAATAAACAGAAAGGCCAGAGACTAAGTTGTCAGTATTTGTATCATCTGGTGGCATAGTTGCAATTTGGTAACACATGGCGAAAGAATAAATCAGTTAACTTCTAGTATCTAGAGCAAGTTATCATTGTTCCAGTCAGACACAGATGAAACAAAAATTGGTGAAGACAAGTTAACAAAATGGTGCCAGGTCCTTACTCTTGAGGTCATTCATCTCAAAGGAAACCATCTTATCCAGCAATAGCGAAGGCAGAGGTGAAGAAGAGGACGAAATCCTGCAACTGCGAACGCTGTAAAAAAACTAAAGGTTAGTCACAACTTTATATAAAAAAGAAAAAGAATCGCTAGTAAGTCTTAACAGAGCTCCGGAAGAGCACTGAACCCCAAGTCAACAGGATCAACAGGACTCATATCCTCTATCAGGCAGCACGAAATTTCAAATCTAGAGACAGCATGGAAACTCAGGGGCGCGAGGAACATATAAATAGCCTAAGTCGATACACGATACAGCATTTCGCGCCGGAAGATGGCATCAGACGAGCTATAATGTCTGGTAGGTGGTATGATAGACAAAGAAGAAATAGTCTCTGAAGAAACGCTGGCCCAAATCAAATCGGGCCGACGAAATCTCAAAATTCTGCCAAGCAAATCCCATAGCTAGACGCGAACCGCCCCCGGATAACCCCGTCGCGTGCCGAATCATAGACAGCCATAGACTCACAACCGCAGATCGGACCAAATCGCGGGGACGCATCAGAGCAAGGACGACCGGCAGGCAGGGCGATAAATAGAGGACGGAGAGTGATTACAGGGGCGGCGGGGCCGACTTGGCGGCGGTTGTGGCGCGGAGACGGGCGGGGATCTCGGCCGCGCGGCGATGGGGGTCTAGCCGTCTGGGCCTCCGCCGGTGTGTGCTTTTTTTTTTCCTGTTCGGGAATGGAGATACCGGGATAGAACGGGAAGAACGTGAATTATATGGGGAATTTGAGCGATGGTTATTACCTGGGGATGAATTATGTGACTCGGCCCTCGTGTACACGTGCGCTATGGTGTTGTGAACCGTTGGATGGAGAATCTACGGTGGATCTGGAGGGTAGGAACATTTTCTTTTTGAACAGCGGCCGGTCCCGACGGACCGAGATGCATCATTCATACCGGTCGGTGGTACAACTTACAACAAGGACCAGAGGAAATAAAAAGAAACACGCCAAGTCCTTATATTTTGCACTAAGAACCCTAGGAGAAAACATAGAAAAGCAATCGGGCTCCTCTTCCACCGAGCGAAAAAGCTTCGTAGCGTAGTCAACCATGTCGACGATGTGGACTTGGCCAGTTGGGTCGGAATGGCGGGATCAAACCACACTAGCAGCAGAAGGGTCTCCCAAATGGCACCCTGGCCTGGAGGTTGACAACGACCTTGCGTCGACAGAAACATAGAGAAACAACATACCTGCCGCCGCCAACCTGGCTAAGGATAGCCGCCTTTCAATTGTAAGAGTCGTTGGTGTAGAAAATCCGTCGAGATTAAACTCCCCACAACATCACCATACCACCCCTTCTGCATATCAACCTAGGAGCAACCTAGATTAGCATAACTCATGCATGCTTTGTCACTTCGGCGACTCGCACAAGAGTAGACGCCTAGGACGTCCGAACCAAAACCGTAGAACCCTATACGAGGGCTCAACGAGCTTATTGACCAAGATACTCGATTCATCTCTCCCCAACACTGGCTCCAGCCATTGGAGCACCACCAGAGAGAAGAGGAAGAAGCCTAACAACCTCCCAACCAGGCTCAGACATGGCAAAGAGTAACTTGAGAACACGGTCTTATTGTTAGATATTCCCTAGCCATACGAGGCTCAGGTCGCTCTATATCTAGCCAGCGGGATATGAAACTCTACTTCCATACTCCACTTGGGAATAACACCTAGCCCTACTATACACCTACTCAGTGGCCTCGCCTCGACCATTGTCGTGGCGTTCTTGAATGACCTCATTTCACCGGCAACGCGAAGATTCTCAACCATCTGTGGCGAGAGAGAGAGAGAGAGAGAGAGAGAGAGAGAGAGAACAAAAGGATATGGATTGTCGCTTTTAAAATGCGGATATTTTGAGGTGACGTCTCTCGACTCTTTTCCTTTCAACTCCATCTGAAGTATCGTCGTCCTCTCCAGCCGAGCATTTTGAACATTTTGTAAAGGAGAAGCTATTTGAAGGAAGAGGATTGCAATTTGTCCATTTGCAAAACAAAACAAAGTTGCATTGCATATTGAAAACATCTCTTGATCAAAAAGATTTAGGACATGTACAATGGTTGATAAGATAGTCTTATCTCAGACATTGCATATCGTTTAGAGAAGACAAAAAAATATGTTATGCAATGAATTATCTCTTAATGATATCTCTAACAAATAATGTTAGCATGCTTCTAAAATTATGGCATGATTAATCAAGACAAGGCTTGTTATAGAAAAAAGGAATTTCTTTTACCACCATAAGACTTTCTAAGGAATGCTTTGCACTCTGTTTTGGAGGGAGTGTGTCCATCCACTCTAACATCATGCTACAATTCATTTGATTTTTATCTGGTATCAAGAATTAATTGGTATGCACCTCAGAAAGAATATGTTATGACGCATGTGCCAAATCTGAAGTTTGAAGTCAGGTGTGTTAGAGATACGACCACCCTTGATGTCGGTCTCAAAAAAATTACAACTTTCTAATCCTGTAGGACTTAGATGCCATTCCACTTTAATTATACGATTTTCTGTTATTCCTGCATTATTAAAGTCTCGCGAATCCAAAGGGCCCTTGACGTGTGCAAAACGCGTTACTGTCGCGCCCTAGACCAAAGTAGTGTATGGACGAATAGCCAGGACTTGACCCACAGAACCGAAGAAGGTTCTCCGAAACAATGATGCCTTCGTATCGTAAGCGACGGAGCTGCAGCTAGTTCATTGCTGATTGCTTCCAGTCCCAGCTCATCCCAAGTCAAGGTCTCCACTCTCCTCCACACGCAGGCGAGCTCCAGTCCAGCGCGATCAGCAGCAACAGGTGCGTACATGTTCTTCCTTACGCTAGATGAAGATTGGTGGTGCTAGCTCCTTAGCTCATCTTCCCTGTTTAGCTTGATTCCGTCACTGCTCAGTGGTAGTAGTATACTGAACAAGCGTGGCTAGATCGAGGTCTCTGAGCTGATACGTACGGTATGGACCCGCTTTAATCTGTAGTTTTCTGTTTGGAGAGTCTAATTCAGTTTCCCCTCGGTTCGATTTACAATTCCGCGAGGCACCAACGGATTGTGGTTGTGGAAGTTCTCGTGTCAGTTGACTTAACGAGAGGGGTCTTTCTTCCTCTGTCTCCGCCCGGACTTGCTCGCCGGACTGCGGCGGCGCAGGCCCAGGACGAACCGGCGGACGCAGGTTGCCGCGCCGAGACGGCAGATCCAAACTCCATTTCTATCAGGGTGTCATATGCCGTTCCGATTCGATCCGATGCCTGCCTCATTTCAGCGGTTCCCCGCTAGGCTCTTAACCTGTCTTGACTGAAGCCTCGTTTTGTAGTCCACTCTGTATGCTTCCAGCAGCAGCGCATTCGAATCTGATGTGAATCATCAGTATCTGAAGTTCCATCTTTTGATGATCGTTTTGCGGCCTGTAGTTGCTGGTGCCAAATTGGTACTCCCTTCGTCCCAAAATAGATGTCTCAGATTTGTCAAAATTTGGATGAATCTAGACACTATTTAGTATATAGGTTCATCCAAATTTTAACAAATCTAAGACATCTATTTTGGGACGGAGCGAGTACTACCAACTCTGGTCAGTTTGTCGGGTTCAATCGCGCCCATGCCTCGGCTTCTGCTTGACTGATTACTAGTTCCCCTGCTAGGTAAAGATTTTTAGTGCCAAATTAGTACCAACCGTGATAATTTTGTCCGTTCAATCGCACCCATGGCTCGGCTTCCGATCTATATATACTGCTTGACTGGTTAGTACCGTAGTTTCCGATCTATATAATTAGAACTTTCTGCTTCAGTATTGAAGCCAGATTAGTTCGCAGTCACAACTGAATCTCTAGCAGTTGTGGCGTCACAACTTGACACCCTACTATCTACAACATGGCTTAGATCTCCCCTTCATTCATCATAGAATTTATTGGGCCCTGAGCAAAACTCTACTATATCTCTTTACTCATCTGTTATTTATGGAACCCCCATTTAGTAGTTGTATCAGATCATCTCAGTATCAAATGGTGTAGATTGATAGGTATCTGCTACTGCTACACTGGTGCCAGGAATCTTCATCCTAATACATTGTTAAAATTCGTTTTAAGTTTTAACAGAGCTGCGCATTCCATCCATGCATGAAACCAGTGCAGTTTTAATTGCCACCAAAGCATTTGACTTGTGAAAATATCATTAGTATCCACCATTGCTAAAAGTTTTTCTTTGGACGTATGAGCTAACTCGAGTACCTAGTATTTTTTGGGATCAAACTTGTTGTTGGCCCATCTAACACCTGATCAATTTTTATTTTGTTCAGCACAAATGACGGAGGCAGTGGTCCTTGCTGTCAAGAAGATTGGGAATGTTTTAGCTGATGAAACTGCCAAGGCATTGGTGGCCAAGCTGTCAGAAAAGGTTACAAATCTGATTGATCTGGATGACAGGATCGAGCATATAAGGAAGCAGTTAAAAACTATGAACAATGTCATAGAGCAGATAGGCACGACATACCTTACTGACAAAACTGTGAAGGGTTGGATTGAGGAGGTCAGGAAGGTGGCCTACCGTGTTGAGGATGTAATGGATAAATACTCGTATCACTGTCTTCAAATGGTGGAAGAACGGTTTCTGAAGAAGTACCTCATTAAAGGAACCCATTATGTCCTGGTTTTCACTCAAATTTCTGACGAGGTAGTCAAGATAGAGAAGGAGATCGACCAAGTAATCAGAATCAAGGAGCAGTGGTTGCAACCATCCCAGCTTGCTCATGACCCGTTTACTGAGATGGAAAGACAACGGTCCCAAGATAGCTTCCCTGAACTTGTGACAGATGAAGATCTTATTGGAATTGAAGACAATAGGAGAATACTGACTGAATGGCTGTATTCGGGTGAGATGGACAGTGAGGTGATAACAGTGTCAGGTATGGGCGGGCTGGGAAAAACAACCCTCGTCACAAATGTGTATGAACGTGAAAAGGTCAAGTTCCAAGCTCATGCATGGATGGTTGTGTCTCAGACCTACACTGTGGATGATCTATTGAGGAAGTTACTCAGGAAGGTTGGCCACAGCGAACAACCAGGATCACCTAACATTGACAGGATGGATGTGTATGACTTGAAGGAGGGAATAAAAAGAATGCTCAAATATAGGAAATGTTTGCTCGTATTAGACGATGTCTGGAACCAGGAAGTGTACTTTCAAATACGTGATGCATTCCAGAATTTTCATGGAAGTCGCATCATCATCACGACACGGCAGAATCATGTTGCTGCTCTTGCTCCCTTGACACGGCGTCTCGATCTCAAGCCTTTGGGGGAAACTCATGCATTTGAACTCTTCTGCAGAAGGGTCTTTTATAGCAAAAAGAATCATGAGTGCCCCAAGGATCTGATGAACACTGCTAACTCTATAGTGGATAGGTGTCAGGGCCTGCCACTTGCAATAGTAACAATGGGCAGCCTCTTGTCTTCAAGGTCACCGACACGATACATCTGGGAGCAAATATACAATCAATTTCGAACTGAGCTGTCGACAAGTAATCATGTGCGGGCAGTTCTAAATCTGAGCTACCATGACCTATCTGGAGACCTCAGAAACTGCTTCTTGTACTGCAGCCTCTTCCCTGAAGACTACCCAATGTTAAGGGAGAGCCTTGTGAGGCTATGGGTTGCAGAAGGCTTTGTGTCCAGCAAAGAAAATAGCACCCCGGAGGAGGTGGCTGAGAGAAACCTTATGGAACTGATCCACCGTAATATGCTTATAGTCAAGGAGACAGATGAACTTGGGAGGGTGAGCAGCTGCACTATGCATGATATTGTGCGAGATCTGGCTCTTTGCATTGCGAGAGAGGAGCGGTTTGTATCTGCAAATGATTATGCCGCAATGACACAGATGGATAGGGATGTTCGTCGCCTGTCATCATGTGGATGGAAAGAGAATAGTGCACCGAAAGTTAAGCTTCCACGTCTTCGAACTCTGGTGGCATTGGGAGCAATTTCATCCAGACCTGCCATGCTATCCTCAATTTTGTCTGAATCCAGCTACCTGACTGTTCTCGAGCTACAAGACTCTGAAATCACTGAAGTACCAGCATCGATAGGGGCTCTCTTCAATTTACGTTACATTGGCTTACGCCGTACCAAAGTCAAGTCACTCCCAGACTCTGTTGAGAATCTATCTAACCTGCAGACTCTGGACATCAAGCAAACCAATATAGAGAAACTACCAAGAGGGATTGCTAAGATCAAGAAGCTACAGCACCTCTTAGCTGATAGATATGCTGATGAGAAGCAGTCAGAGTTTCTATACTTCATCGGAATTCAGGCTCCTAAAGACCTATCCAACATGGAAGAGCTGCAGACTCTTGAGACCGTCCAAGCAAACAAGGACTTGGCTGAGCAGCTGAAGAGAATGACGCGATTGAGAAGCGTGTGGATCGACAACATAAGTTCTACCGATTGCGCAAATATTTTTGCTACCCTGTCAAATATGCCACTTCTTTCCAGCTTGCTTCTTTCTGCAAGGGATGAGAATGAGGCACTCTGTTTCGAGACTCTCAAGCCAACGTCTAAACATCTTCACAGGTTAATCGTCAGAGGAGGGATAAAGGGAACACTGGAGTGCCCGATATTTCGTGGCCATGGGGAAAATCTCAAGTATCTAGCTCTAAGCAGGTGTAACTTTGGGGAAGATCCGCTTGGGATGCTTGCATCACACTTGCCAAACCTCACGTATCTGAGACTCAACAACGTGCATAGTGCAGCCATTTTGGTTCTTTCTGCAGATTCCTTCCCTCACCTGAAGACACTTGTCTTAAAGCAGATGCCTGATGTCAACGAGATAAATATCATGGGTGGCGCCCTTTCAGGCATTGAAGCCCTGTACATCGTGTCGCTGTCGAAGCTTGATAAGGTCCCTCAGGGCATTGAATCCCTTGGTTCCCTGAAGAGCCTCAGGCTGTTAGGCTTGCACAAGGACTTCAGAACTCAGTGGGACAAGAACGGGATGCACCAGAAGATGATGCGTGTTCCAGAGGTTCGCGTGTGAATGCGGCAGAATGGTTCCTTCTGCAAGCATTCTGGTATGGTGCATCTGCTGCATCTACGCCATTGTTGCTTTCATCTTTCTGGTGTGTTTATAATTATCAACACAACATTTGCAACTCCTGTATATTTGTATATTTTATTTAAGACAGGTTATTGTTGAAAAACTGGTGTTCATTGCCTTCAGGAGGCCCTGCACCTTTTGTGTTATTCCAGTTACATGGTTTAATAGTAGTATATTGATTTCAGGTGACGGTGTTGATTTTGTATCGAAATACGAGTATATAATGTTGTTAGTAAAAAAATTCACCTTGTTTCTAAATATAGATCGACCTATGTTTCTGTCTATCTCCTTCTTATCATTCTCCAAGAGCCATCATTCAGATGTGAGTGTGTTATCTTCTCAGTTGCTCATCCAATTCCAGATCACAGAGCATGGACCATTTGTTTGTCCTAACCTGTACACTAGGCAGAATAGAGCAAATTACAAGACATTGTCTAAACATGTGCTTTTCGTTGTTCCATGTGGAATAGAAAACACTTCACATGGGCCTAATACTGTAAGATTGTGAGAATTAGCTCACTGAAAATTGCTAACCTGCAGTGAGAAATGACACTGCAAGTCTGCAAATCAGCAACAGTCTTGTTCTTTGTCCAGGTGATTAGGTGAAGTCCCAACTTCACAGCCCAAGCCAAACATGCCTTTCCTAGCCGAACATTCAGAAGAGATCAAACCCAAACAGCCTGAACTGGTTAAGCATTCCTTCTGAATTTTCTGCCACATCAAGAACTGTTGGCTTGTGACGCATCAAGAACTGTTGGCAGAAAATTCAGAAGGAATGCTTAACCTTCTGTCCAACCCAAACATGCTTTTCTACAAAAGAAATTCAGAAGCAAAACCTAACTGACTGGTACACAAACCTGAATAAGTTGACAGAAAGGCTCGCAATGTGGCAATATCAAGAAGTGCCGACTGCTGAGCAGAACATGAACACCACCTACAATACCCGAGCAAGCAAGCGATCTTTTTTCTTGAACTGAAAGCAAGTGACGATATATAGCCAGCTCCAGCAAACGTAGCTACCAAGTTCAGGAGCTGTATACCACGACAGCATAGGTGATTGAGGTCACTGATTCTGGTACTCCAGTAGACAGTAGTGCAGATTAGTTGAGAGGGTATGCAGACTGCACACTGTGGCCACCAGAAAGCTCTGGTATGGTACAACAAACACCACTTACGCGATCAATCAAACCAACTCAAGTAACCAAGCAGCAAGCTAGAAAACAAGCATCAAATTCAGGGTAACGTTTATTGAGCCGAACAAAACCCAGAGACCACATGGTTAGTTCATCCCAATGCTACCATTTTATAGATCATATAAGACCATCAACTAATAAAAACAGAACTGAAAATTATGTCCATTCCTGCCAGTCAAGTGTGAAGAACACAAGCACCCACGCGAATTTCAACTTTGTTTCACAAAAGGGCCCCTTCTGACCTGGAGTATGCAGCGGTTGTGGGGCGCCATCCAATCATGGGAGACGTCCTGTCTTCATCTTGAACTGATTAAACCATCTGTAGAACTAAACAACAACGTTTCAAGTCAGCCAGCCTGGTTGGTTAGTTCAGGACAAGACCATCACCGTCCAAGAACTCCATTATTCTGGGTGCAAGTGCAACTGATCCTAAGAGCTGGTGGTAGAAAGCTGTAGCATCACCAACCAAATAATGAACTGGGAATTCTAGAATTCTGAAAGAGTATATACTACGTAATATTTATCAGACCGTTCTCACTCAGCTGATAGGCAAAAGAAAAGAGAATGTACTCAACTTTCTATTATAAAATGTTGGTCTTCCGTATCGCATCTTTTACAAAAAAAAAACAAAAAAAAAGTTGCTCTTCTACGACTCCAGATTTGCTGGAAGCAATACGCATTCGCTACCAATAGCAAGATATGATGATCCCATGCTACGAGATAATCGTCAGGCAGATAAGGATCCAAAATCTACTAATATAGTGTACCGGGTAGTAAACACCTTGCCAGATATTGCTTATCATTCATATGCAAAAAAACTGAGAGACACATTGTTCTGATTGCGGACTTCATATTATCCAGCAATTAGATGTCTTCCCCTATGCCATGCATATTCCTACTGGGCTATAAAAAGCAACGATCAGAGTTCATGGTGGTGCTGAAACAGAAGAGCAGCTGCAGCTCTTAATTTGGGTTATTGCCTATCACCTTCAGTCTCAAATGGTTACATATATATGCTAGAGATTCTGATTACATTTATTGACCTGAAAAATCTTACTACACTCCTGCCAATATTTTAAAGAACCCGGTGGAAATATTCGATCATTAGTGAACGGCTATATGCAGATACTCCTTGCTGAAGAGGAGGTACAGACAGCAACCAAAGACACAGCATACTTGCTAAAATGAAAAAGATGCAGAATCTTTTTGGTTGCCGACGCAATATTCTCCAGTAATAAAATGTGTTTCCCATGCAGTGCAGATTCACATTCAACTACTATCGATGATCAGGGTTCAGAACAGATTACTGTCACTGAAACAGAAGGGTGCTCCCATGCAAATGCAGATTCATATTCAACTAGTACTATGGATGATCAGGGTTCAGAACAGAGTACTGTCACTGGAACAGAATGGTGGGCTGCTCTTATTCTGGTTATTATTGCTCCTCAAATCTCGAATTATTAGTCTGAATTCAATACAGAACTGGATGATACTACTAGTATGTATTGATCCAATTGCCACGACAACTACAATCCTTGCTCACAGATACAAACTGGAACCAAGCACACGAAAAAAAAAAAGAGAGAACAAGCAGAGCAGGCTACTGAAGAAGAACAATAACAGGATAGACACGCGAACACCTACAGTAGGCAAACACATCCCAAGGAAACTCTAGGCGCGAATTTTATCTTCTGAAAGCATGAGAAACGAAATGGATGTCCGGGAGGGCTCAGGCGGCGGCGCTCTCCTCGGACGGCTGCTCGTCCCTGACGGCGGCAGGGTCCTCCCTGGGCGGCTCGGCCTCGGCCTTGGCGGCGGCGGAGCGGGCCTTGACGAAGTCGAGGAGGCGGCGGCTGACCTCCTTGGAGTAGAGCTGCAGCGCCTCGATGCCCTCCTCGACGGAGGCGGCGGCCCCGCCGGCGACCGCGGCGGCGTCGAAGGCCTCGGCCTCGATGGCGTGCGCGGCGGGGTCGGCGTCGGCGGCCGGGACGGCGCCGTAGCGCTTGCAGAGGAGGGTGTCCCCCGCGAGGGTGTCCACGAGGCGGCGCACGACGGCGTCCCGCGTCCGCTGCGTCGGCGGCCAGATGCTGAAGGAGAACGGGGCGGGCTCGCCGTCGCCTAGACCGGCGGCGTCGGCCGGGGAGAGGTCGTCGGGGCCCATGCGCGGAGGGAGGGTCTGGACGGCGTCGAGGGCGGAAACCCTAGTGGGGGGCGGTCGGGGGTGGGTACTGGGTAGGCAGGCAGGCCGGCCGTTGGATCCGTCCGCGGTGGGGGATTTAAAAAGCGAGCGGTGGCGACCGGGTCGGGTGCGCGGTGGGGGTGCGGTCTGCGGTGGTGCGTCGTTTGTTCGGGCGTGGGGGTTGGTTGCCGTGGCGTCAAAGGGAGAGGGGTGGAAGTGCCACGGCACGGAAAGGGAAGGCGAGAGAGGGATTGTTCTGGAGTATCGGTTGGCGTGGTGGCTCCGGTCCGGTCGATTTTGTTGGCACGTTGCGTTCGAGTTTTGAAATCGCAACGTTCAGATCGAGCACAGGAATGGCAGGAAATCACCGATCTGGATGGGTGGGGCTGATTCAGCGCCGCGTCTGGTGGAAGAGGATATACATCGAGAGGTCACGAAATCGCATTTAGGGCATGTACACTCGTATCCAGTCAGCCGTCCGTAACACCCACCACGTAGAAAATAAGATGACATTGAGGAAACATAAAAGGAGAAACCGTTTAGCCCGTATGTTAAGTTCTAGACGGTCTAATACCGTAAAAATCGCTGCTAACCGATGGCATCTTTTGTGTTGTACGGAGAGCGTCTGTTGCTACTACTTACATATATTTATTTTCTTCTTCATCTCCATGGATTCCATAGCCTCTAACAATCCTCCAGACCTAGCTGGGGTGAGGCTGCCTGGAGATCGGTGGCGTTGGCGATCGGCGCGACGGGAAGCGGCCGTGGCGGCATGCGAATGATGTCTGGGCGAGGTACTAGCCGAAACCGAGGTGAAGGAGGACCAAAGGAGACGCCGAGAGGATCCTCCTCCATCGTGGATCGATTAATCAAAGCTTCGGATGGCGGCATGCAAAGAATTGTAATGGATTTGTTTTACGCTTTGTTTCTTCCTTTTCCATATACATTCGGACTTCACGTGTAGCTTCTCGCGGCTGCCATGGCGTGAAGCAAGTCCGGCCGTCGCCTATGCTTGCAACTTGCAGGACCTGACACTAGCTTGATTGTTTCCCGATCTTGGTTCTTCTTTGCTTGGCGAACTTGGATCCCAAGCTTTATGCAACCGCTGAATCTTTATAGATGACCAAAGCGACAGCCCATTGTATTCGTTGTCTGTACTGCCATTTGCAGATGACATGGATGCATATTACAGACGGCCACCGTCTAAACCATTCTTCATGCCCTTAAGAGTGACATGAGTCCCACTAGTTGTCGGCTATGTCTGAAATTGTCCTAAAAGTTAGAAAATGCATCAAAATAGTCCACAAACTTGTTCATGACATCCATATACAGTCCTGGATACATATTAGGGTGACCTGGCAATGAAGTAGACCGTGATGGTGCTCTCGGATAGGCCCACAAAGGACATGTCTCCTCGTAACAAGTGTTGTAACCCTTTTGGATGAAAACCTCTCAGATGAGGGTTGGATCACACAAGATCACTGTTTGTCCCTAGCTAGTTCACGATTTAGCCAATTATGCTATACTTCGTGTATGTTGATATATATTGCAATGAATTATGACATTGTGTGCATCTTCGCATCTTCTAGATGCAAAGGCTAGGGTATTTAAATTTTACTTTCTTTTCTAGAAAACCTAGCTCCTTGTGCTCCAAAGGAAAAATGGTCCAATGGCATTTCCATGCTCTCTGTTTAGTCTCGGTGTGTTATATGTTGATCCAAATTCTATAAAGTATAAGCCAACTTCTGACGAGTGTCTCAAGGCCCGTCGCCGAAGGCTTGGGCAGAGTGGAAGACTTAGGTTTCCACCAATATATAAACCCATTATAAGCCGCCGGTTGGGATGAGTTGCATCTGTGAAATCCCTGGCGTTTGTAAACACTCTTCGATATAGTAAAGTTTCGCTGGCTGGCGTCCGTGGTTTTTTCCTCTCTTTGTTGGAGAGGTTTTTTCACGTTAAATTTGTGTCCCCTTGCTGTGATTTTGTTTTCGTTCTTTATTATTTAGTTATCACAATTATAACACGATGTACTAGGATCCATGCATTCTTCATTATCTTTGGTACCTACAAATTCATCTCCATGAAAGGATGCGCAACCGATGGCATCGCTTCCCTGAACAACGACACCGAAGAAAAGTGGTTATCGGAATTAAGCTTCTTTGGCTTCGCCGCAAGCCGTCCTCTACCTTGATTTTGCTGCTATGCGGGGATTTAGGTCAATTCGTCTTGCATGCATGAAGGATCAAAAACGGTTCTATGGTCTAGTTTGAAAGAAAATCGTTTTCATAGGGTGAGTGTATGTACGCATTGTGAGCGTTTGCGTTTATACTGTGTTTGTAAAAAAAATCGTTCACAACCGATGGATGGGCTCCGCGTTCGTTCGGCTCACGGATGGGCGCATAGGTTGAGCACACGCATGACCCGTCCATCCAGGAGCACCATCGGGGGTCCACTGCACTGCCACGTCATCGTTATACAGATACATGACCATATATAGACATTCAAGACGAGATTGAGGACTGTTTTAATGCACCTTGTGACTTTAAAAACCATTGTAGACATAGCCAACAACTTCCGGGACCGACGATACATTTTACTCCGCATTTAATCTGCGTCTGGAGTATGTTTTTGAATCGGTTGAATTTCTTCCAATCATAGCAGCAGTAGCACGCTCGGCCTCTTGCGAATTGCCACCCCCACTATGTCTCCGTACTTGGGCCTGACTCACAGCACGGTCCAAATTGGCCGGGCTGTTGTGCTCGTGCGGTCCTGCTGGCGTTCTCCGTTTGATTGATTGATCTCTGCCGTGCACACGCGGCCCAGTTGGTCTGGCCTCTGTCTGTCTTTGGTCGCCTTCCCTCTGACGTGGCAAAATACTTCGCCGACGCACCGTCGCACTCTGGCAGTCGCATAGTGGCGTTGAGCTGTCGTGCGCCAACGACCTCAAGCTCCGTACGAAATATCTCTTGTCCAGCGAATGGTTTTCGGCCGAGTTTGTGCTTGTGGTTTCAACTGTTTGGTTGCTTTCGACAGTGTCGGCCTTCGTGGTAGCGGGGCAACAAGACGGTGCTCGTGTTTGCGGTTGCTGACCATATAAGAACGGTCGTGTGCATGGGCCAATGGCTCCGGCCACCTCCTCCTTACCTCCGGCAATGGCCTTTCCACCACCCCGGTGACCTCCTTCTCCTCTGGCAATCTCCTTCCCCTCCTCCACCACCCTGGTGACCATGCTCCTCCTCCTTCTCCTCCGGTGACCTCCTTCTCCCCCTCATACATCTTCGATGACCCCTTCTTCCATCTCCGGCCACCACCTCCGGCGGCCTTCTCCTCCTCCCCCGGCCACCACCTCCGACGATCTCCTCCTTCAGCCTAGATCTGGTTCGCTTTTTTAAAAAAAATGAAAAAAAATTGTGAAGCATATCAATATGCGACAGAAAAAAATAGTGACGAGATAACAGTGGTGCATCCATTATGCGCCGCAAAATTATAAAAATATATGTCACTGATTAGTTGTTTCCTAGTAGTGAGTCTCTATATTAGAGGATGAATCCATGACTTTCCTTCTAGCAATTTTTCTATTATTTTCCAGCACTTAAAGGTTTCATTTTTTCTTGAGGGACTCTAAACATGAGTTCCAACCTCATGTTAAAATTTGATTATGAAGACCAAGACACGATGAGGCTTCCCTACTCGCCTTATGTTAACATGAAAATTGTTATGTAAGACATCAAGACAACAATTTTATGAAACTTAATGCAATTTACATTCTTATAAATAATCTTCAATACTACCTCCATTCCGTTTTATAAGATCAATACATACTTTGAGAAAATAGTTTGATCACAATTTTGGTCAACAATATATGAATCATATGTCACAAAAATTATACCATTAGAAATGTATTTTAAATAAATCTAATGATATAATTTATGTTAAATATAGTTTGTATTTTATTGATCAAGTTTACGCTAAAATTATTTTCTTGAAATACATATTTAACTTATAAACCGAAATGGAGGTAGTATTCAATTTCCCATGGGGTACATATGTAATAACGGAATGAAAAGGAGTTGTGTGTCTGTGATACCTCCGTCTCCGATACGGCAACAACAATGGCACCTTGTTGTAGGCCAGAACGATGAGACCAATATTTATAGCTCCCAATATTATGCATTGTCGTGGTGGTGGCACGGCAGATGCCATGGGTAGGCTAAAGTATGGGGCCAATGGATGCTAGTGGGATCCGGGGAGGGAAGATGCAACTGTCTTTACACTCAAGCTGCCAAAGTGATGAACTTTATTTCTCTCTCTACGTGTTACAAGTGCTCCTAGAGCAGTTTACAGAGGAACTATGCGAATTTCCCCAGCCTAACGTTGCTCAAAAGACCCTCCCTTTCCTCAGGGCCCAAACCCCCCCTTATAAAGGGGTGCCTTGGGTGCCCTTAGGGCTGACGGGGCAAGCATATTCGAGGAATATGCTTGTCCCAAAAGTAATTCGGACCTCCTTTCCTGTCTCCCTTCCAACAAGCAAAGCTCCAACCGCCCCTTCTCTTGCGCCTCGGGCTCCGGCCTTTGTCACCTCCGTGACCTCCTTCGCTCCTCTGTCCTGCGCTTCCTTGTCTCTTGGCCTGTTCAGATTCCTTTTAGCCTGCAGCCTATGGTTTGACTCAAGCTTCTCCTTCTCCTGCAAGCTTCAGATAACTCGGCCTTACCTTGTGTTATTCGTTCCTCACTGCACGGAGATCATTTGTGTAACTCGGTGAGTTTCTCATTAACTCGGCCAGTTACCACTTTATACCTATCGTAAGCTTCTTGCCTCCGTTCATCGGCCGACATATACATGATTCGGCCGACCTCGGTCGTAGTTCGGCAATCAGGCGGGGACAGTACCTCTGTCTTTCCCCGTCTCTGACCTACCCGGGGTCAACCCCCCGACATTAGTCCCCGAAGCTGGTGTGGCCTGTCAATTACTTTGGCGGGTTATATCGACTTCAACCTTCTTTTTGTCTTGTTTCGAGCTAAGGCCTGCCGAGGTTCTCTCGCTCCTTCCATCATACGCTAAGTCCTACGTGTCACCCCATCATTGCTTTCCTAGTTTTCGGTCCTCTTATAATATTCTTGACAAGCTACGATAAACCACTGCTTTCCGCCGCCATACGGCCTCGTGAGCTCCGCTTGGGATTGTAACAACTTTTCGTTTACGTGGCCTCTGGTGTGGCTCCACTCACCGTCAGCGTTCGTGCTTCTCCACGATCTACGCGGTAGCCACACCCACGATCCCACTCCGTTCATCGCCGTCTATAAAGTGAAATCGCCCTACGGGTTCTTCTTTCTCATTACCGTTGCGTCTGCTCTCCTTCTTTCCTTCCTCCGGCCATGATTTTCCTCCGCGATCTCTCCGTGAACTATGTCTAGTTCCTTTAGTGGTGCTTTAGTTGAGGACGATGACGCCAGCTCAGGCGGCGTGGATCGTGGCGGTTCTCGATTCTGCCATGAGATTGAGTGGCTCCTCGGGATCGTCAGTTCTGCGAGGTTTCTGTCGTCTACCGGCAGTGAGTCCTCCAGTTCTCGGAGAAGGCGAATATGTGGTTTTCATGTCCCACTTCGCCCAGCTTTGGTCTTCCTCTTAGCGACTTTGCTAGAGAATTTCTTGATTACTTGACCTTGACCGCATCACCTTCCCATGACGCCATAGCTTCTCTTTCGCTTTCATCTCCGCTTGAGGGTTACTTGCCTGTGGCCATCAGTACATGTCTGGTCAAAATTCTTCCAGATTCGCTCCAACGTCGTGCAGGACAAATCTACGCATCCTTCCAGAAGTTGCTCACCCAATGTGGCGGCATCCATCACACCTCGGAGGCAATCCGTGTTCCCCGTGTTACGGGTTGGAGTCGTGTAAGAAATGGCACAAATCGTTCTTCTCGTCCAAGAACAGAGGCGGCGGACAAGATTCGGCTCCCCATTCTCAATTGGTCCACCTTCCAAAGTGAACGGCTCTATAATCGAAGAAGACTCATGCCCTAGCCGAGGCCTTGAGATTCGGTGAAGGAGTTGATTCGGCGGGTTATGCGGAGAGGACTTGATGGCCACTTTTATTAGTAGCGGATCTGCCTTCCAACAAAGGACCCACAAGTGCTACATGAGCGGTCCCTGGACCCTAACCGAGTCTCGACCGTGGAGTTGGACAACTACCTCATCTGTAAGCGTCGAGCTATTTTCAAGACGGAGATGCACTGATGGGGACACAGGGGTTGAAACCGTTCACCGCGACAATCCTCCTCGAGGTAAGCCCAATCCTCATCACTCTGTTTTCCTCAGTTTTTAGTCTGGTTTCATGATTTTCTCTCTTTGTCATGCAGAGGTTCTTGAGCAGAAAACGAGGATGCGAGTTCTGCAGCTCCAGCCCGGATAGGAGTACCCCGGATCTGGCGAGCGGACTCGAGGAGTTCGTCCCTAAGTCGGATCCTGCTCCTCGAGCTCGCGGCAAAACCTCGGCGCAGAGGAGGAAGGTGATTCGGACGAGGTCCAAATTCTTGAGGTAGTTGCCGCCATGCCTATTTCTTATGCATTTCCGGCTTCGCTTTCCCAGCTAATCCGGCCGGGTTCATGGCCTTGAACCTATTGCTTCTCGGCCTCCCGTTATCTCGGGAAGCAGGGGCTCCTTGATGCCTCGGATCACGGTTCCTAGAAGCGAGTAAAGAAATCCGCTCAATCCTCCCAGCGCAAGACTATGCCCGGGTTCTTTGGGTAAGTTCCTCTGCCTATATTTCTTGTTTCTCTTTTACATTTCTCACTCTAACGAATCTTCTTTCGTATTTTTGCAGTGCTCCTCTGCATTAAACCCGGTCCTAGTATGACTAGCCGTCCGACTCGCCGCCATCTCCTCCTCCCGGATGACACGAGTTCCTAGTCCTATTCGTCTGCTTCTCCCCCTGCTCACGATAATTCGCTTTGTTCGTGATGCCCCGAGGTTTCTCCCATTGATCCGGATCCGATCCGGCCCTCGATGTTTTCGTTGAGCCAGCTGCCCCTCTATGGGCCCCAGTTACAATTGAGCTTCCATCTACTCGGCGGCTCCTATGGTCGCGACCTCTGCCGAGAAGATCGCTACCCGGCGCCCTCTGCTTAACCTCTCTCGATCCTAAGGATTCCGTCCCTACCTCGGAGGCAACGTCCTGCGGTGCTTCTTCTAAGAAAGCGATGTTATCGCCGTCAAGACCTCTTCTCGAAAAGTCTTGCGGCACCTCTCAACCAAGTATTGCAGAGGCACTTCAAAGGAGTCATGTCATCAAAACCTTATTACCTCGACCCAGCGATCGACTTGCTCTTCATAAGAGTCCTGCGGTATCGCGGTTGACCGCCTTTGCCGGTAAAGTTTTAACCGGACAGACTAGCGATAACGACCTCGGGCCAGTTGAATTCGCCAACAAGCGGAATCTTTGATCGGTTTGAGGGCAATCCGATCAATCAACCCTTCCACTTTCTGACATCAGTGGCCGCTTTGACCAAGCCGCCCAGTTTATCGTTGATACGAACAAGATGAATGCGGTAATTGTTTTATTTCCGGGTCTTAAATTATTTTCCACATGTTATCATACTCTCTAGTCCCCGAAACTTGCAAGAAAATAACTTGTTGTATGCTTGGAAGTTTGACGTAGGTTCCATTAGTTCGGCCATCTAGCTCATAGTTTGTTTTAGTTTTGACGTAGCTTTTAATTTCTATTCTCATAGAGCCGAGTTAAGTCCTTCTTGACTTGGATCTGGCGTAGTTTTGAACTTCCAGCCACCTAGATCCGAATTAAGTCTTGCTTGATTCGGATCTGGTATAGCTTTGAATCTCCAGCCACCTAGATCTGAATTAAGTCTTACTTGATTCGGATCTGGTATAGCTTTGAATCTCCAGCCACCTAGATGAATTAAGTCTTACTTGATTCGGATCTGGTATAACTTTGAATCTCCGACCACCTAGATCTGAATTAAGTCTTACTTGATTCGGATCTATAGCTTTGAATCTCCGACCACCTAGATCTGAATTAAGTCTTACTTGATTCGGATCTGGTATAGCTTTGAATCTCCAGCCACCTAGATCTGAATTAAGTTTTACTTGATTCGGATCTGGTATAGCTTTGAATCTCCAGCCACCTAGATCTGAATTAAGTCTTACTTGATTCGGATCTGGTATAGCTTTGAATCTCCAGCCACCTAGATCTGAATTAAGTTTTACTTGATTCAGATCTGGTATTTTGAATCTCCCCACCTAGATCGAATTAAGTTTTTGATTCGGATCAGTATACTGAATCTCCGACCACCTAGAGCGAATTAAGCTTTGCTTGATTCGGATCTGTATACTGAATCTCCGACCACCTAGAGCGAATTAAGCTTTGCTTGATTCGGATCTGGTATACTGAATCTCCGACCACCTAGATCCGAATTAAGCTTTGCTTGATTCGGATCTATAGCTTCTAACTTTTGTTTTATCATTGTGCTCCATTTCTTAGGTTGCCCATGACCGACGGATTCCGAGAGTTCCGAGGTTGCTCTTCTTGCACCGCAAGTTGGAAGAGAAATATGAGAAAGTTACTGGTCGCGAAGAAAGTGGTGAGTTGATAGTTTCTTTTCCTTATTCGCAACTTTCTTATATATACTGTCAGCGCCGGCTTACTTCTTGCTGAATAGGTAATATCAATAATCTCAATATCCGCCTTGAAAAGAAGGTCAAGTCCTTGGAGGGTTAGTTTCCTTTCCCTTGCTTCTTCTTTTAGTATCTATCTTTGAGTTTCCTTATTGCGTTGGGTTGTGGTAAAGCCGAGTTGCAAGACTTTGTTGTCGCAACAAGATTGCGTGCCCATGCACGGCGTGATGCTTCATTTTTAGAACAAAGCACAGTTCATTCGGTATAACTACAAGAGAAGGATGATGAGATAACTACTTTGAGATCCGAGGTGAATGCACTCAAGCTCTCTCGTAATCCGAGCTAGAAAAGGTTGATCAAGAATTCTCTTTGGAAAAGAGTCGGTGACTCTGGATCCGGAAGAACAAAGAACTCCTCAAAGTGCCGAACTTAAAACTCGCGGTTTGGCGAGGAAATTGCTCGTTTCGAGAAGAGTAAAACTATGGGCTAAGGATCTTCAAATAATGATGAGCTATATCCATCGTAAGTTATTTGGCCCAGCGACTGTATTTTTCTTTATCGCTACTATTTTTGACATGTCCATGTTTTGCGTAGGTCACTTCCCCGAGTCCAAACCTGTGAGTACTAGAGCTGTTCTTGCGGCTCGCGTTCGTCGAGGTGAAGCTAATACTGTTGACTTTGAATACTCGATGGAGGATTTCTTGGTTCTTTGTTGGTCTTTGCGGTTGGTCGATGAAAATCATGGGTCGGGACTTGGTGGAGGCTGCTATCAAAGCTTATCATGCACTCTGGCGAATACCTCGGGGTCTCGATATCGGCGAGGTCAAGTTATTGGTGGCAGGTTGAAGGCATCTGAGAGGCGATTGAGTCTTTGGAGGGAATCTGCTGCGCGTGCTGGTGCCGACATGGCCCTTACTGTAATCATGTCATGGTATGAAGATATCTCCCTTGACATTCTGATGAATCTGCGCACTGGCTCTCGGTGGGTTGAAGATCCACCTTTGTTGCTCTTGACAGCTCGGGCTTTCCGGCTCGTCGAGTATGCCGATGTGCACACTTGGAATGAAGGGCGAGTTTTCTCCCGATTCGGATGAAGAGGCCGTGGTGAAGATGCTTTGGGTGATGATTCTGGCGGCGGGGAAGGTGAAGATGATTCGCCACATCCAATAGCTCTAGCTCAAGCTCGAGATAGCAATGGTGATGCGATCCTCCTCTAAAGGCACCGGGCATTCTACAGCGTCTTGGCGCTCTGAACAACCCGTGATATCTTCCAAGTCACTCTGGGTGGCAGAAGGTGAGGTAACCTCGGTCGAAGTTCCTCCTACTTGGTGCCCCTTTTGATCAAGTGGTTCCTCCTCCAACGAACGATGCCTAAGTTATTCGTGATCCCTGGTATGCCGGGTGTTCAATGTAAACGAAAAAAAAATTTATCACCTCGTATGATTCGAGGTTCTTTTGCTATGTGCCTTTGAGACTCTTAGTTAAGTGAATGCTCGTGCGAATTCTTGCCTTGTTGGCTCATAATTTCTTCATCCTTCAGGATTTACTTTTTTGCCTTGCTGGTTCATAGTTTCCGAGTCGTTGGTTTAAGTGTTAAAGTTTATGTGTCCATGAATTTGACAACCCTATGATAATTCCTGAGTCAATGCTTTGGGCACCAAGATGCATATTCGTAACATTAAAAGAAAATAACATGTTGCACTCTCCGAATTCTTTGCTCGATCGCCAATGTTCAAGTGTGTATGTGAAAGAGATAAGTATAAGATCTGGCAGTCCGAGCTATTGCCTGGATGCCAAGGCCTAAACATATAACACTTAATAATCATTGCATATGGCGGTCCCGAGTAATCGCTTTCGGGGTGCGAGGTCAAAAATCAAATATGAGATAACATCACATATGGGAGTCCCGATAATCGCTCTGGTGCAAGTTTAAACATCAAACATGAGATAACATCACATATGGCGGTCCCGAGCAATCGCTGGTGCCGAGGTCCAAAAATCAAATATGAAATAACATCACATATGGCGTCCCAGTAAGCGCTCTGGGTGCCGAGGTTTAAACATCAAACATGAGATAACATCACATATGGCGGTCCCAGAAACGCTTTCGGTAGCCGAGGTTTACATACGATATGAAATAAATATAACATTGGGTCCCGAGTCACGCTACGGGTGTCGAGGTGCAAATACATCATTGGTGACCTTGAGACATAATCCTCTGAGTAAAATGGCGAAGTAAAGCCACATTCGAGGCGTTTCGTTTCTTCGCCGACTTTGTTTGCCTTGCCTTCTCCGGTGATTGGGCGTCAATCGGATAGTATGCATCGTTGTGCAATGCTTTGCTCACGATAAATGGTCCTTCCATGGGGTGACAATTTGTGCATGCCGTAGTCGTTGCACCGGTAGTACCAAATCTCCTTCTTTGAATACTCTTGGATTCACTTTCTGCTGTGATACCGCCGTAAGTTACATTGATAAATGGTGATCGTGATAATGTCAATTCTCGGGCTTCTTCCAAGGTCTCTGACATCTTGCCGAGCTACTTCATTCACCTCGAAGATGTATATTGAGTAACTCTTGGCGAGTCATGTATTATGTCGATTGGAAGCACTGCCTCACCCCATATACCAAAAAAGAATGGTGTGTAACCTGTTGATCTGTTGAGTAGTCACGAGGCTCCATAATCTGCGGTAATTCCTCAATCCAACATCCTGCCGACCTTTGCAATGGTTCGACTAGCCGTGGTTTTATTCTGATAAAACCAGCCCATTAGATCTTCGACTTGCCCATTGGATCTTTGGGTGAGCCCGAGGCAACATCCGGTCTTATGTGTTTCTCTTGGCAAAATCTAGCAGCTCATACGCAAAGTTCGTGCCATTATCCGTAATAATCTTTGTGTGGGTATCCGTATCTCAAGATGATATCCTTGAGGAATTTCACTTTGTATGCCCATCACACTTTTGATTGGTTTTACCTCAATCCATTTTGTGAACTTGTCGACCATGACCAAGATGTGGGTCATTCCTCCTCTTCGGCTTAAAAGGTCCTACCATGTCTAAACCCCACACGAAAATGGCCAAGTAATGGGTATTGTTTTTAACTTCGTGACGGCATATGTATACAGTTGCATATCTCGACACCCATTGCATTTCTTGACTAACTCTTACGCCTCTCTTAACGCCGTTGGCGATAAAATCCATGCACGAATGCCTTGGCTACTAAAGCGAGACGAGGCATGGTGCCCACATTCTCCTTGGTGTATATCTAGAAGGATCTCGACCTTCTGCGGGACTCACGCACTACGCAATATGTTCATTCGCTTCTCTTATATAACTCATTGTTTATGATTGTATAGGCCTTTGCTCTTCCGACGGTTTGTATCGGCTAATACTTCATTACTCGGCAATCTGCGTCTCTTAGGTGCGAAAATATGGGTTGCGCCCATGTCGGCGTTGCTCTTTCTGCGGTGATTTCACTCTATCTCCATGCTCTCTGCCGACATACATACCTCGGCCCTTTCCATGATCGCTATTACTTGGTGTCCCCTCTTTAGGGGTTCAATTTTTTGCGGATCTATCTCCATTGGTGTATGATTCTCTGCAGAACCTTGGGATAAAGATTGATTCGGATTACGGTGATGGGTTTATTGCGGTTTCTGAGGTGCTCAAGGGCTATACAGCGGAATCGATTGCGAGTTGATCCTAATTTTGACAATGTGTCGGCGTCATTTTACGCTTTCGTGGTATGTGGTGGAATTCACATCCTTCAAAATATCCCGATCTTACGCACATGGAATCAGATAAAGCCATGTTAGCATCTAATGCATCCCAAGTGCACGACACTTGGTCTACTACCGGATCCGAGTCACCGTAGCATAGGATTCGCGTATTCCCATTTCTTTTGCGACTTTTAATCCATGGACTAGTGCTTCATATTCGCAACATTGTTGGGCGGCAAAATGTATTTGCGGCGTTACATACTTCAATTGATCTTTTTTAGGCGAGGTCAGCACTATTCCTGCGCCCAAACCGTTCCTTAGTTTGGAACCATCAAAGTGCATTGTCCAATAATTTGGATCTGGCAAGGGTGGCTCATATTGCACCTCGGCCCAATCTACGAGAAAGTCGGCAACAGCCTGAGATTTGATTGCATCTCTCCTATCAAATTGTGGAGCATACGGTGATAACTCGATTGCCCATTTTGCTATTCGGCCACTTGCGTCCTTGTTGTTCAATATGTCGGCTATGGGTGCCTCACATATTACTCTGATTGGATGCTCTTCAAAGTAATGCTTAAGCTTTTTTTGCCGACATATATACTCCATAGGCCATCTTCTGATAATGTGGATAATTTTGCTTTGAAGTGGATAATACTTCGCTTAAATAATATCTTGGCCTCTGACCGACTTACCCTCTTCAAGCCGTTCTACTACCACAAGTACTAACTACTCGATTTGTAGCGCTATATAAAGTAGCATAGGTTCTTTCGATAATGGAGAAGCTAAAATGGGTGTAACTAGCATCTTTTTCAACTCGTGGAACGCAATGTCGGCTGGGGAGTCCGGCGAATTTGTCCGACTTTCTCATCGGTGATAGAGTGGCAATGCCTTTTCTCCTAGACATACAAATCGACTAAGCGAGGCAACCCGTGAATTTTTGTACATCATTCAAACACCTCGGCAATTCCATTTTTCTATTGCTCGTATCTTCGTCGGGTTAGCCTCGATACCTCGGTGGACACAAGGAACCCGAGTAGTTTTCCTTGACACGCCAAATGTGCATTTCTCGGGTTGAGTTTCATTCGAACCTTCTCGGGTTCGCGAAAGTTCGTATATCTTCTAGCAAGGTTACGCTTTCCTTAGTTTTGATGACTACATCATCCACATATACTTGTACATTTTTCCCTATCGATCATGTAAACATTTTTGCATGCACCTTTGATACGTTGCTCCGCATTTCTCGGGCGAATGGCATCGTGCGATAACAATAAGCCCGTGCAGGGTAATAAATCGATCTTTATTTGATCGGCGGATTTAACGGTATCTGGTGGAAACCGAATCTGGCGTCTACAAATGATAACAACTCACAACCAGGTCGAGTCAATGACTTGGTCTATTCTAGGCAATGGAAAAGGATCTTTCGGACACGCCTTGTTTAGGTTAGTGTAGTCGATACACATTCGCCACACAATGGCTACATTAGGGTCATCTTTCTTCTTTTCTACTAGCACGGATTTGATAACCAATCCGGATAAAGCACCTCCATGATAAACCCGGCGAGAAGCCAGCTATCTCATCTCCTATCACTTTTCTCTGTCTTGGTGACGGCGGAGGTTGCTTCACCGGCCGTGCTCACGGCACAGCGTTTAAAGAGTGCTCACCAACTCCTCGGCACACCTTGCGGATCTTGAGTGGACCATGCAAATATGTCCCGATTCTCACGGAGGAAGTTGGTGAGCTCGCCTTCCTATTTGGCGTCGAGACCTGCACCAATAGTGACAAGCGCTCTGGGAATTGCTCATCAATCTGAATTTTCTTCGTCTCCTTGGTTGGTTGGAAAGAAAGCGGCGCCATGAGGGTTGGCCAATGGCATGTAGTGTCTTGTTGCGAGGGCTGCTACCTCTTGAATCCTTTTCTTTTCTCTCGCTATGACCAATGATTCGCCAAATTTGACCGGAGGCACACTCCATTGACTTCTTGTAATCCCCTGCATTATCACCCCTTGTGGTCCGGGTAATTTCATCTTTAGATAACCTATATGACAACTGCTCATGAATTTGGCCATCAGCCGTCAAAGTAGAGCATGATAACAGCTTTCCGGATCAACCACCTCAAATTCCAAGTTTTACGCTTTCTGCGATTATCTCTTATCCGAATAAGGCGTCCACTCGGACTTTACCAATGGGCTCACATGAAAGCCACAGCACTATCCCATGGAAAATTGTCCTTGTGGATTGCGGCATGTTACGTGATATACCGAGCTTGTGCATGGTATCTTTGTACATGATATTAATCTGCTTCCATTATCAATGAGTACTTTTGAGAATTTCACATTGATGCTTGGTCCCAAATGTCGGATCCAACACAAGTGCGTATGATCTGGACTCGGCATTATTGGGGTGATCTTTTATACTCCAAGTTATCTCTGGTCGACCATGGCTGGTATCTTGCATTCTTGGTACAACTGCATTTACTTCCATATGTCGGCCGCACACTCTGTTTGTCCTGTTACATTGTGAACACTTGATAAGGCTGTGATGTTCTCTGTAATCATTCGTCCGGCATTTGCGGATTTATCCTTCCGTCCACTGGTTCATTACTTGATGCACCGCATCCCTCCGATCGAGTTATCATACCTCGGAGGAGGCGGCAACATCGATTATTGCGATTTGCTCCGATTAACTGCGGTGATGTTGTTGCATCGATGGGGAGCTTGAACTCTGCGGGTTACCCATCGCATTTTTCATCCAAGCACATTGCGGGTTGTGTGATTGGCTGGTCTAGATGGGTTTGATGTGAAATTTACGGTGGTCCAACATGGATTCAAATGTATACTTGACTTCTCTTGCCATTGCTTCTTTTGCTCTGGGGTCCATTGCCTTTTCCGTCATTTCTTGCGGTCCTTTGTTGAGGTCTATTTTACGCCGTTGAGTTACTCATTGACTCGGCTGTTCTTGAGCCACAGTACCACAGGCGAATTATATCTATAATCCGGCCTCTCCTCTCTTCTTCTTCCTCTAAAATCACGCCTAGATGATCCGCCAATTCTCTCGTGTATTGGTCTTCTTTGCTCCACGATGATCTGCCGACATTAACTCTGGTTGGGTTGGATCACCCAAAGCATAGGAGTCCTATTACGATAGTTTACGCGGTGTGGTTGGCATATCTCTCTGCGGCGTTGCCACGGCCTGCCATAACGGCAGCCTTGCGCGAAAGCGATCGCTTGCGATTCAATAACTCCTTCACATGAATTTCTTAGGTTACACCACCGAGTTAAAACTCTCTATCTGTTTCATTCGCCTGCTTGCACATGGCTAGTTGTTGTGGTCTATTCGGTCTCTTGTATGTCTTTGGTAAAGTTGTGACAAACATCTCTTCAAAATCTAACCAAAGGTTGATCTTTTCTGGTTGATTATTCAACCATACTCTGGCTGGTCCTTCCAACATCTGCGGGACATACCTCACCGCCCATCTCAAGTTGCCACCGCTATTTTCAGCGGTAGCATAATCAATTAACCAGTCTTGCGGCTTGGTACTTCCATTATGCGTTTTGTGCCTCTTGCCAATGAAAATTTGGTACCGGTGGTTCGCCCATGATCCGTGGTCCAAAACACGCCGGACCGGTGGACCTTGCTCTTCCAACAGCTCGGACGATATAACCGATCTAACTTTACCTTGCATCATTCTTGGCAAATCCATGCAGGATTCTATCACGCATTCCATAATGATTGTTTCCACCTTGATTCGTATTCTACCTCGAATATCCATCATTATACCTTTCATTTATCTGGTTGTAGCTGGTCTCACTTCTCTTTCTCGAGGCTCGGGTCTTGGTTGCGGGTTGGCGGCACTTCTCTCCTTCGCCCGGGTTTGGTTTTCATGATTGTCTCTTGCGGGTTCTCTCTGCCGTACTCCCGTTACCTCGGCCCCCGTCCTTTTCTATCTGACGTGGTTTCTCTCCCCACTATTACCTCGGCTTGCATTGCCTCTGTTCTCATTCGCCTTTCCGCTATTGCGGGTCATACGGGACAATCTGCTTGTTCCTCTTCCACGAGTTCTTGCCTTTTCTTTTCTAGCGTTGTTTCACGGTGATGATGCTGCGGCCAGATAAAGCAGTCTTGCCCTGCTGAATGTACCATCCGTGAAGCCCCTGGTCTCACGGGTTAACTCTGAGCATTTCCTCATTTTCTTTGGTTATGCACCGGCTCATTCACTCTTTCTTCTTTGCTTTTGCCGAGCTTCCTGTT
The DNA here is from genome assembly GCA_030063025.1 of Avena longiglumis. Classification (NCBI taxonomy): domain Eukaryota; kingdom Viridiplantae; phylum Streptophyta; class Magnoliopsida; order Poales; family Poaceae; genus Avena; species Avena longiglumis. The sequence goes on from CP125975.1 coordinate 518,884,093, forward strand.
AACCCTTCTAATTCCAATGCTGCGGCATTTGCGCTCTCGAGTTTTTCGCCGGGGTATTGTACCTCGGCAAACCCAAATCGCCTGATTCGGCTCTGTGAGCTTCATGCTCTTTGTTAATATCGCTCATGAGGCTCTTTCCTCTTAATCTCAGTTCGTCCACTCGCTCGGGAGCAATATCAAGCTTGTTAGCTTTTGCATATTCTCTCAGGGTCCTGTTCAAGGATTCCCTCAGGGCCGATACTTTCTGGGCCTCTACCAGCACCTTTTGCCTGGTTTCCTCTAACTCTGCCTGAGCATTTGCCGGATCAAGTATCGGCGCTACAGGCGTAGTTAAGTTCTCTATAGTTGCCTGAAGAATGTTCTCTGGTCTCTCCAGAGGTGGTCCTCTCACTCTTGGTGCCTTTGGGGTGGTGTCATGTAGCTCGGCGGGTTTGTCACGGCGGAATTACCTCGGCGGTTTGCGGTGTGATCTGCTTGGCGAACTGTGTTACTGCGGCGGGTTCTCTGCTTGGCCAATGCTGCTCCGCTTGCGCTCTGCTGCGACCATCACCTCGGCGCCGCGGGCCGGCGTTCTCTGATGGACTCGCTGCGCTTGAGGTGGTTCCCTGCAACAACAACTGATGAGGATAAACATCGGAGCGTCGGCGGCGTAGATCACAGCTTTCGCCAGCCGATGAAGATCCCGTTCTGCGGGAGTTTTCCCCAAGCTCCTGCATTGTCTCGACATAGTCACGAGACCAAATCTGGACCACGCCGAAACAGCACGCTCGCCGGTGTTGATGAAGTTTCCGTCCGGATCACAACTCCAATAACGGCATTGCTGGCCCCGATGGTATGGCCCAGCCGTGGTGGTGGCACGGCGATGCCATGGGTAGGCTAAAGTATGGGGCCAATGGATGCTAGTGGGATCCGGGAGGAAGATGCAACTGTCTTTACACTCAAGCTGCCAAAGTGATGAACTTTATTTCTCTCTCGTGTTACAAGTGCTCCTAGAGCAGTTCTGAGAGGAACTATGAATTTCCCCAGCCTAACGTTGCTCAAAGACTCTCCCTTTCCTCGGGCCCAAACCCCCCTTATAAAGGGTGCCTTGGGTGCCCTTAGGGTGACAGAGCAAGCATATTCGAGGAATATGCTTGTCCCAAAAGGTAATCGGCCTCCTTTCCTGTCTCCCTTCCAGCGGCAAAGCTCCAAGCGCCCCCTACGCGCCTCGGGCTCCAGCCTTTATCACCTCCGTGACCTCCTTGCTCCTCTGTCCTGCGCTTCCTTGTCTCTTGCGCTTGGCCTGTTCAATTCCTTTTAGCCTGCAGCTATGGTTTGACTCCAAGCTTCTCCTTCTCCTGCAAGCTTCGTATAACTCGGCCTTACCTTGTGTTATTCGGCTCGTTCCTCACCTGCACGGAGATCATTTGTGTAACTCGGCTGAGTTTCTCATTAACTCGGCCAGGTTACCACTTTATACCTATACGTAAGCTTCTTGCCTCCGTTCATCGGCCGACATATACATGATTCGGCCGACCTAGGTCGTAGTTCGGCAATCAGGCGGGGACAGTACCTCTGTCTTTCCCCGTCTCTGACCTACCCGGGGTCAACCCCCCGACATGCATACTTGGAATTTGAGTGTATCACCCTTTTCCACCAGCGCGGCGATTCTAGCATGCATGCTAGTTAGCGTGCATGTCTAGGCCGTTCAGTTTTGTTTAGTGTCATGCTTTAAGATTAGTGTTCAAAGTTTTGTAAAATTTTATCTGGTTTCATAACTTTAAGTCTAATTGGTACTAAAGAAAACATATGAACTAGTGCACGCGACCTAGAGAGTTGTGGCATCCCGCAAAACCACTACTAGAAAATCGCGTTGTTTTTGTGCATTGCATCATCATGACCGCATGCTCATGTCATCATGCCACATTGCATTTGAGCATCGTCATCATCTTGCATTTGCTTGCATAAAACTAATTGCAGATAAACCTAGTTTTGTTTTCTAACACGCCCCATTTTCATTCAAACACGCAAACCCGGATCGCCGGAATATTTTGTTTTAATTAAATAGGTTTTGCAAACGGTCCGTTTAAATAAATAAATTATTGCATTATTTTAGCGGGGCAGTCGAACGGGCCGAATGACCCGAACGACCACCCCAGAAAATTAAATCGGTCCACCTAATCAGCCCCTCTAAATCCTAAAGCTACCAACAAACAAACCCACACCCCTTTGGCCACCTCACCCGGACCAATCCGTGACCGCCACGTCACCTCTCCCCTCCCCCCTAGCCTATCAAACTTTGCCACCTAGACCAGCCCTCACCCCCACTCTCTCTCAACCCACCAGCACACACCACTCACACACGCACGCGGCGCCCCCTCTCCCTGCCCGCGTGGCCCTACCCAGGCACGCACGCACCCGACGCTCCCCAACCAACCACAGCCCGCTGGCCCCTGTCCCGGGCCCGTCCACAGCCCACGTGCCCCCCACGCCTTGCGCCTCTCTCCTCCCATCCTCTTCCTCCGCTCTCCTCTGCTCCTTCCCGTCGGCCTCACGCCTCCTTTGCCTCCGCGCCAGCAGCGTCCCTCCTCTCTCCGCAGCTCCTTCCCCTTGCCCGCTCCCTTCCTCTTCCGCCCAGCTTCGCTGCCCTTGCTCCACACCTCCCTCATGGCCGCCCTCGCCGCCTCTCTCCGGCGACCGCGTCCGCGACCGCGTCTCCGGCCGCCGTTCTCCCTCCGGCTCTCTCGCCTCTCTCCGGCGCCGTCCTCCCATGACAGGTGCCTCCTCGGCGGCCGGGCAGCCGGCCGCGTGCTCCTCCCGCCTCGCGACGGCCTCCCCGCGTCGCGGCAGCCTCGCCAGCCAGTACCCGCCCTTCTCCAGCTCGCCTCCACTCGCCTCTCCATGCTTTGGCGCGCAGCGCTCATACTGGCCGCCTGCGCCTTGCCAGCGCTCTCGGACCCGCCGCCGCGCGTCCTCCGACCTCATGCCGCGCCGACCCGCTCCGCCGTCGCCGCCCGCCAGCGGTCGCGCCAGCGCCGCCCGTCCCGCGGCGAGCCGCCTCACCGTCGTCTCCTCGGCGCATCGAGCCGCCTCCGTCGGCCTGCGGAACCCTCGAGCGCCCGCCGTCCGGCGAGCTTCGCCCGTCCATGCTATCTGTGCAGCCTTGAGGTTTCGTCCTACCGTTTACGCCATGATTCGTTTGGTTAACCTTGCCCCTCGCTTGATGTCGTCGTGCGTCGTGTGTGCTCGTGTATGTGTGTCATGAAGTGCATTTGTGTACCCTATGGCGCCTTGGTGCACCCCAAGTTCGCCCACGACCATCGGCGCCGAACGATGACCGCCAAGCTCGGCACCAAGGCGACTAGCCCTTCACGCGGAACACCGAACGCCGCCCCGAACACCAGTCGGCGACACGGATCGACATGATCTTCTTCGGGCCAAGATTCGTCGAGGGCGAACGACAAGTACTCCCTCGAGCAAGTGCTTCACCGGACCGAGACCCGGCGACAAGTGCTTCGTCCCGACGCCATGACCGACAACATGACCCAAAGACCGGACGCGCCAAGACCTACCGGTCAAAACGACCTCGAACCACGAACCACAGAGACCGACCCCGAATCCCGGAACCCCAAGATCTGCCGAACCTTAAATGTGTGAACCCCTTCCCGAAACCCTATTTTATAATATAATACAACTTGTCGCATCTTAATTGTTCATGCATGCATCCTTGTCTGTGGTTTGGGGGCCTTATGCCGATTCACCTCTAATTAAATATGGGGCCCATATGCGGGCAAATCTAGTCTCATATTGGCCTCATTTAAATTGGTGTAGCAAACCCGGTACTATCTCTTGCCATGTTAAAACAACATTTAATTTGCGGGGTAGATAAATAACATGAACCACCTAACTAATTGTCGGGACCCGGTTCCACTTAATCTTGACCTAATTGCATCGCACCTCTGCCATGCCATGCATCATATCATAAGCATGCCGATCTTCTGCCGTTGTATTAAATATTGCATCCGGTGTATTCTAGTGTTTTGCTTCTTCGCGGATAAGACCGTTGAGTTGATGTGAGCTTCGCCCCGATCTTCGGTTGAACCTTCGACAATGTTTTCAGGCGAGCATCTCCCCCTTTCTACCTATCTTACTTTTATAGTATTTATTCCCTTCTGTTGATCTATTGCTACCTGTGTTGCGATGTTCTAGTTTTTCGTACCCGTGATATCCCCTGCAGCCTTATATTGCCTTGGACACACCCTATTACCTGTTGTTTGGTAGATAGTTGGACTTGCGCGTCGTAGTCGCTTGCTCAAGTCTTTGTGCGTGTAAATCGATGCCACGATTGTTGATGTATTGCCGCATGTTGATGTTGGAGATGATCATAGTTTTACTTACGTTCATTTTAATTCATGTTTAACAACTAAAATTGAAGTAAGCGAGGCATCGGTGGGTGATAGAGAATATTTGGTTTCGAGCAGCCCACTTGTGTCCGTGGGACCCAGTACTTGATACTTGTTCCTTGATTTATCGCGCTATCCACATCCGGAGGTATATGGGACCCTCTGAGCGAGCTTGATTCATCTTATTTCTTGGGGCCACAAACTAGTTTGAGGTTTTATTTACGATCTGTACTTATGCCATGCTACTTATGTATTTACGATTGTCGAGGAGCACCTTTGTCTTGTTAGGATCGGGACACGATTCGGTGTCAATAAGCCCACCACACTTTGGGTTCCCGATCGTTCACGGTAGTCTACCCAAACCTTAAGTCCGTCTCGGAGTCGGCCGTTGCGGATTCTACTTAAGGGTGGCCCCTGAAATAATTGAATCTGTGATTGTTGGTCGTGAAAGCCTCGTTGGGTTTTGATTTGGTTTTTAGAGGTTGATCGGCGTGTGTTGCTATTGGTGCACCCGGCGGGTAAAACTTTACGGCGTGTCAGCGGATATGGACGACTTAGAACCGATATCTCGATCATAGACAAGCATAACTAAAGTTTATTGCTATAAATTTGACTTTATAATGACTAGTAATCAGCTTCACTATAATGGAATGGCTAATTAATACCCACCCTGGCTTGTTTGGTGTAAACTTGCGACCATTGTACTGACTAGTAAGTATTGCAACTTCTAGCGGAATGGTGAATAAAAGTACCAACAAGCTATTTGGGTTTTGGGTTATCTCATGATAAATGTATCGACTAGTAAGTGTTGCCACTATGGCGGAATGGTTAACTAAAAGTGCCCTTGCTTACTTTATCGGGGCGATTATCTAAACTTTGACTGGTAAAGTGCATAACTATAAGCGAATAAGTAAAGCGCCAGTGTGAGTTCCTCGGTTGACTTCCTCGTTTGGTCTCGAGAAGCGCCAGATGGGTTTTGTTTGATGGTAGCATCGGGTTGGTTCGAATAGGTCCTTCTTACCCCTCTCTAATTGCCGCCGGTTATCGAGTCTCTATAGGTTGTTTAGTGCATCTTTTGCCGCTTGATCCACCATACCTATGTGGCGAGGACCTTGGAATCTAGCCTCATGTCTTGGCCTCGATCTGACTCCTCTTTTCCTTTGCCCTTTGTCGGCACCTTTTGTTTAAGCGGTTTTGAGATCGACGTCGTTAGCAGGGTTACCCTTCCGGCTTGGCCTGGGCAGGGTTATGGACGCCATTGGTTATTCTTCAGGGCTCTTAGCCCCATTTGCATCTTGTCCGTAGCCGGACGCTCTGTCGTTTTCAAGGTGATTTGGATCTTTGTACCGTATTTTTGTATTCTTGACTCATGGAGTCGTGTTGTATATATATCTGTTCTGTGGGTCCCATCGAGGACTGTTGTGTAAATTTATTACTTCGTTTTCCACCCGCACGAAAGTGCCTGGTGGGCACCTTTGAATCGTTTCTATGCGGGTTTGGCGGGTTTTCGCTAAAACTTGCATAGGTCCGATTCTGAGGGTGTTACACGAGTGCACTCCAAAATCCACTTTCTGCCTTTTACACTACTTATCCTAGTGTGAATGTGCATCTAAGGCATTTTTTCGAAAAGGAGATTGAAACCCTTGGCCTCTGCATTAGAATGAAGTCATAAAAAGAAATATAAAGATCGATCCGAAGTCACCTCACTAGCGACAATTGTCTCATTACAAAGTTGATAAAAGGGGTTATCATGTCTGGGTCAATTGACATGATCTCTCACATGTACATGTTATCTAAAACCGGAGCCACACCAAAGTCTCCCAACGGCGAGCTATGAGCACAAACCGGTCCAACTGATCCTCCCGCGCTTAACCAAAATCTCACTGACGAGTGGGGTCGCTCACTTAACCAGCCCGCGCGCGCTATGCATAGTGGGCCGGCTCAGTTAAACCTCCCGCGCGACCAAACAATTTAAACTTAGGTTTATTTATTTTATTTCAAACACAGTTCTGTACCTAGATTTAAAATTCAACCTAGCTCGATTCACTGAACCAAAATGCATGAAATCAATTTTGTTAGAAAGGTATTGGCGTGCTTAATCCAAGACCGTTAGATTCAAACCATTTAGATATGTAGATCAACCATGGTAAAAATAACAAGGCAGAAGATTTTCTGTATTCAAACATTTTTCAAAATTCAACCATAAAAGCTTTTGAGTTGATTCCAACTCTCAAAAATCATATTTAACTATACCTTTCAGAATATATAAAAATATATAGGTTTACTTACAGAGATAATGATCAAGTAATAAAGGAATTCCTCATAGGCCATTCTAGTCATTTTATTTAATTAAAATAAAAATGTTAAACCTTATTAAATTGTGACACCACTTTAAATCACATTCCCATGTACTGAAATATGTGGTGATGACATGTGTCAACATGATCCCATGTTTGAGTTGGAGAATATTAAATCTTAAGTAGTTTTTCAATGAGTAGAAATTACTTTTCTAAACTAAAATAAATAAGACAAATGCCTTAATCTTTGTAATGTTAGTGATGATACTAGATCATCTAGTGTGAACCTTTGTGTGATGATTAAAAATAGTTAAGTATTGTTTGGTGATTGTGTACCTCGTATTTATTTATAGACGCTAGTACCGATCAAGGATACGAGGAGAAAGGAGAATACTACGAGGAAGAAGCCGAGAAGAACTTCAACCACTGCTCTGCACAAGGCAAGCCAATACTTGCAAGCTACTCATTAAGCAAGCCTTATTATACAAGTTGACCTAGCAAGCTTATACTACTATCTTAGCAAGCTAAACCATGCAAGTTTTACTTGCAAGCTTACACCCCTTGATACCCAATCCTAGTTTTACTTGCAAACTTATTACCTTATTTCTTTATCAAAGCTTTCTCATAGAGTTTACTTAGTAACTTATAGATTCTAGAAAGATAACTGAAGGTAGCATAAAGAGCATAAAATTTGGCCTAAATTAGATAATCTTGATGTCATCCTAAGGCATGAGATTGAACTTAGTTAATCTCCACTTGTTTACCACCCCTCATTAGTATCTATCCCCACCTGTAGATGCTAGTGCTAAGCATAAAACTTGATCAACTTTAGATGAGAATACTTGGTGAGAATGGTTATAAAAATCTTAGAATGATGAGTCATTCCACTGAAATGTTTTGACATGATTTTCCGAACACTCCATGATTTTGATGATGGAAATGTAAGGCATGATCCTTAACCCTTTATAAAAACTGATGGTTGTCTGGATGCGATACCATTTCAATTTTACCGTACAACTACAATACTCGAAAATTGGGTAGTGCTTGACTGAAAACTTATATACTTTAGTATGGATTCCCTTGCGGCCAAGGTCTGAGCTAAGGCTACCTTGTGAAGATTGTCGACCTATGCAGTACCCAAGATGACAGTTGGTCATGATTGGGAGGCCAAACTCACAGGAGAGGTGCCTATACTAGGGCGTGTAATTGAAAGGTTAGGATTGATTATCCGCATACTAAGTATGGTGATTCAGGATTATTCCTGACGAATGTATCGAATGTTGTGGTGAAAATGTACAATCTCTACAGAGTGTCAAACTATTTGAATAGCCGCGTCCGCGGTCATGGACAGTTGGAGTGACCATACTGTTTTATCGTCAGATGTTTTCAAAATAACTTGTGAAATGATTTATGACCTTGACTTGACCACAACAGAGTTGTGATATGAAATTCAAGTTCCCACTTAGATGTTATAAAACTTTCAACTAGCTTTTTTTTCTCTTGAATATTAGTAGAGGTAAATCTGGCTTTTTGCAAAACAACCCTAGAGCTTAGTATATCATATTCCAAACCATATCACTTGTTAGTATTCGTTTGCGAGTACTTAAAGAGTACTCATAGCTTTGTCCCTGGCTATTCCCATGGCCAGACTATGAAGAGGAATATCAGGATGACAGACCGCAGGAATGTTACGACAACTAGGATCATCTCCCATCGCCAGCATTGCCTGTGATCATGAAGATGGAGCTTCGCCTACACTATCTTATTATTACGTTATTCCGCTGCTTGAATTGTATTAAGAACTGGATCATGAGATCCTTATTTGTGTAGGACCTTATGTATAGTTTGTAATGGATGATGTACTGTGATATCCAATCTGTTATGTCTCGCAAAAATGGTAATCCTGGGATTGCGATGTATGGCATAACAGGCATCTGTAATTAAAAATCCGGGTGTTGACATCATCCGATCCAGTAAACCCAGATCTAGGGTTTCCACCAGAGTAGTCCGAGCGTAGATGCGAGAGCTGTGTCGACGATGCCTTCGACAAGGAGGCAACACAGAGACGCTGCCATCGTCCGTCATGACCAGGGTCAGCTCGATTTTCACTGGCAGTCATGCATCCCCACCAACTGGTCTGCGATGCAGCTGTTGGAGATATGCCCAAGAGGCAATAATAAAGTGGTTATTATCATATCTTCATACTTATGATAAATGTTTACATACCATGCTATAATTGTATTAACCGGAAGCATTAATACTTGTGTGATTTGTAAACATAAAAGAGTCCCTAGTAAAGCTTCTTGTTAAACTAGCTTGTTGGTTAATATATGATCATGGTTTCCTGATCATGAACATAGAGATGATATTAACAACAGGGTCATATCATTAGGAGAATGATATGATGGGCATACTCCTATAGATAAGCGTAGCATAAAGATCAAGTCATTTAATATAGTTCATTTGCTATATGCTTTCTGATACATGGTAACCTAATTCCTTTGACCATGAGATCATGCTTATCACCATCACCGGAAGGATGCTTTGATGACATCAAACACCACATCGTAACTGGGTGGTTATAATGGTGGCATTGAGTGTTCGGAAAGTATTGGTTGAGACACATGGATCAAGAGTGGGATTTGTCCATCCATATGACGGATAGATATACTCTAGGCCCTCTCGGTGGAATGTCATCCAATTAGCTTGCAAGCATGTGACTGGCTCACAAGGGATCACATATCACGGGAACGAGAAAAGAGTACTTATCAGTAATGAGGTTGAACTTGTAGGGTTCGCAGCATAGAAAACAAAAAATTTCCTACGATGTGAACTATATACCAAGATCTATCTACTAGATACAAACAACGGGCGGATGTATATCCGTAGATAACATACCCTTGAAGACCGACAAAGCTTAACGAGTTCAACTCGTGGTTGATGTAGACGATCTCTTGCCGATCTCAAGATCGAGAGGAAGTCCTAGCGCCACAAATCAGCAGCGCATCCGTGCTCGCACACACGTTCGAGGCACCGAGCAACCTCCGCCTCCTCGCTCCAGCGATGCAGCGGAAGCACAACTCTTTCTTGCTGAATAGCCACCGGGAACATGTATCTCGCTAGTCCGAGACCATGGGGGATAAATTCTAGAGGGGGAGAGAGATCCTTCACGAGGAGGTGCGAGAGACAAGTGAGGAGGGGGCTCCTTTTATAGGAGGAGGGGGGCACCCAAAGGGGTGGCCGCCGGCCATGGGGGCTGCCCCCTCCCATCCTTCATTCATGTGGGTGGACACTCCACTCACAAAATGCCCTTTAAATTCCCTCCACTCAAAAGTCCACTCAAATTCCCATTAAATTTCCACCAAATTTAATGCAAACTCTCATTAAATAAAACTCTTTTATTTTATTCAGAATTTTGTCAATTACTTTAATGACAAACATTCACAAATAACTGTGGCATCCCGCAAAACCACTACTAGAAAATCGCGTGGAATTTGTGCATTGCATCGTCATCATCATGTTGTTTGTCTAAAACTATTTCGCAAAAACCTGTTTTATTTTCTAAGACGCCCCATCCTAATTCAAGCATAAAACCCGGTCGTGGGATTATTTTGTTTTGGCATGGCGGTTTGCAAGCAGTCCAATTAAACAAGTAAAATTTATTTTATTTTAGCGGGGGCGGGCCGTCCCGACCACGACCACCCCGATTTAAAACAAGCGGTCCACCGCCAGCCCTACCTAAATCCTAGAGCTACCCGTTTCTAACCACCCCGGCCTCCACCTCACTTGACCTCGAGGCCGCCACCTCATCCCTCCTCTTCCCTCTAGCCTATCCTCTCGACACATCACCCAACCCTCTCTCTCCTGGACCTCTCACCCCCACCAAACACCACACACCACGGCCTTCCCACCGGATCCCACCTAACCCCTAGCCCTCCCACGCCTCTCACCCAAACCCTGACCCCGCACACCCCTGCGCTGCGTGGCCCACCTTGGGACCCGCCTCCTGACCTGTCCCGGCCTCCCTGTTCATCCCTCTTCCCAGCTGGCCTCCTCCCGCCCTAGCTCGCTCGGCCGCTCGCGCCCCCTCCGTTCCTCGCTCGCCTCTTCGCCCAGCGGCCCGCCGCTCCTCGCGCTTGGCCCGCCCGGACCCTCCCTCTCCGCGCCTCGCCCGGCCTTCGCCGCACCTCGCCACCGTCTCCCGTTAGCCGCCCCCAATGGCCGGCCTCATGCCGTCGAGCCCGCCGCCCGGCTACGGCGCCTCGATCGCGCAGCCCGCGCCGCCGCGCCCTCCTCCACCAACCTCGGCCCGCCCCACCTCGCGGCGCTCCGCCCGTAACCCGCCCGTTCGCCCAGCGCCTGCAACCACCCCGCGCCCCAGGCAACCCTCGGCGCCGCGCTCGCCACCGTCGCCTCGACCCGCCCTGCGCGCGACACCCTCGCCTCGCCCTCCGTCACCGAGCTTCGCGCCGCGTCCCCAGTGCCTCCGTCACCGAGCTAAATGCGCGTCCCGGCCCTCCGTCCCCGGCGCCTCGCCGATCGCGCCGCGTCTCTCCCCGTGCTCGCGCCCTGGCCTCCCGTCTCCGGCAGCCCTCCGACCCGTCGCCCGGCCACGGCGCTCGGCCGATCCGCTCATGACCTCGGCCTCGCCTAGTCCGGCAACCTCTGGCCGGGCGCCGCCGCACCCTTCGGCCGGTCCCGATTTCCCCAGCCGTCGACCGGCGCGAGCCACGCCGTCCTCGTCCACCTGCCACCGCGTGGTGCCTGCTGCTCCTGTTCCTGCATCGGCTCAGTGGCCGCTCCGTTTTGGTCGGTGGTAAGTTGATGGACGGTGCGCCAGATGGCCGATCTGCGACATGGAGTCGGAGTCATAAGTTCTCCACATGTAACCCGACCCCGTCGGAAAGAACAACATCATGGAAACAAGGACGCCAAGATCGACATCGAACAGACAGATCCGGTGAACCCCTGGCGCCATCCGAGATCTCCATCGACCACAATCCGGAGTGCTACGCTCCCCTTCATGGAAACCGAAGCCCGGTCCCGGTGATCCAAGGGCCACGCCAGGAACCGAGCGTGAAGATCGCCAAGATCCGGCGCGAACCAACCCAAGACCGACATCGCCACCGGAACTCCGACAAGGGCGCCAAGGTCGTTAAGCGGAACCCCAAGTTCAACTCGCCAAGGTCTTCATCGAGCGCCGAGAACTTCCCGGGCGAAGATCCGGGCTCGCTTCATAGAGCGCCAAGTACCCGAGACGTTCGCTGAAACCCCAAGATCATCAACGGCACGAGCTCGACACGGCAACTAAGATGGCCCCACAAGACCGTCGACAAGAAACGCGAACGGAACCACTGAGTTCTCCATCAAGGGCGCGGACCGTCGCCATGCCGAGAACCGGATGCGACAAGATCTACCCGCTATTCGAGCGCGTCCGTCGAACCCGAACCCGGATCCGTCGAACCCTGAGACCGACCCCGACCCCGAAACACCAAGACCGTCGCGACCCCTAATGTGTGAACCCTTTCCGCGAACCCTATTTTATCATATAATAACAATTGTTGCATATTAATCATTCATCTCGCATGCATATCTGTGGTTTGGGGGCCTTATGCCGATTCACCTCTTAAATAAATATGGGGCCCATATGCGGGCAAATCTAGTCTCATATCGGCCTCATTTAAACTTGTGTAGCGAACCGGTGATATATTCTGTCTTGCTAAAACAACATTTAATATGCGGGGTAGCTAAATAACATGAACCACCTAAATAATTGCCGGGACCCCGGTTCCGCTTAATCTTGACCTAATTGCATTGCACCTTCGCCATGACATACATCATACATGCATCATGCCGATCTTTTGCCGTAGTATTAAATATTGCATCCGGTGTTTCTTCTAGTGTTTTGCTTCTTCGCGGATAAGGCCGTTGAGTTGATGTGAGCTTCGCCCCGATCTTCGGATGAACCCTTCGACAATGTTTTCAGGCGAGCATCTCCCCCTTTCTACCTATCTTACTTTGCTAGTATTTACTTCCCTCATGTTGATCCTTGCTATCTGTGTTGCGATGCTCTAGATTTCGTACCCGTGATATCCCTTGCAGCCATATATAGCCTTGGACACATCCTATTACCTGTTGTTTGGTAGATAGTTGGACCCACGTGTCGTAGTCGCTTGCTCAAGTGTTTTGCTTGTCGCCAAGTACCACCTTTGTTGGAGGAATTGCCGCATGTTGTCGATTGGATATGATCATGGTTTAATTATTGTTCCACTTTAATTTCTGTTTAACAACTAAAATTGAATTAAGCAGAGGCATCGGTGGGTGATAGGTAAGATTTGGTTTCCGACCGCCCACTTGTGTCCCGTAGGACCCGAGTTCTTGACACCTGTTAGAGATCGGCGCTAACCACGGTGGGGAGATATGGGCCCCATTGATAATTACTGATTTCCAAGTATTGTCTTGGGGGCCACAAGTAGTTTGGGGCTTTATTACTATCTGTACTTATGCCATGTTTCTTTGCTTTATTTACGATTGTGCGAGTCTTGCACCTTGTCTTTGTTTTGGGCGGAATGTTTTGTGTATCGGCGATCCCGATTGGGGACTGTCGTTCTGACCATTATCATAAACCACGAGTCCGTCTCGAGACCGGCCGACTTCGTTGCGGGTGTACTTAGTGGGGTGGCCCCGATTGCTTGCTTTGGAGTGCAGGAGCGTCGTGACTTAGGCCCGCCGACATCTGGATGGGTGTATGTTAAGCGATGCGGCAAAAGGGTGAAGTGCTGTGGATACTTTGGTGCACCCTGCAGTTAAATCTTTTCGAGAAGCCGTGTCGCGGTTATGGGCGACTTGGAGCACGATTCGATCATAGACAACTATAACTAAAGTTCTTGTTTTAAAATGACCTGTTTCCGATATGATTAGTAATCAGCTCCACTACAACGGAATGGCTAAGTACAAGTACAAACAACTGCTGGGTGTTGGTGTTTATCTCATGCTATCTGTACCTTATTAGTAAGTGTTGCAACTATAACAGAATGGTTAACTAAAAGTGCCTTTGCTTACTTTATCGGGATAATTATCTAAACGACTAGTAAAGTGCATAACTATAACGAATAAGTAAAATTGCCAGCGTGAGTTCCTCGGTTGACTTCCTCGTTTGGTTTCGAGAAACACCGGGATGGGTTTGTTTGGTGATAGCTTCAGTTGGATCCGGTTAGGTCATTCTTATCCTCTCGATATCCATGATTGTATCGAGTCTCTATAGGTTGTTCGATTGCATCTTTGCCGCTTGATCCACCATATCTATGTGGCGAGGACACGAATTCTAGCCTCGCCGTGTCTTGGCCTCGATCTTGGCGCTCCTTCTTTTTCCTTTGCCCTTTATCGGCACCCTTTTGTTTAGCGAGTTGAGATCGGCGCCGTTAGCGAGGTTACCCTTCGGCTGGCACAGGCGGGGTTATGGCGCCATTGGTTATTCTTCAGGGCTCTTAGCCCCATTTGCTTCTTGTCCGTAGTCGGACGCCCCATCGTTTTCAAGGTGATTTGGATCTTTGTACCGTATATTTGTATTCTTGACTCTTTGAGTCACTGTTGTATATATATCTGTTCTGTGGGTCCCATCGAGGACTGTTGTGTAATGTTATTACTTTGCTTTCCACCATGCGAAAGTGCTGGTGAGCACCTTGAATCGTTTCTATGCGGGTTTGGCGAGTTTGCTAAAACTTGCATAGGGCGATCTGAGGTTCTGAGTGGTATCGAGCTCGGTTGCGATACCCCACAAGTCACTGTGGATAACCTAGCTAACGGCAGTAGAGTGTCAAAACTATTTTTGAAAATCGGTTGGATAGTTACGATTAGGTCTGATTTTACTCCTTACCCTCTCTGTTCTCCTCTTACCTCGGCGTGTTTCATCTGCTCTCTTATCTTTTCTTGAGTCCGGATTTCTCGTGGTTGGGTTTCGTCGTACCTTGAGTTTCGCTTCCTCCTTGATAGCGGTGTTCTACCACGGTGTTCAAGCTACTGATGAATCCGTCTATGGTGTTACCATTCTTTGTTCCTTGTTTGTGCCTTCCGGTGTTTCCGGCGACGACATCCTCTATGCGGATCCGATCTGATGCATCACTCCTTTGATCGAACCTCGCTTGTCGAGATCTTGATCTGAATCACGAGAGTTGGTTGCATAATCTCTATTCGTGTACATAGTAATGCTTTGAGTGCGGGATGGAGTCGCGACCATACCACTACTCTTATCATCCGCTTATGTACATTGAATGATGGATCGATGCAATTTACTCCTTCCGGAAGTAGAGGTGGCCTTACCCTTCACTTCGTCCGTGTTTATCCGGTGCTCTCTTGACAAACCGGGATCAACGACCTCTTGTTAGTGGTGTCGCGAAGATCTACACGGCGAGAATCAGGTCGCCGACCTTCCTTCCGGTACCATGAGGCGGATCTCGAGGCGAGATCCCTTGTTAGTGGTGTCGGTGTGGCATCCATAAAACCACTACTAGAAAATCGCGTGGAATTTGTGCATTGCATCGTCATCATCATGTTGTTTGTCTAAAACTATTTCGCAAAAAACTTTGTTTTATTTTCTAAGGCCCATCCTAATTCAAGCAAAACCGGGTGCCGGATTATTTTGTTTTGCGGCGGTTTGCAAGCAGTCAATTAAACAAGTAAAAATTTATTTTATTTTTAGCGGGGGCAGTCGAACGGGCCGTCCCGACCCGAACGACCACCCCCAGTTTAAAACAAACGGTCCACCGGCCAGCCCTACCTAAATCCTAGAGCTACCCAGTTTTCTAACCACCCCCAGCCTCCACCTCACCCCAGCCACTCAGAGGCCGCCACCTCATCCCTCCTCTTCCCTCTAGCCTATCCCTCTCTGACACATCACCCAACCCTCTCTCTCCCTGGACCCTCTCACCCCCCACCAAACACCACACACCACACAGCCTTCCCCCCCCACCGGATCCCACCTAACCCAGCTAGCCCCTCCCCACGCGCCTGCCTCTCACCCAAACCACAACCCCTCCCCACATACGCACCCTTGCGCCTGCGTGGCCCAGGCCACAGCGGGACCCGCCTCCCACCCTGTCCTCCTCCTGTTCATCCTCTTCCCATGGCCTCCCTCCCGCCCTAGCTCGGCGCTCGCGCCCCTCCGTTCCTCGCCTCTCCTTACATGGCACCCGCTCCTCACGCAGCGTCGCCCGGACCCTCCCTCTCCAGCGCCTCGCCTTCGCCGCACCTCACACCGTCTCCCGTTCGCCCCCGCTGCCCGGCCTCACGCCGCGTCGAGCCGCCCGCCGCTGGCCCGCCTCGATCAGCCTTGGCGCGCCGCCGAGCCCTCCTCCACCAACCTCGGCCGCCCCACCTCGGCGGCGCTCCGCCTGGCCGCCGTTCACGCCGCCTGCAACCACCCGCCCAGGCAACCCTCGGTAGCCGCCTCCCGGCCGTCGCCTCGACCCGCCCCTGCGCGCGACCTCGCCCTCGCCCGGCGACCTCCGTCACCCGGCTCGTCCCGCGTCCCCGGCCCTCCGTCCGGCGCCTCGCCCGATCGCGCCCGCCGTCTCTCCGCCCGTGCCACCTGGCCTCCGTCTCCCGGCAGCCCTCGAAACGTCGCCCGGCCACGCGCGCTCGGCCCGATCCCCCGCCGGCCTCGGCGCCTAGTCCGGCAACCTCGGCGGGCGCCGCCTTCGTCGGCGGTCCGCCCCGAGTTTCCCCGGCCGTCGACGGCGCGAGCCCGCCCGTCCTCGTGCCGCCACCGGCGTGGTGCCTGCTCTCTGTTCTGCGCCGGCTCGATGGCGCTCCGTTTTGGTCGGTGGTAAGTTGATGGGCGGTCGCGGATGGCGATCTGCGACATGGAGTCGAGTCATAAGTTCTCCGTGTAACCCGACCCGTCGGAAAGCGACATCATGGAAACAAGGGCGCCAAGATCGACGCCGAGCAGGCAGATCCGGTGAACCCTGGCGCCATCCGAGATCTCCATCGACCACAATCCGGTGCTCGCTCCCTTCATGGAAACGAAGCCCGGTCCCGGTGATCCAAAGGCCACGCCGAACCGGCGTGAAGATCGCCAAGATCGCGCCAAACCGAACCAAGACCGACATCGCCACCGGAACTCCGACAAGGCGCCAAGGTCGTTAAGCGGAACCCCAAGTTCAACTTCGCCAAGGTCTTCATCGAGAGCGAGAACTTCCCGGGCGAAGATCCGGAGCTCGCTTCATAGACGCAAGTACCCGAACCGTTCGCTGAAACCCCAAGATCATCAACGGCACCGAGCTCGACACGGCAACTAAGATGGCCCCCACAAGACCGTCGACAAGAAAAACTGACGGAACCTTAGTTCTCCATCAAGGGCCAGGGCGTCGCCATGCCGAGAACCGGATGCGACAAGATCTACCCGCTATTCGAGCGCGTCCGTCGAACCCCGAACCCCAGATCCGTCGAACCCTGAGACCGACCCCGACCCCGAAACACCAAGACCGTCGCGACCCCTAATGTGTGAACCCTTTCCGCGAACCCTATTTTATCATATAATAACAATTGTTGCATATTAATCATTCATCTCGCATGCGTATCGTGGTTTGGGGCCTTATGCCGATTCACCTCTTAAATAAATATGGGGCCCATATGCGGGCAAATCTAGTCTCATATCGGCCTCATTTAAACTTGTGTAGCGAACCGGTGATATATTCTGTCTTGCTAAAACAACATTTAATATGCGGGGTAGCTAAATAACATGAACCACCTAAATAATTGCCGGGACCCCGGTTCCGCTTAATCTTGACCTAATTGCATTGCACCTTCGCCATGACATACATCATACATGCATCATGCCGATCTTTTGCCGTAGTATTAAATATTGCATCCGGTGTTTCTTCTAGTGTTTTGCTTCTTCGGATAAGGCCGTTGAGTTGATGTGAGCTTCGCCCCGATCTTCGGATGAACCCTTCGACAATGTTTTCAGGCGAGCATCTCCCCCTTTCTACCTATCTTACTTTGCTAGTATTTACTTCCCTCATGTTGATCCTTGCTATCTGTGTTGCGATGCTCTAGATTTCGTGCCGTGATATCCCTTGCAGCCATATATAGCCTTGGACACATCCTATTACATTGTTTGGTAGATAGTTGGACCCACGTGTCGTCGCTTGCTCAAGTGTTTTGCTTGTGTAAGTACCACCTTTGTTGGAGGAATTGCATGTTGTCGATTGGATATGATCATGGTTTAATTATTGTTCCACTTTAATTCTGTTTAACAACTAAAATTGAATTAAGCGGAGGCATCGGTGGGTGATAGGTAAGATTTGGTTTCCGAGCCCACTTGTGTCCGTGGGACCGAGTTCTTGACACTGTTAGAGATCGGTAGCTAACCACGGTGGGGAGATATGGGCCCCATTGATAATTACGATTTCCAAGTATTGTCTTGGGGCCACAAGTAGTTTGGGGCTTTATTACTATCTGTACTTATGCCATGTTTTCTTGCTTTATTACGATTGTGCGAGTCTTGCATCTTTGTCTTTTTTAGGCGGAATGTTTTGTGTATCGCGATCCCGATTGGGGACTGCATCGTTCTGACCATTGTCGCAACCACGAGTCCGTCTCGGGAGGCCGACTTCGTTGGGTGTACTTAGTGGGGTGGCCCCGGCTTGCTTTGGGTGCAGGAGCGTCGTGACTTAGGCCCCGACATACCGATGGGTGTATGTTAGCGATCACGGCAAAAGGGTGAAGTGCTGTGGATACTTTGGTGCACCCTGCGGTTAAATCTTTTAGAAGCCGTGTCGCGGATATGGGCGACTTGGAGCACGATGTCGATCATAGACAACTATAACTAAAGTTCTTTTTTAAAATGACACATTTCCGATATGATTAGTAATCGGCTCCACTACAGGAATGGCTAAGTAAAAGTACCAACAAGCTTTGGGTTTTGGGTTTATCTCATGCTATCTGCACGATTAGTAAGTGTTGCAACTATAATGAATGGTTAACTAAAAGTGCCCTTGCTTACTTTATCGGGATAATTATCTAAACGACTAGTAAAGTGCAACTATAACGAATAAGTAAAATTGCCAACTGTGTGAGTTCCTCGGTTGACTTCCTCGTTTGGTTTCGAGGAAACACGGGATGGGTTTGTTTGGTGATAGCTTGAGTTGGATCCGGTTAGGTCATTCTTATCCTCTCGATATCCCCGGTTGTATCGAGTCTCTATAGGTTGTTCGCATCTGCTTGCCGCTTGATCCACCATACCTATGTGGCGAGGGCCGAATTCTAGCCTCGGTGTCTTGGCCTCGATCTTGGCGCTCCTTCTTTTCCTTTGCCCTTTGTCGGCACCTTTTGTTTAAGCAGGTTGAGATCGGCCCGTTAGCGGTTACCCTTAGGCCGGCTTTGGCGGGGTTATGGGCGCCATTGGTTATTCTTGGCTCTTAGCCCCATTTGCTTCTTGTCGTAGTCGGACGCCCCATCGTTCAAGGTGATTTGGATCTTTGTCTAGTATATTTGTATTCTTGACTCTTTGAGTCATTTGTTGTATATATATACATTACGTGGGTCCCATCGAGGGCTGTTGTGTAATGTTATTACTTTGCTTTCCACCCTTGCGAAAGTGGTGGGCACCTTGAATCGTTTCTATCGGGTTTGGCGAGTTTTGCTAAAACTTGCATAGGGCGATCCCAGTGTTACAATAACCTTGCTAGAATTCTATTTCACATGCATAACCACTTTATGCAATTTCACCCGAAAACTTTGTTTGTATCTAGTGAAATAAATTCCTGCGCTTATTCATTCTTCGGCATGAAACATTTGCTCCAATTGGATGTGGTGTCTCTTAAGTGTGTCACCCTATGGTTCGTGAATAATGCGGACATGATCGAGACCCTCTCGGATCAATAATCGAGCGGGATCTGGAGACCCATCTGACTCCCACATTCAACGATGACTTTCTTGTGATCGTCGGAACCTTTTATGCTAGTATCTTAATCCCTTTGTTTCACGATATATTACATGTCAGAGATTCGATCATCGGTATCTCCATACCTAGTTTGATCTCGTTCAGACATGCACTCTTTTCTCGTTCTGTGATATAACATTCTAGTGATCAAATCACTTGCTTGCAAGCTAATCAATGTGATATCACCGAGAGGGCCAGTATATCTATCGCCATCGGGATGAACAAATTCCACTCTCGATCCATGAGCCTCAACATAACACTTTATTAGTTACGAATCCATCTTAATAATCACCTTATTACGGTGTGGCGTTTGATGTTATCAAGAAACTCTTAGGTGTTAGTGATTGACATGATCTCATGGTCTAAGGATTAGGATCGCCGTAACTTGTTATAGCAATATAAACTCAATGACTTTGATCGTAATGCTATACTTGGATGAATGTTCATCACACCATTACACTAATGTTGTGATCCCATTATTAACAACATCAATGTCCATGATCGAAACCTTGATCATCTTGTTAATCAACGAGCTAGTTTATGAGAGAGGCATAACTAGGAACTTTACATTTGTTTATTAAACACACATGTATTAACGTTTCGTATTAATACAATTATAGCATGCAAAATAAACATCTATCATATACTTGGAATACACATAATAAACACTTTATTATTGCCTCTCGAGCAGATCCTTGATCTCCCACTTGCACTAGAGACAATAATCTAGTTACATAGTGATAAATCTAACACCCATTGAGTTACGGAGTTGATCATGTTTTGCTCTAGGAGAGTTTTAGTCAGCGGATACTACATTGAGATCCGTATGTACTTTAAATCTTTATATCTCCATCCTTGACATGCTCGCGGATGGAGTGAAAGCCGCTTAATATGCTTGGAATGCTTGTGAGACCTTGGCTCTTTGGCATTGGCAATGGCACCATTGTTTTCACAATAGATCACCATTGGGTCCAACGCGTTTGCCACCACTCCTAGTTAGGATATGAACTCCTTCATCAAAGCGCTTCTGGCCGCTTACGAGCGACAACATATTCGGCCTCCGTTGTTGATCCGCTACCACAGGTTGTTTGGAGCTCCTCCAACTAACCGCTCCGCCATTCATGAGAAATCGTATCCGGATTGAGACTTAGAGTCATCCGGATCGTGTCAAAGCTAAGCGTCGACATAACATAGCGACGAGCTCTTCTTCACCTCCGTATACAAGAAACATATCCTTAGTTCTTTGTAATTACTTAAGGATATTCTTGACCGCTATCGATGTTAGAACACGGATCCGATTGGTACCTACTAGTCAAACTAATAGCATGTGCCACATCCGGTCTTGTACATAGCATGGCGTACATTATAGAGCCTATGGCTGAAGCATAGGGACTTTGTCCATTATCTCTCTTTCTTCCATGAAGCGGACTTTGAGTCTTACTCAATGTCTTGCCTTGCAACATAGGTAAGAACCCTTCTTACTTCCGTCCATTTAAACTTCTTTAAAATCTTATCAAGGTATGTACTTGCGATAGCCCTATTAGGCGCCTAGATCTATCTCTATAGATCTTTATGCCTAATATGTATGGCCTTCACCTAGGTCCTTCATTGAAAATTTCTTTGTTTAGATAACTTTTAACTCTGTATAAAAGATCTATATCATTCCGATCAATAATGTGTCATCCACATATAATATCGAAATGCCACATTGCTCCACTCACTTTCTTGTAAATACAAGCTTCTCCATAAGTTTGGACAAATCCAAACTCTTTGATCACCTCATCAAAGCGGAGATTCCAACCGTGATGCTTGCTTCAATCCATAGATGGATCGCTGAAGCTTGCACACCTTGTTAGCATCCTTAGGATCGACAAAACCCTTTGGTTGTATCATATACAACTCTTTTTCAATATTACCATTGAGAAAGCGGTTTTGACATCCATACGCCATATCTCATAATCGAAATATGCAGCAATTGCTAACATAATCCTAAGCGACTTTAGCATCGCTACGGGAGAAAGTCTCATCGTAGTCAACTCCTTGAATTTCGAAACCCCTTTGCGACAAGTCGAGCTTTATAGGCGGTCACATTACCATCGACATCGGTTTTCCTTTTGAAAATCCATTTGTTCTCCACGGCCTTTCGGTGGTGAGGTAGTCCACCAAGTTCCAAACTTGATTTTCATACATGGATTCCATCTCGGATTTCATGGCCTCTAACCATTTGTTGGAATCCGGGCTCATCATCGCTTCTTCATCGTCGCGGGGTCATCATTTTCATCAACCATGAAATTCATGGAGGATTTCCGTACATCTCGGGCTGCAGCGTCTGTTTGACTGCGAGGTTCGGTAGTACTCTCTTTGAGTTTCATGATCATTATCATTAGTTCCCTCTTCAGCAGGTGGAGCCAACTCGGAACAACTTCCGGCGCTACTCTCGCCATACTTTGAAGAAGGTTCCACAACCTCTTGAGTTCTACCTTGACTACTCACACCTTCGCGAGAAACTCTTTCTCTAGAAAGGATCCATTCTTAACAAAACCTTGCCCTCGGATGCGTGATAGAAGGAATACCCAATAGTTTCTTTAGGGTATCCTATGAAGGCGCATTTTTCGCTTTGGGTCGAGTTTATCGGTTGAAGTTTCTTCACATAAACATCGCATCCCCAAACTTTAAGAAATGACAACTTAGGTTTGTTTCCAAACCACAATTCATCTGGTGTCTTTTCAGCAGTTTAGATGGTGCCGATTTAAAGTGAATGCGGTTTCTAGTGCATAACCCCAAAATGACAACGGCAAGTCCGTCGGAGACATCATAGATCGAACCATATCTAATAAAATGCGATTCTGACGTTCCGACACACCATTTATTGTGGTGTTCGGCGGTGTGAGTTGTGAAACAATTCCACACTCTTTCATGTGAGTGCTAAACTTGTAACTTAGATACTCACCTCACGGTCGGACCGTAGAAATTTGATCTTTCTATTACGATGATTTTCCACTTCATTAAAATTCCTTGAACTTTTCAAAGGTTTGGACTTGTGTTTCATCAAGTAGATATAACGTATCTACTCAAATCATCGTGAAAGTAACAAAATAACGATATCCACCTCGGCGACACACTCATTGGACCACATACATCGAGAATGTATGATTTCCAATAAATCATGCCCGTTCCATTGAGCCGGAAAGCGGCGTTCTAGTCATCTTGCCCATAAGGCATGGCTCACATGTATCAAATGATTCATAATCAAGTGATTCCAAAGTCCATCGAATGGAGCTTCTTCATGCGTTTAACGCCAATATGACCTAGGCAGCGATTACCATATATCTTGGATATATCATCATTAAGTTTAATCCTTTTAGCATCAACATTATGAATATGTGTAACATTATCGCCGAGATCTAATAGAAATAAACCATTCATCATCGGTGCATGACCATAAAGATTTCATTCATATAAATGGAACAACCATTGTTCTCGGTTTAAATGAATAACCGCCGCATCAAACACGATCCGGATACAATGTTCATGCTCGGTCGGGCACGGATAACATTTATTCAAGTTTATAACTAATCCCGGCGGTAAGTGGAGGCGGCGTTAAAGCGGCGATCACATCAACGCTTGATCCATTGCCGAACGCATCTTGACCTCACCCCTTGCTAGCGGTCGCTTGTTCATGACCCACGATTGAGTTACAAATATTAGCAAGCGAGCCGGTATCAAATACCGGTGCTCTGCGAGCACTAGTCAAGTACACATCAATAACATGTATATCATATATACCTTTGTTTGCCTTGCGGCCTTCTTATGCGCGGATACTTGGGGCGATTCACGCTTCGATGGCGATCCCTTACAATAGCCTTTTCGGAATCGGACTTAGGTCCAACTCGGGGTTTCTTTTGGTAGCGACAGCAGGCTTGCCGCCCTTACTTCCCTTCGTTTTCCTTCTTGTCTTTCTTGAAACCGGTGTTCCTATTGATCATCAACACTTGATGTTCCTTTTTGATCTCCATACTGCGGTTTTAAGCATTGGCGAAGCTCGGGGAGACTTCTTCATGCCTTGCATATTATAGTTCATCACGAAGCTCTTATAGCTAGGTGGCGGAGGCTGCGAACACGATGGATGCCTAAGTCAATGAATCGATATTCCCAAGGACACAAGCTTATCGGCGTAACCGACATCTTGAGTACATGCTCACTAGGGTTGTGCTCTTCCATCATGCGACTAAAGAACTTTTACGAGCGTTGTAGCTCTCTCTGACATGTGTGTGAAAATCATTTTCAACTCACCCATTGTATCAAATGCATTGCCGTTTTAAAGCAGCTTTGAAGTTCGGCTCTAGCCCATACAATATGCATAATGAACTAAGTTGTGGTCCTCTGACAGTCGATAGACATTCTTCTCCTCGTCGGGGCATCATCTAAAGGTGGGGGCCTAACGGCGCTTCTAGCACATATTGCTTTTGTGCGTGAGAGGAGAATCCTCAAATTCATGGCCCATTCGGTAAAGTTGCTACCGTTCATTGCTAGTTTCTCTTTCTCCATGAACACATTGAAATTAAGCGGTGGTGCCATCTACAGCGAATTTGTAAAGTTTAGACTAAGTGTATGATAGATTGAGTTCAACTAATCTATATTACGAATGAACTCCCACTCAAAAGCGACATCCCTCGTGCCTTTTGGTGATTACATGAACCAAATCCACTACACCAAGTCCGATCATCACGTGAGTCGGTATAGCTTCAAAAGCGAGCATCAAATGGGCATCATATCAACTATATGACTCATGCTTAACCTTTAGGTCCGTGTTAGAGGCCATGTATGCATACATGCTAGGCTGTAAGTTAGAACCTTAGTATTGGCGTGTAGCTGTTTTACACCGAAATATGGTCGTGGATCCAAGAACACCCGATCATCACGTGATGTCTTGGGCGGCGAAAACATAATCGGTGCATACTAAAGGAAGAACACATTCTTATCTTGATATTTAAATGAGGATCATCTTATTATGCTAAAAAGCGCTAAACAAGCAATATAAGATGCTATCAAACATCATATGTTTATTAGTGAAATTATATGGTTCCAAATGATCTCTATCATGTGCATCGTGGTATGATCACTATCATACCTATATGTGTAAATCCAAGGTCTATGGATTTTACGCTATGTGTGTGTTGTAAGTATCATCTCATACTTCTACTTACAACACTACCATATCATAACACTAGCCCGACAACAATCTAAACTAGGCGCCTCTAATTTATCCATTGCAAGTTTCGTGGCTTAGGGCTTTCGAGATAGAACCGTTCTTACCTACGAACATGAACCTAGCGAGGATAATCAAATTGTTGACAACTCGCTTGCAAAATAGATATTGACTATAGTAGGAGAAGCGGACACCGCTAGCCACTTATGCAAACTAGTTGCATGTCAAGCGTGGAGCAGGTCTCATGTCGAGGACATGTAAAGTTTGTCGGGCTTCATCACTATGCCACCAATATCCAAAATTACAACAAAGGAGCAACAACATGATCATCGCCCCACATACTCATATGTGTACTACCGTGTAAAGTATCTACGCATAGATCGGCTCTCATACCCTTTGTAGGGTTCGCGACATAGAAAACAAAAATTTTCCTCGATGTGAACTATATGCAAGATCTATCTACTAGATACAAACAGCAGGCGGATGTATATCCGTAGAGAACATACCCTTGAAGACCGACAAAGCTTACTTGAGTTCAACTCGTGGTTGATGTAAACGATCTCTTGCCGATCTCAAGATCGAGAGGAAGTCCTAAGCCGCCAATCAGCGGCGCATCGTGCTGCTTACACGTTCGAGGCACCGAGCAACCTCGCCTCCTCGCTCCAGCGATGCAGGAAACACAACTCTTTCTTGCCAAATAGCCACGGGAACATGTATCTCGCTAGTCAGAGACCATGGGGATAAATTCTAGAGGAGAGAGATCCTTCACGAGGAGGTGTGAGAGACAAGTGAGGAGGGGGCTCCTTTTATAGGAGGAGGGACACCCAAGGGGGTGGCCGCGGCCATAGAGCTGCCCCTCCTTCATTCATGTGGGTGGACACTCCACTCACAAAATGCCCTTTAAATTCCCTCCACTCAAAGTCACTCAAATTCCCATTAAATTTCCACCAAATTTAATGCAAACTCTCATTAAATAAAACTCTTTTATTTTATTCAAATTTTGTCAATTACTTTAATGACAAACATTCACAAATAACCTTGCTAGAATTCTATTTCAAATGCATAACCACTTTATGCAATTTCACCCAAAACTTTGTTTGGTATCTAGTGAAATAAATTCCAGCTTGTTCATTCTTCGGCATGAAACATTTGCTCCAATTGGATGTCGGTGTCTCTTAAGTGTGTCACCCTACGGTTCGTGAATAATGCGGACATGATCGAGACCCCTCTCGGATCAATAATCGAAGCGGGATCGGAGACCCATCACTCCCACACATTCAACGATGACTTTCTTGTGATCGTCCGGAACCTTTTACGCTAGTATATTAATCCCTTTGTTTCACGATATATTACATGTCGAGATTCGATCATCGGTATATCCATACCTAGTTTGATCTTGTTCTGAGCATGCATTCTTTTCTCGTTCTGTGATATAACATTCTAGTGATCAAATCACTTGCTTGCAAGCTAATCAATGTGATATCACCGAGGGCCCAGTATATCTATCGAGTCATCGGGATGAACAAATTCCACTCTCGATCCATGAGCCTCAACATAACACTTTATTAGTTACGAATCCATCTTTATAATCACCACTATTACGATTGTGGCGTTTGATGTTATCAAGAAACTCTTAGGTGTTAGTGATTGACATGATCTCATGGTCTAAGTTAGGATCACTTAAGTAAGTTGTTATATCAATATAAACTCAATGACTTTGATCGTAATGCTATACTTCGGATGAATGTTCATCACACCATTACACTAATGTTGTGATCCCGTTATTAACAACATCCAATGTCCATGATCAGGAAACCTTGATCATCTTGTTAATCAACGAGCTAGTTTATGAGAGAGGCATAACTAGGAACTTTCTGTTTGTTTATTAAACACACATGTATTAACGTTTCCGTATTAATACAATTATAGCATGCAAAATAAACATCTATCATATACTTGGCATGTTTATTATGTGTATTCCAAGTATATGATAGATGTTTATTTTGCATGCTATAATGGTATTAATACGGAAACGTTAATACATGTGTGTTTAATAAACAAACAGAAAGTTCCTAGTTATGCCTCTCTCATAAACTAGCTCGTTGATTAACAAGATGATCAAGGTTTCCTGATCATGGACATTGGATGTTGTTAATAACGGGATCACAACATTAGTGTAATGGTGTGATGAACATTCATCCGAAGTATAGCATTACGATCAAAGTCATTGAGTTTATATTGCTATAACAACTTACGAAGTGATCCTAATCCTTAGACCATGAGATCATGTCAATCACTAACACCTAAGAGTTTCTTGATAACATCAAACGTCACACCGTAACGGTGATTATAAAGATGGATTCGTAACTAATAAAGTGTTATGTTGAGGCTCATGGATCGAGTGGAATTTGTTCATCCGATGACGGATAGATATACTCTGGGCCCTCTCGGTGATATCACATTGATTAGCTTGCAAGCAAGTGATTTGATCACTAGAATGTTATATCACAGAACGAGAAAAGAGTGCATGAGATCAAACTAGGTATGGAGATACGATGATCGAATCTCGGACATGTAATATATCGTGAAACAAAGGATTAAGATACTAGCGTAAAAGGTTAAACGATCACAAGAAAGTCATCGTTGAATGTGTGGGAGTCAAGATGGGTCTCGATCCGCTTCGATTATTGATCGAGAGGGTCTCGATCATGTCCGCATTATTCACGAACCGTAGGGTGACACACTTAAGAGACACCGACATCCAATTGGAGCAAATGTTTCATGCCGAAGAATGAACAAAGCGCAGAATTTATTTCACTAGATACAAAGCGTTTTGGTGAAATTGCATAAAGTGGTTATGCATGTGAAATAGAATTCTAGCAAGGGTTATTTGTGAATGTTTGTCATTAAAGTAATTGACAAAATTCTGAATAAAATAAAAGTTTTATTTAATGAGAGTTTGCATTAAATTTGGTGGAAATTTAATGGGAATTTGAGTGGACTTTTGAGTGGAGGGAATTTAAAGGGCATTTTGTGAGTGGAGTGTCCACCCACATGAATGAAGGAGGGGAGGGGCAGCCCCCATGGCGGCCACCCCTTGGTGCCCCCTCCTCCTATAAAGGAGCCCTCTCACTTGTCTCTCACACCTCCTCGTGAAGGATCTCTCCCCTCTAGAATTTATCCCCATGGTCTCGGACTAGCGAGATACATGTTCGGTGGCTATTTGGCAAGAAAGAGTTGTGTTTCCTGCATCGCTGGAGCGAGGCGGAGGTTGCTCGGTGCCTCGAACATGTGTGCGAGCACGGATGCGCTGCTGATTTGCGGCGCTAGGATTTCCTCTCGATCTTGAGATCGGCAAGAGATCGTCTACATCAACCACGAGTTGAACTCGTTAAGCTTTGTCGGTCTTCAAGGGTATGTTCTCTACGGATATACATCCGCCCGCTGTTTGTATCTAGTAGATAGATCTTGGTATATAGTTCACATCGTAGGAAAATTTTTGTTTTCTATGCTGCGAAACCTACAGTGGTATCAGAGCCGGATCTATGTAGATACTTTACAGTAGTACACATATGAGTATGTGGGCGATGATGATCATGTTGTTGCTCCTTTGTTGTAATTTTGGATATTGGTGGCATAGTGGGATGAAGCGGCGGACAAACTTTACATGTCCTCGCACATGAGACTGCTCCACGCTGACATGCAACTAGTTTGCATAAGTGGCTAGCGGTGTCATCTCTCCTACTATAGTCAATATCTATTTTGCAAGCGAGTTGTCAACAATTTGATTATCCTCGTTGTGGTTCATGTTCGTAGGTAAGAACGGTTCTATCTCGAAGCCCTAAGCCACGTAAAACTTGCAATGGATAAATTAGAGGCGTCTAGTTTAGATTGTTGGCTAGTGTTATGATATGGTAGTGTTGTAAGTAGAAGTATGATATGATACTCTTACACACACATAGCGTAAATCCATAGACCTTGGATTTACACATATAGGTATGATAGTGATCATACCACGATGCACATGATAGAGATCATTTGGAACCATATAATTTCACTAATAAACATATGATGTTTGATAGCATCTTATATTGCTTGTTTAGCGCTTTGTTAGCATAATAAGATGATCCTCATTTAAATATCAAGATAAGAATGTGTTTTTCCTTTAGTATGCACCGATTATGTTTTCGTCCTAAGACATCACGTGATGATCGGGTGTTCTTGGATCCGACCATATTTCGGTGTAAAAGCTTACACACGAATACTAAGGTTCTAACTTGGCAGCCTAGCATGTACAGACATGGCCTCTAACACGGACCGAAAGGTTAAGCATGAGTCATATAGTTGATATGATGCCCATTTGATGCTCGCCTTTGAAGCTATACCGACTCACGTGATGATCGGACTTGGTGTAGTGGATTTGGTTCATGTAATCACCAAAAAGGCACGAGGATGTCGTTTTGAGTGGGAGTTCATTCGTAATATAGATTAGTTGAACTCAATCTATCATACACTTAGTCTAAACTTTACAAATTCTTGTAGATGGCACCACACCTTTTAATTTCAATGTGTTCATGGAGAAAGAGAAACTAGCAACGAACAGTAGCAACTTTACCGAATGGGCCATGAATTTGAGGATTCTCCTCTCTTTGCACAAAAGCAATATGTGCTAGAAGCGCGTTAGGCCCCCACCTTAGATGATGCCCTCGACGAGGAGAAGAATGTCTATCGACTCGTCAGAGGACCACAACTTAGTTCATTGCGGCATATTGTATGGGCTAGAGCGTAACTTCGGCGTTTGAAAGCGGCAATGCATTTGATACAATGGGTGAGTTGAAAATGATTTTCGACACACATGCTGTCAGAGAGCTACAACGCTTGTAAAAGTTCTTTAGTCATGATGGAAGAGCACGCTCCGTTAGTGAGCATGTACTCAAGATGTCGGTTACGCCAATAAGCTTGTGTCCTTGGGAATATCGATTCCCATTGACTTAGGCATCCATCGTTCTGCAGTCTCGCCACCTAGCTATAAGAGCTTCGTGATGAACTATAATATGCAAGGCATGAAGAAGTCTCTCCCGAGCTTACAATGCTTAAAAGCTGCAGTGGAGATCAAAAAGGAACATCAAGTGTTGATGATCAATAGGAACACTGGTTTCAAGAAAGACAAGAAGGGAAAACAGAAGGGAAGTAAGGGCGGCAAGCCTGTTGCCGCGCCTGAAAAGAAACCCGAGTTGGACCTAAGTCTGATTCCGAAAGTGCTACTATTGTAAGGGGATCGCCTTTGGAAGCATAATCGCCCCAAGTATCTGGAGACAAGAAGGCCAAGGCAAACAAAGGTATATATGATATACATGTTATTGATGTGTACTTGACTAGTGCTCGCAGAGCACCGGGTATTTGATACGGTTCGATTGCTAATATTTGTAACTCGAATCGGGCTGCGGAACAAGCGACCGCTAGCAAGGGTGAGGTCAAGATGCGTGTGCAATGGATCAAACGTTGATGTGATTGCCGTCGAACGCTACCTCTCCACTTACCGCGGGATTAGTTATAAACTTGAATAAATGTTATCCGGTGCATTGAGCATGAACATTGTATCGGATCGTGTTTGATGCGAAGTGGTTATTCATTAAATCAGAACAATGGTTGTTCCATTTATATGAATGAAATCTTTTATGGTCATGCACCGATGATGAATGGTTTATTTCTATTAGATCTCGATGATAATGTTACACATATTCATAATGTTTATGCTAAAAGGATTAAACTTAATGATGATATATCCGCATATATGTGACACTGCCGTCTAGGTCATATTGGCGTTAAACGCATGAAGAAGCTCCATTCGGATGGACTTTTGGAATCACTTGATTATGAATCATTTGATACATGTGAGCCATGCCTTATGGGCAAGATGACTAGAACGCCGTTTTCCGGTTCAATGGAGCAGGCGGCATTTATTGGAAATCATACATTACGATGTATGTGGTCCAATGAGTGTGTCGGCCGAGGTGGATATCGTTATTTTGTTACTTTCACGGATGATTTGAGTAGATACGGTTATATCTACTTGATGAAACACAAGTCTGAAACCTTTGAAAAGTTCAAGGAATTTCGAATGAAGTGGAAAATCATCGTAATAGAAAGATCAAATTTCTACGGTCCGTGGAGGTGAGTATCTAAGTTACAAGTTTAGCACTCACATGAAAGAGTGTGGAATTGTTTCACAACTCACACTAGGAACACCAATGAAATGGTGTGTCGAACGTCAGAATCGTACTTTATTAGATATGGTTCGATCTATGATGTCTCTGACGGACTTGCCGTTGTCATTTTGGGGTTATGCACTAGAAGCTGCATTCACTTTAAATCGGGCACCATCTAAATCCGCTGAAAAGACACCGTATGAATTGTGGTTTGGAAACAAACCTAAGTTGTCATTCTTAAAGTTTGGGGATGCGATGTGAAGAAACTTCAACCGGATAAACTCGAACCCAAAGCGGAAAATGCGTCTTCATAGGATACCCTAAAGAAACTATTGGGTATTCCTTCTATCACAGATCCGAGGGCAAGGTTTTTGTTGCCAAGAATGGATCCTTTCTAGAGAAAGAGTTTCTCATGAAAGGTGAGTAGTCGGAAGGTAGAACTCAAGAGGTTGTGGAACCTTCTCTTCAAAGTATGGCGAGTAGCGCCGAAGTTGTTCGGAGTTGGCTCCACCGCTGAAGAGGGAACTAATGATAATGATCATAAAACTCAGAAAGAGTACTACCAAACCTCGCAGTCAAACAAGACGCGTGCAGCTCCCAGAAAGACGGAAATCCTGTCATGAATTTCATGGTTGATGAAAATGATGACCTGCGTATGAAGAAGCGATGATGAGCCCGGATTCAACAAATGGTTAGAGGCCATGAAATCCGAGATGGAATCCATGTATGAAAATCAAGTTTGGAACTTGGTGGAATTACCTCACGACCGAAGGCCGTGGAGAACAAATGGATTTTCAAAAGGAAAACTGATGTCGATGGTAATGTGACCGTCTATAAAGCTCGACTTGTCGCAAAGGGGTTTCGACAAATTCAAGGAGTTGACTACGATGAGACTTTCTCTCCGTAGCGATGCTAAAGTCGCTTAGGATTATGTTAGCAATTGCTGCATATTTCGATTATGAGATATGGCGATGGATGTCAAAACCGCTTCTCAATGGTAATATTGAAGAAGAGTTGTATATGATACAACCAAAGGGTTTTGTCGATCCTAAGGATGCTAACAAGGTGTGCAAGCTTCAATGATCCATCTATGGATTGAAACAAGCAACACGGTTGGAATCTCCGCTTTGATGAGGTGATCAAAGAGTTTGGATTTGTCCAAACTTATGGAGAAGCTTGTATTTACAAGAAAGTGAGTGAGCAATGTGGCATTTCCGATATTATATGTGGATGACATATTATTGATCGGAATGATATAGATCTTTAAACAAGGTTAAAAGTTATCTAAACAAAGAAATTTTCAATGAAGGACCTAGGTGAAGGCCATACATATTTGGCATAAAGATCTATAGAGATAGATCTAGGCGCCTAATAGGGCTATCGCAAAGTACATACCTTGATAAGATTTTAAAGAAGTTTAAAATGGACTAAGTAAGAAGGGTTCTTACCTATGTTGCAAGGCAAGACATTGAGTAAGACTCAAAGTCCGCTTCGGAAGAAAGAGAGATAATGGACAAAGTCCCTATGCTTCACCATAGGCTCTATAATGTACGCCATGCTATGTACAAGACCGGATGTGGCACATGCTATTAGTTTGACTAGTAGGTACCAATCGGATCCGTGTTCGAACATCGATAGCGGTCAAGAATATCCTTAAGTACTTACGAAGAACTAAGGATATGTTTCTTGTATACGGAGGTGAAGAAGAGCTCGTCGCTAAGTGTTATGTCGACGCTTAGTTGACACCGATCCGATGACTCTAAGTCTCAATCCGGATACGTATTTCATGAATGAATGGCGGTTAGTTGGAGGAGCTCCAAACAACCTGTGGTAGCGGGATCAACAACGGAGGTCAATATGTTGTCGCCTGGCTCGAGAAGTAGTTTGGATGAAGGAGTTCATATCCGAACTAGGAGTGGTGGCAAACGTTGGACCCAATGGTGATCTATTGTGACAACAATGGTGCCATTGCCAATGCCAAAGAGCCAAGGTCTCACAAGCATTCCAAGCATATTAAGCCGGTTACCCATCCACGAGCATGTCAAGGATGGAGATATAAAGATTTAGAAGTACATACGGATCTCAATGTAGCATCCGTTGACTAAAACTCTCCCTAGAGCAAAACATGATCAACACCAAAACTCAATGGGTGTTAGATTTATCACTATATAACTAGATTATTGTCTCTAGTGCAAGTGGGAGATCAAGGGATATGCCCCGAGAGGCAATAATAAAGTGTTTATGTGTATTCCAAGTATATGATAGATGTTTATTTTGCATGCTATAATTGTATTATTACGGAAACGTTAATACATGTGTGTTTAATAAACAAATGTAAAGTTCCTAGTTATGCCTCTCTCATAAACTAGCTCGTTGATTAACAAGATGATCAAGGTTTCGATCATGGACATTGGATGTTGTTAATAACGGATCACAACATTAGTGTAATGGTGTGATGAACATTCATCCAAGTATAGCATTATGATCAAAGTCATTGAGTTTATATTGCTATAACAACTTAAGTGATCCTAATCCTTAGACCATGAGATCATGTCAATCACTAACACCGAAGAGTTTCTTGATAACATCAAACGTCACACCGTAATGTGGTGATTATAAAGATGGATTCGTAACTAATAAAGTGTTATGTTGAGGCTCATGGATCGAGAGTGGAATTTGTTCATCCCGATGGCGATAGATATACTGGCCCTCTCGGTGACATCACATTGATTAGCTTGCAAGCAAGTGATTTGATCACTAGAATGTTATATCACAGAACGAGAAAAGAGTGCATGTCGAACGAGATCAAACTAGGTATGGAGATACCGATGATCGAATCTCGGACATGTAATATATCGTGAAACAAAGGGATTAAGATACTAGCGTAAAAGGTTCCGACGATCACAAGAAAGTCATCGTTGAATGTGGGAGTCGAGATGGGTCTCCAGATCCCGCTTCGATTATTGATCCGAGAGGGTCTCGATCATGTCCGCATTATTCACGAACCGTAGGGTGACACACTTAAGAGACACCGACATCCAATTGGAGCAAATGTTTCATGCCGAAGAATGAATAAGCGCAGAATTTATTTCACTAGATACCCAAACAAAGTTTTGGGTGAAATTGCATAAAGTGGTTATGCATGTGAAATAGAATTCTAGCAAGGGGTTATTTGTGAATGTTTGTCATTAAAGTAATTGACAAAATTCTGAATAAAATAAAAGAGTTTTATTTAATGAGAGTTTGCATTAAATTTGGTGGAAATTTAATGGGAATTTGAGTGGACTTTTGAGTGAGGGAATTTAAAGGGCATTTTGTGAGTGGAGTGTCCACCACATGAATGAGGGAGGGGCAGCCCCATGGCCGTGGCCACCCCTTGGGTTCCCTCCTCCTATAAAAGGAGCCCCTCCTCACTTGTCTCTCACACCTCCTCGTGAAGGATCTCTCCCTCTAGAATTTATCCCCATGGTCTCGACTAGCGAGATACATGTTCCCCGTGGCTATTCGGCAAGAAAGAGTTGTGCTTCCGCGCATCATTGGGAGCGAGGAGGCGGAGGTTGCTCGGTGCCTCGAACGTGTGTGCGAGCACGGATGCGCTGTTGATTTGCGGCGCTAGGACTTACTCTCGATCTTGAGATCGGCAAGAGATCGTCTACATCAACCACGAGTTGAACTCGTTAAGCTTTGTCGGTCTTCAAGGGTATGTTCTCTACGGATATACATCCGCCCGTTGTTTCTATCTAGTAGATAGATCTTGGTATATAGTTCACATCGTAGGAAATTTTTTGTTTTCTATGCTGCGAACCCTACAGGTACATGAATGTGTCATAACAAGTTGGAATGGTTGCATCATGTACTAGGTGTCATCGCTGAGCAAAATAAAGGGATAAATCAAATCCTAGTTTGAAAAGTCAAACGCCAATTTGAAAAGTCAAACGACAAGTTTTGCTTGGTGGAGGGAGAGTAGGAAACCTACTTGGGGAGGAGTTCCTCCTCCACCACGGCCTTGAAGCCGAGTTTGAGGGACTCCCTGGCCATGGCCTCACTCCATATATAAGGCGGTGGCCTCCAAGACTACACCTTGCCTCACAAAACCCTAGCCCTAAGCCGCGCCACCACCTCCCGCCACGCCTAGGGCAAACCCTAGCCGACTTGGGCTTCCCAAACCCTAGCCACGGCCTAGCCCTCTCCTTGGTGTGTCTAAACCCTAGATCACCGAGGCCTCTCATAGTCCACCATACTCGCCCGGCTTAAGCCTGCGAGATCTCCTCTACTTTGGTGGTACTGCCGTCTTTGGAATCACGAGGAGAGTGCTACAACCTCCATTTTCTTGGAACAAGGAGAGGAGGTCTTCATCGAGTACCGAACGCGTGTGACCGATTGCGAAAGCGCCGCCGAACGCAGCCGGAAGGATCGTCTCACGATCTTGAGATCGGAATTTACTACATCACCCACGAGAATCTGCTCTCGTTAACCGCTTTGGATCTTCGAGGGTTAGTATTCTATCGACTCGTTGCTACAATCTAGTAGATAGATCTTGGCTTGATCATAGATTAGATCTTGATTGTGTGTTCATGCGGTAGAAAATTTTGTTTTCCATGCTACGAACCCCTACAGCAGCCGCATAAAGATCCCGACATACCAAAACGATGAACATGGTGCTACGGTTCAGACCAGGCCCTAGCAAGCCTCACCACCACGCAGACCATGGTCGCCGCGAGGCAGCCTCAAAGCCCGCCCCGCCCACCGCCCTTGCCATTCGGAGACTAGAGCATCGATCCTCCAAGTTGCACACCACCAGAGCATGGCCCGAGGAGACGGTCATCGCGCTGAGTGGACAAGGAAGTCCCTCCGTTGGGCAGGCTTCGCCAAGGTTGTACTCCCTCCGTTTCATGAAATAAGATGACCTAAAACATCTTATATTTTAAAAGAGAGAAAGTATTCTATAGGATTTGTTCTTTCTTAGTAACTTGATCCATACAAGGGGACTTTGACATCTTGATCGATGATTTTTCGCGAAGACGTGACCGTTGGATATCTCATCCCGTCTCAAAAAGCTGGTGATCCAACCGTACATCGGACGCAAAGATCGTCCGCCTCGCCGGTGGCACCTCCCGCACTCCGACGCCGGATCGCGCACAGATCCCACCGGACCGGATCCAGATGCGGGGAAGTCTCCACAGGTCAGAAGTCGTACTCCTGCCACGACTGCTGCCAACCCCGTAGAACCAGAAGCTCATCGCCAGCGCCAACACACGCTGCTCCCGCCTCGCCTCGCTGCCGTCCTCGTCAAACCCCCACGGTCCAAGCCGCGCTCCCATCCGAGTCCCATCTCGCCTCAAATCTCACCACGCCCGCGCAGCACACACCACTCGGACTCAGCTACGCCCGCCCGCCCGTCGCCGAACCGCCGCGCCCGGGCCGGGAAGCAGCCAGCCATGGCCGGCTCCGAGCAGCGCGTCGTCGCCGTCATCATGGTCGGCGGCCCCACCAAAGGTACGCAGATCTGCGGCCCGCTCTTCTCCGCCCCATCTTCGGCGCCGCGTATTCTGATCGACGCGATGGCTTCTCCTCTGCAGGGACGAGGTTCCGGCCGCTGTCGCTCAACGTGCCCAAGCCGCTCTTCCCGCTCGCCGGCCAGCCCATGGTGCACCACCCCATCTCCGCCTGCCGCCGAGTACGCTCCCTCCCTTCTCCTCTGCTTTGCCTCTGCCTTGCGTATGATATACTGTGAGAATTATTAAGCCATTCTGGGTCCCAACTGCTGCAGATCCCCAACCTGGCGCAGATATACCTCATCGGCTTCTACGAGGAGCGGGAGTTCGCGCTCTACGTCTCCTCCATCTCCAACGAGCTCAGGATCCCAGTCAGGTGAGCCTCCTGCATCCCTCCCCCTTCACTTCACTTTGCCAAGTCCTGTCAGTTCAGGTGCATCGAACTGCCTGCCATTGACGGTCTGCTGTTCAATTCTAGGTACCTGAGAGAGGACAAGCCGCACGGCTCAGCGGGAGGCCTCTACAGCTTCAGGGATTACATCATGGAGGACAGTCCGGTCTGCTCTCACACTGTTTATTATCAGCTTCAGTTGTTTGAAACTGAAGTAGACTTTTGGCACTTGCATTTAACTTGTTAGGATCAAACTGTAGTGGATTGCATCGATCCGGGCTGTTCGATTGGCATTGTTTGCAATGCAATGGCTTGGGTTTTGTTTGCTGTGCTCGGTTGGATTAAGGGAACTTTCGCCCTCTAAATACTCTTCTGTTTTTGCAGTCACACATTGTTTTGCTCAACTGCGACGTCTGTTCAAGCTTCCCCCTGCCAGAAATGCTCGGTAGGTTGCAAAGTACTAGCTGAAGTTAGGACCGCTCATTGTAAATTAACAGTGTTTGCTTCCGTGGTTTCTGTTGGATACTGATCACTGAATGTATCACCATCTCATCATTGTAGAGGCCCATAAAAGGTATGGTGGAATGGGCACTTTGCTAGTCAATAAGGTGTGAGAACAATATAGTACAAACTTCCATTATAGTCTTTCATATCAGCGACAACCAGAGTTCTAGCAGTATTCTTGTGCATAACATTATCCCCAAAATCTTTCTCAGGTATCTGCAGAGTCAGCTAACCAATTTGGTGAGTTAGTCGCTGATCCTGAAACAAATGAACTATTGCACTATACGGAGAAGCCAGAAACTTTTGTGAGTATACAGTGCTGATTATTTTTTGTTTGGTTTGCTCTTGTATTTTCTATTTGGAGACTTATCCGTCTTATTTAGCCTTTAGATTTTTTGGCACAACCAATTGTTCTTGATGACTAAATATCCTTAGCTTAGCTCTAATGCATTTTATCTACTTGTAGGTGAGTGATCTAATAAATTGTGGTGTCTATATATTTACACCCAATATCTTTAATGCAATCGAGGATGTCCTAAAACAGAAGAAAGACAGAGGTATTATGTCCAGTAATATTACAGCCTTTTTTTCCTCTTTTAAATTGCCTGTTTGTTCAAGCATATTATCCATGGTCATTCCTCACTCTACATATCTAACTCTCTCTTTTGCTTTTGGGGTAATATTTTTGTTTTCACGACTAGGCATGCTTATTTCTTCATCTCTAATTTTTGCGAAAAAATAGTTTTCCTACGAATCCATGAGACATGTTTTCTTTTTGCCGTTGCCATCAGTTAAACCATTTGTCAAAGAGGTTTGGTTGATCTGATTGACCTAAAATTCCAGAAGCTTGGTGAGGTCTAAATTTGGAAAAGTACTCCCTCCATCCCAAAATAAGTGACTTGGATTTGTCTAGATTCATATGTATCTATACACTAAAACATGTCTAGGTGCATACAAATCTAGACAAATCCAAGTCACTTATTTTGGGACGGAGGGAGTATATTGCTTCTATTTGGTTAATGTTTTCTTCTTTTTTCTTGTTTTGTTTATTTCAATGGTACTCCCCATTTACAGCACAAAATATAATTGTTTTTAATGCTAAATTTCAGCTAATATTCGCCGTGTATCTAGCTTCGAAGCTCTTCAATCAGCAATGAAGTATGTCTCCATGATATATTCTTCTATTCCTTTTCCTCCAATTCTTCTTGGTTCTGTTTCAAGGAATATGCAGTAGCACTACCATAGTAATGCATCACCAGCAAATTGAGTGTGAACTGTGACAAATCTATTGAATATTTAAGCTTTAAATTGTAATACAATTGTACAAAATGTCTTGGAACATATCTTTTCAAACAGAACTTCATATAATACTTTGATCTTTCTAGCAAATCAATTTCTCATTTGATGGATGAATTTACCAGAAACAGGAATTTACTACTAATGAATTCCTTATATTGATAAGTTTGATGCCTGCTACTGTTTTCCTTGCATTTTGTTGGCAGTGATACTTTAATGATGAAGTGCTTAGCATCTTGTTCCAATTTATGTGTGCCACCTCCAAAGATTCCCCCTTACTATGTTTGAAAGAAATCTAAGTTCAGAGAACACCATGATCCTAGCATAATAAAGATGCTGTTTGTTATTTTTCCTGGAGTTGTCTTCAGGCACGATCCCATGTTTTTGTAAGCCATCACGAAACTCTGTTAAGGTCCCAGTGGGGATAGTGCATACAAGTATAAATCATAGAATATGCCTTACGCGGCCATCATATCCATGCAACAAACGAAAAGACATGTAGGAGGACCAATTTTCCATCATACCTTGTTGTATTTGTAAAAGAAAGAATATATTCTACTAGCATTGGCCTGATTAAGGGCCTGTCTCTAGTTTATCTATGTGGAAATCAGAAGCATGCCGTTTGTATTACTTGCAACATAGCTATTTTCTCTCTCTCTTGCTAGTTCCATGTGTATAAAAATGGTAGAGCTTCCGTTAAGATGATTCCAATATATTTACTGAATATGTAGTATCTTATGTTAATTGTCAACAGGGCGCTTCCGGCAGATTATGTTAGGTTAGATCAAGATATCTTATCCCCTCTAGCAGGAAAGAAGGAACTTTACACATACCAGACACTTGACTTTTGGGAACAAATAAAGACCCCAGGGTAAATGTTGTTCTTAAAGGTTCTCTTTCTAATCTTGGAATTCTCGAGTAACCTGTGTTGCATCTGTGCATAGGATGTCTTTGCGATGCTCTGGTCTATATCTTTCCCAGTTCCGCCATACATCTCCTCATCTTTTAGCTTCTGGAGACGGCAAAAAAAATGCCACTATTATAGGTGATGTGTATATCCATCCATCTGCAAAGGTGCATCCAACTGCAAAGGTGACATCTAATCCTTCAACATATCTTGAGTAGATTGTGATATATTGTGATGTCTAATATCCTTCACATAGTTACTAATGGTTTTGTGGTT
Source organism: Avena longiglumis (assembly GCA_030063025.1). Classification (NCBI taxonomy): domain Eukaryota; kingdom Viridiplantae; phylum Streptophyta; class Magnoliopsida; order Poales; family Poaceae; genus Avena; species Avena longiglumis. The sequence continues at coordinate 518,924,005 of CP125975.1, forward strand.
TTATTCTCCATCTGTATACAGATCGGCCCCAACGTCTCGTTATCAGCAAATGCACGCATTGGAGCAGGTGCCAGGCTTATCAATTGTATCATTCTAGATGATGTTGAAATTATGGTTAGTTTTTCTCTGTTTACCAAGTGACAACCACATTTAGGCACCTGTATCTCAGATAATTCCTTTGCTTGCAGGATAATGCAGTTGTTATACATTCAATAGTGGGTTGGAAGTCAACAATAGGAAAATGGTCACGTGTACAGGCAAGATTTCAAAAACTTATGACAACCCTTATTTTCATTTCTTTCATCCTCAAGCATCTATACAAAGCTTACAACCTTTGATATTCCGGAGGTCACATCTGTTCGGGTCTAATTTGAGAAGCAAGATATATATCTTTGATCTTAGGTTTCAGAAGCAAGATGAATATACATGTGATCTTATGTAAATTTCATCACTGTTAATGCTTCTCTGCATTTAGCACATTTACTGTTTTTAACATGGTATTTTATGGTTCCATATGCAAAAATTATATGCTGAGAATTTACTTTTTCATGTAACAAATTGGCTGTGAGACAAAGATGCTATTATGTATTATTACTGCCAGTCAAGTCTTTCTGGGTGCATCACGTAACAAAAATACTCTTTTGAATCCAGGGTGAAGGTGACCACAATGCCAAACTTGGTATCACCATTCTTGGTAAGACCCCACCTAGATGATATCTTCCCATAAAATTCTTCTAATAATATGCTTAGATAGTTCCTATGCTCGTTTTGACCTGCTATCTAAATGCAGGTGAAGCCGTTGATGTTGAAGATGAAGTAGTAGTAACTAATAGTATTGTGCTCCCAAACAAAACTCTCAATGTCAGTGTGCAAGAAGAGATCATCCTATAATATTGCTTCCATTATTCATATATTTATTCAATCCCGAATAAGGTTTTCATACCAAATATGTAATTTCCTTTTTTCTTCTCTGGTTCCCCTATGTAAGCTGTCATTAGATTGAGATCATTAGTCTATACTTACCCTAAGTTTAGATTTCTGGATACGATATTGGTGTAATTTTGTTTAGCATTCTGGCATCAAGTTTACAGATGTAGAAACTGTGCAAACATATCACAGCATTTTTGTTGAGAGTTGGATATTTTTTAATCTGGATAAAATGCGAGTCCGTGCTGTATTTTGGAGACCTGAATTGTCATTGAGATTTATTCGCCTTTTGTATGTGGCTACGTATAGTGGCAAGCTAATGCATACTTTTTTTAGGGCAAGCAAAAGCTTTATTACGATTCAATCTGGGCAGAATTGACTATTACAGCATCACTAGCGCACTGTGGCACCTCATTCCCATGACATAGTGGAGTTTACACGACATTTAGCGCCAAATTGTGCAAGTGGATAAGCTACTTTATTTGTATGGGGTTTACTGAACCTGATAGGGCAAGAAGAAAACCAGGTATGACTCTGAACCTTAAGGTCCTCGATGATTGGAGCTTCACTCGAAAAGTCTGGTTCCCTGGTAGACTGTCTCAAATTCCACTCTGATTATCCCCAATTCAGCCGTGAGACTTTTGATAAGCACATAGTTGCATTTTTCCAGTTAACCTCTACATAAACTATCTTATTTGTGTCTATTGCCTTCTGGGAATAAGTTCATCAACAATTAGTGCTCTCATTGGGCAGGGCAGAGTAAACAATAACTTGGAAATGCCAAAACACATAATGATTTGCACTGAAATTTCATACTGAATATAGTTGACCATATATGACACCATCTTCTATCTCCTGTACAAACACGTTACAGTCACACATCATATCAAAGTGTGAAATGTAGCTGGAACAATGTCACGGACTATTCGCAAACTGGTTCTGCAATGGCCAGGCGTGGACAGGAAGACGCTTGGTAATGCGCTAATGTCTGCATGAACACGTATTCTACTAACACTATAAAATCTGCATCGGCCTGCAAAAACTGTTGCGGGAGCACTTCCGCCTTTCACTGTTTTATGTCTTTGAGGAAGTACTCAGGGATTTCGTTTAGTGGAAGCATTGCTGACACACGCTCAAGCTGTACAATGATCAAACAAACAAATTCAGACAATTTTTTTTTTTGCATGTGAAAGCCAAAACAGCAGGGAGTGCCGATCTTACCTTGCAGTGACGATACTTGTCTTTTATGGCCTTTTCTTCTAGGGCAGGCCACCTTCCAAACCTTCCATTCAACTGCAAATCTTGTATACTGAAGATGCAACACTCGAGATCAGAGACATTGTAGCCCGTGTTTCGGTGCAGCGTCAGGTTCTGGAAAATAAACACAAAGCTAATGTCAGAAAATTATAAAGCATAATGTAGATTCAGCAAATGTTGATGTCTTCTTACCCAGGGACGGGTATTTGGGCTGATTGTGAACCTGGCCACAAAAAGGCAGGCAGCAGCAACAACAGATGGCTTGAACATTGTGCAGTCATAGTCCAGCAAGCTTAATTCCGCAAGGTAGCTACACAGAAACTCCAGCTTTTTTGCTTTTGCAGGCTAAGGTTTGAAGAGGGGGGTTCATGTGTTATCATAAAGAACACTAAGTGAATAAATAGCAGGTGCTACAAAAGATGCTTACATCGCGTGGACGGCAAGCAGTTATGTATCTCCTACAACAGACATGCATTAAACATTAGGCTTATATGATCTTTTGATCCCAGTGTGGCAATAATCATAAGACAGCATATGTGCTATGTATGTGAATTAAACATGGTAACTATTGTACATAATGAACACACGGTGGTCGATGGCCTGGCCACTGAAACTGTGTTCGTCCCACCATAAGAAAATTAGTCACAAACTGCCTACGTGCTACGCTAGCAAGACAACATGGGTTTAATACCAGATCTAGGATTTTACTAAGGTCTCAATTGAGGGAAAAAAAATCAGCACAACAGACATGTACCGAACGTTAGGATTAAGAATATTTCAAACACAATATGGTAGTAATCATAATACTACTTGTGTATGTGGCTGAGGCACTGCAACTATTTTGCATATATAAGAGTTTCAGACAGAGCACATACCGCAGAAAAGTTCTTGCAGTGGGACTCCCCATCTCAAAATTAAGCAACTTCAGCATGTTAGCCTCCATGTCCACCACCTGCAGTGCATAAAAACCACAAATGTTTCTCCACCACTTGGTCAACCTGCTGGCCAACAAATAGTATGAAGGTGAAGACAGGCCAACCTGCTGGCTGGTGTACGTGTTGTCAGTAATGTCACTGTAATTTTCCGCCTTATGTACATTTACATCATCTTCATACTTCCTGCAACATTCCATTATTCATGCTAATCAGACGGTCGCACAAACAGATAACACAAAAAGAGGATAAACAAGATTTTAGTCCCCTACGCAGCAACAAACAATGCGGTCACGCCGAGTAACTGCAGCTCTCTCACGATAATCTGACCCACCGAGAGGAAGCGATCGACATATGAAACCGCAAGGTGAAGCGTGTCAGCCGGAAGATTGAACTCATCAGCCACTTCCACGAGCCAGTCCACTAGCTTCCGCCTGTTAGCGGGGGTGACAGCTCCCTGTGTCAACCGCATATAGTCCCTCGGCCTCCTCAGATCCTAAAGAGTCTCAGGAAAATTAGATAACAGTCACACCAAGCGCCTTCATTTGCACGAGAACACCAGAACGCTGACAGTGAACTTCAGAGAATCAATATGGCATACATCCTGAAGAATCCACAGCTTGAGATTTGAAATGAGGCAAGTGAGGTTAAGATACTTTTGAGTAGCAGAATCTCGTCATTTGCCAGAGATGGAAAACTCACCTAATTTCACCACCATTAGCATAGGTAGCAGTAGCTAGTAGTAGTAGATCATATTCCACATCCATAAACAAATTTGTTTGAATAACCACATCGAGATTTATTCACAACACAACCAGTCCCCTGAATTCCTGAAAATCCATGAGTAAAACGTGATCACGCCCCAGAACCCACCAATTCTATCCAGTGCGACATGACCCTGCCAAACCCAACAGACTAATCACACCACAACAGCACCAAATTCGGGTCCTAGCAAGCCGACGTCGAGAGCGAACCCGGATTTTCCCGCACGCACGGTCGGACGAGAAGGGGAATCGAGAAACCCTCGCTCACCTCCAGGGACCGCATGTAGCGGTCGATGTCCTCGAGGTACGGCGCGATACCCGTCCGGGCCGCGACGGTCTCCGGCTGCTCCAGCTCCGAGTCAGAGTCTAGCAGGCGGGCGCGGCCGGCCACGCTCTCCTCCTCGTCGTCGCTGTCGTCCATCCTCTCCCGCGGCGTGCGCTGCTTCGAAGCCCTCAGGCGACGGCGAGGGTTGCGGCGAGCGACGGGCGCCGAGGCGTTGCTTGCGATTGGGACGATCGGGGGCTTGGCGGTTCGTGGCCGCACGGTCGGCGTTTTAAGTGGCGGGAGGACCCGGCCGGTGCTCCCCCATCGCCCCGCCTCCGCCCTCTCTTGCCGCTGCTAGCGCTGATTCCATTCCGTGTTTTTTTTTTTACGCCGTTTGGCTTTTGAAACGGGTTCGTGGGTGTAGGCGGGAGTTAAAAGTTCCGCTGCAGCTTTGGGATGGCGGATGCCGTTATTATTAGAGCCCGCTTGGCCTTGTTGAAAGTTGAACCTTTTTTTTAGATGCTCCCATTTCAATAGAATTTCAACATAATTTGCAGAAGATATGGTAACACCGTACACTATACATTGTTATTACAACTGTAATCCTTTCTGACTCCCTCGGGGGCTAGAGAGTAGAGGAAGTAAAGGAAAGAGGATAGATAGGTGGACAAAAGTCGTGATGGAGATTGAATGAAAGATGACAGTAATTCAGCTTTAGTTCATGTCCAGGTTTTGGGTACAAATTAGTGTTCCATTTCTTATACCTGAATAGACCATACATTCTAAAATATACTACTCCCTCCGTTTCAAAAAAAAAAAAGATATTTTAAATTTATGAAGAAAATGTATCTAGACGTATTTTAGTGTGTAGATTTACATCAAACTTGAGTGAACCTCTTATATTTTGCTTCACAAAACTAAAACATCTTATATTTTGAAACAGAGAGAGAGTACCCAGAGCTCGCATGCCGGTCCCGCGCCGTTGCCCCAACCCGCCTCCCCTCTAGCTCTGTTGCTGCTGCCAAAAGTCTGCCCGTCACACCTCCTGGAAAGTCCCCCCGTCACTTCCTCCTTCATTGATTTCAGCTGTCGCCCTTAATTTTGGAGTCCCCCTTACTCCTTCACCTTTGGTGAGAGGCACAGGCACTTTGAGACGCACTATCGCAGAAAACTTGGTCATACTCATTTTTTCTTTAACTTCGTCCACTGCAGGAACTCAAGCGGAGGCTCCCCTGAATGCACCACCGCCTAGCTTGACCAGGTCGTTGGGAGGAAGAAGCTGAACACTGCAGAGAGGGGAACACAACGAAGAAGGGGTACAGATAAATTGGGACTATTTTTTAATATTAATTTGAGGGAACTTTTGCAAAAGAAAATTTTATTACAAAATCCATGTGGCCTGATACGTAGGTCCACACTCTTGCCAAATTATCAAATATGTTTCTCTGCCATGAGAAGTGAGCGTTAATGGCCCCCTAAACTATGTTTGAGTACCGTAGATCACTTATTCCTGAAGTACAATGACCAAGACACGATTACACAACAAGTTCAATGACCATGGATGTATTTTAATCTGAACAAAAAAACAAAAAAGAAGAGTCATAAATGGATTTTAACTTGTTTCGAGTAGCCCTTGGAAATGATGATCAATTATTAAAAAAGCGAATTGATACATGGAAGAGGCGGAGGTGTGACCTTTTATTGAAATCTTTCAATGCATGGCTCGGAGTTTCCCGCTAGAATATTTAGGCATTCCTTTTAATTTTGGCTAGTTACCGTGAGAGGATTAACATGATCTAATAGAGAGCATCCCAAGTACATTAGTGCCTTCTGTCTGCATGGAGAAGTATGAGGGTTTCGACATTCTAAATTTCCAAGATTTAAACCTTTGCCTAATTGGATCCTGGATCAAAAGATACTCCAGAGTGAAGGGACATTGTGGAAAAGAGTATTAGATGCTAAATACAACTTTAGGGACCCACCTATTCTTTATGGTCATGATATACAGCCTTCCACCTTTTGGATTGCTATGCAAGCAACTAGAGCGGTCAAAGTAGGATATAAATGGCATGTGGGGAATGGAAAATTGATCATTTTTTTGAGGATATTTGGTTTGGAAACACTCCACTAACCACACTATTGTGGGATATCTATTTTGTCTCAAATCAACAAGACGACAGAGGAACTATGAGATGGAACACAACTTATATGTGACTTTAGGAGAACTTTCATTGAGCTCATGATGATACAATGGCATGGAATTAAGATATATCTAGGAGCATTTACAATATTGATAGGGAAGATCAGCTTATCTGGCAATACTGATCAGAAGGGATTTACTCCTCTAGCTCTATATATTATTTAATCAATTTTAGAGGCATCACAAGATATATTTGACTGTTGTGTGGAGCCTAAAAACTCCCCCTAGGATTCAGGTTTTCTTGTGGCTCTTCTCTCAAAACAAAATTATGACTAAAGACAATTTGAAGAGGAGGGGCATGCCTAAACCTTTTAGAACGTGAACTCTATAAGTAAATTGAGTATGTTCAATATCTTTTCTTTGATTGCGCTGTAACTAGGCACTTGTGGACGATGTGTTTGAGGTTTTTGGTGTTCCTGTCACTAACTTTGAATTCATTGCATACAAATGGCGTGCTAACAAAAAGTTCTTGCATCTCAGCGTAGTAACCTCTACCTAGAATTCCAATTCTTCTCCAAACCATGACGCCGATCAACTCTAGAGTACATGAAGGGGCACATATGCACGTGGTGATATAGCTGCTCCTTATTCCTATTCCTCGGAAACTTTGTCCAGATGTGCAGTTTGGTGTCGATAGTTTTTAGTTTGAGTAGTGTGCTTAGGCTGTGTTTGGTTGAGCTGTAGATTCCTGAAAATCAGCTGCGAGGAATCTGCTGTGGGAAAGCTGCTGTGAGCTGACAACTGTGGAAAAGCTGAAAGCTGTTTGGTTGTAACAACTGTCAATTGTGTAGATTCGATTGGAATTATCCGCAATGCCCCTAAGATTATTTTATATGCTAATTGATCGCAGAACAATGACTTGTACACTCACGGACACGCAAATGACATTTGGGAACAGATTTTTTCGGTGATTACCCTTATATATACTTATTAGAAAGTGATACCATGAGATTACTACAAAAGGCATACAGATTAAACAAAAGACATATAGTTGACGACATGGTTCTCCATCCACAAACTAGACACGGTTCTCCATGGACTTGCCTATTCTAGGTCGTCGGCAAAGAAACAAAGCATTCGCTATCCTATCGCGAATGGTATTCATGGTAACCTCGTTCTCCTCCTTTAGAACATCGCCCCTTGTGGTCAGATGTCGTTGCTTGTCCCGCTTCAGGCATATAATCTTCATCTTCGTCACACTTATCAAACTCTTCATCTCTCAATTTGCTATCACGAATGAAATTGTGGAGTGCCATGCAAGCAATAATGATATGCTTCTGTGTTCGAATCGGGAAACTAGGCATAGCCTTCAATATGCGCCACTTTTGCTTTAAGACCCCAAATGCACGCTCAATGACATTGCGAAGGGAGGAATGTAGAAAGTTGAATATCTCAAACTTCCCTTGAGGTGCACGTTGCCGACGAAGACTGAATTCCAGAAGATGGTATGTACTCCCCTTGAAAGGAGCAAGGTATCCGGTTCGGTTTGGATAACCGGAATCCACGAGGTAGTATTTGTCTGAAATAAATAAAACAAGTTAGCAACAGCAAAAATAATAGATAGGCCATATGGTATATTTTAACAACCATCAAACAAAAGTTTGTACCTTTAGGAGGTACTGGAAAATGATTTGCAAATTCTGTTAATGCATGGTTGAGGACTCGAGTGTCATGTGCGGAGCCCGGCCAACCAGCAACCACAAAGGTAAACCTCATGTCAAAGTCACATACATCAAGCACATTTTGAGATGTATACCCGTGACGACATGTGTGGTTAACCACCTCATCTGCGGGCACCGAAACTGGGACATGTGACCCATCTATAGCACCAATAGCACCTTTGAAATGAGGCCAGAACCGCTTATCTTTAACCTTTCCATGGTCAAGATTAAAAGTGGGATCTCTCGGTTTGATGTTATCTTTTGCTAATTTCCAAAACACAATAACACTTCCTTAAACTTCATATGAATTTTCCATAATGACCTAACAAATCGGTTCTCGACTGCGCGGATGATTGAGGGCCTCCAACAATCCATAGAAACATGGCAAGTGACTCGACTGATGAAACATTGTTGGTTGACTTTAGACCATAGGTAGAGACAAGCATATCATGTAGCGTCATGAAAACCTTTGGGGTCATCCTAAACATCTTATAAAAATATCTAGGACGACCTAAGCACTCCGTCACCCACTGAATTCCGGTTTGCTGAGCATCTCGATAAGCACCTTTGCCATAATATCGTTCAGTGTAGAGGTTACCTAAATGACCAAGGGTAGCAGCATGTTTGGATAACTCAGCCAATAGAAGTAGTGCATCCTACGCCTCCTTGGCCATTCCTTCCATGCGTGCATCCATCTACATAATACAACAACAAGGTGGTTAATGTCAGCAACATAAATAGAACAAGATAAGTAGGCAGCAAAATAAATATGGCAACAAGATAAGTACACAACAAGATAAAATAGGATAGTTCCCATACAACATTATAGCCAACAAGTATTGTTCACATACACAAGCAAATTCGCATGACAACCAACAAATGTTGTTCACGTACACAAGCAAATAATAACGCAACATAACAACAAAAAAGTTCTACGTCATCTTCCTCATCTCCTTTTCGTGTTCCTTCTGTAGCAAATGAAACCTCCCTTTGTCTGTTTCTAGCAAGCTAAAAACTTCTCTAAATTCAGGCTTCATGATCAAAAAAGTGGTTGTATGCATGAGATCAGTTCCTTCTTCCACCCCACAGTCCTTCTGTTATCGCCATATTTTGGCCAACGAAGGAGATTGGCCGTGATCAAGATGGGCTTGGAAGATGCGTATATTCAACGTGTTGTTGGATCGGCCTAGTACGTAGAATTGGGCTAAACTTCCCGTGTATCTTGTATCATAGTAGGTTTCGCTTTAGGTTCCGCTTCGTTTAGGTAAAGATAGAGTTGTAGAGTTATTCCAAAAGTAGAGAGTCTCCGGACTATAAATATGTACCTAAGGTTATCGAGAAAAGGAGGACAATCACGTTCACAACAAACACAATCTCGGCGCATCGCCACCCCTTGTTTCTAGGGTTTCTTTCGGTAGTAATATCGCTAGATCGCATCTTGCGATCTAGGCGATATCTACTTATCGTTATTTGGTGTTACTCGTCTTTGAAGCCTTTTGATGGCGAGTAACACTACTATCGTAGATTTGTTGAGGCTAGCATCGTGCTTTTCCGTTATAATTGTTTATGCTACCTCTAAGTTACCTCGCTACCTTTGCACCTCTTCCCAAGTGCAAGGGTAGCACCTTGCTTGATCTTTATTTAGCCGATTCGACCGTTATGGTTGTGCCTTGCTCGCCAAGGTTTAGTTTGATATCTACGTAGTCGCCTTACAAACGGGTTGAACGATCCAAAGAGTACGTAGGGACGTGGCTTATTCGTTCTAGAGAAGTTGTTCCGAATTGACTTTATGTTGGTTATTAGGCCTCCTCTAGGGTTAATATTCTTCATCTTTTGTACATACCGGGCTCAATTACGTGTAGGACGTTCCAGATTACGTGGTGAAAACATTAAACCGTCAGAGATCGATTTAACTTGTAGTGATCAAGCAAAACCCCATGTTATCGTAAATCTAATGCGTAACCATGGGGCAATCGGCTCTAGGAGCCGATTTTTGTGGAAACACGGAGCCGGTCACGGCTCGAATTTTACGTATACTTGTTTACCATGCCGGAAATCGATCGGCGCAATCCTTCACCTTCCTGAACAGGTATAGGTCAGGTGGCACGCCTCGAACCAAGCCAGACGCGTGTGCGGAGTTTTGCTGCTCGAGGGACCAGGGCCCACCACGATCTGGAGCCTCCCGGCTCGTGTTGCTCGTCGCTTTCGCCGGTGAGTTTTGACAGGCAACACATTCTGGCACGCCCGGTGGGACCTTCAACAACGTCTACATCAACATCCGACGCTGCGATGGAGAACAGACCAGTCACGTACGACGAGCTTCCTGAAGAGCACAAGGCGAAGTATGACGAGATCAGAAATCTCTTCGAAGCCGATCTCATCGGCTCTTTTGAGAGGACCCGTAAGCATGGCATCAAGTGGAGGGGGTTCTCCCCCGAGGGTGCTCTTGATGAGGTGGATCTCGCTCTTCCTTGGGAGCGCACTGAGCTCTACGATGTGAAGTCAACTACATGGTGGCTCATTCTGCACCGCCATTCCGAGAGCCCGTGAACGCTTTCGAAGCGGTCGCGTGAGTTCAGAGATCATGAAACATCGATTCTCGTCGGGACCCACTTTAGGGACTCACCAAGGAGAAAGACCGCCTGCACCAGGCCACGGTGCCATTCACACTCACAGCCCAGAGCCGCCAGAGCGGCGTCGTCATCTGGTCTACAAGGCGACCAGGCAATTGCCAATTCCTGTTTGAGCCACCTAAGGAAATCCCACACGGATACATATGCACCTACGTGCCGGACTGCAATAACCTGACACGCACCAACCAGATTGCAACCGCGGAGTTTCGCGGCGGGGTTCTGGGCAGATCTTGAGGCGTGAGCAGCGTCGAGCAGCGATGTGCAGGATAGACGTTGACAACAAAGTGGCTAGCCAAGTATGCCATCGAACAAGTCATGAGAATCTAGCCCTGCAGCTCAAGCGAGGAGCAAATCCGTACCATCCCGAGAGACCAGTTCGCTTCGTCAAGAGAAGGACAATCGGCTATTCAAAGCCATACCCAACGAAGTTTGATCTGATTCCGCCGCCACCCAAGTATCGGCTCCCGAAGTTCTCAAGGTTTAGCGGGTCAAGGGTCAAGCTCGATCGAGCACATAAGCCGATACCGCACGACTAGGCATAATTCGCATCGGATCGATGCGTAAGGTTTTTGCAATCGACAGGACCAGCTTTTGGGTGGTACACCTCGCCACCGATTCTATTCATACCGAAGCAACCGGAAGAGCAGTTCCACATCCAAGACCATTCGAGGCTAATGAGGCTGGCATTGCACTGGCGCAGCGGCGAAGCGGGAAATCAGAGCCGAGTACATCCGCTTCAGACCGCTAAGAACCGATGTTACTCACTGCTTAATCGAGAAGGAAGCGATGAGCTGGCGGTGTTGGTCTCTCAAGACCCATCAAGGATCGCTTTCCAAGTGGAGTACAACTCATTGGCGCACATGGCCCAGAAACTGACGATGTATGAACAGCGCCACCCTGAGTTGTACCAAGACAAATTCAAACGTCCGATAGGGCTGGTCGATATAGAAGAAGATGATCCTACACAGGACCAGGAAGTGGCCGTAGCTGAATGGGCTCGGGGGGCAGATCATGTAGCCTGCAAATGGGTGAAACAAAGAAGGGCGCAAAAGGGTTCGACTTGATGAGCAAAGCCGAGCAGATATTCGATTCGGTCTTTGAAGGAGAAGCGGTGAGGTTACCAAGGCCACAAAATCCCTACGCCAGAAATGAACGGAGACCATACTGCAAGTGGCATCACTCGTTCACCCACACCACCAATGAGTGCAAAGAGCTAGCCAAATCCAAATGGCGATAGAACAAGGCCGTCGATCCTTGGGCGATTCGCCATGAAAGTGGACACGAACCCATTTCCCGTCAACATGGTAGAACTCGATCGCTCGAGGCGCCAACCGGATTTTTCGTTCGGTGTTAATATGGCGGTGGTCAGGTACCACCATGACACGTACAAGGAGGGAGGTGTCCGCTCTCGGGGCAAAGGAAGAAAGGAGGCTGGTCCCGGCGACCGGCCCAGCCACAATGGCAGGCGGTACTTAACAGAGGAATAGGTGAGGAGAGTGCGGTATCAGAGGCCACATTCCGCCCATCTCCTTAACAAGTATGAGCGTCAGTATGACCGATGTCGCCGGCGCGATGGAGACGATGAAGGATATGAGCACCTCGCTAAGGGACCGTCTAAAGAAAAGGAAGGCGCAGACAAGCATTGGGATTGTCCTTTCTTCAAGTATTGCTGGGACGCGGGAATGAGCCGATTGCCTACGATGACAACTGCCGGAATGCGGCCAGAAGGAGGACACGAGGTCGGTGTTAGTGTTCAAACGTCTAGGGCCTCTTCCACCCCGTAGTCACATAGGAGTCCGCCGAAGTAAGACCTCGAGAAGCCAAAGAATGACAAAGAAGAAGATGATATCACCGTCCAAGGTGGTGTCCCGACTCGAGACACCCAAAAGCGTAGAGTGCAGCTGCGTAATTGGAGGAAGTCAAGCGCAGATTCCACGCTTTAAAGAAAGCACGCCCGATCCGCCGTCAAAATTAGGCGAGACCAGAAACGGAAGACCGCCGACAAGGAAAGAATGGCGCCCAAACCAAGAAAATCCGATGCGCACGACATCGGCCGCACAAACATGGTGTTCGTACTTTCCTCGAATTCGCGCCAAGAACCGATGAGCTACCAAAGGCACGGTTGTTGCGGTCCACGGTTATCTTGAGAAGCCACGTGAGAAGGGTTACAAACATCCGAAAGACACTGCACTGCGAGGTTACATCAATGGGCAACCCGTCAAAGATGTTGGTGGACACCGAGCGGCAATCAATATCATGCCGTACTATGCTACGACGTTTGGGACGCTCCACCGCAGACTGATCAAAACCAACGCCACGTTAAGCGACTTCAACGGTCGGTCTTCTAAACGCATAAGGCGATGAACGTGGATCGGCGATGGCAGGAAAACCATACCCACGTCATTTTCGTCAGGACAAAAAGTACCTACGCCTTGCTAGGTAGAGACTGGATTCACGCTAATTGCTGCATTCCATCCACGATGCACCAATGCCTAATACAGTGGGACGGAGATGAAGTGGAGGTCATCCATGCAGATGATTCTATCGAGATTTCCATAGCTGGCATGAACGTCTGGGAAGCAGAAGACCAAGAGCCGATCTCTGGAATCAGTCTAGACGGCTGTGAGCGCATTGAAGCTACAAAAAACGGGGTGAGGCTGGTCTTATCCACTGGCCTGACAGAGTAGCAGGGTCCACGAGCGTCAGGTATGCGCCGATCCTCGCGATCGCCACAAAAATAAAAAAGCGATCGACAAGCGGCTCATGTAGTCGTAGCGCAGAGATGCTCGCCATCGTAAAACAATAAGGTGTAAACCGCCTTGACTAATGCAAGCAAAGGGGCCGATTCAAGCAATCGCCCAAATCATTTTTGTTATCCTCACCTACCGCTTGCCGTGTTTAGCATCGATTTGACAGTGACGGAAGCTAAGTGCAGGTTCACATCCGCCGATGAACTAGAAGAAATCGACATTGGTCCCGGGATAAGCCACGACCAACATTTATCGCCAGAAGTTAGATCCGAATCTGCGGGCCGGCGATGATAGCCTGTTGAAACAATATCCGCATCGCTTTGGGACTACAGAGATGCTCAGGTTAGACAGAGCATCATTGAGCATCGACTCCCGCTCAAAAAGGATTTCGCCATTTCAGCAATGAGCACGACAAATGAAGGCCGAAATTCGGAAGAAGTCAAGAAAGAGGTCGAGAAAATGTTGTGACCAAGTTAATCGGGCCATGCGGTATGCCGAGTGGATTTCTAGTATCGCATCAGAGAGAAAAGGATGGCGGTGGCGTGTTGCCATAGATTTTCGGATCTCAACAGAGCTACCCCAAAGGATGAGTATCCGATGCCGTGGCGTAAACGTTAATCAACGCAGGCCGGTCATAAGATCTTGAGCTTCATGGATGGCAATGCTGGTTACAACCAAATTTTATGGCTCCGTAAGACATACACAAGACCGCATTCGAGTCCCGTGTTCGGTGGGGTTGTTCGAGTATGTAGTCATGACGTTTGGATCAAGAATGCCGACGCCACGTACCAAAGAGCCATGAATTATATTTTCATGATCCGATCGGCAAGCGGTGGAAATCTACATCGATGACGTGGTGGTCAAGTCCGCTTCGCAGAAGGACACTTAGACGATCTACGACGTCTGGACCGAACAAGAAAATTCGCTACGGATGAATCCAAAGAAGTGTGCCTTCGGGTGACGGCGGTCGGTTCTTGGGTTTTGGTCCATGAACGAATTGAGATCGGCCTGAAAAGTCGAGGCGGTCTGAACAATGAAGCCACCCACTACAAAGAAAGAACTGCAGTCTCTCATCGGCAAGATCAACTTCCGGAAGATTCATCTCCAACTGTCGGGAAGAATAGAGCCGTTCATGGGACTAGTAAAAATCAAATCGACGAGGAATTCACGGGGCGAACAACAACGAGCCTTCGACGAGATCAAAGAATATCCGACAAAGCCGCCGTGTTAGTTCCACCGCACTGACAGCCGTTCTACATTTACTTGTCAAGAGTCGACACGCCCATCGCCTCGGTGGTGCAAGTTTATGATGGGCTGGAGCGAGTCGTATTTTACATAAGCGTAGGATGCCGGACGCGGAGACAAGGTATCCGATATCGATAAGTTGTGCCGCCTGTTTTCACCGCACCAAGTCGCCACATTTTGCTATCGCAGAGATCATCATCATATGCAAATCGACGTCATAAAGCACATGCCGCTCCTATGTTAAAAGGCCGATCGGGCAAATGGATGTTTGCATTATCGAGTTTGACATCCGGTATCAACCCGCCAAAGCGATTAAGGGACAGGCGCCGATCTTATCGCGAAAAGATCGACACTAACATAGCAGACCGTCCATAAGAGCGTGGGCTATGTTTTTCGACGGATCGGTTTGTGACGATGGCTGCGGCATCGGCATTTTACTCGTGTCGCCCGGGGCAACATTTTCCTTCTCCATCGATTGTCTACCTCGCACCAACAATGTAGCCGAGCACGAGGCGATACGCGCAGGAATGGAGTTACTCCTCGGCCGAGCGAAGCGCTTGAAATTTTTGGAGACTCCAAGTTGGTGATTTCCCACCACGGAGGACTACAAGTGCGAGAGCGAGTCCCTCTTCCCATTATGGCTGCACCGCCATGCGGTGATGGTGCAATTCCGACATAAACTTCACTTGGATCCCACGATCGCAGAATCACCGAGGCGAACGATCTTGCGCAGATGGCTTCGGGCTACAAGGGCGTTGCGAAGGAGCCGACGTTCGTGCACGCCTAGAAGCAGACGATCGGAGAGCCGATATCTTCAATTACTTGAAGGATTCGCCTCGGGCACCTAAGCGGATAAGATACAAGGCCATGAAGTGCTTATTGGGGATGACATGTTTTACAGACTCTGGAAGGGCTATTGCTCAAATGCTGGGGACAGAGGCCAATCGGCTCCTACACGAGGTACACGAAGGCGCTGTGGAACTCACCAATCAGCTCATAAGATGAAATGGTTGATCAGCGATCGGGTTTTATTGGCCCACCATGCTTGAGGACTGTTTCAAGTACTACAAAGGGTGTCAAGCATGCCGAAATTTGGGAAAATTCAGATGGTACCGCGTCAAGAATGAACCCCATCATCAAGCCTTGGCCATTCCGAGGTTGGGGCATGGACATGATCGGCAAAATCAATCCTCCATCAAGCAAAGGCCACATGTGGATTTTGGCCATCACCGACTACTTCACTAAATGGGTGGAGGCTGTCCCGATGAAGTCGATAAACTCGAAGGATGTTATCAATTTTGTGAAAGAACATGTCATCCATAGATTCGGATTCCCCAAACTATCACGACCGATGGAGGTTCGGTCTTCATTTCTCACGAGTTTAGAAAGTTACGTGAGGACACGGGATCAAGTCGATTAGATCATCTCCATACTATGCTCAAGCAAATGGGCGGTCAAGCATCCAACCGAGCCTCATCAAACCGATCAAGAGAAAAGTCGATGAGAACCCTAGGCGTTGTACGAGGTTTTGTCGAGGCGTTATGGGCTTATCGCATGTCATGCCATGGAGCAATAAAACCTCGCCATACCATCTAGTATATGGACAAGAAGCCGTACCTCAGGAAATTACTTTGGATCGAGACGCGTCACTTTTTGACGATCTAACAACCGAAGAATACGATGAGTGACAAGTGGAGGATTTAATCGAGCTCGCTATGGTCACCGGAGAAAATCAAAGAGAACAAGGCCAAGGTAGCTCGTGCATATAACAAGAAAGTGAAGCCAAAGGAGTTCCACGTTGGTGATCCGGTATGGGAAGCGGTGTTGCCCTTGGGGACTAAGGATGTAACATATGGTAAATGGTCTCCAAATTGGCACGGCATGCAGGTCGACCAAGTTTTAAGAGGAAACGCAGACATGCTTGAGGAGCTCGGCGTGAAATTCGATGGCCAACGGTCAACATCTCAAGAAATATTTCCCAAGCATGTGGGATGTTGGACAGTAAAACTTGAGGGGCCGATACATAAAATCGGCTAAGTAAAAGCACGTGAGACGATGGACAGTAAAAATGTGGGGGCCGATGCTAAAAATCGACCGAATAAAATCAAAATGTATAGCCGATGCACGGTCATCGACTTTAGAGATTCACACATGTTACAAACAGGTGCCAGTTCGCACATACAAGCTACTGAAGAAATGCTTCGAAGGCGTGGAGGGCGTCAGCATGGACACGATCCACCTCAGCGATCTCAGCTTCGTCATCTTCGTCCTTGCTTGTCACTAATTGTCTAGGGCACGTTTTTCGATGGGCAATTGGAGATTTGGGTCGCCCGTTTTGAAAAAGGGCGCAGGTCGCCCGTTTTGAGAAAGGTCGCAGGTCACCGTTTGAAACCAAGAAGTGTCCGTTTTAATGTGCATAAAGATGCGACCAAGTTTTGACCACATCGCGTTTTTGGGAGAAGCCGATGGGTAGTCATCGGCTCTTTGCGATTTGACTTGTTTAATCAGATGCAGTATGTTGAAAGCCGATACGGTGTCATCGACTTCTGGAGCATCGACCTATTTCGGCTATCGGCAAAATTGGGGCAAAACAGAACAATCTTTGGGAAACGGATTTTCATTCATTCGAAAGATGATTGCTTACAAAAGGATGATTGATTACAAAAGGGAGCCTACTACTACTGTTGCTGTTACTGGTTCCTAATCTAGGCCGAGGTCGTCGTCGCTGCCATCGCTGCCGTCTTGTGCGCTATCTTCGCCACCGCGTCGTTTTCGCCGCTTGAAGAAGCGAGGGCCTCCTCGTCCTCGCTGCCGCTTTATTTGGACCGGTGCGGAAGTACTTCACCGTGGTACTCCTGGAGGAGGTGTCCTCCTCTTCCTCTTCTTTCGGAGGAGTCGACGCCGCCCCGTGACATGGCGTCGGTCTTATCGCCTCCGTTCCCCATCGAAGGAACTGCATGTCTTCTTCGCCGTCAGTCAAGGACGCGTCGTCCTCCGACCAAACGGCGAAGTCCCAACCCCTCTCATCCCACCATTATGGGGCAAGAGTGTTGTACGCCGCCATCGGTGGGTGCTCTGGCGTTGGCTCTCGATCACTGATGCTGTTGGAGGCGTGGGAGGATAGGCCAGAGGAAGCAGAGGAGGCCATGGCGGAGAAAGAGGGTTTTTTCGGCGGAGGAAGAAGGGTTTTTGGCTACTGGAGGAAGATGGGGACTGCGAACTGCTCAGATGAATTTAAATAAGGGGAATAGTGGAGAGACGGTTCAATGCCATAGCGGTTTCCCAGATTGCGCTGCCAAAATCGTCAAATCATGCACTGCGGAGGAGTTGAGAAGACAGGGCATCATGATGAAGGGGTAGCGTGACGATTACGTTCGCCACGCATTCTCCAACGCTACCCGATAAAAAAAAGAGAGAAGAAGAAAAAAACACAGAGTGGTTTTGGAATTATCATTGCCAAAAACAGGGGGGCATGTGTTATCGCCATATTTTGGCCAACGAAGGAGATGGGCCGTGATCAAGATGGGCTTGGAAGATGCGTATATTCAACGTGTTGTTGGATCGGCCTAGTACGTAGAATTGGGCTAAACTGCCCGTGTATCTTGTATCATAGTAGGTTCCGTTTTAGTTTAGGTAAAGATAGAGTTGTAGAGTTATTCCAAAAGTAGAGAGTCTCCAGACTATAAATATGTACCTAAGGTTATCAAGAAAAGGAGGACAATCCCGTTCACAACAAACACAATCTCGTCTCATCGCCACCCCTTGTTTCTAGGGTTTCTTTCGGTAAATATATGCCTAGATCGCATCTTGCGATCTAGGCGATCTTTACTTATCGTTATTTGGTGTTACTGTGATCAAGCCTTTTTGATGGCGAGTAACACTACTATCATCGATTTGTTGAGGCTAGCATCAGTGCTTTTCCGTTATAATTGTTTATGCTACCTCTAAGTTACCTCGCTACCTTTGCACCTCTTCCCAAGTGCAAGGGTAACACCTTGCTTGATCTTTATTTAGCTGATTCGATCTGTTATGGTTGTGCCTTGCTCGCCAAGGTTTAGTTTGATATCTACGTATTCAGGCCTTACAAACGGGTTGAACGATCCAAAGAGTAGGGACGTGGCTTATTCGTTCTAGAGAAGTTGTTCCGAATTGACTTTACGTTGGTTATTAGGCCTCCTCTAGGGTTAATATTCTTCATCTTTTGTACATACCAGCTCAATTACGTGTAGGACGCGTTCGATTCGTGGTGAAAACATTAAACGTCAGAGATCGATTTAACTTGTAGTGATCAAGAAAAACCCCATGTTATCGTAAATCTAATGCGTAACCATGGGGCAATCGGCTCTAGGAGCCGATTTATTCTGGAAACCTGGGAGCCGGTCACGGCTCGAATTTTACGTATACTTGTTTACCATGCAGGAAATCGATCGGAGCAATCCTTCACCTTCCTGACCAGGTATAGGTCAGGTGGCACGCCCTCGAACCAAGCCAGGACGTGTGCCGGAGTTTTGCGGGCCGTTGCCCGAGGGACCAGGGCCCACCAGCAGTCCTGGGAGCCTCCCGGCTCTTCGTGTTGCTCGTCGCTGCTCGCCGGTGAGTTTTGACAGGCAACACCTTCACCATCTTCAATGCATCAGCCATGCTTGGAACACGGCTGTTTTGAGGAGTTGATGACGCTTCAAAACTTGACGCTATCTCTTCCGCGGCTGACTCTATCTTGCTACAAGTACCCTTAAAAACTTTTAAGAATGGGCTTTTCCCTTCCTTTTCTTCAACAATTATCTCGGCTGCCTTGCGCTTCTTATCCTTCTTTTTCTTCAAAGCTGCCAACTTCATCTCTCCAATGTCATCAATCTTCTCTTCTATAGCTACTTCATCATCACTAGAGTCAGACAAAACTGCAGGGATTGAAGCAGTTGACCCATTGACATGGGCACTCTCAAACATGACCTCCAACGCCTCCAAGTTATCCGGTCCACGTTTTTTAAACTGCACATGCTTGCATTTCCTCCCATTGGTTGGGTCATTACACCTCTGAAATGCAATGTTCAATATTAGTTACTTTCAACAAAAAAAATAAGACAACATGTGTAGCTTCTTTTCAAATTAGGGCACTTACTGCAAGATGTTCTTTCCACCATTCATCATCACAGTCCACAGTTTTCCTAGCATCATCCCATCCAAGTCCAAAGAAGCGGCATGTTTTAACTCCATAAAACATGTGTAGCTTCTTTTTAAATTATCCCATTTATTCTTGAATTGCAAATGCTCTAACTTCCTTCCTGTTTTTGCTGCAAACTTTTCTTCAAGATTCTTCCAACCTACTTTATTTAAATGTCCTAATGGCCTATGCCCAGCAAGAACCTCTTCTCTACAAATGTCACAAAAGTGCTTCACATTGTCCTTATCCCATACTTGTTGGAGATATGCCCAAGAGGCAATAATAAAGTGGTTATTATCATATCTTCACACTTATGATAAATGTTTACATACCATGCTATAATTGTATTAACCGGAAACATTAATACTTGTGTGATTTGTAAACTAAAATAAGAGTCCCTAGTAAAGCCTCTTGTTAAACTAGCTTGTTGGTTAATATATGATCATGGTTTCCTGATCATGAACATAGAGATGTTATTAACAACAGGATCATATCATTAGGAGAATGATGTGATGGACATACTCCTATAGATAAGCGTAGCATAAAGATCAAGTCATTTAAATAGTTCAATTGCTATATGCTTTCTGATACATAGTAACCTAATTCCTTCGACCATGAGATCATGCATATCACCTTTAACGGATGGATTCTTTGATGACATCAAACACCACGCCAGAATCGGGTGGCTATAAAGGTGGCATTGAGTGTTCGGAAAGTATTGGTTGAAACACATGGATCAAGAGTGGGATTTGTCCATCCATATGACGGATAGATATACTCTGGGCCCTCTCGGTGGAATGTCATCCAATTAGCTTGCAAGCATGTGACTAGGTCACAAGGAATCACATATCACGGGAACGAGAAAAGAGTACTTATCGGTAACGAGGTTGAACTAGGTATGCAGAGATACCGACGATCATAACCTCGGATAAGTAAACTATCGTGAGACAAAGGGAAATTGGTATCGTATGTAAGTGGTTCATTCGATCGCAAAGTAATCGTAGAAATATGTGGGAGCCATATGAATTTCCAGATTCCTCTATTTGTTATTGTTCGGAGAAGTGTCTCGATCATGTCCGCATAATTCACGAACCGTAGGGAGACACACTTAAGGATTCGACGTTGTTTTGAGTAGTTATGGTATTATGAGAAAGAGACCGAAAGTTGTTTGGAGTCTCGGATGGGATCCGGGATATCACGAGGTGATCCGGAATGGTCCGGAGAATAAGATTCATATAAGGAAAGTCCCGTTTCGGAGTTCGGGAATGATTCTGGTGTTTTCGTCGGGAATGTTCTAGAAGGTTCCGGATTGTCCCAAGACTCGGGGGAGGTACATGAATGTGTCATTGAATGATTGCATCATGTACTAAGTGTTCTTGCTGTTCCAAACTGAAAAGTCAAACCGCGTTTGAAAGTCAAACAGCTAAACAGAAACTGTGGAAAACAGAAAGCTGGGAAACAAGCAAGAGGAGGTTGAAACCAACTTGGAGGAGGAGTCCTCTCCAAGCCGTGACGACCTAGGCCGAGTTGGGGAGGGACTCCTCCCTTCCTCAGGCCAGCCCTCCACCTATAAAAGGAGGCGGGCCTCCTCCTCTAGACACAAGTTCCTATCCTCTAATCTCCTTTAGAGCCGTTTTGGTTTAGAGCTTCTAATTGCTCTAGCTCATGTTTAGAGCCTTCTAATTGGTGTGTCTAATCCCTAGACCACTAATAGCTCTCTCATACTCCACCATACTCGCCTCGGCTTAAGGCGAAGCCTCATGGATCTTCCTCTACTTCCTGCATACTGCCAGGAATCACGGAGAGTGCTACAACCTCCATTTTCTTTGGAATAAGGAGAGGAAGGTCTTCGCGAGTAAATCGAACGTGTGACCGACATGAAACGCCGAACGCAGCGCCGGAAGGATCGTCTACGCGATCTTGAGATCGGAAAGAGTACGACTACATCACCCACGAGAATCTGCTCTCGTTAAACACTTTGGAATCTTCGAGGGTAAGTTATTCCATCGACTCGTTGCTACAATCTAGTAGATAGATCTTGGCTTGTTTGTTTGTATGCGATAGAAAATTTTTGTTTTCCATGCTACGAACCCCTACAATACTGCCTTTTCACCCATACTTCAATCAAACAAAAATATATACTTCAGTTACTAGGCAAAAATATATAATCCATATCACCCCACAACAACAATTGTTATATATCTAACACTAATTGCAACATGTCAATGCAAGCAAAAAAACAGGGAGGACTAGGACATGGCTGGAAGGAGGTAGGGCTTGGGAAGGAGGGAGAAGAAGTGAGAGAGGGGGAAAACATACCTGCAGCCGCCGGCCGGGGAGTGGGCGTCGTTCCTGGAGCGGCACCGCGTCGACCAAGGTTGGAGGCGGAAGCGTCAGATCTGGGGGTGGCGCCTGGGGTCCTTCGGTTGGGCGGGAGGTCGGTAGAGGAGGGGAAAGAGAGCGGCAGGGTGGGGGCGTTCGATTCCTTGCTAGCACGCCGTCGGAGGCCGGCGGCGATGGGCGGCGAGGCAAACCCTAGCCTGGGCGGCAGGAGGCGTGCGTGTCTGGAGAGAACGAGGCAGAGGAGGGAGGGGGTCGCAGGAGGAGGCGGGCGTGGGGGAGAAGAACCGGCCAGTTTCCACTAGCCAGTGGCATGGTGGGTAAATACCCTTTTTTTGGTTCGCTGTGACGCAGCGGAATTTGGGTCTCGGGCCGATTCTAGTTTATACTGTGAAAATCTACCGCGTTCTGAAAATTTTGCTGCGTCTGTTACCCCTTTGGTTGAGATTCTAGATTTTTGGTAGTGAATCTGACCCAGGAAACCTAACCAAACAGAGCCTTAGTGCTTTTGGGTGCTTTTGAGCTCGGTTCATCTTTTCTGATTTGTAATGCACTTGTTATGGCGTCAGCTTGATGTGCCGAGTAGTGGATATTATCTCATTTTGTTGACTAGTTGCTGAGGAGCAACTATGTTTGGTTTCATTCGAATGAATGGAGCCGGGAACAGGCCCGTTCGATAAAAGAAAGAAAAAAAATCATGAAAACCGCTCACTCAGCAACGAGACAGGGAACTGATAAATGGGCCTCGGTCAGCTGCTTAGTTGCTCCAGGCGGGAACGATGCTATCCCAACTGAAGTGTAGCCCATCAACACTGGCTCATCAGCCAGCCCACCCGGCAGAAAGATCTAGGCTCTTCCCTTCTTCGTCCTCGCGATTTCTCGAAGCTCCGCATCACCAAAACCCTCGGTCCCCTGTCCCGGGAGGCTCTTGCTCTCGTCTCCGCGACTCCGCCCCCATGTCCCTTGCCCAAGGAGCCGCTCGGCGCATGGCTACACGGCGCCTGGCCGCCTCCCTCGCCCGCGGCGGGACCGGCGTCGCCCCCCTCGCCCGCGGTGGGACCGGCATCGCCCCCCTCGCCCGTGGAGGTGCCGGCGTCGCCCCCCTCGCCCGTGGAGGTGCCGGCGTCGCCCCCCTCGCCCGTGGAGGTGCCGGCGTCGCCCCCCTCGCCCGTGGAGGTGCCTGCGTCGCCTCCCCCCAGAGCCGCGGGTTCTCTTCCTCCTCGTCCTTCAAGTAAGTTCACCCTCTGTTCTATGACAAAGTTGCATATTTGCTCCTATAGGTAGGACCTGGCGACAATTTTTCTTATCTGAGTGGCTAATTAAGTAGGACGTTGATCTGGTTTTGAGTGGGCCTGTAGGCGCAAGACAAACTTTGGCGTGGCTGTGTACCATTGCTTCAGTGATACGCTGCTATGGGTAGGACGTGGCGACAATTTTTTCATCTGAGTGCCTAATTAGGTAGGACGTTGATCCGGTTTTGAGTAGGCGCAAGACAACCTTTGCCGCGTCCCTGTGTACCATTGCTTCAGTGACACAGGAGACCTTGATTCACATATATGATACATTGGTTTAGTTGTCTTCATCAAAAGTTTGTAACTTGATCATGATTATGGCTTTTGCATGATCTTCGCGACAGTATTAAAACTGCTCGAGTTCAAGTGACATCAAGAGGTCGGAATGTAGGCCAGATTGTCTGCCGCCAGCGCAGAAAGTTCATCACCCCTTGCTCGGTTTCTTATATTTTTCCGTAGGGGAGTCGATGTATTTATGTATCAGTGAAACATCCTGAACAGCACCCTGCAAAGACAAACAGTATCTATACCACGACTTGTTTAGTACTGAGTTGACATACACAATCATTTTCCAACGAACTATAACTTCCTACTAGCATTACTAGTTCCTTAAAATGGTGATTCAGCTAAATTCAGTTGAATCACGTGCCTGTCTAGCTCTAAATTATTTATAAGCGCGTATACACTCAGCACTAGTGTCAAAGCATTAGTCTCCTTCGGTAGCACTGACAGACATGGCATATAATATGCTGCTGAAAACTTGCTTCCTTGACTGAAGCATCACATTGTTAATTAAACGCGTGTGTTTAATCTGAATGATCAAATGATGACTGGTTGAATGCAAATGGTGCTATGCTGTTGAGACTGAGCTTGTACCTGATGGCCACAACTCATGTATTGAGTGTAAATCTGCTGTTGTGTATTGTGGATCATGTCCTTTTGCACCTTCTTATCTGAAAACTCTGTACTTCTATCATCCTGTTGCATGTTGGAGCTTGTGAGTTGTGACCCTTTTAACTTGCTGCATTCCGCCATGAGTGACAACTGCAACCGAACATGTAACAGAACATGTGTTAGAAGCATCAAGATGTTATACTGTATATTATCAAAACAATAAGATGATTCTTTGTTTTGGTGCCTCATCCAAGTCAGTGCCTGAACCTAAAACTGCAAGATGTGCAAGGTTTTCTTAATTCTTGACTGAAATAATTTCTCTACATAGGACTGTTTTACCTATTGCCACTCTCTTCATTTTTGGTGCATAAATTATGTGAGGGATGGCCTATGCAAATATGACCTTCTGCATAACAAACGTGGTGGACTAATATGGACAAACTTCTAGACTTTATTTTATTTTCTTATTGCTCCTTGCCCTGCTAGACAAGGAATTTTCAGGGACACTGATAACATGTGATGCACTGACACATTGACAGTTCCAGTCATTGCGAGTAACTTGTCATGATGACTTAGCCAGAGATATAATGTCATTGCATCAAGCAACAAATGCAATGAATATGTATCATGTCCAAAAAATATCTGAAGAAATTAACCTCACATTAAAATACTGATTACTAGGAATTTTGGCCATACAACATTCTGAGTTTCTAACTATTGTTTTGGCTTGCATTAGTTCAATATTAAATTGCATTAACACACAATACAATTTCAGTACTCCAATACTGACAGTAACTTTGCTTCTAACTTTTGTAAAAAAAAAACTTTGCTTCTAACTTTGCACACTAACTTTGAAGATACTGTATCTCTACGCTGAAGTCTGAACTAGTTGATTAAAACATTTGTGCTAGTGCCCACAAGATTAGAGTTAATCAACAAGTCTATGATGTTAGATTTCAAATTTCATTAATCTGCATTACATTATGTAATTTAGATTTCAGTAGGAAATGATGCTACATTCTCTTGTTGCTTACATTCAAATTTCGTTAATGTGTATCACATGTATTTTAGGTTCAATGGAGCTTGGAAGGACTTGAAACCTTCCAAAGGGATGCTGGGTGTTATGAGTGTCTGCGCTTGCCTGAGCTATGGCTTCTATTGGTTGCCGACCCACTTGGAGACAAAGTCAGAAGCATATGTGGATGCATACCTGGCAGAAAAATCGGTTGAGTTCATGTCAATACAGAATGAGATGACTGACACCTTTCGAAAGTTCAGCGATGCCAATCGTAAGTTTCAGATGGAGCTTTTTGAACTGAGGTCGGAGCTTTTTGAACTGAGGTCGAGAATCATTGCATTGGAGCACAGTCTGTTGGAGCATACAACAGATAAATTTCTACTCAAGCATCAGGTTTGCATGTTTTCTTTGTGAAATATGTCAATCGGCGTGTTTTCTTGTGAATAAACATGTCAATTGATATTCTTACTAATTTTTCATTGGGATATTTTCAGGTGGATACTCCTGCAGCCAAGGATTCTGTGAAGTAAGGGACCGATGACTTGAACAATATGTTGTTTGGGGGGAAGGTGACTTTAAGTAGAGTGCAATTAGTTTTTCTTATCGTTGAGGTTTTATGGTCATAACTATCCGGTCTAGTAGATTAACTTTTGCATCAACTCGACGATGGAGGGATCAAGTTCTGCATAAGCAGTTTGGGGTTTCTATTCTCTTATTAGCTATGTTCTCGCTCCGCTGTTCTCTGTCGCCTTGACCTTTTGATAGTAGGCATGCGCGATGCGCCTGCAGGGAATCAAAAGGAACTTGTTAGACATCTTTACCATCTACTGAGCTACTCCAGGTTCTACAAGATGGTGTGCACAAGTTTCATGATTAATTAATTAATACTATCTCCGTTCGATGTTTTAGCTTTTGTAAAATGAATAATTAATTAATACTCCCTCTGTTTCATCATATAAGATGTTTTAGCTTTTGTCGAATGAATGTATCTAGTCGCCTAGTGTGGCTCACTCTTTAGATACATTTGCTTAACAAAAGGTAAGACATCTTATATTTTAAAATGGAGGAAGTAGCAATTTATATTATACTCTCACTGTCTGGAAATAACATCTCATTGAACAAACCCAGTACCCATTGTCCATCTCTCCTTTGAGACTGAATTATGCAGTGTGCATCTGTGGCAAAGGAGTAGAGGATACTGAAGATTTCTCCTTTGAGACTGAATTGTGCAGTGTGCATCTGTGGCAAAGGAGTAGAGGATACTGAAGATTTGATTTAGCCTTCCCATGTTGGTCCAACTGTCGTGCCAAAAGGACGTCCTGTCCCCCGTTGATGGGGAGCACTCCGTTGCAGTCTCAATGCTTAGGAAGAGATTTTCACGGGATTTCCGTTTTCTCTATCTCCCATGTCATCTAATTTCCTACATGGCGTGTGTTACAGACGGTCTGAGTAGATAGCACCGTACACGCCCTTATGTATGAGAAAAACACGTGACTCTACAATGACAAATCTTTTTTTGAGAAGCTGGTCTATGGGGCTTCAGCACTAAAAATCTCGCCTAGTCAGGCCCCCAGTAGCACGTTTTCATCTTACGCAGGTCATTTTTCCATCCAGTGTCCTAACCGAACACAACCCATGGGGGCTCCATGGGCGAGACAAAGCAAATTTCTCTTCCCAATTTCATTTCCCCCCTCCTTTCCCCATATCTCCCATTCCCTAGCCCCGTCGCCCCCACTCTCGCCATTTCCTTCCCACGCCGCGCCTTCTCCACCGACATGCCATCAAAGAAGTTCGCCAGCCCTTGTTCGATGGAGATGTGATGCTGACCAAGGTGAAGAAGCCAAGGCAGCAAAAGCATAAGCTGGCTGAATGGACCAGCGCCGAGTGGGCAAGGGACATAGCATGCCAGTAGTGCTCTTGGCCGATCGTAGGACAAAGGGCGTGCCAAGGCTAAATCCAAGGCGACGATTGCGAGATGGCCCCTCACGATGACCAGTACTACCCCAGCGTTTGGGGAAGCTAAGGGAGCGTCTCGTCACCGACAAGCCTCTCATCATCCTCTCCGGCGATGCTCCGCTGGGCCACAGGGATGTGACACCATCGTCGAGGCGATCCGCTAAACCCCAACCTCGCCTTACCCCACGAGTGTGTCGCCGGCCACCCTCCTCGTGCCTCCTTGTTCAATACCGACCCCAACCTTGCCTTACCCAACGAGCGTGTCGCCGACCACCCTCCTCGTGCCTCTAGGTTCAATACCGACCTCAACCGCGCCTACGCTGGCTCGCAGGCCTTGCGTGTGCCTCTTCCGTTTGGCCTAGCCACATGAACTCAAGGACTCGACTCATTGCATGCGATCAGTGGTGGCAAACAAGATGTCCACATTGTGTTCAGAAGAGTGACACAAGGCGACCCTTTCATGCATGACCTCATTCAGTTTGGCTCCAAGGCCGCCATTACCGGGTTCTTCACACAAGAGGAAGCCGAGGCCTACGCCGAGGAAGAAAAAGAGGAGTAATGGGAAGAGGATGATGAAGTGGAGGAGGAGACACCTCCAACTGTTGCGTCCAACTGGAAAAAGAAGACGATGAAAACATGCAAGACTGGTGGAGGAAGCCGAGGCCTCAAGTGGAGGTCGAAGGATGACGAGTGCCTCACCAAAGCTTGGAGGATGGTAAGCATGGATCCTCTCATCGACGCGAATAAAAAATCCAACCACTATTGGGAGAGGGTGAAGGTGGCATTTGATGAGTGCAAGATTATGGATTCTGAGATCAACATGTTGCACATGGAACGCAATGAGTCGGCCATGTCACACCGTTGGGCCATATCCAACATGTTTGCAACAAGTGGCATGGAATCCAAGAGGATATCACCAACCGGACGGATAGTGGCACAAACCAAGTTGATCAAGTAAGCCTTGTTTTGTTGATCTACCATACCGACCTTGCATCTTTGTTCCCATTCCATCGCCATCTATCATGTCGACGTTGTGCCCATTTCCTCATAGATGATTCAAATGTTTGAGGCCTACCGTCAGGACGACAATGACATCGTGTTGAAGTTCATCCACGACTTCACGAGGATCGAGACTTGGGACAAGTGGGTTGAGACTTGGGTGACTCTCGCCAAGGCCAAGGATGCCACCGCATTCGACCCCAAAGCGCCGACAATGCTGGACTCGGAGGGACGCCCATTGGGAACAAGAAGGCCAAGCTGGCAAGGGATGCAACACCGGCCTCGAAGAGGTTGCAATCATCCATAGAGAAGTGCATCCCCAACGCCGCGTCGAACACTGTCTTGAGGGAAGATAAGTATGGTGCCAGGTGGATGGTGATGTTGCAGAAGCAAGACGTCAAGATTAGCATCCTCAAGACCAATGTTGCAGCCAATAAGAGGAATGAGGACTCGGCTTTTCTCTTGGGAGCTGACATGGCGACAATGGATGACGAGGTGAAGATGTGGTACAAGGCTCAACACGAACTCATCTTGTAAGAAATGAGAGGACCATCGGTGACTTCTACACCACTGTCGAGTTCTACACCGACGGCAACGTTGGCGACACCAGAGGCGCCTTCTACCCCGGCGCTGGATGATCCTACAATTTGATTATCGCGGCTATGTAATATGTAGCCAGACTTGTGGCTATTTTGCTCGCTGAGACAGTGAACTTGCGGCAATTTGGGCAAGGTTGTGTGATGAACTCGTGGCGTTTTTGGTGGCGGGAAATCAAACTTTCAAATCTATTTGTTTGCACTTTGTGACGTGGGCCAAAAAATCCGCCTGGGGGCGAAGAACACCATGCGTCGGTGCCCCCCTCAGACGGCCCTTTCGAGGACAGCACCGAACGCCATATGGGGGACGACCGAAGATGCTCTAAGAAGACTGACTCCTCGGAATATCTGTGTCAAAAAAAAAAAACAGAACTGACGACAATCATATAGAGTTTACAGAAGCAAAGCTTTTCTGTATTTCATCACATTCTTTATAATTCGTAGAAAGGAAACACACGATTCCAGCAAACATACAGCAAAGGCTCCACATATCCAAAGAGATAATCATACCCTTGGAACTCAACAATCAATTCGGGCACTTCAAAATACCTGAATGAAGAAAAAGACCACGGTTAAAAATCCCCATGTGCAGATATAATGGTTCACACAGACATCTGAGTCTGATAAAGTTGCTGTAACCGTAGTGCAGAAATATGTAAGTAACTCCAATCCATTAAAAAAAAAATGACATCGTGATTTTTCTAAATCGAAAAACGGATTCAAAATTTGAAAACAAACTAACAGTTAGCGAACATTAAGTACTAGAACAAATCTCGCGATAATAACAAGCTAATTCCGGATGGCAGAAGGATTTGTTGCTTAAGATAACTCTGAAAGAACGTGAAGCAGGACGTGCAGATGTTCAGAGATGGCTCACCCGGGTACGGACTAAGGAGAAGAACCTGCGCCAGAGCCTCGGGCTTTTGATCCCTTCGCCGTTGACGAGCAACCTTTGCATAAGGCCATGGATTTCTCTCACCCAATTATAACACTTGATACAAAACCACATAGAAAACTAACCAGTTTCTCATCTCTCGAATAAGGACACGATGCACCAGCCCAGTCGCACTTCTGTTGCTAACTGCACCTGCATAAGCAACTGTTCAGAGCATACCATTACACACACGGGAATTGGTCATAGCGAGAACTACTGAGATCTTGAGGCGCATCATACCATTTGTTAGAATTGCGACAAATAATAACAAAGATCGAAATCAAAACACAGCAAAAGGGACATAGATCTAACGTGAAAAACCTTTTTAACGAAAAGAGGAAAAAACCACGGACGCTAGCCAGCAAAACTTTACTATATCAGGGAGTGTTTACACAATGTCGGAGATTTTTATAGATGCAAATTATCCTAGCCGGCGGCTTACAAAAGGTTTATATAACGGTGGAAACCTAGGTCTTTAACGATCGATACCGCGGGGGGTTGTCGTCCCTCGCATCCCCACAGGCGTCCCTGTTGGGCATGGAGTGGACCAACTTCAGACTCGTTCCACTCGGCTTAAGCCTCCGACGACGGGTCTCGCTCCACTCATCAAAAGTTGGCCTATACTTTATAGAATTTGGATCAATATATAACAACGTTACCATTGATTCTCCGATCCAGCCATTGTTCATTCATTTCAATCGTGGATTGTAATGTGTGGTGGAATGTTGAATAGTAAACAAACTTAGGGTGCATATTGATACTTTATGATTATGCACAACATATGCCTAATATATACATTTAGGCTGCCGCTAACAACTGTCGCTTTTATTTCTGTTTTGTTGACCAAGGAATAAAATAAAATAAATTGAACAGAACCCCCACTCTCGCGACAAGACCAAGCCTACTCAAGACTCGAGCACTCCAGGGATAAACGCAAAACACCACTTCACAAAGACCAACCGACCTCCTACCAAAGCCGAAGTGAGAACACCATGACTCCTATGGGAGGAGCACAAGACACTACAACGAAGATGAAAAAGCAAACCCTCCAGGAGAGATGTGCCACCACGATGCCAACATC
This sequence comes from Avena longiglumis, assembly GCA_030063025.1. Lineage (NCBI taxonomy): Eukaryota > Viridiplantae > Streptophyta > Magnoliopsida > Poales > Poaceae > Avena > Avena longiglumis. The sequence continues at coordinate 518,954,910 of CP125975.1, forward strand.
ACAACATCAAGGAAAACATTGCCGCCCTCGCGACACAAGGCCGACACCATCAACACTGGCTGCTAACCTTCCAAGACCGCTGCCCGACATCCAGCTACTCCATCACGCCGAGCGGACCACAACACAACCTTCTGGACCGCCGTCCCGACATACCCCTGCTCCCGCTCGAGCTACAACACCGGACGAATCGACTACCCGCAACCCAAGCCGCATAGGGAAAACTACACGCATACCACATCCGCTGCACCAACATTCGGGTCCACCACCCTGACATATAGTTAAACCGCATCCAATGAGACGTGTTGACCGAGTGTTATGCTAACATTGTTTAAAGTTAGGCCATAGGAGATCATACAAAGATTTTGGGACAGGAGAACTGCAGTATCCAACCACCCTCTCGCTGGTTCTTCTGCCTTCTCTGTCCTGAAGGTGCTCATCATTGATCGTCTTAGTCCTCTACACCATATTTTGCCGCCTTTTGTCCTGAAGGTGCTCATCCTTGATCTTCAACCAATGCATGGTCAAGAGTTACGACATCTCCAACCAGATCGAGGGCACAACCCAACTGCCCGTGTTTGAATCGGTCCAACCGGATCGAGGGCACGACCCAATTGCCACCTGCAAAAGGAGGCATAGCTCCTGACGTAGGGTTTCGTAGCATGGAAAACAAAAAATTTCTATCGCATACAAACAAACAAGCCAAGATCTATCTACTAGATTGTAGCAACGAGTCGATGGAATAACTTACCCTCGAAGATTCCAAAGTGTTTAACGAGAGCGGATTCTCGTGGGTGATGTAGTCGTACTCTTCCCGATCTCAAGATCGCGTAGATGATCCTTCCGGCGCTGCGTTCCGGCAGCGCTTCCGCAGTCGGTCACACGTTCGGTACTCGACGAAGACCTTCCTCTCCCTTGTTCCAACAGGCAGCGGAGGTTGTAGCACTCTCGCGATTCCCAAAGACAACCTGTGGTACCGGAAGTAGAGGGGAGATCCCGCAGGGCTTCGCCTTAAGCCGGAGCGAGTATGGTGGAGTATGAGAGAGCTATTAGTGGTCTAGGGTTTAGACACACCAATTAGAAGGCTCTAAACCGAAGGCTAGGGCAATTAGAAGCTCTAAACCAAAACGGCTCTAAACCGGAGGCTTTGGCTAGGGTTTAGATTAGAGGATAGGAACTTGTGTGTCTAGAGGAGGGAGCCCTGCCCCTCCTTTTATAGGTGGAGGGGCCGGCGCGCCAAGGGGGAGGGAGGGGAGTCCCTCCCCAACTCGGCTTGGTGGAGGCGCCGCCGGTTGGAGGAGGGATTCCCTCCCCAACTCGGTTTGCCCCCTCTTTCCTCTTTCCCTCTCTTTCCTGTTTTAGCCGTTTGACTTTTCAAACTTGCTATTTGACTTTTCAGTTTAGGATTCAATTTAATCCTTCATTTGGAACAGCGAGAACACTTAGTACATGATGCAATCATTCCAATATGTAATGACACATTCATGTACCCTCCCCGAGTGCGAACATTCGAACCTTCTAGAACATTCCGATGAAAACACCTAATCATTCCCGAACTCAAACGGGACTTTCCTTATATGAATCTTATTCTCCGGACCATTCGGATCACCTCGTGATATCCCGGATCCCATCCGAGACCAACAACATTCGGTCTCTTTCTCATAATACCATAACTACTCAAATAACGCCAACTTATGTGTCTCCCTACGGTTCGTGAATTATGCGGACATGATCGAGACACTTCTCCAACAATAACCAATAGAGGAATCTGAAATTCATATGGCTCCCACATATTTCTACGATTACTTTGCGATCGAATGAACCACTTATATACGATACCAATTTCCCTTTGTCTCACGATAGTTTACTTATCCGAGGTTATGATCGTCGGTATCTCTGCATACCTAGTTCAACCTCGTTACCGACAAGTACTCTTTTCTCGTTCCCGTGATATGTGATCCCTTGTGAGCCAGTCACATGCTTGCAAGCTAATTGGATGACATTCCACCGAGAGGGCCCAGAGTATATCTATCCGTCATATGGATGGACAAATCCCACTCTTGATCCATGTGTTTCAACCAATACTTTCCGAACACTCAATGCCAGCTTTATAGCTACCCAGTTACGGTGTGGTGTTTGATGTCATCAAAGCATCCATCCGGTAAAGGTGATATGCATGATCTCATGGTCAAAGGAATTAGGTTACTATGTATCAGAAAGCATATAACAATTGAACTATTGTAACTACCTCGGTGAATTACGCTCCTAGATACAAGCCTGGATGAGCGGTAGTGGTTGAAATAGTACGGTGGGGCCCCAAAAGCCACTCACGGGTAGACCTTTCGGCCGTCCCAACCACTACCAACTCAACGGGACCTGTACGGGCGGCGTAATCGGCAGGCGAAGGGATCAACTACATACACAAGTGGGTATGTATGCAAGCCACCATACAAGAGTACATCAGAGCCATACCATCTAGAAAGAAAGGAAATATAGCAACGCCATACGGCAAGATTCAAATGACCTAGATAGGTATAATATTTTAGGATACTTCCTCATACAACACACATCAGAGTATCAAGCGGAAGCGACAAAACAAAGTCCGGGTACGGACAAGAAGCAAATCGGCATAAGATGCCATAGAAGTAAGCACATCCCGCCCACAGATCTCACGGATCCCGTTCCTAATCTCTACACCGAACGATCGTGCCGCATCATCCGCCTCTTCCACCCAAAGATCCGTCTGCGAGGGTACCTGCTCATCTGAACCAATAATTTATCGTGAGACCCTAAGGGTACAAAGAAGACTTAATGCCTCTAAAGGGACACAACCAGGGTGACGAATTGCAGCGAAAGATAAACCCTAGCAGTTCTGAGATAAACGCTAACCATCCGCTTAGCCAATGATAGACGGATGTCCGTGAATTAATGACAACAGTTATAACAGTAATTTCATCGATCCATCCTCCTCTCGCTACCAACGAGGAAGCGATTAACAACCCCCATCCGTTGGCAATTTTATTAACCATTCCATGAGTGTTGCACTAATTACTAGTCAAATTACTTAGTCGTTAAAGCGGTACTTTAGTTATGCTTGTCTATGATCGAGAAACTGCTCCAAGTCGTCCATAACCATGGACACGGCTTTTGAAAGTTTTACCCGACCGGTGCACCAATAGCAACACACGCCGATCAACCTCGAAAACCAAATCAAAACCCAACGAGGCCTTCACGACAAAGCAATCACAGGATTCAAATATTTCAGGGGCCACCCTTAAAGTAGACCAAGAACGGCCGGGCTCCGAGACGGACTTAAGGTTGTGGGACGGCTATGAACGATCGAAACCCGAAGTGTGGCTGGGCTTGTCGACACCGCGGAATCGTACACGATCCTAACAGATGCAAGGTGCTCCTCGCACAATCGTAAATACAGAAGTAGCATGGCATAAGTACAGGATAGTAAATAAAACCTCAAACTAGTTTGTGGCCCCAAGAAATAAGACTGAATCAAGCTCTGGCTCAGGGGGGGTCCCATATACCTCCCGAATGTGGATAGCGCGATAAATCAAGGAACAAGAATCAAGTACTCGGGGTCTTACGGGACACAAGTGAGCAGGAAAAACCAAATAGCCGATATTGCTCACCGATGCCACTTTCATTAGTTATCCCATTACTACTCAGGTTAAGTTGTTTATGTACCTCGTTATCCATCAGACTCTCACATACCCTACACATGCTGTTCTACGACTCGCATGGCTCAAACAACTCCTGTAGTAATGGCTCATGGGATGGAGGAACAAGCTTGGTGGGGTTTAAAAGTAAAGGCTATGCATACTTGGGATTCAATTTAATGCAATTGCGACTCAATGATGCAAGAATAAGATAGAGGAAATAGGTACTGTATGTATGCAAGCATGTGGAAGTGCTTGCCTGGCAACTCAGTTGAAGCGAGAGACGGATCTGGGTAGTGCTCCTGGTTCTCTTGATATATCCCCTGCTCAGCGTCTATTCGAAAGAAGAACCAAACAAGCAAGGGCCAACATAAATAGAGTGCACAAGCATAGGAATAAAATGCGACAAGCAAACAATCATGCCATGATGAATGATGCACAAGTTGCATGGCAATAAAGTAGCATGGCATGGTTGAGGTGTGGTATACAAGAATAAGTCATTTTATTAAGGTTTGGCCACCTTTTATTGTCATATTAGTTGCTGTATATTATATAGTTACATGATGCATGCTGCAATTGTAGTCAAGGATAGCATAAACAGAAAGGTCTCGTCGAGCTGATCATTTTAGACATATCATTTGTTAAATTCGGAGTTATAGATCAAAAGTTATTGATTTATTAAGTTCCAGTGGCATTTTGTTGTAATTTACCCAACTTGGAATTTAAAGTGTTCAAATAATATTTTGAATGGCATATTTGAATTCCTCACATTTTTCTGATTCAAAAACATATATTATTTGTATTATTTGAAATTATGAATTTGAATTTATTTTAAGTCAAAATTAATTAATTAGGGTCAAAGTCAAAGGTTGACTAAATAAATTAATTCTGAAAATATTTGAATAAGGATTTGAATTATAATTCAAAAACTGAACATTTTTCATATAAGGTTTGAATTCGAATTCCAAACCAGGAATAAGTTATGAATTTTATTTAGTTTGAACAGATTTTGTATTTTGAATTTGAATTTGAGTTAATTTTTAAAAGAAATAATTCAAACAGATTCAGAGGAATACATTTCGCACTCAGGACACCTAGCCACTACCGATGACATGTGGGGTCGGGTGCTGACTGGGCCTAGGCAGGTGGCTGAGGACCGCGGGTTGAAACTCGAAAACTTCAGGAGCCTTTTTATAAAAACCTCTGACGCTGACTGTGGGGCTAGGGGGCTGCGGGTTGGATAGAAGGAAGGACAGGGGCCTTTCTGCAAAGTGTCTAGGACCTGTTGGAACCTGACGAACTGAAACTTGTCAGTGCGAAACTGCTAGCTGGCTTGATCTTGCGACGAAGATGGCGAACAAACCACTGGGAATTTCGCCACGCCGCAAAAACCAAAGAGGAAGAGGGCTACACAGGCTACGAGTTTCGTTCAGGGCGCAACTGCGGGGGAGGGCTGTGCTGGCCGGGATCCGGTGAGGAACAGAGGTTCTAGGAGGCGCGCGAGGCGGCGAGCAGACAGGTCGAGAAGCGGTCGATGATTCGTCGATCTTCTATGGACGGCGACGAATCCTTAGGGAAAACCGGCATCCCACCAAAACGAAAAACGGAGAGGGATGATAGGGCTGCACTTTTCGTGTTGGGGGCATCGCCGTAGGAGGCCTACAGCGCGCGGGCACGACTAGAATCAGAGGCGGGAAACGCTGCGGCTGCTGCGCGATGCCACTGCTGCTGCTGCGGCTTCCTGACGCGCGCGGCGAGTGACACGGCGAAGTTGCGCGGGAGGCTGCGGTTGATTCCGGGCGACACGAAGCGGAACGTAGGGGAGAAGGAAGGGAACAACAGGTGGTTGCTCACCTCGGACGATTCCCAGAGGAAACGAGGATGGGGAGGGACGGAGGCGATGTCGGCGACGGTGGTGTGGTTCGGTGCCTGGTCAGGAAGAAGGAGAAGCAGAGGCGGCCCGCTCAGCTCCTCCCAGAGCTCGCGTGGTGGCCGACGAAGATCACCTGCGCGCCCTCCGGCTCCAGACGGCGACCAAAGCGACGGCGCGGCGACGCTCTCCCCGCCGGAGCTCTCGGGCAAGGGGAAAACAGATGGAGGTAGGGTAGAGGAGTGGCGGCGGAGGGGGAAGGAGGACTAGGGCTTGCAGGGGCCTCCGTGGCTCGGGGATAAGAAGAGGAGGGGAGGTTGGCCGGTGGCCGGCGAGACGGCCACCACTCCTCTCTGCTGCTTTCCGTCATTGTCGAGGCGAGCGACCGACTGCGTCAGGACAGGAAGAAGAACAGGAGCGACGGCGACGAAGCGGTATGGGCCAGGTGAACGAGTTGGGCCGGGGGAGGGCTGGTCTGACGGGCTGCTTATTCTTGTTGGGCTGCTGCGGTGCTCCAGGTATGGTTTCTCCTCTTTTATTTATTTGTCTTTTAGACATTTGTTTGTTAATTGATTCTGTTTCAATTTTCAAACTAGTTTTTGTAATTTCAAAATATTTGGAGCATTTTTACCAGGAGGTTTTGAATAGGGGGGGGGGGGGTTGACTAAGAGGAGAGGCAGAAGAGGCCAAGACACATAAGAGAAAGCACACATGATCACATGATCATGCATGGAAGAGAAAAGAGGGTTAGGGGATTAGGTTTAAAGATTAGCTAGAGAGGTAGCGAGAGGGGTGAGAGCTAGGGTTTTAAACAAGTCAAAACAAGATCAAGCAAAGGGAAGGAGTGATCCAAGCAAGCAAAACAAAATAACCTTCAATAGTCAGCAAGAGGTGACACTTGCATGGCCCATGCAAACAATAAATGCCATGTCTTTATATTGTGAAACAACATAAAACCATGTGGCATTCTTCCATGCATTCCCAAAAGGCCAAGCACAAGATTATGAGTGGAATCCACCCAACCCACATGAGCCAGAGGTAAACTCAATTAAAAAAATGCCCAGCTCATATTAGTTGGATGGTGGAATTATAAGGTGGTGAAGAAAAGGTGGTGGAGTCAATAAGAGATATGCCCCCAACTCAACTTGGGCACTTAACAATATATCAAGAACCAAATACAATATCAAGAGGCAAATACAAATATTAATGCATATGAGATAAGAACCAAAACAAAAGGGTTTTATATGATGCTCAAATGCAAGGTGGCATGATGACATGAGCATGATATGATGATGATGCAACAATTATATGTTGGAAGTGGCTCTTTTATTACTAGAACAAGTAGCATTACAGGTGTTAGACAACTGGGATGCTACAACTATTGAAATGAATTGATCTTTATGCTACGCTTATCTATAGGAGTATGTCCACCATATCATTCTCCTAACGATATGATCTTGTTGTTGATAACATCTCAATGTTCATGATAGGGAAACCACAATCATTAATCAACCAACAAGCTAGTGAAGTATAGAGGCTATACTAGGGACTTCAAATTAAGTTTACAAATCACACAAGTATCAATGTTTCCTTGTTAATACTATTATAGCATGAATGTAAACATTTATCATAAACACAAAGATATAATAATAACTACATTTATTATTGCCTCTAGGGCATATCTCCAACAGTCTCCCACTTGCACTAGATTCATCTAATCTAGATTACATGGTAATATACCGAACACCCATGGCAGTTTGGTGTTGGTCATGTTTTGCCCTCGGGAGAGGTTTAGTCAACGGATCCGCCACATTCAGATCTGTGTACTTTGCAAATCTTTATATCCCCATCCGGATATGTTCTCGAATAGCGTGAAAGCAGCTTGATGTGCTTCACTTCTTGTGTGACCTTGGTTCTTGCGCATTGGCTATGGCGCCCATGTTATCACAAGAGATAGACATTGGGTCCGGTAACTAGGAACCACACCCAGCTCTGTAATGAACTCTTTCATCCATATCGCTTCTTGTGAAGCCTCCGGCGACCATGTATTCCGATTCAATTGAAGATCTCGCCACAACGCTTTGCTTTTCACTCCTCCATTAATCGCTGCACCATTCAAAATAAATACGTATCCAGTTGTGATTTAGAATCATCCGGATCGGTGTTCCAACTAGCATCGGTGTAACTGCTAATAACGAATGTTCATCACCTCCATAAGAAAGAACCATATCCTTAGTTCTTCTCAAGTACTTAAGGATGTTTTGATCATTGTCCAATGATCCACTCCTGGATCACTTTGATATCTGCTAGTTAAACTAACAGCATATGCAATGTCGGGTCTAGTACATAGCATGGCATACATTAGAGATCCTATGGCTGAGGCATAGGGAGTCTTACTCATCCTTTTTCTATCTTCTGCCGATGTCGGACTTTGAGTTTTACTCAAGGTCGTATTGGGCAACATGGGCAAGAACCCTTTCTTGCTTTCTTCCATTCCAAACCTCTTTAGAACTTTGTCCAAATATGTACTCTGTGACAATGATATTTGGCTTTTCGATCTATCTCTATAAATCTTTATGCCTAATATGTAAGCTGCTTCGCCAAGATCCTTCATTGAAAAACTATTATTCAAATATTCTTTGACACTATTAAGAAGGTCTACATCATTCCCAATCAACAATATGTCATCCACATATAGTATTAAGAATGCTCTGAGCTCCCACTCACTTTCTTGTAAATACAAGCTTCTCCATAAGTTTGTATAAAACCAAAACTTTTGATCACCTTATCAAAACGTTGATTCCAACTTCGGGATGCTTGCTTCAATCCATAGATGGACCGTTGAAGTTTGCATACCTTGTTAGCATCTTTAGGATCGACAAAACCTTTGGGTTGCATCATATACAACTCTTCATCAATATCTCCATTGAGGAATGCTGTTTTGACATCCATCTGCCATATCTCATAATCATAATATGCAGCGATTGCTAACATAATCCTCACAGACTTTAGCTTTGCTACCGGTGAGAAAGTCTCATCGTAGTCAACTCCTTGAATTTGTCGAAACCCTTTTTGACAAGTCGAGCTTTATAGGATGAACATTACCATCAAGATCTGCTTTCTTCTTGAAAATCCATTTGTTCTCGACCTTCGGCCATCCGGTAAGTCCACCAAAGTCCATACTTGGTTTTCGTACATGGATCCAATCTCGGATTTCATGGCTTCTTGCCATTTATTGGAATCTGGGCTCATCATCGCTTCCTCATATGTCTCGGGGTCATCGGTGTTGTCCACCAACATGACACTCATAACCGGATCATACCAATCTGGAGTGGTACGAGTTCTCGTTGACCTCTGAGGCTCTGGAGCAACTTCAACCGAAGTTTCATGATCACCATCATTAGCTTCCTCTCTTATTGGTGCAGGCACCACAGGAACTTCTTCCGCTGCTGCGCTACTCGCAATTTCGAGAGAAGGTTCGACAACCTCGTCGAGTTCTACTTTCCTTCCAGTCACTTCTTTCGAGAGAAATTCCTTCTCTAGAAAGGATCCATTCTTGGCAACGAAGATTTTGCCTTCGGATCTATGATAGAAGGTATACCCAATAGTTTCTTTTGGGTATCCTATGAAGACGCATTTTTCCGCTTTTGGTTCAAGCTTGTCCGGCTGTAACTTCTTTACATAGGCTTCGCATCCCCAAACTTTAAGGAACGACAATCTAGGTTTCTTCCCAAACCATAATTCATACGGTGTCGTTTCAACGGATTTAGACGGTGCCCTATTTAAAGTGAATGCGGCTGTTTCTAATGCATAACCCCAAAATGATAGCGGTAAATCTGTAAGTGACATCATAGAACGAACCATATCTAAGAGAGTTCGATTACGACGTTCGGACACACCATTACGCTGTGGTGTTCCGGTGTCAATCATGAAAGTATTCCGCATTTCTTCAAATGCTCGCCAAACTCGTAACTTAGATATTCACCTCCACGATCGTAACATAGAAATTTAATCTTCTTGTTACGTTGATTCTCTACCTCACTTTGAAACTCATTAAACTTCTCGAAAGTTTCGGATTTATGTTTCATGAAATAGATATACCCATATCTACTCAAGTCATCCGTGAAGGTAAGAACATAACGATAACCACAGCGATGCTACACTCATTGGACCACACACATCGGTATGTATGATTTCCAATAAGTCCGTAGCTCGCTCCATCGTACTGTAAAATGGAGTCTTAGTCATTTTCCCATCGGACATGCTTCGCATCTTTCAAGTGATTCAAGAAGTCCATCGAATGGAGTTTCTTCATACGCTTCACTCCAATGTGACCAAGGCAGATTGCCACATATAGGTCGAATTATCGCTGATTTCAAACGTTTAGCCTCAATGTTGTTGATATGTGTATTTCCACTATCGAGATTCAATAAGAATAGACCATCTATCAAAGGTGCATGTGCGTAAAACATATTACTCATATAAATCGAACAACCATTATTCTCGGACTTAAACAAGTAACCGTCTACAATAAACAAGATCCCGATATAATGTTCATGCTCAACGCAGCACCAAATAACAATTATTTAAGTATAAAACTAATCCGATGGTAGATGAAGGGGTAGCGTGCCGACCGATCACATCAACCTTTGATCCGCTTCCCACGCGCCGTCACCTCGTTCTTCGCTAGCTTCCGCTTATTCTGCAAAGACTGTTTGAGTTACAAATATGAGCAACCGAACCAGTATCAAATACCCAGGCACTACTACGAGTACTAGTGAGATACACATCAATAACATGTATATCAGATATACCTTTCTTCTTGATGTTGCCGTTCTTCAGATCCGCCAAGTACTTTGGGCAATTCCGCTTCCAGTGACCTTCTCCCTTGCAGTAAAAGCACTCAGTATCAGGCTTGGGTCCAACATTGGTCTTCTTCGCTGGCGTGGCAACTTTCTTACCACCCTTCTTGAAGTGTCCCTTCTGCTTAGACTTGCCTTTCTTGAATTTGGTGGTCTTATTGACCAACAACACTTGGTGCTCTTTCTTGATCTCCACTTCTGCAGATTTCAACATGGCAAAGAGTTCTGGCAACGTCTTGTTCATGTTATGCATGTTGTAGTTCATCACAAAGTTCTTGTAACTTGATGGTAGTGATTGGAGGACACGGTAAATCCCCAAAGCATTAGGAATCACTATACCCAAGCTTTGAAGTTTGTTTGCGTGCCCAGACATCTTAAGCACATGCTCACTGACGGAGCTGCCTTCTTCCATCTTGCAGTTAAAGAACTTTTCAGAAGCCTCATAGATTTCAATTGCCGCATGAGTCTCAAAAATCAATTTGAGATCCTCGACAATATCATATGGGTCTGATTCTTCAAACCTTTTACAAGCTCGATTCCAAACCATACAAGATAGCACCGAACTATGGAGTACCGATTCTTCCGAGCGAGGTAAACATTCTTTACTTCATCGGCAAGATCACCGGTGGGTCACCAATGCATCCAAAGACATAGGTCAAATTACCAGGTGTGAGGACAATCCTCAAATTGCGGAACAATCAATCCGAAGTTGCTTCCATTGTTTTTCAACTTTTCTTTCTCTAGGACGCATTAAAATTGATGGTAGGGGCTGCCATTGATCTACAACATATTTGCAATAGTTTAGACTAAGTTTATGACAAATTGAGTTCAAATTAATGATGAAATTAAACTAGGTGAACTCCCACTCAAAACAACATCCCTCACATTGTTTTAGTGATCACACGAACCAAATCCACTACATCAACACCGATCATCACGAGAGTTGATATAGTTTCAACGGCGAACAATCGTCATGTTCATCATATCTACTATATGATTCATGCTTTACCTTTCGGTGATCCGTGTTCCGAGACCATGTCTGTACATGCTAGGCTCGTCAAGATCAAACCTTAGTTTCTGCATGAGCAAATCTGGCTTGCTCACGTTGTATACACTTGCGTAATCTAACACACCCGATCATCACGTGGTGCTTCGAAACAACAAGCTTTAGCAACGGTGCTAACTAAGGGTGAACACTTTATGATTTGAAATTCATGTGCATGAGGGATCATCTTATAATGCTACCTTCGTCTACTAAGCAATACAAGATGCATAAAGGATTAACATCACATGCAATTCAATAATATGTGATATGATATGGCCTTTCTTCTTTGTGCTTCCGATCTCCATCTTCAAGCACGAACATGATCTCCATCATCACCGGCATTGCATCAAGGTCAATGACGCTTCTCCATGGTTGTCGTCCACCGGCTTCAACTATTACAACTACTTTGAATAGACACGGGTCTTAACATAAATTAAAGACAACCATATGGCTCCCGGTTGCCAACTTTACAATAAGGAACATTGCATACATCAAATATAATCACAATCATGGCCATATCACATCATCGACACCCGCAAAACAAAGTTAGACGCCTCTACTTTCTTTGCATATTTTACGTGGTTTGGGGCTTTCAATAAGTGTCGTTCTAACTTACGAACAAGAACCACAACATTGATACTAGCATTGTTGATCACCCGTTGTAAATTGGATCTTAACTATGCTAGGAGAAACAGCACCATAAAGCCACTTATGCAATACAAGTTGCATGTCAAGCGTGGAGCAAGTCTCATGAACGAGGTCATGTAAGGTTAGCCCGGGCCGCTTCATCCCAACATACCGCAAGATTCAAAGTACACAAGAAGCAATCGACAATAAAAGCATGAACGCCCATAATGACCATTGTGTTCTACTCGTGCAACAGATCTACATATAGACCTGGCTCTGATACCACTGTAGGGTTTCGTAGCATGGAAAACAAAAAATTTCTATCGCATACAAACAAACAAGCCAAGATCTATCTACTAGATTGTAGCAACGAGTCGATGGAATAACTTACCCTCGAAGATTCCAAAGTGTTTAACGAGAGCGGATTCTCGTGGGTGATGTAGTCGTACTCTTCCCGATCTCAAGATCGCGTAGACGATCCTTCCGGCTGCGTTCGGCGGCGCTTCATGATCGGTCACGTTCGGTACTCGGAAGACCTTCCTCTCCCTTGTTCCAAAGCAATGGAGGTTGTAGCACTCTCCTCGCGATTCCTAAGAAGACAACGGCATGGTACCTAAGTAGAGGGAGATCCTGCAGGCTTCGCATTAAGCCGAGCGAGTATGGTGGAGTATGAGAGAGCTATTAGTGGTCTAGGGTTTAGACACACCAATTAGAAGGCTCTAAACCGAAGGCTAGGGCAATTAGAAGCTCTAAACCAAAACGGCTCTAAACCGGAGGCTTTGGCTAGGGTTTAGATTAGAGGATAGGAACTTGTGTGTCTAGAGGAGGGAGCCCTGCCCCTCCTTTTATAGGTGGAGGGGCCGGCGCGCCAAGGGGGAGGGAGGGGAGTCCCTCCCCAACTCGGCTTGGTGGAGGCGCCGCCGGTTGGAGGAGGGATTCCCTCCCCAACTCGGTTTGCCCCCTCTTTCCTCTTTCCCTCTCTTTCCTGTTTTAGCCGTTTGACTTTTCAAACTTGCTATTTGACTTTTCAGTTTAGGATTCAATTTAATCCTTCATTTGGAACAGCGAGAACACTTAGTACATGATGCAATAATTCCAATATGTAATGACACATTCATGTACCCCTCCCCCCCGGAGTGCCGGACATTCCGGAACCTTCTAGAACATTCCCGATGAAAACACCGGAATCATTCCCGAACTCCGAAACGGGACTTTCCTTATATGAATCTTATTCTCCAGACCATTCCGGATCACCTCGTGATATCCCGGATCCTATCCGAGACTCCGAACAACATTCGGTCTCTTTCTCATAATACCATAACTACTCAAACAACGTCGAATCCTTAAGTGTGTCTCCCTTCGGTTCGTGAATTATGCGGACATGATCGAGACACTTCTCCGAACAATAACCAATAGAGGAATCTGGAAATTCATATGGCTCGCACATATTTCTACGATTACTTTGCGATCGAATGAACGACTTACATACGATATCAATTTCCCTTTGTCTCATGATAGTTTACTTATCCGAGGTTATGATCGTCGGTATCTCGCATACCTAGTTCAACCTCGTTACCGACAAGTACTCTTTTCTCGTTCCGTGATATGTGATCCCTTGTGAGACAGTCACATGCTTGCAAGCTAATTGGATGACATTCCGAGAGGGCCCAGAGTATATCTATCCGTCATATGGATGGACAAATCCACTCTTGATCCATGTGTTTCAACCAATACTTTCCGAACACTCAATGCCACCTTTATAGCCACCCGATTCGGTGTGGTGTTTGATGTCATCAAAGCATCCATCCGTAAAGGTGATATGCATGATCTCATGGTCGAAGGAATTAGGTTACTATGTATCAGAAAGCATATAGCAATTGAACTATTGAAATGACTTGATCTTTATGCTACGCTTATCTATAGGAGTATGTCCACCATATCATTCTCCTAATGATATGATCTTGTTGTTGATAACATCTCAATGTTCATGATAGGGAAACCACAATCATTAATCAACCAACAAGCTAGTGAAGTATAGAGGCTATACTAGGGACTTCAAATTAAGTTTACAAATCACACAAGTATCAATGTTTCCTTGTTAATACTATTATAGCATGAATGTAAACATTTATCATAAACACAAATATATAATAATAACTACATTTATTATTGCCTCTAGGGCATATCTCCAACACCTGATAGGTCCATTTCGGCGCAAACCCGGCCCAAAATTGGACATGGAATGCGGTGGAACGCACTACTACCATGTCCTCCCAAGAATTCTATCAGTCCTACCCGCCAGTGGCAGATGGAGGGGAACCGTCGCCACTGGTTCTGTGTTGTCCCCATCCACTTCCACTCCACTTCCTCGGATGGTAAAATCCCTCCCAAACCCTAGCCCGCTCCCCTCCACCAATCTCGCCAGCTCCCTCGGCACCGTCCACTGACGATGACGAAGCCGCCGTGGAAGTGGTTCAAGAGCGGCTGCAACGACAACGAGGCCATGTCGTCAGGCGGTGGTTGAAGTTGGAATTCTTTCTCTTGCTCCCCATCGACTCGTATCTACTTCTCCCGCTCCCCATCCACCTGCATCCCGCGCAAGCCGCCGTGTCCGACTCAGAGCGACAGGTGAACATGAGCCTGGAGGTGTCCCGCATGATGGCGGAGACAGGAATGCCCATGTCGATGGTCGTACGTGCACCTGCCCGCTAGCTAGCACTTCAACAAGGACCACATTCATGTCCAGGCCATTCTTGCATCGGTGCCATTGCGCTGGAGAGAGGTCTTCCGTCGCCCTGCTCACCTCCCCCCAGATATGCACCGCGACCCGACGTGCGCCATCCACTCCCGGTTGTGGGACAAATGGTTCGAGAGCGAGTAGCAGGCTCACCGCGAGGCCATTGAGGCCCATCTCGAGAACCTCGACGATGGCAACGAGTACTGGGAGGACTACAGGGTGGAGGATAAGGAGGAGGAAGAGGACGAGAAAGGGGAGGTCCTCGATTTCTTTGGCACGCCCTATCCAGGACCGCCGGATTGGTTGTGGTATAGGGGCGCCGAGACCGTGGACACTAGTAGAAAAAGAGGCTTTGGTTCGATCTAGAGTCTGACACTAGTCCCGATTTATTACGGGCCGGGACTAGTATGAGCACTAGTCCCGATTCATACCGTTTTCAGTGGTCAGGAGCCCGAGAAAGCTCTAGTCCCGGGTCATTCCACACGCGGCCCGGGACTAAAGGTGTGCAGACGCGGGAAACACCCTTTAGTCCCGGGCCATGAGGGGTGACCCTTTAGTCCCGGGCCATGAGGGGTGACCCTTTAGTCCCGGGTCGTGATACGGTCCGGGACTAAAGGGGTGCGAACGCGGGCGACTTAAAATTGCTATAACTTTTGCGTACGATGTTGAAAAAAAGTACAACCTATCAAAATGTGTGGAAATTTTTTTCGAGTTTGATTTCAATAGTATTATTTGGATTCCTCACATTTTTAGATTTTTAAAATTATAAATAATGGATTCCTCACATTTTTCTGATTCTTTTACATTTTTTAAATTTGAAAAGGGAAAAATTTATTTAAAATTTTTAATTATCTAGAAATTTTTTATTCCATATTTTGATTCCTCACATTTTTTCTGATAATAATGAATATATTATTTGTCGAATTCTGATTTACAGATTTAAAGATATTATTTATGCCATATTAAATGATTAAATGGCAAAAAATGAATAAAATATTATTTTATTTAGTTTTTTACTTTCATTATATTAAAATATTACCATTACTTATTTATTGTTGTTTACTAAAATGGTTGTTTGTAGTTTCAATAAATAAAGATGTATGTCATATTGATATGGGCTAATAGGATTGATATGATAGTGTTGACAACAAGGTATAAATGGGCTTCATGCAAGGACATCTGGATGGAACAAAGAAGTTAAGCATGCTAAGGGTGGAGTAGTGCTAGGATGGGTGACCGAATGAGAAGTTTGACCACAAGTGTAATTTGACCTAAGATTAAATATACTTAGTGCTAAAAATATTTCAAATGAGAGGATTACGAGTCAAATAATTCAAAGGTTCAAGAAAAAATTCGAAAAAAAATCAAAAAAAAATTGAAAAAAAATATTTAGTCCAGGACTAAAGGTCCTCTAGTCCCGGGTTGTAACAAACCGGGACTAGAGATAGGAGCCTTTAGTCCCGATTTCGTAGTCCCGGATACAAAATCGGGACTAAAGGCCCTTACAAACCGGGACTATATGCCCTTTTCTACTAGTGGGAGGCCGAGGTTTTCCCCCGGCCGGTCGCCGTCAGTCGAGCAGGAGCGGACGATGATGGAGGAGAAGGAGGAAGAGCTCGAGGCCGCCATATTGGCCTTTCAACTGAACCAGAAGAAGAAATGGGACGACATGGGGCAGGCACTCCAGGATCTGTGGGAGGTTGCTCAAGCGGATGCGCTGCAGCACCCCCTGAGCTTGCTCGACCGACCAACCCTTCTCCCCGGCCTCTAGCCACGTGCGGCCGCCGCCCTAGGTCTTCATCGAGATCGGGGATGACGACTAGGCCTTCGGCCTCGTGCAGCAGGACCGGCGCTGGCCGACATCGGCATCGCCCTGGCGGCCACCTAAGCTACGACCACCCAGTATATCGGGTGTTTTTTTGTTTGCATTTTGGACGTGCAACAATGTTGAACAATGGCATTATTTTCCCTGCGCGCAGCTAGCCCATCACTCGCAACAACAGCCGTAGGTAAGCTAAATCACATGGCCTTCGAAGAGTGCATGGGCTAGTTCCGGGATGAGAACTCGAATTATTAGATGTACAGCGAGACGGGTCAGGAAAACTCGAGTTAATTAGATGTACAGCGAGTCGGGTCTGGAGACGGCCACGAAGACGACACGGTTTGGTATTAGCAGATCCTGTTATATAGCCGGATACTGGAACCCTACTCGAGCCGGTAGCCTCTAATATAATCGGGGCCTTGGAGGATTGAGGGAATCAGAAGGTGATCAAGGTGTTAGATCTGCCTTAGGATCATCTAGGGTAGATCGATTCGGTAGCTGCTTTTGCCTATGCAAGATCTTGTCCAAGAACTGAGAGGAGAGGGAAGATATCAGTGAGGAAGAGGAACATACCAAGCTAGTGGCCATGGTAGAGGGCGACGGCGTGAGCGAGGCAGCGTCGGTGGTGCTTCCCGTCACTCTGCGCGAGCCCTCGATCGGTACGGCGTGGGTAATGGGGCACGGCGAACCTCGTTGGTTGTGCCACCGGACCCCACCTCTATATATATATGCGCAGGTGACAGGGGCCCACCAACCAGAGGGGTTGGACGTCCCGATCAGGACGTGGTCAAAGGTTCGGTCGAGCCGTTGGGCTCGATCGTGTGGAGATCAACCTTACATTCTCCCCCTTGATCTCAACTTTACTTTTAACTTTGTACTTTACTCGTTTCATCTTAGATCGATACATAGAGCATGTTTCATCGTCTCAGCTCAATTGCCGATAGAATCAGACAGCCACTATAAACTTTTCTATTTTGAAACAAATCCTATTACTTTTGGGCCTCAGTAGTCCAGGAGTCATAGGCTTTCCATTAAACCCATGCCGGCTATGTGTTCCTTGAAAACATTGGGTGGTAAGCCTTTAGTTAGCGGATCTGCAAGCATATCCTTTGTCCTTATATGCTCGAGTCTTATAGTTTGATCCTGGACTTTGTCCTTCACAACATAATACTTTATATCTATAGACTTTGTAGCATTACTTGAATTGTTGTTGTGAGCATAGAATACTGCGGGCTCGTTGTCACAGTACATATTTAGTGGCATGCTGATAGAGTCAACCACTTTCAAGTCGGGCAAAAATTTCTTTAACCATAACGCTTGTCCCATGGCCTCATAACATGCTATAAATTCTGCATACATCGTAGATGATGCAACTATCGACTGTTTGGCGCTTCTCCACGAAATAGCACCTCCTGCGAGAGTAAATACATACCCTGTCGTGGACTTTCTGTCGTCTTTATCTCCCGCAAAATCAGCATCTGAATACCCTTTTATCTCTAGGGAATCAGATCTTTTATATGTTAGCATGAGGCCTTTTATGCCTTGCACATAACGCAAAGCTTTCTTTACCATCTTCCAGTGCTCTATGCCTGGATTCTCTTGATATCTACCGAGTACCCCGGTGATAAATGCTAAGTCAGGGCGAGTGCACACTTGTGCATACTGTAAGCTTCCAACAGTCGAAGCATATGGTACTGACTTCATTTGATCGATCTCATATTGATTCTTTGGACATTGGGATTTCCCAAAACTATCGCCCTTGACTATGGGAGCAGGTGTTGCATTACTCGCATGCATATTGTATTTCTTTAGAATCTTTTCACAATATGCTTTCTGCGACAGTCCTAACACTCCATTCTTTCTATCTCGGTGAATTTCTATGCCCAAAACATAAGAAGCTTCACCAAGGTCTTTCATGTCAAAATTTGATGACAAGAACTTCTTTGTCTCTAGTAGTAGACTAACATCACTACTGGCAAGTAGGATGTCATCCACATACAGTATTAGGAAAATATATTTCCCACTTTTGAACTTTGCATAAATGCAGTTGTCCTCAACATTTTCCTTGAATCCAAATCTTTTAATTGTATAATTAAACTTTAAATACCACTGCCTAGAGGCTTGCTTTAACCCATAAATGGATTTCTTTAGGCGGCATCTCATATGTTCCTTCCCCTCCATGAAAAGACCCTTGGGTTGTTTCATGTAAACATTTTCTTCTAAATCTCCATTTAGAAATGCCGTCTTAACATTCATTTGATGCAACTCTAAATCAAAATGTGCAACTAGTGCCATGATAATTCTGAAGGAGTCCTTACATAAGACCGGAGAAAAAGTCTCATTGTAATCTACGCCTTCTCTTTGCGTAAAGCCTTTTGCCACAAGTCTAGCTTTGTACTTTTCTATATTCCCATTGGAGTCATACTTTGTTTTGTAGACTCATTTGTATCCTACTGTTTTGGCTCCTTTAGGAATTTCCTCTAAGTCCCAAACATTGTTGGAACTCATTGATTTCATTTCATCTTCCATTGCCTCCACCCACTTGGCTGAGTGAGGGCTACCCATGGCTTCTTCATATGAGGTAGTTGTATACTTTGTAAATTTCTTTGGAAATGGCTGGTCTTCGTTCTCTTTTAGACCTTCTGAGTTTATCAGACTCTTGCTCATTTCTTGCCTCGGGTTCAGGCACATTTACAGTATGAGGCTGTTCTAGCTCCCTTTCGTGCTCAATAGTGGGTTCAGGTGGCTCCTGATGGACAAGTTCCGAACTTTCGCCCATTTTTGTCACGTGTGGAGTCACAACAGGTGCCGGCACCACAACCTCAGGGGTTGTCGATGGTGGCACAACAGGTAGCGAGAAAAATGGCTCCTGAGTCATCGGATTAGGTGCATGCACCCTCTTCTCCTCAAGATCAATTTCCCGAGCTACCGTGCTCCCCCTCATCAATTCGTCCTCCAAGAAGACTGCATGTCTCATTTCTACAAACTTTGTATATCTGTCAGGACAGTAGAAACGATAGTCTTTTGACTTATCTGGATAGCCAATGAAATGGCAACATACTGTTTTGGGGTCTAACTTTGCAATGTTTGGATTGAAGACTTTTGCCTCAGCTGGTGTCTCCCAGACCCTCAAGTGGTGCAGAGAGGGAACTCTGCCTGTCCACAATTCATAAGGCGTTTTGGACACCGACTTACTTGGTACTCTGTTGAGAATATGAATGGCGGTTTTAAGTGCCTCCATCCACAATCCCAATGGGAGGGTGGAATATCTCATCATGCTGCGCACCATATCCATAAGGGTACGGTTACGCCTTTCAGCTACTCCGTTTTGCTGAGGTTCGCCCGACATAGAATACTGGGCGACTATTCCATTTTCCTGCAGGAACCTTGCAAAGGGTCCTGGTACTTGACCATATGGAGTATGCCGACCGTAGTACTCCCCCCCACGGTCAGACCGGGCTATCTTGATTCTCTTATCATGCTGATTTTCTACTTCAGCTTTGAAAATTTTAAATTCATCCAATGCTTCAGATCTTTCTTTAATTGGATAAACATAACCATATCGGGAGTAATCATCCGTGAATGTTATGAATAAATCATATCCATCCACACTTTTCACCGGAAACGGTCCACAAATGTCCGTGTGGATTATTTATAGTGTAGCTATACTTCGGTTTGCACCATTTTTAATTTGTTTTACATACTTTCCTTTGATGCAATCTATGCATTGCTCGAACTCTAACGGAGGAAGAATTTCATTTTTAACGAGGCTTTCTATTCTTCCTCTCGAAATATGGCCTAATCGACAGTACCATAACTTCGACGAGTCATGAGTTCGCTTTCTTTTCTTTTGTACACACAGAAAACACTTTTTCACATAGTGATAACAAATGAAGCTCATTGTGAAACAAACCAACACCCACATAAGCATTATTAAACCATATGGCACACTTTCCATGTCCAAACTTTCATAGTTATCTTTGTCCACATGGGATACACATATCAAATTTCTGTGTAATGAAGGCTTTCAGTATTTTCTATGTCCCATTTTTCTGGTGACATGCTATAGTTGACAACAAAGGTGTCAAACTGTTGAGGCGGTGAAGTCATCACCAAGTGAACAAGAAGTGCAGCCTTTAGCTCCAAATCAGCATCCATGGGCTTAAGCTTAGCTGCCATGTTGCTCATCTGGAGTCTCTTATGCCATGTGCACCTTCATTGCACCTTTCTGTCACCAGCTGTTTCAGCAGGTGGTGCAGCTTTTCTCGGTATTAAACATCTTTTGGTTCTCTAAGGTATATGCCATCTCCAATAGAGCATGGTCCCTTTTGTTTTCCTGCCATGCAACATCATCATCTTTTCTTCTTTAAACCACAATAATGTGTAACCATAACAACAATTGCATGTATTAATCCAACGTTGGTATAAATTAAATCATACAACTGTTTGTGCAATTAAATCAATATTACCGTTGGGCAGATAATAGAGATAAATGCACATATTATTGCAACAAAACATGATCATTTATTAATAACGTTGGTCATAAAATAATATAACCATAATTGTTTCAATAATCACTTTAACATACTTTTAAAATTTAATTCTCACTTTAAACCTTTAATTAACACTTTTAACTATTTACATAGATAAAAGCACCTTTCAACATAATTGAAAAATCATGATCATGCTATTAATAACGTTGGTTATATAATAACGTAATCATAATCACATTTTAATATCACTTTATCACATCTTTTAGAAATTTAATTATCACTTTATTGCATTTAAGCAGTCACCTTTAACTATTTGCAGCGGAATATGAATATAAAATTCACGAATTTTTGTACTTTACAAAAAAAATTCTGTTACTTTTCATATTTTCTAAACAAATTTTCATTGGAATAATTTGAATAGAGAAAAACTGAGTGAATTTGCAAAAAAAAAATTGAACAAGAATCACTAAAACTGTGTTCTATCACGGCCCAGCGGCCTGCCTTGCTATTTGTCGCGCAGCGCGGCGCCCTGCGGCCCATCTGTCACGTCGGGTCGGCCCACGGCCCGCCCGCGCACCATGCATTGTGCGCTACCCAGCGCGTCACTGTGCAGCATTTGACGCTGGCCTGCCGCGACCAGCGGCCCGGCAGCGAGCCACGGTAGCCGCTGGCTGCCGCCAGCGGTACCACGCCAGCGGCCCATAAACGCATCGGCCCGCCAAGGGCCTGCCTAGCCCAGCAGCCCCCGTCGCCGGCCTGCAGCCGCCTCCTCTGCGCAATCATGACCGCCCATTTCCGTCACCCTAGATCGGACGGTTCCCCGCGCTCCTCGTGGGGACAAAACCGTTCCCCACGCGCCCCCACTGGAACCCTAGCCCCATTTGCCCCCCCCCCCGCGTGCCCGCCACCCCCCTTGGCCCTGGCGGCGCACGCACGAGCTGCCGAGGCGAGGTGGCCGCCCCTCGGCGAGCCCCTCCCTCTCTCTCTGGCGACGCTCGCTGCGCGCCTCGAGGTGAGGCGGCGCCGCCCGGTACTGCCGGCGGCCCCCTCCCTCTCCGAGGTCGTGAGCCCCTCCCCCCCACCTTGCTCTCTCCTTCCTCCCGCTCCCTCCCATATTCCCTATGGCATAAGAAAAGGGCGAGGCAGAGAGTGAAGGAGGAGGACGGCCAGATCCATGGCGCCCCTGCCCCCCCTCCATGGCGCTTCCTGCCCCCCTTGACGACGGTGCGTCCACCCGAGGGTGGGCGCACCACCGTCGAGAGGAGTGGCGGCGGTGCCCTTTGCCGGCGGTGGCCGGTGGGTTCCCATTTTTTTTGTTTGAATCGGATTTTGGGGAGAAACAGGGGTTTGTTTGCCTTTTCTTGCGGGATCTGGGGGAAAGTTTTGATTCGGGGTGAGATCTGGGGACTTTGGGGGTTTCTTTTGGGGCTTTAGATCTAGGGTTTCTTCGCTTTGCCCCCGATAGGGTTGGTTCTTCGTTTAGATGTCTCAGTAGGATACCCATCTAAATCGAGAGGAACGGCGCGGCCGCGAGGCAGGCGCACTTTAGATCTAGGTCTTTTACTTTGGATTTCTTTTGCACCGAACAAATTTAGCCACGATTGGCTCTGATACCATTGTTAGATCTGCCTTAGGATCATCTAGGGTAGATCGATTCGGTAGCTGCTTTTGCCTATGCAAGATCTTGTCCAAGAACTGAGAGGAGAGGGAAGAGATCAGTGAGGAAGAGAAACATACCGAGCTAGTGGCCATGGTAGAGGGCGACGGCGTGAGCGTGGGTGAGCGAGGCAGCGTCGTTGGTGCTTCCCGTCACACTGCGCGAGCTCTCGATCGGTAGGGCGTGGGGAATGGGACACAGCGAACCTCGTTGGTTGTGCCACCGGACCCACCTCTATATATATGCGCAGGTGACAGGGGCCCACCAACCAGAGGGGTTGGACGTCCTCGATCAGAACGTGGTCAAAGGTTCGGTCGAGCCGTTAGTCTCGATCGTGTGGAGATCAACCTTACACAAGGAACTCTAACACACCCGTCGGCGACAATAAAACTACTGTAGGGACATCTGAGAACTAATAAATAACCGATGGCTTCGGCGCTTCGATTTGCGGCAAGAAACTTGTGCGGTCGCGCCTTCCAGCGACCACCGCAGCCGAATCTTACGGCGGCCGTCAAGGAGGAACAACGGCGGCTGTTCCCGTCATCTGCCATTAGCCATGGCGCCGGCAGCTCCCTTCGCCGGTTTAGCTCCTCCGAATCACCAAATCTGGTGAACAACAGTAAGGTATACCGTATACCCTCGTTTCCTGGTCTTAGTTTTTCTTTTCAAGTATCCGATACGTCTATCTTTTTTATTTTGTTTCGATAAAGATCCGATACCTCTGTCTAAGACCCTACCAGACATTCTATCAGAACTCCAATCTGCCTGTCCTTGTAGTAGTTAGTAACGAGAATCATCTCTCTTAATTCCTGTACAGCATGTACCCAACTCCGCCTCAGGAGCGGGCGCGGCCGAGTCGTCTCTGCCCACCAGTAACACGGGACTCACATCCCCTCCTCCTCTATGGTAACTATAACGCACGACTTATAATGTTTAAATGTTTATAATTTAGTGTAACTTTTTCTCTATAGGTCGCCGAGGAACAAAAAAATCATACACGTCGCTTGTTGGTCAGTCGTCGCGTTTCTTGCAGCAAGCTGTGCAATAATAGAGGTTGAAACCCGACTACACCTCGCTCGGCAGGAGAAGCAATCTGATGGCATTAACAAGGCTGAATAGTTGGAGTTGAGGATGTAATATGACTTGGCCTCTACTGAAAAGATTCACTAATTTCTATCTACCTACTGTTGAACAATGCTTTTGATGATTTATTATTGCTTGCTTCCATATTCGTACATCCTGATGTGTCGAGAGCATTCGCGTGTGGAATAGCTAGTTGTTGTGATTTTTGTAACAGTACGTGCAAATATTTGTTCCAGCTATCATAAATTTATTTTTTAGACTACAGATGCTTGTTACTACCAGTCGATTCAATTTCTAGGTCTTGAGAAAGGAAAAATTCGTTAGAACAGCGTCCGAAAGTTGACCAAGAATACTGTTTGTCCCCTTGCAAAACAATATTTGCAAAATTAGGGAGTATAGTACTTTGTTTTATGGTACAATGTTGGGATTGTTAGATGTATATATCTGTATATTGTATTTCCCCTATATGTTAGGGGGCTTCCTGCATATTTGCCCTGTACCTGTACTATATATTGTGGCCTTTGGCCCCTAGAGAAATATAACTTGTCTATTCCTAACATGGTATCAGAGCCGGTTTTAGGGTTTACGTGCCCACCGGTCCTCTGCTTGTAATCGTCGCCGCCGTCAGCTCGCCCCGCCCACCGCCGGTTTATGTTTTGGCCGTTTGCGTCGCCGTCGCCCAGATCGGATCTCGTCTGTGCTACTCGCGAAATCCCGGTCGTCTGCTACCGATCCGATCTGCACCCTACTGCTGTGATTGGGCCCCGCCCCGGCCGTCCTCTACCTCCCACGTGAGGTACATCTGACCGAGTGGCCTGTCCCGTCGTTCTTCGTCCTTTGCACATACACACATACACCCGCCACGTCCTTCTACTACTCCTACCGATTCCAATCTACGTGAGGTAGATTCTACTCATGTCGTCCTTGATCTGACACACATACACACATACACCCGCCACGTCCTTCTACTACTCCTACCGATCCAATCTACGCGAGGTAGATTCTACTCCGTCCTTGATCTGACACACATACACCTACAGCATACACCTACAACATCAGCACATACACCAACACATACTCTGCACCATCGCCCGTTCACACCGGTCGTCCTGATCCGCCATCGCCCGCCTCCCTGACTGGCGGGGCCACCTTCTGCAGCGTGCGGTCTGCACGCGCACGCGCACGGGCCCCGCGTCCTCCCACCCGCGTCTGCACGCGCACGGGCCCCGCGTCCTGGTGCACATATTGAGCGCCCTGCGTTGATCGGGAAAAAAAATTGAGCGATGTCTTCTGCATCAGGCCATGTTGCGATTCCTCGCTGCCCAGTGATTTTCGATGGCGCGAATTATCCTGATTTCACTGCTTTTATGCGCGTTCATATGCGCGGTCTCCGTCTTTGGGGTGTGCTCTCCGGCGAGGTCTCCTGTCCGCCGTGCCCCCTGCTCCTGTGGCTCCTCTTTCGTCGACACCGATTGTTCTCGGCGCTGATGCTTCTCAGGAGACCAAGGATGCTGCTCAGAGTGCCGATGATAGTGCTGTTGCTGCTTATGACCTGAAGTTCAAGCAGTACTCTGCTGATCTCGAGACCTATCGCCACGATCTGACTGTCTACACTCAGTGGGTCGATGAGGATGCTCGTGCTGCTGTTGTTCTCACCTCCGAGTTACGCAAGATGTCTTTGAGTTCATGAGTCTCCCTACTGTTGCCGCTTAGTGGGCACATCTTCGTCAGCGCTATCAGCCGTCTGAGGATGCTCTTTACCTGTCCGTGGTTCGCTAGGAGCATGCTCTTCAGCAGGGTGATTCCACTATTGATGAGTTCTATACTCAGAGTGCTGCTATCTGGCGTCAGCTTGATTCTCTCCGTACTGCTGTTTGTGGCACATGCTCGTGCTGCCAGATTGTGCTCTTGGATTTGGACTTTCACCGCATCTATGAGTTTCTGTCTCGGCTTCGTCAGGAGTTTGAGCCCCGGCATGCTCAGCTGAATGCTCGTGGTCGTGTTCCGCTCTCTAAGGTCTTGTCTGAGCTTTGGGCTGAGGAGACCCGTCTCCGTGGTGCTGGTCTTCTTGTGGTTCCGTCTGTGCTTGCTACTCGTGGTGCTCCTTTGCCGTCTGCTCCCTCGACTCAGCCGCGGTCCCCTATGCCGCCGCCGCCGATACTACCCACTCTTCCAGGTCAGGGTCAGCTTCAGCACCAGCAACCTCAGGGTCAGAGTCAGCACCAGCAGGCTCATGGTCAGGGTCGTCGTGGTTCTCTTCGTCACTACTCTTACTGCAACAGGGATGGCCACACTTGGGCCACCTGTTATACACGGGACCCCAGTTTACGTCAGCAACACCAGGCTCGTGGGCAGTTGGCTCCTTCCGGGTCTTCAGCAGTTGCTCTCCGATCAGACATTATCGTGAGTCTTCGCGGTGCTTTGCACTGTGCTCTTCTTCGACGGGCACTACTGGTTTTGTGACTGACTCTTCAGGCACTGTGCGACCACCACCTTATACACAGTCAGGTATGTCTCCGTGGTATCTGGATTCTGGAGCTTCCTTTCATATAACCTCTGAGTCTTCTTTTCTGTCCGCTCTTCGTTCTCTCCCTTCTCCTGTCCGTGTTTTTACGGTTGATGGTACCTCTCTTCCCGTTTCTAGTCAGGGCACCCTTTCTACTTCTTCTTTTTTTGTTCCTGATATTTCTCATGTCCCTCTTATTAAGATGAATCTGTTCTCTGCGAGCCAGCTTACTGACTCTGGTTGTCGCGTCATTCTTGATGCTGATTCTTGTGTTGTCTAGGACCGTCGCACCTGCAGTTGGTTGGAGCCCTCGCCGTGACTCTTCAGGACTTTGGGAGTTAGACTGGCTTCGTGTTCCTTCCGCTGCCACTTCATCTGCCAGTTCTTCTCCGGTTGTCGCCTCTACTACCAGCTCCTTTCAGCAGTGGCATCATCTTCTTGGTCATCTCTGTGACTCTCGCCTGTCGTCATTAGTTCATCGTGATCTTCTGGGGTCTGTCTCAGGAGATGGGTCTTTGCATTGTCAGGGCTGTAGGTTGGGTAAACAGATTCAACTTCCCTATCCTACTAGCGCGTCTGTATCTCAGCGACCTTTTGATTTAGTTCATTCCGATGTTTGGGGTCCGGCTCCTTTTGCTTCGAAAGGGGGCCATCGCTACTATATTTTATTTATCGATGATTTTCTCGGTACACTTGGTTGTATTTTATGCGCTCTCGCAGTGAAGTGCTTTCCATATATCAGCGTTTTTCGGCCATGGTCCGTACTCAGTATTCTACCCCCATCCGTGTTTTTCGTGCTGATTCTACTGGTGAGTATATCTCCCAGATGTTGCGAGGTGTTCTTGCTGAGCAGGGCACCCTTGCTCAGTTCTCCTGTCCTGGCGCACATGCCCAGAATGGCGTTGTTGAGCCTAAGCATCGCCATCTTCTTGAGACCACTCGTGCCATGATGATTGCCTCTTCTCTTCCGCCACATTTCTGGGCTGAGGCTGTTGCTACGTCGGCTTACCTCATCAATATTCAGCCGTCTGCCGCTCTGCAGGGTGGTATCCCTCTTGAGTGCCTATCTGGACAGTCTCCAGACTACTTCATGCTTCGCTTGTTTGGTTGTGTTTGCTATGTTCTTCTTGCTCCTCGCGAACGCACCAAACTGACCGCTCAGTCTGTTGAGTGTGTCTTTCTTGGATACAGTGATGAGCATAAGGGCTATCGCTTTTGGGACCCCGTTGGTCGTCGGATGCGTATCTCTCGTGATGTTACTTTTGATGAGACGCGTCCTTTCTATCCTCGTCCCGCCGCTGGTACCTATCCGGTGGAAGATATCTCTTTTCTTCTCTTTCCTAACACACCTCCTTCTCCTCCTGTTGTGTCTTCTTCAGGATCTCCTCCCCCTGATGTATCTTCTTCAACACCGTCCTCCTCTGCTCCGTCTAGTTCTCCTAGTTCTCCTCGTTCTCCGGAGTCTTCCTCTGCTATTCCTTCTTCTTCATCGCCGTCTTCTGCATCGTATTCCTCTGATGATCTTCCCTCTCCTCGTCCTGTTCGTCAGCGTCGTGCCCCCAACCGTTACTCTCCTAGTCAGTATGGTCTTTCTGTTGCCTCCGAGCCGACTTCTTATCGGGATGCTGAGCATCATCCTGAATGGCAGCTGGCCATGGCTGAGGAGATTGCTGCGGTTGAGCGCACTGACACCTGGGATCTTGTTTCTCCTCCTCCCGGTGTTCGTCCTATCACATGTAAGTGGGTCTATAAGATTAAGACCCGCTCTGATGGATCTCTTGAGCACTATAAAGCGCGTCTTGTGGCTCGTGGTTTTCAGCAGGAGCATGGTCGTGACTATGATGAGACATTTGCTCCTGTGGCTCATATGACCACTATGCATACTCTTCTTCTTTGTTTGTACATTGCGTCAGTGCGTGTCCCGGCTTGATGTTGTAACGCCTTTCTCAATGGTGAGTTGAGTGAGGAGGTTTATATGCAGTCTCCTCCTGGGTATTCTGTTCCCGAGGGGATGGTTTGTCGTCTTCGACGTTCTCTTTATGGCCTCAAACAGGCCCCTCGTGCCTGGTTTGAGCGCTTTGATTCTGTACTGACTACTGCTGGTTTCTCTCCTAGTGCTCATGATCCAGCGTTGTTTGTTCACACTTCTCCTCGTGGACGCACTCTTCTTCTTCTCTATGTTGATGATATGATCATTACCGGTGATGATCCTGAGTATATCGCCTTTGTTAAGGCTCGTCTTCGTGATCAGTTTCTTATGACTCATCTTGGTCCTCTTCGATACTTTCTTGGGATTGAGGTTTCCTCCACTTCTGATGGCTTTTACATCTCTCAGGAAAAGTATATTCAGGATCTTCTGGCTCGTGTTGCTCTTGGGGATGAGCGCACTGTTGAGACCCCTATGGAGCTTAATGTTAAGCTTCAACTTACTGATGGTGATCCTCTTTCTGATCCAACGCGTTATCGTCATCTTGTTGGGAGTCTTGTTTATCTTGATGTCACTCGTCCTGACATCTCTTATCCTGTTCATATTCTGAGTCAGTTTGTTTCTGCTCCTACCACTGTTCACTATAGTCATCTTCTCCGTGTTCTTCGTTATCTTCGTGGTACGATCACTCGTCGCCTTTTCTTTCCTCGTTACTGCTCCTCCATCTCCAGTGCTATTCGGACGCTACGTGGGCGAGTGATCCTTCGGATCGCCGTTTACTTTCTGCTTACTGTGTGTTTCTTGGTGGTTCGCTCATTGCTTGGAAGACGAAGAAACAGATAGCGGTTTCCCGTCCGAGTGTTGAGGCTGAGTTGCGTGCTATGGCCTTGTTGACTGCTGAGGTGACCTGGTTACGGTGGTTACTTACGGATTTTGGGGTCTCTATTACCACACCCAGTCTGGTTTTGTCCGACAGTACATCTGCTATTAGTGTTGCACGTGATCCGGTCAAGCATGAGCTTACCAAGCATATTGGTGTTGATGCTTTCTATACACGTGCTCAGGTGCAGGCTCAGGTTGTTGCACTTCAGTATGTGCCTTCAGATTTATAGTTGGCGGATTTCTTCACGAAGGCAGAGACCAGAGCGCAGCATGATTTCTTACTCTCCAAACTCAGTGTTGTGGATCCACCATGAGTTTGAGGGGGGTGTTAGATATATATATCTGTATATTGTATTTCCCCCATATGTTAGGGGGCTTCCTGCATATTTGCCCTGTACCTGTACTATATATTGTGGCCTTTGGCCCCCAGAGGAATATAACTTGTCTATTCCTAACAGGGACAAGGTTGTTGGACGAAAGGTTGGGGCGTTTTGGTCAGAAGCCCCGCCAAGTAGCATCTCCCCCGCGACAGCGCCCAACGGGGGAGCAAATTGAGTAATGAACTGAATCGTGTACTTTGATTTGGTGGTGGCAAATATTATAATATCCCCAAACCCCAAACTCACAGCGGTAAAACCATCCAACAAAAGGAAACAAGGAGAAACACTTCATACTTTATTATTAGGTATAGATATAGATACGATGGTTGTATCGTGATCCCATTACATACAAAGCTTCTAGAATATAGGAAACACCTAAGACGTTGCTGACGGCCAGTCCAATTCCAACAATGTTGAACCTACAACCGCACCAAAGTGTGGGAGGACAGGGCTAGATCCAACCATTGCGCTTCCTAAAAGACACGAAAAGGAATAAAAACAGTGAAAAAAGTAGTATAAATAAACCTAGAACATCGACAACGACAAATCCTATCCTAGCGGCGAGAGATGCCAGCAACACATTGATGCCTAAAAGCAATCAAGGTGAAGTTCATCATCCAATTCATCTACTTACTAGTTTTCTGAAAAAATAAATACAATCATAATCAATTTCTATGCCTCATTTGCCTCCTATATTAAAATACCAAGATTCTCTATTACGACGAATTATATCAAGTAGCTCCCAGGCTTTAGAGATGTGATAATCAATAAAAGCTCCATCTGAAACAAACAAGTTCACTTATATTAGCTTCACCTAGTTCTTCATAGAAAATGTGTAAAGCGTATTAAGGTGGTAAATCATGATGGGGACAGTTACTAATCAAACCTTGGAAACTTATATAGGCCTTGACGAGGATTTCACTTAGACGGTTCTTGAAGTTCATAATTATTCGTGTTGCTCCATAAGATTCACTTTTGGGGGTCGAAGCAAGACAAAAATTCTCTAGATAGTTTATCGTAGATAGTAATAGTTTCTGCATGACAAATTCTATACCAAGAAAGAGCGGTACCAATAAGAGTTTGGTTAAACAATTTGAACTTTACCTCATCATCAGGACAATTTTTAAGTCTGAAAGTCTCACATATATCTTTAAAGAAACCAGAATGTGCATATGGATCTCCTGAATCATCTTCTCATGTAAAATTTCTAGAGAATTTGAATTGCCTGAGATAAATAGCGGCGTCGAACTTGTTTAGAAGCCCAAGCTCTGTCATGGTGTTTACCTGAAACTTAGTAAACAACCTTAACACTTAGTAAATTAATAACTAAGAATAAAAACTGAAAGCGCTTAGTTTTCCGGCAACATCGCCAAAAGATAGCTTGCTAACTGCAAGTGCACGGTTCGTATGGAGCTAGTTCTAAAATAAGAGTATCGAACCATATAGAGCTATTGGTAGAGGTCTTAATCGCCCTTGTTACTATTCACCAAAGAGTGCTTGAAAATTGTCTTTGGTTGCAAGTAAGGGTGTTTTGAGAGTTGTTGGTGATAAGTGGATTAATACATGTATCTCGGATGGGCCTTATCAATTGGCCCGATACCCCGTCCCGTGTAAAAATGTTAATACATGTATATGTTTGGTGCAATATGTATTCTTACTTGTTATCTTGATTGTGCCAAATTCTGAAGTTGAGAACTCCGGTCCCTTTTCTAACACTGCTTATTCTATGATAATGGCTCATCATGGAAAACTAGATGGACGGAGCTCCCAAGCTCCAGACCCAATGCGCCATGGTGCTTTCTCTTTAGAACTTTATCCTGACACCGTTTTAGAAAACAAGCTTGTCGTGCTGACCGCGGAGGCAAAATCTTATTAGAGAGAATCATCAATGGGCATCAAGTCATGTGGTCTTGAGACATTGAAACTGAGAAAGAAATGCAAATCATTCTTACCCACCTAGGTGAAGTCCAGGTAGATACTGATATGCACTTGGTAGATTTGGTGGAGAGAATGAGATTAATGGTGGCATATATAAAGGTTGATGATGCAACGAAGAAATTTTTTCACCAAGTGCATATGGAGCAAAAGCAGCTAATTACTGAGAGGCAATTGCTTACTTCTGAGATAGATTATGGATAAAGAGCTACAGAAGTTCCCTGCTGACGATAGTTTCGTTCCTGAATTGGTCGCGGAGCTAGATGGGCTAAGGGAAGAACATCAGAGTCTAAGTTTTGTGATAGTGTCTATTTTTGAATATTTTCAGTGCCAACCTAAACTGTGGTGTTCAATAGGGGTTTATTGATGTGATTTTTTCCTACTCGTGTTAAGATCTGCATTTGAGTATGAAAAAAAAATACAAACATCAAGCAAGTTGAGCAAATGAGAAGAATGGAAATGAACTTGATAATCATGACTAAAGAGGCTGACAAGTTACAAGCTGATGTTGCAAATGCTACAAATCGAGGACATGGTTTTTTCTTTTCTCCTCGTTCCTCTGCATTTGGATTGTGGCTACCCCTACCCATCACCACTTTTTCATTTCCAACAGGAATTGCAGATTAGTATTGTCGTGTCTAGATACATGTGTTCCGCGTTCTTTCTTTTTACTCCCTTTGCTTCTTAAGGAAGAGGTAGTATTAGTTATGTCAAAAGTAGTTGAGTCATTATGTCCCCGCTAGTTCTTTTTCTTGTTATGTAGTCTTTTTAGCCCTTTGAGCAGTTTGTACCTACGTCCTTTTCCTCTTTAATCGCTGCCGTCGTCCTGCTTCAAACATAAATCAACCATCTAAAAATCAAAAGCAAGAAAATACTATCCATCTTAAAGTCTTCTAACATGCTATCCAGTAGCCTGGGTATAGAAATCCTATGCGTCCGGCATCATTCGATTGCATCCGGTAGCCATGGACTCCCGTTGCCCAACGCTAAATCCAACGAACAACCAAACGAATAACCTGGAAAATATTAGTGTCATTCTTTCTGTTAAATATTATATTATATCGGCAATTCCAAATTACCCAACAGAAAGCGGATATGTGAATACATATACACGCCTTATTCTCCAGTAGCCATAAATCCATATGCGAGAACATGGCCTGGCCAAGGAGAGATGCGACCGCCATAGTAAAATCCATCTAGGTTCCGTCCCTCTCGCCGGCGATATTGCCAGTCCGCTCCGCCTCCGGTGGCATCGGTGCCTTGGTGATGTGGCGGATTACGACCTCTCGTCAGCGGGAAGTTTCACGTTATTTATTTAGACCGTTTTTAGTGTCTTCTTTGAGATGTTGAGACGACGGCTACATCCTAAAGTCAGAATAAAGTCCTCCCGTTCTATTCTTGCTTAGCTGGTGCGCCTAGCGTAAGGGGAGGGCGTGTGGAGTCGTGTGTCCGACAGATCTGTTGGAACCCGGTCGTTTTTGTATTATTTGGTGTGATTTGAGGTCAGTCTTTTCCGATCTATGATCGTCATCTTCGACGATGGTTGCTACTCTGGTGCGCTGGTCCTTCGAGACTTTAGCACGACCACTTTATGTTCGTATACTATGACAACTCTACTACGACAAGCTTTGTCTGTTTCGATGATTGAGGGGCAATAACGGCGGAGCGCCTTCGGCTCGTGCTAGTGTTGTAGTCATTGCTAGGTGGTCTAATGAGCTATTTGTAAATTTTATTACTTTTGACTCATTTATATCGTTGTTGGTAATTATTAATAGACTAGCGAAATACCCGTGCATTGCGACGGAGTGAAAAAAATATCATCCCAGCACGCGCAGCATGTGGATCAGCCCGTGCATGGATGAGCTAGGCATTGGTGTAGAAACAGGCGGGACACAATGGGATCTTATTTCTACTGTCTACCTTAAACTCTGAGGGTGCATTGTTGCAGCTTTATCTATATGTATATACCATGGATAAAAATAGCGCGCTATTTCGGCGCTGGATATGGCACGCTATATTTTAGCAATTTTGCTCGTTATGGCGCTATTTGCAAAATAGCATGCTATATCGCGCTAAAAAGTCATAGCGTTACCAAAAAATAGCGTGCTAT
Source organism: Avena longiglumis (assembly GCA_030063025.1). Taxonomy (NCBI): domain Eukaryota; kingdom Viridiplantae; phylum Streptophyta; class Magnoliopsida; order Poales; family Poaceae; genus Avena; species Avena longiglumis. Next base: position 518,988,514 of record CP125975.1, read on the forward strand.
TTTTTCTAGCTTGTTGAAATGTTGATGTTATGCTTCTAGACACAATGCTATGTTGTTACTCGTGTGACATTGATGTTAGGCTTCTATAAGATTGGAAAATTATTTTTGTATGTGGCTAACATGTTTTGGAATATATCTTTTATTCTTGCAAAATTATTTTATTTTTAGACTATATCTTGTATTATTTTCAAAACGCTATTTTAAAATATAACACGCTATTAGCATGCTACATAGTGTTTGAAGGAGGCCGGCACTATTTCATCTAGCGTGCTATTTTTTTCATTGACTATATACACGTATGACCTGGTGAAAGTATCGTATGGGCACCTAGAGGGGGGGGGGGGGGGGGTGAATAGATGCTAATTCAAATTTTCTTCTTTTTAAATTTTGGGTTTGACAAGAAAGTTAAATTCTTAAGATTATGCAACTAAGATGAATTTACCTATATGTCAACCAAGCAACAACTAGCACAACAGTAAGCAAGAACAAGTAAGTAAAGTGTGGTAAAGGAAAAAAATAACCAAAGTGGTGGACGCGGAGACATAAGGATTTTTTTCTCGTAGTTCCTTCCTTTTGAGGGGAAGTACGTCTACGTTTGGAGAGGGGGTGGTTTCAAACCACCAACGCCACGAGAGGCCTCCCTTATTCTCCGATGAACCTCACCCCAAGGGGATCGATTCACCTTCCACTATATCGACACCTTTACAACAAGTTCGGGGCATACATCCACAACTCAATTGGAGGCTCCCAAATACAAGCAAGCTGTCAAAACAATCAAAAATAAACTTGTAAGAACCAAATCTAGAATTAGAGTTTCCAACAAAACACTAGAGCAAGGGGCCCTCAAATGAATGAGGGGGAAATGAAGATCTATTTTGGTGAAGTAGTAGATCAAGGGCTCCTCCTTCGATTCTCCAAAGATCAACGACTTTGGATGGTTGAGTGAGGAGATCTTGGAGATTTGGTGGTTCCAATGGACGGGGTGTTCTTAAATACGACGAGCAACTTTCCAAGGTAGGTGGAGGGGTGCATTTATAGTCCTCTGAGCAGATCTGACCGTTGAGCATTTATTGTAGCGGTAGTACCGGATTCTCAAGCGATAGTACCGAAAAACACCGGTACTACCGGCCAGGTACTAGAGATGCGCCATTAAGGCACACGGGCCACCAGTATCCAGCGGTACCAAAATGTGGTGCTACCGCAAGGCGGTAGTACCGGCCCTAAGGCACGGTACTACCGGACACATGCGTTAGTGCCGCGTGTTGGTACCGGGGAGGGCAGTGGCATTTGGCAACTGGCCAGAACCTCCTGTTGTGATAGGTACTAAAATGTACTGATCAGTACTGAGGCGTTTGGCAAGCTTGCCAATCTCTTTAGACTTGACCAGTACCAAAATGCAGTACTACCTCTTTTTGGTACCGATCAATACTGAGGCGTTTGGCGAACTTGCCTAACCCTTTTGTCTTGACCGGTACCAAAATGCGGTACTGCGGTGACCCAGCATACCACTACATGATGTAGTACACTATAGTCGTTGACATACCGTTCACTAGTATTACATCCCTCGGAGTGGTACAACAGAAACACGGCAGGTCCAAGACATGACTATAGGTTACAATTCAACTCTTTACACAAGATCCACAAAACCCTCTAGGTTAAAGAGAGAGAAAGAAACTTCTTACAAAGAAGAATTAGAAATAAACAACTCCAAAACTATAATACTATTAAGACTAGTATCTTAACTAATGGTCTGGCATTGCTGCTATTGTAATACACTACAGAAATAGGTTCTATGGCTAGAGATTCTATTCTTATATAATCAACAACTTCGTCTTCACTTGAGTTGATGTATATGTTGAATTTATTGACTTCATTGAAGAGCTTTAGCTTTTGATGATGATTCCCGGAGCATGACTTGATGTAATCATCGTCTGTACTGGCTTTGGAACCTAGCAAGGGTTAAGAAGATACTTTGAGTACGAGCGTACTCAGCAAGTTCACTAGAAAAGGAGTGTTTGGTGCACTATATCTATAGCCACAGACCATAGGTCGTAGGCAATGCAAGTTTTCGTAAACATTTCTTCAAAGGTTGCTTTTATTCTGAAAAGCTATGTCTGTGAGTCTTCACGGGTTTACTAGAACTTTCATGGAGTTCCTTTCCCGCCGCGTTCGCAGCTCCTTCTCGGAACAGGGAGTAACAAGTTATAGTTCTTACACTCTGCAGAGGTGCGTCACTTTACCCATGAGAGATCAAATCCTTGTTGCACAACCGGGCGATCTTTCTCGTCCACACTTCCTATGGTGCGGGGCCCAGAAGATGATCCAAGCCAATCACGGCCCCCTTCGCGACCTCGCATGTCCCCTTGGTGTACACCATGCCGACTTATTGAATTACGACAATGGTTTGTACAAACCGTTAGATGCCAGAACTATCGTGGGACGTTGAGGGTTCACACCCATATGCTGCATATCCTCTACGAATTACTAATTAATATGCACGCTTCGAGGATAACAGCCACGACCTGCACATCCGGCTTCATGCGAGAGGAAGAAGATACAGCTGACTTCTCCGTCCCATTCCAAATCTCATGGTCAACGCGTAATATACGGCGCAAGAATCACTGGCGACATTGGTTGCTAAGTCCTAGGTGATATAGTTCTAAACAGTGGTATTCCAACTGTCAGATTTAATAGATTAGTTGATCACCCTGGATCAGTAACCAATAGTTCACATTATTATCGAAAATAGTGTTTTTAGACCTTTTTAAAATGCAGGTGATAACAACACTGGATTTGTAAAATACTCTACAGAAAATAAACAAAGGAGATGAGCAAGTGTGAACTTGCCTTTTGTGATTGCTAGATTATGCACTCACGGTCTTTGAGACGACATAAAATCCAATATCTGAAAACTGCATCATTGGGCCGGTAAGGACTAACATTTAAAGTAGCAAGATGCACTTATGCATAAGTAATGATATGCATTTTGTAAAACTCCCAAAGTGAATCCCCAATACTTTGAGTGAAGTGAATTCAAGTGATTCTTTTAAGAGTTGGTTCATCTTCAAATTTTACTTTATAAGTAATGACCTTTATAAGGAACCTAAGTGTTAACAATTCAAAAGATACAAGTAAAGTATAAATTTATGTGATTATGGTTAATTGCCATCTGGTGACTATTGATAAACATCCTTGGGATCGAGTTGTTAAGAATTGAAGAACTTATTATGAGCTTATTATTTGAAGTGGCAAAAAGAATAACATTTGAAGAAAAGATTTCCTTCCTAAGGTTTAAACAATCCTGATAGCTTTTATAATACAATGGATAGAATGTGATTGATGTTGTTTATGCTTGCTTGAATAGTCTGGACTTGAGATGCTTTAAGTCTTAATTGAAATAGACCAAAGTTAACTATAAAAACATAAGTAGTGCATTAGACTTGATGTTTATAAGCTGTGAGACTAAAGTTAACTTTAAAAGGGTAAGTAAACTTAAGATTTAATATGTTTTAATTATTTCCAAGTTTTATATTTATGATAAGTATAACTAAGGTGTGGAATTATTCACTTTATATTTTAGTGAATGATTAGATTAAATTTGTTTTGCTATTCTGAAATAATAGGTATTTATTTAATGGAAACGTAACTAGATGATCTTAGTGATTTGTTAGAATTTAAAGTTATGTTAATAGTGGTTAAGATATAATGATTATTCACCATATTATATAAATGGGTGATACCCAATGTTTATTTAAAAGTATTCTTAATAAGATTTTTAAAAGAATATTTTAAAGTTAAGAGTTATACTTAAATTTGATTATGAATTTAAGTTATGGGTTTGGAATTAGTACAAAGACACTAATTGCTCAAGGTTTTATAAGAACTGTGATTATTTCTTACTTAACAATTGTTTTTAAAGAATTCACAAAATAGGTATTAGATAAGGATTTATTATTTTAAAATATTAAAGACTTTTCTAATAAGATATTTAGTATTTTTCTAGTGTAATATATTTATTCAAGACCTTAAAATAATTTTTATTTAATTTTTAAGTATTATTTTTATGTTTATAAAATTCCATAAAGGATTAAATGTATTTAAATATTTACTTCAACTTTTATTTATAAAAAAATGAGTTAGTATTTTTATAAAATAGTAGATTTATTTTTATACATAAAAATGATTTTTATTTATTTTTACGATTTTTCCTTATTTTATGAAATTTCATTTAGGATTTTAGTAGATTTAATATTTTGTTTTATTTTATTTAACTCAAACAAGTGAATTTATATTTTATTTGGTAGATAATATTATTGTGATCATTTTGTTATATTATATATATTTTTAGGATTTTTCTCTTTATATATATATACATATTTTTTTAGTTTAGAAATATTTTATAGAGTTTAAATGGAAAATTAAGTTTGTGGTGGTAATTAGTCGGGCTCTAGCCTAGTTGGTGAGAACTGGACCTGGTCCAATCGGACCGAGTCAGTTTGGCCCAATAGACCAGCCCAGTTCGATTTGGGACCAACCAATAGTGATCCTTTTCTTATCTTCTCGACGCACACGAAACAGTCTCGCATTCCCTCACGCGTGACTACATCGCCGCCAGCTCCGCCACCTGCCACTCCGGCCGTCGCCGGTCGCTTCCCACGCAGCCACTCGCCGACCAAGCTCCGGCCCAACATTCTCCGTCTATTCCCCTCCGCCTCGACTTCTTCCCCTACTCCTATGTTCACCCCTAGAAACCCTAGCTCCCCTAGGATCTTGTTGGCCAACTCCGACTCCCTGGCGCCACCGCACGACAGCGAGGATTTGCTCCGGTTCTTCCCACCATCTCCACACCGGTACCAAACCAGCGCCTCTTCTGATGCTCTCCCACAAGGGAAACCCTAGTCGAATCGGCTTGGCTTACGACGTCGCTCCTCCATGGGCTGGTCGTGGCCTCCCTCACCTTGGTGAGGTAGTAGACTATGGCTGGCCCTACTGCATCAAGCTCGACGACTTTCTTCACGGCCCTAACCACCACTGTGAGTTATCTATTTTCTCCCTCTCATTTATTTTCAGTCATGTGTTCATTGATGGATGGATATAAGCGATGTAGTAAGGATTATGTTATCAGTGGCTAAAAGATTAATTGTTTGTTAAAATATGCTGCCTTTGTTCTAAGTTTAGGATTATGGTGGTGGCCAACGATTAGTGGTGGCGTGATGGCCATAAGGCATGGTATTTGTTTAAATTTGGTGGTGTGGTGGTCTCCTGGACATGTGCCATGTCCCTTGTTTTCTCTAGTTGAACTACTGAGTACTACCTGGATGGTTTGATCTAGAATATCTGAACTAGCTATATGCATGTAAATAGTGTATGGTTATTTACTGTTTGCTTTGAGAGACTTTAATTGATAATATGCTCTTAAAATTAGTGGAGTGCGTGATATGCTCATGAAATACCATTTGGAGCATTCCATGCATGGTTATATGACCTTGTGTGGTTTTAGGTTGTGTTGGTGATATGCTACTAGCTGATTACTTGTAGTGGTGCCCTAGTTTGGATGATTAACTACCCCTAACATGTTTGGCTTGAACTGGTCAGGCTTTAGTTTAATTGATAGATTGTAGTGTGCTTGATCTGATGTCCCAATTTGGATGATGTGATCATCCCTGTCATGTGTGGTTTTGCTACGATGTTATTTTTGACGAATCTGAATTCTTTGCAGTGTTGTTGACTGAAAGAATTCAGTTATACCCATGTTTGATTCATTCTAGAATTTAAACATGGCAGATAACAAGTACTACTATAAGTGTATGAATTATTTAGTTGATGGGTTCCTACTTAGCTTGTATATGCCTGTTTCTTGTAGCTTTGCTGTTGTATATAGTTGATTATATATGAGCTTTATGTGTTGGTGAAGTGTTGTAATGTATCAACTTGACAAAACAGATACTACATTTGATTTGGCTGTTTTGGATACCTTTTTTAGATCTTAGAAGCTACGAGTGATTACCAGATCATGTGCATGCATGACCATGGTCAGATCAACGTTTGTGTGGTGTAGGTGACACCAAATGACCTTCTAGAAATTCTATAGTTGCAGGTAGTGGGGTTTGATAGCTTGTACCACCTGTATAGATAATTTTTCTGGTATATTTCAGACTTTTCACTTGATAAGTTTATAAGAACAGATCTATGCCTCCTAAGCATAGCCTATGATGAACAGCCCAAAGCATAAATTTACATAAGAATATATGCTAAGAGTTGACTTGACAGAATGATAAAAATAGATATGTGCTTGATTTCTTGACTCGGCCCATGATGCATAGGTGGAGACACTTTTGGTAATAGGAACATATATTTATTTTGGTGGTTCTTATTCTCTCTGATGAACTTGCATAACAACTTCTATGCAAAATAAGAGATCTTTATTTCATTTCTATTTGGGAGTTGCTACTACTATTCCTTGAGCTAAACCGATGACAACTATTGCTATGATATCAGGGTATTAACCTGCTGCTTGTAGAGTTGTTGCTGGATCTCCTTAGATTGTTCTTCAGGATCCTGAAATAATCTCCTGGTGGTTAACTTGATCAGTAGCTGGTGCAATCCTTCTCCTCCCAGCTCCTAGCTTGATCTGCTTGGTTTGCTCATGCTATTCTTCTGGTAAGCTGTCTCCTCCTTGCTGCTTGACCTAGTTTCTAGTCTCCTCTAGGTAACCCTGATGGTCATAGTGATGTTGGTTGTTTGCTAGGTATGATCTAGTGATGAGCTGAGAAAAACTAGTGGTGTTCTTATGGTTCTCTGAATAGTGTCCCTAGTGCTGGTTGTGTTACTACGGCTGGTTCCTTAGTTCCAAGGTTGTCTACTTGGTAGGCTTGGTCTTTTTATGTGCCATTGAAGTCCATGTTGTGATGACACCTTGCTATGTGACTCCCTCTTTGATCGTGACTAAGCTGCTAGATATTTTCTCACCTCCAAGCTTTGACTTGGACAAATAGAACTTGGCTTGGTCTGGATAAGATTGCTGCCCTGGATGATGGTTTTACTTAGTGGCCGCTGAATGGTTCTTGTATGCTATGGTTAGGCTACAGACTGTTGCTATGTGATCGTGTACTTTGCCATTGATTTATTTTACAGGAATCATAGTTAGGATAAATGAAGGAATCAAAATAGAAGATTAGTTGCATGGTTTCCTTTTATCCTTATAGGTTCTATTTATCTTTGTTTGTCTTTTCTTTTGCAGGAACGAGAACAAGACAAGATCAAGAAGGAATAGGGATTAGAAGTTCAAAGACTAATTAGATTTTTAGTTTTTTTATTCTTTGTTGTATTTTTTCCTTTTAACAATTTGTAAATACTTTGTAATAAAATTATTATAATAAAGTAGATTTTTATTTCTTATACTTGTAAAACTATGTAATTGTAATAAAGTTGTTCTTTTTTATTTCATTTGTTAATTGTATTATTCCATATATGTTGTAAATTACTCTTTTGAGTATAATTTCTTATAGTACTTGATTATTATTGTTGTATCCCTCATTTAGGGATTATTTAATATTCCAAAATGTGATATCTATTCCATTTTGGAATTTGGAATTCCAAAATCCGACGTTTAACTCAAATCTAGTTATCTAGCTATGCAATTTCTATTTAGAGTTCCTATTTGGTTCATTATAATTCACATTTGATTTGAATCCAAATTGATTTCCCCAGAGCATAGAAATTCAACAAAGGTCATGTCGAAATCCATCCCACCTGCCCTGATGTTTCCATCAGAACAAGAGAGATCTCGATCCCTCCACCACTTTAAGTTTTGCATGAAAATTCCTCGGATTTTCTATGCATGAATACAATGCACAGACATGTGTCCTCTCTATTACTAGGTGCTAATCCTGGGATGTTACAGGCACTACCGGCTTTTGGTACCTAGCACGACAGAAACTTTTGGGCAGTTCACCCAAACCCTCTGCCAGGCCCAGTATTAAAACCCGGTACTGCCGGTCTTATGCGGTAGTACCGAATGATTTCTCCGGTACTACCGGACAACACATAGGCAAAAAGTAGATCAGCAGAGTACTCCTTTTTGGGAGGAATAAGCCAGGGATTTATTGATATATAACCTGCGGTACACTTGGCAAATTATTAGTCCGATATTTGTGTTGTTATAAACACCAAAATCACAAGGGATAGGAAATGTTTCTCCCCCTTTCTGGTGTTTGATGAAAACACACATTTTGCATGATAGAATTGTGATGACAAACAATGGTTTTGAAAAATAGAGATGGGGCTCCCCCTAGATAAGTAGAATCTAGCCCCCTCTCTATTTTACAAGCTACCTGGGAGTGTATAGTCACACATAGAGCACATACCTTTGCACAATAGTGTGTGATGAGAAACACAATGATAAGGAATAGATAATATCATCACACAACACATAAGATGGATCCATATGAGAATAACCATACCACACAAATGATGGATCCATAAGATAGCCACATAGTCTTAACATACATAGCACAAATAGTTAGTTCATAAGATTCACACATAATAAGAGGCAAGGAGCAAATAAAGTTCACAAGCGAGTAAAGATCAAAGGCAAGAATGAGCTTGTGACTTTTTCCATGCAAATCCCGCATGCCTAATGTACCGCTTCTTCCCGTTTGGCATCAAGACGCTAAAAAGGTACAAGAGCAACTCTAACGTCCCCGGAGGTCACGCGTAGTCATCATCAGAGGCATCCCCATGAGGAGGCGGAGCACGGAAGGAGGAGGTGGCATCATCATCCCATTGGTTGTGCTTGGAGATCCATTGCTCTTCAGGAGTGATGTTGTTCTCTGATCCCTCAGATATGGTCAGTCCTTGAGCTTCCATCGCTTCTTTCTGACGAGCACATGCTTTCTTGGCATAGACATGGGACTCATACATGCGCTTCTGATTGTCAACCTAGAAGAAAAATACCTTTTTGAGCTTAGCCTCAATCCTCTTGGCCCATGATGGTTGGGCATGCTTGCGGCCTGAGGTCACAAAATCAACATCATGGGCATCATCGTCATCACCGGACCCGTCCTCAAGTGGGTTCCCATCCTCATCAGCTAGTTGACCATCCGCATTGCAAGGTTTAGGATGAGTCTTGATCAACAGATTCTTGTGCCGGTGAGTAACAAGGCGTTGAGAAGAAATATCTCGAGCAATCGATGGGAACTTTCTAAGAATGAGGGCCATTATGTAAGGATCAAAAGAGGAACCCTCCGAGTGTAGGTAGCATTAACCATCTCATTCCAAATAACATCCATCACATCCATTGGATGGCCGGAATCACGGTGGTGGAAAGTGGTGATCATGAGGTCCACCATGAACCCATGCATCTCATCAACATTGCCAGCTCGGGGGGCAATGGTCTCACAGAATATACGGTGCAAGATATCATATGTGGGGAGAAGCCCCTTGATCTTCCCAGCAATACCGCGCCCTCGGATGTATAGTGGAGCAAGAACATGCTTCTTCATGGGACGCTCGTTGTTGTGACGGCGGAAGCCAACAGGAGTGTTCTTGCCATGATCCTCATACCCAAGAATTCCGCAAACTCAGCCAAAGTTGCTTGCTTGACAACGCCCTTTGTCATCCAGGTGATAGTCCGAGACTGGTTCTTGGCAAAGTGAACGGTGTCATAAAACTGAGTAATGAGCATGGGGTCATATCACACCGGAACTGCATAATGGGAAGCAAGCCAATGTTTGTGCAAATATCAAGGGCTTCACCGAAGTAGTTCAAGTTCTTGTTCACATGATTCATCTCAATCCACTTCTGAGGGACCACAAGCTTCTCATCCTTCATGAATACCTCAAAGTACACATGCTCTTGGAAGTCGGTGTAGAAGAGACTATTTTCCCTAGCATGAGAGCGAGCAGCAACATAAGGATTGACGGACCGCGGGGCAAGAAAATCAGCCTCAGACAAATCAGTCAACTTCTTTGGCCCAGATGGCCCTGAACTCTGACTCTTGCGATGACTCGAAGGGGGAGGAGGAGGAGCACTACCACGGCCAGCACTTTGCTTAACGCCCCCTCCACGTCGGCCCCGAGTGGTTTTCAGCTTCAGACGGTTGCTAGGTTGAGGCATGATCTCTTCCTCTGATTCTGTCTCTGACTCTGACTCAAAGTCCTCGATTTCATGACGAGCTTTGGACCTTTTGCGTCGACCCTGGGATGCCTGCACCTGTGAAATAATGAGGGAGATAGCAGTGGTATAAGGGCACAAGAACCCGAAACAAATACACAACGAAATTCAAGTTTTGGAGAAATTTTTGCTGTCAGTAATGGTCGGTAGTTCCGGATCTCACGAGCAGTAGTACCGCACAGCGGTAGTACCGTAAAGATTTCCGGTACTACAGGTCATCGAACTATAAGTGGAGATCTGGTTGGATCGATCCATGGACGGGCAGCAAAATCATCCAAAAAGAGGATTTCATCGGGCAAGGAGTAATATCTGGTAAATTGCACACGGTACAACCTCAAAAACACTTGTTTTGACAAATAATCAAAGTCGCCCTAGATTCAATGGAGAAAAAATGGGAGAAGAAGAGGAGGGCGGTAGTACCGGTGTCCATAGCGGTGGAGATTGAGGAGGAGCCCACGAGGAGGCCGGATCCGGTGCGGATCCGATGAAAGAAGGAGAGGACGGGGCTCCGGCGGTGATTTCTGATCCAGCGGCGGTCGGTGGTTAGGAGTGGAGATGGGGGAACAATGGGGCATTGAGGGGTGCCCCCCCGCGTCTACACCCTTAACCAGGACGCCAAGCGGTAGTACCGAGTGTATGTACGGTAGTACCGCTGGGCGCTACTGCCGCGCGTACACACGGTAGTGCCGCTTGCTGGTAGTACCGCGTAAAGCGACCGGTAGTACCGCACCTGGAAAGTTTTCCAGACGTCGACCTGGAAACTGATCCCGGCCGATAGTACCGCTCCCTTGTCCGGTAGTACCGAATACTGGTAGTACCGCGGAATAGACCGGTAGTACCGCACCTGGGAAGTTTCCAGGAATCGACCTGGATCCTGACCCAGGGCGGTAGTACCGCTCCCTTCTCGCGGTAGTACCGTGTCCACCAGAACAGAAAGCCAGGTAAATGGTAAGGTTCTTGTGCAGAGTAGACTAAGGTTGTAGGGGGATAAGAAAGGCTTAGGGTAGGAGATTCACACTGATATGGACACATGCACTCTAAAATTGGGAAAAGGCATTTGAAGAGCCAAATGAGAGTGAATGATCTTAAGACCTAAAACAACTCAAAAACAAATGGCAAACATTTGTAAGCACCAACCTCTCAAATGTGAGAGGGCGGTGGCCTAGGCCACCATATTTGAGTATACTCGGCTTGGCACCACAAAGATATATCTTGGGTCCATTACCGAAACTCATCATTTAAGCTCACATATCACAAAATGATATTAAGAGGAATGATTTTGATTGCTTTGGGCATAATGGGGGAGGGATAGTCCAATCAATTAGAACCGCACTCCCCCTATATCCATGCCTACACCTAAACCAAATAAGGGTCAAGACATAGGTGAGTATGCAAGGTAATCAAGTCAAGCTCCTTGAATCTATGATATTTAGTTCATTCCTCAAATAGAAAAACCTTGCTTCATCAAGTGGATTCATGAAGATGTCGGCAAGTTGGTCTTTGGTTGGCACATAAGATAGCTCAATATCACCTCGAGCAACATGATCCCTAATGAAGTGATGACGGATCTCAATATGCTTTGTCCTTGTGTGATCCACCAGGTTGTATGCAATCTTGATGGCATTTTCATTGTCACATAGAAGAGGCACTTTGTCACAATGGACACCGTATTCCTTTAAAGTTTGCCTCATCCATAGAAATTGAGTGCAAGCACTAGCAGATGCCACATACTCGGCTTCGGCGGTGGAGAGAGATATACAATTTTGCTTCTTAGAATACCAACATACCAAGAACCTACCAAAGAATTGGAAAGCCTCGGATGTTGACTTTCTATCTGTTGGAATTATGCCCTAGAGGCAATAATAAAGATGTTATTATTATAATTCTTGTTCATGATAAAGTTTATATTCCATGCTAGAATTGTATTAAGCAGAAACATTAATACTTGTGTGGTTTGTGAACAACACCGTGTCCCTGGTACGCCTCTAAGGACTAGCTCATGTAACACCCTCAGAATCGGACCTATGCAAGTTTCAGCGATTCCCACCAAAACACGCATAGAAACGATTCAAAGGTGCCCACCAGGCACTTTCGTGCGGGTGGAAAACAAAGTAATAACATTACACAACAGTCCTCGATGGGACCCATAGAACAGATATATATAACAGCGACTCCAAGAGTCAAGAATACAGATATAATATACAAAGATCCAAATCACCTTGAAAACGATAGTGCGTCCAGCTACGGACAAGATGCAAATGGGGCTAAGAGCCCTGAAGAATAACCAATGGCGTCCATAACCCTGCCCAGGCCAAGCCGGAAGGGTAACCACTAACGCGTCGATCTCAAAACCTTCTTAAACAAAGGGTGCCGACAAAGGCGAAGGAAAAAGAGGCGTCGATCTTGAGGCCGATTACAGCGAGACTAGAATTCGCGGTCCTCGCCTACAGGTATGGTGGGTGAAGCGGCAAAGACGCACTAAACAACCTATAGAGACTCGATACAACTAGCGTCAATCAGAGAGGGGTAAGAAGGACCTATTCGGAACCCACCTGATACTACCATCAAACAAACCCATCCTGGTGTTTCCCCCTCGAGACCAAACGAGGAAGTCAACCGAGGAACTCACACAGTTGGCAGTTTTACTTATTCAGTTACCGTTGCAGCAATTACTAGTCAGGTTTAGATAATCATTCTGATAAAGTAAGCAGTGGGCACTTTTAGTTAACCATTCCATGATAGTTGCAACACTTACTAATCAGATACAATTAGGATGAGATAACCCAAAACCCAGCAGTTGTTGGTACTTTTATTCAGCCATTCCATTGTAGTTGCAATAATTACTAGTCAGGTACAATGGTCGCAAGCGACACTCCAAACAAGCAATTGTGGGCAGTATTATTTAGCCATTCCATTATAGTGAAGCTGATTACTAGTTATGCTTGTCTATGGTCGAGATACTGTGCTCCAAGTCGTCCATATCCGCGGACACGGCTTTCAGAAAGTTTTACCCGGCCGGGGTGCACCAATAGCAACACACGCTCGATCAACCTCGGAAAAACCAAATCAAAACCCGAGGCTTTCACGGTGAACAATCACAGATTCAGAAATATTTCAGGGGCCACCTTGTAGTCTACCATAGCAGTAAGCTAGCTCGAGACAGACTCAAGGTTTGTGGGGCGGTACATGTAGCAGGAATCCAAAACTGGGCTTGTCGATACCGCGTAAACGGGTCACAATTCCTAAACAGTACAGTGTGCTCCTCGCACAATCGTAAATACATAAGTAGCATGGCATAAGTACAAGATCGTAAATAAAACCTCAAACTAGTTTGTGGCCCCAAGAAATAAGATTGAATCAAGCTCTGGCTCAGGGAGGTCCCATATACCTCCCGGATGTGGATAGCGCGATAAATCAAGGAACATGTATCAAGTACTCGGGGTCCTACGGGACACAAGTGGGCGTTCGGAAACCAAATATTTTCTGTCACCCACCGATGCCTCTGCTTACTTCAATTTTAGTTGTTAAACAGTAATTAAAGTGAACGATAAGTAAAACTATGATCATCTCCAACATCAACATGCGGCAATACATCAACAACTGTGGCACTTGAAGACACGCAACAGCACTTGAGCAAGCGACTACGGCGCGCGAGTCCAACTATCTACCAAACAACAAGTAATAGGATGTGTCCAAGGCAATATAGGGCTGCACGGTATATCACAGGTACGGAAACTAAAGCATCGCAACACAGATAGCAATAGATCAACAGGAGGGAAATAAATACTATAAAAGTAAGATAGGCAGAAAGGGGGAGATGCTGCTTTGAAAACATTGTCGAAGGTTCACCCGAGGATCGGGAGCTCACACCCACTCAACGGCCTTATCATGCGAAGCAAAACACTAGAAGAAACACCGGATGCAATATTTAATACAGCAGAAGATCGGCATGATGCATGTATGATGCATGACATGGCAAAGGTGCGATGCAATTAGTTCACATTAAGCGGATCCGGGGTCCCGACAATTAGTTAGATGGTTCAAGTTGTTTAGCTAACCCGCAATTTAAATGTTGTTTATCAAGACAAAAGATAGCACCGGTTTGTTACACAAGTTTAAATGAGGCCAATATGAGACTAGATTTGCCCGCATATGGGCCCCATATTTAATTATGAGGTGAATCGGCATAAGGCCCCCAAACCACAGATATGCATGCGAGATGTCAATTAATATGCAACAATTCATATAGTTGACCATTTATAAAAATAGGGTTCTCGGAAAGGGGTTCACACATTGAGGGTCTCGGCGGTCTTGGGGTTCCGGGTTGGGGTCGGTCTCGAGTTCGTGGTTGGCGAGGTCATTCTCGGACTCCGGGGTTAGGGTCTTCGGATCGGGGAAGTACTTGTCGCATCTACCGTCTTCGGGTTTGCTTCAATCGGGTCCATGTCGGAGTACTTGTCGTCCCATGTGGCCTTCGGGTCCGGGGTCCCAGGGAAGTACATGTCGTGTCCGTGACGGAGATCTTGAGGGTCCCTGAACTCGGCGAGCTTGGCGTACCGATGGACCAGTCTTGTACTTCAGGGCGCCGGTGGTTCATCGGGCCCATTCGGGTTGGTGTCGACCTCGGTGAAACATCTTCGCCAAACGGATGGCGGCTTCCCGGAGGTCTTGTCGGTGAGGAAGTTCTTGTGGGGTTCCAGTTTTCTTCGGGCATCGTCGGACTCGGGTACCTTGTGACCATCTACAAGCATCGGCACACGAGGCACACTGTCTGAGGCGTGGACAAACCGCCACTGTGCCGCGCAAGGAGCAACAGGGGCCGGAGCCTGAGGCGCGCGGGCAGGCGAGCAACGGGCAGCCGGCGCGAACCAGCGGGGTCAACGGCAGGGTACAGAGGCGGCGGCGGACCCGAGGCGAACGGCGGGCCGGCCGGAGGGGTGGTCAGCGGTTGGGGCCACGGATGCGGCCAGGGGACGCGGAGGCGCTGCAGGTGGTCGGGCGGGCTCGGAGGTGAGCGGCGCGCTCGCCGGGCCGGAGGCTGCCGGGCAGAGGCGGCGAGGCTGAGCGGCGGCAGTCGAGGGACGCGGCCGAGCGGGCTTGGCGAGCGGAGAGAGGCAGCGGTGCAGCGAGAGGCTGGAGGAGGCTGGCGCGGCGGGAGCAGCGGCGAGCAGCGTGCGTGGTCGGGCAGCGAGCGGGCGAAGGCGGCGGGCGGCGATGCTCCCGGCCGGAGCCTGAAGGGGCGGAGGTGGAGCTTGAGGGTGGAGGCGGTCGGAGGCAGCGAGGTCGGTGAGGCAGCGGGCGCGGGCGAGGTTAGGCGGCCTGGCGAAGCGAGCTCAGGAGGAGATTGAGGGAGAAGAGGGGAAACGGGGGAGGAGAGAGGGGGCAGCGCGGCGGCGCTGAGGTGAGGGGGGTGGGAGCGGCAGCGGCCAGGGGGAAGGACGCCGGCGGATGAGAGGGAGGTGGGGAGAGGGCGCGTGCGGGAAGAACGCGTGGGGGGGAAGAGGGTGGATGGGGACAGGCGGGCCAGGGGGACTGCAGGTGGGCCAGGGTGGGGTTGGCGTGTGTGGTGCAGGGTGTGTGCGTGCGTCGTGTGGTGTGGGTGGTTTGTGTGGTGTGTGTTGTGTGAGCTGAGAGGGAGAGAGAGAGGAGAGGCCAGGGGGTGATGTGGCGGCGTGTGAGTGGGTGAGGGAGAGGGAGGAGGTGAGGTGGCAAACTGCTATAGGGTGGGGTGAGGTGGAGGGAGGGTGTGGGTAGATAGGTGGGTAGTCATGGGATTTGTTGGGGTGTTGGTGGGCCGATTTAATCTGGGGTGGTCGTTCGATACGCCCGCTCGACCGCCCACTAAAACAATTAAACGCTTTATTTAATTCCAACAAGCCTTTTGCAAACTAATAGCGATTTAAGTAAAATATTCAGCGACCGGTTTTGATATTTGAATAAAGATGGGGCGTTTTAGAAAACAAAACGGGCGTTGCGAAAATAGTTTTTGACAAACAACATATGATGATGACGATGCAATGCACAAATTCAACGCAATTTTCTAGTAGTGGTTTTGCGGGATGCCACAATTCGACACCACTAACAATGGATCTCGCCCTCGAGATCCGCCTCATGGTACCGGAAGGAAAGGTCGGTGGTCTGCGTCTTCTCGCTTCGTGTAGATCCTCGCGACACCACTAACAAGAGGTCGTTGTCCGTGATCGTCGAGAGAACTCTCCGGTAACAAAAGGTCGAAGGTAGAGGTATCAACAAATAAAGCCACCTCTAGCTCCGATGGAAAGGGGGAACCGATGCATTCTCGTCCACTTCAATGTACACAAGCGAATAGAGTGAGTAGTCGGCACGGGGGCCAATCCATCACGCACCCAAACTATTACTCCACACAATCAGTGGAAAAGCTTGCAACCATTCTCGGAATCAGACTGAAGATCTCGACAAGCGAGGTTCGGAAAACAAAGGAGGGATGCAGACTCTACATCGGATCTGGCGTAGATGATGTCGTCGCGTCGGAAAACACCGGAAGGCACAAACAAGGAACAAAGGATGGTACCACAGTAGACGGATTCCTCAGGCAGCTTGAACACCGGATGGTAGAACACCGTTATCAAAGAGGAAGCGAACCCTGAAGGTACGACGGAAACCCAACCACGAGAATTCCTGGACTCGAAGAGAGAGAAGAGAGCGGATTCAAAACACGTCGAGATAAGAGGGGAATAGCAGAGGGGTAAGAAGTAAAATCAGACCTAATCAGAACTATCCAACCGATTTTTAAAAATAGTTTTGGACACTCTACTTCGGCCGTTAGCTAGGTTATCCTACAGGCTGGACTTGTGGGGTATCGCAACTGCTGAGCTCTGATACCACTCTGTAACACCCTCTGAATTGGACCTATGCAAGTTTCAGCGATTCCCGCCAAAACCCACATAGAAACGATTCAAAGGTGCCCACCAGGCACTTTCGTGCGGGTGGAAAACAAAGTAATAACATTACACAACAGTCCTCGATGGGACCCACAGAACAGATATATATATAACAGCGACTCCAAGAGTCAAGAATACAGATATAATATACAAAGATCCAAATCACCTTGAAAACGATAGTGTGTCCAGCTACGGACAAGATGCAAATGGGGCTAAGAGCCCTGAAGAATAACCAATGGCGTCCATAACCCTGCCCAGGCCAAGCCGGAAGGGTAACCCTCTAACGGCGTCGATCTCAAAACCTGCTTAAACAAAAGGGGTGCCGACAAAGGTCGAAGGAAAAAGAGGAGCGTCGATCGAGGCCGATTGCAGCGAGACTAGAATTCAGCGGTCCTCGCCTACACGGTATGGTGGATGGGCGGCGGCAGCACGCACTAAACAACCTATAGAGACTCGATACAACTGGCGTCAATCAGAGAGGGGTAAGAAGGACCTATTCGGAACCCACCTGATACTACCATCAAACAAACCCATCCTGGTGTTTCCCCCTCGAGACCAAACGAGGAAGTCAACCGAGGAACTCACAGTTGGCAGTTTACTTATTCGCCATACTGCAGCAATTACTAGTCAGGTTTAGATAATCATTCTGATAAAGTAAGCAGTGGGCACTTTTAGTTAACCATTCCGTGATAGTTGCAACACTTACTAATCAGATACAATTAGGATGAGATAACCCAAAACCCAGCAGTTGTTGGTACTTTTATTCAGCCATTCCGTTGTAGTTGCAATAATTACTAGTCAGGTACAATGGTCGCAAGCGACACTCCAAACAAGCAATTGTGGGCAGTATTATTTAGCCATTCCATTATAGTGAAGCTGATTACTAGTCATTATAAAGTCAAATTTACAGCAATAAACTTTAGTTATGCTTGTCTATGGTCAAGATACTGTGCTCCAAGTCGTCCATATCCGCGGACACGGCTTTCAGAAAGTTTTACCCGGCCGGGGTGCACCAATAGCAACACACGCTCGATCAACCTCGGAAAAACCAAATCAAAACCCAACGAGGCTTTCACGTGAACAATCACAGGATTCAGAAATATTTCAGGGGCCACCCTTGTAGTCTACCCAAGAAGTAAGCTAGCTCGAGACGGACTCAAGGTTTGTGGGGCGGTACATGCGATCGGGAACCCAAAAGCGGGCTTGTCGATACCGCGTAAACGGGCCACAATTCCTAAAGCATGCAGTGTGCTCCTCGCTGTCGTAAATACATAAGTAGCATGGCATAAGTACATGATCGTAAATAAAACCTCAAACTAGTTTGTGGCCCCAAGAAATAAGACCGAATCAAGCTCGCTCAGGGGTCCCATATACCTCCCGGATGTGGATAGCGCGATAAATCAAGGAACAGGTATCAAGTACTCGGGGTCCTACGGGACACAAGTGGGCGTTCGGAAACCAAATATTTTCTGTCACCCACCGATGCCGCTGCTTACTTCAATTTTAGTTGTTAAACAGGAATTAAAGTGAACGATAAGTAAAACTATGATCATCTCCAACATCAACATGCGGCAATACATCAACAACTGTGGCACTTGACGACACGCAACATCACTTGAGCAAGCGACTACGGCGCGCGAGTCCAACTATCTACCAAACAACAAGTAATAGGATGTGTCCAAGGCAATATAGGGCTGCACGGTATATCACAGGTACGGAAACTAAAGCATCGCAACACAGATAGCAATAGATCAACAGGAGGGAAATAAATACTATAAAAGTAAGATAGGCAGAAAGGGGGAGATGCTCGCCTGAAAACATTGTCGAAGGTTCACCCGAGGATCGGGGCGAAGCTCACACCCACTCAACGGCCTTATCCGCGAAGAAGCAAAACACTAGAAGAAACACCGGATGCAATATTTAATACAACGGCAGAAGATCGGCATGATGCATGTATGATGCATGACATGGCAAAGGTGCGATGCAATTAGTTCACATTAAGCGGATCCGGGGTCCCGACAATTAGTTAGATGGTTCAAGTTGTTTAGCTAACCCGCAATTTAAATGTTGTTTATCAAGACAAAAGATAGCACCGGTTCGCTACACAAGTTTAAATGAGGCCAATATGAGACTAGATTTGCCCGCATATGGGCCCCATATTTAATTATGAGGTGAATCGGCATAAGGCCCCCAAACCACAGATATGCATGCGAGATGTCAATTAATATGCAACAATTCATATAGTTGACCATTTATAAAAATAGGGTTCTCGGAAAGGGGTTCACACATTGAGGGGTCTCGACGGTCTTGGGGTTCCGGGGTTCGGGGTCGGTCTCAGGGTTCAGGGTTCGGCGAGGTCGTTCTCGGACTCCGGGGTTAGGGTCTTCGGATCGGGGAAGTACTTGTCGCATCTACCGTCTTCGGGTTTGCTTCAATCGGGTCCATGTCGGAGTACTTGTCGTCCCATGTGGCCTTCGGGTCCGGGGTCCCAGGGAAGTACATGTCGTGTCCGTGACGGAGATCTTGAGGGTCCCTGAACTCGGCGAGCTTGGCGTACCGATGGACCAGTCTTGTACTTCAGGGCGCCGGTGGTTCATCGGGCCCATTCGGGTTGGTGTCGACCTCGGTGAAACATCTTCGCCAAACGGATGGCGGCTTCCCGGAGGTCTTGTCGGTGAGGAAGTTCTTGTGGGGTTCCAGTTTTCTTCGGGCATCGTCGTCGGACTCGGGTACCTTGTGACCATCTACAAGCACATCAGCACCTGAGGCACACCTGTACAGAGACGTGGACAAACCGCCACTGTGCACGCGCGCAAGGAGCAACAGGGGCGAGCTTCGAGGCGCGCAGCGAGGCGGAACCGGGCTGCCCAGCGGCCAACAGTGAGGTCAGTAGGCGGCGGACCCGAGGCGAACGGCAGGCCGGCCGGAGGGGTGGTTGGCGGTTGGGGCCACGGATGCGGCCAGGGGACGCGGAGGCGCTTGCAGGTGGTCGGAGGCGGGGGCTCGCGGAGGTGAGCCGGGGCGCGGCTCGCCGGAGGCTGCCGGGGCAGAGGCGGCCGGGGAACTGAGCGCGGCGATGGTCGGGGACGCGGCCGGAGCGGCTGTAACACCCTCAGAATCGGCCCTATGCAAGTTTTAGCAAAACTCGCCAAACCCGCATAGAAACGATTCAAAGGTGCCCACCAGGCACTTTCGTGCGGGTGGAAAGCAAAGTAATAACATTACACAACAGTCCTCGATGGGACCCACAGAACCGATATATATACAACAGCGACTCAAAGAGCCAAGAGTACAAATAGAGTGCACGAAGATCCAAATCACCTTGAAAATGATACAGCGTCCGACTACGGACAAGATGCAAATGGGGCTAAGAGCCCTGAAGAATAACCAATGGCGTCCATAACCCTGCCCAGGCCAAGCCGGAAGGGTAACCCTGCTAACGGCGTCGATCTCAAACCTGCTTAAACAAAAGGGATGCCGACAAAGGGCAAAGGAAAAAGAGGAGCGTCAGTACTGAGGCCAGTACACGGCGAGGCTAGAATTCAGCGGTCCTCGCCTACATAGGTATGGTGGGCTGAAGCGGCAGCGGCAGCATGCACTAAACAACCTATAGAGACTCGATACAACTGGCGACTATCAGAGAGGGGTAAGAAAAACCTATTCGGATCCAACCTGATACTATCATCAAACAAACCCATCCTGGCGTTTCCCCCTCGAGACCAAACGAGGAAGTCAACCGAGGAACTCACACAGTTGGCAGTTTTACTTGTTCCGTTATAGTTGCGGCACGTTACTAGTCAGGTTTAGGTAATCGTCCTGAGAAAGTAAGCAGTGGGCACTTTTAGTTGAACATTCCGTGACAGTTGCAGCACTTACTAGTCAGATACATTTAGCATGAGATAAGCCCAAAACCCAGCAGTTGTTGATACTTTTACTTAGCCATTCCGTTGTGGTAAAGCTGATTACTAGTCAAATCGGATACAAGTCATTTTATAACAGTAAACTTTAGTTATAGTTGTCTATGATCAAGCACTGTGCTCCAAGTCGTCCATAACCGCGGACACGGCTTCTCGAAAAGATTTAACCCTGCAGGGGTGCACCAAAGTATCCACAGGCACTTCGACCCTTTTTGCCAGATCAGTTAACATACACCCATCGGTATGTCGGCGGGGCCTAAGTCACGACGTTCCCAGACCCAAAGCAAGCACGGGGGGCCACCCCACTAAGTACACCCGCAACGAAGTCGGCCGGTCTCCGAGACGGACTTAGGGTTTGCGACAATGGCTGTAAGCGACAGTATGCCCCCAAACGGGGACTGTCGATACCGCGTAATCACTCCGCTTACCTAAACAGTACAGTGTGCTCCTCGCACAAACGTAAATACATAAGTAGCATGGCATAAGTACAGAATAGTAAAAACACCTCAAACTAGTTGTGGCCCCCAGTACAATACTTTGAAATCAGGTAATTATCAATGGGGGGCCCATATCTCCACACATGGTTAGCGCTCGATCTCGGAACAGGTGTCAAGAACTCGGGTCCTACGGGACACAAGTGGGCGTTCGGAAAACCAACATTACCTATCACCCACCGATGCCTCTGCTTAATTCAATTTTAGTTGTTAAACAGGAATTAAAGTGATACAATAATTAAAGCCATGATCATCTCCAACGTCAACATGCGGCAATTCCTCCAACAAAGGTGGTACTTGACGACAAGCAAAACACTTGAGCAAGCGACTACGACACGCGGGTCCAACTAGCTACCAAACAACAGGTAATAGGATGTGTCCAAGGCTATATATGGCTGCAAGGGATATCACGGGTACGAAATCTAGAGCATCGCAACACAGATAGCAAAGATCAACAGGAGGGAATAAATACTAGAAAAGTAAGATAGGTAGAAATGGGGAGATGCTCGCCTGAAAACATTGTCGAAGGGTTCAACCGGAGATCGGTGCGAAGCTCACATCAACTCAACGGTCCAATCCGCGAAGAAGCAAAACACTAGAAGAAACACCGGATGCACTATTTAATACACGGCAGAAGATCGGCATGATGCATGCATGATGTATGGCATGGCAAAGGTGCAATGCAATTAGGTCATATTTAAGCGGAACCGGGGTCCCGACAAATATTCAAGTGGTTCAAGTTGTTTAGCTACCCTGCATTTTTAAATGTGGTTTTAACATGGCAAGAGATAGTACCGGGTTCGCTACACTAATTTAAATGAGGCCGATATGGGACTAGATTTGCCCGCATATGGGCCCCATATTTAATTATTAGGTGAATCGGCATAAGGCCCCCAAACCACAGACATGCATGCGAGTATGACAATTCAATATGCAACAAGTTGTTATGTTATAAAATAGGGTTCGAGGAAAAAGGGGTCACACATCAAAGGGGGCTCGACGATCTTGGGGTTCCGGGGTTCGGGGTCGGTCTCAGGGTTCAGGGTCCGACGTCCGAGGGAAGTACTTGGCGTCTCTGGGACGGTCCTGTCGCATCCGCGGCCGTCGGTTCGCGTCGACGGTCTTGTGTAGAGGTACTTGGCGTGCCGATGAAGAACTTGGCGTCTTGGGGTTCGGTCTTCGGATCTTGAAGATTCCGCCTTCGGCTCCGGGAATGAGGCCTTGTCGTCCCGACTTTGTCATCAATGGCGACTCCCTCGGGTCGCATCGTCAGTAGTCGGTCTTGACGGCGCCCGATCTTGCGGTGACATTTCACATCCTCATCACCGGTACAACGGAGTTGGCCGCTTGTTGCCAGGCCTTTCGACGACTTGGCTACCACACACGGCGCCTTAGGCCATGATGCGAGGCCGCGCCATGGCGATTCACGGGACGGCGCGTTCGGGCTGCTGCGGTCGGGGGCGGCCACGGCGAGCTCGGGAGGCGACGCTGCGAGGACCCTACGTGGTAGCCAGACGCCGAGGGAAGAGTGGGACCGGCGGGCGCGCGGACGCCACGCCCGGGCGACCAAGGGCGGTCTTTGGAGGGGCTCGCCGAGGGCGCAGGGCGGCGGACGTCTGGGGCGGCGAGGTTGAGGCCGCGGCGGACCTGGCGGAGACGGCGAACAGCGGCGAGCGGGCGAGGGAGGCGGCAAGCTTGGGCCGGGGCAGGCTGGCGGCTGCTGCTGCCTGGGGAAGATGGCCGGCGCGAGGACGGGCGGAGACGGTGGCCGGCGGGGAGGGGCCTGGTCGCGGGGCGACGGAGGAGCTCGGCCGGCTCCTGGGCGCGGGGCGGAGGGGGCCGGCGGCCGTGGAGCAAGGGATCGAGCGAGCTTGCCGGGAGGCGGGGCTTGCAGGCGAGCTCGGGTCCGCGACGGCGACAGCCAGCGGGCGGGTCGAGCTTCGAGTCGAGGCGGGCGGCGGGGCCTTGTGGAGGCGAGGCGGCAGGCTCGGCCTTGACGAAGCTTGGGGAGGGTCTGAAGCGCGTGAGCGCGGCTGGAGCGGGCAGCAGGCGGGCGGGGTCGCACGCGACGGGAAGGCGGGGCGCGGTGCGACGGTTGGGCGCGGCCGGCTCGGGGCGGGGCGCGTGCGGGGCTTGCCTGACGAGCTTGGTCCGGGGAAACACTGCAGCGAGGCGGCTCTGGCGGGCGAACAGCGGCTGGAGCGGCCGGGCGTGCGTGGCCTTCGCAGGCGAGGAAGGAAGGAAGACGCGGCGCCAGAGGAAGGGAGAGCGCGGTGGGGGATCGGTCGCGCGTGGGCCGCAGGGTGGGGCCATGGACAGGGTCGGGTCCAGGGGAGGATGGCGTGGGGCATGGCCTGGTGGCGGGGCCTGAGGCGGGGAAGGGTTGGCCGGCGGTTGCGTGCGTGTGCGTGGGTTGTGTGGGTGTGTGGGAGCTGTGTGCTGGGAGTGGTTGAGAGAGAGAGGGAGTGGGGTAGGCTAGGTGGCAGCTTAGGAATGGGTGGAGGGAAGAGAGAGGGTGAGGTGGCAAGCAGCCAATGGGTGGGGTGATGTGGCCAAGGGGTGTGGGTAGACTAGTTGGTGGGCTTAGGATTTTAGAAGGGCAGGTGTAGGTGGACCGTTTAGAAAATGGGGGTGGTCGTTCGGGTCGATTCGGCCCGTTCGACTGCCCCCGCTAAAAACAATGGAACTTTTTATTTGTTTTAAACGGGCCATATGCAAACCGATAGCGGCCAAAACAAAATATTCCGGGGACCCGGTTTTTGATGTTTGAATAGAGAGGGGCGTTTAGAAAACAACACGGGCTTTGCAAACATAGTTTAATGCGAACAATGCATGATGATGACGATGCAATGCACAAATTCAACGCGATTTTCTAGTAGTGGTTTTGCGGGATGCCACAATTCGACACCACTAACAAGGGATCTCGCCCTCGAGATCCGCCTCATGGTACCGGAAGGAAGGTCGGCGATCTGCGTCTTCTCGCTTCGTGTAGATCTTCGCGACACCACCAACAAGAGGTCGTTGTCCCTGTTCATCAAGAGAACACCCCGGATAAACAACGGACGAAGTTAAAGGTAAGGCCACCTCTAACTTCCATGGAAGGAGTAAAATTGCATCGATCCACCATTCAATATACATAAGCGAATGATAAGAGTAGTGGTATGGTCGCGACTCCATCCCGCACTCAAAGCATTACTATGTACACGAATAGACAGATTATGCAACCAACTCGCAGGATTCAGACTGAAGATCTCGACAAACGAGGTTCGGAAACAAAGGAGTGATGCAGACTCTGCATCGGATCTGGCGCAGATGATGTCGTCGCGTCAGAAACACCGGAAGGCACAAACAAGGAACAAAGAATGATACCACCGTAGATGGATTCATCAGGCAGCTTGACTCCGGATGGTAGAACACCGTTATCCAAGGAGGAAGCGAAACCCTGAAGGTACGACGGAACCCAACCATGAGAAATCCTGGACTCGAAGAAAAGATAAGAGAGCAGATTCAAAACACGTCGAGGTAAGAGGAGAACAGCAGAGGGGTAAGGAGTAAAATCAGACCTAATCAGAACTATCCAACCGATTTTCAGAAATAGTTTTGACACTCTACTTCGGCCGTTAGCTAGGTTATCCTCTGAATTTGGACTTGTGGGGTATCGCAACTGCTGAGCTCTGATACCACTCTGTAACACCCTCAGAATCGGCCCTATGCAAGTTTTAGCAAAACTCGCCAAACCCGCATAGAAACGATTCAAAGGTGCCCACCAGGCACTTTCGTGCGGGTGGAAAGCAAAGTAATAACATTACACAACAGTCCTCGATGGGACCCACAGAACCGATATATATACAACAGCGACTCAAAGAGCCAAGAGTACAAATAGAGTGCACGAAGATCCAAATCACCTTGAAAATGATACAGCGTCCGACTACGGACAAGATGCAAATGGGGCTAAGAGCCCTGAAGAATAACCAATGGCGTCCATAACCCTGCCCAGGCCAAGCCGGAAGGGTAACCACCTATGGCCGATCTCAAACCTGCTTAAACAAAGGGATGCCGACAAAGGGCAAAGGAAAAGAGGAGCGTCGATCGAGGCCAAGACACGGCGAGGCTAGAATTCAGCGGTCCTCGCCACATAGGTATGGTGGGCAGCGGCAGTGAGATGCACTAAACAACCTATAGAGACTCGATACAAGGCGACTATCGAGAGGGGTAAGAAAACCTATTCGGATCCAACTGATACTATCATCAAACAAACCCATCTGGCGTTTCTCGAGACCAAACGAGGAAGTCAACCGAGGAACTCACACGGATGGCGTTTTACTTGTTCGTTATAGTTGCGGCACGTTACTAGTCGAGTTTAGGTAATCGCCCCGAAAGTAAGCAATGGGCACTTTTAGTTGAACATTCCGTGACGATTGCAAAGACTTACTAGTCGGATACATTTAGCATGAGATAAGCCCAAAACCCAAAGCTTGTTGATACTTTTACTTAGCCATTCCGTTGTGGTAAAGCTGATTACTAGTCAAATCGGATACAAGTCATTTTATAACAGTAAACTTTAGTTATAGTTGTCTATGATCAAGCACTGTGCTCCAAGTCGTCCATAACCGCGGACACGGCTTCTCGAAAAGATTTAACCTGGGGTGCACCAAAGTATCCACAGCACTTGACCCTTTTGCGGATCGGTTAACATACACCCATCGGTATGTCGGCGGGGCCTAAGTCACGTTCCCGCACAAAGCAAGCACGGGGCCACCCACTAAGTACACCAAGCGAAGTCGGCCGGTCTCCGAGACGGACTTAGGGTTTGCGACAATGGTCATGTGACGGTATGCCCCAAACGGGATTGTCGATACCGCGTAATCACTCGCTTCTAAAAGATGCAGTGTGCTCCTCGCACAAACGTAAATACATAAGTAGCATGGCATAAGTACAGAATAGTAAAAACACCTCAAACTAGTTGTGGCCCCCAGTACAATACTTTGAAATCAGGTAATTATCAATGGGGGGCCCATATCTCCCCACCTGTGGTTAGCGCGCTCGATCTCGGAACAGGTGTCAAGAACTCGGGTCCTACGGGACACAAGTGGGCGTTCGGAAAACCAACATTACCTATCACCCACCGATGCCTCTGCTTAATTCAATTTTAGTTGTTAAACAGGAATTAAAGTGATACAATAATTAAAGCCATGATCATCTCCAACGTCAACATGCGGCAATTCCTCCAACAAAGGTGGTACTTGACGACAAGCAAAACACTTGAGCAAGCGACTACGACACGCGGGTCCAACTAGCTACCAAACAACAGGTAATAGGATGTGTCCAAGGCTATATATGGCTGCAAGGGATATCACGGGTACGAAATCTAGAGCATCGCAACACAGATAGCAAAGATCAACAGGAGGGAATAAATACTAGAAAAGTAAGATAGGTAGAAAGGGGGAGATGCTCGCCTGAAATCATTGTCGAAGGGTTCAACCGGAGATCGGGGCGAAGCTCACATCAACTCAACGGTCCAATCCGCGAAGAAGCAAAACACTAGAAGAAACATCGGATGCACTATTTAATACACGGCAGAAGATCGGCATGATGCATGCATGATGTATGGCATGGCAAAGGTGCAATGCAATTAGGTCATATTTAAGCGGAACCGGGGTCCCGACAAATATTCAAGTTGTTCAAGTTGTTTAGCTACCCTGCATTTTTAAATGTGGTTTTAACATGGCAAGAGATAGTACCGGGTTCGCTACACTAATTTAAATGAGGCCGATATGGGACTAGATTTGCCCGCATATGGGCCCCATATTTAATTATTAGGTGAATCGGCATAAGGCCCCCAAACCACAGACATGCATGCGAGTATGACAATTCAATAAGCAACAAGTTGTTATGTTATAAAATAGGGTTCGAGGAAAAAGGGGTCACACATCAAAGGGGGCTCGACGATCTTGGGGTTCCGGGGTTCGGGGTCGGTCTCAGGGTTCAGGGTCCGACGTCCGAGGGAAGTACTTGGCGTCTCTGGGACGGTCTGTCAGATCGCGCCGTCGGTTCGTCGACGGTCTTGTGTAGAGGTACTTGGCGTGCCGATGAAGAACTTGGCGTCTTGGGGTTCGGTCTTCGGATCTTGAAGATTCCGCCTTCGGCTCCGGGAATGAGGCCTTGTCGTCCCGACTTTGTCATCAATGGCGACTCCCTCGGGTCGCATCGTCAGTAGTCGGTCTTGACGGCGCCCGATCTTGCGGTGACATTTCACATCCTCATCACCGGTACAACGGAGTTGGCGCTGTACCGCTTTCCGACGGCGACTTGGCTACCACACACGGCTCCTTAGGCCATGATGCACGAGGCCGCGCCATGGCGATTCACGGGACGGCGCGGTTCGGCTGCTGCGGTCGAAGCGGCCACGGCGAGCTCGGAGAGGCGACGCAGGGACTGCGTGGGCGCCGGACGTCGAGAAGGTGGGACCGGCGGAGGCGCGGGGAGCCCTGCCGGCTGGCGACCAAAGCGGCTTGGAGGCTCGCCGGGCGCTTGACGTCTGCGGACGTCTGGGCGGCGAGGTTGAGCCGCGGCGGACTGGCGAGACGGCAATGACAGCGGCGAGCGGGCGAGGGAGGCGAAAGCTTGGGCGGGCGGGGCTTCAGCGTCGCTGCCGCTGCTGGGAGGATGGCGGCGAGGCGGGCGAGACGGTGGCAGCGGGGAGGGCCTGGTCGCGGGCGACGGCCCGCTCTGGCGCTGGGCGGAGGGGGCCGCGCGCTGGAGAGCTCGAGCGAGCTTGTGAGGGAGGGGCTTGCAGGCGAGCTCGGGGCAGCGAGCGGCGACCTGGCAAAGGGCGGGTCGAGCTCGGAGCTCGCGGGCGGCTTGGTGGAGCGGGCGAGGCAGCGAGGATCGACGGCGAGGTTGGGGAGGTCTGGCGGGCGGTGGCTGGGCGGGCAGCGGGCGGCAGAGGCGGGGTCGCCGCCGCGACGGGAAGGCGAGGCGCAGAGGTGCGACGGTTGGCCGCGGCTCGGGGGCGCGTCTTGGGCTTGCTGACGAGCTTGGTCGGGAAACACCGATGAGCGAGGCGGCGGCTCTGGCGAGGGCGAACGGCGTCGGGCGGCGGGCGTGGCGCTCACCCGGGCAGGAAGAGGAAGGAAGACGCGAGCGCTGAGGAAGAGGAGAGGCGCGGTGGGGATCGGTCGCGTGGGCGCAGGTGGGCCACGTGGACAGGTCGCGGGTCGAGGAGAGGGATGGCGCGTGGGGCATGGCCTGGTGGCGGGCCAGGCGGCAGGAAGGTTGGCGGTTGCGTGCGTGTGCGTGGGTTGTGTGGGTGTGTGGGGTGTGTCCGGGAGTGGTTGAGAGAGAGTGGGTAGGCTAGGTGGCAGCTTAGGAATGGGTGGAGGAAGAGAGGGTGAGGTGGCAAGCAGCCAATGGGTGGGGTGATGTGGCCAAGGGGTGTGGGTAGACTAGTTGGTGGGCTTAGGATTTTAGAAGGGCAGGTGTAGGTGGACCGTTTAGAAAATGGGGGTGGTCGATCGGGTCGATTCGGCCCGTTCGACTGCCCCCGCTAAAAACAATGGAACTTTTTATTTGTTTTAAACGGGCCATATGCAAACCGATAGCGGCCAAAACAAAATATTCCGGGGACCCGGTTTTTGATGTTTGAATAGAGAGGGGCGTTTAGAAAACAACACGGGCTTTGCAAACATAGTTTAATGCGAACAATGCATGATGATGACGATGCAATGCACAAATTCAACGCGATTTTCTAGTAGTGGTTTTGCGGGATGCCACAGCGGCGGAGCTCAGGGCGAGCGGAGAGGGCAGCGGTGCGGGAGGCCAGGAGGAGCCCGGCCAAGAGGCGGGCGGCCAGCGTGCGTGGTCGGGCCGGGCGCGCAGAGCGGCGGAGGCGGCGATGCTCCTGTGCAGCGGGCACAGAGAGGCGAGCGGAGGTGGAGCTTGAGGTGGAGGCGGTCGACGGAGGCAGCCGGGTCGGTGAGGCAGCGCGGGGCGAGGTTGGGAGAGCGCTCGGGCGGCGAGGAGATTGAGGGAGAAGAGGGAAGCGGGGAGGATAGAGGCGGGCAGCTGGGTGAGGGAGCGGCAGCGGCCAGGAGGAAGGACGCCGGCGGATGAGAGGGAGGTGGGGAGAGGGCGCGTGCGGGAAGAACGCGTGGGGGGGGGAAGAGGGTGGATGGGGACAGGCGGGCCAGGGGGACTGCAGGTGGGCCAGGGTGGGGTTGGCGTGTGTGGTGCAGGGTGTGTGCGTGCGTCGTGTGGTGTGGGTGGTTTGTGTGGTGCGTGTTGTGTGAGCTGAGAGGGAGAGAGAGAGGAGAGGCCAGGGGGTGATGTGGCGGCGTGTGAGTGGGTGAGGGAGAGGGAGGAGGTGAGGTGGCAAACTGCTATAGGGTGGGGTGAGGTGGAGGGAGGGTGTGGGTAGATAGGTGGGTAGCTGTAGGATTTGTTGGGGTGTTCAGGTGGGCCGATTTAATCTGGGGGTGGTCGTTCGGGTCGATACGGCCCGTTCGACTGCCCCCACTAAAACAATTAAACGTTTTATTTAACTAGGTATGACGGTACCGACGATCGAATCTCGGGCAAGTAAAATATCGCGAGACGAAGGGAATATATATATATGATTGATTGAATCCTGGCATCGTGGTTCATCCGATATGATCATCGATGAATGTGTGGGAGTCAATATGGGTGCCCAGACCCCGCTGTTGATTATTGATAGAAGATCATGTCTGCATATTCTCGAACCCGCAGGGTCACACACTTAACGTATCTCGACGCTAGGATAGATTGGATAATTGGTTTATGAATTTTTGTTCGGAGTATCGGATGGGATCCGGGATATCACGAGAGGTTCCGGAATGGTCCGGAGAATAAGATTCATATAAAGGCAGTTTTTGGAGTTCGAATTGTTCCGGGTTAATCGGTATTGTGAAGCTTCTAGAACCTTCCGGAAGGGGACCAACGTGGCCCCACCTTCCGGGAGGGGGCATGGGCCTATGAGGGAGTGTCCTGGCCGCATTGGGGCAGGGGCACAAGGCCCCATAGGGCCCAGCCGATCCTGGATAAGTTTAAACTCGTTTAAACTAGAGATAGGATTTCTAGATAAGGGAGAGTTTAATCGTTTAAACTAGAGATAGGATTTCTAGATAAGGGAGAGTTTAAATTGTTTAAACTAGAGATAGGCTTGGAGGAGGGGCAAGGGCTGGCCGCCCCCCTCTATATATAGAGGGGTGGTGCGCCCCCTCCCCCACTACTACACACCTTCCTCCAAGCCCTAGCAGCCTTGCTACCTTCCTCTCTCCCTCTCGATTGTTTGTAGGCGAAGCCCTGCAGCAGAAATTCTCCACCATATACACCACGCCGTCGTGTTGTAGATCCAATCTATCTCTCCACCATACTTGCTGGTCCGAGGAAGGAGGAGGAGGCGTCGGTCTGCTGCGTGTGCATCTCACGGAGGCACCGCCACTTGTGGTGCTAGATCGGATCGGATCGCGAGGAGGAGAAGCGAGTATGACTACATCACCCATGTTCCGACGAACGTTCCGCTGTGCGAATCTTCAAGGGTATGAATACCTAATCCAATCTCTCTCGTTGTTTGCATCTCCTAGATTAGATCTTGGCTTCCCTCTGTTCGCATCCGTACAAAATTTTGATTTACTATGCCGCGAAACCCTTCAGTGGTATCAGATCTAGATCTATGCGTAGATGTGTTTCACGAGTAGAACGCAACATGGTTGTTGCGGCTGTTGATGTTTTCTGTTGCAAACCTCTTGTTTGTGTTCTCCTTATGACGCGGGATAGTGAGATTGAAGTGGTCCAGACCAACCTTACGCGACGTCGTTCGCGAGACCGGCTCCGCACTTGACGTGTGGCTTGTTCCACACATGCGGCTGGTGGATGTCAGTTTCTCTCACTATAGTTGTCATGGGATTAACACCGGAGTTTGGCAACCATAATATCACCGTTGTGGATTTCCGTAGGTAAGAATCGTTCTTAGCATCTACTCCCATAAGCCACGTAAAACATGCAACAACAAAGTAGAGGCGTCTAACTTGTTTTTGCAGGGAGTGTTTTCTGTGATATGGTATGGCCCAAGATGTGATGTGTATATTGTATGCGATGATCATGTTTTGTAATGTTTCACGACTTGCATGTCGATGAGTACACAACCGGCAGGAGCCATATGGTTGTCTTTATAATTGAGTATGACCTGCGAGTCAACTTCTTATACGCCATGTAATAGCTTTACTTTATCGCTAAGTAGTTAGCAATATTTGTAGTTGCTATTCGTGGTGGAGGCAATCATGGTGGAGTGATGGAGATCATGCCGGAACGCACAAGATGGAGATCATTGCGCGAAGATTGGCTATACCATGTCACATAAAGTTATATGCATGTGATGTTTATCCCTTTTATGTATCTTATCATGCTTAGATCGCGACGGTAGCATTATAAGATGATTCCTCACTTAAAGATCAAGATAAAAACTGTTTTCTCCCCAAGTATGCACCGTTAAAGTTAAATCGTGTACAAGCATCACGTGATGATCGGGTGCTATAGACTCTACGCTCATACAACGGGTGCAAGCCGCTTTACTGCACGCGGAAATACTTGGGTCTAACTTGGCGAGCCTAGCATGTACAAACATGGCCTCGGAACACAAGAACCGAAAGGTTAAGCATGAGTCATATGAATGATATGATCGACACTTTGTTGTCCACCATTGAAACCACATCTCTTCTCGTGATGATCGGATTATGTGTGGTGAATTTGGATCGTGATCACTAAACAACTTGAGGGATGTTGAATTTAGTGGGAGTTCATCTAGTAATTTGATTAAGTTGAACTATTTATCATGAACATAGTCTAAATTGTACTTGCCAATCATAGATCACATGGCCAAGTCCAACTTCAACTTCAACGTTTTTTTGAGAAGGAAAAGCTTAGAAACAATGGGTCTAACTTCACCAATTGGTTCGCAATCTAAGAATCATTCTGGCGGACAAAAGGACTATGTCCTTGGAAAAGCGTTAGGTGACCCCCTGCTGCATCGCTACCGGTGATGAGAAAGCTGTCGATCGCGCAAAGATGATTATGGTGTGATTAAGAGCACCATGTTGTTTGCTATGGAACCGGAGCTTCAAAATCATTTTGAAACCTATCCCGGGCCCTTTGAGATTCTCGAGGAGCTGAAAACCATGTTTCAGACTCAAGCCCGTTCTGAGAGATATGAGATCTCTGAGAAGTTCTTTAACTGCAATATGGAGGAAGGGAGTTCCGTTAGTGAGCATGCCATAAAGATGTCGGGCTACACTCAACGCCTTGAGCAACTGGAATGCACGATTCCAGAGGAGCTCAAGATTGACAGGGTTCTGCAATCACTCCCTCCCAGCTACAAAAGTTTTGTAGTGACTCATAATCAGATTGGTTCCACTGATACGATCACCGAGATCTTCGCAAAGCTTAAGGCTGCGGAAGTGGACATCAAGAAGGATAATCATGTGTTGATGGTCAACAAACCCTCCTTTAAGAAAGGTAAGGGAGCAAAGAAACCCTTCAAGAAGGGCGGCAAGCGCAATGCCCTCGCGAGAAGAAGCTCAAGTCTGGTCCTAAGCCGGACATCGAGTGCTTCTATTGCAAGGACAGGTCCTTTGGGCGCAACTGTCCGAAGTACTTAGCGGACAAGAAGGTGGCACCATCAAAGGTATATTTGATATACATGTTATTGATGTTTTCCTTACTAGCCCTCGTTGTAGTGCTGTATTTGATACCGGTTTAGTTGCTAATATTTGTAACTCAAAGCAGAGCTACGGAATGACGGCGGCTTGCGAGGGATGAGGTGACGATGCGGCGTTGGCAACGGATCAAGAGTTGATGTGATGGCCGTCGACGCTCTCCTTAGTTTTACCTTAGGGATTAGTTTTAAACCTTAATAAATGTTATTATGTGCTGCGTTGAGCATGAACATTATTTCCGGATCATGTTTATTGCAAGACGGTTATTCATTTAAATCGGAGAATAATGGTTGTTCTATTTATATGAGTAACATCTTTTATGGTCATGCACCTCTTGTGAATGGTTTATTTCTTCTAAATCTCGAAAGGGATGAAACACACATCCATAACATTGAGGCTAAGAGATGCAAAGTAGATAGTGATAATACTACTTATTTGTGGCAATCGTCGTCTAGGTCATATTGGTGTAAAGCGCATGAAGAAACTCCATTCGATGGACTTTTGGAGTCTCTTGATTTTGAATCATTTGACACATGCGAACCATGCCTCATGGGCAAGATGATCAAAACCCGTTCTCCGGTATGATGGAGCGAGCAACGGACTTGTTGGAAATCATACATACCGATGTATGCGGACCGATGAGTGTTTCGGGCGGTGGATATCGCTATTTTCTCACTTTTACCGATGACTTAAGTAGATATGGGTATATCTATTTAATGAAACATAAATCTGAAACGTTTGAAAAGTTCAAAGAATTTCGAATGAAGTGGAGAACCATCGTAATGTAAAGATTAAGTTTCTACGATCCGATCGTGGAGGTGAATATTTGAGTTATGATTTTCTCACGCATCTTAAAGCAAGTGGAATCGTTTCACAACTCACGCCACCCGAACACCACAACAAGAATGGTGTGTCTGAACGCGGAATCGAACCCTATTAGATATGGTCCGATCAATGATGTCTCTTCTTGATTTGCCGTTATCATTTTGGGGTTATGCATTAGAAACGCTGCATTCACTTTAAATAGGGCTCCATCTAAATCCGTTGACGACACCATATGAACTGTGGTTTGGTGCTAAACCTAAGTTGTCGTTTCTTAAAGTTTGGGGATGCGAAGCTTCGTCAAGAAGTTGATGCGGACAAGCTCGAACCCAAAGCGGAGAAATGCGTCTTCATAGGATACCCCAAGGAAACTATTGGGTATACCTTCTATCACGAGCGGAAGGCAAAGTGTTTGTCAAAGAACGGTTCCTTTCTTGAGAAGGAGTTTCTCTCGAAAGAAGTGAGTGGGAGGAAAGTAGAGCTAGACGAGGTTATTGAACCTTCTCTTGAATTGGAGAGTAGCGCAGACCTGAAATTGTTCCAAGGTCTTTGCACCAACAATAGAGGAAGCTAATGACAAGGATCATGAAGCTTGGACGATGTTGCTCTTGAACATCGCGAATCGACAAGGTCGCGTGCCCCTCCTGAGTGGTACGGCAACCATTTCTTGACTGTCTTGTTGGTAGAAGACAGTGAACCTACGAACTATGAGGAAGCGATGATGAGCCCAGACTCTGAGAAATGGCTAGAAGCCATGAAATCCGAATTGGGATCCATGAGCGAAAACCAATTATGGACTTTGGTGGACCCTCCTAGCGACCGAAAGGCCGTTGAGTGCAAATGGATTTTCAAGAAGAAAAAGGACGTTGATGGTAATGTTACCGTCTATAAAGCACGGCTTGTCGCAAAAGGTTTTCGACAAGTTCAAGGTGTTGACTACGATGAGACTTTCTCTCCCGTAGCGATGTTTAAGTCCATTCGGATTTTATTAGCAATTGTTGCGTTTCATGATTATGAAATATGGCAGATGGATGTCAAGACTGCGTTCCTCAATGGCAACATTGATGAAGAGTTGTATATGATGCAACCCGAAGGTTTTGTCGATCCTAAGGATGCTGATAAAGTATGCAAACTTCAGCGTTCCATTTATGGACTGAAGCAAGCATCTCGGAGTTGGAACCTTCGTTTTGATCAAGTGATCAAGAGCTTTGGATTTGTTCCAAATTGCTCTGAGCTTGTATCTACAAGAAAGTGAGTGGGAGCTCGGTGGCGTTTACGGTACTATATGTGGATGACATATTGATTATCGGAAATGACATCAACATGCTTAACGATGTGAAGAGTTATTTGAACAAGTGTTTTCAATGAAAGACCTAGGTGAAGCTACTTATATATTGGGCATCAAAATCTATAGAGATAGACAAAGACGCTGGTAGCTTTAAGCCGAGTACATACCTAGACAAAGTTCGAAAAGGTTCGAATGGATAAGGCAAAGAAAGGTTCAGTGCCTATGTTGTCGGTAAGATATTGAGCAAGGCTCGGTGTCCACTACGGTAAATGATAGGAAGCTATGAGCAAAGTGCCTTATGCCTCGGCCATAGGTTCCATCATGTATGCCATCTTGTGTACTAGACGGATGTGTCCAATGCTCTTAGTTTGACGAGCAGATATCAAAGTGATCCGAGTGGAACATCGACAGCCGTGAAGAACATCCTAAAGTACTTAAATAGAACTAAAGAAATGTTCTTAGTCTATGGGGTGATGAATAGCTTGTCGTAAAGGTTACGTCGATGCTAGTTTCGACACCGACAAGGATGATTCTAAATCTCGAACGGGATACGTTTATATTTTGAATGGAGGCTGTGTGGAGAAGCTGCAAGCAAAGCGTGATCGCGGGATCTACAGTAGAAGCGGAATACATGGCTGCTGCAGAAGCGTCAAGTGAAGGAGTTTGGATCAGAAACTTCATCACTGAGCTTGGTGTGGTTCCAAGTGCATTGGACCCACTGGAGATATTGTGTGACAACACTGGCCGCCATAGCACTCGCTAAGGAACCAAGAAATCATCCAAAGAACAAGCATATCAACCGCAAGTTTCATATAATCCGAGACTAAACCTCTTCCACGTGTAAAACATGATCAACACCTCAGTGCCATGGGTGTGAGATTGTTGCCAGATGTAAACTAGATTATTGACTCTAGTGCAAGTGGGAGACTGTTGGAATTATGCCCTAGAGGCAATAATAAAGATGTTATTATTATAATTCTTGTTCATGATAAAGTTTATATTCCATGCTAGAATTGTATTAAGCGGAAACATTAATACTTGTGTGGTTTGTGAACAACACGTGTCCCTGCGCCTCTAAGGACTAGCTCATTGATCAATGATGGTTAAGGTTTCCTAACCATAGACATGAGTTGTCAATTGATAATGAGATCATATCATTGGGAGAATGATATGATGGACAGACCCAAACTAAGCGAAGCAATTAGATCGTTTCATCGTGTTCATCTTTGCGCTTTTCCTATGCCAAATATTGTATTCCTTAGACCATGAGATAATGCAACCCCCTAGTACCGGAAGAAAGCTTTGAGGTCATCAAACGTCATCCTATGAGAGGGTGATCATAAAGGTGTCTCTCGGTGATCGGAAAATATCATTGGGTAGTATGTATCGAGATGGAATTTGTCCCTCCCAAGTCGGAGAGATATACTTGGCCCACTCGTGTCGATATCAACACCGCTTGCAAGCATGTGGTTAAGGAGTTAATCACAAAGTGATATCGGATTACGAACGAGTAAAGTACTTCTTGTGAGCGAGATTGAACTAGGTATGACTACATCGACGATCGAATCTCGCAAGTAAAATATCGCGAGACGAAGGGAATATATATATGGGATTGATTGAATCCGCATCGTGGTTCATCCGATATGATCATCGATGAATGTGGGAGTCAATATGGGTGCCCAGACCCTGTTGATTATTGATAGAAGATCATGTCGCATATTCTCGAACCCAGGTCACACACTTAACGATCTCGGCTAGGATAGATTGGATAATTGGTTTATGAATTTTTGTTGAGTCTCGGATGGGATCCGGATATCACGAGAGGTTCGGAATGGTCCGAGAATAAGATTCATATAAGGCGGTGCAGTTTTGGAGTTCGAATTGTTCGGGTTAATCGGTATTGTCTGGAAGCTTCTAGAACCTTCGGAAGGGTACCAACGTGGCCCCACCTTCCGGGAGGGGGAATGGGCCTATGAGGGAGTGTCCTGGCCGCATTGGGCCAGGGGCACAAGGCCCCATAGGGCCCAGCCGATCCTGGATAAGTTTAAACTCGTTTAAACTAGAGATAGGATTTCTAGATAAGGGAGAGTTTAAATCGTTTAAACTAGAGATAGGATTTCTAGATAAGGGAGAGTTTAAATTGTTTAAACTAGAGATAGGCTTGGAGGAGGGGCAAGGGCTGGCCGCCCCCCCTCTATATATAGAGGGGTGGTGCGCCCCCTCCCCACTACTACACACCTTCCTCCAAGCCCTAGCAGCCTTGCTACCTTCCTCTCTCCCTCCCGACTGTTTGTAGGCGAAGCCCTGCAGAAATTCTCCACCATATACACCACGTCGTGTTGTAGATCCAATCTATCTCTCCACCATACTTGCTGGTCCGAGAAAGGAGGAGGCGTCGAGGTGTTGCGTGTGCATCTCACGGAGGCACCGCCACTTGGTGCTAGATCGGATCGGATCGCGAGGAGGAGAAGCGAGTACGACTACATCACCCACGTTAACGAGCGTTCATGTCTTGAATCTTCAAGGGTATGAAGATCTAATCCAATCTCTCTTGTTGATTGCATCTCCTAGATTAGATCTTGGCTTTCCCTCTGTTCGCATCCGTAGAAAATTTTGATTTACTATGCCGCGAAACCCTTCACTATCATCCTTATCACCAGCCCAATCCGAGTTCATGTATCCACAAAGAGCAAATGTTGACCTTGAGGATACCAAAGACCATAATGTGGAGTATGAACCAAATATCGAAAGATTCTCTTGACCGCCATCAAATGACTTTTGTTCTAGATGAGTCTTTGTAGACTGGTATACCTTTTGATATATTGCACACACACCTACACTCAACACAATATCGGGTCTAGATGCACAAAGTTAAATCAAAGAACCAATCATAGACTGGTATACCTTTTGATCAACATCTTTACCATTTGGATTTTGTTCTAGATGAGTCTTTGTAGCCATGGGAGTAGGAGCTCCATTTAAATCTTGCATTTTGAATCTCTTGAGGATATCTTGAGTATACTTGGCTTGGTTGAAGAATTTCCCTCCTCTAACATGCTTGATCTCAAAACCAAGAAATACTCTTAACTCCCCCATCACAGACATATAGAACCTATTAGTCATAAGCTTTGAGAATTCATCATTAAAAGCTTTGTTAGATGAGCCAAAGATAATATCATCAACATATATTTGGCATACAAAAAGCTCCCCATTGACCTTCTTAGTAAAAAGAGTGGGATCGATTTTCCTAACCTCAAATCCACAGTCAAACAACAACTCTCTAAGGTGCTCATACCACGTGCATGGGGCTTGCTTGAGCCCATAGAGCGTCTTATCAAGTTTGTAGACATGGTTTGGGAAGTTGGGATCCTCAAATCCCGGGGGTTGCTTTACATATACCAACTCATTTAATGGACCATTAAGAAAGGCACTTTCTACATCCATTTGTTGCAACTTAAAGTTGTGATGTGCCGCATAAGCAAGAAGGATACGGATGGACTCAAGGTGAGCCACGGGTGCATGTGTCTCTCCATAGTCAATGCCTTCAATTTGAGAGAACTCTTGTGCAACCAATCTTGCCTTATGCCTTACTATAATTCCATGCTCATCTTGCTTGTTCTTAAATATCCACTTGGTGACTATAACATTGCAGCAATCTTTTGGCTTCTCAAATAACTTCCATACTTTGTTTCTCTCAAAGTTGTTGAGCTCTTTGTGCATTGCTTCCAACGAATCTGAATCTTCAAGAGCTTACCACACTTTGGTTCAATCATGGAGATGTGTGCTTGGTTCTCACAAAACCTCTTCAATTGAGCTCTTGTGGAAATGCCTCTCCTTAGGTCACCAACCACATTTTGGAGAGAGTGGTCTCTTAATTCAAACATCTTCTCCTTTCTAGCTTCACGACGAGTGTGGATCTCCTCATTTTTTCTTGGGGGACCCTCTTCATCATTTTGGTCCTCGTCTTTGTAGGGGTTCGTAGCATGGAAAACAAAAATTTTCTATCGCATACAAACAAACAAGCCAAGATCTATCTATTAGATTGTAGCAACGAGTCGATGGAATAACTTACCCTCGAAGATTCCAAAGCGGTTAACGAGAGCAGATTCTCGTGGGTGATGTAGTCGTACTCTTTCTGATCTCAAGATCGTGTAGACGATCCTTCCGGCGCTGCGTTCGTGGCGCTTCCATGATCGGTCACACATTCGGTTTTCGGCGAAGACCTTC
This sequence comes from Avena longiglumis, assembly GCA_030063025.1. Taxonomy (NCBI): domain Eukaryota; kingdom Viridiplantae; phylum Streptophyta; class Magnoliopsida; order Poales; family Poaceae; genus Avena; species Avena longiglumis. The sequence goes on from CP125975.1 coordinate 519,028,084, forward strand.
CTCTCCTTGTTCCAGCAGGCATGAGGTTGTAGCACTCTCCTCGCGATTCCGGCAGAAGGCGTGGTACAGGAAGTAGAGGGATCCCATGAGGCTTCGCCTTAAGCCGGAGCGAGTATGGTGGATTATGAGAGAGGGCTATTAGTGGTCTAGAGATTAGACACACCAATTAGAAGGCTCTAAACCAATTAGAAGGCTCTAAACCGCTGGCTAAAGCAATTAGAAGCTCTAAACCAAAACGGCTCTAAACCGGAGGTAGAAGATATGAACTTGTGTGTGCTAGGAGGGGAGCCCTGCCCCTCCTTATATAGTTGGGAGGGGGCTTGGCGCGCCAGGGAGGGAGGGAGTCCCTCCCCAACTCGGCCTAGGGCTGGCCGCCGGCTTGGAGGAGAGAAACTCCTCCTCCAAGTCGGTTCCAACTCCTCTTGCTTGTTTCCCACAGTTTCTTGTTTTAGCCGTTTGACTTTCAAACTGGACATTTGACTTTTCTGTTTTAGGATTCAATTTAATCCTTTATTTGGGACAGCAAGAACACTTAGTACATGATGCAATCATTCCAATATGTAATGACACATTCATGTACCCTCCCCAGTCTTGGACAATCCGGAACCTTCTAGAACATTCCCGATGAAAACACCGGAATCATTCCCGAACTCCGAAACGAGACTTTCCTTATATGAATCTTATTCTCCGGACCATTCCGGATCACCTCGTGAAATTCCGGATCCCATTAGAGACTCCGAACAACATTCGGTCTCTTTCTCATAATACCATAACTACTCAAACAACGTCGAATCCTTAAGTGTGTCTCCCTACGGTTCGTGAATTATGCGGACATGATCGAGACACTTCTCCGAACAATAACCAATAGAGGAATCTGGAAATTCATATGGCTCCCACATATTTCTACGATTACTTTGCGATCGAATGAACCACTTACATACGATACCAATTTCCCTTTGTCTCACGATAGTTTACTTATCCGAGGTTATGATCGTCGGTATCTCTGCATACCTAGTTCAACCTTGTTACCGATAAGTACTCTTTTCTCGTTCCCGTGATATGTGATCCCTTGTGACCAAGTCACATGCTTGCAAGCTAATTGGATGACATTCCACCGAGAGGGCCCAGAGTATATCTATCCGTCATATGGATGGACAAATCCCACTCTTGATCCATGTGTTTCAACCAATACTTTCCGAACACTCAATGCCACCTTTATAGCCACCCAGTTACGGTGTGGTGTTTGATGATATCAAAGCATCCATCCGGTAAAGGTGATATGCATGATCTCATGGTCGAAGGAATTAGGTTACTATGTATCAGAAAGCATATAGCAATTGAACTATTGAAATGACTTGATCTTTATGCTACGCTTATCTATAGGAGTATGTCCATCACATCATTCTCCTAATGATATGATCTTGTTGTTAATAACATCTCTATGTTCATGATCAGGAAACCATGATCATATATTAACCAACAAGCTAGTTTAACAAGAGGCTTTACTAGGGACTCTTATTTTAGTTTACAAATCACACAAGTATTAAGGTTTCCGGTTAATACAATTATAGCATGGTATGTAAACATTTATCATAAGTGTGAAGATATGATAATAACCACTTTATTATTGCCTCTTGGGCATATCTCCAACAGTCTCCCACTTGCACTAGAGTCAATAATCTAGTTTCAATCCTTTGTGTATTCAACACCTATGGCTTTCCGGTGTTGTATGTACACGATTGCTAGTGGTCAAATGATCTCCGGATCTGACACTTCCAGGTCCGTGTGTAATTGCATGTCTTTGCGTCTCTACGCATCACTCATTCTCTAATGAGATGGCTTTGTATAAATTTGGTCTTTCGGTGTGACCTTTAGTTCTTTGGGATTAAAACATGTTGATAATATTGTCGCACAATATATCTTCATAGTATTATCCCACTGTGAACTACACCTAGTTTGATAACAAACTACTTGACACAAATGCCCTCTTTTGCTGCTATAATAGCAGTAATATACTTAGCCTTTTGTTGTAGTATCTGTCACAATGTCTTAACTTTGGAACTCATCCAAATCCATTATGGAACTCACCTTCCATTATATTGTGCCACCCTTAGTTTAGATTGAGATAAACTTAATTTGTACTTTGTGACAAAGCTAGTATCAATGTAGTACTTTTACAATGAACTAACCATCTATTTGTCACTTCTATAAATATTATACTCTTAGTTCTTCCAAAAGATCATAAGAATATCCTTACTATTTTCCAATGATCATCTTACGAATCATTCTGGTATATGCTCACAACATTTAGAGCATAGGACATATCTGGATTTGTACATATCACAGTATGATTGATATAAATACTCTTTGTGATTTCATACATCAAGTATCAATCTATACTTGATTATTTGTTTCACTTGCCAAATGTCAATACACTTGAATATATCATCAACATTGAACTCATTCAATCCTTTACGTGACAAGAACCTCTCTTGTAGTTTCTATATTGAACTCATTCAATATCTTGTCTATGTACTTCTGGCACAACCATATTAGCGTATAATCATGCCTAATATTTGGGTTTTGCCTAAGTCTTTCATCGAGATGAAATTCTTATCTTGTGTTAATAAAAATATACATCATTTCCAATCAACAATATGTCTTCCACATAATGTATTAGAAATATGTCTCAGCGCTCCCACTTAATTTCTTGCAAACGCAAGCATCTTCATTGTCTCTGATGAAATTAAACTCTTTTAACAGTTTCATCATAGTGAAGATTCCAACTCCGCTATGCTTATTTCAACCATTGAAGTTTGCATATGCTTTTAGCATCCTTTGAATTAACAAAACCCTATGGACCGTGTCATGCACACGTCCTAGGTAACGATTCTATTAGAAGAACTTGTTTTGTTTATTCAACTACCATATAACAAATTATATGTAGTGGTTGCTACATTAATCCGTCTAGACTAAATATCGCTATGAAAGATCAGATCTTGTCATAGTCAACCTTTGAACATTGTTGTGAACTCTTTCCCAACATGTCGACTATTTCATAGATGTGAAACATCCATGTCTATTTCTTTATAGATCCAGACACAACTATAAGGTCTTACACCTTTCTCGAGGGTCCTTCAAGTTCAAAACTTGATTTTCTCGTGTATGGAACTATCACGGATTTTATGGCTTCAAGCCATTTTACTCGAGGGGCCCATCATCGCTTCTTTGCATGTAGTCGGTTCATTATTCTCAAATAATGATTCAACCCTCAAATCTTGGTATTTGATTGTTTATCCGACCTACTTGTTTCAATAGGAACTTGGATCTCCGTGACCACAACCTTTGAGGTACGTGAGCCATGAGCTTTGTTCTTGCCTCGGAACACTTTTGGTCTTTGCAACTCTGCACATATAGCTAAGGTTCTTTTAACCTTATCAAAGTTCTATTGTCCTCCCACTTAACTTTTCACGAAAAATTCCTTCCCAAAGAAACTTGACGTTTTAAGTGACAAACATTTTTGTCTCCGATGTTATGGAGGATTACTTAACAGTTATTCGAAATAACATACAAAGACAGGTTCATCCGACTTTGGTTGCAAACATCTTTCTTATGCAAAGCATACCAATGTTTTAAGAAAGGACAACTTGGGTTTTATCCCAAACCATAACTTTATATGGTGTCATTTCAACGGATTATGATGGAGCTCTTTTCAGTGGAAAAACGGTAATCTCTAAAGCTTTTAATCTTTAAAATATAATGGCAGTTTTATGAATTATACCTTTGATCTTACCATGTCAAACAAGGTTTAATTACATATCTCGACGCTCCATACTCTTATGGTGTTTCGGGAAAATGCAAATCCACGGAACGATTCCTTAAATCTTAGGTATTATGCTAAACTTGTAACTCAAATATCTTCCTTTATGATCTTATCATAAACTATTTATATTCTTGTTACAATGATTTTGCACTTCATCTTGAAAGTCTTCAAACTTTTCAAATGTTTCATACTTTATCCTTATTAAGTAAATATTCATATATTCACTCAAATTTTGGAGAAAGCATATGAAGTTGAAATCCATCGCTCTTGACTACACATAATGGACTTCATACAACAATATGTACAAGTTCCAATAAGCTAGTCATTCGTTCCCTTTTGGCCTATGAACGAAGTTTTAATTATCTCTAGGAAAGTTTCTGGCGTCATTTGATCAAAATCAAATAGACTCCAAAATTCCATCCATATGGATTTTCTTCATGTTTTCTTTTCAATATAATTTAAGCGCGATGTCACTTCCTAAGTGATCTTTCAATCAATTTGTCTTTCGACATTTTAGCACTGGTTTTATGGATGTGATTTCTCCAACGAGATTTGTGAATCATCCATCTTTTATGGATTACGGTAATTATTTGAACAACCCTTTTGTTCTCATAATACCTGATAAAACAAATCTTGAAGGCAATCTTTGATGTTTAACGAGCAACACAATAACCCTTTATTTGTTCTCGATGAATATCATCACATATTCTTTGCTAGTTACTTAGGCCATTGTAGTTCATGAATTGTGTTGTTTTGTATGACGATTCACACCAACAAATTCAGTATCAAATACTTAAGAACCACACTGTTTAATAAGCAAAGAATATAGCCATAACATGTATATCATCTATATACTTAAACCGAACAATTCTAGTCTTTTCTTTTCGCCATATATTTATGAGATTCTCTTTCAAGATTTCCTTTTACATTTGAAAGAATATATCAACATCAAGTGAGTCATACATATGACACATAGTCCAAAGCGTGTATAGTTAAATACCAATGTCTTTGGACTTGCACTTTGAAGTAGATCACCATCATCAAATGCTTGGTGTTCTTTCAAATTCCTTTCTCTAGTAATCTCTTGGTGTAGTAAACATTTTACCTACATCAAATATTCACCCTTATCATGGATTTGTCCATGATCAAGTTACTTTAGCTTGTAACGGTGAATCACGAGTATAATGTTGTTCTCCAAAACCTTTTGGAGGATTAGGACAACTAGTGTCTCCAACCTTTTGCAAATTCTCATCAAATATGAGAACATGACTTTTGTCATATTATACTCTATCATGTTGTAACCAAAACTTCGTTTCGATATCACAATATCTTCCACACATCATGGTTTACGACAACTCTTTCGGATCCTAGATAACCTTGATATTAAGACAATCCTTTGAATATCAAGAATCATGGAGACAAACATGATACTTATATACTAACATTGGAATTGTTACTCTTGTTTTAATACCAATTATTAAACTTCATCGAGTAACCGAACTTCTTGAAAGTTTGCAATAGGACTTTTAAACTTTAGATTAACACTTCAAAACAATACGATACCAGTTAAGTAAAGTAACTAACCGAATTCTATAGTTCTATCATCTCAATTATAACTAAGCGCAAGGTGGTAAACGGATGCCAATGACTACAACAACTATGCAAATTCACTTTGATTTAGTTTATGATAAATTGAGTTCTAATTAATAATTAAATTAATCTAGGTGAACTCCCACCAAAACAATATCCCTCACATTGTTTTAGTGATCACCTAACCAAATCCACCACATCAAAACCGATCATCACGAGAGTTGATATAGCTTCAATGGCGAACAATCAACATATTCATCATATCTACTATATGACTCATGCTCTACCTTTCGGTAATCCGTGTCACGAGGCCATGTCTGTACATGCTAGGCTCGTCAAGATCAAACCTTAGTTTCCGCATGAGCAAATCGGCTTGCTCACGTTGTATACACTTGCGAATCTAACACACGATCATCACGTGGTGCTTGAAACAACAAGCTTTATCAACGGTGCTAACTAAGGGTGAACACTTTATGACTTGAAATTCATGTGCATGAGGATCATCTTATAATGCTACCGTCGTCTACTAAGCAATACAATATGCATAAAGGATTAACATCACATGCAATTCATAATATGTGATATGATATGGCCTTTCTTCTTTGTGCTTCGATCTCCATCTTCAAAGCGAACATGATCTCCATCATCACCGGCATTGCATCAAGGTCAATGACGCTGCTCCATGGTTGTCGCCCACGGCTTCAACTATTACAACTACCTTGAATAGACACGCGGGTCTTAACAGAAATTAAAGACAACTATTACTACTGCCGGTTGCTGACTTACAATAAGGAACATTTAATACATCATATATAATCACAATCATGGCCATATCACATCACTGCACACCCCTGCAAAACAAAGTTAGACGCCTCTACTTTCTTTGCATATTTTACGTGGTTTGGGGCTTTCAATAAGTGTCGTTCTAACTTACGAACAAGAACCACAACATTGATACTAGTATTGTCAATCACCCGTTGTAAATTGGATCTTAACTATGCTAGGAGAAACAGGCACCCGCAAAGCCACTTATGCAATACAAGTTGCATGTCAAGCGTGGAGCAAGTCTCATGAACGATGTCATGTAAGGTTAGCCGGGCCACTTCATCCCAACATACGCAAGATGCAAAGTACACAAGAAGTAATCGACAATAAAGCATCAACGCCCAATGACCATTGTGTTCTACTCGTCTGCAGATCTACATATAGACACGGCTCGATACCCTTTGTGGGGTTCGTAGCATGGAAAACAAAAATTTTCTATCGCATACAAACAAACAAGCCAAGATCTATATATTAGATTGTAGCAACGAGTCGATGGAATAACTTACCCTCGAAGATTCCAAAGCGGTTAACGAGGCGATTCGTGGGTGATGTAGTCGTACTCTTTCCGATCTCAAGATCGTGTAGACGATCCTTCCGCTGCGTTCGGCGCTTCATGATCGGTCACACATTCGGTACTCGTGAAGACCTTCCTCTCCCTTGTTCCAAAGCAGGCGGAGGTTGTAGCACTCTCCTCGCGATTCGGCAACTGTGGCGTGGTACCGAAGTAGAGGGAAATCCGAGGCTTCGCCTTAAGCCGGAGCGAGTATGGTGGAATATGAGAGATAGCTATTAGTGGTCTAGAGATTAGACACACCAATTAGAAGGCTCTAAACCGATTAGAAGGCTCTAAACCGCTGGCTAAAGCAATTAGAAGCTCTAAACCAAAACGGCTCTAAACCGGAGGTAGAAGATAGGAACTTGTGTGTGCTAGGAGGGGAGCCCTGCCCCTCCTTATATAGTTGGGAGGGGGCTTGGCGCGCCAGGAGGAGGAGTCCCTCCCAACTCGGCCTAGGGCTGGCCGGCTTGGAGGAGAAACTCCTCCTCCAAGTCGGTTCCAACTCCTCTTGCTTGTTTCCCACGGTTTCTTGTTTTAGCCGTTTGACTTTCAAAGCGGACATTTGACTTTTCTTTTAGGATTCAATTTAATCCTTTATTTGGGACAGCAAGAACACTTAGTACATGATGCAATCATTCCAATATGTAATGACACATTCATGTACCCTCCCCCAGTGCCGGACAATCCGAACCTTCTAGAACATTCAGATGAAAACACGGAATCATTCCCGAACTCAAAGCGAGACTTTCCTTATATGAATCTTATTCTCGGACCATTCCGGATCACCTCGTGATATCCGGATCCCATCCGAGACTCGAACAACATTCGGTCTCTTTCTCATAATACCATAACTACTCAAACAACGTCGAATCCTTAAGTGTGTCTCCCTACGGTTCGTGAATTATGCGGACATGATCGAGACACTTCTCGAACAATAACCAATAGAGGAATCTGGAAATTCATATGGCTCCCACATATTTCTCGATTACTTTGCGATCGAATGAACCACTTACATACGATACCAATTTCCCTTTGTCTCACGATAGTTTACTTATCCGAGGTTATGATCGTCGGTATCTCGCATACCTAGTTCAACCTTGTTACCGATAAGTACTCTTTTCGTTCGTGATATGTGATCCCTTGTGACCAAGTCACATGCTTGCAAGCTAATTGGATGACATTCCACCGAGAGGGCCCAGAGTATATCTATCCGTCATATGGATGGACAAATCCCTCTTGATCCATGTGTTTCAACCAATACTTTCCGAACACTCAATGCCACCTTTATAGCCACCCGATTCACGGTGGTGTTTGATGATATCAAAGCATCCATCCGGTAAAGGTGATATGCATGATCTCATGGTCGAAGGAATTAGGTTACTATGTATCAGAAAGCATATAGCAATTGAACTATTGAAATGACTTGATCTTTATGCTACGCTTATCTATAGGAGTATGTCCATCACATCATTCTCCTAATGATATGATCTTGTTGTTAATAACATCTCTATGTTCATGATCAGGAAACCATGATCATATATTAACCAACAAGCTAGTTTAACAAGAGGCTTTACTAGGGACTCTTATTTTAGTTTACAAATCACACAAGTATTAAGGTTTCCGGTTAATACAATTATAGCATGGTATGTAAACATTTATCATAAGTGTGAAGATATGATAATAACCACTTTATTATTGCCTCTTGGGCATATCTCCAACAGTCTTGACCATCAACTTGACCTTGATCATCACTGGAATCATTCTCTTCATTAAGAGGCAAAGATTAACCTTGGTCTTGAACAAGTACTCTTCTAGCATCGATTTGAGCTTGTCTCAAGGAAGTTTGTACGGATCTTCCTTGAGTAATTGACTTGGCGCCACTTGACATCCTGGAAAATGAATCAAGCTCCTACTCACTAGAGATGTCACCTTGATCAACATGTTTAGGGTCCACAGCTTGTCTTTGGCTTGGTTCATTGTCCATCTCGGTAGATCGAACATGTTGTTGTTGTTGTGAAGATGAGGGGTCCACTTGAGTAGAGCGCATAGTTCGTCTCGATCCGCCACAGGGGGTTCCTCAATGGGGCGGATGTATCCCACACCCATTCTTCCTATGGCATCCTGAGGCATTTCATCATCTGCGTCACAAGCATCAACACGTCCCCTTGGGGACCATCATATTCTTCGAAGGTCACACTGCAAGATTCTATGACGGCTTCGGAGAGCTTATCATAAATTCTATAAGTGTGAGATTCGAGACCATAGCCAACAAAAATACCCTCTAATGCTTTAGACTCGAATTAGGACAAACGACAACCTTTTATGAGATAGAAACACTTACAACCGAACACGCGGAAGTAAGATATGTTGGGCTTGTTACCGGTAAGTATTTCATATGGGGTCTTGTTGATTTATTTGCGGAGGTAGAGACGGTTTGATGCATGGCAAGCGGTGGAGATGGCTTCGGCCCAAAAGTTTTATGGAGATTTAAACTCCGCCAACATGGTCCTAGACATCTCAATAAGAGTCCGGTTCTTCCTCTCGGCAGCACCATTTTGTTGAGGGGTATATGCAGTGGAATATTGATGTTTTATCCCCTCATCACTAAGGAAATCATTCAAGGTGCAGTTCTTGAACTCGGTGTTGTTGTCTCTTCTTATTATCAACACGGGAACATTTTATTGACATTGAACCAAGTTGATGAAGTCAATGAAGGTCTTTTGGGTCTCACTTCTCAACTTGAACAAATATACCCATGAGTATCTTGAGAAGTCATCAACAATCACCTAGCAATATTTCTTCCCACCAAGACTTGCATGAGATGGAGGACCAAAGAGATCCACATGAAGGAACTCCAAGATCTTTGTTGACTTGATGCGGTTCTTTGGCTTGTGGGGAGCATCATGCATCTTTCCTAGTACATAAGCCCTGCAAACACGATCTTTGGCCAAGAAAACATTTTCTTTTAGTCCAACAATATGGCCCTCCTTGTGGAGACTTTGCAAAGTTCTCATATTGACGTGGGCTAGTCAGCGATGCCATAACCAACCGACATCGGCCTTTCTGAATAAGCACATCGTACTTGTAGTGGTTTTCCCCGAAAAGTCCACCACATACAAGTCATGTTCAACGTACCCAACGAAATCGACCTTGAGAGACTTTCTCCACATGAGGACCACTATATCATCATCAACAAAGACGGCAAAGCCCATCTTTCCAAGAGCACGGACTAAAAAGTAAATTGTATCCAAGGGTCTCAACAAGCATGACGTTCACGAGTGTAATATCGTGAGCAACCACTACCTTGCCGAAACCCATTATCTTATACTTTGAATTGTCGGCATATGTCACAGATATTTGATCATCATTTGGCCTTAAATCCTTGACAATAGACGATCTTCCGGTTATATGACTTGTGCAACCACTATCAAGCACCCACTTTGACCCTCTGGAAGCATATGTCTACAAAAGATCAAGCTAGTGTTTAGGTACCCATTTTTCAATGGGTCCTCTTTTGTTAGCAACAAGGGTCTTGGGAACCCAAATAGACCAAGCAATATAACCATCATATGGACCAACATATTGTGCATACACATCACCATAATAATCACGCATTAGAACATAGTGAGGGTTAGCACTTCCCGCAAAGTCATCATGAGACATAGTTTTACCACTTGTGGTCTTACTATCCACAAGGGCCTTGTTTTTCTCTTGTGCAGGCTTGGCCTTCTTCTTGTTGTTGTTCTTCTTATTGGCTTTGGAGACAAAACCAATGCCCCCTTTCTCACCACTAGGCCTTTGCTTACTCAAAATATCATCAATGGACTTGTTACCTTGTGGAAATGTGGCCTTGGCTAGATCCCCCTTCAACCTAGCATTTTCTTCAAGAATAGTTGTACTACTAGAAGGAATGAAGTTACTAGGTGATGGAAAATTGGTCAATTGAGTTTGAAGCGTTTCATGGGACTTTGTGAGAGACAAGAGTTCACTTTCCAATGCCTTGTGAGCCTTGTTAAGTAAACTAAAGTCCTCGGCAAGTTTTTCATGAACCACACCAAATTCAATCTTGTCCTTTTTAGCCCTTTTATACTTAGCAATAGCATGATACGTTCCTTGATGAGTCTATTAACAATTATGTCATTGGCCTCATCAAGCCCTTCAAGTTTTAGTTCAAGAGACATCCTAGTCTCTTGTTCTTCTTCTAGAGCATTATTTAAGGCTTCTATATCAATCATGTGTTCATGCCCAAGCTTACATCTTACATCTAGAAGTTCTTGTGTGTGGGAAAGTTGATATAAGATGTTCCCAAAATGTATCTTGGCCTCCCCTTGTAAGTTAGTCACAAACTCATCGAAAGAAATTAATTCCCTTTTTACTTCAAGAGGCATGTCATCATCAATTTCATCATTAGCTAAGGGAGTGGAGTGAGATGATGAGGATACCTCCGTTCCTCTTGCCATAAGGAAAGTGACGTTCTTGTTGAGAGTATTCTCATTTGGAGAATCGAAGAGTGAGAATGTCGGAGTAGAAGTAGTGGCTAGAGCAGCCACACCACTTGATGTTTTCTCTTCCTCATCTTCATCATCTTCATTGTCGGAGGAGAATTCTTCATGAGTGACCAATACAATTTCGCCCGACTTCTTGTTGATGGGATTCTTATTGATGAAGGGTTTCTTGTAAGGAGCTTTGGGAGATTTCTTCAACACAAGCTTACCCCCATGATCTTCTCTCTTCTTCTAGGGATAACCCGCCAAAAAGTGATAGCGGTCACCACAATTGAAGCAAGTTCTCAATTTAGTGACATTTTCTCTTCTCCCATTTGGGTTGTTTTTTCGTTGCATTTCCATCTTGGCCTTGGCGGGGTTCTTCCAAAAGTTCTTTGCATAGAAGGCCATATATTGACCATGAGCAATCTTGACATCATCGGGGTGGTCTACGGAGAGGCCTTCATCACTATCATCTTCATCCCCATGTTCCACAACTTTGTCCTTCAATGCAAGGTTGACAACATTGCTCATACCAAGGGCTCGAGCACGGGCATGTTTGGCATTCTTGGAGGCAACCTTGAAAGAGGCCATCTCTTGCATAACTTCATTGGAGGTTATGATGTGGTAGTTGTGTCTTCCTTGTAGGCTCTTCAAGTCAGTGGGCCCAAAGGGCATGAGTGCACTCACATATTTCCTTTTGATCCAAGCATCATCCACATGTGAGGCACCCACATTTCTAAAAGAGGTGGCGGTGGTCTTGAGACTACGGTACATGTCTTCATGATCTTCAGCTTCCTTCATGTAGAAGCCTTCGGCTTCATTGCTTAGTGCATCATACTGGTTCCCCCTCATGCTCTCATTCCCAACAAACAACACCGTGAGAGCATCCCAAGCTTCCTTGGCAGTACTGAGGTGCTCAATGTGTGGGTAATCCTTTGTACCCAATCCTTGTTGAATCATGTGCAAGGCGGTGGCATTGAGTTGACTATTTACAACTTCTCTTCTTGTCAAGTTGTCTAGATCCCCAATATAGAGTCCTTGTTCAATGATGTTCCATAGTTCAATGCAAGAGCTGCGCACATGAGTTTTCATTAGAGATTGCCATTGAGCAAAAGTAGTAGATGCTTCAAGCTTAGGTCGGTCACCTCTATTGTTTATATGAGGGTGAGGAATTGGGGGGTCGGGAGAGTACCATGAATCACGATGCTCACCCTTCCCACCATCCTTTTGTGTGGAGGAATTAGTGTTATCTTGTTTACCCCCTACCACCATACCCTCGGGTGATACCGGGGCATTACCCTTAGGTACTACGGATGGAGGCTCCTCTTGAGGAGAAGGGGATGATGAGCCAACTTTATCTTTAACAAGTTTCTCAAGTAACTTGTGCAATTGTTTGATATCGTTGCCCAAGGTGGAGCTCAATCTTGTTTCCAAGTTATTGAGATCCTCCATGGTCACCGAGTTGTTAGACTCACCATCACCTTCCCCTTCTCGTCTACCCATAAACTCTTAGGCGGTAAAGCCCGAATAAAGAGCCGAGGCTCTGATACCAATTGAAAGGATCGTATGGGCACCTAGAGGGGGGGGCGGGGTGAATATGTGCTACTTCAAATTTTCTTCTTTTTAAATTTAGGGTTTGACAAGAAAGGTAAATTCTCTAGATTATGCAACTAAGGTGAATTTACCAATATGTCAACCAAGCAACAACTAGCACAAAACTAAGCAAGGACAAGTAAGTAAAGTGCGGTAAAGGAAAGAAGTAACCAAAGTGGTGGACGCGAAGACACAAGGATTTATTTCCCGTAGTTCCTTCCTTTTGAGGGGAAGTACGTCTACGTTTGGAGAGGGGGTGGTTTCAAACCACCAACGCCACGAGAGGCCTCCCTTGTTCTTCGATGAACCTCACCCCAAGGGGATCGATTCACCTTCCACTATATCGACAACCTTCGAGGTGGAAGCTGGCACCTTTACAACAAGTTCGGGGCACACATCCACAACTCAATTGGAGGCTCCCAAATACAAGCAAGCTGTCAAAACAATCAAAGAAAAACCTATAAGAACCAAATCTAGAACTAGAGTTTCCAATGAAACACCAGAGCAAGGGGCCCTCAAGTGAATGATGGGGAAATGAAGATCTCTTTTGGTGAAGTAGTAGATCAAGGGCTCCTCCTTCGATTCTCCAAAGATCAACGAATTTGGATGGTTGAGTGAGGAGATCTTGGCGATTAGGTGGATCCAATGGACGAGGTGTTCTTAAATGCGACGAGCAACTTTCCAAGATAGGTGGAGGGGTGCATTTATAGTCCTCTGAGCAAATCTGACCGTTGAGCATTTATTGCAGCGGTAGTACCGGATTCTCAAGCGGTAGTACCGGAAAACACCGGTACTACCGGCCAGGTACTAGAGATGCGCCATTAAGGCACACGGGCCACCAGTCTCCAGCGGTACCAAAATGTGGTGCTACCGCAAGGCGGTAGTACCGGCCCTAAGGCACGGTACTAACTGACACATGCGATAGTGCCGCGTGTTGGTACCGGGGAGGGCAGTGGCATTTGGCAACTGGCCAGAACCTCCTGTTGCGATAGGTACTAAAATGCGGTACTACCACTTTTTGGTATCGATCAGTACTGAGGCGTTTGGCGAACTTACCCAACCCTTCTGTCTTGACCGGTACCAACATGCGGTACTACCGCTTTTTGGTACCTAGCGCGACAGAAACTTTTGGGCAGTTCACCCAAACCCTCTGCCAGGCCTAGTAGTAAAACCCGGTATTGCCAGTCTTGTGCGGTAGTACCGGATGATTTCTCCGGTACTACCAGACAACACAGAGGCAAAAAGTAGATCAACTGAGTACTCCTTTTTGGGAGGAATAAGCCAGGGATTTCTTTATATACAACCTGTGGTACACTTGGCAAATAATTAAAATCACTAGGGATAGGAAATATTCTTTCACCTGGGGAAAACATAAAAAAAATACTCCATTTGATTTAAAATATAAGATGTTTTAGCTTTCTATACTAAAATAAGTTTAGATATACTTTCTTTATAAACCTAAAACATCTTATATTTTGGAACGGAGAGAGTACAACTCAAAACACAAACTCTATTTGGACTAAAACTTGTTCGACCAGGACTACCGCCTAGAACGTGTGTTTTAACTTTGCATACTAAAATAAGTCTAGATATATTTTCTTCACGAATCTAAAACATCTTATATTTTAAAACGGTGGAAGTACAGTGTATTCTATTTGGACTAAAACTTGTTCGACCAGGACTACCGTCTAGGACGCGTATTGGCATTGAGGTGGTCCTCAGCAATTTCCAACATATTATTCGAGCTACACATGCACTCGCGGTAGAACAAAGGGGCATAGTGTTTTGTTTCCGTACCAAAAAATTTGTTGAGTCCAAATTCCGACTATCAGACAAAATGAGAAACCTCAAACGAGCCCAATGGATCAGCTGGCATGTGCATCTAAATGTAGGCCACGTGCATCGAACTTGCTTAGCAAACTGACCGGGAACACAGAGCCAGTTCCTTTGTGCCTGAGCCCACAGGCGTTGTTCCTCGTGATATTTTTGTAGACAGGGCTCCTCGTGATTTACAGAGGAGGCGGGAAGAAGACTCGCATCTGTTCTTTTTAGTATTCGACGTAGGAAGTTTTAAACTGATTTATGGGTGGTAGGGTGGGTAATATATCTAAATTATGAAAGATAAATTTCTTTAAAAAAAATATTGAATCGAGAGAAACACTTCATACTTTATTATTACTAGCATAATACCCGTGTGTTGCAACGGAAAAAAAAAATCAAATCTGCATTACGGAGGTGTGTAAGGCTTTCTATAGTTCATGAGCAATAGAATATCCATAATATCTGAAAACTAAACACGCATGTAATATGGTGCAAACTATAGCAATAATGTAATTATATATTTTTAATGTCTAGTAGAGAGGGCGTGAGGGCGGCAGAGCTCTAAGAATGGGCGTAGGCGCGCAACGGGTGCGTGACTAGGGTGGGAGGAATACGTCCGGGATCCATTGGTAGAACGTCCAAATATCCATTTCTAGTAATAAGTTATACTTTTTTTGTTCAAAAATAAATAACTTGATTTTGTCTAGATTTAAATGTATCTAGATATATTTTATATATAAGTATATTTAAATCTAGAAATTTCAAATCAGTTAGAGTCATGTTTTTTTCTTAGTCTGTACGGTTTTGCATGCACGTTTGTGTCATCAAGACATATTTTATATATAAGTATATTTAAATCTAGAAAATTCAATCAGTTAGAGTCATGTTTTTTTCTTAGTATGTACGGTTTTGCATGCACGTTTGTGTCGACCTCTTTGCACGTAAATTTTTTTTGTGATCAAGCTCATATGTAGTGGCATGGACTCTTTGTCCAATAGACCAAACAAAATTTATTGGCACCGTTGTATTACTCTGCCAACTGGATTTTTTTATGTACACATACACAATTAATCGAAGTCTATTTTAATAGTTTTGAGGTGTCCGCGTTGAATAAAACTAAATTCGTGCTTTATTATTAGGTATAGATCAGTGTAATTTCATAAAAATCTATGGGCTTTGCAGATGCATGGGCCACGACGATGGGCTAAGTTGTGAAAAAATCGTGTTAGATGGACATTGTGTGGCCCAGTCGGGGGAGGGGTGGCAGGGAAGGATGGGGCCAGTTTCTGGACACGGAGACGGACACGGGCTTGATGACGAGACGAGTTATAATCGGTATACTGGTAGTCTATAAAATCGGGACCTGGGAGGAGGGCGGGGATCAGAAGAGGAATCAACGTCCGCTCAAAAAAAGAAGAAGAGGAATCCACGAGCTCGAACAAACTATGGCTTCCGCGCTTCGATTTGCAGCGAGAAAGATCTGCGGTCACGCCTTTCAGCGACCGCCGCAGCCGTATTTTAGGGCGGCAGCCGAAGCGGCCGTCAAAGAGGAACAGCGGCGGCTGTTCACATCCATTGGCCATGGCCATGGCGGCAGCTCTGTTCGCCAATTTTGCTCCTATAGATCACCAAATCGCAAGGTATGCACTCGTTCTTCACCTTGTTGAATAAGCAGAATCGTTCTTCACCTTGGCGATATCCCGTATGTAGCTGCTAGGCCGTGACCTTCAGGCTTCAGCTAGGTTTCGTTGCCTCCGAGGTGGGGTTGGGTGCTTGCGATGCTCGCTCTGGCCGCCTCGGTGGCGGTGATGGACGCGTGGGGGTGTGCGGATCTGATGCTCCTGCACACAACCTGTGGTGGATATTTTCAATGGCGACGGACTTGTCACCGTTATATTGCAGAAAACCACCAGATTATACCTAGCAGGCTAGCTAGATAGGATATAATTCAAGGAGGCAAAAGACAGTGCCATCAAAAAATAACATGACTAGAGTTGGCTATATTTATTCTCATTTACCATTTTTTTTCATTCTGATATTTACAAACTTTCTATCACAACTCCTTGCTGTTATTTCTCTCAAAAAAAAAAACTCCTTGCTGTTATTGCTTGTAATTAACGAGAATCGTCTATATTGTTTTGCAGCATGCAGGCGTGCTAGACGCATTACTTAATTCTAATCCACCACCATGGTAATTATATTGTACTAATATGGCTTAACTTTTATATGTTCACTTGTCTATTACTCAATTTATAATTTAGTTTTTAACTCGTTTTTTTGTTGTCCTAGGTCGCTTAGGAGCAAGCACTTCTTCACCTTTGTCTGGGGGTACTCAATGGCGTTGTGCGCAGTATGCTACATAACAATTCCCATAACAAGTCGACTATTTGGCCCTTTTAAGGACCCTATTAAGGAGCAATCTTGTAACTGTAGGAGGGAGCCCTATGCTTTCGAGAAAGCAGAATAATTGGAGTTGCCGACTTTGTGTAAATTCTGTTTTTTTCTTTCCCGTGTCTAAATGTATTTATTTGAACAGGTTATGATGATTAGTTCGTTGCTTTCATATTTGTTATGTGTCGACGCATATTATATTTCTTAAATAACATTGCATCAGAGTGTTACCGTGAGGAGAAGCTAGCTGATCTGATAAAGAATCTACACTAGTAGTATAAAAAAGAGCTAGAGCCGCAAATCCAAACGATCGTGGCCCTCTAACTATCTAAAACCCCGCTAAGATTTAGCTCTAAAACGTTGTTACATGTCAACCATCCCGTGTCTCGTCCATTTTAGCTTGTAATAATTCTCAAATCAAAAACAAAAACAATGCCATGGCCTCCCCGTGCGCAACAAAATAACCACTGCGATTTCGACGCCGCATGTTAGAGCAACACACCCTTGCGACGTGATCATCGCTGGCTTGCCCGCATCCAGCATCCCTGCCCTCCGCCATCGCCGTCATCGCGCTAATCAATCCCCTCCTCGTTGCCCCTTTTTCCGATCGCCATCAGCCCATCAATCACATTGCATCCCTGCAACATCGTCGTGGCTGCCCTCTGCCCCTTGGGCTCAAGGCATCAGACGCCCCATCCGCCTCCTGGGATGATGGGATTGCCCGACGCACCGCCACGTTCTTTGGCGCGTGAATCTAGCTGACCTTGTACTGCAACTCACTGATTTGGCAGAGGTGGAAGGGAGGTCCGAAATGGAGCTTGGATTGGATGTCGCCAGACTTGTCGGTGTGATATTTTTAAATCCTGCTTAATTAATAAAAACCTCTGTCAAATGGGAGTTCTAAAGAGAAGAATCTTGCATCTAATGCACATAGCGTACATGTTTTTCAATCTTGTCTATCTAATTGTAGTTTTAACATACTGGCTTGTGGTACTAAACATTTCTACTACTTCATCTTTTTAGATGCAAAAGGCACAGTTGAGACTAGCAGAAAGCATGTTGGAAAGCCTTAGCAATATCTGTTTCGTTCAACAATGAAGATTGACCTTGGATTAGAATATGCGTCAGGTTCTTTAAGTTTGTATTCTCTTGCTGGCCACTGGTAGCTGCAAACTTTAGCTGTCACAAGCAAGTTGGCATTCTTCATTTTGAGTTGTTTCAATAGTTCCTGCGATTTCTCTTTTGCTTTTTAGTCCAGAATTCACACTATAGATGGAGTGTTTAGCATAAAACCACCACTTTTCACGTCTCCTAGTCTCCCGTCTCGTTGACCACGCCCATCGCCCCGGGCCATCGACAAGGCAGGCTGTCACCGTCGCCTTCCTGGCAAACTCGCCGCCTGCACCCACCCTTCTGCCCCAAACCCCACTACTAGGAAAATGGCCGTCTGTGGCGCACCTGTAAACATCATCTGTGGCGCACTCGAGCCTTGCGCTACGGCTATCTCCTAGTCGTGGCGCACTGCATGGTGCGCCACGGTTATGTCGAGATAGGCATAGCGCAACTGCCAGTGCGCCACGGCTATGTGGGCCGGTGCGCTACACGTAGGATCTTCTGTGGTGCACTTCCCAGTGCGCCACTAAGCTTCTGAGGTGCGCTTTAGGCGTAGTGCGCCACAAAAGGTAGGTCATGTGCGCCACATGTGTTTTTTTGTTTTTTTTTTAATTTACAATACAGATTATATACAATACAGATTATATACAATATTACAGGCAGATATACACACACAGATACAAGATATACAATTATATATGTAAATACACAATTTGAAAAACAAGATTGAAACAAATACATATAGATAAGTCTCATATATGAATACATAGTATAAGTTACATTGTTTCGATCAAGTTACAAAGTAGTTGGTGACATGCGAATACATGTGTCGATCGAACAAGTTAGAGCTCGGAAGCTCGCCTAGACATCTAAACTAGCTAGACACAAACACGGGATAAACAACCAAAGAAGATAAGCATGATCACCGCCGCGACGAAGGTGTAGGTCTTCATCCGGTTCCTTGTCCTAACTCCCGCTAGATAGCGCGTGTATCTAGCTTCCGCCTCCGCCATAGTGTTGTACCCTTTGTAGCTATTGCCGCTGAAATGGTGCACCTGTCTCCGGCAGTCTTCCCAATCATCGTAGACTCCGGGAACCCGTCCCTTGTACACGACGTACCACGTCATCTATAAGTTGACAATAATAATTAACCGATGATTGAAAAAAACATATATAATTAAAGTCGCATATGAAGATACACTTATAGAAAGTACTCCTAAATCAAAAAGACCAAACTCAAAAAGCATGCCTCATATATAACTAGGTTGTTGGACACAGGAATATGCTACGATGGAACTGTAAGCCAAGTAGGATGCACAACATCTAGACTTGTGCATAACACAAGGCTTACAGTCCCGTCGTAGCACATTCACATATATATTGTGCCAAGACATTTCAATCATCGGCATTATTCTCGAAAAAGATCAAAGTAACTCGAAAAGAATGCCTCATATATAACTAGCTAGGTCGTTGGACACAAGAATATGCTACGACGGAACGATTAGCCAAGTAGGATGCACAATTCCTGGACTTGCGCATATCACAAGGCTAACTATCTCGTCGTAGCACATTCACATATATATTGTGTCACGACATTTCAATCATCGGCATTATTCTCGAAAAAGACAAAAATAACTCGAAAATAATGCCTCATATATAACTAGCTAGGTCGTTGGACACAGGAATATGCTACGACGGAACAGTTAGCCAAGTATGATGCACAATTCCTGGACTTGTACATATCACAAGGCTAACTATCCTGTCGTAGCACATTCACATATATATTGTGCCACGACATTTCAATCATCGGCATTATTCTCAAAAAACACAAAAATAACTCGAAAAAAATGCCTCATATATATACATAGGTCGTTGGACACATGAATATGCTACGATGGAACCGTGAGCCAAGTAGGATGCACAAGACCTGGACTTGTGCATATCACAAGGCTCACAATCCCATCGTAGCACATTCACATATATAGTGTGCCACGACATTTCAATCATCAGCATTATTCTCGAAAAAAGAGTAAGGAAAAAAAGAAGGACCAAAGTGAGCAAAGGACCAAAGAGTAAGCAAAAAAACCAAGCATTGATTGATATATAATAATAATAAGCAAACGAAGTAAGCGATGATTCATAAACCTAATAAGATAAGTATAGTAGCATGTACACTTGTCCACACACACACAAAGGTCATCTATAGTTTGTAACTACAACTACGCCAACATCAAGCCTTCTGGCTCGGCTTAGTGAACGGGAGGATGCCTTGTCTCGTCATGAACTTTCTATAGTCACCCTGCATCTCTAGGCGATCTTCTATGTCACGGTTATTCAGGATATTTCCTCCATAGAAGATCCCCCCTGAAGTCATGACATCACGAAACATGATTGCCCCAAACTGCTGCTGGATGCGATACATCTCTTGTCTAATATCTGAATCAGTGATCTTGGCCTTTGCTTCGGCCCACTGTTTGAGATGATCTGGCAGCGTAGAATTCTGCTGGTCAAGTAGGAACGCCCTCATGTGATGGAGTGCGTAGTAGGCTTCCTTCTTGCTATTTTCCGGCTGCTTCACACAGGGGAACTCCGTTACGTGGTTGAAGACGTGCCTGCCGAACTTGACCTTCGTACGCACGAAGGTGGTGCCTTCCGTCGAGGCAAAGCCGGTGAGAGCATCATCCAGAACTTCCTTGATCTTGTCGTAGTTTTTCTTCTTTTCTAGACTCCCCGAGTCGAAATACGTGGCGTGGGAATGCTTCGGCGATAAGTAGATGAGCGTGCAGTGTTCATCTCTGTGCAAAAAATTCAAATGGAATGTGTTGGAAAAAGAATGATGATGATCTAATAAAGCCAATCAACGGTGGCGAGTGAATAACGACTTACTCGGGAAAGTAAGGCACGAGAATGTATTCCTTTGTCTTGTTCGCCACGGGGATTCTTTTTAGCTACGAGGCCACGATACGTCGTTCGGAGGGGAACCCAAGCAGCCGTCACGCATGTAGTAGGGGTCCACTATAGCGATGCCCGGTGTGTTCTCTCTAATGATCTGCATGGCCAGGCTGAGAGAAAACAGACGGACCATGGTATAGTGCAGCGGGTATAGGTGGAACATATTGAAGATGTCGTCGAACCGCAGGAAGAACAGATCCGCAGGGGCATTGTCAACGAAGCCCAAGCCTGGTGGCACCTTAACCACGAATACCGGGTGCGAGGGATCTTTCTCCGATAGGAGGCGTCTCTCTATCGTCAGCACGCGTCATGCACACTCTGCGGTTCCGAACTGGCGAGCTTCCGCAAATTCTTAGGTAGCCTGGGCTCACCCGCCACATGAATCCTCCACATAATACCCTCGGGTCTTGGTGGACCATCCCGAAACCTGATCGGATTCGCAGTTGTTGACGCCACCGGCTGGCTCGAGCTGCTAGATTTTCTTTTCCTGCCCTTTTTTCCTTTTGGAGAGCGGGCAGGCACCCCAATCTGAGCACCGGCCGCCCTATGTAGTGTGTCAGGGCTTAGAATAAAGGGTCGGTTGGTTGTATCAGCTGGTGGCTCTGTAAAGGCGCAAGCTGGAGGCGTCTGCTGAGAACCAAACAGACGCTTGGTGATAGTGGCTTTCTCTGTGGAGCCACCAGCTAGGTCTTCGTTGCTAAACTGAGTGTTGAAGAAGTGATCATTCCAGTCTTCGTCGTCCTCGGCCGGATCCCGCGCTATGTGCATATCATCAACATGATCATCCGACCCACCGCGTGGAGGTGACGACGAGGGCGGTAAGGGGGCCTTGCCACCGCTTGTCGCTAGCACGACAGGCGGTGCTGTTGTCTGTGGCGTGATGGCCCCGCCCGTCCCCAAACGGATCATGCTCTTTGGCCATAGCAAGAATAAGCCGAATCAAGTTCTGAGGATAGCCGACTCTTCTTCATCCGCTCCTGGGGGTTGAATGGGAGGTTCCAGATCGTCGCATCCCCTTAGCACCCGACTAATTTTAACCCTGTGCACGCTATCTGGCATCGGCCTTGAGTGGAACGTTCGCTGCAAGGGCTGAACGATGGTACCCTTGGCAACATCCCTCAGCTTGTTGTTCACGTAGCATAAGAGAGTGCAAGGAACATCCGTCTGCAGAAAACATGTACGGCATCGTCAGAGATGCCATAAGAGTAATAGATGGCGTGAAAGGCGGTAAAGCAATTTGTTTACCGTGATGGCGTCGAGATCGGCTAATGTCGACGCACCGCATACAGCGACGGGCATGCAAGACTAAGGGTCGCTTGATGGCGCTGGTCAGCCGTGTATTCTCCCTACCGACGGGTTCTTGGAGCTCCGGTGCCGCCGCGACGATGGTAGGCGGCCAAGGAGGGAGGAGTGGGGGGCAAGTTCCCTCCCCTTCCTTCTAGAAGCTACCCTAGGGTTTCCTAGGTGTTTGGCCGGCTGGGCCCTATGGGGCCTTGTTCCCCTGGCCCAATGAGGCCAGGGCACTCCCTCATAGTCCCATGCCCCCTCCCGGCAGGTGGGTCCATGTTGGTCCCCCTCCGGAAGGTTCTAGAAGCTTTCGATACAATACCGATTAACCCGAAACAATTCCGAACTCCAAAAACTGCATTGCCTTATATGAATCTTATTCTCCAGACCATTACGGAACCTCTCGTGACGTCCTGGATCTCATCCGAGACTCCGAACAAAAACTCATAAACCAATTATCCAATCTATGCTAGCGTCGAGACACGTTAAGTGTGTGACCCTTCGGGTTCGAGAATATGCATACATGATCTTATATCAATAATCAACAGCGGGGGTTGGAAACCCATATTGACTCCCACACATTCATCGATGATCATATCGGATGAACCATGATGCCAGGATTCAATCAATCCCATATATATATTCCCTTCGTCTCGCGATATTTTACTTGCCCGAGATTTGATCGTCTTGCATCACATACCTAGTTCAATCTCGTTCACAGCAAGTACTTTACTCGTTCCGTAATCGGATATCACTTTGTGATTAACTCCTTAACCACATGCTTGCAAGCGGTGTTGATATCGATTACCGAGTGGGCCCGAAGTATATCTCTCCGACTTGGGAGGGACAAATCCCATCTCGATACATACAACCCATCAGGTACTTTCCGATCACCTGAGAGACACCTTTATGATCACCCTCTCATAGGATGACGTTTGATGACCTCAAAGATTTCTTCCGATACCAGGGAGTTGTATTATCTCATGGTCTAAGGAATACAATATTTGACATAAGAAAAGCTTCGCAAAGATGAACACGATGACACGATCTAATTGCTCTGCTTAGTTTGGGTATGTCCATCGTATCATTCTCCCAATGATATGATCTCATAATTAATCGACAACTCATGTCTATGGTTAGGAAACCTTAACCACCATTAATCAATGAGCTAGTCCATAGAGGCATACTAGGGACACGGTGTTGTTCACAAACCACACAAGTATTAAAGTTTCCGCTTACTACAATTCTAGCATGGAATATAAACTTTATCAAGAACAAGAATTATAATAATAACATCTTTATTATTGCCTCTAGGGCATAATTCCAACAGTCTCCCACTTGCACTAGAGTCAATAATCTAGTTTACATCTGGCAACAATCTAACACCCATGGCACTAAGGTGTTGATCATGTTTTTCACGTGGAAGAGGTTTAGTCAATGGATCTGCGACATTCAGATCCGTATGTACTTTGATAATCTTCAGATCTCCATCTGCTATATAATCTCGGATTATATGAAACTTGCGGTTGATATGCTTGGTCTTTGGATGATATCTTGGTTCCTTAGCTAGTGCTATGGCGCCAGTGTTGTCACACAATATCTCCAGTGGGTCCAAGGCACTTGGAACCACGCCAAGCTCAGTGATGAAGTTCCTGATCCAAACTCCTTCACTTGACGCTTCTGCAGCAGCCATGTATTCCGCTTCTACTGTAGATCCCGCGATCACGCTTTGCTTGCAGCTTCTCCAGCTCACAACTCCTCCATTCAAAATATAAATGTATCTTGTCTGAGATTTAGAATCATCCTTGTCGGTGTCGAAACTAGCGTCGATGTAACCCTTTACGACGAGCTATTTATCACCTCCATAGACTAAGAACATTTCTTTAGTCCTATTTAGGTACTTTAGGATGTTCTTCACGGCTGTCCAGTGTTCCACTCCTGGATCACTTTGGTATTTGCTCGTCAAACTAAGAGCATTGGACACATCCGGTCTAGTACACAGCATGGCATACATGATAGAACCTATGGCCGAGGCATAAGGCACTTTGCTCATAGCTTCTCTATCATTTACCAGAATGGACACCGAGCCTTGCTCAATATCTTACCCGACAACATAGGTCTTGAACCTTTCTTTGCCTTATCCATTCGAACCTTTCGTAACTTTGTCTAGGTATGTACTCGCTTAAAGCTATCAGCGCTTTGTCTATCTCTATAGATTTTTATGCCCAATATATAAGCAGCTTCCCTAGGTCTTTCATTGAAAACATTTGTTCAAATAACTCTTCACATCGTTAAGCATGTTAATGTCATTTCCAATAATCAATATGTCATCCACATATAGTACCGTAAATGTCACCGAGCTCCCACTCACTTTCTTGTAGATACAAGCTTCGTAGCAATTTGGAACAAATCCAAAGCTCTTGATCACTTGATCAAAACGAAGGTTCCAACTCCGAGATGCTTGCTTCCATAAATGGAACGTCAAGTTTGCATACTTTATCGAGATCCTTAGGATCGCAAAACCTTCGGTTTGCATCATATACAACTCTTCATCAATGTTGCCATTGAGGAACGCAGTCTTGACATCCATCTGCCATATTTCATAATCATGAAACGCAGCAATTGCTAATAAAATCAATGGACTTAAACATCGCTACGGAGAGAAAGTCTCATCGTAGTCAACACCTTGAACTTGTCGAAAACCTTTCGCGACAAGTCGTGCTTTATAGACGAACATTACCATCCGTCCGCTTTCTTCTTGAAGATCCATTTGCACTCAACGGCCTTTCGGTCGCTAGGAGGGTCCACCAAAGTCCATACGGTTTTCGCTCATGGATCCCAATTCGGATTTCATGGCCTCTAGCCATTTCGTAGTCCGGCTCATCATCGCTTCCTCATAGTTCGCAGTTCACCGCGTCTACTAACAAGAGCTTAAGACAGGTTGCCGTACCACTCGAGGGGCACGCGACCTTGTCGACTGCGACGCTTAGTAGCAAGATCGTCCAAGCTTCATGATCCTTGTCATTAGCTTCCTCTATTGTTGGTGCAAAGACCATCGAACAATTTCAGTCTTGCGCTACTCTCCAATTCAAGAGAAGGTTCAATAACCTCGTCTAGCTCTACTTTCCTCCCACTCACTTCTTTCGAGAGAAACTCCTTCTCAAGAAAGGATCCATTCTTTGCGACAAACACTTTGCCTTCGGTTCTGTGATAGAAGGTATACCCAATAGTTTCCTTAGGGTATCCTATGAAGACGCATTTCTCCGCTTTGGGTTCGAGCTTCCAAGCATCAACTTCTTGACGTAAGCTTCGCATCCCCAAACTTTAAGAAACGACAACTTAGGTTTAGCACCAAACCATAGTTCATACGATGTCGTCTCAACGGATTTAGATGGTGTCCTATTTAAAGTGAATGCAGCGGTTTCTAATGCATAACCCCAAAATGATAACGGCAAATCAGTAAGAGACATCATTGATCGGACCATATCTAATAGAGTTCAATTCCGGAGTTCAGACACACCATTGCGCTGTGGTGTTCCGGGTGGCGTGAGTTGCGAAACGATTCCTCTTGCTTTAAGATGCGTGAGAAAATCATAACTCAAATATTCACCTCCATGATCGGATCGTAGAAACTTAATTTTTCTGTTATGATGGTTCTCCACTTCATTCTGAAATTCCTTGAACTTTTCAAATGTTTCAGATTTATGTTTCATCAAATAGATATATCCATATCTACTTAAGTCATCGGTAAAAGTGAGAAAGTAGCGATTTCCACCGCGCGTCGAAATACTCATCGGTCCGCATACATCGGTATGTATGATTTCCAACAAGTCCGTTGCTCGCTCTATCATTCCGGAGAACGGGGTTTTGATCATCTTGCCCATGAGGCATGGTTCGCATGTGTCAAATGATTCAAAATCAAGAGACTCCAAAAGTCCATCAGAATGGAGTTTCTTCATGCGTTTTACACCAATATGACCTAGACGACAGTGCCACAAATAAGTAGTATTATCACTATCTACTTTGCATCTCTTAGCCTCAATGTTATGGATGTGTGTTTCATCCCTTTAGAGATTCAGAAGAAATAAACCATTCAGAGCAGGTGAATGACCATAAAAGATGTTACTCATATAAATGGAACAACCATTATTCTCAGATTTAAATGAATAACCGTCTTCCAATAAACACGATCCAGATATGATGTTCATGCTCAACGCAGGCACATAATAACACTTATTGAGGTTTAAAACTAATCCCGAAGGTAAAACTAAGGAGAGTGTGACGACGGCCATCACTTCAACTCTTGATCCGTTGCCAACGCGCATCATCACCTCATCCCTCGCAAGCCGCCGTCTATTCCGTAGCTCCTGTTTTGAGTTACAAATATTAGCAACTGAACCAGTATCAAATACCCAGGCACTACAACGAGGGCTAGTAAGGAAAACATCAATAACATGTATATCAAATATACCTTTGATGGTGCCAGCCTTCTTGTCCGCTAAGTACTTTGGACGATTCACGATTCCAAAGGGCCCTTGTCCTTGCAATAGAAGCACTCAGTGTCCGGCTTAGGTCCAGACTTGAGCTTCTTCTCAGCAGGGGCAACGCGCTTGCCGCCGCCTTTCTTGAAGGGTTTCTTTGCACCCTTACCTTTCTTAAAGCTGGGGGGCTTGTTGACCATCAACACATGATTATCCTTTTTGATGTCCACCTCCGTAGCTTTCAGCTTAGCGAAGAGCTCGGTGATCGTATCAGTGGAACCAATCTGATTATGAGTCACTACAAAACTTTTGTAGCTGGGAGGGAGTGATTGCAGAACCCTGTCAATCTTGAGCTTCTCTGGAATCTTGCAGTCCAATTTCTCAAGGCATTGAGTGTAGCCCGACATCGTTATGGCGTGCTCACTAACGGAACTCCCTTCCTCCATCTTGCAGTTAAAAAATTTCTCAGAGATCTCATATCTCTCAGAACGGGCCTGAGTCTGAAACATAGTTTTCAGCTCCTCAAGAATCTCAAAGGGCCCGAGATAATCTTCAAAACGATTTTGAAGGTCCGATTCCATAGCAAACAACATGGTGCTCTTAATCACACCATAATCATTTTTGCGCGACTGATAAACAGCTTTCTCATCAGCTGGCGCATCTACAGCAGGGGCGTCACCTAGCGCATCCTCAAGGACATAGTACTTTTGTCCGCCAGCGAGAATGATTCTCAGATTGCGGAACCAGTTGGTGAAGTTGGACCCATTGTTTCAAAGCTTTTCTTTCTCTGCAAAAACGTTGAAGTTGAAGTTGGACTTAGCCATTTGATCTACAATATTTGCAAGTACAAATTAGACTATGTTCATGATAACTAGTTCAACTTAATCAAATTACTAGATGAACTCCCACTAAATTCAACATCCCTCAAGTTGTTTAGTGAACACGATCCAAATTCACCACACCTAATCCGATCTTCACGAGAAGAGATGTGGTTTCAATGGTGGACAACGAAGTGTCGATCATATCATTCATATGACTCATGCTTAACCTTTCGGTTCATGTGTTCCGAGGCCATGTCTGTACATGCTAGGCTCATCAAGTCAAACCCAAGTATTTCCGCGTGTGCAAAACTAGCTTGCACCCGTTGTATGTGAACGTAGAGTTTATAGCACCCGATCATCACGTGATGCTTGAACACGACGAACTTTCGCAACGGTGCATACATGGGTACAACACAGTTTTATATTGATCTTCAAGTGAGGAATCATATTATAATGCTACCGTCGCGATCTAAGCATGATAAGATACATAAAAGGATAAACATCACATGCATATAACTTTATGTGACATGGTATAGCCAATCTTCGCGTAATGATCTCCATCTTGTGCGTGCCTGCATGATCTCCATCACTCCACCATGATTGCCTCCACCACGAATAGCAACTACAACTATTGCTAACTACTTAGCGATAAAGTAAAACTATTACATGGCGTATAAGAAGTTGACACACAGGTCATACACAATTATAAAGACAACCATATGGCTCCTGCCGGTTGTGTACTCATCGACATGCAAGTCATGAAACATTACAAAACACGATCATCGCATACAACATACACATCACATCTTGGGCCATACCATATCATAGAAAACACTCCCTGCAAAAACAAGTTAGACGCCTCTACTTTGTTGTTGCATGTTTTACGTGGCTTATGGGAGTAGCAAGCTAAGAATGATTCTTACCTACGGAAAGCCACAACGGTGATATTATGGTTGCCAAACTCCAGTGTAAATCCCATGACAACTATAGTGAGAGAAACCGGCATCCACCAGCCGCATGTGTGGAACAAGCCACACGTCAAGTGTGGAGCCGGTCTCGCGAACGAGGTCGCGTAAGGTTGGCCTGGATCGCTTCGATCTCACTATCCCGCGTCATAATAAGTACACAAACAAGAGGCTTGCAACATAAAACATCAACGCCCGCATCAACCATGTTGCGTTCTACTCGTGAAACACATCTACGCATAGATCTAGCTCTGATACCACTGATGGGTTTCACAACATAGTAAATCAAAATTTTATACGGATGCGAACGGGGAAAGCCAAGATCTAATCTAGGAGATGCAAACAACGAGGTGGGATAGATGAGATCTTTATACCCTTGAAGATTCGCACAGCGGAACGTTCGATGAAACGTGGGTGATGTAGTCGTACTCGCTTCTCCTCCTCGCGAACCGATCCGATCTAACACCGCAAGTGGTGATGCCTCCGAGAGATGCACACGTGCGGCACCTCGACGTCTCCTCCTTCCTCGGTCCAGCAAGTGGGGTGGAGAGATGTATTGGATCTACAACGCGACGGCGCGGTGCAAGCGGTGGAGAGTTTCTGCGGCAAGGCTTCGCCTACGTGTAGTCGGGAGGGAGAGAGAGAGGAGGGGCAGCAGGGCGGTTAGGGTTGTGGAGGAGGTGTGTGTGGGGGGTGCGCCCCCAGCCCTATTTATATAGAGGGGTGGGCAGACAGCCCTATCCCCTCCCCCAAGCCCTAGGCCGGCGGCCAAGGAGGGAGGAGTGGGGGGCAAGTTTCCCCCTCCCTTCTAGAAGCTCCCCTAGGGTTTCCTAGGTGTTTGGCCGGATGGGCCCTATGGGGCCTTGTGCCCCTGGCCCAATGCGGCCAGGGCACTCCCTCATAGTCCCATGCCCCCTCCCGGCAGGTGGGGCCATGTTGGTCCCCCTCCGGAAGGTTCTAGAAGCTTCCGGTACAATACCGATTAACCCGAAACAATTTCGAACTCCAAAAACTGCATTGCCTTATATGAATCTTATTCTCCGAACCATTCCGGAACCTCTCGTGACGTCCTGGATCGCATCCGAGACTCCGAACAAAAACTCATAAACCAATTATCCAATCTATCCTAGCGTCGAGACACGTTAAGTGTGTGACCCTTCGGGTTCGAGAATATGCAGACATGATCTTATATCAATAATCAACAGCGGGGTTTGGAAACCCATATTGACTCCCACACATTCATCGATGATCATATCGGATGAACCACGATGCCAGGATTCAACCAATCCCATATATATATTCCCTTCGTCTCGCGATATTTTACTTGCCCGTGATTTGATTGTTGCATGGCCATACCTAGTTCAATCTCGTTCACAGCAAGTACTTTACTCATTCCGTAATCCGATATCACTTTGTGATTAACTCCTTAACCACATGCTTGCAAGCGGTGTTGATATCGATTACCGAGTGGGCCCGAAGTATATCTCTCCGACTTGGGAGGGACAAATCCTATCTCGATACATACAACCCAACAGGTACTTTCCGATCACCTGAGAGACACCTTTATGATCACCCTCCCATAGGATGACGTTTTATGACCTCAAAGATTTCTTCCGATACCAGGGAGTTGTATTATCTCATGGTCTAAGGAATACAATATTTGACATAAGAAAAGCTTCGCAAAGATGAACACGATGACACGATCTAATTTCTCCGCTTAGTTTGGGTTTGTCCATCATATCATTCTCCCAATGATATGATCTCATTATTAATCGACAACTCATGTCTATGGTTAGGAAACCTTAACCATCATTAATCAATGAGCTAGTCCATAGAGGCATAATAGGGACACGGTGTTGTTCACAAACCACACAAGTATTAAAGTTTCCGCTTAATACAATTCTAGCATGGAATATAAACTTTATCATGAACAAGAATTATAATAATAACATCTTTATTATTGCCTCTAGGGCATAATTCCAACATCTTCTGGATCTCCTCGAGACTTTTGCCTTCTTTATAGATCTTCTTCTTTATCCGGGTTCTCCAGCTGGCCAGGGCGGTGCTCATCTTTGTGAGGGCGGATTTGTTTAGTTCGTTCCCATGATAATTTGTGTTCTGATACTTAGCGGGGAACTTGTATCTTGCGTGCAGCTTCTCGAAGAGGAGTGTGCGCAAGTGTCCATTATCTTTATGCCGGAGATTCTCAGTGTTGATCAAGATGGTTGTCCGGGTGATCGCCTCCACTTGCCCACCGTACCCTTTGACAACAAGGGCCGGCTCCAAAGGAACCCCTGATGGGCTCACTTCGGTAATTTCCTCCCTGACGGTGCCGACCGTGTTTGGGCGCCGGTCCTTCGGCTTCTTCTTCTTCTTCTTAGGAGGATTGCTACCACTCCCTGTGCCCTCGCCGCCATCAGTGGTTTCATCATCCGCAATTCCTTCGGCTTATTCCTCCGCGTCTTCCATCTCATCATCCCCGCTCTCCGAAGGATGGTATTCTTCATCGTCTTCTAGCCGCTGGGCCGCCTCCCAGAATGTCAATTGTTTATTCGGAGGTCTGAGTTCTCCTTCAGCACTGATGCGCTTAGAACATCCAGCCTCGTCGTTGTCACACATCTTTGAACTAATAAAAAACAAATAATTGGTTAAATGCACGAAAAAATCCGGCATGACCTTTGCTAATTTTCTTAAACTTGGAGTGCTCGATTTTTGCCGAACCGGAAGTTAATCAACATTCCGGCAAAAATCGGGACTCATTTCATACAAGAACCTGCATACACACATAATAAAGTGCTTCATACAAGTACAAGCACAATTTCAAGTGCTACAATTATATCACCACATATTATATCACCTGTCATTGATGACAGCAAGCAAATACATGCAGATTATAGCACCTGTCATTATATGACAGCAAGCAAAACAAGTTTATATGATAATAAATATGACAGCAAGCAAATACACAACCGCGACAAAGAAGCAAATACAAGTTTATATTCACACATTTGGTTCAACATATTTCATTTTATATATTCACTGCAACATATTGCTTACAGTAGTGCCTTTTCAGCACTACTAGATCATCACCAGGATCAGTACTAAAACCATACTATTCATAATTTGCATGATCACTCATGTAAGTAAAATACTCATAATTTTATTGACTGCCCAACTATAGAGGAGTTTCCTCCTGAACAGCCATCTTTGTACTTGGGGCTGGGCTTAATCAGACATCACAAAGTGTATTTCTGGTGAAGCATCATGTGGCCCCAATGTCAATTTTATGTATGTCAAATTTTATGACTGTTATCACCATGATAAGGACATTGGCCATCTGACAGTAGCCTGATAATTACTTCTAACTGCATCAGTGCTACTGCTGCATTGCATGAGAAGAGTCAGAAGTGATGCAGGTAAATGAGGTGAGCACTGGCATAGGTTGTACTTATTGAATAGTGTATCTCTCAATCCCTTGAGAGATACGATAATAGGCTAGAGGGTAGGGGTGAGTGCAATGCCCCTACCCTCCCCTTCCCTACGAGGGCTCCTCTCTCTCTCTACCTCCCCGGGATAGATATATTTATCTTGAGAAATAGATTTATCCCGGTAAGGGAGGAAGTGAGTCAAGCATTCCCCGGTCGAGATGAGCTCCCAACCATCTCGAAACACCGGGGGGTGTGTTTACTCTTTCTTGTGTTTACTCTTTCTTGTCCGGCCGAGGCGGGGGGTGCCCGGATCTCGTCTGTTGCTTGTCCTTTCCTTCCTTTAGCTGGTAAGAGACAGCTGAAAACTGAGGCATAGTTCTCTTTTTCTATTAAAAGTAGTCGGAATCGATCAGATTCCTTCATGTACAGCAAGCCGAAACTATCTACACCAGTAGTAACACCACAACATCATTCAAGATAGAAGGATCTAAAATAAAGTTACACATTTACAATGTAAACTAGTATCTTGTTGTTTTTTGCTAACTGTTTTTTGCTAACTGTACTTGCACATGTTTTTTGCTAACTGTACTTGCACCAGTCCTACTTTATGTGCAGACTGCTGTTGGTATTGCAATATGACCTGATTGACCCAAAGTAACCCAATGAACACATTATAAAGAGCTTCATATCATCTAGGGTACAAGACATTTTGCTACAATGAAGAAATTAGAGGACCATCCAGTTTTTTGCTTTACAAGAAGTATGGCAAGCAGAAATTGGAGCTGATGCACTACAGAAGTATGGCAAGCAGAAAATCTACCTACTACAGCAACTACTACTAGAGTTACTACTACTACATTTGTTACTAACCTACTGCTAACCTACTACTTCTAATCTACTACAGCAACTGCAAGCTAAGCTACTGCTATTTAGATTCTACATTAACACTAGCACTAGCTACTACTAACACTACATCTCTAATCCAAGCTACTGCTAACACTAGAATTTTCTGAAAACTAACACTAGCAAGCTACTGCCTAGGAATTTTCTCTGAACTAATGGCACTAATCATTGCCACTAACACTAACACTAGAATTAATCCTCTGAACCCTAATCCAGGAACCCTAATCATCTGAACCCTAATCCTCTGAACCCTAAGATGAGGACGACGGATGCAGAGAGAGGGGAGAGAGGGAGAGAGGTGAGGGGCGAGGCTCACCTCTAAGATGAGGACGATGGTGCATGCTCCTCCACGGCCTCCTCCTCCTCGAGCGACGGTGCGCGCTCCTCCTCCTCGAGCGACGGGCGCACGGGCTCCTCCTCCACGGGCGTGCGGGCTCCTCCTCCTCGAGCGACGGGCGCACGGGCTCCTCCTCCACGGGCGTCTGGGCTCTCCTCCTCCTCAGAGTGACGGGCTCCTCCACGGGCCTCCTCATCGAGCGACGGGCGTGCGGGCGATCGAGGCGCGCATGGCTGGGATGCGGCGGCGGTGGCGTCAATGCGGATGGGATACGGCGGCGGTGGCGATGCGGGGGATGCAGCGGCAGTGGCTTCGTCTGTGTCTGAGGACGATGGGAAGGCTAGGGACGACGTGGCGAGTTGACTAGTCCTAACCACTTAGGCGTAGCGCACCCTGGCCAAGTGCGCTACGGTTAACAATAACACTGCCTTATCCCACTGGTTCTGCCCACTACTCTATTCTAAAACTGTGAGCACCCAGGTTCGAATCCTGGTGCCCACATTTTTTATTTTTATTTTAAAAATACTTTTAAATGTTCCAAAAAATGCCCAAACGTAGTGATATATGCCATAAAAGTTTTGTTTTGTTTTTAAAATACTTTTAAATATTCCAAAAATACCCAAAAGTGATAATATATGTCATAAAAGTGGTAGAAATTAAATATGATTCAAATATGTCATGATAATTTATCCATGATACAAATATGTCATAATAATTTGTCCATGAATATTACAATCTTTTTCGACCACGTGTTTTACAATATTTTTTGAGCTAGCGTTTTACAATCTTTTTTCCCTTCTTTGTCGCGGTTGAATAATTTAGCCCCGGCACTTTATTGTTTCTTCTTTCGAACGGGCTACCTTTTTTGGGTAGCACTTTATTGTTTCTTCTTTCGAACGGGCTACCTTTTTTGGGTAGGGTTGTCCTTTTTCTTCTTGTGATGTATGTTGCTGCATCGTAGTCGTCGTCATCTTCAATCTTTGGATCGACGTACTGGTCGAAGTCTTGCTCATTGGCGACTCCATCCATTCCGATGATGTTTCTTTTTCCTCTCCTCACGACAACACGGCTAGGCTTTGTCGGGTCGGTAATGAAAAAACATTGGTCTATTTTGGTAGCCAGTACCCACGGTTCATTTTTCGCGGCCACGTTCGCACCGGCGGCCTTGGATTTGGCTGCTTCAGGTATAACCATGGTTGTGAAATACCGGTCTTCTCTTTCGACGCTCTTTGCCCATCTGACACGGAACATCGGCACCTTTTCTCCACAGTAGTCGAGCTCCCAGATCTCCTCGATTCTTCCGTAGAATCTTTCCTTCATGTTGTCATCGGTGTAGAATTCCGGCATTACGCCTGAGTTCTGATAATCACACTTGTTGTCCTTTTCCTTCGTGTAGAATGTGTAGCCGTTGATATCATACGCCTGATAGGTCACCAGGTTTTGCATCGATCCTTGCGACAAGATGAATATGATCTTTTTCATGTCAGAAGAATGCGATCGCGGGGGATTATTAAGAAGCGTCTGCCTAAACCAACGCGTGAAATTTGAGTTGTGCTCTTTGATTATTTCTCCCTGCGTCCTCTGTATGCCCCGGTCACTGTACTTCTTCTCGATTAACCTTTTGTGCTTCTGTACCCAAGGATCGACCAGTTCTAAATGCTGTAGCGCGACGAGGTTTGCTCGATCAAAGTCTGCGCGTCAAAAATCGAAGTCTCGCATGCGATGCGACCCTCTCGGTGACCAGATCCGTCGAGCTTGCCGAGGTGCTGCTGACGGGAAGACCGGGGTTCTCGATGTCTAGATAATTCGTGCGAAAGAGATGCACTCTTGACCAGAAAGCCCTTGGCTATGCTTCCATCCGGACGGGACCTGCTATAACGTATCCTTTGATGTGTCCGTTCATCCTTTCGAACGCCATCATGCTACGGAGGAACATCGGCCCGAGTTGTACGATGTAATCGACAACATGGACCAGCAGATGTACCATAATGTCGAAGAATGCGGGTGGGAAGTAGACCTCAAGCTCACATAGTATCACCACGATCTCCTCCTGTAGCCTCCCGAGCTGATTCACGCCAATCGACTTCCTAGAGATGACGTCGAAAAACTTGCAGAGGCCAAATAACGTTTCACGGACGTGCTCGTCCATTATCCCTCTTAGTGCGACCGGAAGTACCTGCGTCATTAGCATGGCACAGTCGTGAGACTTCACGCCACTGAACCTCTGCTTCGCCTCGTCTAGGTATCTGCTTATCTTGCCCGCGTAGCCGTAAGGAAATTTGACTCCTAGAAGGCACTTGAAAAACTGTTTGATCTCATACTGGCTTAGAGTGAAGCAAGAAGGAGGGAAGTAATATTCGTTCTTCTTGAACTTTTTACCCTTCTGACGACCTTGTGTCGTCTCCGACTCATGATAATCGTCATCTTCCTGATCATCAGGAGTAGTGCATCCTCCGTGAAGCTCCTTCTGGATACCCAAGCATATCAGGTCGTGCCTTGCTTTCGGACCATCTTTCGTCCTATCTGGCATGTTGATTATGGTGGCGACTAGACTCTCGCACACGTTTTTCGTGATATGCATGATGTCGAGGCTATGAGGCGTGTGGAGAAACTTCCAGTATGGCAACTCCCAGAAAACAGACCTTGTTTTCCATACCTTTATCAGCGGCTTGTCTTGTTGCTGCCTCTTTCGCTTCTTTCCAGGCTTAGGACAATATTTCCGCTTTTCAGAACTCTTCCACTTCTTCGCTGCTCCTACGCTGGGATTCCTCGGGTCTCGGATTTGCCATCGAACAGGTCTCCACGTTTTCTCCATGGATCATTCTTGCCGAGCCACCTCCGGTGCGCCATGAACACGGTTTTCGATGACCCTGGATCTTTCTCTAGTTGGAGATAGCTTGTGTTACCCATGCACCTAACGCGCAGAATCCTTGGATAACTGCCCGATATATACCCGCAACCTGGATAGTCTTGCACCGTAGTGACCAACGCGGCTCTCATAGTGAAATAATCTTGTGCGACGGCGTCGTAAGTATTGGATCCAGATTCCCATAACGTGGCTAGCTCCTCTTTTAACAGCCCGAGATACAGATTGATGTCGGTACCAGGTTGTTTCGGCCCTTGAATTAGCATACTCATTTGTATGTACTTATTCTTCATGCACAACCATGGAGGAGGTTGTACATCCATACAAACACGAGCCAAGTCGTCATGCGTCTGCTCAGCTACCGAACGGATTGAGTCCATCGGTGCTCGCACCAAGCCTGATGTTCCTCGAATCTCCACCAAATTCTGGGAATTCGAGGTCCAATGGTTTCCACTGGCTAGCATCTGAAGGGTGCGTCAGCAGCTCATCCTTTTCGGGGTCATCATCATCATCTCCTGGCTTCTTCCTTTCCGCATGCCATCGCATGAGCTTCGCTTCCTTAGGGTCCGCAAAATAGCGCTGCAGACGAGGAGTGATAGGAAAGTACCATACCACTTTTCGAGGTGCTTTCTTCCCTTTCTTGTATCGACTCACGCCGCACACCGGACATGTGGTTTTCTCCACGTCCTCGCCCCGATAAATGATGCAATCGTTGATGCATACGTGATATCTAACGTGCGGTAGATCGAGAGGACAGACGATTTTCTTGGCGTCCTCGATACTAGTTGGACATGTGTTCCCCTCCGGGAGACGATCGTGCCAGAATGCCATCATATTGTCGAAGCTTGCGTCGCTCAATTTTTGTTTTGCCTTCATCTCCATAGCCTTGAGCGTTACATTCAACCGGGTATCATCGGGCCTGCATCCTTCATACAATGGAGTAACCGCGTCTTTCTCAAGTTGCGCAAGCTTAGCTTTCTCTCTAGCGGCAGCCCTGGCGTTACTAAATGCGCTTGAGCAGCTCTTGCACATAAGGGTCCCGTACCCAGCCTGACGTTGTTCCATCGTCGTCTGCTCCTCCGTCATCTAGATCATCATCATCCCGGTCTTCCGCACCTTCACCATCTCCAGGAGACTCTTCATCATCTCGCCCGTTCTCGCCGTGATGATGATCATCGTCATGTTGGCCACCTTCACCGTCTCCATCGTCTTCGTCATCGCTTATCCAACGAGTGTATCCATCCATGAAACCATGGCGGGCGAGTGCGCTGCAGATTCCGAACTGGTCGATCACCCAGTTGAGTTTGCATCTTCTGCACGGACATCTTATATCCGTCTTGTTATTTCGTATCATGTCGGTCGTCGCACATTTCAAAAATCTAGCCACAATGCCTTCGCTCATTATGCGGAACATTTTAGCCTGCACGGTGTACACGGTACAATTAGAAGTCTATTAGAACCACGTAATGAATGCATGCATGCAATGGTCGATAGAAAATTTTGGTATGACCTATCCTAAAATTAGGACCTTTGCGAAATGCCAAAGTCTTGCCAAAATGGAAATAAATCAACATTTTGGCAAAACAAATGGCAACTTGTTCACATACAAACACAAGAGAGAGAGACCGAGATCCATACACACATGAACATATCATTATCCTCTCCATACACACATGCATGAGCATCATCGATACTCTACATATACACACACATATGACCATCGATCCTCTCATACACACATCATGAGCATCGATCATCTACATACATTTGAGCATATCATCCATATACACATGAACACATCCTTACATGGACAATTTACCGAGATGGGAGACCAATCGCGAGAAAGATGGAAAGGAGAGGTGCGCGCGAGACCGGAGAAGGAGATGAGAGACCGGAGACCTTCCTCTATTACTTGTGTAACATTCAAGGCAAGTTCTACATGCTAAAAATGGTGAATGGGTGGAGAAATTGAGGTGGGAAGGAGAAGATCCCGACTAGATCTAAGGAGGAAGAAGAAGGGGAAAGTGAAGTGTGGGGTGGTGGATGATCACACATGTGCACATAAAGTGGAGCTGCCAAAAAAAATTGCCACATCCGTGGCGCACTCGGCCCTAGTGCGCCACAGGGATTATTAACATCCGTGGCGCACATGCCATAGTGCGCCACGGATGTGTCTGGCCGTTTCACAGCAGAGAGGGGCATGCTCTTAGGCGTAGCGCACCCCCTCCATGTGTGCCACGGTTGACACTAACAACCGTAGCGCACCTACCCTATGTGCGCTACGGATGTCTGGCGTGCGGCTAACAGGGCCCTGGCCCACACATATCTGTGGCGCACTATGGTCATGTGCACCACGGTTGTTCTAGTTACTAGTAGGGCACTGCCCATAGGTGAGCCACGCATGTTTTAGCCGTGGGGCACTTCAACCATGTGAGCCACGGATGTGCTGATTACCTATAGCCATTTTCCTAGTAGTGCCCCTCGTCCACCCCCCTCCCCTGCTCACTATCGGTCATCGCCACCGTCACCGCTGCCTTGCCCGCCGAGCCCGCGTGGCCTCCCTCCCAGCAACTCCGCTATGCCCCAAATTGCAGCGCGGTAGAAGCCCCAGCGAGCTCTGCAGCGGCGCGAGGCGGCGTTCTCCGGCGATTAACGGCGCGGGACCGAGCGGGTGAGCCCTAGTGAGCTCTGCAGTGGCGCGAGGTGGTGTGCTCCGGCGAGCAGCGGCGCGGGACCGAACAGGTGAGCCCTGGCGAGCTCTGAAGTGGCACGAGGTGGTGTGCTCCGGCCAGCAGCGGGACCAAGCGGGAGAGTCCCGACGAGCTATGCGGTGGCACAAGGTGGCGTGATCCGGCGAGCAGCGGGACTGAGCGGGCGAGCCCCGGCAAGCTCCAAAGTGGCGCAAGACAGGGCGGTTGAGCTTGCCGCGGGATGGGGATGGCCACTTCGCCTTGGGATTGGGGGTGGGGTGGCTGGCGGTGGGAGTCCGAGCCGCCGGCGCCGGAGCTGCTGCCAATTGGGGACTCGGGGTCAAACCTCGTGTGTACTCTAGTTTTTCCTTTTTTTTAGAATATCCAGATTTTCTTAAATGGGCTGACAAGTGGGACCGAGTCTCCCTCAGCAAATTGGCCATAACAATTGGGTCCGACAGGCCAGAAACACTGTTAATTCGATGTTAATTTCATTTTAGTGTGAATTGCAAAAATCAGTCCAAAATGTGGTGGTTTTTTGAGATTCAAACGTAAACTGGTGGTTTTTCAAAATTTGAGCGGTTCTATGCTAATTTGTTTGTATCCCAACCTGTCAGAGTTAGTGTCAATTCGTCTCAAATCGGTGTTTAGCGCACGTTGCAACAAATCGGATATAAGATGGTTTTTTTTTTGGCACGACAAACTGGAGCAACTAGGGCCCTATCCGATAGTAGGCCCCCGAATTTTACAAGATCGCCACTAGGAATAATAGGACTAATACAAAAGAATTCAACAATAGCAACTATATCTACTTTATCGCTTGCATCAATTCAAAACACTAGGTTGACCATGCTATAACACACTCCATGAGATGGACACTCACGGCTGACAGCATTTATGTGGCTAGCTCTGTCTATCACACACAATTCCACGGATGCTTCTCAAAGTTTAAAGGCCTAGAAAATTTGGTCCCCTCATGCCAAGCTAAAATGCAAACTCTTTTCATGGCTCGCCCTTCACGGCAAACTCCTCACTGCAGACATGCTCGTCATTAGAGGATGGCTCCATAACCCAATTTGCTTGCTTTGTGGCTCTGCCCCTGAATTTGCCGCCCATCTATGCAAAGACTACCCCTTCACGATGGCGGTTTGGACCATCACTCAAACTTGGGACAACGAGGTTGTGGGTAACCAGGGCCAATCTTTCGCCTCCGTCACTAAATGGTAGGATGACATGATTGAGAGGAAGACCAAGAACGCACAATAGCGCCTTAACGGTCATCTGCTTTACGTTCTCTGAAACACCTGGAAGGAAAGAAATTGTAGAGTCTTCACCGAAAACGCCTTACCTACATTGAGGTGGCCTCTATCGCTCAGAACGACATCCAACATAGGAAAAGGGCTTTCGGCACATTCGTGCCGGCTATCTCAGTCAAACCGGATTAGTTTTTTCCTTTCTATTTTTTTCTTGGTGGTTTCTGGCATTTTCCCACCTTAATATAAAAATGCCTTTATGTACCATGTTCGTGATTTTTCCCCTTCTAATAAAAAAGGCAGCCCGGTTGCTAAAAAAAAAGCAAGAAAAGACTATCCATCTTGAAGGTTTTTAACATGTTGTCATCCTAGCCTGGATATAGAAGTCATGTGTGACCGTCAGCAGTCGGTTGCATCCAGTAGCCATGGGCTCCTATCCATCGGGAGGGGATAGGCCCAAAGTTGAATCCAATGAATAACCAAACAAATGACCTACAAAAAATTAGTGCCACTCTTTCTGTTCAATATTATGACATTACGACAATTCTAAATGGCTCAACATAAAGTGGATATGTGAATACTTGCACGCGCCTTATTTTCCAGTAGCCATAAATCCATATGCAAGGACACGACAAGGCAAAGGAGAGATAGAGCCGCCATAGTAAAACTCATCTAGGGTTTCATCCCTCTCGCCAGCGATGTTGTCGGTCCGCTCCGCCTCCGGTGGCCTTGGTGCTTCGGAGGTGTGGTGGACCACGACCTCTCACCTGTGGAAAGGTTCGCGTTCTTTGTTTAGATGGTTTTGAGTGCCTTTTTGGAATATTGAGGCGATGGCTACATCCTGAAGTTAGAATAAGATCCTTCTTGCCCTATTCTCGCTTCGTTGATGCACCTAGCATCGGCGGAGGGCGCGTGAAGTAGTGTGTCCAACTGATCTGTTGGGATCCGGTCGTCTTTTGTATTCTTTGGTGTGATTTGAGGTTACTCTCTTAAGGTCTATGATCATCATCTTCGGTGATGATTACTACTCTGGTGCGCTGGTTCTTCGGGGCCTTAGCACAACGACTTTTTGTTCGTCTACTACAACAACTCTACTACGACAAGCTTTGTCTTGTTCCAATGATGGAGGGATGAGGACGACAGCGTGACTTCGGCGTGCTAGTGTATATAGTCACCGCTAGGTGGTTCAG
Source organism: Avena longiglumis (assembly GCA_030063025.1). Classification (NCBI taxonomy): domain Eukaryota; kingdom Viridiplantae; phylum Streptophyta; class Magnoliopsida; order Poales; family Poaceae; genus Avena; species Avena longiglumis. Next base: position 519,069,456 of record CP125975.1, read on the forward strand.
TGATCTATTTGTATTTTTTATTTTTTTTAGATTGTCTATTTTGTATCGATGTTGATGATTATTAATACTCCTTCGGTCCCAAAACAAGTGACTTGTGCTTGCCTAGATTTATATATATATATATATATATATATATATATATATATATGTAAATCTAGTCAAAACCAAGTCATTTATTTTTAGCACGGAGGAAGTAAATCGGTGAAATTTCAAAAAAAATGACATACGAGTGCCTATATACCAATCACCCATCAGCGTATCAGCAAGGAACCACATGTGCTTTGCAGATGCATGGGCCAGGACGACGGGCTAAGTTCTGGAAAAAAAACGTGTTAGATTGCCAGCTTTTGGACTGGGGGACGGTCACGGGCTTCATGAGATACGAGTTATAATCGGCATATCAGGAAGAAATATTCTAGCCCCCCAAGGGAGCTTTTAGAGGCCATGTGCCCTCTAAGCCGTCCGATTGCCTTTCCAAACCGATCATGTCCGTCAGCTCCTTCCACCATTTGGACTTGCACATGCACTGGTCTTAGCTTCCGCCACCGATTTAAGGGCCTGCGTGTTGCCGGACCCACTCATCAGCGAGGGTGGTTACGTGGCTGTTGTGTGGTTGCTGACCGAGAGAGGCCGCGCGGTGGCATTCTCGTGGTTTCCTAGTGTACCAGGGATAGAATTGACTCCGCTTGGTTACCGAGAGAGCTGCAGGGTTGGCCCAAACCACCACCCACTCCCGTGTCTTCTTCTTTCTCTTCCTCCTCCTCTTCAAACCCTAGCCACCACAAGTACGTGCATCTGCCGCAGCGATGAATGTTGATCCTGAGCGCAACGGCGGTAGAGATCTACTCCTCCCTCATCCCGTGTCTTCGGATCGAGCTCCGGCCGGTCTCCTTCTCCTCTCCGCAGGAGGTTCTCCTCCCCGAGCACGGTCTTCTGGCTCCATGGCGACCAGCAGAGGTGAAACTCGCTTTCAGGTACATCTCCTGGCCTCTCCCTCCTCTCGCCTCTCTCCTATCTCACCTCCTCCTCCTCCTCCTCCTCCTCCTCCTCCTCTCTCTCTCTAAGCAGTGGCAGTGATGCAGTGGCGCACGACCTGGACGTTTCATGGGTATGCTTCCAGTCAACGTTCGAGCAGAGGAACTACCAAATCAGACCCATTCCCATTGTATCTACATGGCCTCCGCTAAATCGATTCTGGTTTGCCTCTCTCTGCGTTTGGTGCTCAGCATGATTTTTTTTCAACGCTCTAGTGTTTGGTGATTGATTAATTTATTTAATAGCACAAGGCTAGGTTAAATTGTGGAGGTTGATTGGGAGTAAATTAGGTGAAGAAGTTTAAATTAGATTGCTAATTGTTGCTGCTTGTGGAAATTTTGACGGTCATTTGTCTCATGTTTGTGCATTGTTTCATGTGCGTGTGTGAAGAAATAGCGGAAGCTTGGTGGCGGGCATGTGTGCCAGATCGACAGCGACGACGTGTTGAAGGGGCATCATTTCAGTAGGTAAAACATCCAGGCTTGCCCATTGAATCTGCAGGTGCAATATGTTTGGACCTGTGTGCCTTGCTATTGTTTTTTTAATGTTCACACATTAGTATGAATCTAAAGCACCAGTACACAAGGTTGTTCCACTTCTTTATCGAACCACGTTAGATTACCCGAATCATACTAAAATTCTGCAGTGCAATATGTTTTTCATGTTATTTGGACTTGTGTGCCTTGCTATTGTTTTTGGTAGAACATCCATGCTGATGTTCTCACACCATTTGTGTGTTGAAAGCGGACCAAACATATAGTCTATTTATGGGAGTTAATTTTGTTTTTTCAGACGATCAAACCTGTTTTGGAGTATTTATATTTTTTCCTACGAATATTTTCAAAGCAGATGATAATCCGACTTGTGCAGGTTCAATTTGGAAATTAGAGGCATATTCTTGAAAAGTGAGGATCGCTTCCTACATTTAAAGAGGTAATACCACCATTAACTTGGAATCTTCGATTACTAACTGAAAACTAAAGGATATGTGCAGTCTCATTAACGTGGCCCTTACTGCTGCAGGAATCGCAGCTCGGTGCCTTAGAATTCATTCAATGCCACTATGACAGATTCGCACAAGAGCTCGGAGCTTCATCATGTAAGTTATGGCACAAGTATAATACATCTCATACACAACTATGCAGGGCGTTGAACAGCTCCAAGTACTTTTAGTTTATTTTTCTGCCTTTATTGTACTTGCGGTCAAATTCTTGCAATACTTGAATGCTCCGAGCCATGATGACTATGTTGCATCATTAGACAATCTTCACGCTACTTTGATTAAAGGTCAGTCCGAACTCCGACCATACTCTAGGAAGTGCTCAATATTTTGACCACCTTTTCTATGATTGAATATTCTTGTTGAGCAAGTCACCAACTCATTGTTGTGATCGATTGATGTTTTGACACATGTTCATCCATTTAAGAAAATACCGGTGACCAGGCCTAACAACATTTTATTAGTTTATTCAATGCCTTTAAGGAATACATAGACTAACACGTTCTCTGTATATAAGGGCCTTCTTTGTTGTTGTTCGAGGTGGCAGGTTTTAGGGCAACCCTCTCCACTTGAAATTATGTTCAGTTTGTTGATTTTTGCCGGTCCACTGTCCATTTTGCCGGATGTCGAGTGAAGTTCAAATAAGTAAGAGGAAATGCCATGCGCCTAGATACCGAATGAAAACTAGAGTTGCACTATAGCTTGTGGTCCGTAGACCTTGTGGTGGTGGTTCCTGGCTGATGCAGGATTGTATCTCCAAATGTGTGATATACTCTAGCAAGTAGAGATGTGGTCAAGTTTGTGTTTTCTTATGTCGAGATATCCAAAACAACATTCTGCAGTTCATTTTGCTTTGTGGCAAAATAGGCACTCCTATAGTTTCCTCAGGTATTAGAGTTTGGATCACCAATGTTACGAACTTTCAAAAGAAACTCAAGACATGTTGTTTATGGTATTTTAGACCAAAGTTAACTATAAAGAAATGAATAAAATTAAGACATGTTTATGATATCACTAAGGTCTAGGATTTTCTAAGCCTAATCAAGGTTACAAGATCATTTGTCCTTGGTATGAATGGTTGCAAGAGGCTAATGCAGCATCCTTAGATTTGCAGTTAGATCCTTCTAAGGAATGTCAATGGTCGACGCTATGTGCGATTCGACATTTAAGTTAAAAATAGTAATGAGAAGTTTGCAATTGCTTTACCATCGGAGTATTGAACCATTTTGACAAAACAATAGGGAGATATTAGTGTAAAACACTTCAATTGTTTATCTGTAATGCCGCTAAGTGTCAACAATTCAAGATCTGATTATTGTGATTTTGGTAGTTGATGAGATATTGGTATTGCAAGTTCAATCTTCACTGGAAAATACTGTTGGGTCTTGTGACAATGCAAATAATTTAATATATTGCCTTATATTATCCGTCACCCTCGTAGTCCAAGCTTTCTCGCTTGATGTGCTCGATCTTGTGATGCGTGAGGGATTCGAAAGATTTGCATCCTTTCTCTCCATAATAAACCAACAATATAAACACATTTTTTCTTGACTAGGTTATAGTGAAAAAATCATTATTGTACATATGTGATTTTAGTTATGCACATTTTTCTCAAATTGTGTTCTGGCTTTGGGGTTGCAGGTGGTGTTTGTATAAATGCTTAAGGAGAGGACCGTAGAGGGGAGTGAAACGTTTGTCTTATGTATTAGCGAAAAGTATGGAGAAGGATGGGGCCATTGTGGAGTTATCCTTGGACGATGATATGGGCCATATGCTCGCCCTTGTGCCACATTTACTCCGTTGGTCATCAGGTACCTGTAATATTTCCTTGTCCCTGCCTTTTCAAGAATTTTTATTTTAGTTTGCACTATGATTTCTTATATCAAATTAATCTCTGGTTTTCTTATTTATGGGTGTTTTTTCTACAATCTTGGAGAAGTGTTTGCTCACTGCAGTTTAGGTCTGAATGTTGGTAACATCATATAGAGAGCCTTGACGAAGGTACTCACATTGGTGGTGTATCAACTTTACAGCTTGAGAGATTATTTGTAACCCTTGTGAAGTCTTTAGTGAAATAAACGACCAGCGTCAGGTCACAAGGTCACATTGTAACCTTCATCTTCGGATCTAGATTTATTGAATTTTTAGCATATGTTTTAGCCTTGATTGGTTCACTGGGTTGGATCAGTCGGTTTAGTTTTACTTGGATTGTTTTCTACGATTAGTTGATTGTCCAGCGATGGGATCTTCATTTCCAAAGGTTATTTTCAGCCAATGTATCTGATTAGGATCTGAGATGAAATCAGTTTTGCTCAAATTAATCAACCCTTCCATAGTAAACATATGTAGTTTTATGAATGCAAGTCACCATTGATAGACTCAGCGTAACTTTTGCTTGTAGACTACAGAGAGATAGTCCAGGCTTGAAAGAAAGGATGGAGGCTAAGGAGAGTCTCTGATGGTCACAGAATAAAAAAATTACACAGGTGAAACTGTATAGTTCAGACTTTACATATAGTTGAACGATACTAGATAGACATATTCTTCTATATTTAGATATTTTTTCATTGAATAAAATTGCTTATGATCTGTGTATCTTGACTGTGAATGCCTTTTCTTTCCTGTGATTTATTAGTAGTTCTTGACTACCTTTTTACTTACAATAGTTTTTTATACAATTATCCACATCCTTCGTGTTGCCCTGTAGTTGCAGCAAGTAACATTCTTTTTAATGTATTATTGTTCCTCTACTTGGTGCCTACATATAAATATATCTTCTTTCTTTACTCTCACCTTTCCTATTAGGTCATGTTCCTGTTTGTGTTGCAAAAATATGTTTTATTGTTATATTCTAGATCAACACGGCCCTACCAAGTGGTAGACCATAATTTATCCCCCTTTCTCGACCCTGCATTTATAGGCATATACAAACCACAACACCGAGCACATGAAGAGTTCATGTTTCTACTACATGAGTGAGAACAAACTGATTGCTGCATGAGAGAGATATTTATTTGCCCTCTGTAGTATATTTTAATTTTCTTCATGAGCTCTTTCAGTCGAGAAACATTATACTCAAAATATTAGTAGATTGACCAGGTTATTTTTGGTACTGTTTCTTGGCTATGTTCAGTGTTGTTTACATTGCAGATACAAAAGACAAAATACTAGGTTGCTTACCCTACTCTGCTTACGCTAAGAAATGAATAGTACTAGGCTGCCATTTAGGTTTTAGGTCAGTTTTTATTGGCAGGTGGGGGCTTGATTTTGATGTCTTGTTTTTGCATCAAGTTGAGGGTTTCTCCATGAGCATACCAGAGAGGAAGAAAAAAGAATACCCAACATGATGCAGCTAGAGGTGAGATGTGTTTCAAGGTGTTTTCTGTAGGCTCTAAATTTTAATTGTGAGTATGTAATGGCACTGCATTTAAATGGTTACAGAGTAGGAAAATGATTATTCCCAATTCTGGTTTTTGGTGTATGGTAGACCTGAGTTATGAATTGATCTTAGAAACAAGGACCTGCACAAAATCCATAGTAACTAAGTTTTGGTCTGAGAATATCTCAGATAAGATTCAGGCACAAATATCCCAGATTCCACCACATGCGCCAGTTTGATGCGGTGAACTTTGTAAGGTAGTTTATGTTCATATGACACTGTAAAATATTCCGCAAGACATTCTAAATAGTAATATTTACAAACATTTTGGTTCAGTTGTATTTTCTTTATTCTTAACTCCCTTCAACTACACATGAGAATGTGACTATGCAAGTAGTGTGGTTAGATACTTTTCAAATATAATATCTCTCTTTTCTTTGCTAATTGTTTTCTGCTTGTTGTGTTGCCTGTCGTGATATCTTGTTTCCATCTCACTGTCTTACAAAACATGGGCTTTTGATTATAAAAGTCATTTCTTTGAAACATGTGGTTGCGTCTACCCCCTCTCTTTTTGTGAGTACATCAGCTCATGCTCAAATCTTCTTTGTTAGGTTGCACCGACAGCAATATGGAGATCTTAAATTGTTCATAATACCAACGCATTGTCTTCATATAAAATTCTTTTCATAGTCGCATGGTTTTTAAAGCGTTAAGGCGTCTTAAAGCGACCTAGGGGCGCTTTGGCGCCTAGGCGGGCGCTTTGGACGCCTAGGCGCCTAAAGCGGTCATTTTTGCAAAGCGGAGGGGGGCGCTTTGACGCTTAGGCGTCGCCTAGGCGTCCTAAAGCGGACGCTTTAAAAACCATGCATAGTCGAAATTCCATTGTACATGTTTATCGCATAAAAATTTGTGAAGTTCCACTGCATTTCTTCGAGAAGGTTCAGCATGCAAGTTAGTCATGATCTATAGTACTATTAGTCATTTTTGCACCAATATATTGTCCGTGTAATGGTACATATATTTCCGACCAGATATGAACTCGGTTGACTTTTAAGATGTGACGCACGACAATACAATTATTTCCGTATCTGCTCTGCTCTGTACCCACCTATGGATATACTTATCAAATATATCTGAAGCTTTTTGATAGTAACAAGCATGTATGGTAATTTATATACTGCAAAATTCAACCAGCAGTAGCCCATTTTCTGTCTTGGATCATCTGGATACAGGTTCTTTCATGGGTTCTATCTCTGGTAGAAGCTAAGAAAAAATTCACACTTCTAGCCATTGTGTTTATGTTCCTGTCCCATAGCATATTTTACGTGCATGTATACTATGCACTTCCCTCTAAATGTATGTTTGCACATGGGTGGTTTCTGGTTTTCTGTTGTTTAAACTTACTCCAGTTTATTAGCCCAGTTTCCAAAACTTTGTTTGAAATCTGTAGTCCATAACACATAACTTGGTATATCTAGGCATGTATGTGGTAGTAATATTTTTTCATAGGTTGGCTAAATTTTCTTATGCAGCACATCATAGTCGTCTTGCATCTTGTTATCTATTGATCTCTTCTTAGATTAGCTCCAGTTTGTAGTCAACATTAGTCCAAAACATCATCCCAGATTCGTTTCCTTTTTCTAAGTTTCCTTTAGGATTGGAATTTAGTTAACGTGTATCATTCTTTCTTACAGTGATCCATATAACTTTAGTTGTAGTAGTTAGTTAATACCTATCATCCTTACATTGATCCATGGAAGTTTAGTTGTCTTACCATCTGACATTATTAGAAGAAATATAGATTATCCCTAGGATTTCTATTTGTTTAAATTGAATGAGTAAACATTTATCCTTTTAGTCACCGCATGGTGTGTTGCAGTGCGTTGTCATAAAGTTATATTAATCTTTGGTAGAGAAAACGGGTTTTTGGTTCTCTAGCTGCACATGTTGAAACGTATGTGCGGCGAAGAAATGTTCTGTTGGATGGATAGGTTTTGTCCAATAGTTGTTCCGTTGGCCTCAAAAGAATTTATTAAATTTAGTAAGATTTGTATCTTGTGAAGTAATATAGCCTATGTAACCTTTCAAATTGTAGACCAAGTTTTGCAAATACCCCTGATGGTGCTTTAAAAGCTATACTCCCACAGGAGTTTTTTCAAATTATAGAATTTTTCACCGTTTTGATGTTATACTTTCATAATCTCCTATATCACGGTTGTGCCTAAAATGAGAAGAAACACGGCGATATAATTGTTTCTATGCAGTTCTATTTCCATTAAAGGAAAAGAAGGTTTGAGACCTATCGTACTATCTATTGCCTTATAATTCTATGCCCATGTCTCAAATAAAGTATCTACTGTGTAAATACCATTATTAAATATCTTTTGCTTACCTTAGTCATCTCCATCTGGTCTAGATGATCACTAATACTGCACACGACTCGACTCGACGGCTATTGTACTGTTAAATATACGTTTATGTTATTCTCAGGATTAAGGCATTACTTTTATACATAAGTATTTTGCAAAACGTATCTTCTCATGAGTTACCATCATTTTTTAATATAGTATCTTAGGTTTATTTTTCAAAACGTTTATTCATATCTGCTAGCGTGCCATAGTTACATGTTTAAAGCAGTTACATGTTCTACCATCATCGCCCAAACTATTAATTTTTATTTTCTAGCTGTTCCAACCCAATTATATAAATCAACTTGCTTATATTGATGGTTTTTTCATATCTTTCTGCTCGCCGTAGGGGGCAAGTGCGCGGCAAGCGGGCAAGTGTGCGGCAAGCAGGCAAGTGTGCGGCAAGCTGCGCTTACCTACCATGATATCGATGATAGCATTTCCACCATAAACAATTGATTGTCATAACATGATATCGATGTGTACGAGGGTACGGTTTGGATCACTAAGATGCCTTTTCGTACATGCGTTACCTAGCAGTAAATTAAAAAAGCAGGTTGCAGTTTAAGATCTATAGTCTGTGTCGCATGCCTGACTATTTTTTCTGCAGACTCCCTTATCTTCCTATTCTGCTTTCTCATCGGGTGGACATCTGGTGCTTGTGAAGGATTGTCATGCTTTGCTGAGCAGCTGGATTGACCAGGAAGTTGTTTAGGAAAGAATGTCATGTGGTTCCTAGGTGAAATAAATGATAGGTCTTTGATGTTTTGGGGTGTATATAAATCGTTGTAATCCTCCATAAATTTATGTTCCCACTATGGATCTGGATGTTACTTTAAGTATTTGATTGATGTAGGTTTGCAACTTCTATTGATGACTATTTATATTTCTATATCCTTGCTCCTTCTATGTGTTATATTTTTTATGCATTTTTGTTGTGCTCGATTTTTATATACCACCCATTGAGCATAGTTCCTTTAGATTATGTTCTTCGATTGTAAGATTAACTCGCAAACATTGTTATCTTTTGCTTATGATACAAAATGACTCTGTCTAATAAGATTGTCTATGTATAATGTCTTAATTTCATTATCTTTCAAAACAATTGTTTGTACTGTGTTGCCCGCGAAGCGGGCAAGCGAGCGGCAAGCCGCGTTTCCTACCTTGTTAGTCTATATAATCGGGGCCTGGGAGAGGGCGGCCGGGATCAGAAGAGGAATCGACGAGCTCGAACAAACTATGGCTTCGGCGCTTCGACTTGTGGCGAGAAAGATCTCCGGTCGAGCCTTTCAGCGTCCGCCGCAGCCGTATTTTGGGGCGGCAGCCGAAGCTGCCGTTATTAAAGAGGAACAACGGCGGCTGTTCCCATCCATTGGCCATGGCGGCAGCTCTGTTCGCCGGTTTTGCTCCTCCAGATCACATAGGAAGGTTTGCACTCGTTCACCTTGTGGAATACGCAAAATTCTTCCTCCTGTGGAGGATCTTTGGATGCTTCGTCGTGGCACTCTTGGTTGCTTCCTCTCCGGCTGATCTTGTCCGTCCCCGGAGAGCAACTATGTAATGCAGCTCTAGGAGTTCGATATAAAAACACCAGATTAAACCTGGCAGGCTAGGTCGGATATAATTCAAGGAGGCAGAAGACAGTGGCAGCAAAAAAAGACACGACTAGATTTGGCTATATTTATTACTACTCGTTACCATTCTTTTTTATTCTGACATTTACAAACTTCGTACCACAACTCCTTGCTGTTATTACTTGTAATTAATCGAGAATCGTCTATATTGTTTTGCAGCATGCAGGCGTGCTAGACGTATTACTTAATTCTAATCTACCACTATGGTAATTATATTGTATGCCTTAACTTTTATATGTTTTCTTGTCAATTTATAATTTGGTTTTTAACTCGTTTTTGTTATTGTTGTTGTTGTTGTTGTTGTTGTTTTAGGTCTCCTAGGAGCAAGCACTTCTTCACCTTTGTCTGGGGGTACTCAATGGGGGTGTGCGCAATATGCTACGTGACAATTCCCTTGGCAAGTCGAATAATGGGCCCTTTTAAGGACCCTTTTAGGGAGCAATCTTGTAACTGTGGGACGGAGCCCTATGCTTCCGAGTAATTGGAGTTGCCTACCTACTATCACTCTAAATTCTTTTTTTCTTTCCGGTGTCTAACTTCCATGTACTTATTTGAATGAGTTATAATGATTAGTTTGCTTCCGTTGCTTTCATATTCATTATGTGTGGACACATATTATTTCTGAGAGAACATTGCATCAGAGTGTTACGACGAGGAGAAGCTAGCTGATCTGATAAAGATATAAAAAAGAGCCAGAGTGGTAAAAAAACTATCTAAACACCCGCTAAGATTTACCTCTAAAACGTTGTCTCGTCCATTTTGGCATGTAATTGTCATAAAGAAAGAAAAACAATACCACGGCTCCCGCGTCCAACAAAACAATCACTATGATTTCAAAGCCACATCTTAGAGCAGCACACTCCCCGCGACATGATCATCGTTGGCGCCCTTGCCTGCCACCGGCGACGCCTTGCATGCATCCCTGCCCTCCACTATCCCTGCCACCGTGCTAATCAATCCCCACCTCGTTGCCCATTTTCCCCGATCGCCATCGGCCCATCAATCACCCGCATCCAGCCACATCGTCGTCGTTGCCCACCACTGGGCCCTCGGCTAAATGGGGAATCGAGACAACGCCATCTCGCTCGTCTCAAGGGATCAGACGCCTCATTTCGTCTTCATCGGCCTCCTAGGATGAGGGGATTGCTGATGGCGACAGTGTTGCGTTGGAGTCGTCTCCACCGTGAATATCATCTCCGCACTGCCATGCGCCAGTGATGCCTACTCTATTCCCTGGTCCACTGGCATCCAACCCATCCATTTGTCCGACGTGTTTACACGTTCTTACCGAGGTTCACTGTGGGTCAATCGAAAAGAACTCCATTGAATGTGTAGGATTCATCATGGGCATCCTGGTCCCACTGATGGTTATTGATCAGAGAGTTGTCTCTATCATGTCCACATATTCTCGAACCGTCTAGTCACACACTTAACCTAGAAATGTTGTTTCAGAGTCTCAGATGAGATCCTTGATATCACAAGGAGCTTCAGAATGGTCCGGAGGTAGAGAATTATATGTGGAACTTCCTATTTTAGGGTTTCGAGAAAGTTTGGAATGTTTTATGTTGATGGAAGCTTCTAGAAGGTTCCTAGAGGGTCCATGGTGGGACCCACCTTCGAGGTAGGGTCCACATGGCCCAAGTGGGGGCACCCTGACCATCATGGGCCAGGGCTCCATGGCCCAAAAGGGCCCATGTGGCCCCCGACCACAAACCCTAAAGAGGGAAAGGGGGAGGCATGGGGAGAGGGACTCTCCCCCTCCTTGTGCCATCATCCCTACTGGCTTGGGGGAGGGGTATCCCTCCCCTCTTGGCCGCCTATATAAGAGAGGGAGGGGGAAGGGTCAACGTACCCTTGATTGTTGGCCGCACCCTCCCCTCTCTCTCCCAGAAAATCTCTCTCTCTCTCTCTCTCTCTCTCTCGTTGCACGATGAAGCCCTCTTGAATCTTCTCCACCACCATAGTAGTGATGATGTTGTGCCGCCGGATTCTCGCGGAGATCTCCACCATGCATCTCTTGCGGGATCAAGGAGGACATGACGTCGTAGCGGAACATGTGGATACCGCGGAGGTGTCGTTGGTTCGATACAAGGACATCGAAGGTCAAGATCTACTATAGTTTGAACTATCGCAAGCAATCAACTACATCACACAAGATCACTAGATCGTTAACGCTCGTGTTCTTTAAGGGTAAGTAGATTATCTATTTTACTTGTTACTTACATCTAGTAGATTAGATCTTTTGGGGTTCTCTCTTCCTATTCCGTAGGAAAAAATTGTTTTCCATGAAACGAACCCATCATGGTGACCCAGCGACCGGTAAGCGTGTATGTGGTTATGTAGGGGTTCGTAGCATGGAAAACAAAAATTTTCTACCGCATGCAAACAAACAAGCCAAGATATATCTACTAGATTGTAGCAACGAGTCGATAGAGGAACTCACCCTCAAAGATTCCAAAGCGGTTAACGAGAGCAGATTCTCGTGGGTGATGTAGTCGTACACTTGCCGATCTCAAGATCGCGTAGACGATCCTTCCGGAGCTGCGTTCCGGCAGCGCTCCCGCAGTCGGTCACATGTTCGGTACTCGAAGAAGACCTTCCTCTCCCTTGTTCCAGCAGGCAGCAGAGGTTGTAGCACTCACCTCGCGATTCCGGCAGCACAACGGCGTGGTACCGGAAGTAGAGGGGAGATCTCGCAAGGCTTCGCCTTAAGCCGGAGCGAGTATGGTGGAGTATGAGAGAGCTATTAGTGGTCTAGGGTTTAGACACACCAATTAGAAGGCTCTAAACCGAAGGCTAGGGCAATTAGAAGCTCTAAACCAAAACGGCTCTAAACCGGAGGCTTTGGCTAGGGTTTAGATTAGAGGATAGGAACTTGTGTGTCTAGAGGAGGGGGCCCTGCCCCTCCTTTTATAGGTGGGAGGTGCGACCAAGGGGAGGGAGTCCCTCCCCAACTCGGCCTTGGGTGGTGCGCCGGCTTGGAGAGGAGGGACTCCTCCCCCAAGTCGGTTTCAACCTCCTCCTTCCTCTTTCCCTCACTTTCCTGTTTTAGCCGTTTGACTTTTCAGTTTGGGATTCAATTTAATCCTTTATTTGGAACAGCGAGAACACTTAGTACATGATGCAATCATTCCAATATGCAATGACACATTCATGTACCCCTTCCCCTCCGGAGTGCCGGACATTCCGGAACCTTCTAGAACATTCCCGATGAAAACACCGGAATCATTCCCGAACTCCGAAACGGGACTTTCCTTATATGAATCTTATTCTTCGGACCATTCCGGATCACCTCGTGATATCCCGGATCCCATCCGAGACTCCGAACAACATTCGGTCTCTTTCTCATAATACCATAACTACTTAAACAACGTCGAATCCTTAAGTGTATCTCCCTACGGTTCGTGAATTATGCGTACATGATCGAGACACTTCTCCGAACAATAACCAATAGAGGAATTTGGAAATTCATATGGCTCCACATATTTCTCTGATTACTTTGCGATCGAATGAACCACTTACATACGATACCAATTTCCCTTTGTCTCACGATAGTTTACTTATCCGAGGTTATGATCGTCGGTATCTCCGCATACCTAGTTCAACCTCGTTACCGATAAGTACTCTTTTCTCGTTCCCGTGATATGTGATCCCTTGTGAGCCAGTCACATGCTTGCAAGCTAATTGGATGACATTCCACCGAGAGGGCCCAGAGTATATCTATCCGTCATATGGATGGACAAATCCCACTCTTTATCCATGTGCCTCAACACATACTTTCCGAACACTCAATGCCACCTTTATAGCCACCCGATTCACGGTGTGGTGTTTGATGTCATCAAAGCATCCTTCCGGTGATGGTGATTAACATGATCTCATGGTCGAAGGAATTAGGTTACTATGTATCAGAAAGCTTATAGCAAATGAACTATATTAAATGACTTGATATTTATGCTACGCTTAACTATAGGAGTATGTCCATCACATCATTCTCCTAATGATATGACCCTGTTGTTAATAACATCTCTGTGTTCATGATCAGGAAACCATGATCATATATTAACCAACAAGCTAGTTTAACAAGAGGCTTTACTAGGGGATCTTATTTTAGTTTACAAATCACACAAGTATTAATGTTTCCGGTTAATACAATTATAGCATGGTATGTAAACATTTATCATAAGTGTGAAGATATGATAATAACCACTTTATTATTGCCTCTTGGGCATATCTCCAACAGTCTCCCACTTGCACTAGAGTCAATAATCTAGTTTCAAACCTTTGTGTATATAACACCTATGGCTTTCCGGTGTTGTATGTACACGATTGCTAGTGGTCAATCGATCTCCGGATCGACACTTCCAGTCCGTGTGTAATTGCATGTCTTTGCGTCTCGCATCACTCATTCTCTAATGAGATGGCTTTGTATAAATTTGGTCTTTCGGTGTGACCTTTAGTTCTTTGGGGTTAAAACATGTTGATAATATTGTCGCACAATATATCTTCATAGTATTATCCCTCTGTGAACTACACCTAGTTTGATAACAAACTACTTGACACAAATGCCCTCTTTTGCTGCTATAATAGCAGTCATATACTTAGCCTTTTGTTGTAGTATCTGTCATAATGTCTTAACTTTGGAACTCATCCAAATCCATTATGGAACTCACTTTCCATTATATTGTGCCACCCTTAGTTTAGATTGAGATAAACTTAATTTGTACTTTGTGACAAAGCTAGTATCAATGTATTACTTTTACAATGAACTAACCATCTATTTGTCACTTCTACAAATAATATACTCTTAGTTCTTCCAAAAGATCATAAGAATATCCTTACTATTGTCCAATGATCATCTTACGAATCATTCTGGTATATGCTCACAACATTTAGAGCATAGGACATATCTAGATTTGTACATATCACAGTATGATTGATATAAATACTCTTTGTGATTTCATTTATCAAGTATCAATCTATACTTGATTATTTGTTTCACTTTACCAAATGTCAATACACTTGAATATATCATCAACATTGAACTCTTTCAATCCTTTACGTGACAAGAACCTTTTCTTGTAGTTTCTATATTGAACTCATTCAATATCTCGTCTATGTACTTCTGGCACAACCATATTAGCGTCTATTGATGCCAAATATTTGGGTTTTGCCTAAGTCTTTCATCGGGATGAAATTCTTAATATGTGTTAATAAAAGATACATTATTTCCAATCAACAATATGTCTTCCACATAATGTATTAGAAACATGTCTTAGCGCTCCCACTTAATTTCTTGCAAATGCAAGCATCTTCATTGTCTCTAATGAACTTTTAAACTCCTTTAACAGTTTCATCATAGTGAAGACTCCAACTCCATGCTCACTTCAACCATTGAAGTTTGCATATGCTTTTAGCATCCTATGAATTAACAAAACCCTATGGACCGTGTTATGCACATGTCCTAGGTAACGATTCTATTAGAAGAACTTGTTTTGTTTATTCAACTATCATATAACAAAATTATATGTAGTGGTTGCTACATTAATCCGTCTAGACTAAATATCACTATGAAAGATCAAATCTTGTCATAGTAAACCTTTGAACATTGTTGTGAACTCTTTCCCAATATGTCGATTATAGATGTGAAACATCCATGTCTATTTATTTATAGATCCGGACACAAGCTAAGGTCTTACACCTTTCTCGAGGGTCCTTCAAGTTCAAAACTTGATTTCTCATGAATGGAACTATCACGGATTTTAGGGCTTCAAGCCATTTGGCGAGTCGTAGCATCATCGCTTCTTTGCATGTAGTCGGTTCATTATTCTCAAATAATGATTCAACCCTCAAATCTTGGTATTTGATTGTTCATCGACCTACTTGTTTCAATAGGAACTTGGATCTCCGTGACCACAACCTTTGAGGTACGTGAGCCATGAGCTTTGTTCTTTGCCTCCGAACACTTTTCGACTGCGCAACTCTGCATACAGCTAAGGTTCTTTTAACCTTATCAAAGTTCTATTGTCATCCCACTTAACTTTTCACGAAAAATTCCTTCTCAAAGAAACTTGGCGTTTTAAGTGACAAACACTTTTGTCTCCGATGTTATGGAGGATTACTTATGCTTATTCAAAATAACATACAAAGACAGGTTCATCCGACTTTGGTTGCAAACATCTTTCTTATGCATAGCATACCAATGTTTAAGAAAGGACAACTTGGGTTTTATCCCAAACCATAACTTTATATGGTGTCATTTCAACGAATTATGATGGAGCTCTTTTCAGTGGAAAAACGGTAATCTCTAAAGCTTTTAATCTTTAAAATATAATGGCAGTTTTATGAATTATACCTTTGATCTTACCATGTCAAACAAGGTTTAATTACATATCTCCAACGTTCCATACTCTTATGGTGTTTCGGAAATGCAAATCCACGGAACGATTCCTTAAATCTTAGGTATTATGCTAAACTTGTAACTTAAATATTTTCCTTTATGATCTTATCATAAACTATTCATATTCTTGTTACAATGATTTTGCACTTCATCTTGAAAGTCTTTGAACTTTTCAAGTGTTTCATACTTTATCCTTATTAAGTAAATATTCATATATTCACTCAAATTTTGAGAAAGCATATGAAGTTGAAATCCATCGCTTTTGACTACACATAATGGATTTCGTACAACAATATGTACAAGTTCCAATAAGCTAGTCATTCGTTACCTTTTGGCCTATGAGCGAAGTTTTAATTATCTCTAGGAAAGTTTCTGGCGTCATTTGATCAAAATCGAAGACTCCAAAATTCCATCCACATGGAGTTTCTTCATGTTTTCTTTCCATTATAATTTAAACGGCGATGTCACTTCCTAAGTGATCTTTCAATCAATTTGTCTTTCGACATTTTTAGCACTAGTTTTATGGATGTGATTTCTCCATGTGAATCATCCATCTTTTATGGATTACGGTAATTTATTTGAACAACCCTTTTGTTCTCATAATACCTGATAAAACAAATCTTGAAGGCAAGCTTTGATGTTTAACGAGCAACACAATAACCCTTTATTTGTTCTCGATGAACATCATCACATATTCTTTTGCTAGTTACTTAGGCCATTGTAGTTCATGAATTGTGTTGTTTCGTATGACGATTCACACCAACAAATTCAGTATCAAATACTTAATAACCACATTGTTTAATAAGCAAAGAATATAGCCATAACATGTATATCATCTATATACTTAAAGAACAATTCTAGTCTTTTCTTTTACGCCATATATTTATGAGATTCTCTTTCAATATTTCCTTTTTACATTTGAAAGAATCTATCAATATCAATAGTGGAGTCATACATATGACACATAATCCAAAGCGTGTATAATTAAATACCAATGTTTTTGGACTTGCACTTTGAAGTAGATCACCTATCATCAAATGTTTGGTGTTCTTTCAAATTCCTTTATTTAGTAATCTCTTGGTGTAGTAAACATCTTACCTACATCAAATATTCACCCTCATCATGGATTTATCCATGATCAAGCTACTAGCTTGTAACGGTGAATCGCAAGTATAATGTTGCTCTCCAAAACCTTTTGGAGGATTAGGACAACTAGTGTCTCCAACCTTTTGCAAATTCTCATCAAATATGAGAACATGACTTTTGCCATATTATACTCTATCATGTTGTAACCAATACTTCGTTTCAGATATCACAATATCTTCCACACATCATGGTTTCAAACAACTCTTTAGATCCTAGATAACCTTTATATTAAGAGAATCCTTTGAATATCAAGAATCATGGAGACAAACATGATACTTATATACTAACACTTGGAATTGTTACTCTTGATTTAATACTAATTATTAAACTTCATGGAGCTTGGAACTTCTTGAAAGTTTGCAATAGGACTTTTAAACTTTAGATTAACACTTAAAACAATACGATACCAGTTAAGTAAAGTATCTAACGAATTCTATAGTTCTATCATCTCAATTATAACTAAGCGCAAGGTGGTAAGCAGATGCCAATGACTACAACAACTATGCAAATTCATTTTGATTTAGTTTATGATAAATTGAGTTCTAATTAATAATTAAATTAATCTTGGTGAACTCCCTCAAAACAATATCCCTCACATTGTTTTAGTGATCACACGAACCAAATCCACCACATCAAAACCGATCATCACGAGAGTTGATATAGCTTCAATGGCGAACAATCAACATGTTCATCATATCTACTATATGACTCATGCTCTACCTTTCGGTAATCCGTGTTCCTGAGGCCATGTCTGTACATGCTAGGCTCGTCAAGATCAAACCTTAGTTTCCGCATGAGCAAATCTGGCTTGCTCACGTTGTATACACTTGTAGAATCTAACACACCCTATCATCACGTGGTGCTTCGAAACAACAAGCTTTAGCAACGGTGCTAACTAAGGGTGAACACTTTATGACTTGAAATTCATGTGCATGAGGGATCATCTTATAATGCTACCGTCGTCTACTAAGCAATACAAGATGCATAAAGGATTAACATCACATGCAATTCATAATATGTGATATGATATGTCCTTTCTTCTTTGTGCTTTCGATCTCCATCTTCAAGCATGGACATGATCTCCATCATCACCGACATTGCATCAAGGTCAATGATGCTTCTCCATGGTTGTCGTCCACCGGCTTCAACTATTACAACTACTTTGAATAGACACGCGGGTCTTAACAGAAATTAAAGACAACCATATGGCTCACGCGTTGCCTACTTACAATAAGGAACATTGCATACATCATATATAATCACAATCATGGCCATATCACATCACAAGACACCCTGCAATACAAAGTTAGTCGCCTCTAATTTTCTTTGCATGTTTTACGTGGTTTGGGGTTTTCAATAAGTGTCATTCTAACTTACGAACAAGAACCACAACATTGATACTAGTATTGTCAATCACCCGTTGTAAATTGGATCTTAACTATGCTAGGAGAAAGCAGGCACCCATAAAGCCACTTATGCAATACAAGTTGCATGTCAAGCGTGGAGCAAGTCTCATGAACGATGTCATGTAAAGTTAGCCGGGCCGCTTCATCCCAACATACGCAAGATGCAAAGTACAAGAAGCAATCGACAATAAAAGCATCAACGCCCACAATGACCATTGTGTTCTACTGTGCAACAGATCTACATATAGACACGGCTCGATACCCTTTGTAGGGGTTCGTAGCATGGAAAACAAAAATTTCTACGCATGCAAACAAACAAGCCAAGATCTATCTACTAGATTGTAGCAACGAGTCGATAGAGGAACTCACCCTCGAAGATTCCAAAGCGGTTAACGAGGCGATTCTTGTGGGTGATGTAGTAGTACACTTCGATCTCAAGATCGCGTGAGCGATCCTTCCGTATTGCGTTCCAAAGCGCTCCTTGATCGGTCACGTTCGGTTTCGTGAAGACCTTCCTCTCCCTTGTTCCAGCAGGCAGCGGAGGTTGTAGCACTCTCCTCGCGATTCCTGGCAATGTGGTACCGAAGTAGAGGGAGATCTCAAAACTTCGCCTTAAGCCGGGCGAGTATGGTGGAGTATGAGAGAGCTATTAGTGGTCTAGGGTTTAGACACACCAATTAGAAGGCTCTAAACCGAAGGCTAGGGCAATTAGAAGCTCTAAACCAAAACGGCTCTAAACCGGAGGCTTTGGCTAGGGTTTAGATTAGAGGATAGGAACTTGTGTGTCTAGAGGAGGGGGCCCTGCCCCTCCTTTTATAGGTGGGAGGTGCGGCCAAGGGGAGGGAGTCCCTCCCCAACTCGGCCTTGGGTGGTGCGCCGGCTTGGAGAGGAGGGACTCCTCCCCCAAGTCGGTTTCAACCTCCTCCTTCCTCTTTCCCTCACTTTCCTGTTTTAGTTGTTTGACTTTCAAACTGGCCGTTTGACTTTTTAGTTTGGGATTCAATTTAATCCTTTATTTGGAACAGCGAGAACACTTAGTACATGATGCAATCATTCCAATATGCAATGACACATTCATGTACCCCTTCCCCTCCGGAGTGCCGGACATTCCGGAACCTTCTAGAACATTCCCGATGAAAACACCGGAATCATTCCCGAACTCCGAAACGGGACTTTCCTTATATGAATCTTATTCTCAGGACCATTCCGGGTCACCTCGTGATATCCCGGATCCCATATGAGACTCCGAACAACATTCGGTCTCTTTCTCATAATACCATAACTACTCAAACAACGTCGAATCCTTAAGTGTGTCTCCCTACGGTTCGTGAATTATGCGGACATGATCGAGACACTTCTCCGAACAATAACCAATAGAGGAATCTGGAAATTCATATGGCTCCCACATATTTCTACGATTACTTTGCGATCGAATGAACCACTTACATACGATACCAATTTCCCTTTGTCTCACGATAGTTTACTTATCCGAGGTTATGATCGTCGGTATCTCTGCATACCTAGTTCAACCTCGTTCGATAAGTACTCTTTTCTCGTTCGTGATATGTGATCCCTTGTGAGCGGTCACATGCTTGCAATCTAATCGGATGACATTCCACCGAGAGGGCCCAGAGTATATCTATCCGTCATATGGATGGACAAATCCCACTCTTGATCCATGTGCCTCAACACATACTTTCCGAACACTCAATGCCACCTTTATAGCCACCCAGTTACGGTGTGGTGTTTGATGTCGTCAAAGAATCCTTCCGGTGATGGTGATTAACATGATCTCATGGTCGATGGAATTAGGTTACTATGTATCAGAAAGCTTATAGCAAATGAACTATATTAAATGACTTGATCTTTATGCTACGCTTAACTACAGGAGTATGTCCATCACATCATTCTCCTAATGATATGACCCTGTTGTTAATAACATCTCTATGTTCATGATCAGGAAACCATGATCATATATTAACCAACAAGCTAGTTTAACAAGAGGCTTTACTAGGAACTCTTATTTTAGTTTACAAATCACACAAGTATTAATGTTTCCGGTTAATAAAATTATAGCATGGTATGTAAACATTTATCATAAGTGTGAAGATATGATAATAACCACTTTATTATTGCCTCTTGGGCATATCTCAAACAGGTTATCCCCCGTCGGTGTCGATCTATGAGGCTAGGGGTGATGGGGTCTGTGCAGGGGGGAGGGGGCTTTGCGTTCCCTTGTGGGATACCTCATCTGCGTACGTCATCGCGTCGGTAGTCGGGGTTGAGGAGTGGGTGGAGGGGTCTGATACGACGTATCTATAATTTTTGATGTTCCATGCTTGTTTAGTATCTACTTTGCTTTGCTTTGTCTATGCTTTGAGGTGTTTTTATATGTTTTCTGGAACTAACCTATTAACAAGTTGCCACAGTGCCAGTTTCCTGTTTTGTTCTGTTTTTGGTTCTAGAAAGGCAGAAAATCAATATTCTCGGAATTGGACAGGACAAAAGCCAAAGTCAATATTTTACCGTGGGCAACACGAAGCCAGACTACGAGACGGAGGAGGGCCACACCCCTGGCCACGCGGCCAAGCCTAGCCCGCTCCTGGGGGGTGCAGCCGCCCTAGAGACCCCCCTTCCTCGCCTTTTCGCCTATAAAGTCCCCCCGGTGCAAAAACTCTAAGTACCCGATCAATATTCCACGAAACCGTCTATAGCCGCCGCCACCATCGTCCCTAGATCGAGGAGATCTGAAGTTCTTCCCGGCACCCAGTCAGAGGGGAGATCATCCCGGAGGCCTTCTTCTCCGGTATGAAGCGTGAGTAGTTCCACCTTGGACTACGGGTCCATGTACTAGCTAGATTGTTGTATCTCCTCCTTTGTTCTTTCATGTATAGATCTTGTGATCTCTGTTCATGATCAAGATCTAATCTATTTGTAATCATGCATGTTGTGTTTGCAGGGATCCGATGGATATTAAGATTACTATGCCAGATTGATTAATGGTTTTTTCTATTTGATTCTATCATGTCTGTGTTGTTTGTGATCTTGCATGCTCTCCGTTGTTAGTAGTTATCTTGTCCAAGTAGTTGCTAGTGACTCCAAGAGAGGGTATTTATGCTCGATAGTGGGTTCATGCCTCTAGTTTTCAAGGGAAGTGACAGAAATCTCTTCGATGGTAGATGTGATGTTGCCACTAGGGAGAAAACAATGGTCTCTTGTTCATGGAACAACTGGATTGTTTACCTTACACACTTTGCTTAAGCGGTTATGCATTGCTTGCAACTTATCTTGGAGGGTTCGGATGATAACCTGAAGGTGGACTTCTAGTCATAGATACAGTTGGATGGCGGTCTATGTATCTTTTTGTATTGCCCAATCGAATCTCATAGGATATTTGTGTCTAGTATTGCATTGCTATGCATTGCTCAGTTCCTGTTAATTGCCCTACTATAATTTTTTACCCTTCATGCCATGTTGTTTATCTAAGGAGAGCACCTCTAGTGAACTATGGACCCCGGTCCAATCTTTACCATTGATACATCCTCAATTGTTACTGTTTACTTGCTGCAAACCATCATTACCTTCCACACCATACAGTTAATCCTTTGTTATAGCAAACCGGTGAGCTTGACAACCTCATTGTTTGTTGGGGCAAAGTCTTGAGTTTGTGTTGTGCAAGTTTCCACGTTGCTTGCAACACCTTTGAGATGTTTCCTTCCTCTTCTGGTTCGATAACCTCGATCTCTCCTGAGGGAAAACTTGCTGCTATGCTCATCACACCTTGCTCTTGGGGTTTCCAACGAAGCGCCCCCACGTTGACATAGCGCTGCATCAAGCTTTTCTGGCGCCGTTGCCAGGGAGGCTAAGGGCGTCTTCACAAGGGGAGTCGTCCACTTCCTTTCTCTTTACTTTGTTTTTAGTTTGCTTAGTTTCTTTTGCTTGGTTTTGTTTGCCTCTTTTTATCAAAAACTCCAAAAAAAATAGTTCCTACTCTAGTTGTTGGGATGTTATTGCCTTGCCTTGTCATGCTTTCTATCAATGGATGGTTTGTTTAAAATTAGTTCTTGTTGGCAAGGTAGTTTCACGGAAGAATAAAAGTATTATTATAAGGAACACCGTTTGTCACAAAAAGGAAAACACTTATGGGAACAAATTGATAAATTGAATACTATTGCTAGAGAGGTGTGTTTTACTTATAATGTTACTTATTGCTTTGATAAATCTTGTTGTTGTAGGAGGTATAAACACCTACCTTTTCAATGTGAGTATAATGATGATGTTACCATATCTTCTTATGTTAAAGGAAATTATGAATTTTATGATATGGAACAAGTTGAAGAATTTATTGCTTTCAAGGGTGCATTTGAACTTGCTAGTTTGCTTGAAAATACTGATGATGCACCTTATGAATATGAGGTTTATGAGATACTTAAATTTTTCTATGATAATTACAAGGAATAAAATGTCTATATTCTTGAATATTTTAACAGGTGCTTTCCACAAATGGAAGAGACTAATGCCTTGCAGGAGCCTATGGAAGAAGAAATTGCTGAAACTGAAAGCTCATTAGATGAAAAAGAGGAGTGTGATGGTCAATAGGAGGAAGAATGGATCTACCCTTGTCTACCTTCTAATGAGAGTAACTCTTTACCTCTTACATTATTTGATTGTCTCTCATGCTTACCAAAGGAGGATGAATGTTATGTTCCTGTGGATTCTTTTGAAATAATTGTTAAAAGTGGGTTTGAAGGTTTTAGTCCCACTATTTTTGAGCTTGATAAAAATTATGTGTTTGTAGATCATGAAAAGCATGCTTTATGTGATAGTTACATTGTTGAGTTTATTCATGATGATACTGAAAATTATTATGAGAGAGGAAAGTATGGTTGTTGTAATTCTCATGTTACTAAAATACCTCTCTTTTTATTGAAAGTTTTGAAGTTGCACTTGTTTTGCTTTCCTATTCTTGTTAGTATGTGCTTCTTTGATTTATTTTCTTACAAGATTCCTATGCATAGGAAGTGGGTTAGACTTAAATGTGTTTTAAATTTGCTTCTTGATGCTCTCTTTTACTTCAATTCATATTTCTTATGTGAGCATCTTCTCAAACTATCATGCCTAACTTAAAGGCGTTAAAGAAAAGTACTTTTTGGGAGATAACCCTAGAGTTTTCGTGAGTCTTGGAAGTTATTACCTCAGTAATGACCTCTCCTTATCCTTTTTGTTTTCTCTTTGTGCCAAGAGTGACCTCTAATGAGAGGGAAGTAAGATTTGGGGAGTTGTTGTCTCGAAGCAGATTTTTTTCCTCCACCATAAAAATTCGTGAGGAGACTCTGTAAGTTGGATTGAGCTAAAAATTTATGAATAAATCCCCCAGTATGTTAGCTAACTTTCGTTAGTTCAGCACTTTTTGATTTGAGCAACATAAGGTCTTCGAAAAAACCTTTTTTACCTGCTGGTCTGTTTTGACAGATTTCTGCCATTATTTGCATTTGCTTCTTATCGATTTCTTTTTGAGTTCTCTTTTGGGTAATTGAGATTTTTAAAGAAAGTTGCTTCGGTAGCTTGTATTTTTAGTGAAAGTTTTGCTGTTCTAAAGCTAAACCCAAGGGTCTATTATCTTTTAAATACACTAATGTTGCTAATGAAGATTGTGTGAAGTTTTGTATGAAGGAGAAATTTCAGGTGTAGAGAGAGAATGATGTAATGAGATGAAGAATGGACAAGAGCTCAAGCTTGGGGATTCCACCATGGTATCACCCCAAGAAATATCCAAGAGGTACAAGCGTTAAAGCTTGCGCATGCCCAAGGCATCCCCTTCTTCATCAAAAAAAAGCTCTGGTCCTTCTAGACACTTCATTTTTATTGTTTCATGCATTGTTGTATTGTTCTTGGAGTGTTTTAGTTTTCTTTGATTAGTTTGTTTAGTTTGATTGAGTAAATTAGTTTGGACCCTCGTTCTCGCTGTGTTGTTTCAAATAAGTCGATTGGTGTTGGAAAGGAGTAGAAAGTTCTTGCTTGAAAGTGCAAGAGGAGCTTGCTTGGACTATGACTTAGACTTTATCATGTCATGCTAGGTGTTGTTTTGAATTTATGCTTAATGATTATTGATGTAGTATGACTTGTTCCAAACAATTAGGATTTCATAGTGTGCCTTGGAAGAATCATGTGTTGTTTTAGCATACAAAAGCATAGTATTCTGGTATTCTTCTTTGATGTTTTGTTTGGGTTGACTTGGAACATGCTCACACCATGTTATGACTATGAACAAGTCACCATAGCCTCTATGATCATTTAGTTCTTGACTTGTAGTACCACTCTATTCTTTGATTAGTAATGTTTTGTCGCTCTGCATGATTATGGCCATTATTGCTCTCTTAGTTGGTTGCTCCCAGTCTTTTGCTAGCCTCCATTTGTATGAGTAAGCTCTACTCATGCTTCCAACTTCCAAGAAACCAAGTTATTCCAAAGTGTCCACTATAAATTTCTATGCATGGTGTGTTACACCATTCCAAGTATATTCTTGTTTTCAGCTATCTTCCAATTAAAAAGTATTTTGTTATGTGAAAACTTAGTGATTAAATCCCTCACGAACTTGATGGCACACTTTATATTTCTTGCCCTTAATAAACTTGAGTCATTGTGTCGTCTATGTTGTATATGCTTGCACTTATACGTTGGAATTAGCAGAACCATGCTGTCGTGGGAAACGTTTTCAACATTGCACTTATACTTTGTACTCAGTTGATATTATGCTCTTTTGTCTATGGATGTCACCGGTGTGAAATAAAAAAGGAGCTTGTAAGTCCATGTAGTTATGTATTTTGTGT
Source organism: Avena longiglumis (assembly GCA_030063025.1). Lineage (NCBI taxonomy): Eukaryota > Viridiplantae > Streptophyta > Magnoliopsida > Poales > Poaceae > Avena > Avena longiglumis. The sequence continues at coordinate 519,094,691 of CP125975.1, forward strand.
TAGAGAAACGCTTGGGCCGCTAGCCTAAGCCATGCCTCAACATGGTGGAAACTTACAGCATCACCATAATGAGCTATCTGTGAAGCATCCTCAGTAAAAATCTATGCAAATAGTAAATAAAAAGATCGTTGAGATTCTCATTGTCTGCTTGCCTTGTCATTTTGGTTATGGGATAGCTCATGTACCATGTGCAAGGGGTACCCCGTTGGCGGTTCTCTATGATACGCATGTACTTAATATGACAAGAACTTACAGGAGACTGAAGTTGAGTAGCATGAGGTGCGGCCCTCGTATTCAAGAGACATGAAATTTGCTAACTTATACTTTGTCAAGCATATACTTCATAGTTTTTTCACTTTAACCTTAATCACTTCAACATGCTTATGATAGGGGCAATGAGGGATGAAAGCTAACAATTACCATAATTTTTAGAAGCTCTTTTGATACTTGAAATCCCTGCTTCATTTATGAAGGGCCTTTCTTTCACCATTATATTGAGTTTCCACCTTCTAACTTTAGGTACCATTTATGAGAGCATAGTTGTCATTCTTAGTTCTATATGCAGTGTCCCAAAACTTATTGATTGATTCATATTGTTGATATTACTTGTTCTTGTGCTATTTGTATCTAGTCACTCTTATGAAATTTGAAGGTATCTTATGCATATATTTACTACTCCATGAGGGACAAGCTGATTGCCACTATGCCATGTTTTTTGTATGTAAAACAAACAAACGTTTTTCAATGCATGTTATTCATGATATTTGTTTGTAGCCTTTTATGTTGCATGCATAGTTACTTTGTCTTACTGTTAGAACTACATTTTTCATGCTCATGTTTAGATTTCTTTGATCCCAGCTTTCAATGCTTGCAAATGGTTTAATCTTGGTTTTGATGATGCATGTCACCTCAAAAATTATTCTTTTATCACTTACCTACTTGAGGACGAGCATGAGTTAAGCTTGGGGATGTTTGATACGTCAGAAACGTATCTATAATTCTTGATGTTCCATGCTTGTTTAGTATCTACTTTGCTTTGCTTTATCTACACTTTGAAGTGTTTTATATGTTTTCTGGAACTAACCTATTAACAAGTTTTCACAGTGCCAGTTGTTGTTTTTCTTCTGTTTTTGGTTCCAGAAAGACAGAAAATCAATATTCTCGGAATTGGACGGGACAAAAGCCAAAGTTAATATTTTACCGTGGGCAACACGAAGCCAGACTACGGGATGGAGGAGGGCCACTAAGGGGACACACCCCTGGCCGCGCGGCCAAGCCTGGCCCGCGCCTGGGGGGTGCAGCCGCCCTGGCGACCCCCTGTCTCGCCTCTTCGCCTATAAAGTCCCACCAATGCCAAAACCCTAAGTATCCGATCAATATTCCACGAAACCGTCTGTAGCCGCCACCACCATCGTCCCTAGATCGAGGGAATCTGAAGTTCTTCCCGGCACCTTGCCGGAGGGGAGATCCAGGGTCGGTCCTGGAATTTTATGGGTCTGGGACGAATCTAGAATCGAGGGCCCTTCAGTATAGAAATTAAATATATATTAAAAAATAAATACCATATTATATTTTCAAAATTTAGTATTACACGTTATTAGTAAATACTTTTAGACAAACATTTTCGACGATTATCGTGATAAAGTTATCAGAACATGGTGGCAAAATCACATATGACAAAGATAAGTTAGACACATGCCTTCTCTATAATCTCCACGATGTCGCTGTTGCCGGTGAGTGTGGCGTAGTCTCTAGCAGTACAACCTACTCAGGGAGAGTGTCTCGTATACTTAAGCCGGGTACAAACTCTAAATATTGTGAAGTGAGGAGAAGTTTGTTAATATTGTTTTCCTACTTATTGAGTTTATTAACAAAACTTACACAATCGCAGGCCTAACATGTCAGAGAAAAACTAATATTTTGAAACATTTAACTCCGGTGTGTGAGATTTGTTGTTGGGATCCACCATACCCCAAAAAATAAATAGGAATTTTGTTGACTGATTTCTTTCTCCCTCGCTACTCTCTCTTTGCTCTGGACTCAACGAAGCACCCAATTCTAAATGCATGAAAAGCCATGCTGATCTGACTGGATATCACCAACATTGAAATCCCTCTACTAGTCGATGTCCGTAGCTCCAATTTTTCTAGAAATTAAGTCCGATGATGTCCTAATAATCTTTATATCTACATATACCATATACCAACAATGGTAGAGAGAGGAGCATTTTGCACAGAAAGGGAGCAGCCGTACCTTCTGGATCTTGAGCTAGAGCAGTATTTGCATTTCCTATTTGACTGGAACATGACGTTTATCTAGTGCCGGTGAGTCGATCTCGTCGCTCTCCCAGCCGCCATGATTATTTTGGTAGATTTGATCGCGATATGGAGATCAATTATCGGTCAATCTATTTTCTCCTGCAGGCCCTTCCGTTCATTATTCTCCAAGGACTATGGCCTAGTGTGGGCAGTGCGCTAGCCCATAGTTAATTTTTTCCCATATAAGCGATGAAGCCCTCCCACACGTTTCATATCCAAGTTTGGGCCCGCAAATTTTATGGGCCCGGGGCGGCTGCCCCTTTGGCCCTGCCCTAGGGCCGGGCCTGGGGAGATCATCTCGGAGGCCTTCTTCTCCGGTATGAAGTGTGAGTAGTTCCACCTTGGACTTCGGGTCCATGTACTAGCTAGATGGTTGTATCTCCTCCTTTGTGCTTTCATGTATAGATTTTGTGAGCTTCGTTCATGATTAAGATCTAATCTATTTGTAGTCATGCATGTTGTGTTTGCAGGGATCCGATGAATATTAAGATTACTATGCCAGATTGATTAATGGTTTTGTCTATTTGATTCTATCATGTCTGTGTTGTGGATGCTCTCCGTTGTTAGTAGTTATCTTGGCCAAGTAGTTGCTAGTGACTTCAAGAGGGGGTATTTATGCTCGATAGTGGGTTCATGCCTCTAGTTTTCAAGGGAAGTGACAGAAATCTCTTCGATTGTAGATGTGATGTTGCCACTAGGGAGAAAACAACGGTCTATTGTTCATGGAACAAGTGGATTGTTTACCTTATACACTTTGCTTAAAGCAGTTGTCTGTTGCTTACAACTTAATACTGGAGGGGGTTCATATGATAACCTGAAGGTGAAATTCTAGTCATAGATGCAGTTGGATGACGGTCTATGTATCTTGCTGTTTTGCCCAATCGAATCTCATAGGATCTTTGTGTCTAGTATTGCATTGTTATGCATTGCTCAGTTCCTGTCAATTGCACTGTTGTAATTTGTTTACCTTTCATGCCATGTTGTTTATCTAAGGAGAGCACCTATAGTGAACTATGGACCCCGGTTAAATCTTTACCATTGATACATCCTCCACTGTTACTATTTACTTGCTGCAAACCATCATTACCTTCAACACCATACAGTTAATGCTTTGTTACAGCAAACCGGTGAGCTTAACAACCTCACTGTTTGTTGGGGCAAAGTCTTGAGTTTGTGTTGTGCAGGTTTCCATGTTGCTTGCAACACCTTTGAGACGTTTCCTTCCTCCTTCTGGTTTGATAACCTCGGTCTCTACTGAGGAAAAACTTGTTGTTGTGCTCATCACACCTTGCTCTTGGGGTTTCCAACGAAGCGCTCCCACATTAACACAGCGCTGCATCAGGGTCAGAGAAGGTCGCGGGCGGTGGTGGTAGGATGGGGACTCGCGGTCGGTGTAGACGGGGGCAGTGGCATTTGGATCCCAGCCAACCTGATGCAACCATGTCCAGGATCGGATGGGTCGGGTTAGGGTTTCTCCCTGCAAGTTCGGTCAGTTAGCGGCGCTGACTGGCTACATTTCGTTTTCTTGGGCCACACAGCCCACTATCCGCCCCTCGAGGATGCGGACATCCTGGCTACGCCAGGCGATGACCGTCTAGAGCCCTTGTATTAGGCCGGAGCCTACAACCAACCAGGTACGACTAGCAGGAGACATGCGTCTCCCGTTTGAACCCTCATTGCTTGAGAGAGGTGCCGCCTCCTTTGAGGTCACCGTCATCGGCGCCGGCATGGAGCAACCTCAGGGACACTTCCCCATTGTGTGTCCCTCCCGACTGGTGCTAACATCTGTGCTTGTCCCATTCTGCCATGCCATCAGGGCCTTCCGGTCGTGTACCAAGTGCAGGGGCGCCGATCCCCTCGCCAGCGTGCGGTCTTTTTCGGTCCTCTCCTAGGCGCCAAACGAGGATAAGCAACGGAACGCGTCGTTGCAAAGAAGTTAGCCAGCAGCAGAGCACCGCCTCGGTAGCCTCGGCCTTTGTCTCTTACTCCTCGTCGGCCACATCCGCCTAGAAGTCCGCCTCTTACTAGTAGGGCCATACTGCTAGCATGCCTCATAGAGTCACACCCCCACTAATAGCAGCGGCGTTGCCTCTGATAGACGCGCCAAGACTATGACCTCGGGTTTTCCTACTAGTGTACCCAAGGCCTACCATTTTTCATCCGAACGTCGAATCATGTCCATGTCATCCATTGGAGGCCGGAGGTAGAGTAACCGTCAAATATTCCTTTTTAGATTGTAGTTCGCAATGGATCAAGTTGTACATATTTCAAGCCTACATGCAACTAAAGTATCGCAAAATTTCCAAAACATACAACAACTAAGCTAACCATTAGATAACATCGATCTAAGAATAAGAATTTATGCGCCTCATCTAAGGTTGTGAGCCATGATCACAACACCTGTTTCGATTTGAAACCGGATCAGCACCAGGGGATTGTTAAAAGCATATAACGAAGGTGAAGAAAATCAGTTACCGCATGCACAAACCTGAACTTGCATCACATGTCCATTGCTTCCGAAAGAGGCATGCACATATTGTGGGAGGACCAAAACCACTTCACGGTACTAAAGCATGTATATAAACATTAAGAGATGTGTGTTTTTTTTTGAATTTATATATTTATATATATGAAGGTAGAGAAAGCCTCTACCTTATATGCTACAACAGGGTTGCAGCGATTGTGCTGGCGGATTTACAAACCGGTTAAGCCCGGTGGTGAAAAAAGAAAAGAAAGAAAATAAAAGAAACGAAAAAAAATCCGGGCAAAACAACAGGCTCTTAGCTATCCTGGATCCAGTAGCTTGTTCACCCAATGCATCAGCTTAGATTTGAACTTTGGCTCCCTAAATGCCCAGAGGGTAAGTTCATCTGCTATGTTTGTGAGTAAGGGCCTCCTCGCAATATGCTTGTTATTGAACACTCTGTTATTTCGCGCTTTTCATAGATGTAGCAGACATGCGGCCATGCAGATTGGTCATGTGCCCTTGTTGCTTGCATTACCCCAAGTTTGTCCCAGACCCAATTTGCTTGTCGGCAATGCAGTGTGATGTGTTCCACTGATTCAACAGCTGGGCATTGATCGCATCCAGCATCTGAGCACCATTTCTTGACAACCATATTATCCTTCGTGTTTAGCCTCCCTTTTAGTGCAAGCCAAAGAAAGATCATGTGCCTGTGTGGGATGATCTTGCGCCACACCCATCTGCCAGGTGCCCAAACAAGCCCTCTGTCGTTGAAGAGGTTGTAGAAATCTTTCGTCGTAGGTCTTTTCCCAGTTGTAACCAAAAGCCGATCATCCTGAATGTTTGTTCCTGGTGAGCCGATGTTATTCAGTGCTTGTAGTAACACGTGGAGCTGAAGCTGTGCAGTGTGGGACAGTGGGTTGTGCAGTTGCAGGTTCCATATTCCATCCGGTCGTTGTGACTTGATGGTGCAGCAAGGGTCAATTGCAAAGGAGTATAAAACTGGCAGCTCATGACACAGACGTCCCAGGTTGATCCAATTGTCATGCCAGAAATCGGTTCTGTCACCCTATGCAATCTTACAGAAAGTTGCATTCTGTACCGTGGGGATGAGTGCAACAATGGATTTCCAAAACGGAGTGTCGGCGTGCAGTGGCGTCTGGGGGATGTCGTTAGATAAATACCAGTCTGCCAGCCAAGAGAAACATGGGCCTGTTCCAGATGAAAGAAGTTTGGCGGCGAAGTTGGCCATGAGCGCACGGTTGTGGGTGCGCAGGTTTCGTATGCCAAGCCCTCCCTGACTTTTCGGCATTGTAACCACCTCCCAAGCGACGAGACAGTGTCCACCAAGGCATTCACCTTTGTTCTTCCATAAAAACCCACGGCGAAGCTTGTCGACAGCGTCGATACTTCCCTGATCCCACTCAATGCAAGCCATGAAAAAGTTTGGTATAGCCGAAAGCACCGAGTTTACCATCAGAACTTTGCCTCCAGTGCTCATCAGTCTAGGCATCCAGCCAGGTAACCGCTTGCTAATCTTTTCAACCACAGGCTGCAGCATCTACCTCGAGATTTTGTTGGTGGACAAGGGCAAACCCAGATAAGTGCATGGCAATTGGGTGACTGGGCATCCAAAGATGCAAGCAATTTGGCCGATCACCTGCTCTGATATGTGCATTGGTACAAAGGTACTTTTCTGGTAGTTTATCTGCAGGCCCGTGAACGCAGCAAATGCGTCAAGAATTTGTTTAGTGAAGATAGCTTGCTCGGCCGACCCATTTAGTATTAAAAGGGGAGATGTGTTGTTAGATATGCTCAAGTAAACGTATACAACAACAAAAGACCGAGAGGCTCCGATGAACATGGACTTGATTCCGAGAGTGACTATCTGGATTGCCAGAAGCTGAATTCCGCAATAGCATCACTGCAGTCAGCGTCAATGACATACCCTTGAAAATTGAAAGTGGTGCTTTCTTTCTCAAGATGATAGGATTGTTGGTGGAACAAGTACGAAGGCTGAACTTGGGGTGAACCCTAACATAATGTAAAACAACGAAAATCAGGATGAATCTAAGTAGTTTGAATGGCATAACGTTTTCAGACTGGTCTTAGCAGTTCTGAGTTTACTGTTGCATATGCGTTTCCTTGTCGAGGACAAGTGAAATATTTCCTGGCACCATTTCAACTTGAGATTATGCTCATCACATCATCAGTGCTTAAGCACAATATATGCAACAAAAACATTATAATTGCAGAAAGCTTTCACACAGAACATGATTGACTACAGCACCACCGTAGTGCTAACCTCTGCACAAGAAAACGCTCATGGTCGCACACTGCCAATATACCAATGCAGCTAGCTGCACTGTCAATGGAACCTAAATTGCAGGACCAATTACTTACAAAAGTGGCATGCAATTCTTCGTAGAACAATTCAGTCTACTAAGAATGAATTTTCTGCATAGCCTGCAAGATGCTACGGAGGTGGCAGAGCTAGCTGAGAATACCAAGGGGGGCCAAACAGAAAATATGGATGCTTGATGGGACAAATGACTACTTTATCATCTAGAGCCCCCCAAAAAAGATTTGTTCAGTGATTCTTCAAAGTCTGCGGGTCTGCGAGAGCACATCAGCCATGCACATAGCTCTGGCGGTGTGCTGCGGCCTGCGAGAGCACATCAGCCTTTCAGTTGCTGATGTCTTCGAGAAAAGTTGCAGAAATTTCTTCTGCTGAAGCCACTGTCGACACGCACCCGAACTGTACAAAATTGAGGAAGCAAATTCAGATCAAAATGCATGTAACAGCCAAAAAATAAAGTGGGCAAAATAAATCTTACCTTGCGTTCACTATACTTGCTTTTGATGGCTTTCAGGTTTGGATACTTTCTGCCCAACTGCAGGTCGTGTATCCTTAAGATGCAGCTCTTGAGATCAGAGACCTTGTAGCCCGTGCTCTCTTGCAGTGTCAAGTTCTAGCATAAGCGACTGTCAGAAAACTATGAAACGGAGCATAATTGTGCATTCAGCAAAAATCGATCTCTCTTACCCAAGGACGAGTCTTTGGGCTGATTGTCAACCTGGCTACAAACAGGCAGGCAGCAGCGACAACTGATGGCAGGAACCTGATGCAGTCGTAGTCTAGCAAGCTCAATTCCGCGAGATAGCTACATGTAAGCTCCAATCTTTTTGCACTTGCAGACTGAAGTTTGAAGGGGGAAACATACTGTAAGAATAACATCAAGAGAAGCAAATGTCAAGGGATCTAAAAATGTGCTTACATTGCCTCCACGACAAGAAGTTAAGAATCTCCTACAACAGACATGTAACAAACATTAGGCTTGAGAAATTTTTAGTCCATTATGGCAGTAATCATGGTACTAAAATGATTTAATCATTGAAAGAACTTGATTCACCAATGACAGATATGTGTAAAGTCATTATAACTACCTAAAAAAAGATGGGGCATACCATAGGAAAGTTCTTATGGTGGGACTCCCGAGCTGAAAGTTGAGAAACTTCAGTATGTCAGCCTCCATTTTTACCACCTGCAGTGCATAGAATGTTTCTCCGCCATTCAGATCACAGTCCTAGAAAAATTACTTGAAAAATGACAATTTTAGTAGAAAGACAACCTGCTGATTGGTGTATGTGCCGTCTGTAATTTCACTGAATTTGTTCACTGTGGGAAGATAGATTTCTTCGTACTTCCTACAACATTCCATTCATGCTAGTTAGCAAGTAATGGTAAGAGATAACAAAGAGAAACGAAAAGACACAGAAACGAAAGTTTAGGCCCATACGCAGCAACAAACAATGAAGCGACGCCAAGCAATTGCAGCTTGTTCCGGTTGACGACACTCGCCGTGAGGAAGCGGTCGATATACGAAACCGCAAGGTAGAGTGTGTCAGGCAGAAGCTTGAACTCGTCAACCACATCCACCATCCAGTCCACTAGGATCCCCCTCATATTGGCGTTGATGTCCTGCTGTATTGCCCCAATATAGTCGTCCCTCGGCCTCCTCAATTGTTCAGCCTGCAATGTCACAAAACGCACCAAAGTCACACACAATGTTTCCCATTTGACAGCCACCGAGATATAACACGTTTCATTTGCGGCAATGGAGGTAACTTCAGACAATCAGGATGGTATGCATAATTTGGTTCCTAAGACTTGTTTTTCTGCTAGTAGAGATGGAAAATGCAGAAGAAACGGCTTAAACACGCAACCCAAAAATGATTATTTTCACACTCAACCAAATCCAATCCCCCATATTTTAGAATTCATGCGTACAACATGAGAAAGCCCCAAAAAATCCCAAACGCGGGGTGGCATTTACCACCTTGACCAGCCAACAGGACTAAATCTCACCACCAGACCAAATACGCCCCCTATAGCAAGTCACCATCTAAAATGATTCGGATTTTACCGCACGCGTGCCTGAACGGGAAATGGGATCGAGGAACCCTCACCTCCAGGTACCGCATGTACTGGTCGATGTCCCCGATGTACGGCGCGACGGACGCCTGGGCCGCCCCGGCGTCCAGCTGCCTCGAGACCGCGGGGCTGACGACAATGGCCGAGCGCTCCTCCCTCTTCCGCGCCTCCTCCTCCACCGCCGCGGCCGCCTCCTCCCTCGCCGCCGCACGCGTCCTCCGCTTCGGCGCCTGGATCGGCGGCCCCGCCGCCGCGGAAGCGTTGTTCGCGGTGGGGAGATCGGCCAGGGGCCTGCGCCCCGTGCGCGGCCTCTTGGGAGGCGGCGCCGCGCCGGCGCCGTTCTCCTTGTCCCCCGCCGCCGCCGCCTCCTCCCCCTCCTGCTGCTTCCGGCGACGGCCGCGTGGCTCCATGGCTTTTGGTTGTCGATGGGGTTTGGGGAGGGTTTGCGGCCTGGGGAAGGGGGTGGAAGTAAGCGGTCGGTGACGCGGTTCGGGTTTTCAAACAGGTGTCGAGCGGGAATTCAAAATTACTCTGGCGGTCGCCGTTACGACTTGCCCACCGGTAAATGCCATTTACGTTCGTCGTCTTTTGTTTTGGGAAACCGACTACAACGACCGAGAGGGAACAGCAATTTACACGGGGTGCTATTTTTGCACGGAAACGCAACTTGAGTTTTGTTTTGCACAAAATACTAACTTCTGATTTACTCCTAATTCTTTGCACAAAATATAATACTCCCTCCGTCTAGAAATAACAGATTTAAGTTTATCTAAATTCAAATATATCTATATATTAAAATATGTTTAGATACATTTGAATCTAGATAAAACCAATCATTTATTTCTGGAAGGAGAAAGTAATAGATATTAACAACTCTGGTGGCCCATTAGTGATGTGTGGCCCACTGTTAGAAGCTCATTGGGATGAGTGCATCCGCCCACTCTGTGCGAAACTAGTCGAGAACCCGATAAATTCCTCGTTACCCTCATCTTGTCGTCGGCGCTCCACCTCCCTTGTTACCGACGTCGGAGACCATGGTGTGGTGGCCATCTAGGGTTTTCTATCGGGACGAAGTGGTCCAACCTGACTAGTGTTCGATCGAGTTGAGTGCGAGATGGGCTCCTGGCAATGGACCCAAAGTCACTCATAGGCTATTAGGCTTGTTGATGACTAGTTGTGTGTTCTTTGCAAACAATTATCTCAAAATGTGGGGTCCCCAGCAAAACAACATTTAGGTTGTAGTTTTATGCAGAAATAGCACCAACAAATGGTGTAAAGTGTTATTCCCTCAACGACCGAGGCCACAACACCATCTGGCACTAGGGAGCCAAAAAAGCTTCAAACGAAGTAGGGGAAAAATTAGGGGCAAAAAGAGATATTTACCCCTCAGCAGTAGAATGTGAATTACCTTTGCCAAAGCAAGGGCGATCTTTTCGACACAGTAAGACAACTTGGTGTGACGGTTGTACGAAAATTGTCTTGCTCCTGATTGATAGATTGAAGTTGGAGTCCCCGATAATAAGCTCGAAGATCTCCCTGGTATGTAGGAGTTCCCTTGTATTTTTATTGTTAGAGGAAGCCACCGTGGTCATGGTTAACAAGATGGGGAAAAGATTGAAGGTCGCAAAAGGCGTATGTCTCCTTATCGCTGTTGTAGTTGCACTGCTGCTCCGCTTCCTTTTGGACGATCGTGACAATGGGGGGATGGTGTGGCATGGCAAGGTAGTCTGGTGGTGGTCCGGGTGGGCTCCCTGATGAGATGCTTCGGCGCGGCACCAGTAGGGCACTAAAGGGCAAGTCCATGGATCCTCCATGGAGGGAGGTGCCGACGTGCATATGGATGGTGAGCCCCTTGAATAAAAAGTGCTCCCGTCACCTTCACATGAGTGTGTCCGACAATCTCCTTCTCTTGGTTGGACGGGGCGGCGAGAAAGAGGTTGGAATGGCCTCAGGACTGCTGGTTTTGGGAAATGGTGCTCGGCTAGAAGATCGTCCCCGACAGCAACATCCCAGCGACAACATGGTTCGACCGCTGCTATAAAAAGCACTATGGAGGTCGCGTTTCAACCTGGCTGCTATATTGCAGATCGACTAAGAATTATTGTGTAGTCTGTATTCGCTTCTTCATGCCTCTTGGGTGTGCGCGCTAGAGACAAATGAGATAGTCTCCGCTGTCTCTCCCCATATTTAGCAGAGAAAATTTTCCTGCATTGAGCTCGGTGATGCATCCTCGAAATCTCTGCAGCTCAATCTTCTACCTCCTATGCATCTGCCAATTCGATTGATGGTCGAGCCACTGACTCTGCAATTGGTGAGGTTGATTAAAGCCCTTGGAGAACATAGTTGGAAGATCTTTTTACCTATGCTCTCGACGGACTTCCTTGCATGCCCCGATTATGTTCTTCTGCTTAGACAACATGTTGTTTCAGTAGTTCCTTTTTATGTGCATATTGGCATGTGTGGCGGAGTAGACCAGTGATTTGCTTCCCTCTTTCTTCTCAAGGTATTTCTCTTAATAGTTATAGATTAATCTACTATCCCTATTTTTTGGAGCCTTTGTTGTAATCCTGTATCCACCACTTTGGTTAATGAAGTATCTAGGGCCTTTGGGTCCTTACCCATTCAAAACAAAATACACTAGTATGATAGAAAAAATTTAATGTAAGCAAAAAACAAGAAATTTTGTGGGGTTACCGGCTTGGTAAATAGATTACCGGCATTTGGAATGATTGAGATAATTCCCTCTGGTCTCCGTAAATACACTAGCGTATACACTAGGGTTTGGTTTACTTCTCTCATATTTTTACCCTAAACATGTTTGGGGATGGAAAGGGATTTGATGAACACCCAATTAGCTCAAATACTCTTCCATTCAATTCTCTAATATGGTGGAGAGTTTTTAATCTAGATAAAAATAAAATGTTTGTTAATAGATTGTGGTAGATATCTTGGGATTATCCCATGCAAAACCGACATAGTAAACGATCACTGGGAATGTTCATTGCTTCGGGATAATCCCCTCCAATCTCGTCAAATACACTAGAAGTAAGGCTTTACTGATCGCTAAGGTCTTATTTACCTCTCTCGTATTTTCACCCCAAGAGAATGGAGATGGGAAGAGAATTATTGGAGTTCACTCTTTTCCCTCAAATACTCTTCTAAAAAATACACTAATATGCTGAAGAGTTTTTATCTAGACAAAAATAAAATATTCAACATCTAAACGAATATGGTTGTTTACGTGTGTTTCTGTGAATTTTTGTGAATAAAAAGTCCTGATGTAGTTTCTATTGGCTCTGAGTTAGTATGGGATTTTTTTCTTCACTTTTTCTTGTATAGATCAGCACGATTTTGTATGAATCCTATTGCAGATCGACTAGTGTATGAAATCTCTTTGAATCTTGTATGGATCTTCGAATTTAGATGGATCGTATATTGATTTGGTGTCAAAATTTAGTGGAACATGTATAGAAATTGTATAAATATTCTGTAAAAAAATTACCACCTCTGTTCATTGAATTAAAGCCTGGCTTGAATTCCCATGCCGGTGATCTCCTCAAGCGCGTCGCGCTCATGGACGTGATTGGTTCACCTCCAACCTTGCACCCGTTCTAAGCTAGGAGTGGCCGGATCTGGGTGTTGAGGCCCTCCATCCGGGGCCTCTACTTTTCCTCTATTTTTTCTTCATATTCTTGTATTTTAGTTCGGATCCAGTTCAGATTCTTACTTGTATATGTATCTTGTATGAATCTGCCAATCCGAAAATATTCTTTCCGAATTTTTGGTGATTATGTTTGTACGATTATTGTGGAAATCATCCGATGTTATTAAATGTAAAAAATAGATATCTTAATGGCTCATAGAATACCTGAGGTGGTAATGAGATACATTTTCCATGAAACTTTTTTGGAACTACTATGAATTATTGTTGATCTTGGAAGAATCCTTGGTGAATCGTACATGAATTTATCGATCTTCTATGAATTTGCTGTTAAACTTAAATGAAACATATTCAATTTGATAATCTTTAGAAAAGAAGTATGTATACCGTGTTAATTTTTTGGAAGACACATGCATGAATGATGTATGAATCTTATGAATTTTGTATGAAACTTACGAATTTGGAAAGAAACATGAATGAAATATGTGGTAAGATTGCCTTGGAACGTTCATGAATTTGATAGTTGCAAAACCCTTAATGAAATTTCCCTTGAAAAAATAATATGAATGTTCGTATGGCTATTTGAAAAAAAACTATGAAAATATTCCGTGAAGATTCATACATGTTTTATGAAGATTCATACATGTCACAAATACAGTTTGGAAGAAGTCCGTGAATAATATTTCATGGAAAATATCCTCGAAAAATATTCCATGATTAATTAGCGACAAAAAATATAGCTTATTAAACTTTTTCCCTTCCGTGTGGTTGAATTTGTTATGAAACTTTTGGGTATTTATTAAAACCAGCTTATTAAGAAATATTATGTGAACAAATTCTATGAAAAATATGATTTAAGAAATATTCCGTCAAAATTTGAAACTATATTGTAATTAAAACTGTATTAACTTAAAAGCAAGAACATGATAAACCTTGTATGGATATTGTAGAATATTTACTGAATAATAAAAATATATTAATATTTATAGACCTTGTATAAAGTTTTGTTGAATATTCTTTAAAAATGTTATATGAATTTTGTACGAATCTTTTAGAAAACTTGTATAGGCTTGTACTTTTTTAGTTAGACTAAAATAAATCTCGCTAAATAAAACGGGTAAAAAATATTTTATTAATATATTTTGTGAGGAGATAAAACAGCGACAAATAAGTATAAAACCTGGAAACACCGGGGTCTAATAAGCAAAACAGCAATGGACTAAAGAAGTGAGGTGGAAAGGGTGTTTTAGCACGAATCTCCAACAAATAAACGGTGAGATAGATCCGTTGGGTCCAACGAATGCATGGTTTTGTATTTCCCTCAGTCCGAGTCTGATGCTTCATCACCGGAAGAGTCCGCTGGCTGATCTTTGGGAATGCTGAGCGGTGTCTTGTCAGACCCAAGCAGGCACCCGGGGTGCAGGTTGACCCCACATGGATCGCACCGGTAGCGCCACAGGCACTCCGTCCTACAGAGCGTGCACCCCGTGGGCGCGGCCATGGTGAGCGTGACGAGATGCTACGGGTGCAGGGGCGAGACGGCCGAGACCGGCAGCTGCGAGCAGACCGGGTGCGCGTCGAGGCCGCAGGGGCGGCAGCTGTAGTGCATGCCCCGGATGGAGGTGCCGCACAGGTCGCAGAAGCGGTACTCGTCGGCGAGCACGTCGGCGTCGAGCTCGAGCGTCAGCGGGTGCTGGCCGTGGAACGCGAGGTACGCGGCCGGCGGGCACGCCGCGCAGAGCTCGTGCAGGTCGAAGTCGCACGCGTCGCAGCGGCACGCCGCGGCAGCCGCAGCCCTTGCAGCGGAACCTGTCGCCGGCCCCGGCGCCGTGGAGCACCAGGCGGTGCTCCTTGTGGGCGTCGTGGACGATCTCCCTAGGCATTGCTTACTCCCTCCGTTCCGTGTAGACTTGTGTGTTTGGAGATCGCCCGATTATTACCGGCCGGTTCGACCGACGAATAACTCAGTTCTTATTAGTTCCTGGAGGTAATAGGTTTGTGTTTGGGATTTGAGTCCACGCCGATCGCTCAGGTGCCTTTATATTGGCTGGCCTGTGCTATACTTGATTCGGTTACGATCTCTTACAATCTAACGAAAAAAAAAGAACTCGTTACAAATTGGGAAGTACTCGTGCACTACTCCATGTCAAGCTAGGCTCCTTTGATCGAAAGGAGTTAGGATTGCATTGCAGCTAGGCTCCATGACGTGGTATCAGTCATGCGTGGTATGCCTTCAAGAAACGATCAAACAGATCAAACAAGACCTTCTTTTTCACGGACAGGCAACCAATGGTTGCTCGCCATCTTCATTAAGATTCAGGAAGGTTTTATACAGGGAAAGGTTACATATGGCCAAGCCATCCACGCTCCACAGTGCATTGCTTGACTAGGAACTACTACTCCTCTTCTCTACCTGTGGTTCTGCGCCCAACTCGTCGTCGCGATATCTCCCACTGCAGAATCTCTTCATCTGCATCCCAAGCCAACAACTCGTGTGATCGTGTCAAGTGCTTGCATTGCGTTCGAGCCAGATCACGCGTATCCCAGCGATTGCTGTTGCTGCCATTTCCTTCAAAAAAGGGTCAAACAAGACTTCACATATACAGTACTATACTAGGAACTCCGAAGCCCAGAGGGAGGCCATAAGTTCTATTGGTGTCGGTTGCGGCCAATTAGGAGGGGTATGCTGATTGTCCTGAGTTGTAGTAGTATGTTTGAAGTGGAAAGTATTGGCAGAGACCAAATAATGAAAACCATGGGGATTTACAGCCAGGCGGATAAGGCGAGATGTGGGGCGTTTCCAGATAAATCATAGCCAAAGTTGCCACTTGTGCAGTGCCGATCATCATGGGTGGTGATTTTCCAACATAATTTCTCTAAGATACTCTAATGCATGATCAGTTTATGTTGATGTTCCCCTAACGATAAATTAATATCTAACAGTATCAGCATGTTCTCCCGTCACCATTGTGAGGTGTGCTTTCAGTAGGGTGGTGGAACCCTTCGGCAATCCTCAGATGCCAGACATCCAAATTGTGTCATTTGTCAGTAAACAACAGGGTTTTGATGCCACGTCGGCAGGCAAAAAACAGTACGGATTACAAACAGCTGAACAAACAGGCATCAAAGTTTTATTTTTAATTTTTGCGGGGGAAACAGGGTATATACTGAAGTTGAAAAGAAGTTGCACAAGCAGCATCAGCAGCGGTACAAATACGGAGGCAACAGACATGCCGCATATGCAACTGACCAAACAGACAGGACGCATGACCCCATTACCCAACTCAAACCATACACCTGGCACACCGTA
This sequence comes from Avena longiglumis, assembly GCA_030063025.1. Taxonomy (NCBI): domain Eukaryota; kingdom Viridiplantae; phylum Streptophyta; class Magnoliopsida; order Poales; family Poaceae; genus Avena; species Avena longiglumis. Next base: position 519,110,879 of record CP125975.1, read on the forward strand.
GCTTGGAGATAACATGGTTCGATTCAGATGTTCATCCCTCATCAGTCCGAGTCTGATGCTTCATCAGCAGACGAGTCCGCGTGATCTTTGAGACGGTGACCACATACTTTGGGAATGCTGAGTGGAGTCTTGTCAGGCCCCAGAAGGCACCTGGGGTGCAAGCTGACCTTACAGGGATCCCACCGGTAGCGCCACAGGCACTCCGTCCCACAGAGCGTGCACGCCGTCGGCGCGGCCACGGTGAGCATGACAAGATGTTCCGGGTGGAGGGGCAAAACTGCCGTGACCGGCAGCTGAGAGCAGACAATGTGCACATCGAAGTCGCACAGGCGGCAGCGGTAGTGCATCCCGTCGATGGACGCGTCACACAGGTTGCATATGCGCGGATCATCCACGAATACAGCCTTCTCGAACATCAGTGCATGCTGCCCGTGTAAGGCGAAGGACGAGGTCGTCGGGCACGTCGCGCAGAACTCGTGCAGGTTGAAGTCGCAGAGGTCGCAGCGGTATCTGGAGCCTACGCCAGGGAAGCCGCTGCCGTTGCAGCGGAAGGCAGGGCTGCCGGTGCGGACCGGTGGAACACCAGGGGGTGCATCTTGTGGGCTTCGTGGAGGATCTCCTTCGGCATTATGAATCTGTTCCTTCCAAATAATTGGGTTGAGTCTCTGTGAGATGGAGTTGAGCAGAGGCGTTATATAGAGAGATCCCTGTGCTATGGGCAATAACTCTGATCCTGGAATCCTAGGAGGCGGGAACAGGAGACGAGTAGATGCATGTAGCACTAAACTCCGTTGGCAGAATTCTAGGAGGTGGAAGTCCAGTCCAGGAGACTCGTGTCTCTTCGGCTGGCTCTACCTGTAATACCTAGTAACTTCTTTGTTTCAGTGTTTTTTTCCCTCTGAATTTCAGTGTTTCTGTTGTTTGTTTCACGCACAAGGCTGTGTCTCTCTAAGCCATCCATACGACCATGGGACACAGTGGTGAGCTGCTGTGGGATATCCCGGCCTATTTTACTTTCTTCTCGATCTACTTAGTCGGTTAGTATTTGATTTTCAGGTGTTCATCTTGACATTCGTACATCACAATACATTCAGAGTTATAACGGGCATGCATTCACATCAGCAAGTTAGTGCTCACATTTTTTCAAATCAATCACTACCAAAGAAAAAGTCGCACCTTCTGATGCAGAATGGATTTATAACCACTTCCTACAATACCCTCACGCCAAGAATTCAGAGGCGGGTGTAATTCGGAGTCAATCTATACACTGATGGTTCCAGTTCTACATTCATCACTATTAGGTTTCATCATGTTGGGATACCATATGTAGTGCCAATTTCGTATGCATCAGAGTGATTGGATAATTGTATCATACCATGTGGCCAAATAGGCAGGCTATAAAGACCTTCCACTGTATCGATTTCCAGGAAAAGAATAATGTTGATACTAATCTGGCAATATGATTGTACTATGTATCAATACATCATGAATGTTCCATACCTGTTTGAAGAGGCAATATAGGCATCAGAAACTATGGAAGCAAAATAACTAACAAATATCTTCACATGAGCAATAGAAACTTAGAAGGCTTTACCTCAACGGTGTGATAGTGCACAGAACCCTTCAGGACCATTCAAATATTTCACTGGTCAACCAAAGTTGTGGATGGCCATCAATTACCAGTTAATGTTTGCCGTCATCTGAATCAATTTGCTAAGTTGCCTTTATTACATCAGCTTGATCTCGATCGCCATTGTGAGTTGTGCTTTCAGCAGTCTGATGAACCCTTTGGCAATCTTCAGGTGGCAGCCGAACAAACTGTGCCATTTTCTCAGTTAACCTCGCAATAGATTCTTCCCGTTTGGCAAGCTGCATAAGTATCTTGATCCTTCTGAATGAAACACTGCTGGGCTTCTGGCCCAAATCAGTAAGTTGATGGAAACATCTCTCAGCCTCCTCCAGCTTTCCCTCGTCACACAACAGGTCAAACAGCACATCTGAGACCAAGGTGAATGATCCGAATCCGTTGTTCACCATATCACCCCACAGTTCTAGTGCCTCCGCCACCTTACCATGCCGATGACATAACCTTATGATAAACATGCAAGACTGTGTGTTTGGGAAGCATCTTTCGGACCTCATCCGCTCATACAACATCCATGAGCTACCGATGTCGTACGCCCAGTAATAGCACCGGAAGAAAAGGTTATATGTCGTGGCGTTCGGCATCAGTCCCTTTGAGGCCATTTCGTCCATCAGTGCAAACGCATCACCAAGCCTCTTCGCTATAACAAAGTTCCGTATCGTGGCGTTGTACGCCGGGACATCCGGGTGACACCCAAGCTCACGCATCTCCTTCAGCAGGTCTCTTGCCTTGTCGGGCTGGCCAGTCAGTCCCAGTCCGCCGATCAAGCTCGTATAAGTGATCACATCAGGAACAATTTCATCTGCCCGCATTTCGTCGAGCAGTTTGTAGGCCTTCTCCACTCCCCTGTTCTTGCAGTGGCAGTCAATCAGAGAGTTGTAGGTGACCAGATCAGGATCAATCCCGAGCTCGCGCATCTCCGCGAAGAACGCCTCGGCGTCCTCGGAGGACTTCCAGCCGGAGAGCAAGATGTTGAAGGTCTGGCGGTTCACCTGGAACTCGTGCTTGTGCGCGTGGTAGACGTTGCGCGCGTCGGACATGCTCTTCTCCTGGCAGAGCGTGCGGAGCAGCGCGTTGAAGAGGTCGGCCGGCTCCGCGCCCCCCTCGCGGCCGCGGAAGAGCCGCAGGAGGCGGCGGAAGGACGAGACGGTCTCGCGGACGGAGCAGATCTTGGCGACACGACCGAGGACGACCATGGCGGTGCGCGGGGTGACGGCGTCGGGGCAGAGGCGGCGGCAGGAGTGCACGAGGTCCCACATGTGGGAGAAGCGGCGCGCGCGGCCGAGGACGTAGAGCGCCGTGTCGAGCGCGAAGGGGGAAGGCGTGACGCCGCAGCGGTCGACGGCGAGCGAGAGGAGCGAGAGCGCGCGGAGCGGGTCCCCGTGGGCGAAGCGGAAGCGGCGGAGGACGAGGTCGAGGAGCGGCTCCGAGAGCGGGATGGCGGAGGCGGAGAGTGCGGACTCCATCGCCGACGGCGTGGGCGCGGCCGTGACGATGCGGTACACGGAGTCGGCGTGGGCGTCGGACGCCAGGGCCTCGCTGCCGGCGGGGATTGCTGGGAGCGGAGACGGTGGTGGCTTGCGGGGCGCGGAGATGTGCTGGAACACCCGCCCTGCCGGCCTGGGCGGCATCTTTGGGAGGTGGGCGGCGGTTGTCGGAGGTTTTGGGGAGGGTTTTGGCGGCGTCGGCGCGGAGCGAGCGGCATGGAGGAGGTTTCAGCTCGGAAGAGGAATGGAGTGCTCATGCGTGTGCCAGTTGGGCGGGCCGGCACAAACGGTGATGGGCCATATCGGGTCCTGTAAATTCACAAAGTGCGGGTCAGCGGGTGCATTCGTGCTGGCCCGAACTTGTTTGTGATCGACTCCTTCATGTGGGGCTTTGGGCTTTGCCCGGTCTCATACAGTGTCACTTTCACTCTCAAAATAGTAAAATGTACGGTTCTAAAAAAAATCGTACCTTCACTTATGTCCCAAATTTTCTAAATCTTTTAGAGTTCATGTGAGGTTCTAAACCGGTTTGACCTACATTGACAGGTGCCTCGTCGACAACAGGGACATGAGGCATATCAACCACCCAACATATTTGCAAATAGCCCTCCAAAATTGTATTTATTCCAAAACTAGAACCCAATGGAGTTAGACTTGGCCCATTCAGCCTCACCTAGCACCCCACACATCCTTGTCTTCCCCGAGTACCAACGCCAACACGGTGCCCTCCCAACCCTGACCTCACGTGGTGAGGTAGTAAAAACAGTCCAGTGCTCCAAGGACGTTGTCGACGCGAGCAGGAGAGAGATGTGGGGTGGTGGATTGGACCCTCCCCGACGGCGTGGCTGGGCTCTCGGAGCACGTGCCATGTCGACAGGCAGCACGAGTGCCTCGTACGGGGCACCCTATAGAAGGAAGCCCGACGGAGGGTACGAGCTTCGAGGGGATGCCGGTGACGGGGATGCTTTGCAGAGGGGATCCTAGCGGGGTGCACTACGGCAGGGATGCCGATGACGGGAGCGCACTGAGGAGGGGAGCATAGCGAGGGGCGCACACTACTAAGGGAATACCAGCAACGGGAGTGCGCGCTACTAAGATATTCCGACGAGGAAGAAGTGAAGGGGAAAGTTGGGTCGGGCCACGATCTAACCTTCATGGAGTAGTGCCTCCGCCATTGATCTCCTTCCAAATCGCCAAAGATTGGTAGGAAAAAAGAGGAACATGTAGTTTGAAAGGAATACAAATGAGAGAGCCTTTTCACAAATATACACGTCTAGCAGAGTCTCGATGTCGATGTGGCATCCGTCAACTCGGATCAAGCCTTTTTTGGACCTCGCGTGACTCAGGTCTGAAAGACTTTGGCCTAGACGTACAATTTCAAAAAAAAACTAGGACCTAAATGATGGCATGGAAAAAGAATCGGAACCGTTGGTGCAGTTTACTCATCTTAAAATGTACCTTGATTATACTATGTTCCAGAATGTAAGATTATGCTCCGAAGTGAACATTTAGATGCGTATGTTTAAGGAAAAAAATTAAAATGTCTTATATTCTGACATGGAGGGAATAATTCCCAACAACAACAACAAAAAGTCGTGGCTTAAATTTTCTAAGACCTTATTTTCTGAACTGGGCACAGCTGAATCCCATTTCTGTAACGTAGGAGAATAACATTTGTAATGATTTTTCCCTCAGAGCAAAATGTAGCTAAGTTTCAAAAAAAAAAAACTATCCATGTACTCCCTCCGTCTTAAAATAGATGTCTTAGGGTTTTTAAAATTTGGATAAAATTTATATATACTAAATAGTGTTTAGATTGATCCAAATTTGAAATGTATATTTTAAGATGGAGGGAGTAGCTATTTTGTAGAGATTTACCTTTGCGAAATTTCACCAAAATAAATTTGTGCAGCTAGGCAGTTGGATATACAAAGACAGTCTTCTGTCAGCTTCAGCCAAAACAGAAAAAGCCTTCTGTTTGCGGCAGCAGCAGCCAAAACCGAAAGCCCTCCCCTGCTGACAAAACGATACTGTAACACGATCGAGCCTGCAGGCGCTTCCGTTCCGTTGTGCATCATCCAATCCGGCATTCCGACAAACTGCCTATTCTATCTTCCAACGAAAAGGAAGGCGGTACACCCTTTTTCTTAGTGCCACCCGCCGTGCTGTCACCAGCGAACCGATCCGCTCCCCTCTTTCGTTCCGTTCCATCCGTTGGAGCGGTCGATGTCGACGTACGACCGTGTAGATTGGGGGTAGCTGCGGCCTGCGGCAGCCGAGAGCACGTTATTGTTAGGTTCAGAGGCTGCTGCGGCAGCTAAGCTAAGCACGTTGGTGTTAGGGTTCATATATGGAGATATTAATCTACTACTTACCTACTATGCCTGAATTGATTCCGTGGGGGTGGAATCGGGTCCCGGGTTGCCGCGTTCCCATTGCTGACAGCGATTACCATGCATGCAGCGGATGGAGACCCTCGGCGACTACGACTAGTTTTTTCATTTCCTTTTCTAGCATTGGGGCTTGTAATAATTTGTAAAGGCTTGAATCACGCACTCGCAGGGATATTTGTTGTTTCTGGTCAATAACTGTTTCAGTTCGTCATACGTCCGGTGCAGACCATTGTAGTAATTCAGTGACATCCCAATCTGAATTTAATTTCTACTGCTAGCGAGTAGCTCAAACAACAGAGACGTGAAGAGCGCAAAGTCGTCCTGGATCGAGCGGTTGGAACAGGAAGCAGCCAGAGCGGCAGGTTTCGTGCTGTTTCCGAACAGTAGAATAATAACACTGAACCCCCTATAAACACACCAACTAATCTGGACCATACATGATTGACATAGCAATCGGCCTGTTTTTCCGGAAAAATCCAGATCTATTTCACGACATCACAAGAAGTATAAGGCATCGTTATAAACATAATAAAAATTACATGAAGCTCATTGACCATCTAACGACCACTACTACGCAAGAACGAGCCGTCGCCGCTCCCTTACCGAAGCTGGTATGGCGTTGTTAATGACAGTCGGAAGTCTTCGTGCACGTTCCCCTAAGGACCAAGGCCCCAGAGCTAAAGCCATCGCCATCGAAGCTTTGAATTGATCTGAATCCTGTAACACCAAACCTAAAAAACACGTAGACTGGACGAGATCCACCACTCTATGGAAGCGGCGAACAGGCGGATTCCCGTCCACCCTCAATGCTAGCGACGAGACCGTCGCCGACGAGGTGAAAGAGGAGGAGCGTATATCTTATTATTGTCCCGCACAACACCGCCATAGCCACCATAACATCGACGCCGGTAAACAAAACTCTAACTTTAGAGACCCTTCAACAGCGTCGAGGGAAGGTCCGAGGTCCCCACCCCCTCCCGCCGCCAGGAAGGCAAGCAGATGAGGCGGGTTTCGGTCATACACGGCGAGGAGCAGGCAGATGGCGGTGGCTAGGGTGGAACCCTAGAGTGTCATCTACGTTTCTTTTGCGGGAAACATAGTACATGGTTATCCCTGACTCAAGGCTTAATCTGATTGGACAGAAATATGTACTACTATCGACCTACGCCAAAAAATCCAGATCTCGCTATCCAAGTATCCCCTCTATCCCAAATTAGAATTCATATAGTCTTTGTCAAAATTAATAAATTTAAAGTTTAACCAACTATATGGAGAAAATTATCGGCATCTACATTGTGAAATGCATGCCATATAAAGATTTTTTTTTGAAGTACCATATAAAGATATATCGACGCGGATTTGCTACTCACGGGCGTAGCTGCGCATAGGAAGAGCACCGTTGGATTTAGGGATCAAATGCATGCAACCTCTAGATGGAAGTGGGGTGGAACATTGATGAGCTAACGGTGTTAGTTTGTGCATGCATGCAAGAATCTAGGGTTTGGCATGGGTTTCAAATTAACACCCTGTTTTGGCTATAAAAATTTTAGCATCTAAAATGAGAAGGGATTGAGAACAAGGATTAAATAAGTTAGGGTTTCTCGGCATGTTGTCCGTTAGGGTTTGCCTCACCTAAACGAAATTAGATAAGCTTTGTTTTGCATGTTGCTCGTTATGGTTTGCCTCATGCAAACGAAATTAGACAAGCTTTGTTTTGCTAGGGCTTCATGCATGTAGTATATTAGGGTTAGGGTTTACCTCATGTTGTATATTAGGGTTTGTCTAACCAAAACGAAATTAGATAAGCTTTGTTTTGTTAGGGCTTCATGCATGTGGCATCCCGCAAAACCACTACTAGAAAATCGCGTTGATTTTGTGCATTGCATCGTCATCATCATGCATTGTTTGCATAAAACTATGTTCGCAAGCCCGTTTTGTTTTTCTAAAACGCCCCGTCTTTTATTCAAACGCCAAAACCGGGTCTCCGGAATATTTTGTTTTGGCCGCTATCAGTTTGCAGATGGCCCGTTTAAATCAAATAAAATTTTTATTTATTTTAGTAGGGGCAGTCGAACGGGCCAACCCGACCCGAACGACCGCCCCAGAAATATAAAACGGTCCGTCCTACCAGCCCCTCTAAATCCTAGAGCCACCCACCCTATTTCTACCCACAACCCTCCACCTCACTCCCACCATTCAGAGCCCGCCACATCACCCTCTCCCCTCCCCTCTACCAATCCCAGGCCGCCACTTGGCCATCCCTCACCCCTCAACCCACACAACACACCTCAGCACACACACAAAACCCCACACCAGATCCCACCTCCCAGCCTGCCGTGGACCCCACCGCCCCACTCCCTCACACGCACATGTCCAGCCCTCCTTACCTTTTCACCCAGTCCATCCTAGCCCCTCCCTGCCCCTCTCTCAACCCGTGGGACCCCAAACCCGAGCCCACCTGCCCCTCCTCTCTCTCTCTCTCTCTCCCCCACCGACCGCCCCACCACCAACCCCAGACGCCGCCTGACACGCTCATCTTCCCCACCCTCTGTCTCCCTGCACGCCTGACCCTCCTCTCCCCACCCCAAACCGCCTCCGCCGCCTGTTTCCTTCACTCCATGGCGCCTGCCCCGCCTCCGCCGGCCGCCTCCCGCCTCCTCCGGCCACCTTCGCGCCAGCCGCCAGCACGCGCGCCTGCCAGCCTCACGCCGACCGCTCGCCCGCCACTCACGCCCGCCGAACGACCTCGCCCGCCGCTTCTCCAGCCGCCGCGACCCGCCAGGCCTCGCTCCGCCAAGCGCTCGCTCGTCGCCTCAAGCCTTCCCTCGGCTCCCTCGGCCGCGTGCAGCCGCCGTCTCTTGCCGCCGCTGCAGGCTGGGAGCGCCGCGCCCGCCGACGAGCCAAGCCAGCCGCCCGCCCCGCCCGCTGCTGGCGGCAACCGCCTTACCTCCTGCCGTCTGTCCGCCGCCAGCCTGCCTCGGCGCGTGTTCGCGCCCAGCCTGCCTCGACGCCGCCGCCTCTCAAGAACTGCGGACCCCGCTGCCGCGTGGGCCTCGCCTCGCCGACCTCCTCTGTCCCCGAGCGGACCTGCGGAGCTCGTCGTGGGACCGCCCGCGGCAACCACCTGCCTGAGGACCCGAGTCACGCCTGCCCGCCACGCACGCGAGCCAAGTTGGCGCCATGGTCGCTGCACACATCAACCCCTGCTAGCTGCGAAACATATCTCAGATGGAGAGCCAACCGATCCCATGCTCGTCGATCAACGTTGAGTTCCACCTCTCCAAGATCTTCGGAATCGCCAAGGCCACATCACGGATCCGAAGGCCCCGATTTTATCGGAACCCAAGCTCTTCGAGAAGATGCACTGTCAGTTCCAACTTCGAGTACCTCGAGCAAGCGCCGACAAGACCGCCACGAGTCGAAACCGGAGAGACGCAAGACCACGGCAAAACCGAACCTCGACCCGCCAAGTCCTTCATCCGACGCCAAGACCGATGTGATGGCGCGACCCAGCGAGACCCTCGCAACGCAAGCTCGACCCCGTGGAACCCGGCAAGATCTGCATGCGACAAGAACGCCCCGACCCGGAAGAATCCGATGCGCCCCGACGCCACGCCAAGTGATTCACCCCAACACCGAGACCCCGACGCGACAAGTGCTTCGTCCCGAACGCCATGACCGACAACGTGCCCCGAGAACCCGGATCCGCCAAGACCCTACCCCGATATCCGAGCACGACCCCGGAGGCCGAGAACGATCCCGTCGAACCCCAGATCCGAACCTCGCCGACCCTGGACCCCGAGATCTGCTCCCCGTCGAACCCCGGACCTCGGAACCCCGAGTTTGTCGAACCCTAACAAGATCGTCGAGACCCTAATGTGTGAACCTCCCCGAAACCCTATTTCATAACATAATAACAACTGTTGCATATTAATCATTCATCTTGCATGCATAATCTTGTGGTTTGGGGGCCTTATGCCGATTCACCTAATAATTAAATATGGGGCCATATGCGGACAAATCTAGCCTTATGTTGGCCTCATTTAAACATGTGTAGCGAACCGGTTCCATCTGTTGCATTGATAAACAACATTTAAAATGCGGGGTAGATAAACAACTTGAACCACTGATTAATTGTCGGGACCCTCGGTTCCACTTAAAATGACCTAAATGCATCGCACCCTTTGCCATGTCATACATCATGCATGCATCATGCCAATCTTCTGCCGTTGTATTAAATAGTGCATCCGGTGCTTCTTCTAGTGTTTTGTTTCTTCGGATAAGGCCGTTGAGTTGATGTGAGCTTACCGATCTTGGTTGAACCTTCGACAATGTTTTCAGCGAGCATCTCCTTTCTACCTATCTTACTTTTATAGTATTTACTTCCTCTGTTGATCTATTGCTATCTCGTGTTGCGATGCTTTAGTTTCCGCATTGTGATATACCGTGCAGCCCTATATCGCCTTGGCCACATCCTATTACCTGTTGTTTGGTAGATAGTTGGACTTGCGCGTCGCAGTCGCTTGCTCAAGTGCTGTTGTTTGTCGTCATATGCCACAGTTGCTGATGTATTGGCCGCATGTTGTTGATGGAGATGATGCTAGTTTTACTTATCGGCACTTTAAATTCCTGTTTAACAACTAAAATTGAATAAGCAAAGGCATCGGTGGGTGATAGAAAATATTTGGTTTCCGAACGCCCACTTGTGTCCCGTAAGACCCCGAGTACTTGATACTGCCTTGATTTATCGCGCTATCCACATCCGGAGGTATATGGGACCCCCGAGCGAGCTTGATTCATCTTATTTCTAGGGGCCACAAACTAGTTTGAGGTTTTATTTACGATCTGTACTTATGCCATGCTTTATCGCTTTATTTACGATTGTGCGAGGAGCACCTGCATCGCTTAGGATTTGTGACCCGTTACGTGGTATCGACAAGCCCAGCCACACTTTCGGGTTCGATCGCCATCGCCGCCCCACAAACCTTGAGGCCGCTCGAGTCAGCTAGCTTCATGGAATCTACTTGAGGGTGGCCTGAAATATTTCGAATCTGTGATTGTTCGATCGTGAAAGCCTCGTTGGTTTTGATTTTTTTCCGAGGTTGATCGAGCGTGTGTTGCTATTGGTGCACCGCCGGTAAAACTTTCAAAGCCGTGTCCGCGGATATGGACGACTTGGAGCCGATTCTCGATCATAGACAAGCATAACTAAAGTTTATCGCTATAAATTTGACTTTATAATGACTAGTAATCGCCTCACTATAATGGAATGGCTAATTAACGCCCACAATTGCTTGTTTGGTTGTCGCCATGCGACAAATGTATCTCGACTAGTAAGTATTGCAACTACAACGAATTGGTGAATAAAAGTATCAACAAGCTTTTGGGTTTTGGGTTTATCTCATGCTATCTTTTGATTAGTAATTGTTGCAACTACAACGGAATGGTTAATTAATCGCCATCGCTTATTTTATCGTGACGATTATCTAAACTCGACTAGTAAAGTGCCGCAACTATAATCGAATAAGTAAACGCCAACCGTGTGAGTTCTCGGTTGACTTCCTCGTTTGGTCTCGGGGAAATACCAGATGGGTTTGTTTGGTGTTAGCTTGTGTTGGATCCGAATAGGTCATACTCACCCTCTCGATAACCGCCGGTATCGAGTCTCTATAGGTTGTTTAGTGCATCTTGCCGCCGCTTCATCCACCATACCTATGTAGGCGAGGACCGCCGAATCTAGCCTCGCCGTGTCGCCTCGATCTTGGACGCTTTCTTTTCCTTTGCCCTTTGTCGGCACCCCTTTTGTTTTAGCAGTTTGAGATCGACGTCGTTAGCGGGGTTACCCTTGCGGCTTGGCTCAAGCGCGGTTATGGACGCCATTGGTTATTCTTCAGGGATCTTAGCCCCATTTGCATCTTGTCCGTAGCTGGACGCTCTATCGTTTTCAAGGTGATTTGGATCTTTGATTTGTATATCTGTATTCTTGACTCATTGAGTCGCCTCTGTATATATATCTGTTCTGTGGGTCCCATCGAGGACTGTTGTGTAATGTTATTATTTCGTTTTCCACCCGCACGAAAGTGCCTGGTGGGCACCTTTGAATCGTTTCTATGCGGGTTTGGCGAATTTTGCTCAAACTTGCATAGGTCCGATTCTGAGGGTGTTACAATGCATGTAGTATATTACGGTTTACCGTGTAGTATATTTGGTTTAGTGTTTACCGCATGTTGCTCGTTAGTGTTTGCCTCATGCAAACGAAATTAGATAAGGTTTGTTTTGCTAGAGCTTCATGCATGCATGCCAATGAACACTAACGGCGTTAGTTCTTAGACAAATCCTGGGTCTGGATACATGTGCTCCCTATATCAAAAGAGGATAGAATCAACGGTGGATAGGCTATGCCCAGCTATGCCCGTGTTTAGCATGCTATTTCCCAAAGATATATATGAATAATTGTTCTAACAATATTGATTAGAAATTATAAATATCAACACGTTTTTTCTATAAAGTTGATTAAATCTATAAAAGTTTGATTTTAACAAAAACTATATGCCATCCTATTTTAAAATAGAGGGAGTGCCAGAGAATGGAGATGTACAGCGATAGCGTCGTGTGTGCCCACGGGCCCCGTGTAGCAACCAGAGCATTAATTCCTGTCGAGAGGTTGACGGCACGAGGCGGGGGCGTGGGGCCACGGTGCAGGCACGGTGAGGCTAGTGGTGGGAGTGCGCCGTTTGCCGTCGTGGCACGTGTCTCTCCCGGAGCCGCAGAGGCTGCTGCCTGGGGCCCGCCGTATAATTAACAAAGGTATACCACGTGTCTGCCACGACAGACATACAGGGTTCTGTTCTACGGCAAAGTAGGGGCGAGGGTAGGAACATCTGTTGGAACCTCGTGCGGTCCATCAGGTCCCTAGACTCATTTGAGTCCACGAGGTTCTGTCCCGTCAGCTGGCGATCCATCCGATCGACAGAACCGCGACCCCGCAGCGAAACCCAACAACCTATCCCGGCCGACATCTGAGATCTGACTGCGCGGGCGTCTCCGTGACGACGAGGCCTCTCGCTACGCGACGGGTTTTCGGTCAGATTTTGACACGGCGGCCGGTACGGCGCGCAGGCACTTGCACCGTCCCAACGTGATCCAAACTCGCGAAGCATGTACGACACGCACGCGCGCGCACACACACAGGACGGCTGAGAAGTGTCGCGCGTGCAGTTTCAGTAGATAGCGTGACGCGATCGCTTGAATAATGAACAACATATCGCTACTGTATCCGGTCGTGTGCAGCCACTCATATGCTCAGGATATCACCGACTCTATCCAACGGTCCAAACTCGTGTCTGAATGGGTCCGCGCGGACACGTGTGCCGCCCCAGTAGCATGACCTGTCTGGACTAATCAGGCCGGACCGACTATTCGTGACACAGATTCGATGCATGGATAAGTCTATTCAAAAAGACGGGACACAGACTGACCTAGATGCAAACACACATAGGCCTTCTTTTCTTTGGTTAGTCTGTCGATTTTTATCTGTTTGATCGCGCTGTTGTGCGCGGCTGCCTGCCTGGACAGACCAAACCCTGAGCAAAACTGCTAGTGGCTCGATCCAATCGAACTAAGTGGGTGTTTTGGTTTCTAGCCTGCAATTTGCCAAGTCAAAGTTTGATAATTCGGTATATATTTTGACTTGCCACATTCATATGGCCCATCTGTCATATGGTGTTACCAAATTTTGCCACACTTTGGCTTTAATTTTTTCAGTCATAACTGTCAAAGTTTGGCTTGATAACGTGTGGTTGGAAACCAAACAGACCTAAAATGGATCCTATGGATCGTTTGTTTGAGCCTTGCCGGGAGATGCCCTCGATGCGGAGCAGGCGCCTCTGGCCCCCACTGGAGCTGTGCCACGCCAGAAAGTGGAGAGGGGACAACACAAAAAGGAGAGGCCTCGATCTGTTTGCATGTCTTTGGAGCAAAAGTTATCTACACTGAGTAACCCCCACTGGGGCTGCAAGTTGCCTGCACCTGCCGATGGTGTAACATAGAACAATGGCACGCTACGCGAAAGTCACCGTCCGATCCCCTTCAGGGCTTTTACCTTCTCCGGTATTTTTATTCCCAAAAGATGTGGGGATATGCAGGAATTTGGTGTCCACCCAATACTCTCCATTTCCCACAAATAACTTTCCCAAAAAATACTCTACTATGATGGAGAGTTTTTAATCTAACCAAAAATACACTAGTGTGGAGGGGATTTGCCAGAATATTCCGGGATTATCTCCTCTAAACCCGGTCTAGTGAACAACCTATCGGGAAATTCCAGGATACAAAATAACTCCCTTTCATCCCTTCAAATACCCTAAAAATAAACAAGGCCTCATCGTGAAATTCCGCAATACTGCCAACTGCTACAGAGTTTGCAAACTGCCGTGCTCATGAAATTGTGAGACGATCGAAACGGAAACGCATACAGTAAATTTCAAGACCAGCTGGATTAGTCTATCAGACTGGTTTTAGAAAGGATCTCAAAGAGATATCATGCGCCCGTGTGCGTTTGTAGGGGTGAGCATTTGTAAGCGTTTTCTGTAGGGAGTGCCTAGATCTCAGGCGTCTGAGAACTCCTTATGTCTAAGTCGCTGACATCATCCTACTATTTGTGCTAGTTACAACCTAGTTGCAACTTATATAATTTGTACTAATTCTCAGTTGCAACCTAGTTGCAACTCATTAAAATCCCAGTTATAACCTAGTTGCAACTCATGTGAAAGTCTCATGTTACACGAATCGCGAGGTAAATCTAAGGGCGAGAGAGGTGACTGAGAACTAAGAAGTTCTCAGGCGCATGAGAACTAGCAAATCCGTTTCTATATCTAGTTTTGCAAAAATAAGAAAACTAACAGATGCTTGTTAGTATTTACCAGTAGTACATACTTATCACTCTAGTCCTTGTAGCTCATCTTAGGACTACGATCCATGGAAGTACTAGAGCTTGTTCCTTTTCCCTTGATTGTATCTGAGTCAGTTTGATCCCTCAAATACAAAAATAAACATGATCCATCGACGTTCAAACCGGACATATTCCCTTCATCCATATCAACATGTGGCACGCGCGTTTGGAGGTTAACAAATTAGACGAGGATATGTGCGTTATTTGCCAAAAAAAATCTTAAACTATTGAATTAGTATTCAAAAAGTTTCTAATTGTACTCCGTACAAATTTTATGACGTATAACTTGTGCACAATTGACCAAATGAGTGGTAAAAGTTAAATCGGGTAAGACACGAACATCATGTAAATAGTACGCGGAACGTCGTTTTAATTTAAGTCCTCGTTGCACTTAAGTTGGTTTGACGACAACCTTGTAGTTGCTTCCCACGAGTCACAACCTACTCCACACAGTAACAAGAGTTTTGAAAATAAAAAGTTAAAAAGGCAAAGGGAAAACCATGAAATTTGACTCGAAGAGTGGGAAAAGCTTAGATCTAACAAGCAAAAGGTCAGCATCTTCTTCAACATTTAAATAAGAATGAACGAAATTATAATTTTGCAAAGTCTATTTGCTGTAAATAATAAATAAAATAAACACACAACAGTAAAAAAAATTGAATTAAATATAGTTATATTCATAATTATTAAAGAAAACACCTATTGGTGTATTAAAAAAAATGAGAAATACAATTTATCGTGATCTAGGATGTTTAACTTTTCCTTCTAAAAATTCTTACTTTGCTGTATTTTTCTAAGTCTACTTACGGTCCCTTCAATTTATATTTAGCTTTTAAACCTTGTGTATTAATTTATCATTTTTTTTCAAATGATGACTTTTCCCTTATTTTATGTAGAATCTATGATTTATTACATATGCTTTATGAATGTTCTTGTTAGTTTGTTACTTTGCCATGTTTTGGGAAACCAAGGACATTTGGTTGTCAAAAATGTTTTATGTGCCGTGGAAGATCGAATCCTTCTCTCCCTCCATCACAAGCCTAGTAGGACAGGGAGTTGGGGAAGGATTCAAACTCCCCTCTCCCAAGCTGCCCCTCCCTCTCATAAATAGAGGGGAGGGGGTGCCCCCCAAGATAAACCACAACCAACCCCTCCTCACACCGCCGCCAGCCGCCGTCGCCGCCGCACCAAGTCGCTGTCGCCCGAGCCACTGCCTACCAGCTCCTCCTCTCCGGCTTCTAAACCTTAGATTGGCGGAGATACCCTAATACTCCACAATAACCCGCTCCGGCTTAGGCGAAGCCCTGCGGGATCTTCCCTCTACTTCCGACGCCACGTCGTCGTGCTGCCAGAATCACGAGGAGTGAACTACAACCTTCGCTGCCTGCTGGAACAAGGGAGAGGAAGGTCTTCATCGAGTACCGAACGTTTGATCGACTGCGGAAGCGCTACCGAAACACAGCGCCGGAAGGATCGTCTACGCGATCTTGAGATCGGTAAGTGAACGACTACATCACCCATGAGAATCCGATCTTGTTAACTGTAACATCCCAGCATTTAGGAACCTAATGAAGGGTAGATTTAGGATTATGTATTGTTGCATGCATCTATTTGAGAAAAGGTGGGTAAAATTTTTGCCAAATAAAACCTTAAGTAATCAATGTTTCTTTCTTACTTTAAGATTAGGTCTAGACTTAAAGGAGGATTGTTATAAATTTGATGTGATCTTAAAAGAATTATGTGTGTTTTGAAATGGGTTTGAATTTAAAAACTTAAGTGTTTGAATAATAATGAAAATGATTTAGATAGAGGATTTGAATCTTAAATTAATTAAGTTATAGGTAGTATAACTTAAATCTCAAAACAATAGAAATTATGAAATTCATTTCCATATTATAAAGACATAAACAAGTTACAATAGAATCAAGAATAAGAATATTATTTATTAATAATAATATAATCTTTATTACAATTGAATAAAATAAAGATTACAAGAATTACAAAAGAAAAATTACAAAGGACTAAGAAATTTACATCTATTAAATATCCTATATCTAAAACCTACACCAAATCTTCATCTTTATCTTTGAACCTACAAAACAAAGATTAAACAGAAATAAAACAAGATTAGTGTTAGTATATATTTCTCTCAGATATGTCAGTGAGGTGCACTTGACAATCTCATCATTGAGAAAGGTTAAAGAGGGGCAAGTTTGACCAATATGAAAGATTTCATCTTTCATAAATTCACAGCCAGAATGCAAATGACAGCCAAAAGGGACCAACTCACCAGCCAAGGTAAAAGTAGATTGGTAATAGTAAGTTCAAATTTTCTGAACCTATCCATATGTGCATAGCTGGCACACAGGCTGCACACACACACAAGCATGCAAAGGGTGTGATGTCGACCTCACAAGCACAACCAGATCAAACAAAACCAGAGCACCTGGTAGGAAGCACGTCGATTGCATCACTACACCACAACCTGATCGGGGTGAACAACAAGTAAACCAAGAACAACAGCCAAAACAACCACCCAGATTAACCCAAACATCACCAGGATGGTGACATAAGGAGAGGGATGAATCTGGTGGACAACAAGGTCAAGCCCAGGAGATAGGAGGAGCAGGCAAACTCAAGAGCAAGCTTAGGAGCACAGTTAAAGTAGATCAAGATCCAGACCAAGATCAAGATCATCATCAATATACTACACCAACATCAAATCTTGTGGTGAGTCTCATAAAACCATCACACGATTTCATTAGAATATATAAACAAAAGCATGTGTTGCTTTATGTAATGATATCTCAATATGCACCCAAGAGGGGTGAATCTATCCTAGATAATTCAAGCATAAGGATAAGAAATCAAGCTCAACCACAAACACTAAACCCTCAGACCAGCATCACTGGGTTTAGTGTTATTTTTGCAACTTAGATCATTTTCATTTGATCCTATCATATCAGGGCACATCTCTCAAAGAGAGAGTAGCACCTGTCATCCTACAAGATTCAAACAAATTATTGCTCAACCAGCTAGGAATTAAATCCTAGAGCCTCAGACCAACATCATAGGCAAGATAAGAAAGCTTCCATATTATCTTATCAGTTTTAATCACAAGCATAATCAAGCTAAGCCCAGAAATAAAAACCAAATCACTTGTGTGCCAGAATACAAGGGTATCACAAGGACAAGTTCTTAATGAGCTAACACCAATCTTTACTTAGCTTCCACAGGAAAAGGGACAAATCATTACATATCATTTTCCTGAGCCAAATGTCAGGAATCAACCTTAAATTCATTTATACATTCACAGAAATCATTGCAAGCAATGCTTTGATTCAGTAAGTAAAATCTCAGACAAGCCAACAGTATAATTGCAGTAAGCAAACACTGTCAGTATAAGCAAACTGACAGTAGAGTAAAGCCTCAGACCAACAACATAATCCAATTAAGGATTTGATTAAAACAACTAGCCTGGATTATGGTAGATTACCACTAGGACAAATCTGACAGGGAACTAGTAACATCAAAGTTAGTATCAATCCTTAACCACAGCAAGCAATCATTTCACATGATCAAATATGATCAACATTAGATCGAAAGCATCCTAGATGTGATCAACAGAGGGGTTATGAACCCTAATCCTGAGATGAACCCAATCAGCACATCATCACTCAACATTAGAAGCCACTAGCTACACACCAAAAAGAATAAAGGCAGTAGCATGAACAAACACCACAGACACCACTTACCCGAGGTCCTCGCTGATGAATCAAAGAGGAAGCGGTAGACGCCTGCAATGACAGGAGCACCTATAGGCGCCAGACCTGCACTGCCACGGCCGTAGCGATTACCGAGACAAGTACACCACCGCAGGCGGGATCGCGGCGGCGACAACATCTTTTCCGAACCCTAAGGTTCGGGAATGGGGTGGAACTGACCACAGGGAAGCCCCAGGGTCAAATCCACATGGATAGAATGAACGAGCGTCGTCGACAACCCCAACTCACACCACGGCGGCGGCCAAAACGGCCGACGACGGCGAGAATCGACGGTGGCGGCATCGCCGGCCACGGGGGCGAGACAAAGGAGGAGGAGATGAGGTCGAGGGAGAGAAGAAGGCAAAGTGGGTTGGGTGGGCCAAAACCCTTCGGGGTAGTCATATGACCCTTCCCTATTGGGCCATCTTGGCCCAATAAGCCCAAGGGGCCAGCCAGAATATTTAATAAATCTTTTGATCAATTGGAAAAGACCAAAATACCCCTGACCTCAATAAAATGATATAAAATAAAATAATAGTCCAAAAAATCATAAATAAAATATTTTTGGATTCACAATAATCCATTCTATCCAAATAAAATAAGATATCAAATTTTGGACATTCAAATTTTTATAAGAATTTTGTAATTTAAATATTACTTGTGGAATTTTAGAAAATTATTGAAAGGTGATTAAAATAAATAAAAATCACTTTCATTATTTATTAATATTATAGTATTTTTGAAAAATACTAAATAAATATTTAGTAATAAATTTAAGGTCAATAAAAGTCAAATAAAGGGAAATAAAATAAAATAAATCAATACATGTTATAAATATTAAAAAGAAATATTTATAAACCCTTTATTACTCAAAAAGGAACTTTTTGGGGCAAATGCATATAAATTCAAATAATGCATTACATTATCTGCATAATCATTTTCCTTCTTTAAATATTGTCTTTACCGGGCAATAATGATGTTTTTTGTAGAACTAGAAGCTCAAGGTCCAGTGCAAGCATCAGACTTCATTACCTTGCCATCACAAGGTGTAACACCCTCAGAATCGGACCTATGCAAGTTTTAGCGAAACCCGCCAAACCCGCATAGAAACGATTCAAAGGTGCCCACCAGGCACTTTCGTGCGGGTGGAAAACGAAGTAATAACATTACACAACAGTCCTCGATGGGACCCACAGAACAGATATATACAACACGACTCCATGAGTCAAGAATACAAATATAATACACAAAGATCCAAATCACCTTGAAAACGATAGAGCGTCCAGCTACGGACAAGATGCAAATGGGGCTAAGATCCCTGAAGAATAACCAATGGCGTCCATAACCCTGCCCAGGCCAAGCCGGAAGGTAACCCTGCTAACGGCGTCGATCTCAAAACCTGCTTAAACAAAAGGGGTGCCGACAAAGGGCAAAGGAAAAAGAGGAGCGTCGATCGAGGCCAAGACAGCGAGGCTAATTGGCGGTCCTCGCCTACATAGGTATGGTGGACTGAAGCGGCAGCGGCAGCATGCACTTAACAACCTATAGAGACTCGATACAACTGGCGGCTATCAGAGAGGGGTAAGAAAGATCTATTTGGATCCAACCTGACACTAGCATCAAACAAACCCATCCTGGCGTTTCCTCGAGACCAAACGAGGAAGTCAACCGAGGAACTCACCACGGTTGGCGGTTTACTTATTCATTATAGTTGCGGCACTTTACTAGTCGTTTAGATAATCATCCCGATAAAAATAAGCGATGGGCACTTTTAGTTGACCATTCCGTGATTCTGCAAGACTTACTAGTCGATACAATTAGCATGAGATAAACCCAAAACCCAAAGCTTGTTGGTACTTTTACTTAGCCATTCCGTTGTAGTGAAGCGATTACTAATCAAATCGAATACAAGTCAATTTATAACAAGAACTTTAGTTATAGTTGTATATGATCAAACCGTGCTCCAAGTCGTCCATAACGCGGACACGGCTTCTCAAAAGATTTAACCTGCAGGTGCACCAAAGTATCCACAGCACTTCGACCCTTTTGCGATCGTTAACATACACCCATCGGTATGTCGGCGGGCCTAAGTCACGGCGTTCAGACTAAAGCAAGCACGTGGGGCCACCCCCAAGTCGACACCATAGCAGTCGGCCGGTCTCGAGACGGATGGGGTTTGGGCAACGGTCAGTGAACGACAACAAATCCCCAAACGGGACCGCCGACACCGCTAAACGTGGCCCGATCCTAAATGTAACACGTGCTATCATCGCACAATTTAAATAAAGCGATAAGCATGGCATAAGTACAGGATAGTAAAACACCTCAAACTAGTTGTGGCCCCAAGACAATACTTTGAAATCAGGTAATAATCAATGGGGGCCCATATCTCCCCTTTGTGGTTAGCGCGCTCGATCTCGGAACAGGTGTCAAGAACTCGGGTCCTACGGGACACAAGTGGGCGGTCGGAAACCAAGTATTACCTATCACCCACCGATGCCTCTGCTTAATTCAATTTTAGTTGTTAAACAGTAATTAAAGTGAATGATAAGTAAAGCCATGATCATCTCCAACATCAACATGCGGCGAGCCTCCAACAAGTGTGGTACTTGACGACACACAAAACACTTGAGCAAGCGACTACGACACGCGGGTCCAACTATCTACCAAACAACAGGTAATAGGATGTGTCCAAGGCTATATATGGCTGCAAGGGATATCACGGTTACGAAACTAGATCAACGCAACACAGATAGCAATAGATCAACAGGAGGGAAGTAAATACTATAAAAGTAAGATATGTAGAAAGGGGGAGATGCTCGCCTGAAAACATTGCCGAAAGGTTCATCCGAAGATCGGGGCGGAGCTCACATCAACTCAACGGCCTTATCCGCGAAGAAGCAAAACACTAGAAGGAACACCGGATGCAATATTTAATACAACGGCAGAAGATCGGCATGATGCATGTATGATGCATGTCATGGCAAGGTCTTGCGTAATTGGGCAATATTAAGTGGAACACAGGTCCCGACAATTAATTAGGTGGTTCATGTTGTTTAGCTACCCATAATTTAACTGTTGTTTAACAAGGCAGAATATATCACCGGTTCGCTACACAAGTTTAAATGAGGCCAATATAAGGCTAGATTTGCCCACATATGGGCCCCATATTTAATTAGAGGTGAATCGGCATAAGGCCCCCAAACCACATGAATGTATGCATGCAAAACAATTATTATGCGACAAGTTGTATTATATTGTAAAAATAGGGTTTTCGGGAAGAGGTTCACACATTGAGGGGTCTCGACGGTCTTGGTTTCCGTGGTTCGGGGTTCGACGGGGTCCAGGGTCCAGATCTGAGGTTCAGGGTTCGACGGATCGTTCTCGGTTAGCGGAGTTGATCTTGTCGCATCCGGGAAGCAGGACTTGGTTCGGCGTCCGGGGCGCACCGGACTAGCCCTGGTCGGTGTCGCTCTTGTCGTCGCGAAGATCTTGTCGTGTTCGCGGGTCGGGTCGGGCTTGGCGTCCGGGGTCCTTCGGTTTCCTGTCGACGTGCTTGACGTCCAAGATGAAGAACTCGGCGTATCCGTGTCTTCGGGAACGGAACCGGGGAGAAGACCTTGGGGTATCGCGGTTTCGTCGTCGATGTTGATCTTGGCGGCACGATCATCGGGGTTGCGGCATCGGATCGGTCTTGTCGACGAGATGATTTTGTCGCCCCTAGAATGGCATCGGTTCCTCTTCGCAACACTTCTACCTCCACAACACAGGGCAACACCAAAACTATAGTGACACTCCTTGTCATTTCCCTTGGATCGAGTCACAAAGGATCCATCTGCGCCCTCCCATAGTCCCATCTGTGAAGCAGGCCAGATCGTTGGCATAGTGACGACGTTGAGCTTTATATTCCATCATAGGAGTCGATCTCGTGGTCGTCGGAGGGTTCTTTGCTTGCCGGACTAGCTCGAGCCGGCACCGGCGGCGTGGGGTAGGGTGTGCGGCCGATGCGGCCATGAGGCGAGCAGGCGAAACACGACGGAAGCAGTGGCGTGGCAGAGAACTGAGCAGGGCGGCGAGGTGCGTAGGAAGGTGGGCTCATGGGGAGGGCGTCACCCGGCGAGGAGGATTGGTGGGGCGGCCGGAGGCGGCGAGGCGCAGGCGGGAGGCTGTGAGAGGAGGGAGAGGGTGGCGGGCGCTGGCCGGAGGAGGAGGCGGTGAGAGGCGGTGGCGGGCGGGCAGGGGTGTGGTGGGGAGGAGAGGCGGGGAGAACCAGGGAAGAGGGAGGAGCCTGCACGGGTGGGGAAGATGAGAGGAAGAGGAGCAGGGAAGAGGTCTTACTGGGCGGGGCAGACGTGGGGCCATGGTGGCATGGCGGGGAAGTGGGGTGAGCTGCGGCTGCTGTGTGCGTGGGGGATGGGTGTGGTGTGTGTGGGCATTGTGTGGGGGGTGTGTGGCCAGGTGGGGAGGGAGGAGAGAGAGAGAGGGAGGCCATGTGGCGGTTTCTGGTTGGTTGGGGTGGTGGACAGGGCGACGTGGCGACATAGGATAGGTTGGGGTGAGGTGGCCAAAGGGGGGTGGGTAGATTATCTGGTAGTCTTAGGATTAATAGGGTGGGTTAGGTGGACCGATTAAAATCCTGGGGGTGGTCGTTCGGGTCGAAACGGCCCGTTCGACTGCCCCAACTAAAATAATTAATTAAATTATTTATCTCAACCAGCGTTTTTGCAAACTGACAACGGACAAAACAAAATACTCCGGTGACCCGGGTTTGCGCGATAATTAAGGTGGGGCGTTTTAGAAAACAAAACGGGCTTTGCGAAAATAGTTTTGGCAAACAATGCATGATGATGACGATGCAATGCACAAATTTAACGCGATTTTCTAGTAGTAGTTTTGCGGGATGCCACACAAGGAAAGTTCATCACTTGCTCATGTCCTTTGAAGAGTCTTTATCAAAGTATTTGCAAATTGTGTGTTATCATATGTGCTATAAAAGAAAGAAAATATTATTTTCATGAACAAAGAAATCATAGGTATCATCCTAAGTGGTGATATAATGGAGCAATAGAACTTAGAGTTCTAATTGCAAAAATGATGATCAAATAGGGACTTAATAACCCCTGACATTAGTGATTCTAGCGACGTATATCATGCGTTAACCATGAGATTTGGAATGGGACGGAGAAGTCAGCTATATCTTCTTCCTCTCGCATGAAGCGGGATGTGCAGGTCGTTGCTGTTATCCTCGTAGCGTGCATATTAATTGGTAATTCATAGAGGATATGCAGCATATGGGTGGGAACCCTCAACGTCCCACGACAGTTCTGGCATCTAACAGTTTGTACAAACCATTTGACGTAATTCATTATGTGGGCATGGTGTACACCAAGGAGGCATGCGGGGTCGCGAAAGGGGCGGTGATTGGCTTGGACCAACTACTGGGCCCCACATCATGGAATTGTGGACGGGAAAGTACGCCCGGTTGTGCAACAAGGAGTTTATCTCTCATGGATAAAGTAACGCACCTCTGCAGAGTGTAAGAACTGTAAATTGTTACTCCCTGTTCCAGGAAGGATCTACGAACGCGGCAGGAAAGGAACTCCATGAAAGTTCTAGTCAACCTATGAAGGCTGATTGTCATAGTTTTTCAGAATAAAACCAATCTTTGAAGAAAGATTTACAAAAACTACATAGTGCTAAGGATTTATAATCCGAGGTGGTAGTTAGAGCATCAAACTTCCCACCTTGCATATAATGAACTTGTTGGGTAACGCTGTTACTTATCCTTTCCTTTGATCCCTTGCTTAGACTCTGAGGATCCCGAAGACGTGCCAATGTATGCAACTGAATGCCAAGAAAATGTGTTCTACGAGGAACCTGATCTATCTGGAGGAGTTGAAGGCGTGGACTACGAGATCCGCTACAGTGTTGATTAGAACAAGTCCACATAAGTATCTAGTTGGTAGTAACTAACGGAGCCAAGCAGCATGAACCCTATAGAATAAGCTATTGAGCCCCACTCCTAGTCGGAGTTGTTACTTTTAAATTCCGCCGAACATCTTATAGTTGGATCTTTTGGAAGTCTTGAACTTCCGGTATTGTAATAATAATAATGTGTGTACTTTTGTAATATGGACCTGCAATGTTTCTGTTGTACCACTCTGAGGGATGTGATATTTACGGAATGGTGTTATGTGGATGTCATGTCAACGACTATAGTATACTACACATGAAGTGGTATGCTGGGTCACCGCATTAACCGCTTTGGAATCTTTGAGGGTGAGTTCCCATCGACTCGTTGCTACAATCTAGTAGATAGATCTTGGCTTGTGTGTGTTCATGCGGTAGAAGTTTTTGTTTTCCATGCTACGAACCCCTATAGCCACACATGATCATTGGATATGGTACTTCCTTGGCATGGCAGGATTGAACAACGACATCAACGTCCTTAACTCCTAAAATGTCTTTGCCAAGCTTGTTGAGGGTCATGCCCCCCCTCCTTGTAGACTTTGATATCAACGGGCACCACTACAACTAGGGATACTATCTAGCAGATGACATCTATCCAAAATGGCCAACATTTGTAAAGACTATCTCAAACCCAATGCTCCCCAAGCATTCTCAGTTTGCCAAGAAACAGGAAGCTTGCAGGAAGGACATGAAGCGGGCATTTGGTGTGCTCCAACAGAGGTTTGCAGTTGTCCAGTTCCCTGTTATGACCTGGTCGAAAGATCAGATGTGGGAAGTAATGGACTATTATATGATCTTGCACAACATAATCATTGGAGATGAGAGTAAGGATCCAGTGAGTTTGGTCGAGCATAACGAGTCATACTACAGATAGTGACCTCTTGCCGAGCCTGATCACCAGGTGCCTCCAATCCGGGCTGCCTTCTTCGCCATGTGTGAGGAGATCCCAGAAATATGTTCTATTGTCATTGTACGTCGAACGATGTTTACATTTACGCTGAACTGTGATCAATTTGAACTAGGCCGAACAGTGCTCTGTATTCATATTATGCCGAACTATGCCGAAAACTAAACGAATTTGAGCTTAATTTGGGCGGAAAAGGACGTCCCGGAAACTCGGCCTGGAAACTCGGCGTTTTCAGGCAAAAACGAGTTTCGTTCGGCCATATTTTGGTTCGGTTTTCGGCCCGAAAACATCCAACGAGTGGGGATGCTCTTAGCTAAGCACGTCTATTTTTTGCGGGAATCTAAGCTAAGCACGTTGGTGTTAGGTTCATGCGGAGATATTAATCTACTACATCCGATCGTAATTAGTTGACTTAAATTTATCTATATTCAAATATATGTAGCACTAAAACTTGACTAAATACATTCATATCAACTAATATGAACTAATATAGGTATCAACTAACATAGGTCGGGGGTAGTACAAGAAATGACTGAATTGATTGTGTGGGATGGGATCAGGTCCCGGGTTGCCGCGTTCCCATCGCTCCATGCAGCGGATGGAGACCCTCGGCGACTATGAGCACAACACCTTTAAGCCATACATTTTTTTTTTCCTTTTCTGGTAGTAGTATTGGGGGCTTGTAAAGGCTTGAATCACGCACGTACTCGCAAGGACATTTGTTGCTTTTGGTGAAATGTTTCAGTTCGTGATACGTCCGGTGTAGACCATGTTATTTCAGTGACATCCCAATCTCAGTTTAATTTCTACTGCTAGCGAGTAGCTGGAACAGAGACGTGAATTATGCAAAGTCATCGTCGGGTTGGGTTGGAAGCAACCAGAGACGTGAGCGGCGCAAAGTCTTGATCTCGAGCGGTTGGAAGCAGCCAGAGCGGCAGCTTTCGTGCTGTTTTGGAACAGTAGATTAACTGACCCCCTATAAACACACGAGCGTCGAGCGATAGTAGACGTACTGGACTACATGATTGTCATCGCAATCAGCCATGATCTGATTTGTTGCATATATAATTGGACAGAAATATCACTACTGAAAAAAAACCATTTTCGGTTCGACGTGAACAAGGCCAGCAGTCTCGACCTGACGACTAGTGAGAGCACTAGTCCCGGGCCGTGAGGCCTCTAATGGCTAGAAATGACCGTAGTCACTAGTCCTGGGCCGGACCAGGTCATACGGACCGGGACTAATGACCTGGAGCAGGCCAACTGGTCTTTTCGGCTATTAGTCCCGAGTCGTATCACGACCCGGGACTAGTTGTCCACCACTATATATTCTGCTTCCTGTCCTGCTGCCCTAAAGCATATGGTGGCCATTTTTCTCAAAGAAGCAAGAGAGTTCATGCCATTTTTTTTCTCAAGATTTAGTTTGCAACACCTAAATCCAAAGCTTTAAAAGGTTAGAACTTCATTCTTTCATCTCTTATTGCTACTTTAGCTCTATAATACTCTAGAAGTATAGAGATATGGATCAATGCATGCATGCTCTAGAAGTAACTTGGATATATATGTGTAACAAATTTTGGTTAGGCACATAGTTACTGAAAATTGAAATGTGTAATTTTTAGAGTTTCAGAGCTTAGAATGGAATGAGGTTTTCACTGATAGAACAATAATAAAAACTCTACATTTATCATGTTGATTGTTTTCTCCAATTCACAAATTGGTGCATGTAAATTTTTCAAAATTCAAAATTAATGCTCTAGAAGCTCTCAATATAACTTGTAATAATTTTATCATGTGTGTAATGGTTTTTGATATACTTTTACTATAATGCAGATGGTCCGGGAATGGATGTACAGTCTCGACCGACGCCTCTCGAGTTCATTAATGGCGTGCATGAATTCATCCGTGTTGCTGATGCAAACAAGCGCAATGGTTTTGTATTCTGTCCATGTAATAGATGTAGGAATCAGAAGGATTACTCTGACTCAAAAACCTTTCACAGCCACCTGTTGAAGTCTGGCTTCATGCCCAGTTATAATTGTTGGACCAAACACGGAAAGAGAGGGGTTATAATAAAAGACAATGAAGAAGAGAAGGACGATGACAACTATCATGGTTTCCCTAAGTATGGAGATACTTCCATGGGGGATGCTGAAGGGGAGGATGAAGAAGAGACACGTGATGAACCCGCTGATGATCATGGTCGGACCATTGCCGATGCACGAAGAGATTGTGAAACTGAAAAGGATAGGAAGAAGTTCAATCACATGTTAGAGGATCACAAAAAGTTGTTGTACCCAAATTGCAAAAATGGTCTGAAAAAGCTGGGCAACGCACTAGAATTGCTGTGATGGAAGGCTGAGTGTGCTATACCTGACTCCTCATTTAAAAAGTTTCTGAAAATGATGAAGAATATGCTTCCAAAAGATAACGTATTTCCCGCCAGCACGTACGAAGCAAAGAAGGTTGTCTGCCCTCTAGGTTTAGAGGCTCAGAAGATACATGCATGCCCTAATGACTGCATCCTCTACCGTGGTGAGGAGTATGAGAATTTGGATGCATGTCCGGTATGCACTTCACTTCGGTATAAGATTAGACGAGATGACCCTGGTGACGTTGAGGGCGAGCCCCCCCGGAAGAGGGTTCCTGCCAAGGTGATGTGGTATGCTCCTATAATACCACGGTTGAAACGCTTATTTAGAAACAAAGAGCACGCCAAGTTGTTGTGATGGCATAAAGAGGAACGTAAGTCAGACGGGATGTTGAGACACCCCACTGATGGGTCGCAATGGAGAAAAATCGATAGAAAGTACCCGGACTTTGCAGATGACGCAAGGAGTTTAAGGTTTGGTCTAAGTACAAATGGCATGAATCCCTTTGGGGAGCAGAGCTCCAGTCATAGCACCTGGCCCGTGACTCTATGCATCTATAACCTTCCTCCTTGGTTGTGCATGAAGCGGAAGTTCACTATCATGCCAGTGTTGATCCAAGGTCCGAAGCAACCCGGCAACGACATTGATGTGTACCTAAGACCATTAGTGGAAGAACTTTCACAGTTGTGGCACGAACCCGGGATACGCATGTGGGATGAGCACAAGCAGGAAGAATTTAACCTCCGAGCATTGCTTTTCGTAACAATCAATGATTGGCCTGCTCTTAGTAACCTTTTAGGACAGTCAAACAAGGGATACAATGCATGCACACACTGTTTAGATGAGACTGAAAGTATATATTTGGAACATTGTAAGAAGAATGTATACAATGAGCATCGTCGATTTCTTTTGGCCAAGCATCCCTTAATAAAGAAAGGCAAGAATTTCAACGGTCTGGCATGTCACCATACGAAGCCTAAGGAGCGTACTGGTGCTTATATATTTGATATGGTCAAAGATTTGGATCAAATGGTAACCTTTGGAAAGGGTCATGGCAGAAAATCTGTTCCGAAGGACGCTGAAGGACACGCACCCATGTGGAAGAAGAAATCTATATTTTGGGAGCTACCATATTGAAAATTCTTAGAGGTTCGCTCTGCAATCGATGTGATGCATATGACGAATAAGGAAGCATCTCCAAGGGCTATGGAACAGAGGAGGTCATTGAATTTTGTGTTGACTTTGTTCCTGATCTTAGGCCGATTGGTCTTCCTCGATCGCGGTATGAGGGGAGACTGAGTGGAAAGGGTACTCTAGGAAGGAAATCAATAATATGTAGGGACGGTCATTCTTACAACGAAGCACATTACACCGTTCTACAGAATTCTATCTTGGCAACCCCATATATCGAGGAACACAAGAAAATCTTATGCTCCAACAACCCTCGAAAGCATGACTCTTGGATTAGAGATGAACACAGGAAGAGTTTTGGTGGTTGGTTGCAACATCTCATCAAAAACAACACTCTTGGAGATCAGCTATACTTGTTGTCTAGGTCACCATCTTCAACTATATCGACTTTCCAAGGGTACAAGATAAATGGGTATACATTTTACATGATAGCCCAAGATAAAAAGAGCACCAACCAAAACAGTGGTGTCCGCTTTGATGCAACAGACAACAATGGGTCAAAGACCACATATTATGGTTACATAGAGGAGATATGGGAACTTGACTATGGACCTACTTTTAAGGTCCCCTTGTTTAGGTGCAAATGGGTCAAGCTGACAGGAGGAGGGGTTGAGGTAGACAAGAAATACGGAATGACATCGTTGGATCTCTACAATCTTGGGTACTTAGACGAACCATTCGTCCTAGCTAATGATGTGGCTCAGCTTTTCTATGTGAAGGACTTGTCTACCAAACCTAGAAAAATAAAAAATAAGAAAAAGAATACATCAGACGATGAGCCAAAGCGCCACATAGTTCTTTCAGGAAAAAGAAACATCATGGGAGTGGAGGACAAGACAGACATGTCAGAAGATTGTGATAAGTTTCATGAAATTCCGCCCTTCGCGGTGAAGGATGACCCAAGCATCATGTTAATGAATGAAGATGCTCCATGGATATGGCGGGATCAGAAAGGGACACACGCGAAGAAATGATGTGTAATAATTGTAACATTTTATGAGTGAAGATGCTCCATGTGTCCATTTTTATAGTGTTGTCTGCAAACAATCTTGAGTGTGTTAGTCCCGTTTTGTGGCTGGACCGGGAATAAAGGGGGGCCGTTAGTCCCGATTCATACTTACCATTAACATCTGATCTCCAAACGCGTGAGGTCACATATTAGGGAGTGCCTCTATGACCAGTTTCTTGGAGATGCTGGAGGAGTAGGCTCTGACGGCATCTCCCTGAAACTGGCCGTAGTGGTGTCCCTGCTCTCGAAAACCATCTTGCAGCTTGTAACTTCTCTAAGTAGATCAATACGCCTGGGAGTTAACTAATTTCACATATTAGGGAGTGCCTCTATGACCATTTTCTTGGAGATGCCGGAGGACTGGGCTCCGGCGGCATCTCCCTGAAACTGGCGATAGTGGTGTCCGTGCTCTCGAAAACCATCTTGGAGATGCCTCAAACTGGCTGGAGGACGGGACTCACAAGGATGCCTATTTATAGTACAAGCAGCTTGGCATAATGTCGACACTCACCCCTATTATTAGTGCTGACTCATGTTTTGTCCCGGTTGGTGTCTCCAACCGGGACTAAAGGTTCATCTTTAGTCCCGGTTGGTGACACCATCCGGGACAAGGTACAAGACACACGACATAATGTCGACACTCACCCCTATTATTAGTGCTGCCTGGCCATCTGCATAATCCCTTGATCATGGTTGGTTTCTCCAACCGGGACTAAAGATGAACCCTCTCTTTATAGGCATTTCCCTCTATTTATAGGCTGCTCGATCCAGCATGCTCTATTTATAGGCCTTTTCCTCTAAATACAACATCTTCATATTTAGGTAACACTTAAGACATTTATTAATATTAAAAACCGGGACAAACCGAGACTAGCTAACACTCAGGACTAAAGCCGCCCCCTTTAGTCATAATCATGCCTAGTCCTATAGTACGCAACTTCAGGGTCTTCTTCGTCATCGTCATTATCATCGTCATCGTCACCTACCACTCCGGGGATCCTCAGCCCAGCCATGGCATATACCAGGGGCCATTCCGGCCTCAGATTCACGGCGGGCGGGGGAGGGGTCTCCTGGAAGACGATGCCTCTACCGTCGGGCGGGGGTGGGGCATTCTTGTGGCTCTGTGGTGGGTGGAGTTGTGGGCACCGCAGACGAAGATGGTCTCCTCCGGTGATGTAGCGCATCACTCCGATGATAGTACGGTTCGCCCACCACAGACGACGGCCGGCTTCGTTCTGGTTCACTGGGGGCGGGCCATCACTGTTGGAATTATGCCCTAGAGGCAATAATAAAGATGTTATTATTATAATTCTTGTTCATGATAAAGTTTATATTCCATGCTAGAATTGTATTAAGCGGAAACTTTAATACTTGTGTGGTTTGTGAACAACACCGTGTCCCTAGTACGCCTCTATGGACTAGCTCATTGATCAATGATGGTTAAGGTTTCCTAACCATAGACATGAGTTGTCAATTGATAATGAGATCATATCATTGGGAGAATGATATGGTGGATAGACCCAAACAAAGCAGAGCAATTAGATCGTGTCATCGTGTTCGTCTTTGCGAAGCTTTTCCTATGTCAAATATTGTATTCCTTAGACCATGAGATAATGCAACTCACGGTACCGTAAGAAAGCTTTGAGGTCATCAAACGTCATCCTATGAGAGGGTGATCATAAAGGTGTCTCGGTGATCGGAAAAGTCATTGGGTTGTATGTATCGAGATGGAATTTGTCCCTCCCAAGTCGAGAGATATACTTGGCCCACTCGTGTCGATATCAACACCGCTTGCAAGCATGTGGTTAAGGAGTTAATCACAAAGTGATATCGGATTACGGAGCAGTAAAGTACTTGATGTGAGAGATTGAACTAGGTATGACGGTACCGACGATCGAATCTCGGGCAAGTAAAATATCGCGACGAAGGGAATATATATATGGGATTGATTGAATCACGGAATCGTGGTTCATCCGATATGATCATCGATGAATGTGTGGGAGTCAATATGGGTGCCCAGACCCGCTGATTATTGATAGAAGATCATGTCTGCATATTCTCGAACCCGCAGGTCACACATAACGATCTCGACGCTAGGATAGATTGGATAATTGGTTTTGATTTTTTGTTGAGTCTCGGATGGGATCCGGATATCACGAGAGGTTCCGAATGGTCCGAGAATAAGATTCATATAAGGCAATTGCAGTTTTGGAGTTCGTAATTGTTCCGGGTTAATCGGTATTGTCTTGAAGCTTCTAGAACCTTCGGAAGGGACCAACGTGGCCCCACCTTCCGGGAGGGGCATGGGCCTATGAGGGAGTGTCCTGGCTGCATTGGGCCGGGGCACAAGGCCCATAGGGCCCAGCCGATCCTAGATAAGTTTAAACTCGTTTAAACTAGAGATAGGATTTCTAGATAAGGGAGAGTTTAAATCGTTTAAACTAGAGATAGGATTTCTAGATAAGGGAGAGTTTAAATTGTTTAAACTAGAGATAGGCTTGGAGGAGGGCAAGGGCTGGCGCCCCCTCTATATATAGAGGGTGGTGCGCCTCCCTACTACTACACACCTTCCTCCAAGCCCTAGGCGCCTTGCTACCTTCCTCTCTCCTCCCGACTGTTTGTGGCGAAGCCTGCACAGTAAATTCTCCACCATATACACCACGCCGTCGTGTTGTAGATCCAATCTATCTCTCCACCATACTCGCTGGTCCGAGGAAGGATGAGACGCCGAGGTCTTTGCGTGTGCATCTCACGGAGGCACCGCCACTTGTGGTGCTAGATCGGATCGGATCGCGAGGAGGAGAAGCGAGTACGACTACATCACCCACGTTAACGCGTTCACAGCGAATCTTCAAGGGTATGAAGATCTAATCCAATCTCTCTCGTTGTTTGCATCTCCTAGATTAGATCCTGGCTTTCCTCTGTTCGCTCCGTGAAAATTTTGATTTACTATGCCGCCAAACCCTTCGATGGTATCGAGCTAGATCTATGCGTAGATGTGTTTCACGAGTAGAACGCAACATGGTTGTTGCGGCGTTGATGTTTTGTTGCAAGTCTCTTGTTTGTGTTCTTCTTATGGCGGGATAGTGAGATTGAAGCGGTCGTGCCAACCTTATACGCGGCGTCGTTGAGACCGCTCCGCACTTGACGTGTGGCTTGTACCACACATGCGGCTGGTGGATGTCAGTTTCTCTCACTATAGTTGTCATGGGATTAACACCGGAGTTTGGCAACCATAATATCACCGTTGTGGCTTTCCGTAGGTAAGAATCGTTCTTAGCATCTACTCCCATAAGCCACGTAAAACATGCAACAACAAAGTAGAGGCGTCTAACTTGTTTTTGAAGCAGGGAGTGTTTTCTGTGATATGGTATGGCCCAAGATGTGATGTGTATATTGTATGCGATGATCATGTTTTGTAATGTTTCACGACTTGCATGTCGATGAGTACACAACCGGCAGGAGCCATATGGTTGTCTTTATAATTGTGTATGACCTGAGCGTCAAATTCTTATACACCATGTAATACCATTACAGTATCGCTAAGTAGTTAGCAATAGGTGTAGGTGCTATTCGTGGTGGATGCAATCATGGTGGAGTGATGGATATCATGCCGAACGCACAAGATGGAGATCATTGCCTTGAGGATTGGCTATACCATGTCACATAAAGTTATATGCATGTGATGTTTATCCCTTTATGTATCTTATTATGCTTAGATCATGACGGTAGCATTATAAGATGATTCCTCACTTAAAGATCAAGATAAAACTGTGTTCTCCCGGTATGCACCGTTGCGAAAGTTAAATCGTGTCCAAGCATCACGTGATGATCGGGTGCTATAGACTCTCGCTCACATACAACGGGTGCAAGCCGGTTTGCACACGCGAAATACTTGGGTCTAACTTGACGAGCCTAGCATGTACAGACATGGCCTCGGAACACAAGAACCGAAAGGTTAAGCATGAGTCATATGAATGATATGATCGACACTTTGTTGTCCACCATTGAAACCACATCTCTTCTTGTGATGATCGGATTAGGTGTGGTGAATTTGGATCGTGTTCACTAAACAACTTGAGGGATGTTGAATTTAGTGGGAGTTCATCTAGTAATTTGATTAAGTTGAACTATTTATCATGAACATAGTCTAAATTGTACTTGCAAATACTGTAGATCCAATGGCCAAGTCCAACTTCAACTTCAACGTTTTTGCTGAGAAAGAAAAGCTTAGAAACAATGGGTCTAACTTCACCAACGGTTCGCAATCTAAGAATCATTCGTCATCTGGCGGACAAAGGACTATGTCCTTGGTAAAGCGTTAGGTGACCCTACTGCTGCAATCGCGGTACCGATGAGAAAGTTGTCTATCGATCGGCAAAGATGATTATGGTGTGATTAAGAGCACCATGTTGTTTGCTATGGAACCGGAGCTTCAAAATCGTTTTGAAACCTATCCCGGGCCCTTTGAGATTCTCGAGGAGCTGAAAACCATGTTTCAGACTCAAGCCCGTTCTGAGAGATATGAGATCTCTGAGAAGTTCTTTAACTGCAAGATGGAGGAAGGGAGTTCCGTTAGTGAGCACGCCATAAAGATGTCGGGATACACTCAACGCCTTGAGCAACTGGAATGCACGATTCCAGAGGAGCTCAAGATTGACAGGGTTCTGCAATCACTCCCTCCCAGCTACAAAAGTTTTGTAGTGACTCATTGAAGGGAATATGCCCTGAGAGGCAATAATAAAGTGTTTATTATGTGTATTCCAAGTATATGATAGATGTTTATTTTGCATGCTATAATTGTATTAATACGGAAATGTTAATACATGTGTGTTTAATAAACAAACAGAAAGTTCCTAGTTAAGCCTCTCTCATAAACTAGCTCGTTGATTAACAAGATGATCAAGGTTTCCTGATCATGGACATTGGATGTTGTTAATAACGGGATCACAACATTAGTGTAATGATGTGATGAACATTCATCCGAAGTATAGCATTACGATCAAAGTCATTGAGTTTATATTGCTATAACAACTTACGAAGTGATCCTAATCCTTAGACCATGAGATCATGTCAATCACTAACACCGGAAGAGTTTCTTGATAACATCAAATGTCACACCATAACAGGGTGATTATAAAGATGGATTCAGAACTAATAAAGTGTTATGTTGAGGCTCATGGATCAAGAGTGGAATTTGTTCATCCCAATGACGGATAGATATACTCTGGGCCCTCTCGGTGATATCACATTGATTAGCTTGCAAGCAAGTGATTTGATCACTAGAATGTTATATCACAGGAACGAGAAAAGAGTGCATGTCGATTGAGATCAAACTAGGTATGGAGATACCGATGATCGAATCTCGGACATGTAATATATCGTGAAACAAAGGGATTAAGATACTAGCGTAAAAGGTTCCGACGATCACAAGAAAGTCATCGTTGAATGTGTGGGAGTTAGTATGGGTCTCCAGATCCCGCTTCTGATTATTGATCTGAGAGGGGTCTCGATCATGTCCGCATTATTCATGAACCGTAGGGTGACACACTTAAGAGACACCGACATCCAATTGGAGCAAATGTTTCATGCCGAAAGAATGAATAAGCGCGAATTTATTTCACTAGATACCAAAAGCGTTTTCGGGTGAAATTGCATAAAGTGGTTATGCATGTGAAATAGAATTCTAGCAAGGGGTTATTTGTGAATGTTTGTCATTAAAGTAATTGACAAAATTCTGAATAAAATAAAAGAGTTTTATTTAATGAGAGTTTGCATTAAATTTGGTGGAAATTTAATGGGATTTTTGAGTGGACTTTTGAGTGGAGGGAATTTAGAGGAGTTTTGTGAGTGGAGTGTCCACCCATA
Organism: Avena longiglumis; assembly: GCA_030063025.1. Lineage (NCBI taxonomy): Eukaryota > Viridiplantae > Streptophyta > Magnoliopsida > Poales > Poaceae > Avena > Avena longiglumis. The sequence goes on from CP125975.1 coordinate 519,146,435, forward strand.
TGAAGAGGGGAGGGCAAGGGGGCAGCCCCCATGCGCCGGCCACCCCCTTTGGGTTCCCCCCCTCCTCCTATAAAAGGAGCCCCTCCTCCTCACTTGTCTCACACACCTCCTCGTGAAGGATCTCTCTCCCCCTCTAGAATTTATCCCCCATGGTCTCGGACTAGCGAGATACATGTTCCCGGTGGCTATTCGGCAAGAAAGAGTTGTGCTTCCGCATCACTGGGCGAGGAGGCGGAGGTTGCTCGGTGCCTCGAACGTGTGTGCGAGCACGGATGCGCTGTTTTCTTGGCGCTAGGACTTCCTCTCGATCTTGAGATCGGCAAGAGATCGTCTACATCAACCACGAGTTGAACTCGTTAAGCTTTGTCGGTCTTCAAGGGTATGTTTTCTGGATATGCATCCGCCGTTGTTTGTATCTAGTATATATAGATCTTGGTATATAGTTCATATCGTAGGAAAATTTTTGTTTTCTATGTTGCGAACCCTACAAAGGGTATCGAGCCGGATCTGCGTAGATACTTTACACGGTAGTACACATATGAGTATGGGCGATGATGATCATGTTGTTGCTCCTTTGTTGTGATTTTGGATATTGGTGGCATAGTGGGATGAAGCGGACAAACTTTACATGTCCTCGCACATGAGACCTGTTCCACGCTTGACATGCAACTAGTTTGCATAAGTGGCTAGCGGGTGTCTGTCTCTCCTATTATAGTCAATATCTATTTTGCAAGCGAGTTGTCAACAATTTGATTATCCTCGTTGTGGTTCATGTTCGTAGGTAAGAACGGTTCTATCTCGAAAGCCCTAAGCCACGTAAAACTTGCAACGGATAAATTAGAGGCGTCTAGTTTAGATTGTTGCTGGGCTAGTGTTATGATATGGTAGTGTTGTAAGTAAAGGTATGAGATGATACTCTTACAACACACATAGCGTGTAAAATCCATAGACCTTGGATTTACACATATAGGTATGATAGTGATCATACCACGATGCACATGATAGAGATCATCTGCGAGAACCATATAATTTCACTAATAAACATATGATGTTTGATTACATCTTATATTGCTTGTTTAGCGCTTTGTTAAGCATAATAAGATGATCCCTCATTTAAATATCAAGATAAAAATGTGTTCTTCCTTTAGTATGCACCGATTATGTTTTCGTCGCTCCAAGACATCACGTGATGATCGGGTGTTCTTGGATCCACGACCATATTTCGGGTGTAAAATAGTTACACACGCAAATACTAAGGTTCTAACTTGGCGAGCCTAGCATGTACAGACATGGCCTCGGAACACAGACCGAAAGGTTAAGCATGAGTCATATAGTTGATATGATGCCCATTTGATGCTCGCCTTTGAAGCTATACCGACTCACGTGATGATCGGACTTGGTGTAGTGGATTTGGTTCATGTAATCACCAAAAGGACACGAGGGATGTCGATTTTGAGTGGGAGTTCATTCGTAATATAGATTAGTTGAACTCGATCTATCATACACTTAGTCTAAACTTTACAAATTCTGTTGTAGATGGCACCACCTGCTTTTAATTTCAATGCGTTCATGGAGAAAGAGAAACTAGCAACGAACGGTAGCAACTTTCTTGAATGGGCCATGAATTTGAGGATTCTCCTCTCTGCACAAAAGCAATATGTGCTAGAAGCGTTAGGCCCCACCTTTCGATGATGCCCCTGACGAGGAGAAGAATGTCTATCAGACTCGTCAGGAGGACCACAACTTAGTTCATTGCGGCATATTGTATGGGCTAGAGCCGGAACTTCGAAAGCGTTTCGAAAACGGCAATGCATTTGATACAATGGGTGAGTTGAAAATGATTTTCGACACATCTTCAGAGAGAGCTACAATGCTTCGTAAAAGTTCTTTAGTCATGATGGAAGAGTACACTCGTTAGTGAGCATGTACTCAAGATGTCGGATTACGCCGATAAGCTTGTGTCCTTGGGAATAACGATTCCCATTGACTTAGGCATCCATCGTGTTCTGCCTCTCGCCACCTAGCTATAAGAGCTTCGTGATGAACTATAATATGCAAGGCATGAAGAAGTCTCTCCCGAGCTTACATCAATGCTTAAAACTGCAAGTGGAGATCAAAAGGAACATCAAGTGTTGATGATCAATAGGAACACTGGTTTCAAGAAAGACAAGAAGGAAAAGCGGAAGAGTAAGGCGGCAAGCTGTTGCCGCTCTGAAAAGAAACCCGAGTTGGACCTAAGTCGATTCCAAGTGCTACTATTGTAAGGGGATCGCCATCGAAGAAGCATAAGCCCCAAGTATCTGGCGGACAAGAAGGCCAAGGCAAACAAAGGTATATATGATATACATGTTATTGATGTGTACTTGACTAGTGCTCGCAGAGCACAGGTATTTGATACGGTTCGGTTGCTAATATTTGTAACTCGAATCGTGGCTGCGGAACAAGCGACCGCTAGCAAGGGGTGAGGTCAAGATGCGTTGGCAATGGATCAACGTTGATGTAATCGCCGTCGAACGCTGCCTCTCCACTTCTGGTCGGGATTAGTCATAAACTTGAATAAATGTTATCTGGTGCCTGCACTGAGCATGAACATTGTATCTGGATCATGTTTGATGCAAAGTGGTTATTCATTTAAATCTGAGAACAATGGTTGTTCCATTTATATGAATGAAATCTTTTATGGTCATGCACCGATGATGAATGGTTTATTTCTGTTAGATCTCAATGATAATGTTACACATATTCATAATGTTGATGCTAAAAGGATTAAACTTAATGATGATATATCCGCATATATGTAATCGCCGTCTAGGTCATATTGGCATTAAGCATGAAGAAGCTCCATTCGGATGGACTTTTGGAATCACTTGATTATGAATCATTTGATACATGTGAGCCATGCCTTATGGGCAAGATGACTAGAACGCCGTTTTCCGGTTCAATGGAACGGGCGACATATTTATTGGAAATCATACATTCTGATGTATGTGGTCCAATGAGTGTGTCGTGAGGTGGATATCGTTATTTTGTTACTTTCACGGATGATTTGAGTAGATACGGTTATATCTACTTGATGAAACACAAGTCTGAAATCTTTGAAAAGTTCAAGGAATTTCGAATGAAGTGGAAAATCATCGTAATAGAAAGATCAAATTTCTACGATTCGACCGTGGAGGTGAGTATCTTAGTTCTGAGTTTAGCACTCACATGAAAGAGTGTGGAATGGTTTGTAAACTCACACCTGCCGGAACACCACAACGAAATGGTGTGTCTGAACATCGTAATCGTACTTTATTAGATATGGTTCGATCTATGATGTCTCTGACGGACTTGCCGTTGTCATTTTGGGGGTATGCACTAGAAGCTGCTGCATTCACTTTAAATCGGGCACCATCTAAATCCGTTGAAAAGACACCGTATGAATTGTGGTTTGGAAACAAACCTAAGCTATCATTTCTTAAAGTTTGGGGACGCGATGTTTATGTGAAGAAACTTCAACCGGATAAACTCGAACCCAAAGCGGAAAAATGCTTCTTCATAGGATACCCTAAGGAAACTATTGGGTATTCCTTCTATCACAGATCCGAGGTCAAGGTTTTTGTTTCCAAGAATGGATCCTTTCTAGAGAAAGAGTTTCATGAAAGGTGTGAGTAGTCGGAAGGTAGAACTCAAGAGGTTGTGGAACCTTCTCTTCAAAGTATGGCGAGTAGCGCAGCGCGGAAGTTGTTCGGAGTTGGCTCCACACCTGTTGAAGAGGGAACTAATGATAATGATCATGAAACTCGAAGAGAGTACTACCGAACCTCGCAGGTCAAGCAGACGCGTCAGCTCCCAGTCGGAAATCCTATCATAAATTTCATGGTTGATGAAAACAATGACCTGCGATGTATGAAGAAGCGATGATGAGCCGGATTCCAACAAATGGTTAGAAGCCATGAAATCGAGATGGAATCCATGTATGAAAATCAAGTTTGGAACTTGGTGGAATTACCTCACGACCGAAAGGCCGTGGAGAACAAATGGATTTTCAAAAGGAAAACTGCGTCGATGGTAATGTGACCATCTATAAAGGTCGACTTGTCAAAGGGTTTCGACAAATTCAAGGAGTTGACTACGATGAGACTTTCTCTCCGTAGCGATGCTAAAGTCGATTAGGATTATGTTAGCAATTGCTGCATATTTCGATTATGAAATATGGCGGATGGATGTCAAAACGCGTTTCTCAATGGTAATATTGAAGAAGAGTTGTATATGATACAACCAAAGGGTTTTGTCGATCCTAAGGATGCTAACAAGGTGTGCAAGCTTCATGATCCATCTATGGATTGAAGCAAGCATCACGGTTGGAATCTCCGCTTTGATGAGGTGATCAAAGAGTTTGGATTTGTCCAAACTTATGGAGAAGCTTGTATTTACAAGAAAGTGAGTGGGAGCAATGTGGCATTTCGATATTATATGTGGATGACATATTATTGATCGGAAATGATATAGAACTTTAAACAAAGGTTAAAAGTTATCTAAGCGACAAATTTTCAATGAAGGACCTAGGTGAAGCGTCATACATATTAGGCATAAAGATCTATAGAGATAGATCTAGGCGCCTAATAGGGCTATCAAAGTACATACCTTGATAAGATTTTAAAGAAGTTTAAAATGGACGGAAGTAAGAAGGGTTCTTACCTATGTTGCAAGGCAAGACATTGAGTAAGACTCAAAGTCCGGCTTCGGAAGAAAGAGATAATGGACAAAGTCCCTATGCTTCACCATAGGCTCTATAATGTCGCCATGCTATGTACAAGACGGATGTGGCACGCTATTAGTTTGACTAGTAGGTACCAGTCGGATCGTGGTTGAACACTGGATAGAGGTCAAGAATATCCTTAAGTACTTACGAAGAACTAAGGATATGTTTCTTGTATCTGAGGTGAAGAAGAGCTCGTCGCTAAGTGTTATGTCGACGCTAGCTTTGACACCGATCCGGATGACTCTAAGTCTCAATCCGGATCGTATTTCTCATGAATGGCGGAGCGGTTAGTTGGAGGAGCTCCAAACAACTGTGATAGCGGGATCAACAACGGAGGCGAATATGTTCTTTGCTTGAAGCATCTCAGAAGCGCTTTGGATGAAGGAGTTCATATCCGAACTAGGAGTTGTGGGAAACGTTGGACCCAATGGTGATCTATTGTGACAACAATGGTGCCATTGCCAATGCCAAAGAGCCAAGGTCTCACAAGCATTCCAAGCATATTAAGCGGTTTCACTCCATCCATGAGCATGTCAAGGATGGAGATATAAAGATTTAGAAGTACATACGGATCTCAATGTAGCGATCCGTTGACTAAAACTCTCCCTAGAGCAAAACATGATCAACACCAGAACTCAATGGGTGTTAGATTTATCACTATGTAACTAGATTATTGTCTCTAGTGCAAGTGGGAGACTGAAGGGAATATGCCCTGAGAGGCAATAATAAAGTGTTTATTATGTGTATTCCAAGTATATGATAGATGTTTATTTTGCATGCTATAATTGTATTAATACGGAAACGTTAATACATGTGTGTTTAATAAACAAACAGAAAGTTCCTAGTTAAGCCTCTCTCATAAACTAGCTCGTTGATTAACAAGATGATCAAGGTTTCACGATCATGGACATTGGATGTTGTTAATAACGGGATCACAACATTAGTGTAATGATGTGATGAACATTCATCCAAGTATAGCATTACGATCAAAGTCATTGAGTTTATATTTCTATAACAACTTACGGTGATCCTAATCCTTAGACCATGAGATCATGTCAATCACTAACACCGAAGAGTTTCTTGATAACATCAAAGCGTCACACCGTAACAGGTGATTATAAAGATGGATTCGTAACTAATAAAGTGTTATGTTGAGGCTCATGGATCAAGAGTGGAATTTGTTCATCCCAATGACGGATAGATATACTCTGGGCCTCTCGGTGATATCACATTGATTAGCTTGCAAGCAAGTGATTTGATCACTAGAATGTTATATCACGAGAACGAGAAAAAGTGCATGTCGATAGAGATCAAACTAGGTATGGAGATACCGATGATCGAATCTCGGACATGTAATATATCGTGAAACAAAGGGATTAAGATACTAGCGTAAAGGTTAAAGCGATCACAAGAAAGTCATCGTTGAATGTGTGGGAGTCGATGGGTCTCGGATCCGCTTCGATTATTGATCGAGAGGGTCTCGATCATGTCGCATTATTCACGAACCGTAGGGTGACACACTTAAGAGACACCGACATCCAATTGGAGCAAATGTTTCATGCCGAAAAGAATGAACAAAGCGCGGAATTTATTTCACTAGATACCAAAACAGGTTTTGGTGAAATTGCATAAAGTGGTTATGCATGTGAAATAGAATTCTAGCAAGGGTTATTGTGAATGTTTGTCATTAAAGTAATTGACAAAATTCTGAATAAAATAAAAGAGTTTTATTTAATGAGAGTTTGCATTAAATTTGGTGGAAATTTAATGGGATTTTTGAGTGGACTTTTGAGTGGAGGGAATTTAGAGGAGTTTTGTGAGTGGAGTGTCCACCCACATGAAGAGGGGAGGGCAAGGGGGCAGCCCCATGCTCCGGCCACCCCCTTGGGGTTCCCCCCTCCTCCTATAAAAGGAGCCCCTCCTCCTCACTTGTCTCACACACCTCCTCGTGAAGGATCTCTCTCCCCCTCTAGAATTTATCCCCCATGGTCTCGGACTAGCGAGATACATGTTCCCGGTGGATATTCGGCAAGAAAGAGTTGTGCTTCCGGCATCATTTGAGCGAAGAGGCGGAGGTTGCTCGGTGCCTCAAAGCGTGTGTGCGAGCGGATGCGCGGCTGTTTTGCGGCGCTAGGACTTCCTCTCGATCTTGAGATCGGCAAGAGATCGTCTACATCAACCACGAGTTGAACTCGTTAAGCTTTGTCGGTCTTCAAGGGTATGTTCTCTACGGATATACATCCGCCCGTTGTTTGTATCTAGTATATATAGATCTTGGTATATAGTTCACATCGTAGGAAAATTTTGTTTTCTATCTTGAACCCTACACTCATAATCAGTTGGTTCCACGATGATCACGAGCTCTTCGCAGTCAAGGCTGCGAAGTGGACATCAAGAAGGATAATCATGTGTTGATGGTCAACAAGCCCTCCTTTAAGAAAGGTAAGGAGCAAAGAAGCCCTTCAAGAAGGGCTGACAAGCGCAATTCCTCTGTGAGAAGAAGCTCGTGCGGTCCTAAATGGGACCTTTAGTGCTTCTATTGCAGGACAGGGGTCATGGGCGAAACTGTCCAAGTACTTAGCGGACAAGAAGGTGGCACCATCAAAGGTATATTTGATATACATGTTATTGATGTTTTCCTTACTAGCCCTCGTTGTAGTGCACGGGTATTTGATACGGTTCGTTGCTAATATTTGTAACTCGAAGCAGAGCTACGGAATAGAAGGCGGCTGCGAGGATGAGGTGACGATGCGCGTTGGCAACGGATCAAGAGTTGATGTGATGGCCGTCGCACGCTCTCCTTAGTTTTACCTTGGGATTAGTTTTAAACCTTATTAAATGTTATTATGTGCTGCGTTGAGCATGAACATTATTTCGGATCATGTTTATTGCAAGACGGTTATTCATTTAAATCGGAGAATAATGGTTGTTCTATTTATATGAGTAACATCTTTTATGGTCATGCACCTCTTGTAAATGGTTTATTTCTTCTAAATCTCGAAAGGGATGAAACACACATCCATAACATTGAGGCTAAGAGATGCAAAGTAGATAGTGATAATACTACTTATTTGTGGCACTGTCGTCTAGGTCATATTGGTGTAAAGCGCATGAAGAAACTCCATTCTGATGGACTTTTGGAGTCTCTTGATTTTGAATCATTTGACACATGCGAACCATGCCTCATGGGCAAGATGATCAAAACCCCGTTCTCCGGTATAATGGAGCGAGCAACGGACTTGTTGGAAATCATACATACCGATGTATGCGGATCGATGAGTGTTTCGATATCGCTATTTTCTCTCTTTTACCGATGACTTAAGTAGATATGGGTATATCTATTTAATGAAACATAAATCTGAAACGTTTGAAAAGTTCAAAGAATTTCAGAATGAAGTGGAGAACCATCGTAACAGAAAGATTAAGTTTCTACGATCCGATCGTGGAGGTGAATATTTGAGTTATGATTTTCTCACGCATCTTAAAGCAAGTGGAATCGTTTCACAACTCATACCGGAACACCACAACAGCAATGGTGTGTCGAGCAGCAGAATCGAACCCTATTAGATATGGTACGATCAATGATGTCTCTTCTTGATTTGCGTTATCATTTTGGGGTTATGCATTAGAAACCGCTGCATTCACTTTAAATAGGGCTCCATCTAAATCCGTTGAGACGACACCGTATGAACTGTGGTTTGGTGCTAAACCTAAGTTGTCGTTTTTAAAGTTTGGGGATGCGAAGCTTCGTCAAGAAGTTGATGCGGACAAGCTCGAACCCAAAGCGGAGAAATGCATCTTCATAGGATACCCTAAGGAAACCATTGGGTATACCTTCTATCACGTAAACCGAAGGCAAAGTGTTTGTCATGAAGAACGGTTCCTTTCTTGAGAAGGAGTTTCTCTCGAAAGAAGTGAGTGGGAGGAAAGTAGAGCTAGACGAGGTTATTGAACCTTCTCTTGAATTGGAGTAGCGCGCACTGAAATTGTTCTAGTGCTTTGCACCAACAATAGAGGAAGCTAATGACAAGGATCATGAAGCTTGGACGATCTTGCTCTTGAGCGTCAGGTCGACAAGGTCGCGTGCCTCTCTGAGTGGTACGTCAACCTGTCTTGTTGTCTTGTTGGTAGAAGACGGTGAACCTCTGAACTATGAGGAAGCGATGATGAGCCGGACTACGAGAAATGGTGGAAGCCATGAAATTCAATTGGGATCCATGGCGAAAACCAAGTATGGAATTTGGTGGATCCTCCTAGCAACCGAAAGGCCGTTGAGTGCAAATGGATATTCAAGAAGAAAAGCACACGGATGGTAATGTTACCGTCTATAAAGCACGACTTGTCGCAAAGGTTTTCGACAAGTTCAAGGTGTTGACTACGATGAGACTTTCTCTCCGTAGCGATGTTTAAGTCCATTCGGATTTTATTAGCAATTGCTGCGTTTCATGATTATGAAATATGGCGGATGGATGTCAATCGATTTCCTCAATGGGAACATTGATGAAGAGTTGTATATGATGCAACCCGAAGGTTTTGTCGATCCTAAGGATGCTAGTAAATTATGCAAACTTCACGTTCCATTTATGGTGAAGCAAGCATCTCGGAGTTGGAACCTTCGTTTTGATCAAGTGATCAAGAGCTTTGGATTTGTTCCAAATTGCTCTGAGCTTGTATCTACAAGAAAGTGAGTGGGAGCTCGGTGGCGTTTACAGTACGGTATGTGGATGACATATTGTTTATCGGAAATGACATCAACATGCTTAACGATGTGAAGAGTTATTTGAACAAGTGTTTTTCAATGAAAGACCTAGGTGAAGCTGCTTATATATTGGGCATCAAAATCTATAGAGATAGACAAAGGCTTTGATAGCTTTAAGCGGTACATACTTAGACAAAGTTCGAAAAGGTTCGAGAATGGATAAGGCAAAGAAAGGTTCAATGCCTATGTTGTCGGGTAAGATATTGAGCAAGGCTCGGTGTCCATTCTGATAAATGATAGGGAAGCTATGAGCAAAGTGCCTTATGCCTCGCCATAGGTTCCATCATGTATGCCATGCGGTGTACTAGACCGGATGTGTCCAATGCTCTTAGTTTGACGAGATATCAAAGTGATCCGAGTGGAACATCGATGGAGCCGTGAAGAACATCCTAAAGTACTTAAATAGAACTAAAGAAATGTTCTTAGTCTATGGGGTGATGAACACTTGTCGTAAAAGGTTACGTCGATGCTAGTTTCGACAGACAAGGATGATTCTAAATCTCGACGGGATACGTTTATATTTTGAATGGAGGAGCCGTGGAGAAGCTGCAAGCAAAGCGTGATCGCGGGATCTACTGAGAAGCGGAATACATGGCTGCTGAAGCGTCAAGTGAAGGAGTTTGGATCGAAACTTCATCATCGAGCTTGGCGTGGTTCAAGTGCATTGGACCCATGGAGATATTGTGTGACAACACCGGCGCCATAGCACTCGCTAAGGAACCAAGATATCATCCAAAAACCAAGCATATCAACATAAGTTTCATATAATCCGAGATTATATAGCAGATGGAGATCTGAAGATTAGCAAAGTACATACGGATCTGAATGTCGCAGATCCATTGACTAAACCTCTTCCACGTGTAAAACATGATCAACACCTCAGTGCCATGGGTGTGAGATTGTTGCCAAAAGTAAACTAGATTATTGACTCTAGTGCAAGTGGGAGACTGTTGGAATTATGCCCTAGAGGCAATAATAAAGATGTTATTATTATAATTCTTGTTCATGATAAAGTTTATATTCCATGCTAGAATTGTATTAGCGGAAACTTTAATACTTGTGTGGTTTGTGAACAACACCGTGTCCCTAATGCGCCTCTATGGACTAGCTCATTGATCAATGATGGTTAAGGTTTCTTAACCATAGACATGAGTTGTCAATTGATAATGAGATCATATCATTGGGAGAATGATATGGTGGATAGACCCAAACAAAGCAGAGCAATTAGATCGTGTCATCGTGTTCGTCTTTGCGAAGCTTTTCCTATGTCAAATATTGTATTCCTTAGACCAGGAGATAATGCAACTCCTATCTGGGAAGAAAGCTTTGAGGTCATCAAACGTCATCCTATGAGAGGGTGATCATAAAGGTGTCTCTCGGTGATCGGAAAGTATCTGGGTTGTATGTATCGAGATGGAATTTGTCCCTCCCAAGTCGGAGAGATATACTTGGGCCCACTCGGTGTCGATATCAACACCGTTTGCAAGCATGTGGTTAAGGAGTTAATCACAAAGTGATATCGGATTACGGAACGAGTAAAGTACTTGTGAGCGAGATTGAACTAGGTATGGCGATGCAAGCGATCGAATCTCGCAAGTAAAATATCGCGAGACAAAGGGAATATATATATGGGATTGATTGAATCCTGGCATCGTGGTTCATCCGATATGATCATCGATGAATGTGTGGAGTCAATATGGGTGCCCAGACCATTGTTGATTATTGATAGAAGATCATGTCTCATATTCTCGAACCGCATGGTCACACTTAACGTATCTCGACGCTAGGATAGATTGGATAATTGGTTTTGAATTTTTGTTGAGTCTCGGATGGGATCCGGGATATCACGAGAGGTTCGAATGGTCCTGAGAATAAGATTCATATAAGGCGGTGCAGTTTTTGGAGTTGAATTGTTCCGGTTAATCGGTATTGTCTGGAAGATTCTAGAACCTTCGGAAGGGACCAACGTGGCCCCACCTTCGGGAGGGCATGGGCCTATGAGGAGTGTCTGGCTGCATTGGGCCGGGGCACAAGGCCCCATAGGGCCCGATCCTAGATAAGTTTAAACTCGTTTAAACTAGAGATAGATTTCTAGATAAGGGAGAGTTTAAATCGTTTAAACTAGAGATATGATTTCTAGATAAGGGAGAGTTTAAATTGTTCAAACTAGAGATAGGCTTGGAGGAGGGGCAAGGGCTGGCCACCCCCCTCTATATATAGAGAGGTGGTGCGCCCCTCCCCCTACTACACACCTTCCTACAAGCCCTAGCAGCCTTGCTACCTTCCTCTCTCCCTCCCGACTGTTTGTAGGCGAAGCCTGTGAGAAATTCTCCACCATATACACCACGCCGTCGTTTTGTAGATCCAATCTATCTCTCCACCATACTCATGGTCCGAGGAAGGAGGACGTCGAGTCTTTGCTGCGTGTGCATCTCACGGAGGCACCGCCACTTGTGGTGCTAGATCGGATCGGATCGCGAGGAGGAGAAGCGAGTACGACTACATCACCCACGTTTCGATGAACGTTCCGCTATGCGAATCTTCAAGGGTATGAAGATCTAATCCAATCTCTCTCGTTGTTTGCATCTCCTAGATTAGATCTTGGCTTTCCCTCTGTTCGCTCCGTAGAAAATTTTGATTTACTATGCCGCGAAACCCTTCAATCTCCCTCGTACCTGGCGAGCTCCCTTTCCCGCCTATTAGCGAAGAAGGCATTCCAAGTGTCGTAGTTGTCGGGATCCCACTGGGGATCCATCCGCTGCTCCGGCGTGAGCTCGTGGTAGAAGTGGTTCGTGATGGCCGCCTGGCATGCGGAACCTTGAGGGACAGGAGGGACAAGAACCCCTCCAGCGCTCATCATCCAGCTGGCGGGCGGCCGGTAGCCCAGCGTACAAGGGTAGTTGGAGGCGCATAGCGCCTCGGTCTCCTCGAGGGTCAGAATGGCCCAGTAGGCGTTGTCTATTGTTCTAAGAGAGGAAGGTGTGGATGTGTGGATAGCCATGGAGCGATCTCCCTAGATATAGAGGGAAAGGGCGGGAAAACTTGGCGTGAAGCTTTGATAAATAGCGATAAATATCTTTAGTCCCGGTTAGTGACTACAACCGGGACTAAAAGCTCACGTAAAAAGGAAAGGGCGGGAAAACTTGGTGGGAAGCGGTGGGAAATGGTGGAAAATATCTTTAGTCCCGGTTTGTGACTACAACCGGGACTAAATGGATATTATATTAAGATTCTTTATATTTTTCTGATAATAATAGACATATTATTTGTTTTATTTGGATTTTTACAATAAAAGATATGATTTTCCAAAGTTTTATATTTGATTTGAATTAAAAAAAGAAAATTTACAAATGAAATAATTTATAAATGATGCAAATAGATATATGGATATTATATTAAGATTCTTTATATTTTTCTGATAATAATAGACATATTATTTGTTTTATTTGGATTTTTACAATAAAAGATATGATTTTCCAAAGTTTTATATTTGATTTGAATTAAAAAAAGAAAATTTACCAAAAAATAATTAGTCGCGGGTCGTGGCTGGATCCGGGACTAAAGGGTGTCTGCGCGCGCGAAAACGAAGCGGCCGAAAAAACACTTTAGTCCCAGACCGTGGCTTAACCCGCGACTAAAGGGGGGTCTTTTGTCGCGGGTTAAGCCACGGCCCGGGACTAAAGACCCTTTAGTCGCGGGCGGTGGCTTAGACGAGGACTAAAGGTCCGTCCGTATATATTCCGCGCGCCAGGGATGCCCAACACTTAGCATATCTCGACGAAGCAGACGAAGACGAAGCATCGAAGACGCATGGGAGATGCTGCCCGGCCGCCGATTCCACCGCGCCGCCGCCCTCGTCTCCGGCCGTGCGTGCTCCGTTGTGCCACGCTCCGCCGTTTCGTATATGTGCTGTCGCGCGCAGCCGCTCCGCGCCGTGCCGCCGTTTAGCATCCTCGTCGTGCCATACTCGCCTCATGGTTCCGCCGTGCCATGGCGTTGGTGGCCTTCGGTAGGGGTGGTTTTAGTTATTTTTGTTTTATTTATTAGGATTATATTGTTTAAGTTATTTTTTTGTTATTAGGATTATTAGGATTATAATTATTGTTTTAGTTATTAGGATTAGTATTAGGATTACATTGTTTTAGTTATTAGGATTAGAATTATTGTTTTATTTATTAGGATTAGTATTAGGATTATATTGTTTTAGTTATTAGTATTAGGATTATGGTTTTAATTAAAATATTAGAATTAAGATTAGGATTATTGTTTTAGTTATTTTTTTGTTTTATTTAATAGGATTATATTGTTTTAGTTATTTTTTTGTTTTACCACAAATAATATTAGGATTATTTTTTTGTTAGGGTTATTGTTTTGTTTTAGTTATTAAGATTATTGTTTTAGCACAAATAATATTAATATTATTATAATTAGGATTATATTGTTTTAGTTATTAGGATTATTATTTTACCACAAATAATATTAGGGTTTTTTTGGTTTAGTTATTAGGATTATTGTTTTACCAAAAATAATATTAGGATTATTGTTTTACCGCATATAATATTAGGGTTATTAATTTGTGTTATTAGGGTTATTGTTTTTTTTGTTTTAGTTATTTGGGTTATTGTTTTTTCTAACCTGTTTAACTCTCTTTTTGTTATAGATAATTAAGTCATGGATCAATCCGAAGATCCTGGTTGCATCGGTGAAGGTTTTCTTCAGGGCATGATAAGAGGTGAAATTCCTCTTAATATTACTACCGGCGAAGATATTTGCTCTAGGAAGAGATATCCTCATATCTGAATCCATCCGGTGATGGACTAGAGGAAAACCTAATGTACCAAGGGGAAGACCAGATGGACGAAGGGCAAACAAATAACAACAATAATGATGGCCCCTCGACAGGATCCGGCGAGGTACATATATATATATATATATATATAAATCCTCATTGAAAGGATACGAATGTTGCCTAGAGGGGGGTGAATAGGCGATTAAAACTTTTCCTAGAGTGGCTCAACAAAGGCGGAATAAAACTAGTGTTTACTTTGTTAAGCACAACCTAGAACTACTAAAGTTCACCTATGTGCACCAACAACTTATGCTAAGCAATACAAGTAACAAAGTGATAGCAAGATATATATTACTTCAAGCACGAAAGCTATCACAATGTAAAGTGCATAAGTAGAGAGCTCGGGTATAGAGATAACCGAGGCACGCGGGGACACCGATATTTTACCGAGTTCCTCCCAACATGGAGTATGTCTCGTTTGGATAGGGGGTGGTATCAAACCACCAACGCCACAAAAGGCCTCCCTTATTCTCCGGTGAATCTCACCCCAACGGGATCGATCCACGCTTCCACTATCGGTGCACTTGTCGGTGGCAACCGGAACCTCTCACAAGTTTGGGGAACTTCTCCATAACTTAATTGGAGGCTCCCAACAAACGCCACAAAAGGCCTCAACAAATGCCACCAAGGCCACAAAACCTTCTAGGGTTCCAAGAACCCAAGAGGGACAAGCTCCAATGAGCAACTCAAACCAAATCCTCCGAGGAGAACTCAAACCGATGCACCAAATGCAAATGGCAAGAACACCAGAAAGGTGCTCAAATCCCTCACCCTCAAGTTCCAACAAAGCTACTAAAGCTATTGGGGGAACAAGAGAGGAGGAAACAACGAGAGACACAAAACCCCCCAAAATCTAGATCCCAAAGATGCACTCACAAAGAGATAAATCGGTTAGGTCAAAATGCGGATCTAGATCTCCTCTCTCTTTCACTCAAATATGGGCAAGAATCATCGGAGGGAAAAGATTAGGCAAGCTTCAAGATCTAGAGCAAGTGTGGACAAAGTTTAGCCTAATAGATAAGAGAGGATCTAACTAAACTGAAAACGGGCAAAGCTTAAATAGAGGGCCCAGAAAATCTGGCCGTTGGGGATAATTTTCGGTCAGGACCGGCAGTACCGGTTTTGACCGGTACTACCGCCCGGTAGCAGGTCAACGGAGCAGAGCAGCAAGCGAGCGCATGGCAGATTGGGGCCAACGCAGGGGCCAGCAGGACCCAGTCGTGTGCATGCAGACAACGCAAGTGGGAAGCAGCAAACGCGACAGCAGCGAGAGAAGACAACGCGTGCAGTAGGCCAAGGCTGCATTTACGACCAGCGAAGCGAAGGAAGCGAGGCAAGTGGCGGCGGCGAAGGCAAAGCAGCGGCAGCGATAAAGACAAGAAAGGCGCGGCAGCGGCCTGTGGGAACTGGTCAACGCGGGCGGGGCTCGCGCGAGCGGGAGCTAGCGCGTGGGTGGGCTGACGTGGCGAGGCTGGCTGGGCTGGAGTAGATCAGATCTACCTGTGAAATAAGGTGGGCCGGCCGGTAGTGTAGGGGTTCGTAGCATGGAAAACAAAAAATTTCTACCGCATACAAACAAACAAGCCAAGATCTATCTACTAAATTGTAGCAACGAATCGATAGAATAACTAACCCTCGAAGATTCCAAAGTGTTTAACGAGAGCGGATTCTCGTGGGTGATGTAGTCGTACTCTTGCCGATCTCAAGATCGTGTAGACGATCCTTCCGGCGCTGCGTTCCGGCAGCATTTCATGATCGGTCACATCGTTAAATTTCGATGAAGACCTTCCTCTCCCTTGTTCCAGCAGGTAGCGGAGGTTGTAGCACTCTCCTCGCGATTCCGGCAACACGACGGCGTGGTACCGAAAGTAGAGGGGAGATCTTGCAGGGCTTCGCCTTAAGCCGAAGCGGGTATGTTGGACTATGAGAGAGGCCTCGGTGATCTAGGGTTTAGAGGCACCAAGGAGAGGGCTAGGCCGGGCTGGGGCTTGGGAAGCCCAAGTCGGCTAGGGTTTTCCTAGGCGGCAGCAGGAGGTGGTGGCCGTGGCTTAGGGCTAGGGTTTGGAGAGGGCAAGGTGTAGGTCTTGGAGGGTAGCCCCTCCTTATATAGGTGGGAGCGCAACCAAGGGAGGAGTCCTTCCCAACTCGGCTGCTTGGCCGGTGGAGGAGAGGACTTCCCCAAGTAGGTTTCTACTCCTCCACCAAGCAAAATAGCCGTTTGACTTTTCAAATTGGCGTTTGACTTTTCAAACTAGGATTTGATTTATCCCTTTATTTTGCTCAGCGATGACACCTAGTACATGATGCAACCATTCCAACTTGTTATGACACATTCATGTACCCTTCCTCCTGAGTCTGGGACATTCCGAACCTTCAGAACATTCCGATGAAAACACCGGAACCATTCTCCAACCCCGAAACAGGACTTTCCTGATATGAATCTTATTCTCCGGACCATTCTGGATCTCCTCGTGATATCCCGGATCCCATCCGAGACTCCGAACAACATTTAGTCTCTTACTCATCATTCCATAACTACTCAACAACATTGAATCCTTAAGTGTGTCTCCCTACCGTTCGTGAATTATGCGAACATGATCGAGACACTTCTACGAACAATAACCAATAGAGGAATCTGGAAATTCATATGGCTCCCACATATTTCTACGATTACTTTGTGATCGAATGAACCACTTACATACGATAACAATTTCCCTTTGTCTCACGATAGTTTACTTATCCGAGGTTTTGATCGTCGGTATCTCTGCATACCTAGTTCAACCTCGTTACTGATAAGTACTCTTTTCTCGTTCCCGTGATATGTGATCCCTTGTGAGCTAGTCACACGCTTGCAAGCTAATTGGATGACATTCCACCGAGAGGGTCCAGAGTATATCTATCCGTCATATGGATGGACAAATCCCACTCTTGATCCATGTGTCTCAACCAATACTTTCCAAACACTCAATGCCACCTTTATAGCCACCCAGTTACGGTGTGGTGTTTGATGTCATCAAAACATCCTTCCGGTGACGGCGATAAGCATGATCTCATGGTCGAAGGAATTAGGTTACTATGTATCAGAAAGCATATAGCAATTGAACTATTAAAATGACTTGATCTTTATGCTACGCTTATCTATAGGAGTATGTCCATCATATCATTATCCTAACGATATGATCTTGTTGTTAATAACATCTCAATGTTCATGATAGGGAAACCACAATCATTTATTAACCAACAAGCTAGTATTATAAAGAGGCTTTACTAGGGACTCTAATTTAGTTTACAAATCACACAAGTATTAATGTTTCCTTGTTAATATTGTTATAGTATGAATGTAAACATTTATCATAAACACAAAGATATAATAATAACTACATTTATTATTGCCTCTAGGGCATATCTCCAACAGTCTCCCACTTGCACTAGAGTCAACTAATCTAGATTACATGGTAATATACCGAACACCCATGGCAGTTTGGTGTTGGTCATGTTTTTCCCTCGGGAGAGGTTTAGTCAACGGATCCGCCACATTCAGATCTTTGTGTACTTTGCAAATCTTTATGTCACCATCTTGGACATGTTCTCGAATATTGTGGAAACGTAGCTTGATGTGCTTCAGCTTCTTGTGTGACCTTGGTTCTTGCGCATTGGCTATGGCGCCCATGTTATCATAGTAGATAGACATTGGGTCCAGCGCACTTGGAACCACACCGAGCTCTGTAATGAACTCTTTCATCCATATCGCTTCTTGTGAAGCCTCCGAAGCAGCCATGTATTCCGATTCAGTTGAAGATCTCGCTACAACGCTTTGCTTTGCACTCCTCCAGCTAACTGTTGCACCATTCAAAGTAAATACGTATCCAGATTGTGATTTAGAATCATCCGGATCGGTGTTCCAACTAGCATCGGTGTAACCATTAACAACGAGCTGTTCATCACCTCCATAAGAAAGAACCATATCCTTAGTTCTTCTCAAGTACTTAAGGATGTTTTTGACCGCTGTCCAATGATCCACTCCTGGATCACTTTGATACCTGCTAATCAAACTAACAACATATGCAATGTCGGGTCTAGTACATAGCATGGCATACATTAGAGATCCTATGGCTAAGGCATAGGGAGTTTTACTCATCCTTTCTCTATCTTCTGTCGTTGTGGGACTTTGAGTTTTACTCAAGGTCGTATTGGGCAACATGGGAAAGAACCCTTTCTTGCTATCTTCAATTCCAAACCTTTTTAGAACTTTGTCCAAATATGTACTTTGTGACAATGATATTAGGCGTCTCGATCTATCTCTATAAATCTTTATGCCTAATATATAAGCTGCTTCGCCAAGATCTTTCATTGAAAAACTATTATTCAAATATTCCTTGACACTATTAAGAAGGTCTACATCATTCCCAATCAACAATATGTCATCTACATATAGTATTAAGAATTCTACAGAGCTCCCACTCACTTTCTTGTAAATACAAGCTTCTCCATAAGTTTGTATAAAACCAAAACTTTTGATTACTTTATCAAAAAGTTGATTCCAACTTCGGTATGCTTGCTTCAATCCATATATGGACCGTTGAAGTTTGCATACCTTGTTAGCATCTTTAGGATCGACAAAACCTTTGGGTTGCATCATATACAACTCTTCATCAATGTCTCCATTGAGGAACGCTGTTTTGACATCCATCTGCCATATCTCATAATCATAATATGCAGCGATTGCTAACATAATCCTCACAGACTTTAGCTTCGCATCGGTGAGAAGGTCTCATCGTAGTCAACTCCTTGAATTTGTCGAAACCCTTTTGCAAGTCGAGCTTTATAAACGATAACATTACCATTAGCATCTGTTTTCTTCTTGAAAATCCATTTATTCTCGACTGACCTTCCGCCATCCTTAAGTCCACCAAAGTCCATACTTGGTTTTCGTACATGGATCCAATCTCGGATTTCATGGCTTCTTGCCATTTATTGGAATCTGGGCTCATCATGGCTTCCTCATATGTCGCAGGTCATCGGTGTTGTCCACCAACATGACACTCATAACGGATCATACCAATCGAGTGGTACGAGTTCTCGTTGACTGCGAGGTTCTAGCAACTTCAACCGAAGTTTCATGATCATCATCATTAGCTTCCTCTCTTATTGGTGCAGGCACGGGAACTTCTTCCGGTGCTGCGCTACTCGCAAGTTCGAGAGAAGGTTCGACAACCTCGTCGAGTTCTACTTTCCTTCCAGTCACTTCTTTCGAGAGAAATTCCTTCTCTAGAAAGGATCCATTCTTGGCAACGAAGATTTTGCCTTCGGATCTATGATAGAAAGTATACCCAATAGTTTCCTTTAGGTATCCTGTCGTGGTGGTGGCACGGCAGATGCCATGGGTAGGCTAATGTAGTGAGCCAATGGATGCTAGTGGGATCTGGGGAGGGATGATGCAACTGTCTTTTCACTCAAGCTGCCAAAGTGGTGATCTTTATTTCTCTCTTTGTGTGCTACAAGTGCTCCTAGAGCTGTTCTGGAAACTCTGAATCTCCCCAGCCTAACGTTGCTTAAAAGAAAAACCTCTCTTCCTCAGGGTCCAAACCTCCCCTTATAAAGGGGTGCCTTGGGTGCCCTTAGGGCTGATGGGGCAAGCATATTCGAGGAATATGCTTGTCCCAAAGTGGTAACTCGGCGGCCTACTTTCCCTGTCCGCTCTCCAACGACGGCAAAGTTCCAGCGGCCCCCCTTCTGCGTGCCTCGGGCTCCTGCACTGTCACCTCCGTGACCTCCTTCTCGCCCTCCGTCTCATGCCTCCTTGTCCCTTGCGCTTGGCCTGTCCAGTTCACTGCTAGCAGCCTATGCTTTGACCCTAAGCTTCTCCTTCTCCCGCAAGCTTCAGATAACTCGGCCTCACCTCGTGTTATTCGGCTTGTTCCTCACCGCATGGAGATCATTTGTAACCCGGACGAGTTCTCTTTAACTCGGCGGATCATCACTTTATACCTATACGTGAGCTTCCTGCCTTCGTTTATCGGCCGACTTACACATGATTCGGCCGACCTAGGCCGTAGCTCAGCCATCAGACGGGAACAATACCTCTGTCTTTCCCCATCTCTGACCTACCCGAGGTTAACCCCCCGACATTAGTCCCCGAAGCTGGTGTGGCCCTGCCAATTACTCTGGCCGGGTTATATCAGCTTCAACATTTTCCTTTAGTCTTGTTTCCGAGCTATGGCCTCGTCCGAGGTTCCCTCGTTCCTTCCCTCATCGCTAAGTCCCTCGTGTCACCCCATCATTGCTTTTCTAGTTTTTAGGTCCTCTTATTACATTTCTTGACAAGTTCTGATAAAGAACCTCGCCTGCCGCCTCCATGACGCCTCGTGGAGCCGCTCCGCCGATTGTAACAACTTTTTGTTTTACGTGGCCTCTGGTGTGGCTCCATTCACCGTCGCGTTCGTGCTCCTCCACGATCTACGCGTAATCGCCACACCACGATCCCACTCCCTCGTTCATTGCTTTGTCTATAAAGTGGGAAACACGCCTTCGGGTTCCTCCTTCTCATTATCGTTTGCGTCCTCTTCTTCTTCCTTCGCCTGTGTGTTTCCTTGCCGCTCACGCTCACCAGCCAGTGGTTTCTGCCACAGGATTCTACCGCCCGTTCGCCTTTCCTTGCCAGCGTTTACTGGTGTGGTCCCGCCACGGTGAGTCCTCTCGGCCTTTTGCCCTAGATCGATCCGCATTGTTTCTGCGTTCATGGCCGATTTCTCCTCCTCTCGCCATTGTTTTCGTGCTAAGTTCGACGGGCCCTGTAGCTCTAAGCTCCTCCGCCGCCGCTTTTTCTCCGCGATCTCTCCGTGGAACTATGTCAAGTTCGTTCAGCGGTGCCCTAGTCGAGGATGACGGCGCTGGGGCCCGGCGTGGATCGTGGCGGGGCTCTTCGATTTCACGCCGAGATTGAGTGGCTCCTCGAACTCGTCAGTTCTGCCGAGGTTTCTTGCCGCTCACCCGCAGCGAGTCATCTCCGATTCGAGAGAAGGCGAATCGTGGTTTTCATGTCCCACTTCGCTGCTTGGTCTTCCTCTTAGCGACTTTGCTAGAGAATTTCTTGATTACTTGACCTTCACGCATCACCTTCCCATAAATGCCATAGCTTCTCTTTCCGCGTTCATCTCCGCCGAGGGTTACTTGACTGTGGCCATCAAGACATGTCTGGTCGAAATTCTTTCAGATTCGCTCCAACGTCGTTCCCGATAAATCTCGCATCCTTCCGAGAAGTTGCTCACCCAATGTGGGGCGGCATCCATAACACCGGAGGCAATCCGTGTTCCCCGTGTCACCGGGTTGGAGTCGTGCAAGAAATGGCACAAATCGTTCTTCTCGTCAAAACAGAGGGCGGAAGACAAGATTCGGCCCCCATTCTCAATTGGTCCACCTTCCAAAGTGAACGGCTCTATAACCAAGAAGACTCATGCCCTGGCCGAGGCCTTCGAGATTCGGTGAAGGAGTTGATTCGGGCGGGTTATGGAGAAGACTTGATGGCAACTTTTATTAGTAGCGGGATCTGCCCTTCCAACAAAGGACCCACAAGCTACATGAGTGGTCCTCTGACCCTAACCGAGTCTCGACCGTGGAGTTGGACAACTACCTTATCTGCAAGCGCGTCCGAGCTATTTTTAAGACGGAGATGCCTGATGATTGGACCTGGGGGTTAAAACCGTTCACCCGCGACAATCCGCCTCCCGAGGTAAACCCGATCTTCATCCTTCTATTTTTCTCGCTTTTAGAGTCTGGTTTTCATGATTTTCTCTTCTTATTATGCGAGGTTTGCTGAAGGAAAGACGAGGGCGCCAAGTTCTGCAGCTCCCTGCCTGCAGATAGGAGTTCCGGATCAGCGAGCCGGATTCCGAGGAGTTCGTCCCTAAGTCCGATCCCGCTCCTGCTCGAGCTCGCTTTTAAACTTCAGCGCAGGAGGAGGAAGGTGATTCAGACGAGGTCCAAATTCTTGAGGTAGTTGCCGCCATGCCTATTTCTTATGCATTTCCGGCTTCGCTTTCCCAGCTAATCCGGCCAGGTTCATGACGCCTTGAACCTATTGCTTCTCGGCCTCCCGTACCTCGAAACGCGGGGCTCGCCAATGCCTCGGATGCGGTTCCTAAGAAGAGTAAAGAAATCCGCTCGAATCCTCCCGAGCGTAAGACTATGCCCGGGTTGCTGGGTAAATTCTTTTGCCTATATTTCTGCTTTTCTTCTCGCTTCTCATTTTGACGAATCTTCTTTCTTACTTTTGCAGCTCCTCTTTCCGTTAAACCCGGTCCTAGCATGACTAAGCCGTCCGATTCGCCGCCATCTCCTCCTCCGCCGATAACACGAGAGTTCCTAGTCCTATTCGCCTTCCCCGCCTCCCGATAATTCGCCTGCTCGCCGTGATGCCCTGAGATTTCTCCCATTGATCGGATCCGATCCGCCCTCCGATGTTTCCGTTGAGCCGGCTGCCCCCTCTATGGGCCCCAGCGTTACCATTGAGCTTCCATCTACTCCGGCAGTTCCTACGGTCATTCTGACCTCTGCCGAGAAGATCGTTACCCCGGCGCCCTCTGCAAGCTTGACCTCTACTGATCCTAAGGGTTCCGTCCCCACCTCGGAGGCGCAACCTCCTGCCGGTGCCTCTTCTAAGGAGAAACGTGTTGTTGCCGTCAAGACCTCTTCTCAGAAAAGTCTTGCCGGCACTTCTCAGCCAAGTATTGCTGAGGCTCTGCGCAAAGGAGTCAGATTCGCCAAAGGCACCGTTACCCTTTGGCCATCGGCTCACCGCCTTCATAAGAGTCCCTGCTCGCTGCAGTGGTCGGACCTTTGCCGGGGTAAAGTTCTAACCCGGACAATGAAGCGTAATGCCTTGAGCGCCTGGTTGAATTTGCCAACAACTGGAATGCCGCTGATCAGTTTGAGGGCAATCCGGTCAATCAACCCTTCCAGCTTTCTGACATCAGTGGTCGCTTCGACCAAGCCGCCCAGTTTATCATTGATACGAACAAGATGAATGCGGTAATTGTTTTATTTCCGAGTCTTAAATTATTTTCCACATGTTATCATGCTCTCCAGTCCCCGAAACTTGCAAGGAAATAACTTGTTGTATGCTTGGAAGTTTGACGTACTTTTATTTCTAAGGTTTCCTTAGTTCGGCCACCTAGTTCATAGTTTATTTAGTTTTGACGTAACTTTGAATATTCAGCCACTTAGATCCGAGTTAAGTTTTGCTTGGCTCGGATCTAGTTTAGCTTTGAATATCCAGCCATCTAGAGAATTAGGCGTTGCTTGATTCGGATTTAGTTTAGCTTTGAATATCCAAATGCCCTAGATCTGAGTTAAGTTTTGCTTGGCTCGGATCTAGTTTAGTTGCTGAATATCCAGCCTCTAGAGCCGAATTAAGCTTTGCTTGATTCGGATCTAGTTAACTTTGAATATCCGGCCGCCTAGATCTGAGTTAAGTTTTGCTTGGCTCGGATCTAGTTTAACTTTGAATATCCACCCTCTAGAGGCGAATTAAGCTTTGCTTGATTCGGATCTAGTTTAACTTTGAATATCCACCGCCTAGATCTGAGTTAAGATTTGCTTGATTCGGATCTAGTTTAGCTGAATATCCAGCCCTCTAGAGCCGAATTAAGCTTTGCTTGATTCGGATCCGATTAACTTCAACCTTCGCTTTATCATCTTGCTCCATTTCTCGGGTTGCACATGATCGACGGACCGAGTTCCGAGGTTGCTCTTCTTGCATCGCAAATTGGAGGAGAAGTATGAGAGAGTTCTGCCTGGCGAAGAAGGCGAAGTCGGCGGTTTTTTCCTTATTCCCAACTTTCTTATATACTTGTCCGTGAAGCCGGCTTACTTCTCGCTGAATAGGTAATATCAATAATCTCAACATCCGCCTTGAAAAGAAGGTCAAGTCCTTGGAAGGTTAGTTTCTTTCCCCTTCTCCCTCTTCTTGTAATATCTATGCCGAGTGTCCTTATTGCTGGGTTGTGGTAAAGCCGAGTTGCAAGACTTTGCGGCGTCGCAACAAGATTGCGTGCCCATGCCCGACGTGATGCTTCATTTTTTAGAACAAAGCGCAGTTCATTCGCCAACTACAAGAGAAGGATGATGAGATAGCTACTTTGAAATCCGAGGTGAATGCACTCAAGCTCTCCAATCCGAGCTAGAAAAGGTTGATCAAGAATTCTCTTTGGAAAAGAGCCTACCGACTGATCCGGAGAAGAACAAAGAACTCCTCAAAGCTGCCGAACTTAAAACTCACGATTTGAGCAAGGAGATTGCTCGTTTGAGAAGAGTAAAGCTATCTGGGCTAAGGATCTTCAAATAATGATGACTTATATCCATCGTAAGTTATTTGGCTGGCCGAGCTAAAATTTTTCTTTCTTTGCTATCTTTTGACATGTCCATGTTTTGCGAGATCACTTTCCCGAGGCCAAACCGTGAGCACTAGAGCTGTTCTTGCGGCGTTCGTCGAGGTGAACCTGTTGATGTTGAGTTTGAATACTCCATGGAGGATTTCTTGGTTTCCGTTGGTCTTTGCGGTTGGTCCGATGAAAATCATGGGTCGGGACTTGGTGCGCAGCCGCTATCAAAGCTTACCACTCTGGCGAATACCTCGGGGTCCCCGATATTGGCGAAGTCAAGTTATTGGTGACCAGTGAAGGCATCCGAGAGACAATTGAGTCTTTGGAGAATCATTGCTGGCGTCTTTGGTGCCGACATGGCCCTTCGTAATCATGTCATGGTATGAAGATATCTCTCTTGACATTACGATGAATCTGCGCCGGCTCCGGTGGGTTGAAGATCCCACCTTCGTTGCTCTTGGCAAGCTCGGGCCTTCCATTTCGTCGAGTATGCCGATGTACACTTGGAATGAAGGGCGAGTTTTCTCCCGGATCCGGATCGGAGATCGCGGTGAAGATGCTCCAGTGATGATTCCGGCGAGCACGGGAAGATGAAGATGATTCACCACATCCAATAGCTCCAGCTCAAGCTCAGATAGCAATGGTGATGCACGATCTTCCTCCAAAGGCACTGGGCATTCTACTGCGCGTACTGACGCCCCTGAACAACCCCGTGTTACCGCCGAAGTTACTCCTGGGTCGGCGGAAGGTGAGGTAACCTCGGTTGAAGTTCCCCTACTTGGTGCCCCTTTTTGATCAAGTGGTTCCTCCTCCAACAAACGATGCCTAGATTTATTCGTGATCCCTGGTATGCGGGTGTTCCATGTAGACGAAAAATTTGTTAACTCGTATGATTCGAGGTTCTTTTGCTATGTGCTCTCGAGATTCTTAATTAAATGGATACTTGTCCGAATTCTTGCCTTGTTGGCTTATAATTTCTCCATCTTTCAGATTTAATTTTACGCCTTGTTGGCTCATAGTTTCCGAGTCGTTGGTTTAGGTGCCAAAGTCCATGTGTTTATGAATCGACACATTCTATAATAATTCTGAGTGAATACTTTGGGCACCAAGGTGCATATTAAATAGTGAAAGAAAAACAACATATGGCACTCTCCGAGTTATTGCTCGATCGCCAATGTTCAAGTGTGTATAACGCGAAGAGATAAGTATACCATATGGCGGTCCCAGCTCGCCTGGATGCGAGGTCTAAACCTATAATACCAAATAATCATTGCATATGGCGGTCCCAGTAACTGCTCTAGGTGCGAGATTCAAATATCAAACATAAAATAATATCACATATGGCGGTCCCGAGTAATCGCTGCAGTGCGAGGTTCAAATATCAAACATGAAATAACATCACATATGGCGGTCCCAGTAATCGCCTCACGGGTGCCGAGGTTTAAATATCGAACATGAAATAACATCACATATGGCGGTCCCAGTAGCTGCTCAGGGTCGAGGTTCAAATATCAAACATGAAATAACATCACATATGGCAGTCCCCGAGTAACTGCTCTGGGTGCCGAGGTTCAAATATCAAACATGACATAACATCACATATGGCAGTCCCCGAGTAACTGCTCTGGGTGCCGAGGTTTAAATATCGAACATGAAATAACATCACATATGGCAGTCCCAGTAGCTGCTGCAGGGTCGAGGTTCAAATACACGATATAAAATAAATATAACCTTGGCGGTCCCAGTCATCGCTTCTGGGTGCCGAGGTGCAAATACATCATTGGTTTTTGACCTTAACACAACCCTATGAGTAAAATGGCGGTAAAGCCACATTCCAGGCGCTTCGTTTCTTCACCAACTTTATTTGCCTTGCCTTTTCCGAGATTGGCGTCAATCGGATAATATGCATCGTTGTGCAAGGCTTTGCTCACGATAAATGGTCCTTCCATGGGGTGATAACTTGTGCATGCGGTGCGTTGCACCAGAGGATACTAAATCTCCCTCTTGGAATATTCTTGGATTCACTTTCTGTTGTGGTACGCCGTAAGTTACATTGATAGATGGCCGATCGTGATAATGCCAATTCTCGGCTTCTTCCAACGGTCTCTGACATCTTGCCGACTACTTCATTTGCCTCTGAAGATGTATATTGAGTAACTCTTGGCGAGTCATGTATTATGTCGGTGGGAAGCACGGCCTCCCCCATATACCAAAAAGAATGGTGTATAACCTGTTGATCTGTTCGAGTAGTCACGAGGCTCCATAATCTGCGGTAATTCCTCAATCCAACATCCCCGACCTTTGCAATGGTTCGACTAGTCGTGGTTTTATTCCCGACAAAACCAGTCCATTAGACCTTTCAACTTGTCCATTGGATCTTTGGGTGAGCCAGAGGCAACATCTAGTCTTATGTGCTTCTCTTGGCAAAATCTAGAGAAGGCTCATACGCAAAGTTCGTGCCATTATCCGTAATGATGCTATGTGGGTATCCGTATCTCAAGATGATATCCTTGAGGAATTTCACTTCTTTGTGCCCATCACACTTTTGATTGGTTTTACTTCAATCCATTTTGTGAACTTGTCTACCATTACCAAGATGTGGGTCATTCCTCCTCTTGCCGGCTTGAAAGGTCCTACCATGTCTAGACCCCATACGGAAAATGGCCAGGTAATAGGTATTGTTTTTAACTCGGCCGACGGCATATGTATTCTGGTTGCATATCTCTGACACCCATTGCATTTCTTAACTAATTCTTCTGCCTCTTTTAGCCGTTGGCCAGTAGAATCCATGCCTAAATGCCTTGGCTACTAAGGCGCGAGACGAGGCATGGTGCCCACATTCTCCTTGATGTATATCTAGAAGGATTTCATGACCTTCTGTAGGACTCACGCATCTCTGCAATATGCTCGTTACGCTTCTTTTATATAACTCATTGTTTATGATTGTATATGCCTTTGCTCTTCTGACAGTTTGTCTGGCTAGTACTTCATTACTCGGCAGTACCGCGTCTTTTAGGTACGAAAATATGGGTTGCGCCCATACCGGCGTTGCTCTTTCTGCGGTGATTTCATTGTCTATCTCCATTTCCTCTGCCAATGTATTTACCTCGGCTCTTTCCATGATTGTTATTACCTCGTGTCCCCCTCTTTAGGGGTTCGAATCTCTTCGGATCTACTTCCATCGGCGTATGATTCTCTGCGAATTTGGGATAAATATTGATTCGGACTACGGTGATGGGTTTATTGATGGTTTCTGAGGTGTTCGAGGCTATACAGGCGGAGAATTGCCGGGTTGATCCTAACTTTGACAATGTATCGGCGTCATTTTCCGCTCGTGGTATGTGGTGAAATTCACATCCTTCAAAATATCCATGATCTTTTGCACGTGGAATCAGTATAAAGCCATATTAGCATCTAATCGTCCCAAGTGCCCGATACTTGCTGCACTACTAGGTCCGAGTCACCGTAACATATGATTCGTATTCCATTTCTTTTGCCACCTTTAATCCATGGACTAGTGCCTCATATTCAGCTACATTGTTGGGCGGCAAAATGTATTTGCAGACATATTTCAATTGGTCTTTTTAGGCGAGGTCAAGACTATTCCTGCCCAAACCGTTCCTTAGTTTGGAACCATCAAAATGCATTGTCCGAGAATTTGGATCGCAATGGTGGCTCATATTGCACCTCGGCCCAATCTACGAGAAAGTCGGCAACACGAGATTTGATTGCATCTCTTCTATCGAATTGTGGAGCATATGGTGATAACTCGATCGCCCATTTTGCTATTCGGCCACTTGCATCTTTGTTGTTCAATATGTCGGCTATGGGGGCCTCACATATTACTCTGATGGGATGCTCTTCAAAGTAATGCTTAAGCTTTTTTGCCGACATATATACTCCATAGGCCATCTTCTGATAATGCGGATAATTACATTTTGAGGTGGATAATACTTCACTTAGATAGTATACTGGCCTTTGAACTGACTTACCCTCTTCGAATCGTTCCACTACAACCACAGCGCTAACTACTCGATTGGTAGCCGCTATATAAAGTAGCATAGGCTCTTTTGATAATGGAGAAGCTAAAATGGGTGCCGTAACTAACATCTTTTTCAACTCGTTAAACGCAATGTCGGCCTGGGGAGTCCAGCCGAATTTGTCCGACTTTCTCATCAGTTGATAAAGTGGCAGTGCCTTCTCTCCTAGCCGACATACAAATCGACTAAGCGAGGCGGCCGTGAATTTTTGTACATCATTCAGACATCTCGGCAACTCCATTTTTTCTATTGCTCTTATCTTCGTCGGATTAGCCTCGATACCTCGGCTGGACACAAGGAAACCAAGTAGTTTTCCTGCCGGCACGCCGAACGTGCATTTTTCTGGATTAAGTTTCATTCGGAACCTTCTCAGGTTCGCAAAAGTTTGCCGTATATCTTCTAGCAAGGTTACGCTTTCCTTAGTTTTGATGACTACGTCATCCACATATACTTGTACATTTTTCCTATCGATCATGTAAGCATTTTTGCATGCACCTTTGATACGTTGCTCCTGCATTTCTCGGGCGAATGGCATCGTGCGATAACAATAAGCCCGTGCGGGGTAATAAATCAGATCTTTATTTGATCGGCGGATTTAACGGTATCTGGTGGAAACCGAATCTGGCGTCTACAAATGATAACAGCTCACAACCAGCGGTCGAGTCAATGACTTGGTCTATTCTAGGCAATGGAAAAGGATCTTTTGGACATGCCTTGTTCAAAGTTAGTGTAGTCAATACACATTCGCCACACAATGGCTACATTGGGATCATCTTTTTCTTTTCAACTAGCACCGGATTTGATAGCCAATCCGGATAAAGCACCTCCATAATAAACCCGGCGGCGAGCCGAAGTTATTTCATCCTATTACTTTTCTCCTGTCTTGGCGAAGCGGAGAGGTTGCTTCACCGGCCGTGCTCTGGCACGACGTTCAAGAGTGCTCGACCAACTCCTCGGCACACCTTGCGGGTCTTGTGTTGACCATGCAAATATGTCCGATTCTCACGGAGGAAGTTGGTGAGCTCGCCTTCCTATTTAGCGTCAAGACCTGCACCAATAGTAATGTGCGCTGGTACCGCTCATCAATCTGAAACTTCTTCGTCTCTTTGGTTGGAAAGAAACTGCCATGAGGGTTGGCCAATGCCGCATGCTTAATTGTCTTGTTGAGGGCTGCTACCTCTTGAATCCTTTTCTTTTCTCTTGCTATGACCAATGATTCGCCAAATTTGACCGGCCGAGGCACACTCCATTGACTTCTGTAATCCCACTGTTATCACTCCTTGTGGTCCGGCAATTTCATTTTTAGATAACCTATATGACAAGCTGCTCATGAATTTGGCGGTCTTGCCGTCCGAGTAGAGCATGATAACAGCTTTCCGGATCAACCACCTCGAACTCCAAATTTTTCGCTCTGCGATTATCTCTTATCGAATAAGACGTCCACTCGGACTTTACCAATGGGCTCACATGAAAGCCACGGCACTATCCCATGGAAAATTGTCCTTGTGGATGCGGCATGTTACGATATACCGAGCTTGTGCATGGTATCTTTGTACATGATGTTATCGCTTCCATTGTCAATGAGTACTTTTGAGAATTTCACATTGATGCTTGGTCCCACAAATGTCGGATCCAACACAAGTGCGTATGACCTGGACTCGGCATTATCCGGGTGATCTTTTATACTCCAAGTTATCTCTTGATCGAGACCACGGTGATATCTTGGCATCTTGGTACAACTGCATTCACCTCCATATGTCGGTATTGCACACTCTGTTTGTCCTCTGTTACATTGTGAACACGCATAAGACCGGTGATGTTCCACTGTAATCATTCGTCCGCATTCGCGGATTTATCCTTCCGTCACCTTCTGGTTCATCACTTGATGCATCGTCCCTCCGATCCGAAAGTTATCATACCTCGGAGGCGGGCGGCGCATCGATTCTTTGCATTCGCTCCGATTAAGCTGCGGTTGATCTTTGATGTTGCATCGATGGGAGCTGAACTCCCGGGTTACCCATCGCATTTTCATCCAGCGCATTGCGGGTTGTATGATTGGCTGGTCTAGATGGGTTCGATGTGAAATTTGCACGGTGATCCAACATGGATTCAAATGTATACTTGACTTTTCTTGCCATTGCTTCTTTTGCTCGGGGTCCACTGCCTCTTTCCATCATTCCTTGCGGTCCTGTTGAGGTCCATTTTTACTCGTTGAGTTACTCGTGACTTGGCTGATCTTGGGCCACTGTTGCCACAGGCGAATTATACCTATAATCCGGCCTCTCTTCTCTTCTTCTTCCTCTGAAATCACGCCTAGACGACCCGGCCAATTCTCTTGTGTATTGGTCTTTGCTCACGATGATCTGCCGACATTAATTCGGTTGGGTTGGGTCACCCAAAGCATAGGAGTCCGCTATTACGATAGTTTCCGCCGGTGTGGTTGGCATATCTCTCTGCGGCGTTGCCACACACCTGGCGTAACGGCAGCCTGCGAACCAAGCGATCGCTTGCGATTCAATAACTCCTTCACATGAGTTTCTCAAGTTACACCATCGAGTTAAAACTCTCTATCTGTTTCATTCGCCTCTGCTTGCACATGGCATTCTGTGGTCTATTCGGTCTACGATATGTCTTTGGTGAAGTTCTTGTGAACATCTCTTCAAAATCTAACCAGCGGTTGATACTTGCTGGTTGATTATTCAACCATACTCTGCTGGTCCTTCCAACATCTGCGGGACATACCGCATCCCATCTCAAGTTGCCACTGCTATCTTCAACTGCGGTGGCATAATCAATTAACCAATCTTGTGGCTTGGTACTTCCATTGTATGTTTTGTGCCTCTTGCCAACTGAAAATTCGGCCTTTGGTGGTTCGCCCATGATCCGTGGTCCAAAACACGCGGACCGGTGGACCTTGCTCTTCCAATAGTTCGGACCGGTATAACCGATCCAATTTTACTCTTGCATCATTCTTGGCAAGTTTCATGCAGGATTACATCACGCATCCCATAGTGATTGTTTCCACCCTGATTCGCGTATTCTACCTCGGAATATCCATCATTATACCTTTCATTTATTTGATTGTAGCGAGCTGGTCTCACTTCTCTTTCCTGCCGAGGCTCAGGTCTAGGTTGCGGGTTGAGCGGCACTTCTCTCCTTACTTCGGCCGGGGTTTGATTTTCATGATTGTCTCTTGCGGGTTCTCTCCTGCCGCCGTTACCTCGGCCGTCGCCGTCCTTTTCTATACGGTCGTGGTTTCTCTCCCCACTATTACCTCGGCTCGCATTGCCTCTGTTCTCATTCGCCTTTCCCGCTATTGCCGGGTCATACGGGACAATCTGCTTGTTCCTCTTCCCGAGGTTCTTGCTTTTCTTTTCTAGCGTTGTTTCGGGTGATGATGCCATGCGGATAGAGCGGCGCTGCCCTATTTGAATGAACCATCCGTGAAGCCCCCTGGTCTTGCCGGGTTAAATCTGAGCATTTCCTCATTTCTTTGGTTCGCTATGCGCGACTCATTCACTCTTTCTTGCCGCTTCCGAGCTTCCCTGTTAATCCTCTAATTCCAATGCTGCGGCATTCGCGCTCTCGGGTTTTTCGCCGGGTATTGTACCTCGGCAAACCCATCGCTGATTCGCTCTGTGAGCTTCATGCTCTTTGTTAATATCGCTCATGAGGTTCTTTCCTCTTAATCTCGTTCGTCCACCGCTCGGCGCGATATCAAGCTTGTTAGCTTTTGCATATTCCCTCAGGGTCCTGTTCAAGGATTCCCTCAGGGCCGATACTTTCTGGGCCTCTACCAGCACTTTTTGCCTGGTTTCCTCTAACTCCGCCTGAGCATTTGCCGGATCAAGTATCGGCGCTACAGGCGTAGTTAAGTTCTCTATAGTTGCCTGAAGGATGTTCTCTGGTCTCTCCAGAGGTGGTCCTCTCACTCTAGGCGCCTTTGGGGTGGTGTCATGTAGCTCGGCCGGGTTTGTCACCGGCGGAATTACCTCTGCGGTTTGCAGTGTGATCTGCTTGGCGGGACCACATGCGCTGTGCGGTTCTGCTTGACCCGGCCAATGCTCTGCTGCGTCCCTGCTGCGACCATCACCTCGGCCACGGCGACGCTCTCGATGGACAGGCTGCGGCGAGGTGGTTCCTGCAACAACAACTGGTGAGGATAGATATCGGAGGCGTCGGCGGCGTAGATTCTGTGCTCGCCCGGCGATGAAGATCCGTTGCGGGGAGTCTTCCACGCTCTGCATTGTCTCGACATAGTCGTGAGACCAAATCTACGGACCACGCCGAAACAACGCTCGCCGGTGTTGATGAAGTTTCCGTCCGGATCACAACTCCAGCTAGCACCGCTGGCCCCACGGCGCCAAGCCGTGGTGGTGGCAGCAGATGCCATGGGTAGGCTAATGTAGTGAGCCAATGGATGCTAGTGGGATCGGGAGGATGATGCAACTGTCTTTTCACTCAAGCTGCCAAAGTGGTGATCTTTATTTCTCTCTTTGTGTGCTACAAGTGCTCCTAGAGCTGTTCTGGGAAACTCTGAATCTCTGCCTAACGTTGCTTAAAGAAAAAAAACCTCTCTTCCTCGGTCCAAACCTCCCTTATAAAGGGTGCCTTGGGTGCCCTTAGGGTGACGGGCAAGCATATTCGAGGAATATGCTTGTCCCAAAAGTGGTAACTCGGGATGCCTACTTTCCTGTCCGCTC
Source organism: Avena longiglumis (assembly GCA_030063025.1). NCBI lineage: Eukaryota > Viridiplantae > Streptophyta > Magnoliopsida > Poales > Poaceae > Avena > Avena longiglumis. The sequence goes on from CP125975.1 coordinate 519,179,909, forward strand.
TCCAACGGCAAAGTTCCAGCTGCCCCCCTGCGTGCCTCGGGCTCTGCCTTTGTCACCTCCGTGACCTCCTTCGCCTCCTCTCCTGTGCCTCCTTGTCCCTTGCGCCTGTCCAGATTCACGCTAGCTGCTATGCTTTGACCCTAAGCTTCTCCTTCTCCTGCAAGCTTCGTATAACTCGGCCTCACCTCGTGTTATTCGGCTTGTTCCTCACCTGCATGGAGATCATTTGTGTAACCCGGACGAGTTCTCTTTAACTCGGCCAGATCATCACTTTATACCTATACGTGAGCTTCCTGCCTTCGTTTATCGGCCGACTTACACATGATTCGGCCGACCTAGGCCGTAGCTCAGCCATCAGACGGGAACAATACCTCTGTCTTTCCCCATCTCTGACCTACCCGAGGTTAACCCCCCGACATATCCTATGAAGACGCATTTTTCCGCTTTGGGTTCAAGCTTGTCCGGCTGTAACTTCTTTACATAGGCTTCGCAACCCCAAACTTTAAGGAACGAAAATTTAGGTTTCTTCCCAAACCATAATTCATACGGTGTCGTTTCAACGGATTTAGATGGTGCCCTATTTAAAGTGAATGCGGTTGTTTCTAATGCATAACCCCAAAATCATATTGGTAAATCTGTAAGTGACATCATAGAACGAACCATATCTAAGAGAGTTCGATTACGACGTTCGGATACACCATTACGCTGTGGTGTTCCCGGCGGTGTCAATTGTTAAAGTATTCCGCGTTTCTTCAAATGCTCGCCAAACTCGTAACTTAGATATTCACCTCCACGATCAGATCGTAGAAATTTAATCTTCTTGTTACGTTGATTCTCCACCTCACTTTGAAATTCCTTAAACTTCTCGAAAGTTTCGGACTTATGTTTCATGAAATAGATATACCCATATCTACTCAAGTCATCCGTGAAGGTAAGAACATAAAGATAACCACCGCGCGATGCTACACTCATTGGACCACACACATCGGTATGTATGATTTCCAATAAGTCCGTAGCTCGCTCCATCATACCAGAAAATGGAGTCTTAGTCATTTTACCCATCAGACATGCTTCGCATCTTTCAAGTGATTCGAAATCAAGTGATTCAAGAAGTCCATCGGAATGGAGTTTCTTCATACGATTCACTCCAATGTGACCAAGACGACAGTGCCACATATAGGTCGAGTTATCGCTTAATTTCGAACATTTAGCTTCAATGTTATTAATATGTGTATTTCGACTATCTAGATTCAATAAGAATATACCATCTATCAAAGTTGCATGTGCATAAAACATATTACTCATATAAATCGAACAACCATTATTCTCGGACTTAAACAAGTAACCGTCTCGCAATAAACAAGATCCCGATATAATGTTTATGCTTAACGCAGGCACCAAATAACAATTATTTAAGTATAAAACTAATCCCGATGGTAGATGAAGAGGTAGCGTGCCGACCGCGATCACATCAACCTTTGATCCATTTCCCACGCCCATCGTCACCTCGTTCTTCGCTAGCTTCCGTTTATTCTGCGGCTTTGTTTGAGTTACAAATATGAGCAGCAACCGGTATCAAATACCCGCACTACTACGGTACTAGTGAGATACACATCAATAACATGTATATCGGATATACCTTTCTTCTTGATGTTGCCGTTCTTCAAATCCATGAAGTACTTTGGGCAATTCCGCTTCATGACCTTCTCCTTGCGGTAAAACACTCGATGTCGGCTTAGGTCCAGCCTTGGTCTTCTTCGTCGGTCTTGGTAACTTTCTTACCACCCTTCTTGGAGTGTCCCTTTTTCTTAGACTTGCCTTTCTTGAATTTGGTGGTCTTATTGACCATCAACACTTGGTGCTCTTTCTTGATCTCCACTTCTGCAGATTTTAACATGGAAAAGAGTTCGCAATCGCTTGTTCATGCTTTGCATATTGTAGTTCATCACAAAGTTCTTGTAACTTGGTGGTAGTGATTGGAGGACACGGTAAATCCCTAAAGCATTAGGAATCACTATACCCAAGCTTTGAAGTTTGTTTGCGTGCCCAGACATCTTAAGCACATGCTCACTGACGGAGCTGCCCTCTTCCATCTTGCAATTAAAGAACTTTTCAGAAGCCTCATAGCTCTCAACTGCCGCGTGAGTCTCAAAAATCAATTTGAGTTCACGGACAATATCATGTGGGTCTGAATTCTCAAACCTTTTCTGAAGCTCCGATTCCAAACCATACAAGATAGCACACTGAACTGTGGAGTACTGATTCTTCCGAGCGAGGTAAACATTGTTTACTTCATCGGTAGCATCAGCTGCAGGCGGGTCACCCAGCGGTGCATCCAACACCTAGGTCAAATTACCAGCATTGAGGACAATCCTCAAATTGCGGAACCAATCCGTGAAGTTGCTTCCATTGTTTTTCAACTTTTCTTTCTCTAGGAATGTATTAAAATTGACGGTAGGGGCCGCCATTGATCTACAAAATATTTGCAATAGTTTAGACTAAGTTTATGACAAATTGAGTTCTAATTAATAGTTAAATTAATCTAGGTGAACTCCCACTCAAAACAATATCCCTCACATTGTTTTAGTGATCACACGAACCAAATCCACCACATCAAAACCGATCATCACGAGAGTTGATGTAGCTTCAATGGCGAACAATCGACATGTTCATAATATCTACTATATGATTCATGCTTTACCTTTCGGTGATCCGTGTTCCGAGACCATGTCGTACATGCTAGGCTCGTCAAGATCAAACCTTAGCTTCCGCATGAGCAAATCTGTCTTGCTCACGTTGTATACACTTGTAGAATCTAACACACCCGATCATCACGTGGTGCTTCGAAACAACAAGCTTTAGCAACGGTGCTTACTAAGGATGAACACTTTGGAACTTGAAATTTATGTGCATGAGGGATCATCTTATAATGATACCGTTGTTAACTAAGCAATACAAGATGCATAAAGGATTAACATCACATGCAATTCATAATATGTGATATGATATGGCATTTCTTCTTTGTGCTTCCGATCTCCATCTTCAAGCACGAACATGATCTCTATCATCACCGGCATTGCATCAAGGTCAATGACGCTGCTCCATGGTTGTCGTCCACCAGCTTCATGTAGGGTTCGCAGCATAGAAAACAAAAAAATTCCTACAATGTGAACTATGTACCAAGATCTATCTATTAGATACAAACAACGGGCGGATGTATATCCGTAGAGAACATACCCTTGAAGACCGACAAAGCTTAACGAGTTCAACTCGTGGTTGATGTAGACGATCTCTTGCCGATCTCAAAATCGAGAGGAAGTCCTAGCGCCGCAAATCAGCATCGCATCCGTGCTCGCACACACGTTCGAGGCACCGAGCAACCTCTGCCTCCTCGCTCCAGCGATGCAGCGGAAGCACAACTCTTTCTTGCCGAATAGCCACCGGGAACATGTATCTCGCTAGTCGGAGACGATGGGGAATAAATTCTATAGGGGGAGAGAGATCCTTCACGAGGAGGTGTGAGTGAGAAGTGAGAGGAGGGGCTCATTTTATAGGAGGAGGGGGGGACCCCAAGGGGGTGTCCGGCGCATGGGGGATGCCCCCTTGCCCTCCCCTCTTCATGTGGGTGGACACTCCACTCACAAAAATCCATTCATATGCCTCCACTCAAAATCCCACTCAAACTTGCCATTAAATTTCCACCAAATTTAATGCAAACTCTCATTAAATAAAACTCTTTTATTTTATTTAGAATTTTGTCAATTACTTTAATGACAAACATTCACAAATAACCCCTTGCTAGAATTCTATTTCACATGCATAACCACTTTATGCAATTTCACCCGAAAACCTGTTTCGGTATCTAGTGAAATAAATTCATGTGCTTGTTCATTCTTTCGGCATGAAACTTTTGCTCCAATTGGATGTCGGTGTCTCTTAAGTGTGTCACCCTACGTTTCGTGAATAATGCGGACATGATCGAGACCCCCTCTCGGATCAATAATCAGAAGCGGGATCTGGAGACCCATACTGACTCCAACACATTCAACGATGACTTTCTTGTGATCGTCGGAACCTTTTATGCTAGTATCTTAATCCCTTTGTTTCACGATATATTACATGTCCGAGATTCGATCATCGGTATCTCCATACCTAGTTTGATCTCATTACTGACATGCACTCTTTTCTCGTTCCCGTGATATAACATTCTAGTGATCAAATCACTTGCTTGCAAGCTAATCAATGTGATATCACCGAGAGGGCCCAGAGTATATCTATCCGTCATCGGGATGAACAAATTCCACTCTCGATCCATGAGCCTCAACATAACACTATTAGTTCTGAATCCATCTTTATAATCACCCTGTTATGGTGTGATGTTTGATGTTATCAAGAAACTCTTCTGGTATTAGTGATTGACATGATCTCATGGTCTAAGGATTAGGATCACTTCGTAAGTTGTTATAGCAATATAAACTCAATGACTTTGATCCTAATGCTATACTTCGGATGAATGTTCATCACACCATTACACTAATGTTGTGATCCCGTTATTAACAACATCCAATGTCCATGATCAGGAAACCTTGATCATCTTCTTAATCAACGAGCTAGTTTATGAGAGAGGCATAACTAGGAACTTTCTGTTTGTTTATTAAACACACATGTATTAATGTTTCCGTATTAATACAATTATAGCATGCAAAATAAACATCTATCATATACTTGGAATACACATAATAAACACTTTATTATTGCCTCTCAGCATATTCCCTTCAGTCTCCCACTTGCTCTAGAGACAATAATCTAGTTACATAGTGATAAATCTAACACCCATTGAGTTCTGGTGTTGATCATGTTTTGCTCTAGGGAGAGTTTTAGTCAACGGATCTGCTACATTGAGATCCGTATGTACTTTACAAATCTTTATATCTCCATCCTTGACATGCTCGCGGATGGAGTGAAACCGGCGCTTAATATGCTTGGAATGGTTGTGAGACCTTGGCTCTTTGGCATTGGCAATGGCACCATTGTTGTCACAATAGATCACCATTGGGTCCAACGCGTTTGCAAACACTCCTAGTTCGGATATGAACTCCTTCATCCAAACTGCTTCCTGAGCCGCTTCTGAAGCAGCAACATATTCGGCCTCCGTTGTTGATCCCGCTACCACAGGTTGTTTGGAGCTCCTCCAACTAACTTCTCCGCCATTCATGAGAAATACGTATCCGGATTGAGACTTAGAGTCATCCGGATCGGTGTCGAAGCTAGCGTCAACATAACACTTAGCGACGAGCTCTTCTTCACCTCCGTATACAAGAAACATATCCTTAGTTCTTCGTAAGTACTTAAGGATATTCTTGACCGCTATCGAGTGTTCCGAACCTGGATCTGATTGGTACCTACTAGTCAAACTAATAGCATGTGCCACATCCGGTCTTGTACATAGCATGGCGTACATTATAGAGCCTATGGCTGAAGCATAGGGGACTTCTTCCGTCCATTTTAAACTTCTTTAAAATCTTATCAAGGTATGTACTTTGCGAAAGCCCTATTAGGCGCCTAGATCTATCTCTATAGATCTTTATGCCTAATATGTATGATGCTTCACCTAGGTCCTTCATTGAAAATTTGCTGTTTAGATAACTTTTAACACTGTTTAAAAGATCTATATCATTTTCGATCAATAATATGTCATCCACATATAATATCATAAATGCCACATTGCTCCCACTCACTTTCTTGTAAATACAAGCTTCTCCATAAGTTTGGACAAATCCAAACTCTTTGATCACCTCATCAAAGCGGAGATTCCAACTTCATGATGCTTGCTTCAATCCATAGATGGATCGCTGAAGCTTGCACACCTTGTTAGCATCCTTAGGATCGACAAAACCCTTTGGTTGTATCATATACAACTCTTCTTCAATATTACCATTGAGAACGCGGTTTTGACATCCATCTGCCATATTTCATAATCGAAATATGCAGCAATTGCTAACATAATCCTAACTGACTTTAGCATCGCTACGGGAGAGAATGTCTCATTGTAGTCAACTCCTTGAATTTGTCGAAACCCCTTTGCGACAAGTCGAGCTTTATAGACGGTCACATTACCATCAGCATCAGTTTTCTTTTTGAAAATCCATTTGTTCTCCATGGCCTTTCGGTCATGAGGTAATTCCACCAAGTTCCAAACTTGATTTTCATACATGGATTCCATCTCGTATTTCATGGCTTCTAACCATTTGTTGGAATAAGGGCTCATCATCGCTTCTTCATACATCGCAGGGTCATCATTTTCATCAACCATGAAATTCATGACAGGATTTCCGTACAGCTCGGGAGATGCACGCGTCCTGCTTGACCTACGAGGTTCGGTAGTACTCTCTTTCGGAGTTTCATGATCATTATCATTAGTTCCCTCTTCAACAGGTGGAGCCAACTCCGGAACAACTTCTGGCGCTGTGCTACTCTCCATACTTTGAAGAGAAGGTTCAATAACCTCTTTGAGTTCTACCTTCCGACTACTCACACCGTTCGCGAGAAACTCTTTCTCTAGAAAGGATCCATTCTTGGCAACAAAAACCCTGCCCTCGGATCTGTGATAGAAGGAATACCCAATAGTTTCCTTAGGGTAACCTATGAAGACGCATTTTTCCGCTTTGGGTTCGAGTTTATCCGGTTGAAGTTTCTTCACATAAACATTGAAGGGTTTCGCAGCATAGTAAATCAAAAAAATTCTACGGATGCGAACGGGAAAGCCAAGATCTAATCTAGGAGATGCAAACGACGAGAGAGGTTGGATGAGATCTTCATACCCTTGAAGATTCGCACAGTGGAACGTTCGTCGGAACGTGGGTGATGTAGTCGTACTCACTTCTCCTCCTCGCGATCTGCTCCGATCTAACACCGCAAGTGGCGATGCCTCCGAGAGATGCACACGTGCAGCACCTCGATGTCTCCTCCTTCCTCGGTCCAGCAAGTATGGTGGAGAGACGGATTGGATCTACAACGCGACGGCGCGGTGCAAGTGGTGGAGAGTTTCTGCAGCAGGGCTTCGCCTACACGCAGTCGGGAGGGAGAGAGAGAGGAGGGCAGCAGGGCGGCTAGGCTTGAGGGGAAGGTGTGTGGGGGTGGTGCGCCCCCAGCCCTCTTTATATAGAGGGGTGGGCGCCAACCCTAGCCCCTCCCCCAAGCCTAGGCCGGCGGCCAAGGAGGGAAGAGTGGGGGGCAAGTTTCCCCCCTCCTTCTAGAAGCTCCAATTAGGGTTTCCCCTTGTTTGGCCGGCTGGGCCCTATGGGGCCTTGTGCCCCTGGCCCAATGCGGCCATGGCACTCCCTCATAGGCCCATGCCCCCTCCCGGCAGGTGGGGCCACGTTGGTCCCCTCCGGAAGGTTCTAGAAGCTTCTGGTACAATACCGATTAACCCGAAACAATTTCGAACTCCAAAAACTACATTGCCTTATATGAATCTTATTCTCCAGACCACTCCGGTACCTCTCGTGATGTGCCGTATCCCATCCGATACTCCGAACAAAGACTCATAAACCAATTATCCAATCTATCCTAGCGTCGAGACACGTTAAGTGTGTGACCCTTCGGGTTCGAGAACATGCAGACATGATCTTCTATCAATAATCAATAGCGGGGTCTGGAAACCCATATTGACTCCCACACATTCATCGATGATCATATCAGATGAACCACGATGCCAGGATTCAATCAATCCCATATATATATTCCCTTCTGCCTCGATATTTTACTTGCCCGAGATTTGATCGTCTTGCAAGTCATACCTAGTTCAATCTCGTTCACAGCAAGTACTTTACTCGTTCCGTAATCCGATATCACTTTATGATTAACTCCTTAACCACATGCTTGCAAGCGGTGTTGATATCGATTACCGAGTGGGCCCGAAGTATATCTCTCCGACTTGGGAGGGACAAATCCCATCTCGATACATACAACCCAACAGGCACTTTCCGATCACCTGAGAGACACCTTTATGATCACCCTCTCATAGGATGATGTTTGATGACCTCAAAGCATTCTTCCGATACCAGGGAGTTGTATTATCTCATGGTCTAAGGAATACAATATTTGACATAAGAAAAGCTTCGCAAAGATGAACACGATGACACGATCTAATTGCTCCGCTTAGTTTGGGTCTGTCCACCATATCATTCTCCCAATGAGATGATCTCATAATTTAATCGACAACTCATGTCTATGGTTAGGAAACCTTAACCATCATTAATCAATGAGCTAGTCCATAGAGGCGTACTAGGGACACGGTGTTGTTCACAAACCACACAAGTATTAAAGTTTCCACTTAATACAATTCTAGCATGGAATATAAACATTATCATGAACAAGAATTATAATAATAACATCTTTATTATTGCCTCTAGGGCATAATTCCAACAGTCTCCCACTTGCACTAGAGTCAATAATCTAGTTTACATTTGGCAACAATCTCACACCCATGGCACTAAGGTGCTGATCATGTCTTGCACGTGGAAGAGGTTTAGTCAATGGATCTGCGACATTCAGATCTGTATGTACTTTGCTAATCTTCAGATCTCCATCTGCTATATAATATCGGATTATATGAAACTTGCGGTTGATATGCTTGGTCTTTGGATGATATCTTGGTTCCTTAGCGAGTGCTATGGCGCCAGTGTTGTCACACAATATCTCCAGTGGGGCCAATGCACTTGAACCACGCCAAGCTCAGTGATGAAGTTCCTGATCCAAACTCCTTCACTTGACGCTTCTGCAGCAGCCATGTATTCCGCTTCTACTGTAGATCCCGCAATCACGCTTTGCTTGCAGCTTCTCCAGCTCACAGCTCCTCCATTTAAAATATAAACGTATCCTGTCTGAGATTTAGAATCATCCTCGTCGGTGTCGAAACTAGCGTCGACGTAACCTTTTACGACGAGCTGTTCATCACCCCCATAGACTAAGAACATTTCTTTAGTCCTATTTTGGTACATTAGGATGTTCTTCACGATTGTCCAGTGTTCCACTCCTGGATCACTTTGATATCTGCTCGTCAAACTAAGAGCATTGGACACATCCGGTCTAGTACACAGCATGGCATACATGATAGAACCTATGGCCGAGGCATAAGGCACTTTGCTCATAGCTTCTCTATCATTTACCGTAGCTGGACATTTAGCCTTGCTCAATATCTTACCTGACAACATAGGCACTGAACCTTTCTTTGCCTTATCCATTCTGAACATTTTCAGAACTTTGTCTAGGTATGTACTCTGGCTTAAAGCTATCAGGCGTCTTTGTCTATCTCTATAGATTTTGATGCCCAATATATAAGCAGCTTCACCTAGCTCTTTCATTGAAAAACACTTGTTCAAATAACTCTTCACATCGTTAAGCATGTTAATGTCATTTTCAATAATCAATATGTCATCCACATATAGTACCAGAAATGTCACCGAGCTCCCACTCACTTTCTTGTAGATACAGGCTTCGTAGAAATTTGGAACAAATCCAAAGCTCTTGAGCACTTGACCAAAACGAAGGTTCCAACTCCGAGATGCTTGCTTCAGTCCATAAATGGAACGCTGAAGTTTGCATACTTTATCAGCATCCTTAGGATCGACAAAACCTTCGGGTTGCATCATATACAACTCTTCATCAATGTTGCCATTGAGGAATGCAGTCTTGACATCCATCTGCCATATTTCATAATCATGAAACGCAACAATTGCTAATAAAATCCGAATGGACTTAAACATCGCTACGGGAGAGAAAGTCTCATCGTAGTCAACACCTTGAACTTGTCGAAAAAGTTTTGCGACAAGTCGTGCTTTATAGACGGTAACATTACCATCCGTGTCCGTTTTCTTCTTGAAGATCCATTTGCACTCAACGGCCTTTCGGTCGCTAGGAGGGTCCACCAAAGTCCATACTTGGTTTTCGCTCATGGATCCCAATTCGGATTTCATGGCCTCTAGCCATTTCTCGAGTCCGGCTCATCATCGCTTCCTCATAGTTCGTAGGTTCACCTTCTACCAACAAGACAGTCAAGACATGGTTGCCGCACTCAGAGGGGCACGACCTTGTCGACCTGCGACGCTCAAGAACAACATCGTCCAAGCTTCATGATCCTTGTCATTAGCTTCCTCTATTATTGGTGCAAAGTGACCTGGAACAATTTCTGTGCGCTACTCTCCAATTCAAGAGAAGGTTCAACAACCTCGTCTAGCTCTAATTTCCTCCCACTCACTTCTTTCGAGAGAAACTCCTTCTCAAGAAAGGAACCGTTCTTTGCGACAAACACTTTGCCTTCGGTTCTGTGATAGAAGGTATACCCAATAGTTTCCTTAGGGTATCCTATGAAGACGCATTTCTCCGCTTTGGGTTCGAGCTTGTCCGGCATCAACTTCTTGACGTAGGCTTCGCATCCCCAAACTTTAAGAAACGACAACTTAGGTGTAGCACCAAACCACAGTTCATACGGTGTCGTCTAAATGGATTTAGATGGTGCCCTATTTAAAGTGAATGCAGCGGTTTCTAATGCATAACCCCAAAATGATAACGGCAAATCAGTAAGAGACATCATCGATCGGACCATATCTAATAGGGTTCGATTCCGGCGTTCAAAAACACCATTGCGCTATGGTGTTCCGGGTGGCGTGAGTTGTGAAACGATTCTGCTTGTTTTAAGATGCGTGAGAAAATCATAACTCAAATATTCACCTCCACGATCGGATCGTAGAAACTTAATCTTTCTGTTACGATGGTTCTCCACTTCATTCTGGAATTCTTTGAACTTTTCAAATGTTTCAGATTTATGTTTCATTAAATAGATATACCCATATGTACTTAAGTCATCGGTAAAAGTGAGAAAATAGCGATATCCACCGCGCGTCGAAACACTCATCGGTCCGCATACATCGGTTTGTATGATTTCCAACAAGTCCGTTGCTCGCTCCATCATACCGGAGAACGGTGTTTTGATCATCTTCGCATGTGTCAAATGATTCAAAATCAAGAGACTCCAAGAGTCCATCAGAATGGAGTTTCTTCATGCGCTTTACACCAATATGACCTAGACGACAGTGCCACAAATAAGTAGTATTATCACTATCTACTTTGCATCACTTAGCCTCAATGTTATGGATGTGTGTTTCATCCCTTTCGAGATTCAGAAGAAATAAACCATTCACAACAGGTGCATGACCATAAAAGATGTTACTCATATAAATAGAACAACCATTATTCTCCGATTTAAATGAATAACCGTCTTGCAATAAACACGATCCAGAAATAATGTTCATGCTCAACGCAGTACATAATAACACTTATTAAGGTTTAAAACTAATCCGAAGGTAAAACTAAGGAGAGCGTGCTGACGGCCATCACATCAACTCTTGATCCGCTGCCAACGCCAAGATCGTCACCTCATCCCTTGCAAGCCGTCTATTCCGTAGCTCTGCTTTGAGTTACAAATATTAGCAACCGAACGAGATTAAATACCGTGCACTACAACGAGGGCTAGTAAGGAAAACATCAATAACATGTATATCAAATATACCTTTGATGGTGCCACTTCTTGTCCGCTAAGTACTTCGGACAGTTGTGCTTCCAAAGGACCCTTGTGCTTGCAATAGAAGCACTCGATGTCCCTTGGGTCCAGACTTGAGCTTCTTCTCCAGGGCAACGCTTGCCGCCTTTCTTGAAGGGCTTCTTTGCACCCTTACCTTTCTTGAAGGTGGGGGATTGTTGACCATCAACACATGATTATCCTTTTTGATGTCCACCTCCGCAGCCTTCAGCTTTAGGAAGAGCTCGGTGATCGTATCAGTGGAACCAATCTGATTATGAGTCATTACAAAACTTTTGTAGCTGGGAGGGAGTGATTGCAGAACCCTGTCAATCTTGAGCTCCTCTGGAATCTTGCAGTCCAGTTTCTCAAGGCGTTGAGTGTAGCCCGACATCTTAATGGCGTGCTCACTAATGGAACTCCCTTCCTCCATCTTGCAGTTAAAGAATTTCTCAGAGATCTCATATCTCTCAGAACGGGCCTGAGTCTGAAACATGGTTTTCAGCTCCTCAAGAATCTCAAAGGGCCCGGGATAGTCTGCAAAACGATTTTGAAGGTCCGATTCCATAGCAAACAACATGGTGCTCTTAATCACACCATAATCATCTTTGCGCGACTGATAGATAGCTTTCTCATCAGCCGGCGCATCTACAGCAGGGGCGTCACCTAGCGCATTTTCAAGGACATAGTCCTTTTGACCGCCAGAGAGAATGATTCTCAGATTGCGTAACCAGTTGGTGAAGTTAAACCCATTGTTTCTAAGCTTTTCCTTCTTAGCAAAAACGTTGAAGCTGAAGTTGGACTTAGACATTTGATCTACAATATTTGCAAGTTCAAATTAGACTATGTTCATGATAACTAGTTCAACTTTTAATCAAATTACTAGATGAACTCCCACTAAATTCAACATCCCTCAAGTTGTTTAGTGAACATGATCCAAATTCACCACACCTAATCCGATCTTCACGAGAAGATGTGTGGTTTCAATGGTGGACAACGAAGTGTCGATCATATCATTCATATGACTCATGCCTAACCTTTCGGTTCATGTGTTCCGAGGCCATGTCTGTACATGCTAGGCTCGTCAAGTCAAACCCAAGTATTTCCGCGTGTGCAAGACTGGCTTGCACCCATTGTATGTGAACGTAGAGTCTATAGCACCCGATCATCACGTGATGCTTGGACACGATGAACTTTCGCAACGGTGCATACATGGGGAGAACACAGTTTTATCTTGATCTTTAAGTGAGGAATCATCTTATAATGCTACCGTCGCGATCTAAGCACAATAAGATACATAAAAGGATAAACATCACATGCATATAACTTTATGTGACATGGTATAGCCAATCTTCGCGCAATGATCTCCATCTTGTGTGTGCCAGCATGATCTCCATCACTCCACCATGATTGCCTCCACCACGAATAGCAACTACAACTATTGCTAACTACTTAGCGATAAAGTGAAACTATTACATGGCGTATAAGAAGTTGACACACAGGTCATACACAATTATAAAGACAACCATATGGCTCCTTCTGGTTGTGTACTCATCTACATGCAAGTCGTGAAACATTACAAAACATGATCATCGCATACAATATATACATCACATCTTGGGCCATACCATATCACAGAAAACACTCCCTGCAAAAACAAGTTAGACGCCTCTACTTTGTTGTTGCATGTTTTACGTGGCTTATGGGAGTAGCAAGATAAGAACGATTCTTACCTACGGAAAGCCACAACGGTGATATTATGGTTGCCAAACTCCGGTGTAAATCCCATGACAACTATAGTGAGAGAAACTGGCATCCACCAGCCGCATGTGTGGAACAAGCCACACGTCAAGTGCGGAGCCGGTCTCGAACGACGCCGTGTAAGGTTGGCTGGACCGCTTCAATCTCACTATACCGCGTCATAAGAAGAACACAAACAAGAGGCTTGCAACAGAAAACATCAACGCCCACAACAACCATGTTATGCTCTACTGTGAAACACATCTACGCATAGATCTAGCTCGATACCATGAAGGGTTTCGGCATAGTAAATCAAAAAATTCTACGGATGCGAACGGAAAGCCAAGATCTAATCTAGGAGATGCAAACAACGAGAGAGATTAGATGAGATCTTCATACCCTTGAAGATTCGCAATGCGAACGCTCTTTAACGTGGGTGATGTAGTCGTACTTCTCCTCCTCGCGATCCGCTCCGATCTAACACCGCAAGTGGCGATGCCTCCGAGATGCACACGCGGCAGACCTCGACGTATCCTCCTTCCTCGGTCCAGCAAGTATGGTGGAGACGGATTGGATCTACAACGCGACGGCGTGGTGCAAGTGGTGGAGAGTTTACAGCAGGCTTTGCACACGCAATGGGAGGAGAGAGAGAGGAGGGCAGGCGGCTAGGCTTGAGGGAAGGTGTGTGGGGGTGGTGCGCCCTGCACCTCTTTATATAGAGGGTGGCGCCAACCCTAGCCCCTCCCAAGCCTAGGCCGTGCCAAGAGGGAAGAGTGGGGCAAGTTTCCTCCTTCTAGAAGCTCCAATTAGGTTTCCCTTGTTTGGCCGGCTGGGCCTTGTGCCCTGGCCCAATGCGGCCAGGGCACTCCCTCATAGGCCCATGCCCCCTCCCGGCAGGTGGGGCCACGTTGGTCCCCCTCCGGAAGGTTCTAGAAGCTTCCGGTACAATACCGATTAACCCGAAACAATTCCGAACTCCAAAAACTACATTGCCTTATATGAATCTTATTCTCCAGACCACTCTGGTACCTCTCATGATGTCCCGGATCCCATCCGAGACTCCGAACAAAGACTCATAAACCAATTATCCAATCTATCCTAGCGTCGAGACACGTTAAGTGTGTGACCCTTCGGGTTCGAGAACATGCAGACATGATCTTCTATCAATAATCAATAGCGGGGTCTGGAAACCCATATTGACTCCCACACATTCATCGATGATCATATCAGATGAACCACGATGCCAGGATTCAATCAATCCCATATATATTCCCTTCGTCTCGCGATATTTTACTTGCCCGAGATTTGATCATCGGTACTGTCATACCTAGTTCAATCTCGTTCACAGCAAGTACTTTACTCGTTCTGTAATCCGATATCACTTTGTGATTAACTCCTTAACCACATGCTTGCAAGCGGTGTTGATATCGATTACCGAGTGGGCCCGAAGTATATCTCTCCGACTTGGGAGGGACAAATCCCATCTCGATACATACAACCCAACAGGCACTTTCCGATCACCCGAGAGACACCTTTATGATCACCCTCTCATAGGATGACGTTTGATGACCTCAAAGCTTTCTTCTGATACCAGGGAGTTGTATTATCTCATGGTCTAAGGAATACAATATTTGACATAAGAAAAGATTCGCAAAGATGAACACGATGACACGATCTAATTGCTCCACTTAGTTTGGGTCTGTCTGTTTGACACGAGAAAAACGTTCTGGAAAAGTCGAACGTAGGCTACTCGAGGGGAGAAGAATGGTAGCGTGTTTTTCTCATGCGCCGGGGTAAAGAAAAGAAGTGTGGGTGTGCCAGTGTACCGTAGTACACAAGAAAAGGTAGGGGGGATGCATTTCATTAATCTCTCATGGAGAAACAAAGTACAAATCCCTTATATAGTGCGCTTGGGTGGCACTTGCTGCCACCTGACTATGGCGATCTCATGGTTCCCGAGGCCTCGGAAGGCACCCGGTTAATTACTCCCGCGGGTTACGCCGCGAGACACCTCCGATTAAGCTGTGTGGTCGTCTTTGTCGTCTTCGCTTCGCGTTCTCCATGCATGATGTGGTGGTGGTGTGTGTGTGGGCGGCGGCAGAGCCCGTGTCCTCGTCGGTACACGCGCCGCGAGTACATGGCCTTTGCTCCGGCCATGCCCGCCCTCGCCATCATGCCTCGTCGGTCTTGACGGCGTCGATGTAGTTGGAGTTGGAGTAGCATGGGTCCGCTCAGCTGGGACTTCTCGACGACCAGCAGCCTCGTCGGGGTGCGTAAGGGGTATGCCTCGCAGGAGCAAGTGTTGGTGGAGATCGGCGTCGGTGCAAAACCGACACGTGCCTACAAGTCGGTGCAGCCAACGTGGTCGACACCTCGTCTCGGTCCGACGACGAGTTCACGGCTGTCGTCCTAGACAAGAGCGTCGTCTCACGGGCTCGTGGAGATGGAAATGGCGTCGGCTTGCATACTAGCAGCCCATCATCACTCGTCTTCGGCACGCCTCGCCGGAGTGAAGAAGGCACCGGGCTCGATGGGAGAAGAGATGGCGCCAGGCTGCGCGCCAGGCTGCCGTGCGCCCTCGGGCTGTCGTCTGTGGCATTGGAGATAGCGCCGGGCTGTACGCCGGTAGCCGCATGCCCTCGGAGCCGTCGTCTTGTCGACGTTGGTAGGAGGTGAAGAAAGGTTGGGCTGCACGCCGGCAGCCCCGCCGCCATCTTGGGAAGCATGGTTCGTCGAGATGGACGTGGCACCGAATGCACGCCGGCCGCCTTATCGCCGTCGTCTTCGGCACGCTTCTCCGGCGTGAGGAGGTACCGGGATCCACGCCTCCATCGTCTTCGGCGCCGCCGTAGAGCATGGCTCGATGGGGAGGAGATGGCGCCGCTACGGCACGCCTACAGTCGCATGGCCGCCGTCTTTGGCGCGCCACACCAGAGTGGAGATGGCGATGGCGCCGGGCTGCACAACGGCAACCTCACGTCCTCGGGGCCGTCGGCTTGGTGGCGACGGAGAGGGAGATGGCACCGGGCTGCACGCCGGCAGCCGCGCGCCCCCGAGACCGTCCTATTGGTGGCGGCGGAGGTGGAGATGGCGCCGTGCTGCACGCCGGCAGCCGCGCTTCGATCGTCGACTTGGTGGCGTTGGAGATGGCGCCAGGCTACACGCCGGCAGCCGTACGCTCTCGGGCCGTCGTCTTGGTGGCATTGGAGATGGCGCCGGGCTACACGCCGGCAGCCGTACGCTCTCGGGCCGTCGTCTTGGTGGCGTTGGAGATGAACGTGGCGCCAGAGATGGATATGGCGCCGTGCTGCACGCCGGCAGCCGCGCGCCCCCGAGTCGTCGACTTGGTGGCGTCGGAGATGAACGTGGCGCCGGAGATGGAGATGGCTCCGGGCTGCGCGCCGGCAGCCGTGCGCCCCCGGGTCCGTCGTCTTCTGCCTCCTTGAGCGAGAGCTCCTCTTTTTTCCCCTTCGGAGTGTTGTGCATGTGCGCTTTTATAGGCAGCAGGCGACGGGATAGATCATAACAGCCACGCGCCCGTCTGCGTTTCTTACGCTTGCGAGTTAATCTGCTCCACCGGCCGTTCCGTGTATGTATCTCTGCCGAGAAAGCTGGAGTCGATCTCCGATGTGTGCCTATCCGATCTGCAGATTGGTATCAGAGCTAACCAGATCAAAACTTTGTTACTTGCGTCTAGTAGACAAGTAAACAGTAGGTGTACACGCCACCGGCCGGCCAGCCGGCCCGACTGTACGCACGTCTCAGTATTTTTGCATGTACACGTATAACTCATGCATGTGTGTACGTACGTGGCTTGGTCGTTGTTTGTACACCATACATACTGGTACGTGAATTAACCAGCTCGTGCACGGATGGACAAAGATAGTTAATCAACGAGACCAGTGTATATGCACATATCACGAACCTTTTTTTCTTATACCAAGCAATGAACTATTGCCCTGAATTGGTACAAAAATCGTGTCGAACAAATGCCCCCTAACCAAGTGGAGTTCGAGAGCAGAGCGAATCGAAGTCAGCTTGGTGAGAAAATCAATTTGACGCAAATATTTTATTACAACCTTGGTTCATCATGTAGAGGTGACGTGGGTAAATCCTTCCACAATTCTTTTCGTTTGAGAAAATTTGTTAGGTCATGTAGCCGCTATGGCGTCAACCAACAAAACATCCTCAATTTTCATCCGTCGTGCAGCGAAATACCATGCCACATCTCAGGAGAAAATTTATCGACTTAGTTGCGACCGCGTAGCTGCAGCGGTGCCAGCCCACTAGATCGCAGGGATTCACGGATTCGTGCTACCCGCACTGGCGCACTGCACTGCTCTTGTATCTTCATGTGTCGGTGTAGATGAGACGCTGGAAAGACATCAGCGTCGACACCATTCGGTGTTGCTGCCGGAGGCTGGTGGAGACACTTGAAGTTGAAGGCACTCGGAGTATCGCGTCCTCCCAATCGCCATTCTGATCCGCTTGTAAAAGCATATGGCCAAGCATATGGCCGAGTATTTGCTCGAGGAATAAAACCCACAAGATCGAGAAAACATGAAACCGAGAGAAAAACATAGTTTAAAAACATGGTTTTGGTTTTGGATTTTTAAAATGTTGACTTTTCACTTATACACTAGCTATATATGTGATTTGGAAAAGGCCGCCGAAAGACTTGTCTTCGAGAATCGTCGCAAGACCATGACGATTACAACTTCATCCTTGCGTGTACGTGTGTGGAGACGCCGTCTTCGGAGATGCTTCCAAGAGGCAGTAGCGAATCATACTCTAGCCCATCCTGGTACCGAGGAGCCCCACGGCTCAGCCATGCCCCTGCACGATACCCCGCGAACCCAAAGACTTGGGCATGGTAAAACGAGGGAGTAAGGCTTTGGGACAACAGCTCTGAAACTTCCGTGCCTTATTGAGGGGTGGTGAACAGCTACCTTCCGCCTTCCTTCGAATGGTTCCCTTATGCTTGGGACGGTTTAGACCTGCTTCTTGGAGTTTATGTAATTTTTCCCTCCTACGGGGACTGCTTGCGAGGGCCACTTGGGTGACCATGGACTTCATGAGATTGCTTGCACTCTTGGAGATACTTTTTGTTTTGTTTTTTGGCTTGAACTTCTGAGATTCTCTTCTTCTTTCTTCACTTGGGGAGCCATCTTGGGAACTTGGAAGGGACTGTTCACCTTGGTGGACTAAGGAACCCTCTGGCACTTTATCTGAAGCTTTTTGTGGCACACCCCAGGGTTGTCACGCGGCTACGCACCGAGTCGGGCAGCCTTTTCATGATCTTTTCCTATGGTCTTCCCCAGGGTGTGAGCCTCTACGAGCGCGAGGCACGCCGGGGAGCATGAGGGGCGTGGAGTCTCGGTACATTGAAGTGCCCAAGTGATCTTCTCCACTGCCTCTGGAAGCATGCACTTGGTACGTGTCGTGCTTTGTGGGTGTAGGTGTCGCTCCACTTGCAACTTGGCACCTCGTGCCGCCCTCCGACAAGTCCTAAGGCAGCCAGATCTTCAATCATCAGCACGGTATGATTAGGGAAAGCCATTTTTGTTTTGTTGTTGGGGAAAACAGACGATCCACACTATGCAAAGGAGAATGCATCATGGACATGAGCCGACTGAAGGAC
Organism: Avena longiglumis; assembly: GCA_030063025.1. Taxonomy (NCBI): domain Eukaryota; kingdom Viridiplantae; phylum Streptophyta; class Magnoliopsida; order Poales; family Poaceae; genus Avena; species Avena longiglumis. Next base: position 519,198,868 of record CP125975.1, read on the forward strand.
TCCCCATAGAAAAAAACGAAAAAAAAGGGCAACGGAAGAAGCAAATATTTAGCAAAAATATTTTTTAAGAAACCTTCCGTTGATTGGAGGCATGGGCCGGGCTCCTTGAGGATCGACCAGCTGGTATGCACCCCCGTCGTAGGCTTGCTCGATGGCGTAGGGTCCTTCCCACTTTGGCTCGAACTTCCCCTTCGTCTTGTGCGTGACGACGATGGGGCGCCTGAGGACAAGCACTAGCTCGCCCTTCCGAAAGACGCGTTGCCTCACGAGCTTGCCGTAAGCTCTCACCATGTTTTGACGGTAAAGCTCCAAGTTCTGCAGGGCTTGGAGACGCTCCTCCTCTAGGGCGTCAAGCTCCTGGAATCGCAGTTGTACCTGTTCATCTTTTGTGAGTTCATCTTGGATGGCGACACGAAGAGAGGGTAGTTGGACCTCCAATGGAAGTACCGCCTCGCTCCCATAGACAAGGGAATAGGGTGTAGACTGAGTTGGGGTACAGACTGTAACGCGGTACGCCCATAGAGACTCGAAGAGATTGTCGGGCCAGTCCCTTCTATGTCTTGTCACCGTCTTCTTGAGTATCTTGCCGAGCGTCTTGTTGAAGGCCTCGATTGCTCCATTGGCTTGAGGGTAGTAGCCGGTGGAGTAGTTCCACTTGATCTTGTACTTCGCCATGAACTTGTACATCTTGTTGGATTTGAATGCCTTGCCATTGTCGGAGGTGATACGGTGTGGTATCCCAAAGCGATGTATGATATTTCACTCTAGGAAGTTGATGACGTTGTCGCTCTTCACCTCCTGCAGCGGGACCGCTTCCGCCCACTTGGAGAAGTAGTCCGTCGCTGCAAGGATGAAACGATGGCCCCTGGAAGATGGTGGATCGATGGGTCCGATGACGTCAATCCCCCAGGCATCGAATGGCCATGAGGGAATGGTGTGGTGTAGAGGAACTGGCGGCTGATGCTTGAAGTCGCCATGGATTTGGCAACCATGGCATGACCTGGCTACCTGGAGGCAATCCTTCATGATGCCGGGCCAATAGTACCCAGCCAGGCGTATGGCATGGTACATCTTGGCTCCACCTTGGTGTCCACCGCAGACCCCGTGGTGCACCTCTTGTAAGATCTTTTTGGCTTCATCTTGGTTGACGCACCGAAGTAGAATTTCTTGCCCGTGAGACCGTCTGTACAAGACACCGGCCTTATATACATAGGAGGGAAGTCGCCGTTGGAGCTGGCGCCTCTCGACGGGGTCGTCAGGGAGGCTGCCGTGCTTGAAGTAGTTGAGGAAGGGTTGTAGCCACTCGTCCTCCTCCATGGCGTTCGTCGTGATGGTGTTGACTTCCTCTTCCTCCGGGATGAGCTCTAGGACAGCGGGAAGAAGCCACCTTTCTTCCACCGTCACTTGCGTGGATTTATCACCTGGGAGCACCAGTGCCGACTCCAGTTTTGCCAAGGCATCGGCAGGTGCATTCCTGCTTCGCGGGACATGGAGAACTTCAACATGTTGGAATTTCTCCATAAGCTTCTGGGCCGCACCGTAGTATGGCACCAGTCCTGGCTTGCGTACCTCGTAGATGTCGTTGACTTGCCGAACGATGAGCTGGGAATCTCCATAGGCCCGTAAAGAACGGACCTCCATGGAGAGTGCTAGGAGGAGGCCAAAGATGAGCGCCTCGTACTCCGCCTCGTTGTTGGAGCATTCTTCCTTGAGAAGGGAGAATGAGTGATACATCACCCCTCCTTGTGGAGTCTTGAACACCAATCCTGCTCCTGCTCTCCGCTTGGGTGTGCCATCAGGGTCGGCCTCCGTGCACGAAGCACCGTCGAAGTAGAGCTCCCATGGATCCTCGACCTCCGCGGTGAAAACCTCCTCGTCGGGGAGGTTGGTGATGAGCGGAGAGTCGTCAGGGACAGGATGCGCCGCAAGGAACTCCGCCAAGGCTTGGCCCTTGATCGCTTGCTGAGACACAAAGGTGATGTCGAACTCCATCATGAGCAATGCCCATTTTCCGAGTCGCCCCATTAGTGCGGGCTGACTTAGCACGTACCTTATGGGATCCGCTCTAGCAACGAGCTGGATTTGGAGTGCTAGCATGTAGTGCCTCAACTTCTTCAATGCGAATATAAGCGCCAAGCATAACTTCTCTATTGGAGAGCAAGCCACCTCCTTCCCTTCCTCATTGTGCTGAGCGAGAAGAGCACCTATTGAAGTAGGCTGCGCTGCAATGTATAGAATAAGAGGGAGCTCTTTTACAGGAGCTGCCAAAACAGGTGGGTTAAGTAAGTACTTCTTGATGTCATCGAATCCTCTTAGATACCCTTCATCCCATACGAACGGAGCTCCTTTCTTCATGAGACTTGAGAAGGGTTGGATGCGTCCCGAGAGGTTGGAGATGAAGCGACGAATGTACGCCAACTTCCCTTGTAAACCTCTCAATTCCTTGAGATTACAAGGTGGTGGCATGTTGAGGATGGCCTTGATCTTATTCGGTTCGATCTCTATGCCTCGATGATGGACAACGAAGCCCAGGAAGAGGCCTGATTGAACGGCGAAGGCACATTTCAACGGGTTCATCTTGAGCTGGTGTCGGCATAGGCGCTCAAAGGTGACCCGGAGGTCCTCTTGATGATCCCGGCGGTCCTTGGTCTTCACCACCATGTCATCTACATAGCACTCCACCGAATGGTGGATCAGGTCGCCGAGGATGTATGTCATGGCCCGCTGGTACATCGCACCAGCATTCTTCAAGCCGAATGGCATGACTGTGTAGTAGAAGTTTCCCTTCGGGGTCCTGAACACGGTGTTGATGGCGTCGTCCAGATCCATCTTGATTTGGTTGTAGCCTGACGAACCATCCATGAAGGATAGCGCACCATGGCCCGTGGTGGAGTCGACGACCATTTCTGTGATTGGCAGGGGAAAGTCATCTTTGGGGCATGCTCGATTTAGGTCGCGGAAGTCTTGGCACACCCGTACCTGGCCATTCTTCTTCTCCACGGGGATGATGTTTGCGAGCCACTCGGTGTATTTCGCTTCTTTAATGAAATCTGCAATGATTAATTTATCGACCTCGGCGATGACTTGGTCTTGAAACTCTGGACGCAAGCGCCGCGGAGGCTGCTTGACGGGGCGGTGTTGCGGGTCAATCGCCAGCTTGTGTGTAGCGACACGAGGGTCGAGCCCCGTCATCTCTTTGTAGCTCCAAGCGAAGCAATCTCGATACTCCATCAAGAAGCGTCGATAGCTTTCCCGTTCCTCTTCCGTCGTGGGTGACGAAAGTGGGACGTGGATCGTCCTCGGTTCCGAGGTTGACTTCGACAAGTTCATCGATGGTGGGCTGACCACCGTCTTCCATCTCCTGTGGAGCCAGCGTGGGTTCGACCTCTTCTTCTTCCTTGACCGGCGTGTCGTCGATGGAGTTTTGGCGGTGAAGGCCATGACGTGATAGTTCCATGTCGTCTCGTGAAGAGACAGACGTAGCATGGCACATGACTTGTGCGACGTCATTGAGTCCTCCTTCTTCTTCATCGTCGTGGCCGCTCGGGTGAGTGTACCCAAGCCCGAACTTGGTCCGAGTCTTGCCCTTTTGCTTGATGAGGTCCTCGGCTTGCCTCCACCATGCCTCGCAAACCGCGGGTGGCGGCGGTATTCTATTGTTTTGCCGAAGCGTGAACCCCGCCTTCTCCAGCAAGCGAGCCATCTTGGGCTCGGCCTTCATTGTGGATAGTGCTTCTTCTGTATCACTGCGAGGTTGGGGAAGCTCAAATATGGAGTCACAATGTTGTACCTGTGGAACTTTATAGAAAATGGTTTGGGTTCTAGACCTAGATGAACTTGGGATAGCCCAAACCTCCAATGGAGAAGCCGTGGATATGTAGAGGGATGGGGGCTGCATGACACGAGCTCCCCGCGCAGCTTCCTCTATCTCCTTTATTCTCCTCCTAACCACCCCCGGCTGAGTGGGTGCACCTTCCTCTTTTGGAGTGTTGCGCACCTGTAGTGTGATCGTAGGGGGCGCATCACTGCTGCCGATCAATGCCTTCGGTCCTTCCTGGGCACCTCAACGTGATTGGCGTGGGCTTCTGGTACCTTGCCTTCAATAGCAACGGGGCTACCGGGGCAGGCGTAGAAGAGCTTGCCCCCAGCAAGATCGGGGTAGAGCTCCCCATCCCGTCCTGGGGGAAGGGCTTGTAGTCGTGTTGCACAGTCGAGGAAGATCGTCTACGCCCAGGGTTCCTTCGGCTGCGAGAGGAGGAACCCCGTGCGTCCGCGGGGGAGCATGGTATGATGAGCTGTCGTGCTTCGGCGACTGGCGCAACACCCGGTTTGATTAAGACATCAACCGCTGGTGTTGTCCGCCCGACATGTTGGTCGCTGTCTTCGACGGGGAAGTAGTACTTCGCATCTGCATGATGCGACTCTTGCACGGTGTAGGGGTTGGTGTTGCCGATGATGCGTTGTTGTGTGCCGTTGCCGTCGAGGAACTTTAGGCATTGGTGAAGGGTAGAAGGCACCACACGATACTTGTGGATCCAAGGCCTCCCTAAGAGAGCCGAGTAGGAGGTGTTCGCTTCAATGCCGAAGAACCGCACCTTTAAGCTAAATGTAGACATCTGGATTTTCACCGTGATGGCCCCTATTTTTGGCTTTCCTTGGTTGTCGAAGCCGCATATCATCACGTCGGTGGACTCCAGGTCGTCCACCGTGAAACCTGCCTGTTTCAAACTCCGGACGGGCAGTATGTTCACGGCAGACCCTGGGTCGATGAGGATCCGGCAGATCGCGCCCCAATGTTTCCCTCCATGTAAAGTGGGCGGTTATGGGCACCATCTTCTATGAGATTGTCCTCTTCGTCGAACGTGATCTCATTCACGAACAAGGGATTGGCAAAGAGACGATGCTTCGCCATGCACACTTCATAGATCTCCGGAGCCTGGAGCGCCTTGATGAGGGATTCACGCAGGTTCGGCACCAACATGAGCGCATCGTGCACACTCAGGAGCGCTGGAATTCGCTTGAGGTGGGCGATTATGTTGTAGTCAATGTCCTATGGTTTCGCCTTCCCACCATCATGCGCTTCTGGTGCCTCTTCATGCGGTGTTGCCTCCTTCTGGGCCGCCGGCTTGTCCACTCTTGTTTGCTTGGCCTTCAGGGGGTCGGGTAAGACCTTTCCCCCACGCAGGTTCATGTTCACCTCCTCCACCTGCGGGTTCTTTGTGGCACCTTCGGCGTGGAACGCCTCGTGCTCTTCAGGAGTGAACATGTCGTCCGACTCGGAGCTAGGCACGTCCTTGTAGTCGAGGACAACGTTGCAACTCGCCATGTTTCTTGATTGAGAGGAGCTAGCCTCATCTTGTACTCCTTTGACACCCTCCGTTGGCCCTTGGTCCCAACCATGGGGTAGGAACTGCGCCAAAGTGTGTAGTCCCCGCCCTAGTCGGGGGAATGACTCATCTCCCTCGGACTTGGGGACGAACCTTGGCGGGGGATGGCGTTGACTTGGATCAACTCGCCTTAGAATTGTTGGGGGAGCGCGTGTTGATGATGTCGGACGAGGAGGTCGAGTTGGAAGGTCCCTCGGGTATGGCTTCCGACGGACCGTGCTCCAAGGCTTCTCCATGGACATGGTTGGTGTAGAATCCTGTTGAAGGGGAGGTGTTGATGCTGTCGCCAGGACGAGGTTGGATAGTTGGCCCTCAACTTGTGAGAGGGGTGCCCATCCATCTTCATATTCATCACCTTGCCTTGATGAAGATGGCACAACTACGCTCACCGTGTTCACAGCTTGGTAATCTGGATTGATAGCTTCCGGGTCCAAGTTGATCCTCTTTTCATTAATGGCTCTCTGGATCCATTCCTTGAAGGCGACGGAGTCCTCGATGACGTGTCCCACGTACCTATGATATGGGCAAAACAAAGCATTATCTGTCATCCCCAGTTGATCGGGTCTTCGAGCTTCTGGAAGGTTCAAAGCTCGATGTTCCATCAACTGGCTGAACATGTCCTTCACCAGCTCTCTGCGAAATATGTATTGTTTCTTGAGAAGCTCTTGCATCGTGGGCCATTGCCTTACTCCAGCTTGCTCGCCTCTTGCGCCCAACATTGGCACATTGCCTTGGGGCGTGGAGGAGAAGACCCTGGTGACGTTTGCCTCCGCCGGTGCCTTCATCTTGGCCCCATTATTGGTTGGCTTGGATGTTGATGTGAAGCGCTTGGCCGGGTCGAATGTAGTGGCATTCTTGTAGAGCTCCGTGATTTGTGGTGATTTCTCGAACTCGAGCTTCGTTGCTGCCACGGCCGTGCTAAGAGCACTGAAGGTCCTAGGCTCGCGCCGAGAGACCTCCAGTGACCAATGTTGTTGCATCCCGTGGACACACATCTCGATGGCGTCCTCAAGGTGCATCTCCCGAGCGAGCCGCACATAGCTGTTGCGGAAGCGGATGACGTACTCGTCGATGGACTCATCTCGTCGTTGACAAACTTGTGCAAGCTCGATGACAGAGAAGTCCTTCTTCATGGCGACGAAGTGCTTCTTGAAGACTTCCTTCATGCCTGACCAACTTTCGATGGATCCAACCGCCGGGAGACTGTACCAGTGGAAGGCAGGGCCGGTTAAGGACCCTGAAAATTGTCTAAGGAGAAGTGACGCGTTGTTTGCAGTGTCGCCGCACGCCGCCTCGAAGTACGCCAAGTGCTCCCTTGCATCACCCGTCCCATCGAATTGACGGAACTTTGGTGGGTGCCACCCAACAGGGAATGACACCAGGTCATGCCATGCTTCATAGGGCTTCTCCAACTCGCTCCCTGTGGTGCGAGGAGCATTATTGACCTTCAATTGCTCGAATCTTTTGTCCACCATGTCTTTAAGCATGTCGTGGTAGCCTTTAAGAATGCTTTGTTGTGGTGCTGTGTCGGCTGGACCAGGGGTCTAGCCCACTGGCGAGCGTGTGTGCTTGTTTCTTCGTGTTGGCGCTCGTGATGGGGTGGCGTGCTTGTTAGAGTGCCCGCCTGCAAATCCTCCACTTGTGGGTCTACCACTCCTTGTGGTACGCTTTGCGGCGGGACACCGTTGTTGTTGTCGTTGTTCATCATGAGCTCGATGAACTGGTCGAGTTTTGATGTCAATTGATCAATCTTCTGCCACTGCTCCTTCATCTCTTCTTCCAGTGCAGCTTCTCTCCCTGCCGCCGCACTAGCCTGCGCGGATGCAGAGCCGTCGTTCTTACCACCGTCTACCGCCATGTGGGCTGGTGCGGTATGGAGATCTTCAAGACCATCTTCATAGTCCGATAAGACCGAAGGGACGAGCTCGTGGTATGGAGGAGAGTTTGTAAGTTTCTGCAACGAAGAGGTGGAAGAAGAGTCGGAGAAGCTCTCTTCATCGTTAGCGTAGTCGTCGATCCTTTCCTCTCCGGTTGATCAGTCAGCCACACCTTGAAGTGCGACAGACTTCAGCCGCGTCTTGGCTCCAGGTCGACTTGCAACCTGCAACAACTCGTCGGGATCTCGTGGGAGCCTTGAGGTGATGTCGGTGTAGCGTCGCGGTGAAATGTTCGGGTGATACCCCGAGTCTCCATCGGAAAGTGAGCCTTTCCCTGCCATGATGGGGAAGCATGGGGCAGTGGATCTTGCTCCGTCTTCCCTTGTGGAAGCGTTGGCCTTGGTCTCCGCGTCAGTGCCCTTGAACCATGAACGTACATGGTCGAGGCGTGGCAAGAAAGCCTTCTTGAAGTCAGCTTTGGGGTTCGGCACGATCTCCTCATCCGAGGGATAGCCAAACTTGTGGGTGACTTGAGGAGGTTGCCAACCGTCGTTTGGCTCAAGCCTTGGGCGCACTGCAACAGTGCCGCACAAAGCAAGGTTCTTCTTTGTTGCCTCCTTTTCCTTTCCATCCCCCCGCTGAAGGGCATCATCTCCGATCTTCTCATCTCCTTGCGGATAGGTAAGCGAAGGTTTTGTGGGAGGCATCTCGTCTTTTCCCGGGGCAACGGAGGTTGAAGCCCCGAGATCCGCCTAGGGGTTAGAGGAAGTTGCGGCTGGAGTCTCCTCAATGCCCTCCATTGGCGTGGCTATCGGTGCTGGTGTATTTTGCCTTCGAGGAGGCGAAGATGACGATGTGTCCATTGCCTGTTCATCGCCTTGTTGAGGATTTGCTGAAGGAAGCGGTGGTGGAACTGCTTCGCCCTTTTGTTCAACACCCCCTAAGGGCGTCCTGCGCGGTTTTGGAGCGAGGCGGCTAAGCAGGTAATTGTACCGCTCGTGCCGCTCCAGGTTTGGAGAGATGCGGAAGCTGATCCTGTCACTTTCTTGAACGACCCCACCATCGGGTCATACCCGAACTTGGGTATGGCGGAGCACCAGGGCTTCGAGTTCTTTGTATAGAACTTGGCGATTCCTCCGGCGCCTCTCGCGCTTGCGTTGGTTCTCTGTGAGGACCTGCCGGGTTCTTGAGGGTGCTGATGGAGTTGGTAGAAGAGGCGGTGCACCCTGTGGTGTTGACGTGGTAGGCACATCCCTTGCAGGGCGCACTTGAAGTCGCTCTCCCCGCCTAGGCGGGGATGAAGGCCGTGGTGGAAGTGCATCTCGTGGAGGATCCCTAGGTCTCCACTGTTGAGTGGGACGAGGGTCCCTCTCATCATCTTGATGTCGTGACCAACGGTTCCAACGTGGGGGCATGTTAGGATGTCCCCGGTGTGCATGTCTGATGGGTGAAGGTTGGCGTCGGGGCGCCAAGGTATGGAGCTCATGTTGAGGATGATGACTAGGGGCTTGGTGCCTAATCCTGCCCCCAGCTGGTGGTGATGCAGAACTTGGTGCTCCTTGCTCATGGAGCCGCCTCTGGATGCTATTCATTTGATCTTGCAAGCGGTGGAACTCCTGCCGTAGATCTTCTCCGCATGGTGCAGGGACCTCGTTCCGAAGAACGGCAAACCTGTTGTCGTTGGGGATGGGGCGGCCATTGATCGCCGAAGTGTGGCAGCATGGTGCACACATGCTTCTTCGAGGATCCTCCCAGTTGATGGAGAGCGTTGGGCCCGGCAAGACAGACTCTTTTTGGGAGTATCGTTTCCAGAACTCCTTCATGATGGCTCTTCTCACCACCAACTTGACCTCTGATGGTTCGGTGCTCGTACATGTGAACACCTTGTCCGCGAGGTCCCTTGCGCCGAGGGACCAATCTTCCGCAAGAACCGTGCTCTTGGTGATGCGGGAGCTTAATAGCTGGTGGAGTCGTTGTACCTTGTGGCACTTCCTCCTGTAGTTCCTTAACGGATGCGGGCTTTCTGACAAACGGGCGTTTGCCATAAGTCTCCGCAGGTCAACGGAGGCGGCTTCCAAGCCTCCAAGGAGCTCCACTCCGGCGCGCCTAGGTGTTGGCGTCGGCAGCTCCGGGTGCAAAGGCGGAGTAGGGGCGTGAAGTGACACCGCTCCCGCCCGCTTGTCGGCGACGTTGGAAGAGAGGTGTTGGGGTGCCCCCACGTCCCCTTTGACGTCATGTCCTATTGACTCCTTCAACAGGGCGCGCGCCTCGAGCATCAACTCGCGGCGCTCCTTCTTGGCCATGGCGGATGCCCGCCTTTGCGCCTTCTTGGATCGCGCAGTTTGGAACTGCGCTGGCTCCTGGGCTTGGTGCATGAACATCTTGGTGCCGACCTCGTCGACCACCATGGGCGGAAAGGATGATACAAAGTGGATCACCCAGGGCTCCGTGTTGATGGCGTGGGGGATTCCTCCTACATGAAGATGACCTTTGATCAGCGGAGGTCCTCGCTGTTGGCTTGTCGTGCAGGATGTTGTGTGGGTTGGGTGAACGGGCGAAGACGATTCTGACGACCACAACGGAGCAAAGATGGGAGGAGAACCATGTCCCACCGGGTGTGCCAATTTGTTTGACACGAGAAAAACGTTCTGGAAAAGTCGAACGTAGGCTACTCGAGGGGAGAAGAATGGTAGCGTGTTTTTCTCATGCGTCGGGGTAAAGAAAAGAAGTGTGGGCGTGCCAGTGTACCGTAGTACACAAGAAAAGGTAGGGGGGTTCATTTCATTAATCTCTCATGGAGAAACAAAGTACAAATCCCTTATACAGTGCGCTCTGTGGCCTGCTTGCGCGGCCAGCCTAACTATGGCGATTGCGATCTCATGGTTCCCGGGGCCTCGGAAGGCACCCGGTTAATTACTCCCGCGGGTTACGCCGCGAGACACCTCCGATTAAGCCGTGTGGCCGTCGTCTTAAGCCCGCGTTCTCCATGCATGATGTGGTGGTGGTGTGTGTGTGTGGGCGGCGGCAGAGCCCGTGTCCTCGTCGGTACACGCGCCGCGAGTAGCATGGCCTTTGCTCCGGCCATGCCCGCCCTCGCCATCGTGCCTCGTCGGTCTTGACGGCGTCGATGTAGTTGGAGTTGGAGTAGCATGGGTCCGCTCAGCTGGGACTTCTCGACGACCAGCAGCCTCGTCGGGGTGCGCAAGGGGTATGCCTCGCAGGAGTAAGTGTTGGTGGAGATCGGCGTCGGTGCAAAACCGACACGCGCCTACAAGTCGGTGCAACCAACGTGGTCGACACCTCGTCTCGGTCCGACGCCGAGTTCACGGTTGTCGTCCTAGACAAGAGCGTCGTCTCACGGGCTCGTGGAGATGGAAATGGCGCCGGCTTGCATACTAGCAGCCCATCATCACTCGTCTTTGGCACGCCTCGCCAGAGTGAAGAAGGCACCGGGCTCGATGGGAAAAGAGATGGCGCCAGGCTGCCGTGCGCCCTCGGGCCGTCGTCTGTGGCGTTCGAGATAGCGCCGGGCTGTACGCCGGTAGCCGCATGCCCTCGGAGCCGTCGTCTTTTCGACGTTTGTAGGAGGTGAAGAAAGGTTGGGCTGCACGCCGGCAGCCCCGCCGCCATCTTGGGCAGCATGGTTCGTCGAGATGGACGTGGCACCGAATGCACGCCGGCCGCCTTATTGCCGTCGTCTTCGGCACGCTTCTCCGGCGTGAGGAGGTACCGGGATCCACGCCTCCATCGTCTTCGGCGCCGCCGTAGAGCATGGCTCGATGGGGAGGAGATGGCGCCGCTACGGCACGCCTACAGTCGCATGGCCGCCGTCTTTGGCGCGCCACACCAGAGTGGAGATGGCGCTGGCGTCGGGCTGCACGACGGCAGCCTCACATCCTCGGGGCCGTCGTCTTGGTGGTGACGGAGAGGGAGATGGCACCGGGCTACACGCCGGCAGCCGCACGCCCCCGAGACCGTCCTATTGGTGGCGGCGGAGGTGGAGATGGCGCCGTGCTGCACGCCGGCAGCCGCGCGCCCCCGAGTCGTCGACTTGGTGGCGTTGGAGATGGCGCCAGGCTACACGCCGGCAGCCGTACGCTCTCGGGCCGTCGTCTTGGTGGCGTTGGAGATGGCGCCGGGCTACACGCCGGCAGCCGTACGCTCTCGGGCCGTCGTCTTGGTGGCGTTGGAGATGAACGTGGCGCCGTGCTGCACGCCGGCATCCGCGCGCCCCCGAGTCATCAACTTGGTGGCGTCGGAGATGAACGTAGCGCCGGAGATGGATATGGCGCCGGGCTGCGCGCCGGCAGCCGTGCGCCCCCGGGTCCGTCGTCTTTGAGGCTTGTGTAGCGAGCTGCACACCGGCAGCCCTGGCATTGTCGACGTGGGCACCTTCTTGGACATGGAAAAGGTACGTACATGCATCCCGACACCTTTATCTTCAACGCGTTTGCTAGGGTAGAGGATGCGGCGAGCTGCGCGCCGGCAGTCCCGGCACCATCGACTTCCCCCCAGTTGGATGATTCCTCCACGTCTCATCATGCAAGATTCATGTGTGCGTGTATGCCGTAGAGAGAAAGAGAGAAAATCAACTATGATTATTACCATCATGAAGCGCTTGCTTCATCTCCATGGCGCTTCCTCCTTGCTCCTGATCGGCCCGGTATTTGGGTTGTGGGTGTGATGGATGTATGTGTTTGAAGGTTGGATGGAGATTAGATGGATAGGCTGTGGTGTGAAAGAGCTAAGGTAATTCTTGATACGATCTCCTTCTTCTCCTCCTCCGGCTGCGCGGAGCAGTACGTCCGTGCGGCCTCCGGGTATGAGCGTCTGGGGTGTCTTCTGCCTCCTTCAGCGAGAGCTCCTCTTTTTTCCCCTTCGGGGTGTTGTGCGTGTGCGCTTTTATAGGCAGCAGGCGACGGGATAGATCGTAACAGCCACGCGCCCGTCTGCGTTTCTTACGCTTGCGAGTTAATCTGCTCCACCGGCCGTTCCGTGTATGTATCTCTGCCGAGAAAGCTGGAGTCGATCTCCGATGTGTGCCTATCCGATCTGCAGATTGGTATCAGAGCTAACCAGATCAAAACTTTGTTACTTGCGTCTAGTAGACAAGTAAACAGTAGGTGTACACGCCGCCGGCCGGCCGGACGGCCCGACTGTACACACGTCTCAGTATTCTTGCATGTACACGTACAGCTCATGCATGTGTGTACGTACGTGGCTTGGTCGTTGTTTGTGCACCATACATACTGGTACGTGAATTAACCAGCTCGTGCACGGATGGACAAAGATAGTTAATCAACGAGACCAGTACATATGCACATATCAGGAACCTTTTTTTTTCTTATACCAAGCAATGAACTATTGCCCTGAATTGGTACAAAAATCGTGTCGAACACTGTCCACCATATCATTCTCCCAATGATATGATCTCATTATTAATCGATAACTCATGTCTATAGTTAGGAAACCTTAACCATCATTAATCAATGAGCTAGTCCATAGACGCGTACTAGGGACACGGTGTTGTGCACAAACCACACAAGTATTAAAGTTTCCGCTTTATACAATTCTAGCATGAAATATAAACATTATCATGAACAAGAATTATAATAATAACATCTTTATTACTGTCTCTAGGGCATAATTCCAACAAACATCGCATCCCTAAACTTTAAGAAATAACAGCTTAGGTTTGTTTCCAAACCACAATTCATACGGTGTCTTTTCAACGGATTTAGATGGTGCCCGATTTAAAGTGAACGCTGCAGTTTCTAGTGCATACCCCCAAAATGACAACGGCAAATCCGTCAGAGACATCATAGATCGAACCATATCTAATAAAGTACGATTACGACGTTTCGACACACCATTTCGTTGTGGTGTTCCGGCAGGCGTAAGTTGTGAAACAATTCCACACTCTTTCATGTGAGTGCTAAACTCGTAACTTAGATACTCACCTCCACGGTCGGACCGTAGAAATTTGATCTTTCTATTACGATGATTTTCCACTTCATTCTGAAATTCCTTGAACTTTTCAAAGGTTTCAGACTTGTGTTTCATCAAGTAGATATAACCATACCTACTCAAATCATCCGTGAAAGTAACAAAATAACGATATCTACCTCGCGCTGACACACTCATTGGACCACATACATCAGAATGTATGATTTCCAATAAATCTTTCGCCCGTTCTATTGAACCGGAAAACGGCATTCTAGTCATCTTGCCCATAAGGCATGGCTCACATGTATCAAATGATTCAAAATCAAGTGATTCCAAAAGTCCATCCGATTGGAGCTTCTTCATGCGTTTAACGGCAATATGACCTAGACGGCAGTGCCACATATATGCGGATTTATCATCATTAAGTTTAATCCTTTTAGCATCAACATTATGAAATATGTGTAACATTATCATCGAGATCTAATAGAAATAAACCATTCATCATCAGTGCATGACCATAAAAGATTTCATTCATATAAATGGAACAACCATTGTTCTCGGATTTAAATGAATAACCACTTCGCATCAAACACGATCCAGATACAATGTTCATGCTCAGTGCAGGCACCAGATAACAATTATTCAAGTTTATAACTAATCCCGACGGAAAATGGAGAGGCAGCGTTCCGACGAAGATCACATCAACGCTTGATCCATTGCCGACACGCATCTTGACCTCACCCCTTGCTAGCGGTCGCTTGTTCCGCAGCCCCTGATTCGAGTTACAAATATTAGCAACTGAACCGGTATCAAATACCCAGGTGCTACTGCGAGCACTAGTCAAGTACACATCAATAACATGTATATCATATATACCTTTGTTTGCCTTGCCGGCCTTCTTGTCTGCCAAATACTTGGGGCAGTTGCGCTTCCAGTGGCCAGTCCCCTTACAATAGTAGCACTCGGTATCAGACTTAGGTCCAACTCGGGGTTTCTTTTCAGGCACGGCAACAGGCTTGCCGCCCTTACTTCCCTTCCGTTTTCCCTTCTTGTCTTTCTTGAAACCAGTGTTCCTATTGATCATCAACACTTGATGTTCCTTTTTGATCTCCACTTCTGCAGTTTTAAGCATTGACAGAAGCTCGGGGAGAGACTTCTTCATGCCTTGCATATTATAGTTCATCACAAAGCTCTTATAGCTAGGTGGCAGAGACTGCAGAACACGATGGATGCCTAAGTCAATGGGAATCGTTATTCCCAAGGACACAAGCTTATCGGCGTAACCCGACATCTTGAGTACATGCTCACTAACGGAGCTGTGCTCTTCCATCATGCAGCTAAAGAACTTTTCTGAAGCGTTGTAGCTCTCTACAGCAGCATGTGTGTCAAAAATCATTTTCAACTCACCCATTGTATCAAATGCATTGCCGTTTTCGAAACGCTTTCGAAGTTCCGGCTCTAGCCCATACAATATGCCGCAATGAACTAAGTTGTGGTCCTCCTGACGAGTCTGATAGACATTCTTCTCCTCGTCAGGGGCATCCTCAAAAGGTGGGGGGCCTAGTGGCGCTTCTAGCACGTATTGCTTTTGTGCAGCAGAGAGGAGAATCCTCAAATTCATGGCCCATTCGGTAAATTTGCTACCGTTCGTTGCTAGTTTCTCTTTCTCCATGAACACATTGAAATTAAAAGCAGGTGGTGCCATCTACAACAGAATTTGTAAAGTTTAGACTAAGTGTATGATAGATTGAGTTCAACTAATCCATATTACGAATGAACTCCCACTCAAAAACGACACCCCTCGTGCCTTTTTGGTGATTACATGAACCAAATCCACTATACCAAGTTCGATCATCACGTGAGTCGGTATAGCTTCAAAGGCGAGCATTAAATGGGCATCATATCAACTATATGACTCATGCTTAACCTTTTGGTCCGTGTTCCGAGGCCATGTCTGTACATTCTAGGCTCGCCAAGTTAGAACCTTAGTATTCGCGTGTGTAACTGTTTTACACCCGAAATATGGTCGTGGGTCCAAGAACACCTGATCATCACGTGATGTCTTGGAGCGACGAAACATAATCGGTGCATACTAAAGGAAGAACACATTCTTATCTTGATATTTAAATGAGGGATCATCTTATTATGCTAACAAAGCGCTAAACAAGCAATATAAGATGCTATCAAACATCACATGTTTATTAGTGAAATGTTATGGTTCCCGTAGATGATCTCTATCATGTGCATCGTGGTATGATCACTATCATACCTATATGTGTAAATCCAAGGTCTATGGAGTTTACACGCTATGTTTCTTGTACGAGTATCATCTCATACTTCTACTTACAACATCAGCATATCATAACACTAGCCCAGCAACAATCTAAACTAGACGCCTCTAATTTATCCATTGCAAGTTTCACGTGGCTTAGGGCTTTCGAGATAGAACCGTTCTTACCAACGAACATGAACCACAATGAGGATAACCAAATTGTTGACAACTCGTTGCAAAATAGATATTGACTATAGTAGGAGAGACAGACACCCGCTAGCCACTTATGCAAACTAGTTGCATGTCAAGCGTGGAACAGGTCTCATGTGCGAGGACATGTAAAGTTTGTCCGGGCCACTTCATCCCACTATGCCACCAATATCCAAAATTACAACTAAGGAGCAACAACATGATCATCATCGCCCACATACTCATATGTGTACTACCCGTGTAAAGCATCTACGCATAGATCCGGCTCTGATACCACTGTAGGGTTCGCAACATAGAAAACATAAAATTTCCTACGATGTGAACTATGTACCAAGATCTATCTATTAGATACAAACAACTTGCCATTAAATTTCCACCAAATTTAATGCAAACTCTCATTAAATAAAACTCTTTTAATTTATTCAGAATTTTTTCAATTACTTTAATGACAAACATTCACAAATAACCCCTTGCTAGAATTATATTTCACATGCATAACCACTTTATGCAATTTCACCCGAAAACCTGTTTGGTATCTAGTGAAATAAATTCCTTGTTCATTCTTTCATTCTTTCGGCATGAAACTTTTGCTCCAATTGGATGTCGGTGTCTCTTAAGTGTGTCACCCTACGGTTCGTGAATAATGTGGACATGATGATCGAGACCCTCTCGGATCAATAATCGAAGCGGGATCTGGAGACCCATACTGACTCCCACACATTCAACGATGACTTTCTTGTGATCGTCGGAACCTTTTACGCTAGTATCTTAATCCCTTTGTTTCACGATATATTACATGTCCGCGATTCGATCATCGGTATCTCCATACGTAGTTTGATCTCGTTACTGACATGCACTCTTTTCTCGTTCCCGTGATATAACATTCTAGTGATCAAATCACTTGCTTGCAAGCTAATCAATGTGATATCACCGAGAGGGTCCAGAGTATATCTATCCGTCATTGGGATGAACAAATTCCACTCTCGATCCATGAGCCTCAACATAACACTTTATTAGTTCTGAATCCATCTTGATAATCACCCTGTTACGGTGTGACGTTTGATGTTATCAAGAAACTCTTCCGGTGTTAGTGATTGACATGATCTCATGGTCTAAGGATTAGGATCACTTTGTAAGTTGTTATAGCAATATAAACTCAATGTCTTTGATCGTAATGCTATACTTCGGATGAATGTTCATCACACCATTACACTAATGTTGTGATCCCGTTATTAACAACATCCAATGTCCATGATCAGGAAACCTTGATCATCTTGTTAATCAACGACCTAGTTTATGAGAGAGGCATAACTAGGAACTTTCTGTTTGTTTATTAAACACACATGTATTAATGTTTCCATATTAATACAATTATAGCATGCAAAATAAACATATATCATATACTTTGAATACACATAATAAACACTTTATTATTGCCTCTCAGGGCATATTCCCTTCACTTCAACTATTACAACTACTTTGAATAGACACGCGGGTCTTAATAGAAATTAAAGACAACCATATGGCTCCCGCCGGTTGCCAACTTACAATAAGGAACATTGCATACATCAAATATAATCACAATCATGGCCATATCACATCACAGCACACCCCTGCAAAACAAAGTTAGATGCCT
Source organism: Avena longiglumis (assembly GCA_030063025.1). NCBI lineage: Eukaryota > Viridiplantae > Streptophyta > Magnoliopsida > Poales > Poaceae > Avena > Avena longiglumis. The sequence goes on from CP125975.1 coordinate 519,216,196, forward strand.
CTAATTTCTTTATTTTTACGTTTGGGGGTTTGGGGCTTTCAATAAGTGTCGATCTTAACTACGAACAAGAACCACAATGTTGATGTTTGAACTATCAAGTGCCCGTTGTAAATTGGATCTATACTATAATGGGAGACAGACACCATATAAAGCCACTTATGCAATACAAGTTGCATGTTGGCGTGAGCAAGGAGCAAGTCTCATGAACGATGTCATGTAAGGTTAGGGCCGCTTCATCCCATCATGCAAGATGCAAAGTACACAAAGCAATCGATAATAAAAGCACTACTACCACAATGACCACCATTGTGTTCTACTCACAGATCTACATAGACACACCTCGATACCCTTAGGGGTTCGTAGCATGGAAAACAAAAATTTCTACTACCATACAAACAAACAAGCCAAGATCTATCTACTAGATTGTAGCAATAAGTCGATAGAATAACTAACCTCGAAGATCCAAAGTGTTTAACGAGAGCGGATCTCGTGGGTGATATACTCTTGCCGATCTCAAGATGTAGACGATCCTTCCCAAGTAGATTCGGCACACGCTCGGATCGATGAAGACCTTCCTCTCCCTTGTTCCATCAGCATCGGAGGTTGTAGCACTCTCCTCATGATTCCCCAGAACGGCGTGGTGTGGAAGTAGAGGAGATCTCGCAGGCTTCGCCTTAAGCCGAGCAGTATGTTGGACTATGAGAGAGGCCTCGGTGATCTAGGGTTTAGACGCACAAGGAGAGGGCTAGGCCGGCTAGGGCTTGGGGAAGCCCAAGTCGGCTAGGGTTTTCCTAGGCGTGGCAGCAGGAGGTGGCGCCACGCCTTAGGCTAGGGTTTGGAGAGGCAAGGTGTAGGTCTTGGAGGCAGCCCGCCTCCTTATATAGGTGGGAGGGCGCGGACAAGGGGAGGGGAGTCCCTCCCCAACTCGGCCTCCTTGGCCGGCGGTGGAGGGAGAGGGACTTCCTACCCAAGTAGGTGTCCTACTCTCCCTCCACCAAGCAAAATAGTCGTTTGACTTTTCAAATTGGCGTTTGACTTTTCAAACTAGGATTTGATTTATCCCTTTATTTTGCTCAGCGATGACACCTAATACATGATGCAACCATTCCAACTTGTTATGACACATTCATGTACCCTTCTCCTCCGGAGTGCCGGACATTCCGGAACCTTCTAGAACATTCCCGATGAGAACACCGGAACCATTCTCCAACCCCGAAACAGGACTTTCCTTATATGAATATTATTCTCCGGACCATTCCGGATCTCCTCGTGATATCCCGGATCCCATCCGAGACTCCGAACAACATTCGGTCTCTTACTCATCATTCCATAACTACTCAACTACATCGAATCCTTAAGTGTGTCTCCCTACGGTTCGTGAATTATGCGGACATGATCGAGACACTTCTCCGAACAATAACCAATAGAGGAATCTGGAAATTCATATGGCTCCCACATATTTCTACGATAACTTTGCGATCGAATGAACCACTTATATACGATACCAATTTCCCTTTGTCTCATGATAGTTTACTTATCCAAGGTTTTGATCGTCGGTATCTCCGCATACCTAGTTCAACCTCGTTACTGATAAGTACTCTTTTCTCGTTCCCGTCATATGTGATCCCTTGTGAGCTAGTCACATGATTGCAACCTAATTGGATGACATTCCACCGAGAGGGCCCATAGTATATCTATCCGTCATATGGATGGACAAATCCCACTCTTGATCCATGTGTCTCAACCAATACTTTCCAAACACTCAATGCCACCTTTATAGCCACCCAGTTACGGTGTGGTGTTTGATGTCATCAAAACATCCTTCTAGTGATGGTGATAAGCATGATCTCATGGTCAAAGGAATTAGGTTACTGTGTATCAGAAAGCATATAGCAATTGAACAATTAAAATGACTTGATCTTTATGCTACGCTTATCTATAGGAGTATGTCCATCATATCATTCTCCTAACGATATGATCTTGTTGTTAATAACATCTCAATGTTCATGATAGGGAAACCACAATCATTTATTAACCAACAAGCTAGTATTATAAAGAGGCTTTACCAGGGACTCTAATTTAGTTTACAAATCACATAAGTATTAATGTTTCCTTGTTAATACTGTTATAGTATGAATGTAAACATTTATCATAAACACAAATATATAATAATAACTACAATTATTATTGCCTCTAGGGCATATCTCCAACAGGTAGTACCGGCCCACCCGGGCGATACTACCGGGCAGACGATCTGAAAAATCAGTGGTTGTACTTGATGCTCATGACAAGATCATTTGTCAGGTAGTACCAAGCGGTACTACCGTTCGGCCCAGAAACCCAGTTTTATTTTTATTTTTCAGAATCAAATCGGCGAAAATTCAAACGCACATAACTTTTGAATGATAGCTCCGATTGACCCGATTCCAATTGCGTTGGAAAGAGGACGACATGTGCTAAATACAACATCTTCATATTTAGGTAACACTTAAGACATTTATTAATATTAAAAACCGGGAAAAACCAGGACTAGCTAACACTCAGGACTAAAGCCGCCCCCTTTAGTCATAATCATGCCTAGTCCTATAGTACGCAGCTTCAGGGTCTTCTTCGTCATCGTCATCATCATCGTCATCGTCACCTGCCACTCCGGGGATCCTCAGCCCAGCCATGGCATATACCAGGGGACATTCCGGCCTCGGATTCACAGCGGGCGGGGGAGGGGTCTCCTAGAAGATGATGCCTCAGCCCAGAGTATGAAGAATTTGAGGTAGACGGTATTACCCCAAGGCCGGGTGGGCTTGAAAATAGAGCGAAAGTGAAGGAGTGGGCTCTGCGCAAGATGGCTGAATTGTACCGGAACCACAAGAAAAGTTTATACGCGAAATATGTCGTGAAAAAGAAAACTCCAGACTTCAAAAGAGTAAACAAAAAGTTGAGAGAACAATGGCCCGATTTTGTACAGTATAAGCAATCTGATAAAGCAAAGTCAAAGTCGGCAAAGAACGCGTTAAATGCTGCCAAAAAGAAATACCATCATAAAATGGGGACAGGTGGCTACAAGAGTGACGTCCCTAAGTGGGAAACTATGGGTAAGAACATGAGGGCTATAGGCGTCCCTCCTGGTACAAATGGATGGCCCGAGAGGTCAAAGCACTGGTGGTACGGGCACGAGGGATCCTTGGACCCAGAAACAGGGAAGATATTATTTCATGATAAAATTCTAAAACCCTCCCAAGACCTTATTCAAGCAATGAACGATGCTCAATTGGGATTGTTCCGTCTCGAGAGAGAGAACGACGAGCTGACAGGCGCCCTAGGGAATCCTGAAAAGGAAGGACGAACACGAGGCAAAGGCGTCGGTGTCTCGTGGAAGAAAGGGTTTCCTCAGTACGATGCCAGTTATAGAAACCGTCAGAGAAAGAAGGACTGGGAGGCAGACCGGATCTCCAGGGTAGAGCAGGACCTAGCTGATCTGAAGAACCTCATGCATGAAATTAGCCAAAGGCCGACGTCGTCAACTCACCCGCGGGTTGATGATCCTGCATTGGATCTTAGCCAGCGGAGAAGCAGCATGGCTTCCACGGAGGTCCGGGCTGATGATCAAGCACTGATGGATGATGCACCGGCTCCTCACTACCCCGTGGATGATGTCAGAGAGATGGCACAATGTGTGCTACATCAGCCAATGAACAACCTGTCCTTCAAGGTGGCGATCGGCACTGCTTTACCTTGTCTACCTGGAGCACTCCACCATTCACTTCCGATTCCACCAGGCTATGCTCGTGTCACGGTGGATGACATAGTGGAGGATTTTGCGGACCTAGAGATTGAAATCGCTACGCCTGAAGGCCTTACGAAACTAGGAGATGTCAAGCGCAACATCATTCTATGGAATAAGAAGTACATCAAGTTTCCAGGCTCGGCGCCAAGGCCACCAACTCCGAGGAAACCAAGTCCACCGCATCAAATCAAATATCGTCAACCTCCAAGTCCACCCCAACCCGATTATTGCCAACCTCAAGTCCACCCTCACCGGCGATCGCCAGCGGGAGTACATCAACTCGATCTCCGCCTCCGCGCAATACTCGATCTCCGCCTCCGCCTCCGTGCAATACTACTACCTCGTCGAAGAAACGGAAGTTCGACGGTCCCCCGCGCCCACATCGAAGAAAGGTCAAACGGCGAAGATAGTCGACATCCCGCCGACTCTTCCAAAGAGACCTTATGACAAGACCGATGAGGAAACTAACGCGGATGTGGCTACCCAAGTTAAGGCGCATTTTTCACCCAAAAAGCCTGAGCCAAAGCCGGTATATAATGAAAAAACCAAAAAGTGGGCTAAGTCCTTTCTTGAGCAACTATCCCAGATATCGATGAATCTGGAATCAGTCTATGACCGGGAGATTATTAAGCAAGCACAGAAGAAAAAATCACAAGTGCAAAAAGCGGGAAGCAAGTTGCCCAGCTCGGAGCACAGAAGAATCAATCGGCTGCCTCGCTCAAAGTCATTTCAGGCCTCGGCAAGGCCTTCAGAGCTGAAATGGATATGGACATGCAAATAATGGACCCCAGAGCCCGTAATAATGCTGCACTTATGGGAATCACTGTATCGCAGACCAAAGCACTTGCTACCGAAGCAAATATGTCTCTTGGTCAATATTTAGGCTATGAAGATACGCCAGTGGGTCAGATAGTACGACAGTATGTCCAAGGGGAGCCTCTAGTCAATAATGAGGAGCTCGCGCGTCTATCCACACATATGCGAAATCTGCACGAATGGTACATGTCGCCAGCAGAAAAAAGCATCAGAAAGATTGGTTTCCGGTGGACGTTAGAAAGGAGCATCACTTCAAACCATACTCGATACCACCGAACTGTTTCAGTTATACAACCATCGCCGCCCTCAACAAATCTATCATTGGTTTCTACTGTCTGTAAGTGATTTATTTCTATAATTAAGTTTGCAGCTCAGCTCGTTCATTGCATTTAATATATTATCCTTGAAGGGTTTCGCGGCATAGTAAATCAAAATTTTCTATGGATGCGAACAGAGGGAAAGCCAAGATCTAATCTAGGAGATGCAATCAACGAGAGAGATTGGATTAGATCTTCATACCCTTGAAGATTCTCACATGAACGCTTAATCGGAACGTGGGTGATGTAGTCTTACTCGCCTCCTCGCGATCCGATCCGATCTAGCACCACAAGTGGCGGTGCCTCCGTGAGATGCACACGGCAAGACTCGACGTCTCCTCCTTCCTCGGACCAGCGAGTATGGTGGAGAGATAGATTGGATCTACAACACGGCGTGGTGTATATGGTGGAGAATTTCACTGCAGGCTTCCTATAAGCATCGGGAGGAGAGAGAGGAAGGCAAGGGCTACTAGGGCTTGGAGGGAGATGTGGGGGAGGGCACCACCCTCTATATATAGAGGGGAGGCCAGCCTTGCCCTTCTCCAAGCCTATCTCAGTTTAAACAATTTAAACTCTCCTTATCTAGAAATCTTATCTCTAGTTTAAACGATTTAAACTCTCCTTATCTAGAAATCCTATCTCTAGTTTAAACGAGTTTAAACTTATCTAGATCGGCTGGGCCCTATGGGGCCTTGTGCCCCTGGCCCAATGCGCCAGGACACTCCCTCATAGTCCCATGCCCCTCCCGAAGGTGGGGCCACGTTGGTCCCCTTCCGAAGGTTCTAGAAGCTTCCCAGAAATTAACCGATTGAACAATTCAACTCCAAAACTGCACTGCCTTATATGAATCTTATTCTCCGGACCATTCCGGAACCTCTCGTGATATCCCGGATCCCATCCGAGACTCCAAACAAAAATTCATAAACCAATTATCCAATCTATCCTAGCGTCAAGACAAGTTAAGTGTGTGACCCTGCGGGTTCGAGAATATGTAGACATGATCTTCTATCAATAATCAACAGTGGGTCAGGCACCCATATTGACTCCCACACATTCATCGATGATCATATCGGATGAACCACGATGCCAGGATTCAATCAATCCCATATATATATTCCCTTCGTCTCGCGATATTTTACTTGCCCGAGATTCGATCGTCGGTATCGTCATACCTAGTTCAATCTCGTTCACGGCAAGTACTTTACTCTCCGTAATCCGATATCACTTTGTGATTAACTCCTTAACCACATGCTTGCAAGCGGTGTTGATATCGATTACACGCGGGCAAGTATATCTCTCCGACTTGGGAGGGACAAATTCCATCTCGATACATACAACCCAAAGGATACTTTCCGATCACCGAGAGACACCTTTATGATCACCCTCTCATAGGATGACGTTTGATGACCTCAAAGCTTTCTTCGATACCGTGGAGTTGCATTATCTCATGGTCTAAGGAATACAATATTTGACATAGGAAAAGCTTCGCAAAGATGAACACGATGAAACGATCTAATTGCTTCGCTTAGTTTGGGTTTGTCCATCATATCATTCTCCCAATGATATGATCTCATTATCAATTGACAACTCATGCCTATGGTTAGGAAACCTTAACCATCATTGATCAATGAGCTAGTCCATATAGGCGTACTAGGGACACGGTGTTGTTTACAAACCACACAAGTATTAAAGTTTCCGCTTAATACAATTCTAGCATGGAATATAAACTTTATCATGAACAAGAATTATAATAATAACATCTTTATTATTGCCTCTAGGGCATAATTCCAACAGTCTCCCACTTGCACTAGAGTCAATAATCTAGTTTACATATGGCAACAATCTCACACCCATGGCAATCGAGGTGTTGATCATGTTTTACACGGAAGAGGTTTAGTCAATGGATCTGCGACATTCGGATCCGTATGTACTTTGCTAATCTTCGATCTCCATCCGCTATATAATCTCGGATTATATGAAACTTGCTGATATGCTTGGTCTTTGGATGATATCCTGGTTCCTTAGCGAGTGCTATGGCGCCGGTGTTGTCACATTAATATCTCCAATGGGTCCAATGCACTTGGAACCACGCCAAGCTCGATGATGAAGTTTCGATCCAAACTCCTTCACTTGACGCTCGCAGCAGCCATGTATTCCGCTTCTCTGTAGATCCCGATCACGCTTTGCTTGCAGCTTCTCCATTTCGAGCTCCTCCATTCAAAATATAAATGTATCCTCCCGAGATTTAGAATCACCCTTGTCGGTGTCGAAACTAGCATCGACGTAACCTTTACGACAAGTTGTTCATCACCCCATAGACTAAGAACATTTCTTTAGTTCTATTTAGGTACTTTAGGATGTTCTTCACGGCTGTCCAAAGGTTCCACTCGGATCACTTTGATATCTGCTCGTCAAACTAAGAGCATTGGACACATCCGGTCTAGTACACAAGATGGCATACATGATGGAACCTATGGCCGAGGCATAAGGCACTTTGCTCATAGCTTCCTATCATTTACATCAGAATGGACACTGAGCCTTGCTCAATATCTTACCTGACAACATAGGCACTGAACCTTTCTTTGCCTTATCCATTCTGAACCTTTTCAGAACTTTGTCTAGGTATGTACTCTGGCTTAAAGATATCAGGCGTCTTTGTCTATCTCTATAGATTTTGATGCCCAATATATAAGCAGCTTCACCCAGGTCTTTCATTGAAAAACACTTGTTCAAATAACTCTTCACATCGTTAAGCATGTTGATGTCATTTCCGATAATCAATATGTCATCCACATATAGTACCAGAAACGTCACCGAGCTCCCACTCACTTTCTTGTAGATACAAGCTTCGTAGCAATTTGGAACAAATCCAAAGCTCTTGATCACTTGATCAAAACGAAGGTTCCAACTCCGAGATGCTTGCTTCATCCATAAATGGAACGTGAAGTTTGCATACTTTATCGAGATCCTTAGGATCGACAAAACCTTCGGGTTGCATCATATACAACTCTTCATCAATGTTGCCATTGAGGAACGCATCTTGACATCCATCTCGCCATATTTCATAATCATGAAACGCAGCAATTGCTAATAAAATCCGAATGGACTTAAACATCGCTACGGAGAGAAAGTCTCATCGTAGTCAACACCTTGAACTTGTCGAAAACCTTTGCGACAAGCCGTGCTTTATAGACGGTAACATTACCATCCGCGTCCGCTTTCTTCTTGAATATCCATTTGCACTCAACGGCCTTCGTCGCTAGGAGGGTCCACCAAAGTCCATACTTGGTTTTCGCTCATGGATCCCAATTCGGATTTCATGGCTTCTAGCCATTTCTCGAGTCCGGCTCATCATCGCTTCCTCATAGTTCGTAGGTTCACCGCCTTCTACCAACAAGACAGTCAAGACAGGTTGCCGTACCACTCGGGAGGGCACGCGACCTTGTCGACTGCGACGTTCAAGAGACATCGTCCAAGCTTCATGATCCTTGTCATTAGCTTCCTCTATTGTTGGTGCGGTGCACTGGAACAATTTCAGTCTTTGCGCTACTCTCCAATTCAAGAGAAGGTTCAATAACCTCGTCTAGCTCTACTTTCCTCCCACTCACTTCTTTCGAGAGAAACTCCTTCTCAAGAAAGGAACCGTTCTTGCATAAACACTTTGCCTTCGTTCGTGATAGAAGGTATACCCAATGGTTTCCTTAGGGTATCCTATGAAGACGCATTTCGCTTTGGGTTCGAGATTGTCCGCATCAACTTCTTGGCGAAGCTTCAGATCCCCAAACTTTAAGAAACGACAACTTAGGTTTAGCACCAACCACAGTTCATACGGTGTCGTCTCAACGGATTTAGATGGAGCCCTATTTAAAGTGAATGCAGCGGTTTCTAATGCATAACCCCAAAATGATAACGCAAATCAAGAAGAGACATCATTGATCGGACCATATCTAATAGGGTTCGATTCCGTGCTCGTACACACCATTGCTGTGGTGTTCCGTGGCGTGAGTTGTGAAACGATTCCACTTGCTTTAAGATGCGTGAGAAAATCATAACTCAAATATTCACCTCCACGATCGGATCGTAGAAACTTAATCTTTCTGTTACGATGGTTCTCCACTTCATTCTGAAATTCTTTGAACTTTTCAAATGTTTCAGATTTATGTTTCATTAAATAGATATACCCATATCTACTTAAGTCATCGTTAAAAGTGAGGAAATAGAATTATCCACTGCGCGTCGAAACACTCATCGGTCCGCATACATCGGTATGTATGATTTCCAACAAGTCCGTTGCTCGCTCCATCATACCGGAGAACGGGGTTTTGATCATCTTGCCCATGAGGCATGGTTCGCATGTGTCAAATGATTCAAAATCAAGAGACTCCAAAAGTCCATCATAATGGAGTTTCTTCATGCGCTTTACACCAATATGACCTAGACGAAAGTGCCACAAATAAGTAGTATTATCACTATCTACTTTGCATCTCTTAGCCTCAATGTTATGGATGTGTGTTTCATCCCTTTCGAGATTTAGAAGAAATAAACCATTCACAAGAGGTGCATGACCATAAAAGATGTTACTCATATAAATAGAACAACCATTATTCTCCGATTTAAATGAATAACCGTCTTGCAATAAACATGATCCGGAAATAAAGTTCATGCTCAACGCAGGCACATAATAACATTTATTAAGGTTTAAAACTAATCCCGAAGGTAAAACTAAGGAGAGCGTGCCGACGGCCATCACATCAACTCTTGATCCGTTGCCAACGCATCGTCACCTCATCCCTCGCAGCCGTCTATTCCGTAGCTCTGCTTTGAGTTACAAATATTAGCAATCGAACCGTATCAAATACCGTGCACTACAACGAGGGCTAGTAAGGAAAACATCAATAACATGTATATCAAATATACCTTTGATGGTGCCAGCCTTCTTGTCTGCTAAGTACTTTGGACAGTTCGCCCAAAGGACCCTGTCCTTGCAATAGAAGCACTCGATTGTCCGCTTAGGACCAGACTGAGCTTCTTCTCGCGAGGGCATTGCGCTTACCGCCCTTCTTGAAGGGCTTCTTTGCTCCTTACCTTTCTTAAAGGAGGGCTTGTTGACCATCAACACATGATTATCCTTCTTGATGTCCACTTTCGCAGCCTTGACTTTGCGAAGAGCTCGGTGATCGATGGAACCAATCGATTATGAGTCACTACAAAACTTTTGTAGCCGGGAGGAGTCATTGCGTAACCTGTCAATCTTGAGCTCCTCCGAATCGTGCATTCCAGTTTCTCAAAGCGTTGAGTGTAGCCCGACATCTTTATGGCGTGCTCACTAACTAACTCCCTTCCTCCATCTTGCGGTTAAAGAACTTCTCGATATCTCATATCTCTCGAGCGGGCTTGAGTCTCAAACATGGTTTTCAGCCTCGAGAATCTCAAAGGGCCCGGATAGGTTTCAAACGATTTTGAAGCTCGGTTCCATAGCAAACAACATGGTGCTCTTAATCACACCATAATCATCTTTGCGATCGATAGACAGCTTTCTCATCAGCGCAGCGATTGTGAGGGTCACCTAACGCTTTACCAAGGACATAGTCCTTTTGTCCGCCGCATGTAATGATTCTTAGATTGCGGAACCAGTTGGTGAAGTTAGACCCATTGTTTCTAAGCTTTTCTTTCTCAAAGAAAACGTTGAAGTTGAAGTTGGACTTGGCCATTGGATCTACTGATTTGCAAGTACAATTTAGACTATGTTCATGATAAATAGTTCAACTTAATCAAATTACTAGATGAACTCCCACTAAATTCAACATCCCTCAAGTTGTTTAGTGAACACGATCCAAATTCACCACACCTAATCCGATCATCACGAGAAGAGATGTGGTTTCAATGGTGGACAGCAAAGTGTCGATCATATCATTCATATGACTCATGCTTAACCTTTCGGTTCTTGTGTTCCGAGGCCATGTCTGAAACATGCTAGGCTCGTCAAGCTAGACCCAAGTATTTCCACGTGTGCAAAAACTGGCTTGCACCCATTGTATGTGAGCGTAGAGTCTATAGCACCCGATCATCACGTGATGCTTGGAACAGCGAACTTTCGCAAGCGGTGCATACTTGGGAGAACAGTTTTTATCTTGATCTTTAAGTGAGGAATCATCTTATAATGCTACCGTCGATCTAAGCATAATAAGATACATAAAGGGATAAACATCACATGCATATAACTTTATGTGACATGGTATAGCCAATCCTCGGCAATGATCTCCATCTTGTGCGTTAAGCATGATCTCCATCACTCCACCATGATTGCCTCCACCACGAATAGCAACTACAACTATTGCTAACTACTTAGCGATAAAGTAAAGCTATTACATGGCGTATAAGAAGTTGACTCGCAGGTCATACACAATTATAAAGACAACCATATGGCTCCTACCGGTTGTGTACTCATCGACATACAAGTCGTGAAACATTACAAAACATGATCATCGCATACAATATACACATCACATCTTGGGCCATACCATATCATAGAAAACACTCCCTTCAAGAACAAGTTAGACGCCTCTACTTTGTTGTTGCATGTTTTACGTGGCTTATGGGATTAGATGCTAAGAACGATTCTTACCTACGGAAAGCCACAACGGTGATATTATGGTTGCCAAACTCCGGTGTTAATCCCATGACAACTATAGTGAGAGAAACTGACATCCACAAGCCGCATGTGTGGTACAAGCCACACGTCAAGTGCGGAGACGGTCTCGCAAACGACGTCGCGTAAGGTTGGCCTGGACCGCTTCAATCTCACTATCCCGCGTCATAAGAAGAACACAAACAAGAGGCTTGCAACAGAAAACATCAACGCCCGCAACAACCATGTTGCGTTCTACTCGTGAAACACATCTACGCATAGATCTAGCTCGATACCATCAAGGGTTTCGGCATAGTAAATCAAAATTTTCTACGGATGCGAATAGAGGAAAGCCAAGATCTAATCTAGGAGATGCAATCAACGAGAGAGATTGGATTAGATCTTCATACCTTTGAAGATTACAAGCAGTGAACGTTCTTGAACGTGGGTGATGTAGTCTTACTCGCTTCTCCTCCTCGCGATCCGATCCGATCTAGCACCACAAGTGGCGGTGCCTCCGTGAGATGCACACGTGCAGCACCTCGACGTCTCCTCCTTCCTCGGACCAGCGAGTATGGTGGAGAGATAGATTGGATCTACAACACGACGGCGTGGTGTATATGGTGGAGAATTTCTGCTGCAGGGCTTCGCCTATAAACAGTCGGGAGGGAGAGAGGAAGGCAGCAGGGCTACTAGGGCTTGGAGGGAGATGTGTGGGGGGGAGGGGGCGCACCACCCCTCTATATATAGAGGGGGGAGGCCAGCCTTGCCCCTTCTCCAAGCCTATCTCCAGTTTAAACAATTTAAACTCTCCCTTATCTAGAAATCTTATCTCTAGTTTAAACGATTTAAACTCTCCCTTATCTAGAAATCCTATCTCTAGTTTAAACGAGTTTAAACTTATCTAGGATCGGCTGGGCCCTATGGGGCCTTGTGCCCCTGGCCCAATGCGGCCAGGACACTCCCTCATAGGCCCATGCCCCCTCCCGGAAGGTGGGGCCACGTTGGTCCCCTTCCGGAAGGTTCTAGAAGCTTCCGGTACAATACCGATTAACTCGGAACAATTCAACTCCAAAACTGCCTTGCCTTATATGAATCTTATTCTCGGACCATTCCGGAACCTCTCGTGATATCCCGGATCCCATCCGAGACTCAACAAAAATTCATAAACCAATTATCCAATCTATCCTAGCGCGTCAAGACACGTTAAGTGTGTGACCTGCGGGTTCGAGAATATGCACATGATCTTCTATCAATAATCAACAGGGTCAGGCACCCATATTGACTCCCACACATTCATCGATGATCATATCGGATGAACCACGATGCCAGGATTCAATCAATCCCATATATATATTTCCTTCGTCTCGCGATATTTTACTTGCCCGAGATTCGATCGTCGGTATCGTCATACCTAGTTCAATCTCGTTCACAGCAAGTACTTTACTCGTTCCATAATCCGATATCACTTTGTGATTAACTCCTTAACCACATGCTTGCAAGCGGTGTTGATATCGATTACTGAGTGGGCCCGAAGTATATCTCTCCGACTTGGGAGGGACAAATTCCATCTCGATACATACAACCCAACAGATACTTTCCGATCACCTGAGAGACACCTTTATGATCACCCTCTCATAGGATGACGTTTGATGACCTCAAAACTTTCTTCCGATACCAGGGATTTGCATTATCTCATGGTCTAAGGAATACAATATTTGACATAGGAAAAGCTTCGCAAAGATGAACACGATGAAACGATCTAATTGCTTCGCTTAGTTTGGTACATCCATCATATCATTCTCCCAATGATATGATCTCATTATCAATTGACAACTCATGCCTATGGTTAGGAAACCTTAACCATCATTGATCAATGAGCTAGTCCATAGAGGCGTACTAGGGACACGGTGTTGTTTACAAACCACACAAGTATTAAAGTTTCCGCTTAATACAATTCTAGCATGGAATATAAACTTTATCATGAACAAGAATTATAATAATAACATCTTTATTATTGCCTCTAGGGCATAATTCCAACAATCCTAACTATATATCTTTTTGTATGATGATATTATATTCTGAAGAATGAAGATGCTTGAATGCAAAAGAGCAAGAAGATACGACGTTGGGTTCATTGACCCACATATCGTTAATGAATATACGTTAAAGAATCACCCCAAGGACGTGGAGGAAGACCTATGCAGGTTCTTAACCGAGAATAATTTTGTTAAGGAAATACTATTTCCTTACAACTTCAAGTGAGTGTTTATATCTTTTACACATTTTATTTTTCCTTACTGGATGAGCTATGCATGTATGCTTATGTAAACGTCCACAAATTTCACTGGATCTTGCTAAACATTCAACTTGACATCTCCCTAGTTGAAGTCCACGACTCATTAAGTTGGGACCAAGAGCAGTGGAGCGACATGAAAGCAATGCTCCTTAAGTAATTTCAATCATTATCATACTATATCGTCCTCTTTCATTCATTTCCTGATATCAAGTAACTAATAACTCCTTTGTTCATTTTCTTTGCCGAACAGGTGTTGGACACGGTTCAGACAGAAAATACCAGGTCCATTCAAAGAGGAGTTAACTTATAAAATAGTGAAGAATTTACAACAGCCACCGGGAACTCATTTATGTGGATACTACGTCTGCGACTACATCCGCGAGTTGACCAGTGAGCGGAAAGTTGACTCACACTATTTTTATGATTTGCGGGAGAAACTAGAGCCAGACCAGCGCATAAGAGCAATTCAAGAGGAGCTGGCGGGATTTATGATGAATGAAGTCCTTGATGTACATGGAGAGCATTATGCGGATGACGTGGAACTCGATTTGCCTTAGTCATCTCCATGTAGCTGATATGATATATATATTCATCAATGACCATGTAATTTCAAAACATTTCTTCCTTTTGATATGATTGATTATATGTATGCTTGCAAATGATCGATTAATTATAAATGCATCGACGTGTAGTGTGTATGTAGTAGCGTATAATATGTATATTGAAATATATGTTTAAAATTATAGTGAAACACAAAACGAAAAAGGAACAAAATGACAAAAAAAGAAAATACACAATCTCTGCCGCGGCAGAGAAACACACAATTCTCTGTCGCGGCAGGAAACCTTATAGTCCCGGGTGATGTTACGGTCCGGTACTAGAGGTTTCGCCACAACAACGCCACGTGGCTGTTATCGAGGTCATGAAGCGAGCCTGGACTAGAGGGGGGCTCTAGTCTCGTTTTCGCAATGCTGGGCCCAAAATCGAGACTAAAGCCAGTTGCGGCCCGGGACTGTAGGACCTTTTTCCACAAGTGTACGTACGCCCAAAAAAATGCATATCTCGTTAGAGCATCTCCACTCATGAGCGAACTCAGGCTGAAATGAAGCCCAATTTTTGTCCTGACGAAACTCGATTTCGGCTCGGAAACGTCGAGTTTCCCACTCGCGTTCTCAGGCCGAGTTCCCAGGTTCGGCGAAATTTCAGTCGAGTTTGGCAAATTCAGGCGGATTTCATTAAAGGTGGGCGAATATAGGCTATTACATCGAATTTAAACTAAAGTACTAAATAATAAGCTAAAAATCACTAAAAAGGCTGCCGCCGTCGCCTTCGCCGATGCCGTCGCCGCGTCTACATGTCAAAGTTGCGGTAGAACGCCGTGTAACCGGGATCGGTCCTGCCATCTTCCTCGTGCGGGAGCTCCCCTGGCCGGCGAGCGCACATGCGAGACAACCTCACGCTTGACTGGGCACAGCCCCGACGAAGGCGCAGTCGGCGTAGGGATAGGCGTGGATCCCAAGGAGTGGGAGGCGGAGGCGGAGGAGAAAGAGCTCATGCTGGCCATCCTCCTCGGCAACCAGCTCGCCGGAGGATGCCGGCCCGACCTGGCCACCGGCATGGGTGTGCGCGGGTAGCCGAGACGCGGCGTGTTCCCGGCGTTGATGTGCTCCATCACCGACCTGAGCGTGCGCCCCAGCGCGCTCCAGAAACGCCGGCGGGCGGCCATGTTGTTGCGCTTGGGCGGCGACTCGTTCGGCGGCCCCTCGTGGCGGGCGAGCTTCTGGGCGCGGCGGTCGGCGAAGAACTCCTCCCAGTAGAGGAGGTTGTCGGGGCTCTCGGCGACAGAGGGATCATCCATGCCGGAGATGAACTCCTGGATCTCGTACGACAGCTCCTCCAGCGTCGGCGCCGGCGGGATAGGAATGCCACCGGCGCTAAGCTTCCACCCTGGCGGAGTCCTCGTATCTGGCGGCGCAACGTAGCCGGCCTCGTAGAGCAGGCGTGCCTCCCACGCCTGCAGAGTGCGCCGGCCGAAGCCGTTCGCTGTCGCACCGTTGCCGGGGTACCTCTCGGCCATGGGAAGGGGGGAGTTGTTTGTTCGCCAGGGTTTTGGGCTGGTGAGATGTGAGATGGTGTGAGAAACTCCGGCGAGGCGCCCGGCTTATAAAGGCCGAGGTGGGCGGCGAGGGCGGGAGGGGTGTAGCGGCGAGAAAAAGGAGAAACGACGGGAAGTTAGTGACCGCCGGTCCGTCACGGGAGCCGAGGCGGCGACGGTGGCAACAATTCGGCCGAGTCAAGGTACGGCGATTATTGTCCGTGACGCCGTTGGTTCCGAGGATGAGGACGACTCGCCTTCTGTCGTTGACTCGGCGGGTCCACGCGCCGTTTTGTTTTTTTTCGCCGAGTTGGCTTCGTCCGGTGTTCACAGGGTGTACCCTTAAACCTGGGTTCGGTCTGGAAGTGTGAACCAAAATTCGTCTAAATTTAGAGGAAAACAGGTCCCTAGATACGTGACTAAACCGATTTTCTGCATCCGAAATGGCGTCGTATGTAGACGAATGGAGATGCTTTTATGGAAGTGTTCCGAATTTTTTTTGAAGATGTACAGCGATCGCATCGTGTGTGCCAACGTGCCTCGTGTAGGAAGAGCATTAATTCCTTTCGAGGGAAGATAGATGGCAGGAGCCACGAGGCGGGGGCCTGGGGCCACGGCACAGACACGGTTAGGCTGGTGGTGGGCGTGAGCCGTTGCCGGCGTGGCACGGACCTTTCCCGGAGCGGCAGAGTCTGCTGGCTGGGGCCCAAAGGATTACCAGGTGCCTGCCACGACGTCCACGGCTTTTTTTTAAGCGAAAAAAAAAACATCTGTTAGAACGACATGATCGCGTGCAGTCGATCAGATTCCGTAGGTCCATTTGAGTCCACGAGGTTAGAGCATCTCCACTCGTGGCCGAATTCAGGCCGAAATTCGGACCTTTTTCTGGTTGGATGGCGCAAGTTTTCGGTCTGGGTACGTTCAGTTTTTCACTCGGCTACCCAAGCCGAGTATCCAGGCGGACACAAAACGGCTCTATATTTGAATCTGTATAGTTCGTCGGCGTGTGCTCGGCCACAAGATGTTCGACAGATGTGCCTACATGTTCGGTGACATATTTTTATTACATAACAGGGAAAACAACGCTCAGTCGTCGATGGAATGGGCTCCTACGGCGGGCCGACGCGGCGTTGTCGTCCATCTCGCCGGTGAAGGCCCTCGGGTTGGAGGAAGTCGAAGCAGAGCTCGGCGTGGGAGCGTTCGGCGCTGGCACGTTCGGCGCAGAGGAAGGGGAAGGGGAAGCCGTGGTCATGCCCTCCAGGATGGCCTGACGTTGCGCCAGGTACCAGGCCTTGACCGGCGAGCTCATCTTCGACGTGTCCTCGCCGCCCATGAGGAACTTGAGGTCCGTGTGGCGCTTCTTGGCGGCGTAGTTGGCCTTCTTCTCGGCGATGCTGGCTTTCTTCTCGGCGAGGTTAGCCTTGATGAGGGCCACCTTTTCCCCTTGTGTCTCGTTCAGCTTCTTCCAGCGCTCCTCGCTCTTCTCAGCCCTCTTCTCGGCCTGCGCCCTCGTGTCGGCGAGGCATTTCTCGATCAAAGCCTGGAGATGCTCGGCGGGAGGTCCGGCGGCCTTGAGTATCTTCGCCTTCTTCTGGTCGAGCTCATGTCTTCCTTCGCTGGCAGCAGCGGCCGGGGCATCGGGGTTGTAGACGCTGTCTTTGCCCTTGGAGAGACTCGGCCGAGTGTCCCGCTACTTCTCGCAATGCTCGATTTTCTCGAAGACATGATGGAACTTGAACTCCATCTTCATGTCATCTCGAAACAGAGCAAGTGCACGACACAGCTACAAAATAGAAGTGCGTCAAGTTGTCCATGTTCGCGAGTGTGCCAAGAGAGTGCACGACAAAGATAGTGTTCGCGAGTACCTTGTTGTCCATGTTCTCCCCACTGGCTTGTGTGTTGTCGACTTCTTCCATGCAGCTGTGCCACTTGCTGCACGCAGTTTGGATGATCGCCCAGTGGTTCGTTATTGCCTTCTCCCCTCGCTCCATGTGGATCTTACGATACTTTGGGTCGCACATGCTTCGCTCGTTGAATGCTGCCTTCACGCGCCGCCAATAATTGTCGGAATTTTGGTTCGCATCCGTTATCGGATCCATGCTCACCGTCTTCCATGCTTCGGCGAGGCAGCTGTCCTCGGCCACGGTCTATTTGAGCCGAGCATCCGCCGAAGTTCCCGGCTTCTTCTTCCCCTTCTTGCCTTTCGCCTCAGTCTCGGCGTCCTCTGGCTGCATCTGCTCGGTCTGAGTCTCCTCGGCATCGACGTCGGCGAGGTCCTGGGACTTGATGTCGTGCTCGGCGTTGGCAGGTCTTTCTTCCGAAGAAGGAGGGTGGTTCGCCGAGCCTGGCGATTAGGTCCTCCATGTAGGCCTCGGCCGTCATGCCGGCTGGAAGGGCGCCCGGCATTACGCCGAAAAGGTTGCGCACGTCGACCTCGCGCCGAAGCTTCCACCGGCGGGCGGTCCATGCGCAGAGCGGTGCTTGCGTACGCCGGAGAGGCGGAGTAGGGGATGTTGATGTCCACGCCGAAGGCCGAAGGAGGGCGCGATGCCGGGTAGGGGAAGAGCACGTTCGGGTTGAATCCGCCGTCGAACTCTGGCGACGAGGAGTACCTCTGCCGAGCAGCCGCCTGGCTCTCCTAGAAGCTGGCCGAAGAGATCGGCGAGAAGCCGTGGCGAGCCGGCCTTCTAGCTCCCGATGTGGTGGGTACGGCGCGACCATCAACGTCGAACGCGTCGCCGCCGCCTGCTTCGCCTTCACCATCGCATGTTCTTCCGCCGCCGCCTTCACCATCGCCTTCTCCTCCTCCTCTTGCTGCTGCTGGAGCTTCGTCTTCTCCTTCCTGTCCTTTCGCTCGGCCGACGAGATCTGCCTGGCGTGCTCCCTCTTCTCCCACTTGGCCGAGGACATTCCGACGGCGCTCTCGGCTTCCTCGCCTTCTTCTCCGCCGGACCCTCGCCGAGGATCGATCTGGGTTGGACGAAACTCTTGGGCGGCATGTCGGGCACGGTGATCGGCGGAGCTTCGGGGGTGGGGGAATGGGGAAAAAAGGTGGGTGGGGGAAGAAAAGGGCGAGGAGCTCATCGAATTGGTGGGAGTGGTGCCTTCTCTCGCCGACAGAGCTGGCCCACGCCCTTTTTCGCTGAGTCCGGCGTTCACAGGGCGTATCCGGGATCCTGGGTATGGCCTGGGTAGGACGGACCAAAACACGCCGAAATCCAGACGAAAGCAGGTTCCTAAGTACGCGTTGGGCCTATTTTTGTCGTCCGGACCAAAATTCGGCGTCCGAACCAGCGTCCGAGTGGATATGCTCTAACGACCTGTCAGGCAATCCATCCAACCGAAGAGTAACTCCAACGGAGGCGGTAAATAGGCTGCCCTCAAATAACCGTACTTTTACAGCGTCAAAACCCCTGCGCACGTCTCTAGCAGCCGCTGTATTTTTTCGCGCGTGTCAAAAAAATTCCCGCTCGTCTTTTCTTTGCGGCGCCGTTGAGCGCGTGCCGGATAAAACGCGCGGCCACGGGAAAAGCCAACCACCCACCGCTTCAGCGGGCTGCTTGAGAGAAGTTTGGACTGCAAATTTAACGCACAGGTTGAATGTCTCTGTTGAAGAAGATTCGTCGCGCGAACGCTGCATACCTATTTTACAGCGCTAGAATTTACCAGACTCTGAGTTGCTGTGACCGAACCGCGATCCCGCGGGCGAAACCCAACACGCACATAAGAGCATCTCAAACCTAGACCGAAATCGTATCGGACGAAACAAGTTTTCGGTCTAGCTACGCCGAGTACGTATCCAGACGAGTTCCCGCGTTAAGCTAAAATTTAATAATTTCGGCAAATTTTGGACGAATATAAGCGGATTTAGGCGAACATGGACAAACTTAGGGGGATTATGGTCGATACGGATAAACTTTGGGCGAATATGGGCGTTATGGACGAACTTGGGCGAATATGAGCGATACAGACGAACTTTGGGCGAATATGCCTGAATTTTGGGCGATGGTCTATATAGGCGAAATTTGGCGAATATGGTCGATATGGACGAACTTTGGGCGAATATGCTTGAATTTTGGGAGAACTTTGGGCGAATCTGATATATGGACGAACTTTGGGCAAAATTTGGACGAATATGGGCGATACAGACGAACGTTTGTCGAATATGACCGAATTTTGGGCGAATATGGTCTATATGGACGAACTTTGGATGAATAAGGTCTATATGAGCGAACTTTGGACGAATATGACGAATATGTGCGAACTTTGGATGAATACGGGCGAATATATGCTAACTGGGCGTGTCTACTCCCACGATCTTGGGTATGGCCTGGGTAGTCCGGACCAAGTTGGCCAAATCCAGAAAAAAACAGGTTTTTGGATACACGACTGGATGAAATTTTAGCGTCCGGACCCGGGATCGGCGTCCTGCATAGGCTAGTGAAGATGCTCTAACCTATCCCGTCATCTGACTGCGCGGGCGTACGTCTCCGTGACGAGGCCTCGCTACGTGACGGGTTTTGGGTCAGATTTTGACACGGCACGGAGGCCGGTATGGCTCGCCGGCACTTGCACCGTCCCGATGTGATTCAAACTCGCAAAGCACGTACCCACGCACGCACGCACACAGGGGCGGCTGAGAAGTGCCCGCGCGTGCAGTTTCCGTAGATCCAAAGCCAGGATAACGTGACGCGAGGGCTTGAATAATGAAGCGACATGCTGTATCCGGTCGTGTGCAGCCAGCAGCCGTATTATGAGATCAATGCGGAGCAGGCGCGCGCCTCTGGCCCCCACTCTCCCTGTGCCACGCCACAAAGAGAAAGTGGAGAGGGGGCAACGGAAAAGGAGAGGCCTCGATCCGTTTGCTTGTCTTTGGAGCAAAAGTGAATCTATATCCTCTTCTCCTCCTGGGTGCCGATCAATTGCTTGTCTATAGAGGCTGCAAGTTGCCTGCATGCCTGCCTCCACCTGCGGTTTCTTACTTCTCCCTTGATTGTATCCGAGTGAAAGTGCTAGGGTTTGTTACTTCTCCCTTGATTGTATCCGACGGTCTTAGTTTGGTCCCTCGAATGCAATACAAATGAACACGATCCATCAATCGTTTGTAACCAGACATATTCCCTCCATCCACAGCATGTAAATAGAACGTATTCAAAAAGTTCCTAATTGTACAATTTTTTATGACATACAACTTGTGTATAATTTACCAAATGGGTGGTGAAAGTTAAATCCAGCAAGAGCCAAGAGGCAAACATCATGTAAATAGAACGGATGACGTCATTTTAGTTTAATTCGTTGTTGTCGCATTTAAATTGGTTTGACAACAGCCTTGTAGTTGCTTCCCACGAGTTACAACCTACTCCACACAGTAACATGAGTTTGAAAATAAAAGTTAAAAAGGAAAAGGGGAAACCATGGAATTTGACTTGAAGCGTGGGAAAATTCTAAATCTAATAAGCAAAAGGTCAGCATCTTTTAGATAAGAATGAACTAAGTTATAAGTTTGCAAAGTCTATTGGTTGTAAATAAAAAATAAGGACCCGTTTGGTAGCTCCGTTGAACTAAGTTATAAGTTTGCAAAGTCTATTGGTTGTAAATAAAAAATAAGGACCCGTTTGGTAGCTCCGTTTTTTTTAAGTATTCTTAGAATACTTCAGTTTCTAGAAATAATAAAGTATCGAATAATTCAGGTCAGTTTCGTCCCAACTAATACGGTGTTTTTGGAAACTGAAAAATCTCCAAAACTGCAGTTTTTTTGACGTATTAGAAACTTCACTCCGGACCTCTTTTTTTTCAAAACGAGAAACGCACTTGCTTCGTGTCCCTTGCAAAAACGCATCTGCTTCACCCGGTCATCTTTGCCTAAAGCGCCTACGATCATGTCCTCTTCTTCAGCCATGGAGAAAGCAAGCTTAGTAAATGGAGAAGGTTCGTCCTGCTAAATTCTTGGCATGATATTCTTGTTAACTTGATCGTACCATTGTTGCCATCTGGGGTTAATATTCTTGTTAACATCTTTTAGATAAGAATGAACTAAGTTATAATTTTGCAAAGTCTATTTGTTGTAAATAAAAAATAAATAAAATAAAACATACAATAGTAAAAAAAGAATTTAATATAGTTATATTCATAATTATTAAAGAAAACACCTATTGGTTTATTAAAAAAATGAGAAATACATTTTGACGTGATCTATGTTGTTTAACTTTTCCTTCTAGAATTTCCTACTTTAGTGTATTCTTCTAAGTCTATTGACGGTCCCTTAAATTTATATTTGGCTTTTAAACTTGTGTATTAATTTATCAATTTTATTTCAAATGATGACTTTTCCCTTATTTTCTGTAGAATCTATGATTTATTACATATGCTTTATGAATGTTCTTATTAATTTGTTAGGTTGCCAAGTTTTGGGAAACCAAGGACACTTGGTTATCAAAATTGTTTTAGTGCCGTGGAAGATCGAATATATATATGATTTGATATTGAGAGAGCAAGTGTCTCGTATTGATATTGATGGGTCAAACATCTAGTACCAAAATCTGAAATTTTTCAAATTCATTTATGTTATAAGTAGATGCAAAGAGGTTTAAAACTCATAAACAAAAAAAAATCTAAACATACATGCCATATATTTTGGAATTTACACGCGCAAAATTGAATTGATACTCTATTTTATATCACAAATACATTTTTTTTATAATAACTACATGCCTTCGTTAAACAACTTCTACAAATTAAACACACACAGCTAGAAAAAAACAAGCAGAAGAAGGTTGCCATTGAAACTTTGCACAATCTACCCCCAAAGGCCTATAAAGTTACAAGAACGTCCCTAGAGATCCCTGCACACAACAAGGACATCGGTCGTTGCCAAACTTCAGAACCGCCCAGAAGCTTACAACAGGAGAAGGACAACCTCCTACATTGCCAAGGAAATGACCATTGTGAGAGAGGCTTCATAGCCGATGAACAGGTGCACAACAAGGAGCGTCATTGTGGCACGTAGACCGAAGATCGTTCTCGTGCTTACCTGATCATGGATCCACCGCATAATCAATGCAACCATCGAAGACCACAATATCCTCTGTCGTTGCTCCAAAATCTCCATCTTGTCCCACATGTTGGCTCAACTTTAAAACCGTAAGATTGATGTAGATAAAAAATCTAACCTCATTGGGCCGACTAGAAAGCAAACAAACGAGGACATCGTCTTCTCAACGCCTCCATGGAGAGCATCGTCATTGTGAAATGGAAGTCGATGCGACTTTACTTGACTGGTTGCCCCTATCACCACGCTGTTAAAAATCTAGCCCCTACATATTTGAAAACAACCCAATAGAGAAACAAGAACGCTTTGATTGCGTTCATTACGGGGAAATCCTTTATTTTCACCTTTTTTCAGGCGAAGAGAGCTTATGATCTTAGGATTCTAGAAGAAAGAAAAATGTGTGAAATATTTTTCACGGCATCGACCAAAGTGGAAGTGCAATTTTTGTCAATGAAATGAACACTTATTTTAGACCAAGAGAGAAACCTAAAAATAGAAGGTCTTACATCCTCCGATCTATAATAAATATTGCTGATTTAATACAATTTGACGGTCGTTTATAATTGATCAATATAATTCGCAGTCCAAAAAATGTTGTCGTGAGAAAGTGGGATGCGATCAGATCAGTAAAGAAGTCTGATACAATGAAATAATAAAATAAAAGATCAGTAACTAAGTCCGATAACTTGGTTATTCTTTTCTTTTGCGTAGGGACTTCGCTAACGAAGCTCGAGTTAGAGAGTTCCGTTACTCAACGTGATCTCAAGCTGTAAAATAAAATAGTGCGTCCACTTTCCGATGTCGTCAACAACATCTGTCATGCTCAAGTGCAGTGCATCGTGTCATCAGAGTAGAACATTCAGCATAATCCCATGGTGTTTATCATCATGATTAAATTGCACAACAAAACCAAACCAATTTTTATATGGCGTGATATTATTCATTAGAGACGTGGTCGATGCGATTTCACTCCATGCCGATTCTTCTTGACTTTTATTATAGGAAGATATATTTTTCAACGAGTAAAATAGAATGTACTAGTACACGTATTTCGTTAGATTTTTTTTTGATGCGAGATGTGTACAAAAACCATTAATGGCGGATTAAGAAACGGAACCATAAATTCCTGGTAGGGGATAGTGGGGGAAGCAACTCCCGTCCCCCCGACTCACTGGCCCCAACCCACTCCACCCGCCCACGCATCCTCTCTTTCCCCATGGCGTCCCGCGACCTCGCCGAGAGCCTCCTCCCGGGCTCCGGCTCCGGCGCCGGCGCCTCCACCTCCCGCGACGACGAGTACGACGAGCGCGCGTACGACTCGGACGACAAGGTCTCCATCTCCATCTCCGACTCCGAGGCCGACGACGACGACTCCTCCGGCGCGCGCCCGGCCTTCTCGTGGCGGAAGCTCTGGCGCTTCACGGGGCCCGGGTTCCTCATGTGCATCGCGTTCCTGGATCCGGGCAACCTGGAGGGGGACCTGCAGGCGGGCGCCGCCGCCGGGTACCAGCTCCTCTGGCTGCTGCTGTGGGCCACCGTCATGGGCGCGCTCGTGCAGCTGCTCTCCGCGCGCCTCGGGGTGGTCACCGGGAAGCACCTCGCCGAGCTCTGCCGGGAGGAGTACCCGACCTGGGCCACGCGCGCGCTCTGGGTCATGACGGAGCTCGCGCTCGTCGGCGCCGACATTCAGGAGGTCATTGGCAGCGCGATTGCCATCAAGATCCTCTCCGGCGGCATCGTGCCGCTCTGGGGCGGCGTCGTCATCACCGCGCTCGACTGGTGAGTCGCGTACTGCTCCCTCTCGGAATCCAATTTTTGTTTTTTGCTTGTCCTCCTCCTGGTAACGAACTAGTACTACAAGTTCATAGATAGTACTAGATTAGGGTGGACTGCAGCAGCAGTTGGTTAAAATCGGGCCGCGATGCTGTTCTTTGTTTGGAGTCGCGGAGACGAGAATTCGCGAATAAGTTAGTTAGGATGTTCCTTTCTCGGATTGAAAAACTGCTAGTACTTTCTTCTGATTGGCAAATTTGGACCTTCGATTTGCTCATCGCAGCTCTTGTTCTTTTCCTGGTTTTGAATTGAAAACCATGATGTCTTTTTATGTGTGTTTTTTCTCGAAGTTGGGGGGTTGGACGAGAATGGATGGCACCAATTTTCAATATAAACTGGTTTAGCTTCGATCACTGCCTTCCTTGGATTCGTCTGGTTCCGCCATGTTTTTGTTAGGTAACCATATGCAGTCTGCATCCATTTGGTGTGCTGTGTTTCCATCCCGGCTGGGACCGCTGTCTTGTTTGCTTCCTTCTGTTGGTTTCTTTGCTGAAAAGTTTCACACGTTTGGGGCATCATCTGGCTGCTTAAAATTGGCGCAACAGAACAACAAAACAATAATAAGTTACTAATATGCGACTTGCGGTGATCTGGTGGGGCTTCTGGCCCTGATTGTGAATTAAACAAAGTTGCGCTGTCAAAACTGTTTGTTTTTTGCACACTTGTTGATTTTTTTTGTTCTGGAGATTTGTTTTGTTCTGTTAGTTTTGTCGATATCATCAGTTCGACAGTTTTGGAGGTTCGATTGTGCCTTCACTCTCTTAATTTTATATCTTGTGTGGGTCAGACAACACTACATGATTATTGGTCGGTTTAATACCTTAAATTTCTCCTCGGTCAGTGACTTGTGCACATGATCCCATTACAGATTTAAACATGGGCCTATTCTTATCTATTAACCCGTACAATTGTACCTACTGCTTCTCTGCTCCCTCGAATATTCCTGTTCATTTTGGATTAATTATTATTATTACAAAGTTTGGGATGCTTGCATCATGTGATTGATGACACTGGGTGGAAGGAACAAAAATGATCAAATCATTATTTTGAAGAGTCCTGCCAAAAAAGATCTAAGGATTTGTAATGCGTAGACAAAAGTTTCCCTTTCTCCTATTGTCTTCTGTTTGTGCTATCAATTCTTGTCTGATTTTGACTTCGGATTTGTTTTATGTATCGTCAAATGCCTCTTTCCTCGCATGGTGAGGAACTTTCCGCTGAAACTGATATATGTTTGGCTCATATGCATGTTCTTGATGCCAGCTTCATCTTTCTATTCCTGGAGAACTATGGTGTGAGAAAGCTGGAAGCGTTTTTTGCTGTATTGATCGCAACCATGGGTATATCGTTTGCGATTATGTTTGGTGAAACCAAGCCTGATGGGAAGGAGCTTCTGATTGGTAATTCTCGGTTTGACATGTTGGCAGATGCTTTTGTTTATTGATGATGCACTTTTGAGAAGAAGAGTTTACTCAGTTATTTTTATATTTAGGTTTGGTGGTTCCAAAGTTGAGCCCAAATACCATCAAGCAGGCGGTAGGGATTGTGGGCTGCATCATCATGCCCCACAATGTTTTCTTGCACTCAGCGCTGGTACAGTCCAGGAAGATTGACACAAAAAAGAAATCCCGTGTTCAAGAAGCAGTTTACTATTACAACATAGAGTCGATTATTGCTCTGATCGTCTCCTTCTTTATTAACATCTGTGTTACAACAGTTTTTGCTAAAGGGTTTTATGGGACTGAACAAGCTAAGAACATAGGTCTTGAGAATGCTGGCCAGTACTTACAGGAGAAGTACGGATCCGCGCTGTTTCCTGTCCTCTATATTTGGGCTATTGGGTTGTTAGCATCTGGACAGAGTAGCACAATCACTGGCACATATGCAGGCCAATTCGTCATGGGAGGTTTCCTTAATCTTCGATTGAAGAAGTGGTTACGAGCAATCATTACTCGAAGCTTTGCCATTATTCCAACTATGATCGTGGCCCTATTTTTTGATACTGAAGATCCTACCATGGACATTCTGAACGAGTCACTCAATGTTCTTCAGTCCATACAGATACCATTTGCACTAATTCCCCTCATCACCCTTGTCTCGAGTGAGCAGCTCATGGGGTCATTCGTGATTGGTCCTATCACCAAAGTAAGTTTTTTCTTTGACTTTCTGTTTATCATAAAACTCGTATGCTCGTAGCATTGATGCCGGAACTGAACCTTACCAGCTTCCCATATTTGCATTAGATGTCTGAGTTCTCGGTCATATCACCAAATAAGGTCATGTAATTGTTCTGAAAGGACTAGAAAAGCTTTTACTTCTGTAATTACTGAGCAAGTGAGTCCTTAATTTCAGATCCTGATTTAAGTTAGGTGCCGAGAACTACATAGTCATCCTTCAACTTAGGCAGACTTTCGAACCACTTTTATGTTTGCTTAGTCTATGGTTATTTGTCTGATGACAAAATTGTACTCAGAATAGCGAAAGCGGGTGGGGGATGATAGATAACAACACAGCTTTGCATAAATAGTAACACTGCTGATCACTCGTTTTCTATACTAATAAGTTTTGTGCTCTATTTTAGGTGATTAGTTGGATCGTCACGATTTTTTTGATGCTCATCAACGGATACCTTGTATTCTCCTTCTATACCGATGAAGTCCGGGGCGCATTTGTTCGCTCAAGCTTGTCGGTTGTGCTGGTTGTTTACCTCACATTTGTTGTCTATCTTATCGTGAGAAACACTACGCTGTATTCTCGCCTTCGCTCATCATTCTCGAAGAGCTCGTGAGAACTTTTGAGACTTCATTCATGAAGATGAACTGAACTGGATAATATTGGAAGAAAGCTGCTCCCCAGTGTACAACTTGTACGGCTGCCTATTTGTATTAGCTTCAGGGGAGAAGTCTATATTGTATATTATTGATGTTGTATAATTGTATTTGTGGATTAGCAGCCTCCCCCTTTAGGATTGGGCTAAACTAAACAGCACCAACATTCATGTATTTGGGGTGATAATACAGTAGATAGTTTTATTTGTCTCTGCATCTTCAGGAGGATGATCATCTGCGAACGCTATGCTATTTTTTCTTTCTTTGCTTTAATTTAAAATATATATATACAATGTAGTAAATGTATGTAGACAACACATCTTTTAATCTGACGCCTGAATTGTACTAGCGTAGTCAAATTGTAAGCAAAAAAGGGTGGAAACCCATCAAGTATCTTTTCGGTCATTGTACCAGTCCATGTCTTGATGCGAGATTAGGGAAATCATGGCAACTGTAAACCATTAGTGAATCAGACAATATGTGCAAAAACTGAATTGATCAGTCCTCTTTAGCAAGCCTTGCACATCAGTTTGGCAAGTGTGAGTAGGCTTGACAGAGGCATCTTTTGTGTCAAAATATCAGTCCATGTCTTCCTGCAAGGTAGAGGAAATCATGCAAACCGATTGATAACACTGTTCTCAGGCCATTAAAATATATGCATACAATCTATATTTATATTACAGAATAATGTCAGTAGATGGACAACAATTAAATAAATATGCTTGCAAGGATTTCTGTAGCTGTGGAGTAGTGTGTGCCAATGTTCTCCTGAACTTTTTGATTCTGATGGTGAGGCACAGTAGCCAGGGGACATGTTGGACATAATATTCTGTTGGGAAGGTAATGAAGTCACCTGGGTTGTGTGAAGGCAGGTTTCTAGGAATCTAGTTTAATTTGTAAATTCCAGAGATGAAAAATGCACAACAGTTTCCACAAATTTATTGTTTGATCATTGTTTGAACCTTTATTCTGATGAAGGTACTCTCTTGCGTAGAGGACTAATCTGTGTTTTTTCATAGTACTTTGTTTGAGTACTTTTGGAATCATGCTATGTCCAGTTATTTCGGTCTAGTGCTAGCAGATTTATTAGAGGGAAGTCTGTAGTAGGTAAAACTAAATGAAAAGCCAGCGATAGACTGCTCCTGCTCCCGGACTGTTTTGCCGTATTCATATGGAAGAAGCAAAATTCAGGGTAGGCTTCTCACTATCTGAAAATGCCTTGAACCACATCAGACTCAGGGCGTTTTTAGTATCTGGTGCCATATTTTTTCCATCAAGCCAATTAGCTGATAATGTTAGATGCTACAGCACCAGTAATCATGGTAATCTTTCTGAACACTATTTCTGCAGATTCGATCTCCTAACTTAAGGTTCCATGGCAGAGTTTTACATGTCTTTTATGTGGGCATACACATGTTTATTTGTCATACTAAGAGCATCTCCACTCGCCTACCCAGGACGTCGATCCGAACGCCGAAAATCGGCCCAGTCGCGTACCCAGGGACATGTTTTCGTCCGGGCTTTGGTCCAGCCTACCCAGGCCGTACCCAGGATCCCGGGTACGCCCTGGGAACTCCGGACTCAGCGAAAACGGGCGTGGGCCAGCTCTGTTGGCGAGAGAAGGCGTTACTCCTGCCACTTCGCCGAGCTCCCGCCCTTTTCTTCCCCCTCCGCCTTTCTTCCCCATTTCCCCACTCCCGCCGCTCCGCCGAGTTCGACGCCCGACATGCCGCCCAAGAGCTTCGTCCAACCCAGATCGATCCTCGGCGAGGGTCCGGCGGAGAAGAAGGCGAGAAAGCCGCGAGCACCGTCGACGAAGCCGGAGGGCATGTCCTCGGCCGAGTGGGAGAAGAGGGAGCACGCCAGGCAGATCTCGTCGGCCGAGCGGAAGGACAGGAAGGAGAGGGCGAAGCTCCGGCAAGCGGCGGCGGAAGAAGGTGAAAGCGTGGCGGCAAAAGCAAGCGGCGGCAGCTTTCGGCGTTGATGGCAGCGCCGTATCCACCACACTAGGGAAGCCAGGCGAGCGTGGGCTCACCCGCCGGATTCTCACCGATCTCACCGGCAGGCTTCCAGGAGAGCCATGCGACCGCTCGGCAGAGGTACTCCTCGTCGCCCGAGTTCGACGGCGGGTTCAACCCCAACGTGATCTTCCCCTGCCCGGCGCCGCGCCCTCCTTCGGCCTTCGGCGTGGACATCAACCTCCCATACTCCACCTCTCCGACGCACGCAAGCCCCGCTCTGCGTCGCGGACTGCTGCCTTTCAGCGGAAGCTCGACGCCCTTCGGCGAGGCCGACGCGCGCAACCTGTTCGGCGGAATGCCGGGCACACTTCCGGCCGGCATGACGCCCGAGGCATACATGGAGGACTTGATCGCAACAGGCTCGGCCTCCAACCACCCCTCCTTCTTCACGGAAGAGCAGACCCGTGCCGACGCCGAGCGCGGCATCGAGTCCCAGGACCTCGCCGACATCGATGCCGAGGAGACGCAGGCCGAGCAGACGCAGCCAGAGGACGCCGAGACTAAGGCGAAAGGCAAGAAGGGGAAGAAGAAGCCGGGCACTTCGGCGGACGTTCGGCTAAAATAGACCGTAGCCGAGGACACCTGACTCACCGAAGCTTGGAAGACGATGAGCATGGATCCGATCACCGGTGCGAACCAAAATTCCGACAATTATTGGCGGCGCGTGAAGGCAGCATTCGACGAGCGTAGCATGTGCGACCCAAAGTATCGCAAAATTCACATGGAGCGAGGGGATAAGGCAATAACCAACCATTGGGCGATCATCCAGACTGCGTGCAGCAAGTGGCACAGCTGCGTGGAAGAGGTCGACCGCACACAAGCCAGTGGGGAAAACATGGACAACAAGGTAGTCGCGAACACCATCTATGTCGTGCACTCTCTCCATTTTGACATACTTGACACATTTTCATTTTACAGCTGCGTCGTGCACTTGCTCTGTTTCGAGAGGACATGAAGATGGAGTTCAAGTTCCATCATGTCTTTGAGCAAATCGAGCATTGCGAGAAGTGGCGAGACACTCGATTGAGTCTCTCCAAGAGCAAGGATGACGTCTACAACCCTGAGGCCCCGGCCGCTGCTGCCAGCGAAGGAAGACCTGAGCTCGGCCAGAAGAAGGCGAAGATGCTCAAGGCCGCCGGACCTCCCGCCGAGCGTCTGTAGACTTCGATCGAGAAATGCATCGCCGACACGAGGGCGCAGGCCGAGAAGAGGGCTGAGAAGAGCGAGGAGCGCTGGAAGCAACTGATCAAGACACGAGGGGAAAATGTGGCCCTCATCAAGGCCAACCTCGCCGAGAAGAAGGCCAACTACGCCGGCAAGAAGCACAACACGGACCTCAAGTTCTTGATGAGCGGCGAGGACACGTCGAAGATGAGCTCGCCGGTCAAGACCTGGTACATGGCGCAGCGTCAGGCCATCCTGCAGGACGTGATCACGGCTTCCCCTTCCTCTGCACCGAACGTGTCTGCGCCGAATGCTCCCACGCCGAACTCTGCCTCTACTTCCTCCAACGCGGCGGACATCAACGGTGAGACGGACGACAACGCCGCGTCGGCCACGCCGCAGGTAGGGGAGCCCATCCCCATCGACGACCGAGAGTCATTTCTCCTGTTCTGTAATAAAAATCAGCCGCCGAATTCGTGGGCGTACCTGTCGAACACCTTGTGGCCGATCACTCGTCCGCGGGAGCGATAAAGATTCAAATATATTGTGTTCGCCTGGGTAATCGGCCTGGATACGCGAGTGGAAAACTGGGCGTACCCAGGCCGAAAACTTGCGCCGTCCGGCCCAAAAAATCGTCCGGATTTCGGCATGGGTTCAGCCAACGAGTGAAGATGCTCTAAGTTATTTATATTCAGCAAGTTAACTTATTATGCCAGCTGCTGCCACTTATGTCCATATGGCCATACATAACTTCTGACATACATAAGCTATGTATTCCAATTCTCTTCAGTAGAATTCCCGATATGTCCATATTGTCGTTCTAACCAATACAAACAGTTCTTTTCCAGGTTCGCATAGCAGCAAATCGTCGAAGGACCCGTGGGCATGGAAAAATGAAGGATTTGTGCTCGCGGTAAGTGTGGTTGCCACTGACAGTAGGGGGCCTGCCTGATTAGGCTGCTGATTACAGCTTCATGTTCCCGCTCTAGTCCCGAGTGTCGATTTACTGGCGTCGGCGGGTGGCGGCTCCCCAAGGAATGTACAGATTCTTAAAAACTTGAAGTTGATAGACGGTTGTTATGCTTGATAGATACAGATTTATAGACATTTGACAAAGCATCAAGGTGTTGTGTTGTACAGATAACTTGAATGCACTTTTGAGTTTGTTCTCAAATCAGATAGCCGTTGCATGTGTCCCTCCTGTTACTTAACTGCTCCAGGGGTAATAGCTTCAGAATAATTGTGTTGATGGATAGTTGTATCTGTAGCTCGTGCTGATTCACCTCTGTATCTGGTGGCAACCAGTTGGACGTGCACACCGCAACATGTGCAGCAGAATGCAAGATGTAGAATACAGGATATCAGCATGTCGTTCTGAATTTCATTTTTTTTTTTGGAAAAGAGCATATATTAATATCACTAAAGATATCAATTACACCTAACCTCTGCAATAATAAATGTCTTAAAGACATTATAGATGCACATAGCCCTATTAAAAAAGAACAAAAGAACAGCAAAAACAAAAATAAAAGATCCCGCTACGGTGATTAAACATTGTAGCTGCAACACCAAACACCACTAAGACAGCACCCAGAGTCTGCGCTCACAAAACATTACCTTCAAAAAGGACATTGCCAGGCACAATCAATTAAGACCAGACCTTAGATTTTCACCCTGGAGCAAGTCAGTCTCTCTCAAAACAGTGCCTTCAAGGCCATTGTCAGGCACAACCAGTTAAGACCAAACCTTGGATTTTCACCCTGAAAGATAAAGACCATATACTCTTACTGTGTTGTCGCCCACGCATTTCACTGTCGCTGCTACAAGTCAAGAATCAATAAGCAAGGTCCTCACCACTACCAAGACATAGCCCACCATCACTAGCCTCATATCTCAGCCGACTAACATTCTCCGTCACTGTGTCCTCCATGGAAATCGAAGACCGACATATGTCCTATGTTGGCAACAGTCAGCGCAGCTTCGTGTCGTTCCTTTGAAACATGAACACACAACCGAATCCCATTTGATCTAGCAATCTGCAGGCAACTTGTACGCAAAGGAGATCGCCGGCGGAACCTTCCGACACTCGTCACCAGCCTGAAAAGGAGAGCTGACATCAAGCAAACCATCTTCCAGGCGCGAGAAGTCCCGAAGGATCGTCCCCTTTAAACTGCAAATGCTTGTAATCTGCTGCTGCCTGTAGATCGGACGTCCGGGCCAACAGACTGTGGCCAGCAACTCTTCAACGGTTCAGCATGGCCACTGCGTACATGCTGCTGGTGCATAGATGATGCGTATTATCCAGCCGATGCGTGCGCGTACATGCTCCGGCCAGCCGGCCGCTCGAGTCGCCGCCGCATGACTCGATTCCATTGCTTTTGCCCTTCACCGCTGCGCCGTTTGACGACCACGACAAAAAAAAAAAGGATGTCGCGCCAAGAGCCCAGACCTAGGGCGAATAATGACGGTCCTGAACTGTAGCACCAACGGCATCAATCTGTCCTCAGCGCCCTGCCAGATGCGAAGATCTTGGTCTCACATATGCTGGGGAACCGGATGCATAGTGCCAGCATCAGCCCACGACCTTGGAGGTGGCCAGCCAGCTAGCTCGATCTTCTCCATTCACAAAATCAGAACGATGTTCACGTGCGTGGCAAGATCAGCAAAGCAGCTGGCCAGATTGGAAAACGTCAAGACGGGTTGGAGAAGAAAAGGGCAAACAGTAATAGATGCCCCGCCGCCGCCGTCAGCCGTCGGACGGCCTCCTTCGACGGCGGCGGGGTGAACGGGGCCGTGGGGGAGGGACCTCTGTGGTGGCTGCGGGTGCCTCCAGAGTCGCGAGACACACGACCCGGGAGGCTAGGTTTAGTTCGGTCTTCGCTAATAGAGCAGACTTGAACTGCAGAAATACAACGTTTAGGGTATAATATGAACAGAATGGATCTACTTCCTCCCACCTATATTAGTTGACTTGGATTTATTAAAATTTAGATAAACATATATACTAATTTTAGATGAATTTGAATCAACTAATATTGATCGGAGGGAGTATTAATTACTTCCAATTAAACAGAACAGTCACGTGATCTGACAAGAAGACAGTTGCTCCGCAATTCAACTCTGCATACAACAGTCACGTTATTTCTTTACAATTCGATCGAGGATCTACATGGACCGATCATCCAAGTTCTGCAATTCTACATCAAACAGTTACAGTACGTCCTTTCTCTAGGATTCCAAGGCAGGACTAGAATTTACATGGACTGATCATCCAAAGCAGAATTACAATTGAACAGTTCTACACTCGTTGTACGTGTTGAAAATAAGCACGTGCGCTTGATCCGTTGTATACGGTTCGTATACGTATAGGTTCCGACCAGTATAAGGTGTGTCCGGTATGTATACATTGTAATAGAGTAGGACTAGAAGTTTAAAACCGAGTCGTTCTAGCTAGACTACTCGGTTAGCTTATTCCTTGCATATATATATGCAAGTACCCTGGCCGTGTAACACCACATCGTGAGAATCATCAAAGCTTATTATTTTTCATGTGAGTGAGTTATGTTGCTACTAGCTTGATCAATCAATCAAGGCTAGCTAGTTTGGCTGTGTGTACTTGCGCGTCTCGCCGGAGTTGATCGAGTGATCTTTGTTGGCCCAGCCCCGATCGCCGAGTGCAGTCCGGCGTGACGACAACGATGATTCGGCGAGTTCGCGCACGTATGGTACGATCAGCCTAGCACTTTGAGCTAGCTAGCTGATCAAACTCTCAACTCACACGAGTACGTACGGGAAAAACAATGTTGATGGCTACAGGGCCTCTCGGTTCTGTTGTTTGTATTGAATCTCACGGTTGTCTTACAAGGCTACTACATGGGTGTATATATACCCGGCAAGACGACGCAGCGTTCATACGAATAGGTGTTGGACTACTAGTCCTACTCGGTCAGTATACAGAACACACACACGCACACGACACCGTTCCATGTCCTATCGGGATTATTATTCCTAACAATCACCCCCTAAGCACGATGTGCCCATCTTCACAGCTTGGACGCCGATCCTTCCTCGCATCTCCGCAAACTTCACTCGTCCCAAAGATTTAGTTAGGATATCTGCGAGCTGATCATCAGTGCAAACATAGTTGACTTCAATCTTGCTCTCATCTACACACTATCGTATGTAGTGATACTTCGTATAAATGTGCTTACTCCTGTCATGATGCACCAGATTCTTGCACAATGAAATTGCAGACTTGTTGCCAATATTGAGCACCACTTCTTTTGCCTCTTGATTGGTGAGATCACCGAGTAGACTTCTTAGCCACACACCTTGTGTAGGGGTTCGTAGCATGGAAAACAAAAAATTTCTATCGCATACAAACAAACAAGCCAAGATCTATCTACTAGATTGTAGCAATGAGTCGATGGAATAACTTACCCTCGAAGATTCCAAAGCGGTTAACGAGAGCAGATTCTCGTGGGTGATGTAGTCGTACACTTCCGATCTCAAGATCGCGTAGATGATCCTTCCCATGCTGCGTTAAAGTAGCTCCCAATCGGTCACACGTTCGGTACTGACGAAGACCTTCCTCTCCTTGTTCCAAAGAAAATGGAGGTTGTAGCACTCTCGCGATTCCTGACAACGGGCGTACCGAAGTAGAGGGAGATCTCGCAGGCTTCTTAAGCGGAGCGAGTATGGTGGAGTATGAGAGAGGCTTTAGTGGTCTAGGGATTAGACACACCAATTAGAAGGCTCTAAACCAAGGCTAGGGCAATTAGAAGCTCTAAACCAAAGCGGCTCTAAACCGGAGGCTGTGGCTAGGGTTTAGATTTAGAGGATAGGAACTTGTGTGTCTAGATGAGGGGACCGCCTCCTTTTATAGGTGGGAGGTGCGGCCAGGGAGTCCCTCCCAAGTCGGCCTTGGTGGCGCTTGGCTTGGAGAGGAGGGACTCCTCCTCCAAGTTGGTTTCAACCTCCTCTTGCTTGTTTCCCAGTTTCTGTTTTAGCTTTGACTTTCAAACTGGCCATTTGACTTTTCTGTTTAGGATTCAATTTAATCCTTTATTTGGAACAACAAGAACACTTAGTACATGATGCAATCATTCCAATATGTAATGACACATTCATGTACCCTTCCCCAGTGCCGGACATTCCGAACCTTCTAGAACATTCCCGATGAAAACAGGAATCATTTCCGAACTTCAAACGGACTTTCCTTATATGAATCTTATTCTCGGACCATTACGGATCACCTCGTGATATCCGGATCCCATCCGAGACTCAACAACATTCGGTCTCTTTCTCATAATACCATAACTACTCAAAACAACGTCGAATCCTTAAGTGTGTCTCTACGGTCGTGAATTATGCGGACATGATCGAGACACTTCTCCGAACAATAACCAATAGAGGAATCTGGAAATTCATATGGCTCCCACATATTTCTATGATTACTTTGCGATCGAATGAACCACTTACATACGATACCAATTTCCCTTTGTCTCACGATAGTTTACTTATCCGAGGTTATGATCGTCGGTATCTCTGCATACCTAGTTCAACCTCGTTACCGATAAGTACTCTTTTCTCGTTCCCGTGATATGTGATCCCTTGTGACCCAGTCACATGCTTGCAAGCTAATTGGATGAAATTCCACCGAGAGGGCCCAGAGTATATCTATCCGTCATATGGATGGACAAATCCCACTCTTGATCCATGTGCCTCAACACATACTTTCTGAATACTCAATGCCACCTTTATAGCCACCCAGTTACGGTGTGGT
This sequence comes from Avena longiglumis, assembly GCA_030063025.1. Classification (NCBI taxonomy): domain Eukaryota; kingdom Viridiplantae; phylum Streptophyta; class Magnoliopsida; order Poales; family Poaceae; genus Avena; species Avena longiglumis. The sequence continues at coordinate 519,252,811 of CP125975.1, forward strand.
GTTTGATGTCATCAAAGCATCCTTCCGGTGATGGTGATTAGCATGATCTCATGGTCGAAGGAATTAGGTTACTATGTGTCAGAAAGCTTATAGCAAATGAACTATATTAAATGACTTGATCTTTATGCTACGCTTTTGTAGGGGTTCGTAGCATGGAAAACAAAATTTTCTACCGCATGCACACAAACAAGACAAGATCTATCTACTAGATTGTAGCAACGAGTCAATAGAGGAACTCACCCTCGAAGATTCCATAGCGGTTAACGAGAGCAGATTCTCGTGGGTGATGTAGTCGTACACTTGCCGATCTCAAGATCACGTAGACGATCCTTCCGGCCAAGGTTCCGGTGAGCTTCCGTAGTCGGTCACACGTTCGGATTTCGGCAAGACCTTCCTCTCCTTGTTCCAAGAATGACGGAGGTTGTAGCACTCTCCTCGCGATTCCGGCAGCACAACGGCGTGGTACCGGAAGTAGATGGGAGATCTCGCAGGGCTTCTCCTTAAGCCGGAGCGAGTATGGTGGAGTATGATAGAGAGCTATTAGTGGTCTAGGGTTTAGACACACCAATTAGAAGGCTCTAAACCGAAGGCTAGAGCAATTAGAAGCTCTAAACCAAAACGGCTCTAAACCGAAGATTAGAGGATAGGAACTTGTGTGTCTAGAGGAGGAGGCCCTGCCCCTCCTTTTATAGGTGGGAGGGGCGGCCAAGGGAGGAGTCCCTCCCAAGTCGGCCTTGGTTGGCGCTTGGCTTGGAGGGACTCCTCCCCAAGTCGGTTCCAACCACCTCTTGCTTGTTTCCCACAGCTTTCTGTTTTAGCCGTTTGACTTTTAAAGGCCATTTGACTTTTCTGTTTTAGGATTCAATTTAATCCTTTATTTGGAACAAGAACACTTAGTACATGATGCAATCATTCAATATGTAATGACACATTCATGTACCTCCCCCGAGTCTTGGGACAATCCGAACCTTCTAGAACATTCCCGATGAAAACAGGAATCATTCCCGAACTCAAACGGGACTTTCCTTATATGAATCTTATTCTCCGGACCATTCCGGATCACCTCGTGATATCCTGGATCCCATCCGAGACTCCGAACAACATTCGGTCTCTTTCTCATAATAACATAACTACTCAAACAACGTCGAATCCTTAAGTGTGTCTCCCTACGGTTCGTGAATTATGCGGACATGATCGAGACACTTCTCCGAACAATAACCAATAGAGGAATCTATAAATTCATATGGCTCCCACATATTTCTACGATTGCTTTGCGATCGAATGAACCACTTACATACGATACCAATTTCCCTTTGTCTCACGATAGTTTACTTATCCGAGGTTATGATCGTCGGTATCTCTGCATACCTAGTTCAACCTCGTTACCGATAAGTACTCTTTTCTCGTTCCCGTGATATGTGATCCCTTATGACCCAGTCACATGCTTGCAAGCTAATTGGATGACATTCCACCGAGAGGGCCCAGAGTATATCTATCCGTCATATGGATGGACAAATCCCACTCTTGATCCATGTGTTTCAACCAATACTTTCCGAACACTCAATGCCACCTTTATATCCACCCAGTTACGGTGTGGTGTTTGATGTCATCAAAGCATCCATCCGGTAAAGGTGATATGCATGATCTCATGGTCGAAGGAATTAGGTAACTATGTATCAGAAATCATATAGCAATTGAACTATTGAAATGACTTGATCTTTATGCTACGCTTATCTATAGGAGTATGTCCATCACATCATTCTCCTAATGATATGATCCTATTGTTAATAACATCTCTATGTTCATGATCAGGAAACCATGATCATATATTAACCAACAAGCTAGTTTAACAAGAGGCTTTACTAGGGACTCTTATTTTAGTTTACAAATCACACAAGTATTAATGTTTCCGGTTAATACAATTATAGCATGGTATGTAAACATTTATCATAAGTGTGAAGATATGATAATAGCCACTTTATTATTGCCTCTTGGGCATATCCAACAGCCTCCCACTTGCACTAGAGTCAATAATCTAGTTTCAAACCTTTGTGTATATAACACCTATGGCTTTCCTGTTGTATGTACCACGATTGCTAGTGGTCAACTGATCTCCGGATCGACACTTCCGTCCTTGTGTAATTGCATGTCTTTATGCTCTACGTATCACTCGTTCTCTAATGAGGTGGCTTTGTATAAATTTGGTCTTTCGGTGTGACCTTTAGTTCTTTGGGGTTAAAACATGTTGATAATATTGTCGCACAATATATCTTCATAGTATTATCCTACTGTGAACTACACCTAGTTTGATAACAAACTACTTGACACAAATGCCCTCTTTTCTTGCTATAATAGCATCATATACTTAGCCTTTTGTTGTAGTATCTGTCATAATGTCTTAACTTTGGAACTCATCCAAATCCATTATGGAACTCACTTTCCATTATATTGTGCCACTCTTAGTTTAGATTGAGATAAACTTAATTTGTACTTTGTGACAAAACTAGTATCAATGTAGTACTTTTACAAAGAACTAACCATCTATTTGTCACTTCTACAAATAATATACTCTTAGTTCTTCTAAAAGATCATAAGAATATCCTTACTATTGTCCAATGATCATCTTACGAATCATTTTGGTATATTCTCACAACATTTAGAGCATAGGACATATCTGGATTTGTACATATCACACTATGATTGATATAAATACTCTTTGTGATTTCATACATCAAGTATCAATCTATACTTGATTATTTGTTTCACTTTACCAAATGTCAATACACTTGAATATATCATCAACATTGAACTCTTTCAATCCTTTCTGTGCGACAAGAACCTTTTCTTGTAGTTTCTATATTGAACTCATTCAATATCTCGTCTATGTACTTCTGGCACAACCATATTAGCGTCTATTGATGCCAAATATTTGGGTTTTGCCTAAGTCTTTCATCGGGATGAAATTCTTAATATGTGTTAATAAAAGATACATTATTTCCAATCAACAATATGTCTTCCACATAATGTATTAGAAACATGTCTTAGCGCTCCCACTTAATTTCTTGCAAATGCAAGCATCTTCATTTTCTCTAATGAACTTTTAAACACCTTTAACAGTTTCATCATAGTGAATATTCCAACTCCGCGATGCTCACTTCAACCATTGAAGTTTGCATATGCTTTTAGCATCCTATGAATTAACAAAACCCTATGGACCGTGTTATGCACATGTCCTAGGTAACGATTCTATTAGAAGAACTTGTTTTGTTTATTCAACTATCATATAACAAAATTATATGTAGTGGTTGCTACATTAATCCGTCTAGACTAAATATCACTATGAAAGATCAAATCTTGTCATAGTCAACCTTTGAACATTGTTGTGAACTCTTTCCCAATATGTCGATTATGGATGTGAAACATCCATGTCTATTCTTTATAGATCCGCACACAACTGTAAGGTCTTATACCTTTCTCGAGGGTCCTTCAAGTTCAAAACTTGATTTCTCATGTATGGAACTATCACGGACTTTATGGCTTCAAGCCATTTGACGGAGTCAGGGCCCATCATCGCTTCTTTGCATGTAGTCGGTTCATTATTCTCAAATAATGATTCAACCCTCAAATCTTGGTATTTGATTGTTCATCCGACCTACTTGTTTCAATAGGAACTTGGATCTCCGTGACCACAACCTTTGAGGTCGTGAGCCATGAGCTTTATTCTTGCCTCCTAACACTTTTCTGCGCAAGTAACTCTGCACATACTGACTAAGGTTCTTTTAACCTTATCAAAGTTCTATTGTCCTCCCACTTAACTTTTCAAGAAAAATTCCTTCTCAAAGAAACTTGACGTTTAAGTGACAAACACTTTTGTCTCCGATGTTATGGAGGATTACTTAACAGATTATTGAAATAACATACAAAGACAAAGTTCATCCTACTTTGGTTGCAAACATCTTTCTTATGCATAGCATACCAATGTTTAAGAAAGGACAACTTGGGTTTTATCCCAAACCATAAATTTATATGGTGTCATTTCAACGGATTATGATGGAACTCTTTTCAGTGGAAAAACGGTAATCTCTAAAGCTTTTAATCTTTAAAATATAATGGCAGTTTTATGAATTATACCTTTGATCTTTACCATGTCAAACAAGGTTTAATTACATATCTCGAATGCTCCATACTCTTATGGTGTTTCGGGAAATGCAAATCCACGGAATGATTCCTTAAATCTTAGGTATTATGCTAAACTTGTAACTTAAATATTTTCCTTTATGATCTTATCATAAACTATTCATATTCTTGTTACAATGATTTTGCACTTCATCTTGAAAGTCTTTGAACTTTTCAAGTGTTTCATACTTTATCCTTATTAAGTAAATATTCATATATTCACTCAAATTTTCGGAGAAAGCATATGAAGTTGAAATCCATCGCTTTTGACTACACATAATGGATTTCATACAACAATATGTACAAGTTCCAATAAGCTAGTCATTCGTTCCCTTTTGGCCTATGAACGAAGTTTTAATTATCTCTAGGAAAGTTTCACAAGCGTCATTTGATCAAAAATCAGAAGACTCCAAAATTCCATCCACATGGAGTTTCTTCATGTTTTCTTTCCATTATAATTTAAACGGCGATGTCACTTCCTAAGTGATCTTTCAATCAATTTGTCTTTCGACATTTTTAGCACTAGTTTTATGGATGTGATTTCTCCAACGAGATTTGTGAATCATCCATCTTTTATGGATTACGGCAATTATTTGAACAACCCTTTTGTTCTCATAATACCTGATAAAACAAATCTTGAAGGCAAGCTTTGATGTTTTAACGAGCAACACAATAACCCTTTATTTGTTCTCGATGAACATCATCACATATTCTTTTGCTAGTTATTTAGGCCATTGTAGTTCATGAATTCTGTTGTTTCGTATGACGATTCACACCAACAAATTCAGTATCAAATACTTAAGAACCACATTGTTTAATAAGCAAAGAATATAGCCATAACATGTATATCATCTATATACTTAAACTGAACAATTCTAGTCTTTTCTTTTCTGCCATATATTTATGAGATTCTCTTTCAGTATTTCCTTTTCTGTTTGAAAGAATCTATCAATATCAATAGTGGAGTCATACATATGACACATAATCCAAAGCGTGTATAATTAAATACCAATGTCTTTGGACTTGCACTTTGAAGTAGATCACCTATCATCAAATGTTTGGTGTTCTTTCAAATTCCTTTCTTTAGTAATCACTTGGTGTAGTAAACATCTTACCTACATCAAATATTCACCCTTATCATGGATTTATCCATGATCAAGCTACTAGCTTGTAACGGTGAATCGCAAGTATAATGTTGCTCTCCAAAACCTTTTGGAGGATTAGGACAACTAGTGTCTCCAACCTTTTGCAAATTCTCATCAAATATGAGAACATGACTTTTGCCATATTATACTCTATCATGTTGTAACCAATACTTCGTTTCAGATATCACAATATCTTCCACACATCATGGTTTCTGAAACAACTCTTTCAGATCCTAGATAACCTTGATATTAAGAGAATCCTTTGAATATCAAGAATCATGGAGACAAACTTGATACTTATATACTAACACTTGGAATTGTTACTCTTGATTTAATACTAATTATTAAACTTCATGGAGTAACCGAAACTTACTGAAAGTTTGCAATAGGACTTTTAAACTTTAGATTAACACTTAAAACAATAGGATACCAGTTCGTAAAGTAACTAACCAGAATTCTATAGCTCTATCATCTCAATTATAACTAAGTGCAAGGTGGTAAACGGATGCCAATGACTACAACAACTATGCAAATTCACTTTGATTTAGTTTATGATAAATTGAGTTCTAATTAATAATTAAATTAATCTTGGTGAACTCCCACTCAAAACAATATCCCTCACATTGTTTTAGTGATCACACGAACCAAATCCACCACATCAAAACCGATCATCACGAGAGTTGATATAGCTTCAATGGCGAACAATCAACATGTTCATCATATCTACTATATGACTCATGCTCTACCTTTCGGTAATCCGTGTTCACGAGGCCACTGCATACATGCTAGGCTCGTCAAGATCAAACCTTAGTTTCCGCATGAGCAAATCTGGCTTGCTCACGTTGTATACACTTGTAGAATCTAACACACCCGATCATCATGTGGTGCTTTGAAACAACAAGCTTTAGCAACGGTGCTAACTAAGGGTGAACACTTTATGACTTGAAATTCATGTGCATGAGGGGTCATCTTATAATGCTACCGTCGTCTACTAAGCAATACAAGATGCATAAAGGATTAACATCACATGCAATTCATAATATGTGATATGATATGGCCTTTCTTCTTTGTGCTTCCGATCTCCATCTTCAAGCACGAACATGATCTCCATCATTACCGGCATTGCATCAAGGTCAATGACGCTGCTCCATGGTTGTCGTCCACCGGCTTCAACTATTACAACTACTTTGAATAGACACGCGGGTCTTAACAGAAATTAAAGACAACCATATGGCTCCTGCCGTTTGCCAACTTACAATAAGGAACATTGCATACATCATATATAATCACAATCATGGCCATATCACATCACTGCACACACCTGCAAAACAAAGTTAGACGCTTCTACTTTCTTTGCATATTTTACGTGGTTTGGGGCTTTCAATAAGTGTCGTTCTAACTTACGAACAAGAACCACAACATTGATACTAGTATTGTTAATCACCCGTTGTAAATTAGATCTTAACTATGCTAGGAGAAACAGGCACCCGCAAAGCCACTTATGCAATACAAGTTGCATGTCAAGCGTGGAGCAAGTCTCATGAACGATGTCATGTAAAGTTAGCCCGGGCCGCTTCATCCCAACATACCGCAAGATGCAAAGTACACAAGAAGCAATCAACAATAAAAGCATCAACGCCCACAATGACCATTGTGTTCTACTCGTGCAAACAGATCTACATATAGACACGGCTCTGATACCACTGTAGGGGTTCGTAGCATGGAAAACAAAATTTTCTACCGCATGCACACAAACAAGCCAAGATCTATCTACTAGATTGTAGCAACGAGTCAATAGAGGAACTCACCCTCGAAGATTCCATAGCGGTTAACGAGAGCAGATTCTCGTGGGTGATGTAGTCGTACACTTGCCGATCTCAAGATCGTGAGCGATCCTTCCGGCGCTGCTCCAGCAGCGCTCAGTCGGTCACACGTTCGGTACTGACGAAGACCTTCCTCTCCCTTGTTCCAAAGAAAATGGAGGTTGTATCACTCTCGCGATTCCGAAGACAACGGCGTGGTACCTAAGTAGAGGGAGATCTCAGGCTTCTCCTTAAGCCGAGAGTATGGTGGAGTATGAGAGAGCTGTTAGTGGTCTAGGGTTTAGACACACCAATTAGAAGGCTCTAAACCGAAGGCTGGAGCAATTAGAAGCTCTAAACCAAAACGGCTCTAAACCGGAGATTAGAGGATAGGAACTTGTGTGTCTAGAGGAGGAGGCCCGCCTCCTTTTATAGGTGGAGGGCGCAAGGGAGGAGTCCCTCCCAAGTCGCCCTTGGTTGGCTGCTTGGAGGGACTCCTCCCCCAAGTCGGTTCCAACCACCTCTTGCTTGTTTCCCACAGTTTCCTGTTTTAGCCGTTTGACTTTTAAACTGGCCATTTGACTTTTCTGTTTTAGGATTCAATTTAATCCTTTATTTGGAACAGCAAGAACACTTAGTACATGATGCAATCATTCAATATGTAATGACACATTCATGTACCCTCCCCCCTCCGGAGTGCCGGACAATCCGGAACCTTCTAGAACATTCCCGATGAAAACACCGGAATCATTCCCGAACTCCGAAACGGGACTTTCCTTATATGAATCTTATTCGCCGGACCATTCCGGATCACCTCGTGATATCCCGGATCCCATCCGAGACTCCGAACAACATTCGGTCTCTTTCTCATAATACCATAACTACTCAAACAACGTCGAATCCTTAAGTGTGTCTCCCTACGGTTCGTGAATTATGCGGACATGATCGAGACACTTCTTCGAACAATAACCAATAGAGGAATCTAGAAATTCATATGGCTCCCACATATTTCTATGATTACTTTGCGATCGAATGAACCACTTACATACGATACCAATTTCCCTTTGTCTCACGATAGTTTACTTATCCGAGGTTATGATCGTCGGTATCTCTGCATACCTAGTTCAACCTCCTTACCGATAAGTACTCTTTTCTCGTTCCCGTGATATGTGATCCCTTGTGACCCAGTCACATGCTTGCAAGCTAATTGGATGACATTCCACCGAGAAGGCCCAGAGTATATCTATCCGTCATATGGATGGACAAATCCCACTCTTAATCCATGTGTTTCAACCAATACTTTCCGAACACTCAATGCCACCTTTATAGCCACCCAGTTACGGTGTGGTGTTTGATGTCATCAAAGCATCCATCCGGTAAAGATGATATGCATGATCTCATGGTCGAAGGAATTAGGTAACTATGTATCAGAAAGCATATAGCAATTGAACTATTGAAATGACTTGATCTTTATGCTACGCTTATCTATAGGAGTATGTCCATCATATCATTCTCCTAATGATATGATCCTGTTGTTAATAACATCTCTATGTTCATGATCAGGAAACCATGATCATATATTAACCAACAAGCTAGTTTAACAAGAGGCTTTACTAGGGACTCTTATTTTAGTTTACAAATCACACAAGTATTAATGTTTCCTGTTAATACAATTATAGCATGGTATGTAAACATTTATCATAAGTGTGAAGATATGATAATAACCACTTTATTATTGCCTCTTGGGCATATCTCCAACAGCTTTAACTATAGGAGTATGTCCATCACATCATTCTCCTAATGATATGATCCTGTTGTTAATAACATCTCTATGTTCATGATCAGGAAACCATGATCATATATTAACCAACAAGCTAGTTTAACAAGAGGCTTTACTAGGGACTCTTATTTTAGTTTAAAAATCACACAAGTATTAATGTTTCCGGTTAATACAATTATAGCATGGTATGTAAACATTTATCATAAGTGTGAAGATATGATAATAACCACTTTATTATTGCCTCTTGGGCATATCTCCAACAGTCTCCCACTTGCACTAGAGTCAATAATCTAGTTTCAAACCTTTGTGTATTCAACACCTATGGCTTTCCGGTGTTGTATGTACACGATTGCTAGTGGTCAACTGATCTCCGGATCTGACACTTCCAGGTCCTTGTGTAATTGCATGTCTTTGCGTCTCTACGCATCACTCATTCTCTAATGAGATGGCTTTGTATAAATTTGGTCTTTCGGTGTGACCTTTAGTTCTTTGGGGTTAAAACATGTTGATAATATTGTCGCACAATATATCTTCATAGTATTATCCTCTGAACTACACCTAGTTTGATAACAAACTACTTGACACAAATGCCCTCTTTGTCGCTATAATAGCGTCATATACTTAGCCTTTTGTTGTAGTATCTGTCACAATGTCTTAACTTTGGAACTCATCCAAATCCATTATGGAACTCACTTTCCATTATATTGTGCCACCCTTAGTTTAGATTGAGATAAACTTAATTTGTACTTTGTGACAAAACTAGTATCAATGTAGTACTTTTACAAAGAACTAACCATCTATTTGTCACTTCTACAAATAATATACTCTTAGTTCTTCTAAAAGATCATAAGAATATCCTTACTATTGTCCAATGATCATCTTACGAATCATTCTGGTATATGCTCACAACATTTAGAGCATAGGACATATCTGGATTTGTACATATCACACTATGATTGATATAAATACTCTTTGTGATTTCATACATCAAGTATCAATCTATACTTGATTATTTGTTTCACTTTACCAAATGTCAATACACTTGAATATATCATCAACATTGAACTCTTTCAATCCTTTCTGTGCGACAAGAACCTTTTCTTGTAGTTTCTATATTGAACTCATTCAATATCTCGTCTATGTACTTCCGCACAACCATATTAGCGTCTATTGATGCCAAATATTTGGTTTTGCCTAAGTCTTTCATCGGGATGAAATTCTTAATATGTGTTAATAAAAGATACATTATTTCCAATCAACAATATGTCTTCCACATAATGTATTAGAAACATGTCTTAGCGCCCCACTTAATTTCTTGCAAATGCAAGCATCTTCATTGTCTCTAATGAACTTTTAAACACCTTTAACAGTTTCATCATAGTGAATATTCCAACTCCGCGATGCTCACTTCAACCATTGAAGTTTGCATATGCTTTTAGCATCCTATGAATTAACAAAACCCTATGGACCGTGTTATGCACATGTCCTAGGTAACGATTCTATTAGAAGAACTTGTTTTGTTTATTCAACTATCATATAACAAAATTATATGTAGTGGTTGCTACATTAATCCGTCTAGACTAAATATCACTATGAAAGATCAAATCTTGTCATAGTCAACCTTTGAACATTGTTGTGAACTCTTTCCCAATATGTCGATTATGGATGTGAAACATCCATGTCTATTTCTTTATAGATCCAGACACAACTGTAAGGTCTTATACCTTTCTCGAGGGTCCTTCAAGTTCAAAACTTGATTTCTCATGTATGGAACTATCACGGACTTTATGGCTTCAAGCCATTTGACGGAGTCAGGGCCCATCATCGCTTCTTTGCATGTAGTCGGTTCATTATTCCCAAATAATGATTCAACCCTCAAATCTTGGTATTTGATTGTTCATCCGACCTACTTGTTTCAATAGGAACTTGGATCTCCGTGACCACAACCTTTGAGGTACGTGAGCCATGAGCTTTGTTGCTGCCTCCGGAACACTTTTCGGCGCTGCGCAACTCTGCACATACAGCTAAGGTTCTTTTAACCTTATCAAAGTTCTATTGTCCTCCCACTTAACTTTCAAGAAAAATTCCTTCTCAAAGAAACTTGACGTTTTAAGTGACAAACACTTTTGTCTCCGATGTTATGGAGGATTACTTAACAGTTATTCGAAATAACATACAAAGACAGGTTCATCCGACTTTGGTTGCAAACATCTTTCTTATGCATAGCATACCAATGTTTAAGAAAGGACAACTTGGGTTTTATCCCAAACCATAAATTTATATGGTGTCATTTCAACGGATTATGATGGAACTCTTTTCAGTGGAAAAACGGTAATCTCTAAAGCTTTTAATCTTTAAAATATAATGGCAGTTTTATGAATTATACCTTTGATCTTTACCATGTCAAACAAGGTTTAATTACATATCTCGAATGCTCCATACTCTTATGGTGTTTCGGGAAATGCAAATCCACGGAATGATTCCTTAAATCTTAGGTATTATGCTAAACTTGTAACTTAAATATTTTCCTTTATGATCTTATCATAAACTATTCATATTCTTGTTACAATGATTTTGCACTTCATCTTGAAAGTCTTTGAACTTTTCAAGTGTTTCATACTTTATCCTTATTAAGTAAATATTCATATATTCACTCAAATTTTCGGAGAAAGCATATGAAGTTGAAATCCATCGCTTTTGACTACACATAATGGATTTCATACAACAATATGTACAAGTTCCAATAAGCTAGTCATTCGTTCCCTTTTGGCCTATGAACGAAGTTTTAATTATCTCTAGGAAAGTTTCACAAGCGTCATTTGATCAAAAATCAGAAGACTCCAAAATTCCATCCACATGGAGTTTCTTCATGTTTTCTTTCCATTATAATTTAAACCGATGTCACTTCCTAAGTGATCTTTCAATCAATTTGTCTTCGACATTTTTAGCACTAGTTTTATGGATGTGATTTCTCCAACGAGATTTGTGAATCATCCATCTTTTATGGATTACGGCAATTATTTGAACAACCCTGTTGTTCTCATAATACTGATAAAACAAATCTTGAAGGCAAGCTTTGATGTTTTAACGAGCAACACAATAACCCTTTATTTGTTCTCGATGAACATCATCACATATTCTTTTGCTAGTTACTTAGGCCATTGTAGTTCATGAATTCTGTTGTTTCGTATGACGATTCACACCAACAAATTCAGTATCAAATACTTAAGAACCACATTGTTTAATAAGCAAAGAATATAGCCATAACATGTATATCATCTATATACTTAAACTGAACAATTCTAGTCTTTTCTTTTCTGCCATATATTTATGAGATTCTCTTTCAATATTTCCTTTTATGTTTGAAAGAATCTATCAATATCAATAGTGGAGTCATACATATGACACATAATCCAAAGCGTGTATAATTAAATACCAATGTCTTTGGACTTGCACTTTGAAGTAGATCACCTATCATCAAATGTTTGGTGTTCTTTCAAATTCCTTTCTTTAGTAATCACTTGGTGTAGTAAACATCTTACCTACATCAAATATTCACCCTCATCATGGATTTATCCATGATCAAGCTACTTTTAGCTTGTAACGGTGAATCGCAAGTATAATGTTGCTCCAAAACCTTTTGGAGGATTAGGACAACTAGTGTCTCCAACCTTTTGCAAATTCTCATCAAATATGAGAACATGACTTTTGCCATATTATACTCTATCATGTTGTAACCAATACTTCGTTCGGATATCACAATATCTTCCACACATCATGGTTTCTGAAACAACTCTTTCAGATCCTAGATAACCTTGATATTAAGAGAATCCTTTGAATATCAAGAATCATGGAGACAAACTTGATACTTATATACTAACACTTGGAATTGTTACTCTTGATTTAATACTAATTATTAAACTTCATGGAGTAACCGAAACTTACTGAAAGTTTGCAATAGGACTTTTAAACTTTAGATTAACACTTAAAACAATAGGATACCGTTAAGAAAGTAACTAACGAATTCTATAGCTCTATCATCTCAATTATAACTAAGTGCAAGGTGGTAAACGGATGCCAATGACTACAACAACTATGCAAATTCACTTTGATTTAGTTTATGATAAATTGAGTTCTAATTAATAATTAAATTAATCTTGGTGAACTCCCACTCAAAACAATATCCCTCACATTGTTTTAGTGATCACACGAACCAAATCCACCACATCAAAACCGATCATCACGAGAGTTGATATAGCTTCAATGGCGAACAATCAACATGTTCATCATATCTACTATATGACTCATGCTCTACCTTTCGGTAATCCGTGTTCCTGAGGCCCTGTCTGTACATGCTAGGCTCGTCAAGATCAAACCTTAGTTTCCGCATGAGCAAATCTGGCTTGCTCACGTTGTATACACTTGTAGAATCTAACACACCCGATCATCATGTGGTGCTTTGAAACAACAAGCTTTAGCAACGGTGCTAACTAAGGGTGAACACTTTATGACTTGAAATTCATGTGCATGAGGGGTCATCTTATAATGCTACCGTCGTCTACTAAGCAATACAAGATGCATAAAGGATTAACATCACATGCAATTCATAATATGTGATATGATATGGCCTTTCTTCTTTGTGCTTCCGATCTCCATCTTCAAGCACGAACATGATCTCCATCATTACCGGCATTGCATCAAGGTCAATGACGCTGCTCCATGGTTGTCGTCCACCGGCTTCAACTATTACAACTACTTTGAATAGACACGCGGGTCTTAATGAAATTAAAGACAACCATATGGCTCCGCTTGCCAACTTACAATAAGGAACATTGCATACATCATATATAATCACAATCATGGCCATATCACATCATCAAGACACACCGCAAAACAAAGTTAGACGCTTCTACTTTCTTTGCATATTTTACGTGGTTTGGGGCTTTCAATAAGTGTCGTTCTAACTTACGAACAAGAACCACAACATTGATACTAGTATTGTTAATCACCCGTTGTAAATTAGATCTTAACTATGCTAGGAGAAACAGGCACCCGCAAAGCCACTTATGAAATACAAGTTGCATGTCAAGCGTGGAGCAAGTCTCATGAACGATGTCATGTAAAGTTAGCCCGGGCCGCTTCATCCCAACATACCGCAAGATGCAAAGTACACAAGAAGCAATCAACAATAAAAGCATCAACGCCCACAATGACCATTGTGTTCTACTCGTGCAAACAGATCTACATATAGACACGGCTCTGATACCACTGTAGGGGTTCGTAGCATGGAAAACAAAATTTTCTACCGCATGCACACAAACAAGCCAAGATCTATCTACTAGATTGTAGCAACGAGTCAATAGAGGAACTCACCCTCGAAGATTCCATAGCGGTTAACGAGAGCAGATTCTCGTGGGTGATGTAGTCGTACACTTGCCGATCTCAAGATCGCGTAGACGATCCTTCCGGCGCTGCGTTCCAGCAGCGCTTCCGTAGTCGGTCACACGTTCGGTACTCGACGAAGACCTTCCTCTCCCTTGTTCCAGCAGGCAGCGGAGGTTGTATCACTCTCCTCGCGATTCCGGCAGCACAACGGCGTGGTACCGGAAGTAGAGGGGAGATCTCGCAGGGCTTCTCCTTAAGCCGGAGCGAGTATGGTGGAGTATGAGAGAGAGCTGTTAGTGGTCTAGGGTTTAGACACACCAATTAGAAGGCTCTAAACCGAAGGCTAGAGCAATTAGAAGCTCTAAACCAAAACGGCTCTAAACCGGAGATTAGAGGATAGGAACTTGTGTGTCTAGAGGAGGAGGCCCTGCCCCTCCTTTTATAGGTGGGAGGGGCGGCCAAGGGGAGGGGAGTCCCTCCCCAAGTCGTCCTTGGTTGGCGCGCCGGCTTGGAGGGACTCCTCCCCCAAGTCGGTTCCAACCACCTCTTGCTTGTTTCCCACAGTTTCCTATTTTAGCCGTTTGACTTTTAAACTGGCCATTTGAGTTTTCTGTTTTAGGATTCAATTTAATCCTTTATTTGGAACAGCAAGAACACTTAGTACATGATGCAATCATTCAATATGTAATGACACATTCATGTACCCTCGCCCCCTCCCCCCCGGAGTGCCGGACAATCCGGAACCTTCTAGAACATTCCCGATGAAAACACCGGAATCATTCCCGAACTCCGAAACGGGACTTTCCTTATATGAATCTTATTCTCCAGACCATTCCGGATCACCTCGTGATATCCCGGATCCCATCCGAGACTCCGAACAACATTCGGTCTCTTTCTCATAATACCATAACTACTCAAACAACGTCGAATCCTTAAGTGTGTCTCCCTACGGTTCGTGAATTATGCGGACATGATCGAGACACTTCTTCGAACAATAACCAATAGAGGAATCTAGAAATTCATATGGCTCCCACATATTTCTATGATTACTTTGCGATCGAATGAACCACTTACATACGATACCAATTTCCCTTTGTCTCACGATAGTTTACTTATCCGAGGTTATGATCGTCGGTATCTCTGCATACCTAGTTCAACCTCCTTACCGATAAGTACTTTTTCGTTTCCGTGATATGTGATCCTTGTGACCCAGTCACATGCTTGCAAGCTAATTGGATGACATTCCACCGAGAAGGCCCAGTATATCTATCCGTCATATGGATGGACAAATCCCACTCTTAATCCATGTGTTTCAACCAATACTTTCCGAACACTCAATGCCACCTTTATAGCCACCCGATTCGGTGTGGTGTTTGATGTCATCAAAGCATCCATCCGTAAAGATGATATGCATGATCTCATGGTCGAAGGAATTAGGTAACTATGTATCGAAAGCATATAGCAATTGAACTATTGAAATGACTTGATCTTTATGCTACGCTTATCTATAGGAGTATGTCCATCATATCATTCTCCTAATGATATGATCCTGTTGTTAATAACATCTCTATGTTCATGATCGAAACCATGATCATATATTAACCAACAAGCTAGTTTAACAAGAGGCTTTACTAGGGACTCTTATTTTAGTTTACAAATCACACAAGTATTAATGTTTCCGGTTAATACAATTATAGCATGGTATGTAAACATTTATCATAAGTGTGAAGATATGATAATAACCACTTTATTATTGCCTCTTGGGCATATCTCCAACAGCTTTAACTATAGGAGTATGTCCATCACATCATTCTCCTAATGATATGATCCTGTTGTTAATAACATCTCTATGTTCATGATCAGGAAACCATGATCATATATTAACCAACAAGCTAGTTTAACAAGAGGCTTTACTAGGGACTCTTATTTTAGTTTAAAAATCACACAAGTATTAATGTTTCCGGTTAATACAATTATAGCATGGTATGTAAACATTTATCATAAGTGTGAAGATATGATAATAACCACTTTATTATTGCCTCTTGGGCATATCTCCAACAGTCTCCCACTTGCACTAGAGTCAATAATCTAGTTTCAAACCTTTGTGTATTCAACACCTATGGCTTTCCGGTGTTGTATGTACACGATTGCTAGTGGTCAACTGATCTCCGGATCTGACACTTCCAGGTCCTTGTGTAATTGCATGTCTTTGCGTCTCTACGCATCACTCATTCTCTAATGAGATGGCTTTGTATAAATTTGGTCTTTCGGTGTGACCTTTAGTTCTTTGGGGTTAAAACATGTTGATAATATTGTCGCACAATATATCTTCATAGTATTATCCCTCTGTGAACTACACCTAGTTTGATAACAAACTACTTGACACAAATGCCCTCTTTTGCTGCTATAATAGCAGTCATATACTTAGCCTTTTGTTGTAGTATCTGTCACAATGTCTTAACTTTGGAACTCATCCAAATCCATTATGGAACTCACTTTCCATTATATTGTGCCACCCTTAGTTTAGATTGAGATAAACTTAATTTGTACTTTGTGACAAAACTAGTATCAATGTAGTACTTTTACAAAGAACTAACCATCTATTTGTCACTTCTACAAATAATATACTCTTAGTTCTTCTAAAAGATCATAAGAATATCCTTACTATTGTCCAATGATCATCTTACGAATCATTCTGGTATATGCTCACAACATTTAGAGCATAGGACATATCTGGATTTGTACATATCACACTATGATTGATATAAATACTCTTTGTGATTTCATACATCAAGTATCAATCTATACTTGATTATTTGTTTCACTTTACCAAATGTCAATACACTTGAATATATCATCAACATTGAACTCTTTCAATCCTTTCTATGCGACAAGAACCTTTTCTTGTAGTTTCTATATTGAACTCATTCAATATCTCGTCTATGTACTTCTGGCACAACCATATTAGCGTCTATTGATGCCAAATATTTGGGTTTTGCCTAAGTCTTTCATCGGGATGAAATTCTTAATATGTGTTAATAAAAGATACATTATTTCCAATCAACAATATGTCTTCCACATAATGTATTAGAAACATGTCTTAGCGCTCCCACTTAATTTCTTGCAAATGCAAGCATCTTCATTGTCTCTAATGAACTTTTAAACACCTTTAACAGTTTCATCATAGTGAATATTCCAACTCCGCGATGCTCACTTCAACCATTGAAGTTTGCATATGCTTTTAGCATCCTATGAATTAACAAAACCCTATGGACCGTGTTATGCACATGTCCTAGGTAACGATTCTATTAGAAGAACTTGTTTTGTTTATTCAACTATCATATAACAAAATTATATGTAGTGGTTGCTACATTAATCCGTCTAGACTAAATATCACTATGAAAGATCAAATCTTGTCATAGTCAACCTTTGAACATTGTTGTGAACTCTTTCCCAATATGTCGATTATGGATGTGAAACATCCATGTCTATTCTTTATAGATCCGCACACAACGTAAGGTCTTATACCTTTCTCGAGGGTACTTCAAGTTCAAAACTTGATTTCTCATGTATGGAACTATCACGGACTTTATGGCTTCAAGCCATTTGACGGAGTCAGGGCCCATCATCGCTTCTTTGCATGTAGTCGGTTCATTATTCCCAAATAATGATTCAACCCTCAAATCTTGGTATTTGATTGTTCATCCGACCTACTTGTTTCAATAGGAACTTGGATCTCCGTGACCACAACCTTTGAGGTACGTGAGCCATGAGCTTTGTTGCCTCCTCGGAACACTTTTCATGCAACTCTGCACATACGACTAAGGTTCTTTTAACCTTATCAAAGTTCTATTGTCCTCCCACTTAACTTTCAAGAAAAATTCCTTCTCAAAGAAACTTGACGCGTTTAAGTGGCAAACACTTTTGTCTCCGATGTTATGGAGGATTACTTAACAGTTATTCGAAATAACATACAAAGACAGGTTCATCCGACTTTGGTTGCAAACATCTTTCTTATGCATAGCATACCAATGTTTAAGAAAGGACAACTTGGGTTTTATCCCAAACCATAAATTTATATGGTGTCATTTCAACGGATTATGATGGAACTCTTTTCAGTGGAAAAACGGTAATCTCTAAAGCTTTTAATCTTTAAAATATAATGGCAGTTTTATGAATTATACCTTTGATCTTTACCATGTCAAACAAGGTTTAATTACATATCTCGAATGCTCCATACTCTTATGGTGTTTCGGGAAATGCAAATCCACGGAATGATTCCTTAAATCTTAGGTATTATGCTAAACTTGTAACTTAAATATTTTCCTTTATGATCTTATCATAAACTATTCATATTCTTGTTACAATGATTTTGCACTTCATCTTGAAAGTCTTTGAACTTTTCAAGTGTTTCATACTTTATCCTTATTAAGTAAATATTCATATATTCACTCAAATTTTCGGAGAAAGCATATGAAGTTGAAATCCATCGCTTTTGACTACACATAATGGATTTCATACAACAATATGTACAAGTTCCAATAAGCTAGTCATTCGTTCCCTTTTGGCCTATGAACGAAGTTTTAATTATCTCTAGGAAAGTTTCACAAGCGTCATTTGATCAAAAATCAGAAGACTCCAAAATTCCATCCACATGGAGTTTCTTCATGTTTTCTTTCCATTATAATTTAAACCGATGTCACTTCCTAAGTGATCTTTCAATCAATTTGTCTTTCGACATTTTTAGCACTAGTTTTATGGATGTGATTTCTCCAACGAGATTTGTGAATCATCCATCTTTTATGGATTACGGCAATTATTTGAACAACCCTTTTGTTCTCATAATACCTGATAAAACAAATCTTGAAGGCAAGCTTTGATGTTTTAACGAGCAACACAATAACCCTTTATTTGTTCTCGATGAACATCATCACATATTCTTTTGCTAGTTACTTAGGCCATTGTAGTTCATGAATTCTGTTGTTTCGTATGACGATTCACACCAACAAATTCAGTATCAAATACTTAAGAACCACATTGTTTAATAAGCAAAGAATATAGCCATAACATGTATATCATCTATATACTTAAACTGAACAATTCTAGTCTTTTCTTTTCTGCCATATATTTATGAGATTCTCTTTCAATATTTCCTTTTATGTTTGAAAGAATCTATCAATATCAATAGTGGAGTCATACATATGACACATAATCCAAAGCGTGTATAATTAAATACCAATGTCTTTGGACTTGCACTTTGAAGTAGATCACCTATCATCAAATGTTTGGTGTTCTTTCAAATTCCTTTCTTTAGTAATCACTTGGTGTAGTAAACATCTTACCTACATCAAATATTCACCCTCATCATGGATTTATCCATGATCAAGCTACTTTTAGCTTGTAACGGTGAATCGCAAGTATAATGTTGCTCTCCAAAACCTTTTGGAGGATTAGGACAACTAGTGTCTCCAACCTTTTGCAAATTCTCATCAAATATGAGAACATGACTTTTGCCATATTATACTCTATCATGTTGTAACCAATACTTCGTTTCAGATATCACAATATCTTCCACACATCATGGTTTCTGAAACAACTCTTTCAGATCCTAGATAACCTTGATATTAAGAGAATCCTTTGAATATCAAGAATCATGGAGACAAACTTGATACTTATATACTAACACTTGGAATTGTTACTCTTGATTTAATACTAATTATTAAACTTCATGGAGTAACCGAACTTCTTGAAAGTTTGCAATAGGACTTTTAAACTTTAGATTAACACTTAAAACAATACGATACCAGTTAAGTAAAGTAACTAACGAATTCTATAGTTCTATCATCTCAATTATAACTAAGTGCAAGGTGGTAAACGGATGCCAATGACTACAACAACTATGCAAATTCACTTTGATTTAGTTTATGATAAATTGAGTTCTAATTAATAATTAAATTAATCTTGGTGAACTCCCACTCAAAACAATATCTCACATTGTTTTAGTGATCACACGAACCAAATCCACCACATCAAAACCGATCATCACGAGAGTTGATATAGCTTCAATGGCGAACAATCAACATGTTCATCATATCTACTATATGACTCATGCTCTACCTTTCGGTAATCCGTGTTCACGAGGCCACATGCATACATGCTAGGCTCGTCAAGATCAAACCTTAGTTTCCGCATGAGCAAATCTGGCTTGCTCACGTTGTATACACTTGTAGAATCTAACACACCCGATCATCATGTGGTGCTTTGAAACAACAAGCTTTTAGCGGTGCTAACTAAGGGTGAACACTTTATGACTTGAAATTCATGTGCATGAGGGGTCATCTTATAATGCTACCATCGTCTACTAAGCAATACAAGATGCATAAAGGATTAACATCACATGCAATTCATAATATGTGATATGATATGGCATTTCTTCTTTGTGCTTCCGATCTCCATCTTCAAGCACGAACATGATCTCCATCATTACCGGCATTGCATCAAGGTCAATGACGCTGCTCCATGGTTGTCGTCCACCGGCTTCAACTATTACAACTACTTTGAATAGACACGCGGGTCTTAACAGAAATTAAAGACAACCATATGGCTCCTGCCGTTTGCCAACTTACAATAAGGAACATTGCATACATCATATATAATCACAATCATGGCCATATCACATCATCAACACACACCGCAAAACAAAGTTAGACGCTTCTACTTTCTTTGCATATTTTACGTGGTTTGGGGCTTTCAATAAGTGTCGTTCTAACTTACGAACAAGAACCACAACATTGATACTAGTATTGTTAATCACCCGTTGTAAATTAGATCTTAACTATGCTAGGAGAAAGCAGGCACCATAAAGCCACTTATGCAATACAAGTTGCATGTCAAGCGTGGAGCAAGTCTCATGAACGATGTCATGTAAAGTTAGCCGGCCTTCATCCCAACATACCGCAAGATGCAAAGTACACAAGAAGCAATCAACAATAAAAGCATCAACGCCCACAATGACCATTGTGTTCTACTCAGGCAAACAGATCTACATATAGACACGGCTCGATACCCTTTGTAGGGGTTCGTAGCATGGAAAACAAAATTTTACCGCATGCACACAAACAAGCCAAGATCTATCTACTAGATTGTAGCGAGTCAATAGAGGAACTCACCCTCGAAGATTCCATAGCGGTTAACGAAGCGATTCGTGGGTGATGTAGTCGACACTTGCCGATCTCAAGATCGCGTGAGCGATCCTTCCGGCTGCGTTCCGGCAGCGCTTCCGTAGTCGGTCACACGTTCGGTACTCGACGAAGACCTTCCTCTCCCTTGTTCCAGCAGGCAGCGGAGGTTGTATCACTCTCCTCGCGATTCCGGCAGCACAACGGCGTGGTACCGGAAGTAGAGGGGAGATCTCGCAGGGCTTCTCCTTAAGCCGGAGCGAGTATGGTGGAGTATGAGAGAGAGCTGTTAGTGGTCTAGGGTTTAGACACACCAATTAGAAGGCTCTAAACCGAAGGCTAGAGCAATTAGAAGCTCTAAACCAAAACGGCTCTAAACCGGAGATTAGAGGATAGGAACTTGTGTGTCTAGAGGAGGAGGCCCTGCCCCTCCTTTTATAGGTGGGAGGGGCGGCCAAGGGGAGGGGAGTCCCTCCCCAAGTCGTCCTTGGTTGGCGCGCCGGCTTGGAGGGACTCCTCCCCCAAGTCGGTTCCAACCACCTCTTGCTTGTTTCCCACAGTTTCCTGTTTTAGCTTTGACTTTTAAAGCGGCCATTTGACTTTTCTGTTTAGGATTCAATTTAATCCTTTATTTGGAACAGCAAGAACACTTAGTACATGATGCAATCATTCAATATGTAATGACACATTCATGTACCCTCCCCGAGTCTTGGGACAATCCGAACCTTCTAGAACATTCCCGATGAAAACATCGAATCATTCCCGAACTCAAAGCGGGACTTTCCTTATATGAATCTTATTCTCCGGACCATTCCGGATCACCTCGTGATATCCCGGATCCCATCCGAGACTCCGAACAACATTCGGTCTCTTTCTCATAATACCATAACTACTCAAACAACGTCGAATCCTTAAGTGTGTCTCCCTACGGTTCGTGAATTATGCGGACATGATCGAGACACTTCTTCGAACAATAACCAATAGAGGAATCTGGAAATTCATATGGCTCCCACATATTTCTATGATTACTTTGCGATCGAATGAACCACTTACATACGATACCAATTTCCCTTTGTCTCACGATAGTTTACTTATCCGAGGTTATGATCGTCGGTATCTCTGCATACCTAGTTCAACCTCCTTACCGATAAGTACTCTTTTCTCGTTCCCGTGATATGTGATCCCTTGTGACCCAGTCACATGCTTGCAAGCTAATTGGATGACATTCCACCGAGAGGGCCCAGAGTATATCTATCCGTCATATGGATGGACAAATCCCACTCTTGATCCATGTGTTTCAACCAATACTTTCCGAACACTCAATGCCACCTTTATAGCCACCCAGTTACGGTGTGGTGTTTGATGTCATCAAAGCATCCATCCGGTAAAGATGATATGCATGATCTCATGGTCGAAGGAATTAGGTAACTATGTATCAGAAAGCATATAGCAATTGAACTATTGAAATGACTTGATCTTTATGCTACGCTTATCTATAGGAGTATGTCCATCATATCATTCTCCTAATGATATGATCCTGTTGTTAATAACATCTCTATGTTCATGATCAGGAAACCATGATCATATATTAACCAACAAGCTAGTTTAACAAGAGGCTTTACTAGGGACTCTTATTTTAGTTTACAAATCACACAAGTATTAATGTTTCCGGTTAATACAATTATAGCATGGTATGTAAACATTTATCATAAGTGTGAAGATATGATAATAACCACTTTATTATTGCCTCTTGGGCATATCTCCAACAGCTTTAACTATAGGAGTATGTCCATCACATCATTCTCCTAATGATATGATCCTGTTGTTAATAACATCTCTATGTTCATGATCAGGAAACCATGATCATATATTAACCAACAAGCTAGTTTAACAAGAGGCTTTACTAGGGACTCTTATTTTAGTTTAAAAATCACACAAGTATTAATGTTTCCGGTTAATACAATTATAGCATGGTATGTAAACATTTATCATAAGTGTGAAGATATGATAATAACCACTTTATTATTGCCTCTTGGGCATATCTCCAACAGTCTCCCACTTGCACTAGAGTCAATAATCTAGTTTCAAACCTTTGTGTATTCAACACCTATGGCTTTCCGGTGTTGTATGTACACGATTGCTAGTGGTCAACTGATCTCCGGATCTGACACTTCCAGGTCCGTGTGTAATTGCATGTATTTGCGTCTCTACGCATCACTCATTCTCTAATGAGATGGCTTTGTATAAATTTGGTGTTTTGGTGTGACCTTTAGCTCTTTGGGGTTAAAACATGTTGATAATATTGTCGCACAATATATCTTCATAGTATTATCCCACTGTGAACTACACCTAGTTTGATAACAAACTACTTGACACAAATGCCCTCTTTTGCTGCTAAAATAGCAGTCATATACTTAGCCTTTTGTTGTAGTATCTGTCACAATGTCTTAACTTTGGAACTCATCCAAATCCATTATGGAACTTACTTTCCATTATATTGTGCCACCCTTAGTTTAGATTGATATAAACTTAATTTGTACTTTGTGACAAAACTAGTATCAATGTAGTACTTTTACAATGAACTAACCATCTATTTGTCAGTTCTACAAATAATATACTCTTAGTTCTTCCAAAAGATCATAAGAATATCCTTACTATTGTCCAATGATCATATTATGAATCATTCTGGTATATGCTCATAACATTTAGAGCATAGGACATATCTGGATTTGTACATATCACAGTATGATTGATATACATACTCTTTGTGATTTCATACATCAAGTATCAATCTATACTTGAATCTTTGTTTCACTTACCCTGTGTCAATACACTTGAATATATCATCAATATTGAACTCATTCAATCCTTTCTGTGCAACAAGAACCTTTCTTGTAGTTTCTATATTGAACTCATTCAATATATCATCTATGTACTTTTGGCACAACCAAATTAGCGTCTATTGATGCCAAATATTTGGGTTTTGCCTAAGTCTTTCATCGGGATGAAATTCTTAATATGTGTTAATAAAAGATACATCATTTCCAATCAACAATATGTCCTCCACATAATGTATTAGAATATGTCTTAGTGCTCCCACTTAATTTCTTGCAAATGCAAGCATCTTCATTGTCTCCGATGAATTTAAACTCTTTTAACAGTTTCATCATAGTGAAGATTCCAACTCCGCGATGCTCACTTTAACCATTGAAGTTTGCATATGCTTTTAGCATCCTCTGAATTTACAAAACCCTCTGGACCATGTTATGCACATGTCCGAGGTAACAATTTATTAGAAGAACTTGTTTTGTTTATTCAACTATCATATAACCAAATTATATGTAGTGGTTGCTACATTAATCCGTCTAGACTAAATATCACTATGAAAGATCAAATCTTGTCATAGTCAACCGTTGAACATTGTTGTGAACTCTTTCCGAACATGTCGACTATTTCATAGATGTGAAACATCCATGTCTATTTCTTTATAGATCCAAACACAATTGTAAGGTCTTACACCTTTCTCGAGGGTCTTTCAAGTTAAGAACTTGATTTCTCGTGTATGGAACTATCACGGATTTTATGGCTTAAAGCCATTTACGGAGTCAGGGCCCATCATTGCTTCTTTGCATGTAGTCGGTTCATTATTCTCAAATAATGATTCAACCATCAAATCTTGGTATTTTATTGTTTACCCGACCTACTTGTTTCAATAGGAACTTAGATCTCTGTGACCACAACCTTTGAGGCACGTGAGCCATGAGCATTGTTGCTGCCTCCGGAACACTTTTCGGCGCTGCGCAACTCTGCACATATAGCTAAGGTTCTTTTAACCTTATTAAAGTTCTATTGTCCTCCCACTTAACTTTTCACAAAAAATTCCTTCTCAAAGAAACTTGACGTTCTAAGCGACAAACACTTTTGTCTCCTGTGTTATGGAGGAATACTTAACAGTTATACAAAGACAGGTTCATCCGACTTTGGTTGCAAAACATCATTCTTATGCATAACATACCAACGTTTAAGAAAGGACTACTTGGGTTTAATCCCAAACCATAACTTTATATGGTGTCATTTCAGCGGATTATGATGGAGCTCTTTTCAGTGGAAAACGGTAATCTCTAAAGCTTTTAATCTTTAAAATACAATGGCAGTTTTATGAATTATACCTTTGATCTTACCATGTCAAACAAGGTTTAATTACATATCTCGAACGCTCCATACTCTTATGGTGTTTCGGGAAAATGCAAATCCACGGAACGATTCCTTAAATCTTAGGTATTATGCTAAACTTGTAACTCAAATATCTTCCTTTATGATCTTATCATAAACTATTTATATTCTTGTTACAATGATTTTGCACTTCATCTTGAAAGTCTTTGAACTTTTCAAATATTTCACACTTCATCCTTATTAAGTAAATATTCATATATTCACTCAAATTTTCGGAGAAAGCATATGAAGTTGAAATCCATCGCTCTTGACTACACATAATGGACTTCGTACAACAATATATACAAGTTCCAATAAGCTAGTCATTCGTTCCCTTTTGGCCTATGAACAAAGTTTTAATTATCTCTAGGAAAGTTTCACAAGCGTCATGTGATCAAAATCAAAATACTCCAAAATTCCATCCACATGGAGTTTCTTCATGTTTTCTTTCCAATATAATTTAAACGGCGATGTCACTTCCTAAGTGATCTTTCAATCAATTTGTCTTTCGACATTTTTAGCACTAGTTTTATGGATGTGATTTTTCCAACGAGATTTGTGAATCATCCATCTTTTATGGATTACGACAATTATTTGAACAACCCTTTTGTTCTCATAATACCCGATAAAACAAATCTTAAAGGCAAGCTTTGATGTTTAACGAGCAACACAATAACCCTTTATTTGTTCTCGATGAACATCATCACATATTCTTTTGCTAATTACTTAGGCCACTGTAGTTCATGAATTCTGTTGTTTCGTATGACGATTCATACCAACAAATTCAGTATTAAATACTTAAGAACCACATTGTTTAATAAGCAAAGAATATAGCCATAACATGTATATCATCTATATACTTAAACTGAACAATTCTAGTTTTTTCCTTTCTGCCATATACTTATGAGATTTTCTTCCAATATTTCCTTTTCTGTTTGAAAGAATCTATCAACATCAATAGTGGATTCATACATATGACACATAGTCCAAAGCGTGTATAGTTAAATACCAATGTCTTTGGACTTGCACTTTGAAGTAGATCCCCATCATCAAATGTTTGGTGTTCTTTCAAATTCCTTTCTTTAGTAATCTCTTGGTGTAGTAAATATTTTACCTACATCAAATGTTCACCCTTATCATGGAATCGTCCATGATCAAGCTACTTATAGCTTATAACGATGAATTATGAGTATAATGTTGCTATCCAAAACCTTTTGGAGGATTAGGACAACAAGTGTCTCCAACCTTTTGCAAATTCTCATCAAATATGAGAACATGACTTTTGCCATATTATACTCTATCATGTTGTAACCAATACTTTGTTTCAGATATCACAATATCTTCCACACATCATGGTTTCTGAAACAACTCTTTCAGATCCTAGATAACCTTGATATTAAGAGAATCCTTTGAACATCAAGAATCATGAGACAAACATGATACTTATATACTAACACTTGGAATTGTTACTCTTGATTTAATACTAATTATTAAACTTCATGGAGTAACTGGAACTTACTGAAAGTTTGCAATAGGACTTTAAACTTTAGATTAACACTTCAAAACAATACGATACCAGTTCGTAAAGTAACTAACCAGAATTCTATAGTTCTATCATCTCAATTATAACTAAGCGCAAGGTGGTAAACGGATGCCAATGACTACAACAACTATGCAAATTCACTTTGATTTAGTTTATGATAAATTGAGTTCTAATTAATAATTAAATTAATCTAGGTGAACTCCCACTCAAAACAATATCCTCACATTGTTTTAGTGATCACGAACCAAATCCACCACATCAAAACCGATCATCACGAGAGTTGATATAGATTCAATGGCGAACAATCAACATGTTCATCATATCTAATATATGACTCATGCTCTACCTTTCGGTAATCCGTGTTCTAGAGGCCATGTCTACATGCTAGGCTCGTCAAGATCAAACCTTAGTTTCCGCATGAGCAAATCTGGCTTGCTCACGTTGTATACACTTGTAGAATCTAACACCCGATCATCACGTGGTGCTTGAAACAACAAGCTTTTAGCGGTGCTAACTAAGGGTGAACACTTTATGACTTGAAATTCATGTGCATGAGGGATCATCTTATAATGCTACCGTAAATCTACTAAGCAATACAAGATGCATAAAGGATTAACATCACATGCAATTCATAATATGTGATATGATATGGCCTTTCTTCTTTGTGCTTCCGATCTCCATCTTCTAGCACGAACATGATCTCCATCATCACCGACATTGCATCAAGGTCAATGACGCTGCTCCATGGTTGTCGTCCACCAGCTTCAACTATTACAACTACTTTGAATAGACACGCAGGTCTTAACAGAATTTAAAGACAACCATATGGCTCCTACCGGTTGCCAACTTACAATAAGGAACATTGCATACATCATATATAATCACAATCATGGCCATATCACATCACAACACACCCCTGCAAAACAAAGTTAGACGCCTCTAATTTTCTTTGCATGTTTTACGTGGTTTTGGGCTTTCAATAAGTGTCGTTCTAACTTACGAACAAGAACCACAACATTGATACTAGTATTGTTAATCACCCGTTGTAAATTGGATCTTAACTATGCTAGGAGAAACAGGCACCATAAAGCCACTTATGCAATACAAGTTGCATGTCAAGCGTGGATCAAGTCTCATGAACGATGTCATGTAAGGTTAGCCCGGGCCGCTTCATCCCAACATACCGCAAGATGCAAAGTACACAAGAAGCAATTGACAATAAAAGCATCAATGCCCACAATGACCGTTGTGTTCTACTCGTGCAACAGATCTACATATAGACACGGCTCTGATACCACTGTAGGCGTTCGTAGCATGGAAAACAAAAAATTTCTATCGCATACAAACAAACAAGCCAAGATCTATCTACTAGATTGTAGCAACGAGTCGATGGAATAACTTACCCTCGAAGATTCCAAAGCGGTTAACGAGAGCAGATTCTCGTGGGTGATGTAGTCATCCAATTCCGATCTCAAGATCGCGTGAGCGATCCTTCCAGGCCTGCGTTCGGCGGCGCTCCAATCGGTCACACATTGATTTTCGACGAAGACCTTCCTCTCCCTTGTTCCAGCAGGAAGAGGAGGTTGTAGCACTCTCCTCGCGATTCCGGCAGCACAACGGCGTGGTACCGGAAGTAGAGGGGAGATCTCGCAGGGCTTCGCCTTAAGCCGGAGCGAGTATGGTGGAGTATGAGAGAGGCTTTAGTGGTCTAGGTATTAGACACACCAATTAGAAGGCTCTAAACCGAAGGCTAGGGCAATTAGAAGCTCTAAACCAAAACGGCTCTAAACCGGAGGCTGTGGCTAGAGTTTAGATTTAGAGGATAGGAACTTGTGTGTCTAGAGGAGGGGGCCCTGCCCCTCCTTTTATAGGTGGGACGTGCGGCCAAGGGGAGGGAGTCCCTCCCCAAGTCGGCCTTGGGTGGCGCGTCGGCTTGGAGAGGAGGGACTCCTCCTCCAAGTTGGTTTCAACCTCCTCTTGCTTGTTTCCCACAATTTCCTGTTTTAGCCGTTTGACTTTCAAACTGGCCATTTGACTTTTCTGTTTTAGGATTCAATTTAATCCTTTATTTGGAACAGCAATAACACTTAGTACATGATGAAATCATTCCAATATGTAATGACACATTCATGTACCCCTTCCCCCCCGGAGTGCCGGACATTCCGGAACCTTTTAGAACATTCCCGATGAAAACACCGGAATCATTTCCGAACTCCGAAACGGGACTTTACTTATATGAATCTTATTCTTCGGACCATTCCGGATCACCTCGTGATATCCCGGATCCCATCCGAGACTCCGAACAATATTCGGTCTCTTTCTCATAATACCATAACTACTCAAAACAACGTCGAATCCTTAAGTGTGTCTCCCTACGGTTCGTGAATTATGCGGACATGATCGAGACACTTCTCCGAACAATAACCAATAGAGGAATCTGGAAATTCATATGGATCCCACATATTTCTACGATTACTTTGCGATCGAATGAACCACTTACATACGATACCAATTTCCCTTTGTCTCACGATAATTTACTTATCCGAGGTTATGATCGTCGGTATCTCTGCATACCTAGTTCAACCTCCTTACCGATAAGTACTCTTTTCTCGTTCCCGTGATATGTGATCCCTTGTGACCCAGTCACATGCTTGCAAGCTAATTGGATGACATTCCACCGAGAGGGCCCAGAGTATATCTATCCGTCATATGGATGGACAAATCCCACTCTTGATCCATGTGCCTCAACACATACTTTCCGAATACTCAATGCCACCTTTATAGCCACCCAGTTACGGTGTGGTGTTTGATGTCATCAAAGCATCCTTCCGGTGATGGTGATTAGCATGATCTCATGGTCGAAAGAATTAGGTTACTATGTATCAGAAAGCTTATAGCAAATGAACTATATTAAATGACTTGATCTTTATGCTACGCTTTAACTATAGGAGTATGTCCATCACATCATTCTCCTAATGATATGATCCTGTTGTTAATAACATCTCTATGTTCATGATCAGGAAACCATGATCATATATTAACCAACAAGCTAGTTTAACAAGAGGCTTTACTAGGGACTCTTATTTTAGTTTACAAATCACACAAGTATTAATGTTTCCGGTTAATACAATTATAGCATGGTATGTAAACATTT